>CM064327.1:238324832-239574832 GCA_032595735.1 Pelochelys cantorii
CCTCATTTTTGTGCATTTTCTCTCTGGTTTTGCTCTTCTTTTATAAAATTAATTATTATTATTACAGTAGATCTGTCTTTTTGCTCCTGCCCTTCTCAACTTATATTTTATTTCTTTCTCTTCTGTCTCTTCTCCCTCTCCACCCCCCTTTCTCTGGCTGATTCCCTCAGCACTTAATACTATAGCTGATTTTTTTGCTCCCCAGCTCATTCCCTAGTTTACTCCCTTTCCAGACTTGTTTGTTCCTCCTCCTTCCCAATCCCTTGTCCTTTCTTATTTACATTCACAACCCTGCTTCTCTCAGGCCCCTGCTGTCTTGCCATATCTCTCTCACCATATTAGTGGTGCAGTTTCAAGTGAAACTAACAAACTTTAATTTCTCTGTGTGCCTTCCAAGCTAATGGGCAGAGCAAGCAGTGGGGTTGGTGCGGGTGGAGCAGAAGAGGCAGAGTGAAATTAAGAAACTTGATAGCACTTCACATTTTGTTAATTTCACTTTAACTGTTCCGCTCAGTTGGGTAGCAGACCAGCATGAGCAGTCCAGATGTGTGTATGCAACTCTCACTGATGTCAACAAGAATTATTCATGCAGACTGTGGTCAGTACATGATGCAAAATGTCATCTTTCTGAGCATCAGAGGTGCAACACAGCAACAGAACAGTGTTCAGGAATTACAGATTTTAAGGTGATGAAAAATACATTTTAGAAAGATAAGATCATTTATAAAGACAACACTATTAGGCCCAAACCAAAGTCTACTGTAGTCAACGGGAGCCTTTCCACTGACCTCAGTGGCTTTTAGATCAGTCCAATTTACATATGGATAGGAAACAGTTTTCCAGATTCTTGAAACTTTCCGAGATTTTAAAAATGGTCCAATTCAGCAACAAGTTGAAACCCTGACCATTCAAAATTATTTGGGGAAAAAAACAGAAAGGGAGCCCCCATTTCCCAAACAGTCAATACCACTGTGGCCAAGATACTCAGAATGTGTGAAACGCATCTTCGTGTCCCTAGTCAGTATGTTGATCTGTCTCTCTCTCACTCTCTGTTGTTTTGACCAGAAATTCCACCTTGGAACTAAGATACTTTGCTGATGAATATTTCATCAAAACTGTTACATCCCTGCCAAAACTTTCAGTCTTAACAAAATAGCATTTTCTGATGAAAAAATGTTTAATCAGAAATTCCCAACTAGTCCAAGGCGTATTGTGACTAAGTATGGTAGAACCAGGGCCACGCAGACAGCATGAAAATTGGGTGAACCTTTGGCCACTAAGATAGGCACAAAACGGTATCTGGTTTGCAGACTCACTATTTATTGAGTTCTTTGATCAGGGTGACTTCTAGACTTTACAGGAAAAAAATGGAATTGTATGCTTATAAGAATCATGCCCAATGAAAATAATAAAGTACCAGGCAAAAGAGAGAAGGGAGATACTCTGATGTCTTTTACCCCAGGGAGCAACTAGGATGAGAGTATGGCCCAAAGGGAGGGGCAGAGAGGAGGCATAATCTTTTTATATACACAAATAATGATTAAGCATTACATTTCTTCACTAAAATCCAGAGAGGAAAATTATCTACCTGTTATCTCTTTCAAAAATTTGGCCTATTGTATTATATGCAACATAATTAACAAGCCAGAGTAACATGTTTCAATGGAACCAGCTATATGCAATTTTCTCAAAAGTGTGATTAAATAAATGATTGGAGGGCAAATGGAATGGCTTTTACACAGACTGCTCACAATAAGAGACACATTGGATTCTTATTATCTGCTATTAGCTTTGGCTTTCAGGGAAGAGAAAAATATATTTTTGGGATCTTTCATTGTATCATGTTAATAATTCCTGAATTAAGACAGCCAGTGAGTAGGGAAGGGCTTAGTTGTTTATTTTACTTTATATTTTGATGAAAAAATAGGACTCATAAAAAGTTGTCTGTAAAAGGATTATTTGTATATAGTGATTTGTTTATTTGTTTTCAAACACTCCACCAAAGCACAGGAGTGTTAGGGGAAGTAGAGTCTTGTGATGAGGGATCTAGAATAGGAGTAAAGAGATCTGGAGTCAGTTCCTGGCTTCACCACAGAATTATTGTGCAACCCTTGTGAGTCACTTAACCCCTCTATGCCTCAGTTTCTAATGCGGATAATAATACTTCTTGTCTCTAGTTAAAGTGTAATCTCTTCAGGCAAGGTCTGTTTCATACTATATTATCTGCTTTATAGCACCTACCACAATAGGGTCCTGATCTTTGTTGTGTCTCTAGATGCTACCATAGTACAAATAATGATAACACAGGACTACTCAATGTTTTTAAAGTTACAGACTAACATGGCTACCCCTCTGAGTTTCTCCTCTTCCATACACAGTATCTGTCTAGACTCTTCCCCAGTCACCCTGCCTGCCTCCCGCTATATTTTTAAATAAATAGTCATATACCCTCACAAAGATACAGAGATAGTAATGGAGAAATTGGGATACAGCAAAGGGACAGATCTACTGGCTTCACTGAAGGCATGCCAATTTCCACTAGCTCAGACTCACTCTTAAATGCCCATTCAAGGTTTCTAGGATGCTATTAGAAAAAGAGATGTGTAGTAGGATGTGCTCATCTTTCAGGCATGGCCATAAAAAGTAAGATTATCTTATCATGGGTCAGAGAAGAGGAAGTGTGGGATGGTTTCACAGTAGCTGACTTCCCTGTGTTCTGAGGCTGTGGTCCCAGTTTTCATCTCTTTGGGGTGGACTGAGCAATTTTAGATTGTCTTGCATTGTGTGCTCTGGGTCCAGCATAGCCACTAGCAACAGGGTAACTTCAAAGGACAAAAAAATCAAGACCTTTTATGAAAAATGAAAATCTCCTCCATCCACGAGAAACCCACAGCCCTACTCACAAGGCAGAGAATTGCCTTTTATACCCAGATGGTTCACTGCCACTTATGATACTATTTTAATGCTTACTGACTGTTGTTTTTTTTTAAACTGCCTGCTTTGTGTTGAAATAGTCAGCAGTGGTAGAGCTATTGGGCTTTGATTCCCTCTTGCAGGAAGTGGTTCAGGTCTCAGTTGTTATCTTTGATGTTTGCTTTACTACTAATGACTACTGTGGAGCTCCCCTCTGTGGGAGCTATGACACAGACATCCATTTCACTACTGCTGTGTGATACATTTTCTTGAGTTCTTTGAGTATACATCACTAAACTGGTAGGCACAGATGAAGCAAGGCACATAATTTCATCTGAATTTCAGAAACATGTTGCCACTAACTTTCACATAAGATGAATCTGCATAACCACTGGGAATGCTTCCACAGTTAGCTCAAGGCAGGAAAATAGCAAGAATCAATTAAATGTAACAATCTGCACTCAGGAAAGCTAGCAAGCACAACATAATAGTGGTGTTTTTGTTGAAAAAAGGTGGGCTTACCTAGCCAGCTGATCTCCAACTGTCATATTTCAAAGAATTAATTATTAAAACCTTGCTCAAAAAGCTCTGTCGATGCTGAAAATCTGTCCCTCTCTCACCCTATTTGAAACCTCCCATTGTTGTAAACAGATAATCTCAAGCTTTATCTGGAGTCCTCAGGATATTTTGACCATGGGTTCTATGCCTGGCTACCATTTGATACGTTGCTTAAAGTTCTGCCTCTTTTGATGGATCAAGATAAGCTACAAAAAGTTCACATTTGGTTGCCTAAATCTTTACTTTGATGGCTAAATAAATGTAGTTAATATTTAGAGGTGCTAAGATCTTAGGTGCCAATAGAAATGAGGCAACTTTTCCACAACTGCTTAAATACAGATGTAGGTACCTAAATTAAGATACATGTGACAATTTTGACACTATTAGTCCACACTAATTCTTTTAGGTCTATCGTCTCTCTTCAGTGCCTTAAACCACATAGTGCTGCTGACATGTCTGCAGGCTCTATTAATGATAGATAGCTCTCCTAATTCCTTGAATTCATATTGTTTAGGTGCCCTTGATATAACACAAAAATATAGCGCAGCAACACAATTTAAGATAAACCAGATCCAATAAGCGATGCAATTTAAAACCTCAACTCCCCTACCCGTTTGAAAAAATGTCCTACCAGACCATCTTCCACAAATACTTGAGGGGGGCAAAAAGACAGAGCGGGCTGTCAAAGCTGTTCCCCACTCTGGCACTGTGAGGGCAGAAGCTGGGGGGCCCTCAAGAGACCTCAAATACCTTGCCTCTATAGGCTTCTGCTTACAAAATCGCCCCAAGGTCATAGATTTTCTGCCTTTGGGAGGCAGCTGCCAAGTGTAAAAACAAAACCTCTTCTTCTGAAACCCAGGAAGAAGCACTTCAATGTCTTCCAAAGGGGTATCCTACCCAGGCACTTTTACCACATGAGAGAGAAAACAGAAAATAAACTGCAATCTATGATAGATGACCTCTTAGTCTTAGGCAAGTATACACAGACCCACTGCTACTTTCCAGGACACAAGAATCAAATCATCACCTTAAAAAAAGGTGATTTTTATTAACAAAACAAAAAGATATACTTAATAAAGCATACTTGGTTCCTAGGTGTTACAGAGCAGCTGAGTGAAAACAAAGTAAAACACTGAGAAACATACTATCCATGGGTATGTCTACACTTGCCCCCCTAGTTCGGATTAGGGAAGCAAATGAAGCATACCAAAGTTGCTAATGAAGTGCAGGATTTAAATATCCCGTGCTCGATTAGCATATTCGTGGCCGGTTGCCATTTTAAAATGCCGGTCGCCCGAATTAACTTGCCAAGTGTAGACGCGGAAGTCCAATCCAAAACCCTTCCCTCAAATTAACGGTTGCATGAGGAGTAACAGTTAATTCGAGGGAAGGGTTTTGGATCGGACTACCACGTCTACACGCAGTGAGTTAAATTGGGCGACCAGCATTTTAAAATGGCGACCGGCCGCGTATGCTAATCAACCGCGGGATATTTAAATCCCGCACTTCATTAGCAACTTTGGTATGCTTCATTTGCCTCCCTAGTCCGAACTAGGGGGCAAGCGTAGACATACCCTCTGGGTGCAGCTTAGATACAGTGATTGTGGGGGCACATTGACTTAGCACAGAGGAGTTTAACCAAACAACAAAACAAAGACAATAACCTGACTGAGACTATATGTACATTTTCCCACCTACTCAAGATCCATACTTCAAGGTCCAGTCTATTTCCATACCCAGTATTCCTTATAGGCATGGTAGTTCTGCCTGGATTAATTCATCTTGTTTCCCCCAGCTCCTAACTTAAAACTCACAAAAAGGAACAGCAGGCAGGTATACCTATTCAATTTAATTTTCAACAGTCTTTCCCATTGACTTTCCTTACTTCCTGCCAACACCTCCTAGCTACCTGAGTTTAACCTTTTAGTCACCGAGTGCTGGCCAGCACTCCTCCTATCCATCACAGGACCAAAATGTGGTGGGGCTGGGGTTAAGCTCTGCAATATGCCCTAAAATTATTTGTAATCATACAGCTATTTTAGAATAATAGATATACACCATGTCATTGGAAAGAAGTTGCAAGGAATACAATTTTCAGCTCTGGGCAATGAATCACCAGTTTTGGGCATAGTGACTTATTTGCAAAAGTAAGGATATAATGTATATCACCTTTAACTGCCACAGTCCTGGGGGTGGGAATGATTCCTCCCCTTCTTTTTCTTCTTTTTTTCTTCTGGAATTTAATAGAACTCAAGTTAATGTCCCTTGCAAGCCAGGAATCCCTGTAAAGATATAGTGTGTGTCAACTTCCTCAAGAATTCCCACTTGGAGTTCACCAAAAGTCTGTCCCTCCTTTTGCTCCATATTTAGGGAGGTTAGCGCCTGATCCAAAGCCACTGGAACCATTAGGAGTCAATTGACTTCAACAGGCTATTAATCAGGCCTTCATGGGAAGAAACAGATTGCAGTGTCCTAGTAGGTGATTTGGTAATATTCTTGCATACCTTGCTCAGCTATCGATGACTACACAAGTTGCAAGCAATGTAGAATCGTTCCTGACTTTTCTTCACATTCTTTATAATGCTTCACCAAAAAGGGCAAAATTCTGCTTCCCAGTTACACCACTGAAACAGGGCTGCAGGAGTGAAACTGAGCAGAACATTTGGCACAAAGCCTGGAATTTGACCTAGCATTTTTATAGAGACACGATTAACACACTTCATGAGTCTACTTTGCACTCAAACCACCTAATAAAAATACTGCTGCTTTTGTCTTTACATTTAACCTGTTATGTTAACAATAAAGCTGGCCAAATTGTTCACTATGCACAATTTATCAGATAAATTTAATCATTTTTATCCAGGAAAAGACTGTGATGTAATTGTGTTTGCTTATTAATCACAATGGGTTGAGAAATAGTTTGTACAAGCCAAATTTATTCTACAGCAGGTTTGGGAACTCATCACTATAAGTATTTGCCATTTATTAGGCCATTTATAATAGTATAACGGTATATAAAAACTTACTCGTATGAAACATACAGGAATAAAAGTGAAATTTAAATGTATGCACGGAAACAGCTAAAGACCTATGCTGGTCTTAAGTTCCTTTTCACACTAAGGCTTTGTCTACATTTTACACACTAAGGCTATGATTTTCACACTAAGGCTATGTCTACATTTGCTTGTGTGACTCTTGGCCTATACAGACACCCTCATGCTAGTTCTCATCAAGCTAGCATGCTAAAAATAGTAGTGTAGCCGTTGTAGCATGGGCACAGCAAGCAGAGGCATGGGCTTGCCCCAAGTATGTCTATATAGGGTGTGGGCAGGTTTGTGCTTGGGTTGGCTAATCCCTGCCACAACACTGCTTCATGTGCTATATAAGGTATACTACTATGGTTAGCATACTAGCTTGATGAGCACTAGTACAAGGATGTCTATGCATACTAGGAATCACATCTCCAGCTCCCAGTGTAGACATAACCTTAAGGAAAAAAGGGAATGTGAAGACCCTTTTGAAGAACAGTACCAATTAACTTTCTTTGCTATATTCACCCAGCTCTATTTAACAAGTCACTATAATAGTATGTGAAGTGAAACGTCCATGGTAGTTTACAATGAATTGATCCCCAATTTCAAATACATTATATTCCATAATATCACTAGTCCCTCAGCAGGTTATAGTGTTTGCAAAAACCATGCAACAAAACAGTACCAGTGCTGGGCAGAATTAGCATCAATTAGCATCTAAATTGCATTTTAAATGAATTCATTAATGCATGAATGCAATTTATATCCCTCCACCCCCTCACTTCAAGCCTTATTTAGTGGACAACCAGTATCAATCTGACTAACTTCTGACTTAGAGTGACTGATGACCTGCATGGATTCAGCTGGCACTCACTGATTAAAGGAAAGTTGATATGTTTCCTTTAAATTAATGACACAACTTGATATGCATTTTATAACATCCATCCAATTTTACTGCCTAGGACCAAGTTCTACTCTGATTTACAACAACTGTTTAATGCCTTTAAATGGAGTTCTATGTCAGGGGCAGATCTGGCCCTATATTTCACTTCCTGTGTATTATGCATGTATATATGGACTGCAGTAAGTCATTGTGATGGGTAGGAGGAGAGCTGGCCAGCACCCAGTGACTAAGGAGCTAAACTCACGTAGCTATCAGTGGTGTTGGCAGGGAGCCAGAAGAACCAATGGAGATATGGTGCTGAAATTTGAATTGTATAAGATACCTTGCCTGATTTCTTTGTGAGGGGAAGTTAAGCCAGGAGTTGAGAGACACAGAATAACTTAAACCCAAAGGAAGATTACCATGTCTCCAAGGAATTCGGGCATGGAAGTGGACTGAACCAGGAAGGGAGCATGAATAAATAAAGATTTATTTAAACCCCACCCTGGCACTCCAAGTGCAGAAGTTGGGGGCCCTCAAAGACCTTAAATACCTTGCCTCTTGGCTCTGCTCACAAAACCCCCCTAGAGTCACAGATACACTGGCTCTGAAAAATAAACAAAAGCTATACTTGATAAAGCATACTTGTTGCTAGAAGTTATAGAGAAACTAGAAAAGAACAAATTAAAACACAGAGGAAATCTCTGGGAGCAACTCTTAAATAGTGAATGGGGGAGGGGAGGCATGGATTCACACAGAGCAGTTCAAGCCAAATCACAAAAATAAAGAAAAATATCCTAACTGCAACTAAATATACATTTACCTTTATTAACTCACAGTCCCTTCCTGGTTCAGTCCACTTCTATGCCCCAAATTCCTTGGAGGCATGGTAATCTTGTTTAGGTTAAAACATTCTGTGTCTCTCAACTCCTGGCTTAACTTCCTCACATAAAGAAAGCAGTCAAGGTATCTTATACAATTCAGATTTTGGCACCTTATCCCCATTGGTTCTTCTGGCCCCCTGCCAACACCATTGCTAGCTATCTGAGTTTAACACCTTAGTCACCGGGTGCTGGCCAGCACTCCTCCTATCCATCACAGTCATTACCTGTGGTGTGAAACCTCTTGAGTCTTTTCATGTGCAGCACTATACATGAAACTGCTGTTCTTGAGGGCAGTAAGTAGAAGACACAAGAGGAGATTGACTAACACTAATATCTAGTGCAGTGCCTTAACTCACAAGTCTCGTGAAAGAACCTTTCAGTGATAGACATTCTAGATGTTTCACTTACATGGAGTTTATGGTCACTGAAATGGATTCATAGTATCTTTATGATATTATGAACACTTAGCTTCATTTCTGGAAATGATGATGATGATGATGATGATGATTAGTAACAAAAGATCTGTGTGAGTTTATGAGTAAGAAGATGTTTGCATATATATGTGATTGGTGAACTAAGGAAAGATTCAGAGATTTTGACTGAATAAACACGTGTAAGTATGGAGATTTGTCCATACTATCAGAACCTTTTGATCCTGGAGATTTGGGATGGAAATTTTGCAAGAGTTACAGTTATTTCTATTTCTGTTAGCAATTTCTATTTCTGAAAATGCCATGAGCCAAATTCAACCATGGTATAACTTAGAATGGCCCTGGTGAGGGGCTATTTCAAAATAGCAGCAATGGAATATCTATACACACCTTATTTCAAAATGGCTATTTTGGAATAGGCATTATTCCTGATAGAATGAGGTTTACAGATTTTGGAATAAGTCATCTGTTATTTCAAAATTATTTTGAAATAACGGAATGGCTGTGTAGATGCTCACACTGTTATTTCAAAATAACATTAGTTATCTTGAAATAACGGTGCAGTGTAGATACACCCTAATAGATAAGGAAAGAAAGGACAATGGAAAGAGGGGTGACTCTTGCCATTAAAGGTAATTATTTCTGACATTACTAAGCTTCCATGTAGCAAACATTCAGTGAACAAAATGATAAACAAAAAAGGAAGAAATGTAGACAATACAAGAGCTGCATTACATTTGGATTGTCATGCCTCGCTATTATTGTGAAAAGTCCACAAAAACAATGTGTCATTGGTTTTCAAGTGTTAGTAAATGCAAATATGAAGCCAGGGAAAATACAGAGATATTTAGAAACCAGACACCCTGAATTCATAAGCAAGAGCTTTGATTTTCCCTTCAGAAACAAGAAGAATTGAAGCAGCAAAGAAGAAGTCGTTTTTAAAGAAGCCACAGCTCCTTGAAAACCATAGTAACATCTTATGTTGTGGTTATGAGAATTGCACATCTCAATGAGCACACCCACTGGAGAGACCATTCTCTTACAGAAGTAATAGACAAATTAAGAAGAATTAATATTTTGCACTACAGGTTTATGAATCCACAGACGTAGCTTTGTGTTTGCATGTTGTGAGGTTTGTCAAAGCAGGTATGGTCACAGATAAACTTTTATTTTGCAATGAAATCCCAGCATGAATAATTGGTGAAGAAATACTGAAGATTCCCAGTAAACTCCGAGTCAATGAAGATCTTAACTCTGTTTGGGGCTGTGCACTGATGGCACAATAACTGTGACTGGAAAAATTAGTGGGGTTGTAAACCAGGTAAAGAAAGTGGAGCCAGCAGTAAGTGAGATACAACTCATGATTCATCACTAACGTTCAGGACATACAATTTTCAACCTGAAGTACATGAAACCCTCAACATTATTATTAAAATTGTTAATGTTGTAAAAGCTTGGGCTATGAACATACACATGCTATGCAAAGATATAGGCTGTAACTACACTCAAGTTCTGTTTCACAGTGAAATCAGTTGGAGTTCCCATCGATAAGTGTTACAATTCATCTTCGAATTGCATGACGAAATCAGAATTTTCCTCCACGTGAAAACAGACCTTGCAGATTACATGTGTAATGTGGATTTCTGGATCATGTTAGCTTATTTGATGAACACAGTTGGCAAATTCAATCCAATGAACCTAACTCTTCAAAGTAGGAATACAAATATACTAGATCTGAGAGAGAAACTTGGGGGAGATTCATGAAGAAGTTTTGTTTCTGAAGATGTCACATTGAAAGGGTAATTGCTGACATGTTTCCAGTGTCATTAGACTTTTAAAAAGAGCTGAGTAAAAGTGCTATTAAAGGCCAAAAAATGCATTATTTTGTCTGGGTAGTATTCCCACTTCGATTAATATTTTACTGAAGCTGAAGAAGACACGAAGATCCCACATCTTGATGGGGGTTAGATTTGATGACTCTTGCAGTCCCATCTAACTTTATGATCCTATTAATTTCCAGTTACCAAGAGGATCCTAAACTTGATCTAGGTAACAAGTGACACCATTTCAACCATAAATATCTCATTTGAAGAAAGTCTCTTTCAATTGTTAAGTGATTACATGCTGAAACCCAAGTTTTCAAGTCTAAGAAAAAAGGAATTCTGGATTTCACTTAAAGGAGAATATGAAATATTCAGTGTTTAAGGTATGAAAATGTGACTTCTATTTCTCTCTGTGAGTCTGGGCTTTCAGCAGTGAGTTCTGTGAAAACTGAGCACAGAAATTGTTTAAACTTGGAAAATGATTTCATATATTATTTTAGTATGCTGTGAAAAGAGATGGGCTCTCAGCTTCTGTTTCACAGTGAAGTCAGGTAGTTTTCAGAGACTCAGGCAAACATTATGCAGCTATGCAGTTCAAAACTGGCCATTTTTCTCAGTAAAATCTTAGTTTGGGTTATGGGTTGGAAACTTTTAGCTCTTGGCCCATCAAGGTAATCCACTGGCAGGCTGCGAGACATTTTGCTGAGGTTGACCATCCACATGCACCACCCTCCTGCAGATCACAGTGGCCACCGTTTGATGTTCCCTGCCAATGGGAGCTGTGGGAAGTGGGCAGAAATTTCAAACAGTGGTCACTGAGAGATGCCGGGGTGGGGTCATGCCCATGGACATTCAACATCATCAAAATATCTCACAGCCTGCCAGTAGATTACCCTGATGGGCCGAGAGCCAACAGTTGCTGATCCCTGGCTGAGGTGGTCTGAATGCACCCAACCCACCCCCCCCCCATAATTTCAAATGATAGTTTTAAAAAGTTGAACTAAATCAGATTAGATTGGTTTATATAGTTAAAATCTGAACTTCAGCATCCCTCTTGAACCTCATATCCTGAATCAGTAAAAGAAGGGGGACATTTCACCATGGTGAGCTGCAGAGTTTTGAAAACAGGGGAACTGCAGTACTACTTTATGTAAAAGGATATATCTTACTTCATGACAACTGATTCTACAAGTCTTACTTTAACTTTCCTTTACAAGCAGTCACATTAAAATCTGTGGGGTTACTCATGAGTCGAGTACTATTTAACATGAATCGCAGAATCATTCACATATAGATTAATCCATCTGGATCCAATTCTGCATCACATTGCCCATAAAAATTCACTTAAAAGTATACTGTATAGGAATAAAACCTATGAAAGCTGCTGTAATATTCATCTTAACATTAAAAAGCATCATGGAAATCACCAGAAATAATTTAAAACAGATTTAGAAATAATCATCTAAATATCAATTAGCCTGAAAACATCACTATTAAAATGAAATTGAAATAGAAAAAGCTTCATGAATGATGTGAAGCAGCAGTTGCATTTGTGTGATAATTTCATTTAATTTCATTCTGCTATCAGGCTTCTGAGATGTAATGCTATTCTTTAAATATTCCATGTCCATGCACTGTCTTGCCATTTCTTATTTATACAATAGATGAAAGTTCCTGAGTTTTTTCCTCTTGAATAACATACTACTGTGGGAAGCCGACTCATCAAGGTTAACCATTCTTCTTGCCAACTACCTTCAAAAATTACATCCTCAAGAGGAATTGCACAACTAAGTCAGATATTGTGGGCAAATTTAATTAACTAAATGTCAGAGTCCACAGTTGTTGCAGATGACATAAAGGAAAAAAAAGAGATAGGGCATAACCTTGAGGTACTTGCTATTGCTGCCAAATGTTCTACAGAAATGCTCACCTGGACATAAGGCTTTCTTACACATGTTTAAGAAAAACTACAGGGAATAAGGGAATAAAATATGAATGGCTCTGTCCTGGCAAGTCTTGTGCCCACAATCTATAAGATGTCAATGAACTGACCCCATGTCACTCCTTAATTGGAACAAAGACAGGGGCACCCAAACTTTGCCTAGCTCAGGGCCACAATGACCTTGAGCTGATACGTAATTTGCATTAAATGAAGCAGCTTGTAGCTGCTCTTTTGTGCAGGTGCAGCCCATATTGGTCCCAGCATGCAATACTTGCAAGAGTGCCTGTGTGTCCCTGAAGGCTTTCATGGCCTATGCATGATGAGCTGGGGTTTTATTTTGGAGGGGGAGGTGGGGTAAATTTAATCACATGGAAGAAGCCACCACAGCTAAACCAGGCTGAAATTACTGCCAGGCTGTGTGAGTTCATATGCACTTCAAGGACCACTCTTGCTTACTATTGCTGCACTCTGAGAAGAGCCTGTGAAAGGAATATAATAGAACTTCACTGGTCTAGGGTGTGGACAGGAAGTAACTTCCTGCTGTCCTATACAGGTGCAGCTTATTACTCACCTCACACCAGTTAGGCTGCTAACTAGTGTATTTAGTGGGGGAGGGGCCAAAATTTCCCCCCTCCATACTCTTAGTCAGTGCCTCCTTGCCTTCTCTCTGCGAAGGATTACCGGGTGCGTAATTCCTGTTTTCCACCACAGTCTGAATTCAATATGTGGGAGCTGCTCATGTGGCTGCCTAGGAGAGGGCCAGGGTTTTACTTCCCTAAGCAGCACATCACAATACAGCGCTCAATAAAATGGAGTATCATATACGAAGCCGAACCATAAACACCTAACGCACCATTAGCACAGCTTAGCAAAAGTACTTATGTATGTCAATACAGATTTAGACAAGCCATTCATAACCATTGAAATATTGTTCTTAATACAAACGGAGAACAGAAACATCAGCAGCAGGATTAAAGAGTTAACTAAATTGTAAAGTGAGCAAATGTGGAGCTACAGAAAGCGTAGAATTTTTAAACAAGGCTTCTGAGAGAAACTGAATGAAAATTAACCAGTTCAAGTTAAGCAGAAGAGCAAGTAGCAAATTGAATGATTTCTCCCCAGTGAATAACTTCTTAATTGTTATAAATGACATATATATACCACTTTGATACTATGGGCTATCACAAATACATGGAAAACAGCCCCTCTAGACTATTAATTATTGGAACACAGGGCCACCCTGCACAACTGCGGCCAGCCAGCCAGCCTTGACCGCTCCCAAGTCTAGCCCAGGGAACTCTGCAGCCCCCCTCTCCACCCCAGCCCAGGCCCGGGGAATGCTGGAAGGAGGCCTGCATGGTTCCCTCCACCTCTGGACCCCTCCCCAGCCCAGGATCCTCCAGCTCTGGGCCCTCCAGCTCCAGACCAGGCCCAGGGAGCAACAGTGGAAGGTCTGTGCAACTCTCGCATCCTGGGCAATGCTGGGTAAGTCTTCCAGTATTCTAATAATAGGAATGAGCTACAATAAAACACAGCTTAAGAGGTGATTAATCAGCTCTGAATTTTTATTTTTGGGTCTGGACATCCAACACTCCAGACATTTGAAGAAGTGGGCTGTGCCCACAAAAGCTCATGATACCATCTACATGTTTTGTTAGTCTTTTAAAGTGCTACCAGACTATTTGTTGTTTTTTAAGTTTATCCTGTACAGACTAACTCGGCTACCCCTCTGAAGTTTTCAATATAGAAAATATCAGCTTGCATTTGTCTTAGATACAACAATCTCTTAAGCAAGTCTCTCTATAAAGGTGGCATCATTCACTATCCTATGTATCCCACAAAAAAATGCCATAAGTTCTCTTTACTGTAGAATAAACATTCCCCAAATCTTGAAAATTACGTATGTAAAATGCAGGCGGAGGAAAGAAGACAGATTATTACCCCACGTTAAACTTCAAAATCTCTGACAACAGACATTTTATTGATTCAAATTTTACTGTCATTAACAGTATTTTAAATACGACCACAAAAACATAGAAAAAAAATTGATGGTCCTTTGCTACACATATCATTATGAAGCCTTTGGAATCAACTCTGCAAAATGAGTCCAGGTATTTGGGGAATTTTTTTTTGGCATGTGTTCAGAGCCAATTGTACCACCCACTCTTGTACATCAGCTCCCATCAAATTGTCACAGGCAAGCAATTGCTCACTCTTGAGAGCTTGTATGGTTCTTTTATTGTTTAGATCTTGTGAGTCTGCTAAAGCAGTGCTTGCTGGTAAGAGCTATGTCAAATTATTTTGTAACAATTTGAGTTCTTGTGTATGTATTATTTACCACTTCAGTGATTTGAGGAAAAGAGGGAATTGTAGTGTTTATGCTACTAAACTGAGAAAGAGAGAGTAAGCAGGAGCACATGCATACAGGAGAGAGTGAAGACTGAAGAAATGACAACAATGTGAATAGATTGTGCTGCTGCTTCTCTTAGGATTGTGACCATTTTTCTTATGGTATATAGTCCTCTTTCGACTATTTGTGGCTTCCTTAGATGTAGCACTTTGAGAATTGTTGACTTCTCCTTAGTTTCTTGTTTCTGTTTTCCCATAACGTCCCTTTTCCTGCAGGGTCCTGAGGCTTTTGTCATCTGCTGACTTACACTTATAGGCTGCGTCTAGATTGGCATGATTTTGCGCAAATACTTTTAACGGAAGAGTTTTTCCGTTAAAAGTATTTGCGCAAAAGAGCGTCTATACTGGCATGTGCCTTTGCGCAAAAGATTTGCTTTTGCGCAAAAGCATCCATGCCCAGTATAGATGCTCTCTTGTGCAAGAAAGCTCCGATGGCCATTTTAGCCATCGGGCTTTCTTGCGCAAGAAATTAACGTTCCTGTCTACACTGGCCCTCTTGCGCAAGTATTCTTGTGCAAGAGGGCTTATGCCTGAGCAGAGGCATCAAAGTATTTGCGCAAGAAGCACTGATTTTGTACATTACAAAGTCAGTGTTCTTGTGCAAATTCTCGCGGCCAGTGTAGACAGGAGGCAAGGTTTTGCACAAAAGCTTGCCAGTCTAGACGCACCCATACAGATTTTGGAAAAGATGAGGTTAAATTCACACAGTTATACAAGCTAGAGATAAAAAGGACCTGTTAGACCACACAGTCCTTTCACTTGAAGATAGGGATATTCCTTTCACTTGAAGATAGGGATTCCCGGCTTGCATAGACATACTCACCTGAGACAAGCATGCTAAAACCAGTAATGTAGCCGTGATAGCACAGGGCAGATAAACCATACAATAACTCACTGTATCCAGCCCATGCCACCACTTGCTATTCCAGTGCTATTGCACCAACATAGCTAGCACAATGAAACCTAACGTAAGTGTGTCTACACAATCTGGAAACCTCACCCATAGCTCTAAGTGTAGACATAGTCTATATTATCTAACCCAGTTTAGTGTTAGAAGTCTAAAGTGATCGGGACTTCCCCAGATAGCGCAAGCTCAGCCCAGGTCAGACAGAGGTGATGCTGGTAGGGAGGGGCAAATATTCTGAGAAGCTGTCCCAAACACTCACCTCAGTTTCTGTTGAAGGCATCTACCTTCTCATTGCTAAGGCTGTACATAGAGTCAGAGTCCTGTTAGATTAATCAGAAACCACAGACATGCAAACACCTTCAAGAAATGTCTTCTTCCATCTTTGATTAGCCAAAAGATTGCCCCCGTTCCTTGTTGGCAAAGGTCTTACCATTGCTATTTATATGGTTTTAATTTTGAGCTTGTACTAATCCAATGCATTCTGTGTGGGACATGGGGTGGAGACCATGTAGAAACTCTAAACAATTCAACATGCAGAGGCTGATTCTTGTGCTCCAGATCTACACTGTGGCTTCACTCTTGGTATTTAAAGATTTTAATAGCCTGGCATCTCAGGTTTTGTCTACTTTGCAGGGTTTTTGCGCAAGAGATCTTCCACAAAAACTTCTTGCACAAAAGCGCGTCCAGACCTTAAAGCGCATCGCAAAAGCAATGTACTTTTGTGCAAGACAGTAGAAGTGGGCTGTGCCCACGAAAGCTCATGATACCATCTACATGTTTTGTTAGTCTATAAAGTGCTACCAGACCATTTGTTGTTTTTCACACTGCATGGATGCTCTTGTGCAAGAAAACTCTGATTGCCATTAACAGAATGGCCATCAGAGCACCTGTGCCTTTTCTAATAGGCTCTTTTTGTGCAAGAACCCCCTGCAGAGCATCCACACATGCCTTTTTGTGCAAGAGCCGTAGCGCAAAAGGAGTTAAGCCTCGTAGGGAGAGGAATAACTCTACCAGCAAAAGCTCTCTGTCCTGTCGATTTACTGTATTTTTTTGTGCAAAAACCTAGTTGAAGTGTGGAAGCTCTGCCAGTTTTTGCGCAAAAACCTTGTAGTATAGACAGCCTCAGTAATGTATTGCTTTAATTTGAACACTGGATTGTCTACTGACAACTGCAGTGTGAAAAGTTGTGTATGAGCTGTTAGAGTTTGAATCAGACTACTAGCAGTCAGCAAATGCACATTTATCCTGTTTCTCAATGTGTGCCTGGATCCACTTTGACAAGACACATCAGGACTTTTTTTGTCTCAGATACCTCTTCTAGCTTTATACCAGTCATGACACTTGACAAGTGCAGGTACACACGATGGTAATTGCCAGGATCACTTGCTTTCTTTTGAGTCTTCCTACTCTAAATTGTACTTTTATAGAGGAGATTGGAGGCTTATTTCTTGTAAACTGAATTGCCCTTTCTTATTGCCTTATTTTCTATTTGTACTGCTTTCTTCTGGCTTTGGTAACTGCTTCTATTTTCATTCATTCTGTTCTTTGTACACAATTTGTGTAATATATTTGCTTCATTCCCTTCCCCAACCGGAGAGTAGTGTGTGTTGAGATCTGTTGGGATTTGGAAAAAGCCTCTGTTTCAGACAAAAATATTTTTCCACCTGCCAGAATATTAATAATTTGTCTGGAGAACAACCTATCATGAAAACACATTTTCTTCTACATTGTGTAATTGTAGTAAGAAGGCAATATTTTGTGCTTAACCACATTTGTCTCCTATGTTACCTTCCCTGTTCCAATATTTTTATTATATTGGCTAACTAAAAACTTACAATTTTTCACACATCATCCAGAGCTGCTGGCAGAGCTAATTGCTCAGCTGCCAATGAGCTGTGCTCTGGGCAGTTTTATTATCCACCTTGATGTCACCTCCAATCCTTTTGTATGGAAACTTATAATGCTTTACCATTCACTGAATTTTGCCAACAAGTTGAACACCCTGTTACTCATAAGATCAAGATTTAATAATTGGACTGTGTCTTTTACCTGGGAAATTTCAAGCCACTACATTAACTCACATAGGTGGTTCACTGGTTTTATTTCATTCCACTTTCCTTTCCCCATTCTGTTTGCTTTTTAGTGCGTCCTTGTTCTCATCACCTTTCGGTCCATTGTAGGCTGACAGAGCTCATTACTTCTCTACAACTCCTGGGGAAAAGACACTGTGCACTAATGGTGTCAGTGATCTACGTAATGTAGTGATTCAGAATCATCGCTGATGTTCACCTGCATGTGCACATGGAATTATTCTGGGGCCCAGAGAAACTTGACAAACAGAAACATTCTCAGAGGCCACTTGGGTTCTTTGTTGCTGTTATCATGTGCACAAAAAAGGTCTCACATATAGATAAAACCTGACCGCAAAATAACTAGGATCCAAATAGCTAATTAATTAGTTCATGTTGAGGGGAGAAGTTGGGAATTAATATGTCTGGGCAAACATTTAACTGTGTTCTTTTCTAAGGTTTGTTGCCTATTTATTTTTCTGCTGTAAGGTTTCTTTTGTTTTTCTGACTCTTTTTTTCCTCTGCAGCCATTATTTAGCTTGTTATGTCTTTGTGTTAGTCAATGCTACAGCTGCTTTTATCAAGCTGGCAGCCTACATTAGTTCAGTGATATTTTTATGAAATGGTTGTTTTGACAGATTGCACCCATATGACTCAGGAAAAAGCAGCAGCTAGAAGAAGCAGGTGGTACCATGAACTCTCACCCAGGCTGGCTAGATGGATGAGAAAACTCAGAAGAGCATGCAAAAATATACAGGTCCAACACGGTTTGCAGACAAAAGTGCATACTGGATATGCATTCACTATTATTGTTATAAAATTGTGCTAATTGTTGTAATACTAAACACAGAGGTAACTAGAAAAGGCAGCCAAGCCCAGATTTCTCTCAACTATATATGATGAAACATTTACTGAATATGAATTACTAAGGCAGCATCTGACTGGCCAGCAAATGTTCCAATATTTGTTCAAATATCCCATACTAGAAGATTTTCCTGGCATTACTCATATCCTTCAGGCCACGGGACTGGTGATGGGGGGGGAGGGGGAGAGGCTCTGGGCAGGGGGTGGGGGAGCAGGAGTCAGGGCAGGGGATTGAGAAGAGGGAAAGCTCAGGGCAGGGGGTGGGGTGGCCTTGGGGAGAGGGGCTAAAGGATTCAGAGAGTGGGAAGGTGCTGTGAGTTGAGGCAGATGGGTAGAGGGGTGAGGACTCTGCGATAGGGTCAGGAATGAGGGATTCAGCGTGTGGGAGGGGGCTTCAGGCTGAGGGCTGGTGCTGAGGAAACTGTCCAATGGGATTGTGGAGCCAATGCTTAGGGCAGGAGCATCACACAGAACCTCTTGCCACCCATTTCCAGAGCACAATGCAGTTCCAAGACAGGTGGGGACTAGCCTGCCTTTGCTCTGTAGCACTGTAGCACTACCAACCAGACTTTTAATGGCCCACGCAGTGGCGCTGACCTGAACCGCCAGGATCCTTTTTCAACTGAGTGTTCCAGTTGAAAACTGGGCACCTGTTCACTCTATAGCCTGTCCATAGGGCAAATTTATTTCTAACCTCCATTATTCAGAGCTTGGTTTATGCTTTGAAGTATGAGGGTTTATGATCCTTCCAAAATGCTAATCATTCCTCTCACATTCTGATTTCTGTGACACTATGTTCCTGGCTCTGGTAGGGGCTGATCAAGAGACTATTGAAATCAAGGGAAAGACTCCTTTTGACCTGCAAGGGGTTTTGGATTATCTTTTTAGTCAAACAGACACCTAGCTGTAGCATGTGGAAAACCACGTGAATCAGAAAAAGAGAAACTGTGATTGAGTGAGTCTGTGTGCTGGTCATGGATGAAAAGAAGAGAAGGTTTTGTTTGAGGTATTGTTTGAACCTTCTCTCTCTCTCTCCTTTTGTTTTCATCCACCTCAGTATTCCAGGTTTTCCCAGCACCAGAAATGCCCATGGGTTAAGGCAGCTGTGCAAAACCCTTACTTAGGTCATTGTCTTAATGTCATAGGAGTGAAATCTGGCTCTAAACATTCTGTGGACCCCTGACAAAAGTAAAAAATCTTCTCTCCCCCTTCTTCCTCTTTATTCTGTCTCTATCTCTTTTACACACACAGGGTTTAATGTAGGTCTTTGATACTTCAGAATTGCACCTGAAAGTTTTGTTTGCATTAAAATAATCCCCTGCAATATAGATAGCTAGTAACATCAATAGTAGGACATACTAGATTATATTCTTGTTTAACTACATTTTACCAAGACAGAATAAATGATACTTTACAGACTTGAGTTCTGAACCCTCATCTTTTGTATTCACAAATCCAGACCGAATCATACAGGTAAACATTGCATGAAAGAAATTAAACAGACACTATCCTCTAATAACTGTTAAAGGTTGTTAAATTTTATAAAATCATCACATTACCGGATTTTCCTGTTGTTTATGAACCACTATAATTACAGCTGGTTAGCTGGAATAAAATGTTCAGTGAAAACTCTCTAAATTGATGTGAATTTGGCCCTTTCTCTGTGTGGAATTTCTATAGTTTTGCTAAATCCATACCCAAGAATTTCAAATATCTATTTCTAGAAGTTGGTACAATACATGGTACCTTAATTCTTCTAAAGCTAGATATACACTAACCTCGCTGATGGGTTTAAACTGTTTAGGCTTTTCTAATTGTAACCTGGAAAAGTATGTGAGTTTTTCCTCCACATGTCTATCATCACAAAATACTAGAAACAGATAAAAAGCAGGTTTTCCATTACTGGACTCATGGCTTTGGGACTGCAAGGTGCACCAAGAGATAAGGATTCAGAATTTCACAAAGAGCATGATAAGACTCAGAGGCCATTTCACTTCCTGAAACTACCTCTTCTAGAAGACTTTCTTGGGTGTGCTTTTTATTTTTTATCTGAGTGCTATGGTCAGTGAAACAGTAGCGATTGGCAGCTGCAACTAGACTGGAATGAGCAAATAATACAACTGCAAAGAACTGTTCACCAGTGAGTCAAACTCTGGTGAACAAACCTTAAAAAGTGAAGATTATAAGATGTTTGCAGAGAGAGAGCTCTTAAATTACAAAAGGATCAAAGCAGCTTTAGGATTTGAAATGAGTTGTGAAAATTTAGCTGTTCTGACATTCATACATATGCTAAGAGGACTAATGTTACTACTGTGCACCATTCGGTAAAATATGTAAATATGATGTCCTGGATCTGAATTTACAAGCTGTTTCTGCAATCTAGTGTGTTTCCCTCTCATACACAGGAGCAGATAAGGATGATTTGAGAGGCAAAATCACAATTTTGTGCCTAAAATGCATTTGCCCAAAGGTGCACTTGTGTATACGGGTTCTTTTTTATTATTTTTTGTTCTCTCTTGCACATTTTACTCAATTTAATTATACCATTGATTGTAATTAAGTGCCCTGTAAACTTGGGAGCGTGGAATGAATTTTGAAAATAAATAAGAGAGAGCTGACTTGTCTCTGACACTTTTCTAAACTCTCGCAGCTCTATAAAAGGTCTAAAGGGCACTTTATATGAGATCAAAAATGCAGTTTACTGTTGAGGCTTCCTATGCTTTTATACATTTTCAGATGGGGGAAAAAAAGAAATGGCTAAATCTGAAGACACAGAAACTGAACTGGCAAAAAATTAGTTTACCCACTACTGCTGTTATTTGTATGAAATTAGCACAAACAAGATTTGGGTCCCCTTTCTAATAAATGTTGTACAAATTCAAACTGAGAGGCAGTCCATGCCTGAAAGCAATTGTTAGTTGAAGTTTTTAATAAAACAGAATTGACGGGTAGAAAAGCCAAGTGGAAGACTAGGTAATAATAACAAATAGCCTTTTTTTTTGGAGCAAAGCAGTAGTCTCAGTTTGCCACTTGCCTAGACATCCTGATATTGCAGCTGTCTTCATACTTTGCAGAAATTCTCATGATTGCCAAACTATCACATAACATTCAGTTGCTCATATTACAGTACAGCAGCGGATCACTAGACTTCTCACCCTGCCCCCACCACAAATTGTTCCATAAAAATGAAAAGCTGTGAAGTTATTTTTAATACAGGAAAAAGGGGAGATGTAGCAGCTTCATGCCTTTTTTTTACAAGAAGGCACAGTGGGAGACTCATAAAGGCCTTCCGACAGAGGCAGGCAATGGGGGCAACTTCAGGGCCCAGAGATTCAAAGGGGCCCAAGGCTCCCGGCTGCTGCTAATGCTACCGGCTCTTTAAATCACCCCTGGCTCTTTAAATCATTCCTGGAGCACCATGCTGTGTGCTCCAAGCAGCTCTGAGGACTGGCTAGGGGAGCAGGGAGCAGCAGTGTGCCCTGGGCTGCATTATCTCGCAGCCAAAATCTGCCATCTCATGAAAAATACAGATGCAGAATATTCTGCCAAAATATCCCAATTTAATCGTGTGAACGGCACACTTTGGTTTGATTTTGCATACTGTAAAATTTCAGCAACTGTGCAGCAAAAGATCAGCATGAATTGAAATTTCTTTCTGAATGAAATTCAAGAACACCAGGTTTCTCATACAACTAAGCAAGCACTGAAAAGTATCCGTTGTCCCTGCTTCAGCAACATTGTTTATGCTCTATTTTTGGGAAGGCCCTGCAGGTTTCTTTGCAGTGATCATTGTCCAAAGATCATTGTCCCTCTACTTCTCCCGAAGGGACATCAGCTACTGCTACTAACTATAACTGGTGAGGACAATACTAACACTAGTTCTGGAAGGAGGCAGGCTGGTCAAGTGATTAAGACACTAGCCTCAACAATTGAAAGTGAAGAGTCAATTTCAGGTTCCATCAAATCTTTCCTGTGTGATCTTGAAGAAGTCACTTAGCTTCTCTGTGCATAAATTCCTAATTTTTTAATATGAATAATAACCAGGGCTTGCCAAGTGGCGGCAAGCCCTGCTCGCCAGCCGTGCAGTTCTGCGAGCTGCGCATGCGCAGATCGCATGGCGCCAGCTGTGCCGACTTGTAATCTATTCGCCACAGGCGAGTAGATTACATGATTTGTCGAGCCCTGATAATAACATTTCCCTATCTTACAGGAATGTTGTAAGGATAAAGGCATCAATAATTGTGAGTGGTTTATTTGTGACCTCCTGGCTTAAGTATTATAATTCTCCGTACGTAGATATGAAACGTTACACCTGAAAAATCAGTTCAGAACCCAGCATGGGCTTGCTTTAGATGAAATGCATGCTCTGTAGCTATCCTTGAATGGAAATTTCCAACTTAGTAAGTATACTGAGTCAGTTTTTAAAATGCACCAGTTTCACCAGATACTTATAATTCATGCCAGCCATTTTGTATATTAGTGACAAAATGCAAGTGATTGCCAAGGGATGACATTTGTAAACTGTATACCTGAATGGAGATTTTACTGGTGGTGTTCACAAAAATGTTTGTTTAATGAATAAAGG
The DNA here is from genome assembly GCA_032595735.1 of Pelochelys cantorii. Lineage (NCBI taxonomy): Eukaryota > Metazoa > Chordata > Testudines > Trionychidae > Pelochelys > Pelochelys cantorii. The sequence continues at coordinate 238,348,133 of CM064327.1, forward strand.
CATGATCCTAGGGTAAGCAGCAGTATTTGCCTCCCCTCGGTAATTAGTAAGTGCATTGTTATATAATTAATAAAATTAATTGCAATAAAATGTTCAGTATGTAGGGATACTGAAGGCACTTTGTAATGTAATGTAATCTGACATTTGTGTTATGGTTATGTAGTCTCCTTACTAAACGGGCCTCTGACTGTTTCTGGGAGGATCCTTTGTGCTGCAATCTAGCCCTAGAGACTACAACTCCCACGAGCCCTTGAGGAAAAAGGAGGAAGGAGGCTTGTCCGGGCATGTTGGGAGAGGAGCTCTCCATTTTTTGGGACAGAGGAGCCAGGCTGCTGTGGAGGAGCCTTTGTCCAGTCCAGGAGCTGTTGTGTTGCAGCTAGAGCCTGGGACTGAGAGCCTGTGGGGCTTGGATCTAGCAGGCTATTTCAGCGGCTGCTGATTGCCTTTAAAGGGGAGAGGCTGTGCCTGTGGCTGAGAAGGACTACATAAACCCTGCACACAGGTGGAAACTGTAAGTAACTCACTCGGCTTTTTGGGAAAGTGCTGTCTGGGACAGACCTCAGAAATATAGACTAACTCTGGGTCCAAAGAGAGGCAGAGTGACCAGCCCAATGAACCAGAGCTGCTGGCATTTGGTGGAGCCTGCTCCAGTGGCAGAGGGTTTTGCAGCTGGCTGCTCAGCTTGGACTAACACACATAGGGCCTGCACAGTGCTGTCTCCACTCCAGCTACATACCTTCAAATGTGCCCACGTAAGCATCTGGGACTCTGACTCCAGAGGAGAGCATACTATGGGGTGGGATAAACGGTGGCAGTGCAAATACCAGATACATAAGTTCCTATTATTTCTGTGTACTTTGTTAATTGATTTTATTCACTGTTAACCTGTTAAACCCTGTTTTCTTTAAAATAAGTAAAGGTGTGTTAATTATATGTAATCAATTAGATGTATATTATTTATAATTGTTGTCCTGGGGTTAGATCCAGATTACTGCTGGAATAATTTTATTCCTGGAGGCTCCCAAGGCACACCATTAAGTGTGTTCAGGGCCAGCCAGGTGGAGGCACTGCCATTATATATTCTTAGGGAGCAAGGGACTGCAGCAAGGGGGTGGACAGGGAATCCCGAACTAAACAAAATCACCATTGGGATGCTCAGGATCTCCTTGTACGTTAAAAACATCAGATGCCCAGGCACACCTGTGAGTGTGACTTGCTCCCAAGTAACCCAGGGAGGAAAAAGGGGGTTGCAGTTATAAACTACTGGAAGGAGTTACACAGGATTTTGAATTTACATTGAAACTTTTGGTGACATCTAATTTAACTTATGCTTCTGTCTCCCTGCACTGCTGTCTTGCATAGCCTTTTTACAACCTGTTTTAATATTGGTAATTTTTTTCACTATATTTAACACAACTAAAGGCCAGGTGGACGACCGGCTGCAGGCATAAGTTAGAGCAACTCCAACTCAAGCATGCCACCAATGCAAAACCAAATCAAAAATTTCCTCTGGTAGAAATTTTCCTACTTATTTTATGGGCCATATAAACAGCCACAATTACTCTCGTGATTTTTAAATTACCAAGCCAGAGACAATAAGGTTCTCTCAAATAAAATTTGTATTTCTTATAATCTTATGAGATACTGTTAATGTTAATGTTATTTAAGCTCTCTTTGTACTGCCACAGGGATATCCTGAACAGCCTTTCTTGGCAGTAGTTCTATGGTCATAATGTATGGGAGAAGAGCTCCCTGGAAGAATGTGCATGCAGCAGTTAAGAGTTTTTATGTGGGAATATAATATAGGGTCTGGTTGACCCCAGGAGGTCAATGAAAAAAAAATCCTATTTACTCCAGTGAGCAATGTATTAGGATTCTGATTTGATGGGAGATTCTGTTTTGAAGCCAGAGCTAAATCATGAAGTGAATAAGAGAAATATATTATTCAATCCATCTTTCCATGAAGTATTTTCCTAGTTCTCCCTACCCTAGTTTGCCCAGTAAGCTGACTTTGCTTAATTTGTAACAAACAAGTTCTTTCCTAACATGAGTTTGTATAGAGGAAAGGGATTGGCTACCCAATGTCACAAGTGAACCAAACTCCTCCACTGATCATGGAACCACTGTATATTATATTGTTTTAACTTACCATAATGTCACTGATAACATATTTTCATATTGTCGGGACAGAAGGAACTTTTATGACCATATAGTCTGACCTCCTTTATAACACAGGCCAACAATGTCCCAGTAATTTTTATATCAAGCCCATAGCTTAATTTAACTATCATTGTAAGATATGAATACTGGAGCCATCCAGTAAACAGAAGCCCAGTTCCCTGACACCAAAATTTAAGTTTTGAAAAAAACTATCCCAAATCAGGACAAAAGTCCAAAATTTCTCATTTTTCATGGAACTTGGGAGTCTGGTTTATCTTATTTCAGAGATGCTGAAATGGAATATGCTCCTCAGGAATACAGGAGCCCTGGCAACCCCAGTTCTGCAGCTGCCTACCAGGCATGTTGAAGAAGCAGATAGCTGGGAAAGGAAACCATCAGAAACCCTACCTGGATTCCATGCAAATGTCATTGAAATAAAAACTTTTCACAAATCTGCATTTTGCGATAGCAAAACTTACCATCAGATTTTTTCTAACCAGATTTAATGCCTCCTTTTTTCCAAAAACAAAGGAGAAAGAAATATGAGAAATGGCTGTCTTTTCTGCATATGTTAATTTTAGTATCATTGCCTAGTACCAGATATTCACTATAACTAGGATTATGTTTATTCAAGGTCTAATTGAAGGATTCTTTCTTTGTGTTCCTAACTCTATTGGTCATAGATTTTTCATGGATATTTTCAGTTTCTTTTATCAATTGTCTGAATTTCCTAACTGCTTGCAGGTTCCAGCCTTATGCTCAACATCTACAGAACAATTAAACAGCCCTGTAACCCAAGCTCCAAAAGCGTGGATCAGCTGACACAAGCCAGCTGCTGGTGTTGAACTGCTGAGTAGACATATCCTCAACTGCCTGAGTCTATCACTGTAAGGCATGTTTTCTAATTCTTCATCATTCTTGTGGCTCTTCTCTGAATGTTCTCCAATTTATTAACAAATGGTCTGGTAACAATTTATAGACTAACAAAACATGTAGATGGTATCATGAGCTTTCATGGGCACAGCCCACTTCTTCAGATGACCGGAGTTATGAGTAGGGGATATGAAACCTGGAAATAAATAGGAGAAGGGAAAAAGCGGGGGGGGGGAGAGAATGATGCTCTGTCTCCCACCCCCCTTCCTGTTTTTTCTTTAAGTATCTGGAGAATGGGTGATTCTCCATTCTCATAACTCTGGTCATCTGAAGAAGTGGGCTATGCCCACGAAAGCTCATGATACCATCTGCATGTTTTGCTAGTCTATAAAGTGCTACCAGACCATTTGTTGGTTTTTCTTGTAACAGACTAACTCAGCTACCCCCTGAAGCTCCAATTTATTAACATCTTTCTTGAAGTGTGGATATCAGAACTGAACACAATACTCCAGCAGCGAGCACACTGACGTCAAATAACAAGCTAAAACAACCCATATGTTCCTACTTGATGTTCCCCCCTTTTTACCAGGATTACTTTTTTAGACGAGAAGATTTTGGGGGGGATTGCTGAACTTTGGGAAGCTACGGGGGTGTATCTAATAAAGCATTTTTACATAATTCCCAATTGTCATTCTCATTTTATCTTTAAATATTTCCTCACACTTAATTTTGTTTGCAATTCTTTACAGCTTTCAGAAAGTGGCCCTTTTAAAGTACAAAGCATGTATGTTATTAGAAGAGATTATATTCTGTTTGCACATAGCAAATGAGATTCATCATGATCACTCCTACTTAGACAATCATTAGTATTAGCTCAGTGATAAATTCACTTTTATAGGTCTACTATAGAATTATTCCAAGTTAGTTAATGTACCTTCACGGGTAGAAAGTTGTCATTTATAATTTTTAGATTTTTAGTGGCAGCATGAAATCACCAGTTTATATCCACCATTTTAAAAAATGGCAAGATGAGATTTCTTTTAATTTTTTTACATTAAAGAATAGTGCTTAAGGAGCTGCTCATTCTATTCCTTCACCTGATTTGGTGAAAAATAGCAAATTCCCACTATTAGCCTATCTTGTGATTTATCCATTAGTACATTTATCCATGAGCATTCCAGATCCTAGTCTTCTGAATTGTCAGTAATTCTAAAGCAGTTAATGACATTCTATTACAGAGTGCCTCCCTACCCCCATTTCTACCCTAATTCCTTTGTAAATAGGGTGCATCCAATTATTTTAACATTCCATTCATGTGAATTATCTGGCCAGGTTTCAGTAATACCAATTATATCAAATTTCTTTTAATAAATGAATATTTCTAATTCCTCCAGTTTATTACTCAGGCTTCTATCATTGTTATATGGGCCACTGAAAAATTTCTTCCCTTTATATCCATTGATGCCTTGATTCTTTACATCAGCTTATTTTATAGAGCCATAAGCAGAGAATTTTACATTATTTCTCATTTCTTTGAATGCCATTGTAAGGTGCCTTGAAAATGAATTTTGAGTTGATGAGAGTTATATTAACAATCCTGCAGCATTGTCAATTTTTTTCAAAAAAGAAGTGAAATGATCAAATTAATTCATTTTCGATCAACAAAAAGGCATAATGTCATATTACTAAAAATTTAAAGACTATAATGCATCATGGTTACTTTAATCAAAATTACCAGTCTGAAATAGCTATTACATTATTTTCGTCATTCATGAACAATGATATACATATTGGTTCCCTAACTGATAAGCAGACTGACTTCAGAAGACTGAGACATTCCTTTCCATTATAAACCATGGTAAGAAACAACAAACTAATAGTTATCATGCAAACACAGTATTTAACTTGTAAAGATGTAAATAATCCTCTAGAAATAACTGATCACATCAGAATTCAGTGACCAGATTACTGAGTCTGCTATATGTAGTATAATATAAGTCTTGCAAGAGGAAACGTGTATGCCTTTATCTTAATGCTTGGTTGTTTGTGCATTTTACATAAGAACATAACATAAGAATGACCATACCGAATCAGACCAAAGGTCCATCTAGCACACTATCATGTCTTCTGACAGTCACCATTGCCAGATGTCCCAGAGGGAGTGAACAGAAGAGGTAATCATCAGGTGATCCCTCTCTTGTCATCCATTTCCAGCCTCTGACAAACAGAGGCTAGGGACACCATGGCTACATCTAGACTGCCCGTGGCTTTCGAAAGATTATATGCAAATTTGGCACAAATTTGCATATCTTCTTCCAATCCTGTTTTCAGAAGAGGTTTTTCGAAAAAAAAAAAGCAGTCTAGACGCAGTTCTTTTGGGGAGAAAAAAACCCTTTTTCGAAAGAACCCTGTACACCTCTTTTTTTTTTTTTTTTTTTAGGAAGAAGGGTTCTTTCGAAAAAGTTTTTTTTTTCAAAAGAACTGTGTCTAGACTGCTTTTTTTTTTTTCCAAAAAAACTCTTCCGAAAATGGGATCTGAAGAAGATACGCAAATTCTCGCCGAATTTGCATATCTTCTTTTGAAAGCTGCGGGCAGTCTAAATGTGCCCCGTAAGTATTGATGGACCTAACCTCCATGAATGTATCTAGTTCTATCTAGTTTATCTAGTTCTCCTTTGCTACACTCAAATCAAAATAAGCTTGTTTGTTTGTTGTTTAATATTGGGTCTCCAGCAGGCTGTTAGCAAGTACACATCCAAGATTGTTAAATCCATTTCCTTAGAGGCCAGTGGTATAAATACAGAGTTATTGAGTATGTTTTGTCCTGTGTTTTAATTTCCCTAAACTGTTTCTCTGAATGACTTTCTGTGGAAGCAAACTACAGTTGGACTATCTGCTATTTAAAGTTTCCTTTTATTAGTTTTAATCATTCTATTAGCTTTCCTTGTTTGTGTGTTATAGGGAAAATGAAACACATTGAATTATATGCTAAAACAAAGTGCATAGCAAAGATTTGAGGACGAGATAAATATTTGGATAATTCTCACTTTATTTGAACCCTGCTGTTATGTGTCACTGGGAAAACAGCTCAGGATGCTGTCAATAATTCGTGTCTCGTAGCAAGGGAAATGGGATACAAAGGATTTTAACAGAAGCAAATCCATGATTCTTTATGATCAGTTAAAATAGAAACTAGATGCATAGGTATGCAGGTATGATCTAATACTTATAACTAAGAACAATGGACATGCAAATCAAAAGTCAGCCACCCAACTGGTGAGAGGCATCCAAGGACACACAGACCAACTTGCCTTTGAAATGCTGGACTTGGAAGCACAGAGGAACCTCTCAGAAGTTATGAGTTGATAATAGTCCTTGTGTGGGGGATGAAGACCAGCTTTTCCTGGTTGATGTAATCTTATCCTGCTATAGTAATGAATGCTAATATCTGGCATTGGATAAGCAGAAGAGGTAAAGATAGAGAGGCTTCCCTTTATATAGCAATCAAGTCTGTGTTGGGGTGATCAAAGGGAGATGATTTCTAGAGGTGTAAACTCTTCATTTTTCTATAATGCAACTATGGAAAACCTTCCTTACTTTACAGAATATTCCAGTGAGGTACTGTCACACCAGCCATTGCTTTTGTTTTACTCCCATTTTCTACATTTTAAAATATATCTGTCAGGCATAGGTGTCAGCCATGCAGGTCTATGGTTAGATCCAGCCATCCAGGCTAAGTGGGTCCCAGAAGCCCTGGGCTGTAGCATAAATCAGAAACCAGAATCAGGAACTAGGAACTAGAACAGAACAGAAATAGGGCAGGCACAAGTAGAATCACAACTATAGAAAGAAGTGTTGAGCAGCCAACAACTGGTTGCACTACCGAATTTAAAAGCAGGCCTCCTGGTTCCCTTCAGCCACTCCAGTGAGCTGGCCAATCGAGTGATCCCAATGTAAACTGGATGAGTTTATTAATCAGCCTGGAAGCTGGCATGTCTAGAACTGAGGCACAGTTGAAGATGCTGAGTCCTGGCAGTCCTTTTTTAAAGATTGCTGTTCCTTCCTGTCAAAGGTAGGGGCCCGGGCAGAGACAGGTGTATCTTGGAGGTGAATGCCTGGCTGCAAAGATGGTGTCACCAGGAGGGCTTTGGCTTTCTCGACCACGGGATGCTATTCCAGGAAGGACTGCTAGGCAGAGATGGAGTTCACCTTTCAAGGAGGGGGAAGACCCTATTTGGACACAGACTGGCTAACCTAGTGAGGAGGGTTTTAAACTAGATTTGATGGAGACAGGTGAGCAAAGCCCACAGATAAGTGGAGAACATGGAGACCTGGGAGATGGGTTGGAAATAGGAGGGAGCGTGGGCTATAATGGCAGAGAGAGAGGAGGGTCAGGGCAAAACTGGGAGGCAAGATCAAATCAATATCTTAGATGCCTATATACAAATGCAAGAAGTATGGGTAATAAGCAGGAAGAACTGGAAGTGCGAATAAATAAATACAACTAGGACATTGTTGGCATCACAGAAACTTGGTGGGATAATACACATGATTGTAATGTTGGTATGGAAGGGTACAGCTTGCTCAGGAAGGATAGATAGGGAAAAAAGGGAGGAGGTGTTGCCTTATATATTAAAAATATACACACTTGGACTGAGGTGGAGATGGACATAGGTGACGGAAGTGTTGAGAGTCTCTGGGTTAGGCTAAAAGGGGTAAAAAACAAGGGTGATGTCATGCTAGGAGTCTACTACAGGCCACCTACCCAGGTGGAAGAGGTGGATGAGGCTCTTTTTAAACAACTAACAAAATCATCCAAAGCCCAAGATTTGGTGGTGATGGGGGACTTCAACTATCTAGATATATGTTGGGAAAATAACACAGTGGGGCACAGACTATCCAATAAGTTCTTGGACTGCATTGGTGACAACTTTTTATTTCAGAAGGTTGAAAAAGCTACCAGGGGAAGCTGTTTTAGATTTGATTTTAACAAATAGGGAGGAACTGGTTGAGAATTTGAAAGTGGAAGGCAGCTTGGGTGAAAGTGATCATGAAATCATAGAGTTCACAATTCTAAGGAAGGGTAGGAGGGAGAACAGCAAAATAGAGACAATGGATTTCTGGAAGGAGGATTTTGGTAAGCTCAGAGAGCTGATAGGAAAGGTCCCATGGGAATCAAGACTGAGGGGAAAAACAACTGAGGAGAGTTGGCAGTTTTTCAAAGGGGCATTGTTAAGGGCCCAAAAGCAAGCTATTCTACTACATAGGAAAGATAGAAAATATGGCAAAAGACCGCCTTGACTTAACCACGAGATCTTGCATGATCTAAAAATAAAAAAGGAGTCATATAAAAAATGGAAACCAGGACAAATTACAAAGGATGAATATAGGCAAACAACATAGGAATGCAGTGGCAAGATTAGCAAGGCAAAGGCACAAAATGAGCTCAAACTAGCTACAGGAATAAGGGAAACAAGAAGACTTTTTATAAATACATTAGAAGCAAGAGGAAGACCAAGGACAGGGTAGGCCCACTGCTCAGTGAGGAGGGAGAAACAGTAACAGGAAACTTGGAAATGGCAGAGATGCTTAATGACTTCTTTGTTTCGGTCTTCACCGAGAAGTCTGACGAAGGAATGCCTAACATAGTGAATGCTAGTGGGAAGGGGGTAGGTTTAGAAGATAAAAATTAAAAAAAGAACAAGTTAAAAATCACCTAGAAAAGTTAGATCCCTCAAGTCACCAGGGCCCGATGAAATGCATCCTAGAATACTCAAGGAGCTGATAGAGGACGTATCTGAGCCTCTAGCTATCATTTTTGGAAAATCATGGGAGACAGGAGAGATTCCAGAAGACTGGAAAAGGGCAAATATAGTGCCCATTTATAAAAAGGGAAATAAGAACAACCCAGGAAACTACAGACCAGTTAGTTTAACTTCTGTGCCAGAGAAGATAATGGAGCAAGTAATTAAGGAAATAATCTGCAAACACTTGGAAGGTGGTAAGGTGATAGGGAACAGCCAGCATGGATTAGTAAAGAACAAATCATGTCAAACCAATCTAATAGCTTTCTTTGATAGGATAACGAGTCTTGTGGATAAGGGAGAAGCGATGGGTGTGGTATACCTAGACTTTAGTAACGCATTTGATACGGTCTTGCATGATATTCTTATCAATAAACTAGGCAAATACAACTTAGATGGGGCTACTATAAGGTGGGTGCATAACTGGCTGGATAACTGTACTCAGAGAGTAGTTATCTGCTGGAAAGGTATAACAAGTGGAATTCCACAGGGTTCTGTTTTGGGACTGGCTCTGTTCAATATCTTCATCAACGATTTAGATATTGGCATAGAAAGTACGCGTATTAAATTTGCAGATGATACCAAGCTGGGAGGAGTTGCGACTGCTTTGGAGGATAGGGTCATAATTCAAAATGATCTGGACAAATTGGAGAAATGGTCTGAGGTAAACAGGATGAAGTTTAATAATGACAAATGCAAAGTATTCCACTTAGGAAGGAACAATCAGTTTCACACATACAGAATAGGAAGCGACTGTCTAGGAAGGAGTACGGCAGAAAGGGATCTAGGGGTTATAGTGGACCACAAGCTAAATATGGGTCAACAGTGTGATGCTGTTGCAAAAAAAGCAAACATGATTCTGGGATGCATTAACAGGTGTGTTGTGAGCAAGACACAAGAAGTCATTCTTCCGCTCTACTCTGCGCTGGTTAGGCCTCAGATGGAGTATTGTGTCCAGTTCTGGACACCGCATTTCAAGAAAGATGTGGAGAAATTGGAGAGGGTCCAAAGAAGAGCAACAAGAATGATTAAAGTCTAGAGAATATGACCTATGAAGGAAGACTGAAAGAATTGGGCTTGTTTAGTTTGGAAAAGAGAAGATTGAGAGGGGACATGATAGAGGTTTTCAGGTATCTAAAAGGGTATCACAAGGAGGAGGGAGAAAACTTGTTCTTCCTGTCCTCTGAGGATAGAACAAGAAGCAATGGGCTTAAATTGCAGCAAGGGAGGTTTAGGTTGGACATTAGAAAAAAGTTCCTAACTGTCAGGGTGGTCAAACACTGGAATAAATTGCCCAGGGAGATTGTGGAATCTCCATCTCTGGAGATATTTAAGAGTAGGTTAGATAAATGTCTATCAGGGATGGTCTAGACAGTACTTGGTCCTTCCATGAGGGCAGGGGACCAGACTCGATGACCTCTCGAGGTCCCTTCCAGTCCTAGTATTCTATGATTCTACGGGTAACGAACTTTCTGGTACCTATTTATCCACCCACAGCCTTGAACAGCCTGCATGGTATCCTATTCCATGTAAAGGAGTAACACCAAAAGCTGCAGGAGGAGAACAGAGCATTCTAGTCCATTGGAGAGGCAAGGTGTCGGTATTGGAAGTCTGGCACCCTACCTTCTATTACTGGCCTAGCCACTGACCTCCTGTGTGACCTTGGACAAGTCTTTGTGCCCCAAATCACTTTCTGTCTTGAATATTTAGGTTGTAAGTTTTCCAAGTCAGCAACTGTGTGACTCTTACTGTGTCGGTCCAGAGCATAACTGATGAACTTTGATCTCAGTTGAGGTCTCTAGGTATTATAATTATAACAATATGCTGGTTACCAAAATATAATTCCAATGCTGCTATCTACCTTGCTGCATTCTACAAACATCATTTGTCTGTGCAAATGAATCTTCAGATTCGAAGCTTTCTTAGTTAGAATTTCATGCACAGTGACATTAATTGCTTATGCAGGAGGTTCAGAGCCGGATAGCATAAGGCATAGGGAAGGCTTTTTTATTATTTTGCTTTTATTATGGTAACAGTGACCGATGGAATTATTCCCTTATCTACAAAAACATGAGCGGATTTATGCAATTTTAATTTTCACAACTAAGTCCTGATAAAGAATCCTAGATTATTTAGCACAGGAATTTGAATTTACTCTTCCAGTGTTAGTGTGTTGAGGTTCGGAACATCTCATTGGTATCACAGCCATTAAAGATATGTATATTTTTGAAAAGCATTTGATTATACTCACAAAAAGCATCAAATTCTAGATCACCAAATTCCACTTACTAGCTTTACATGCAATGTTGGATTCTGGTCCTTGCTCTGACTATCGTGGCCATGCAAAACAGCCCCAAAACTGATGTAACCAGTTCAGCCTTACCAGATTTTTTGCAGCTTGCTCAACACTCAGACCTATACACCATCCTATGGCACGTTCCTGAGACTGAATGGTGCCTGTAGGAACAGTGTGCAATTGTATTTTTCAGTTAACAGAGACTGCTGTGATGCCTAATGAGCCATTGACATTCATTTACCAGCCAGAAAGCCCTTCAGCTCCATCCATCTCGAGTTTATAGGCAGGAGCACCCCCTTTGTCCTACCCCACCAATGCTTGTGACAGGTTGTATTATAACTTTAGACTGAAGTTTAATCGTATACAAGTTACTTGGAGAATATGCAGATGATTTAATTAGCTAATTTTCATGTTATAATATAATTTGCAAAAAATGCCCCACAGAATCATAGAAATAGAAGGGACCTCTAGAGATCATCAAGTCCAGACCCCTGCACTCATGGCAGGACCACACATCATCTACACCATCCCTGATAGGTGTTTGTCTAATCTGATCTTAAATATCTCCAATTATGGAGATTCCATAGCCTCCCTAGGCAATGTATTCCAATGTTTAACCACCCTGACAGTTAAGAAAATTTTCCTAATGTCCACCCTGCTCCCCTCCATGAATCACTTTTTGTCCTCGCTGTCTGGAAGTAGGGATGGAGAAGGGGGAAACTGACTATGAGGTTTCACCTCTAGAGGTAAAAAAAGTGGCACACGCCACACCACAGATAATAAGGAATAATACGGTTAGTTGGTCCTTTAAAGAGACAAAATCACAGCTTATTTCTTTAACTGAAAACTCAAACACAACAATGGGTTGTTTGACCGGTTGTCCCTCCCTTTGGGGTCCCATCTGATATATTGGGGTCCCACCCACTGAACTCACCCATTTCACCAGCATGAACTCCCTCAATTTATCCCTGCTGTGCCTGACCCTCAAGCCTTTTCTAGAACATACACACACAGGTAGGACCACACCCAGTTGTAAAAAGATATAGAGACTGAGATCTGTGTGTGGGAAAGCTGAGCTCAGGGATTGCCCATTACTTAAGTACACACCCCATCTGACGTGTATTGTCTTGCACTGCACACAAAGCTGTATAGCACAAGTTCATGACATTTGCTCCCTCTTTCAGTGTGGAGGAATATATAAACAGTTTCCCCTCCCCACCAGTTATGAATTGCACAAAGTGGCTACGTCTACACTGCAGGCTTTTTGCGCAAGAATGGCTGTTCTTGCGCAAAAACCTGTGGAGTGTCTACACTGCACGTGTGTTCTTGCACAAGTAAATTTACAGTAAAGCATCAGAAAAGAGGGCTTTTTGCTCAAGAGTTATTCCTCTCCCGACAAGGAATAAGCCCTCTTGTGCAAGAGCTCTTGCGCAAGAAAGCAGTGTGGACGGGAACAGGGGTTTCTTGCGCAAGAAACCCCTATGGCTAAAATGGCCATCAGAGCTTTCTTGCGCAAGAGAGCACATGGCAGTGTGGACGCTGTCTTGCGCAAGAAGCTTGCAGTGTAGACGTAGCCACTGGATTTTACAAAACAAGTTTATTAACTACAAAGGATGGTTTTTAAGTCATTATATGGCATAGCAAACAGATCAACACAGATTAGTGAGCAAATAAAACAAACATGACAACTAAGCTTAATGAACTGCAGAGACTGGCTACAAGTAAAACTTAAAAAACAACAAATAGTAGCACTTTAAATATCTACATGTTTTCCTAGTCTTTAAGGTGCTACTAGACTATTTGTTATTTTTTAAGTTTTTCCTGTTACAGACTAGCTGGGCTACCCCTCTGAAGCTTTTGGCTACGAGTAGTAATTTTCTCACCCTAAATGTTGTTTTAAGCATCTTCTTCATAGGCCCGGGTCCAGTCCCTTTCATCCCCAGCTCAGTTTTAGGTGTTTACAACAATCATCTTGGATGGGGATTCCATTGAGAAAAGAACTGACCTGTATTATTTCCAGGGCAGATTAAGGGGGGGGGGAGCTAGCTGGGCAGCTGCCCGGGGCGCCAAACTATGGGGGGCACCTGATGGCAGCTGTAAGGGGCGCCTCACACCTGTCTGCGCGGCGCCCCTTAGAGCTGCAATCAGGCGCCGCGCGCCCGGGGCCGGGGGCTGCGCAGCGCCCCTTAGAGCTGCCATCAGGAGCCACGCGCCCGGGGCTCGGGGCCGTGTGATGCCCCTTAGAGCTGCCATCAGGTGCTATATGCCCGATTGCAGTTGTAAGGTGCGCAGTGCGCCCAGGGATGGGGATGTGCATGCACCGTGCGCCTGCTGCCCAGGGCGCAAGAATGGCTCGAGCCGGCCCTGATTATTTCACTTCTCAGCCCTAAATGTGATTTAAATATGGCAGAAATACTTTGTTTCCTAGTTTGAGCCTCACCTCCCGCTAGTGGAAAAATACCAGTAGTACAAGATGATGTTCAGTGCCAGGTGACATGATAACCTGACTCTGCAGTCAAAGCAGCTTCTCAGGAAGGTGAGAGATTAGCATCTTCAAAGCCTAATGGTCCATACGGCTGATTGCATTTTGTCTTCCGGACATTTCCCAGGTAAAAATCACAGTTTTGACTGTTACAGGGTTAATACTCCTAACGTGGTTACAGTCAAATGAACATAAATGCCATTGCTAGTGACTGAGACTTAACAAGTTACCATGCTGGTTCAAGGCAGATTTCTTACCATTTCTTTTTCTTTCTAGCCATTCCTTTCTCCCTAACAGACTGCTTGCAAAACATATTTTAATAAGATAATTCTAGAACATATCCATAATTCTTTGTACACTCCCCCTACATACATCACACAAGAGTATTAATTATCAGTGGTTTATAGTTTTCTAATGATATCTTTCATGATACTTTTTATATACAGATTAGGACAACAGTGTGGTAGGTACAACAAATTGTCAGGCCTGAGAGTTGTGAACCATAAATGATGCTCTTTGTCATCATCACTATCAAGGTTTTGCATCACAGGATGAGTGTGATGAAGGTAGGGTTTGTGTTCCTTTTTGGAATGTGTTGGAGGCGGAAGTATATATACTATGGGGCACTCAAAAGTATTATCAATGGCACTGTCAGCATCTAAAGGTGGCAAGCAGAGCCTCTTCCATAACTTTCATGCTTCCAAAGGTTTGTGTGGTGATGTGGGTCCTAATGTGACTATCACTAAATGTAGCTTTTGTTTGTTAATATTTACTATAGAGGAGGGCTAGTATTTACCTGACTCTGGTGTTTGGATCAAGTAAAAACCATGGTAATATATTTAACTTCAGCAATGAAAGAGAAGACCTTTTGCAATCTGGTCTGGAATCTGGTTTGGTGGGACTTTCAGAAATGTTCAGCATTGGCCTAACTCTGAAATAAATGGTAAAAATCACACTAGTTTCTATGGGAGCAGAGTTAGGCCAATACTGCTCCTTTGAAAATCCCACAATAATTCCATGCTGAGCTAAATATTCAATCAGTCCCAATTCTGATTCCCTCTCATTCAGATCTCTGAATAATGCAAGCACTGCTTAGTTGTGAATTTCACCATTTCCTGCTTGATAAAGACATTTTTTTCTTGTCAGAGGTATTTTTCTTAGCTATATACTAACTTATTTTCCCCATCAGTGTGATTCATGTGAAAGGCATGTCTAGTTGGATATGTGAGTGGGGGAGAGAAGTATAGTAGTGTAAAGACAATACACCCATAATTGAGGGGAAAACACAGCAGATCAAGTCTTATTTAATTCTTAACAAAGGGAGAGATCAGAAAGGATCTGAGGAATAAGAAACTTAAGCAACTCTGAATATTGTCTGACTGATCTCTTTAAGACCATCTAAAACTATAAGAGGTTCAGAGCTGGCACTAAAAATCTTATTATTTTGATCTTCTTAATATGGTGAGACATTAATATGCTGAACTGAAGTCTTTGAAACATCCATATGGCTGTCAGTAGATGTTAATTTATGTAGACTACATAAAACAGACATGATTTTCTAGTAGCCCTAATGCAGATTGAGATGCTGTCCCCGTAAATAAAGTGTACCAATGCTTAAAATTACAACAAAGGTCTGTTAGCTGTTAAGAATAAGGGTTTGAAAAAAGGGCAAGTCAACCAGCATATCACAGGACAAGTGCAGTCAGCTGGCTTTGATCTATGAAGAGAGAGATATTTTTTAACCAGGATGATAGAGAGGTTTCTTGTCTACTGAAAATATAATGTATTTACATTAGCATCACACCTGGTAGATTCACTCGTGCACCCAGTTGTGCAGGACACAGTACAAACACAGAACAAAAAAGTACCTCTGCCATAAAGAGTTTCCAGTATCAGTATAAAATGATGCACTAGATGAATACAGACAGACAAGGGACTAAAAGGAAACAGTCTTCTTCTTTTGAATGTTGTGTTCAATGTTGTATTTCCTTGTCAAAGTTGGACGTCCAAACTCTCCAGCCAGCGAATAGTGTCGCTGGTTAGATTGTGAATATCCTCCAGTGAGCCAACACATTTTCATGTTGGGCATTCTGCAACAATGTGTTGTATAGTTTGAGGACTGCCACAATCACAAAGTGGAGATGGCAACAAATTCTACTTATGAAGCAGATAACTGCACTTGCCCTGACTGGTCCTAAGCCAGAAACAGTGAAACAATATCAGTCAGCATCATGTGACAAATTTTTTGGCTTTTTTTTTTTTTTTGGTGGTGCCTGCAGGGAATTCTAAGGAAGGTTTTGAAGGAAGTTAATATAGTAGCTTTGCAGATGTTTACTGGGAGTTTCTCCCAAGCATGAGAGGCAGCATGGGAGAAAGCACAAAGGTACTTGCTTGAAATTTTAATAAGTGTATGATGGAGGCTGGCACCATGGGCCCATCCAAGGTGGGAGTCAACATCTTGATAATCAATGAGAGATGATGAGTAGAGTGGAGATAACCTTTGAAGGTCCTTGATATTGAAGACAAGTCATTGGGGAGCCTGGCGGTATGAAAAGAAAAGAAGGATGTAGCCAAAATGATATGATAGAAAAATGAGTTTTGCAACAGGATTCTGAATGGATATGATCTGGACAAGGTTGCATTTGCCAAAGTGAGAGAAAAGAATGTAGCCATAATAAAAACTTGAGATGATGAGAGTTTTAGCTGGCTGGCTGGATGGATAGGAAAGTCCATATCTTTGAGATGTTATGCAGTAAGAAACAGCAAAGTTTAGACATTCCATGAATGTGAAGATCTGATGAGATCTAATGAGTTGAAGATGATGTCCAGGTTATGGGCTTAAGTGACAAGCACAGTGATTGAGAAAGAGGAGGGAAACAGGGGGGCTGTGTCTAGACTGGCCAGTTTTTGCGCAAAAGCGGCTGCTTTTGCACAAAATCTAGCCAGCTGTCTACACTGGCCGCTTGAATTTGCACAAGAGCACTGACGTTCTAATGTAAGAAATCAGTGCTTCTTGCGCAAATACTTTGACGCTTCCGTTCGGGCAAAAGTCCTTTTGCGCAAAACCTTTTGCGCAAAAGGGCCAGTGTAGACAGCTCAGTTTTGTTTTGCGCAAAAAAGCCCTGATGGCTAAAATGGCAATTGGGGCTTTCTTGCGCAAAAGCGCGTCTAGATTGGCCATGGACGCTTTTGCGCAAAAAGTGTTTTTGCGCAAAAGCGTCTGTGCCAATCTAGACGCTCTCTTGCGCAAATACTTTTAATGGAAAACTTTTCTGTTAAAAGCATTTGCGTAAATTCATGCCAGTCTAGATGCAGCCGGGGAGTTAGAAGGAAAAGATTAAGAGCTCTTCTTTATTTATCCATGTTCAGGTTGAACTGATAACTAGGGGTGTGTCTACACAGCAAAGTTATTTCAGAATAACAACTGTTATTCCTAAATAACTATGTGAACGTCTACACAGCAATTCCATTGTTTTGAAATAATTTTGAAATAATGGATGGCTTATTCCAACTTCTGTAAACCTCATTCCATGAAGAATAATGCCTCTTCCGAAATAGCTGTTTCTAAATAAGGCGTGTGTAGACGTTCCACTTCTGCTACTTCAAAATAGCTACTCACCAGGGCCATTCAAAGTTATTCCTCCTGGGGTTCTACACTGAGATAGCACATCTACACTGCAGGGAAGCCTCAAAATTAGTCCAAGGCAGACTTCCCTAAGTTAGACATGCTATTTCAGAATAAGCTATTTCGGAATAACTATTCCAGAATAGCTTATTCCGAAATAACTGTGCAGTATAGATGTAGCCTAGATGTCCATGAAAAGATGTCAGAGGGTGCATTTACACTGCACTGTAACTCAAAATAAAGATACACAACTAAGCATCTTATTTTAATGCTATTTCAAAATAGCTTATTTTGTCATTAGGCGCAGTCTACACAGCACCAAATTTCAAAATAAAGCTCTATTCCAAAACATCCCTTACTCCTCATAGAATGAGGTTTATTTATAGGGATGATGGAATAGTGAGCCAGAAATAATGGGCTTGCTGTGAAGATGCAGGATAGCTATTCTGGGATATTCCAGTATACCGAAAGTGTGTTGCAGTGTAGATGTAACCAGAGATAGGTTGAGATTTTAGTTTGGACAAAAGGAGTAGAGACAGAGCTTTATTTTGTGTCAGTGGATTAGATTACCCATAGAATTCCAGAAATGATTTTGGAACAATTCTAAATATACATCCTTATAAATGAATTCCTTCTATGGTTGGGATATAAATTATTTGTAAAATAACTTTACATTGGACTTGCAAAAGATTTGATCCATTGTT
This sequence comes from Pelochelys cantorii, assembly GCA_032595735.1. Taxonomy (NCBI): domain Eukaryota; kingdom Metazoa; phylum Chordata; order Testudines; family Trionychidae; genus Pelochelys; species Pelochelys cantorii. Next base: position 238,366,077 of record CM064327.1, read on the forward strand.
TCAGTGTCATAACTTGGACATTCTTAATATACCTTTTGCTTGCAATGGTACCTTTACTCATAGATGACTTGACTTAAAATACCTATCTAATCTGACAGTTTAAGACAAAATAAGACTTGCTCTGGCATATATCTGAAGCTAATTATCTTCATAATATTGACAACTACATTCATTCCCTGAAGGATTTTTTGCTAGGCTATCCATTTCACTCTGCTTCTCAAGGCCCAAGGTGCTGTTGTTTAATTAGATTGATGAGTTTTGTGTATTTACACAAGAATTCAAGAAGTTAGGAGTCTCTTTTAAACAGAGAACATAAAACATGACATCTTGAAGGTAATTCTGAAATACTTCATACTTTTAGAGAAAAGTCCACCATAACATAATTACTGTAATCACACTTCCAAAATTTGAAGTAATAGGGATGACCTTTAAGAAACCATGTAGAAGCAAGTTTGTTATATGCCCTGTTATAAGGATGTCATTTTTTTAAAGTGCTTTTTGGTATATGACAATTTCATTTACACTCTTTACAAAGGATGGGTATAAGAATTATCTAAGCTGTTAACTTATGTTGTATCTCAACTCTCGTCTGATTAGTTAGGTGGTGTGGTGAAATCGCCCCTGAAGGTTAATGAGGAAATTCTCTAGGGCCATGTGACGGGATGTACCAACCCTGCACTCGTCAGGGAGGGGTTAACCAGGCCTGCTGGGCTGAGAAGGCCCCTCCCACACAGTCCTGCTGGGCATGCTCCAACTGCAGACCCAGTATAAAAGCCAGAGGAGCACCTCAGTTGGGGCTGACCATGGGAGGGAAAGGAACTCCTGCCGGAACCCAGCAGCAGCCGCAGCCACCATGGCAAGCGGACGACTGGGAAAGATACTAACCAGGAGGATGCAGATTGGGAATATGCCGGCCGGCGGCCGGGATAGGAAATAGCCCAGGGTGAGGAACTGGAGGCCTCCTGGTGAGCTTGGCATGTTTCGGGTGGATTCCCTGCCGAGCCAGTGGTGGGAAACACCTACCTCTGACAGGGCCCTGGGCTGGGGCCCAGTGGAGAGGGAGGGCACGGGTCCCACTACCTCCACCTCCCCTGATCCTCAGTGGGGATGCGAACCGATCATAATATAGACTAGGCCGCTGGGCCTTACTGCCCTGCAGACTGGGATAATACAGATTCAGGCCTTATTGCCCTGCAGACAGGGGTGCTAGAGACTTAGCCATCGGGTCTTACCGATTGAGGGCACTACAGACTAGTCTATTGGGCCTTAACACCCAGCCAATAGAGCTCGAACCAGAGCTAGAACATGGGGTGAGGCACCTTGCCCGGTCTCCCAGCAGGGATGGGCCACCCACTGTGTGACAGGCCAGCACAGCTTTGTTTGAGAGTTTTCCTTTTGGGATCTCCCCAGGGCATAGCAATACAGTTACTAAGGGTAAAGCTGTCTTCAGATGACAGTCAGTGGTTTGGAAAATATAACTGAATTATTGGCTTTGCTTTGTGCCTGACATTAGAATTCCAAGAGTAAGGTGGGCTCCCCTTATCCTCAGGATTGAGGCACTGCTGAGAAATGCTCCAGAGTAGCCAACATGCAGTCCAGGATGAGTCAAGGCACCCTGAAAAAGGGACTATATAAACTCTGCCTTTCTGCAAATTGGAACTAGTCAAAACTTTCAAAATTCAACTTTTCCAATGAAAAATGGATAATATTTTGGCAAAAATTATCTCAGAACTTTCATTTTCCATGTGTTGACCAGCTGTGAAATGCATTTAAATTTTTCCAATTTCAAAATTTTATAAACAAAGAGAGACAAAATCTTCATGGAATTGTTTCCTATATTTCAACCAAATCTACTGCAGGTGAGCCAAATATATTTAAGGATGCTGGTGGGGCCTATCTTAAAAGAAAGAACAAGGAATTATGTTTGTCTTGGCCTAGTTGTTTTTCATGCACTGATATTTTGAACCTGAAAAGTCTGAAGTGAACTCCTGGAAACATGGGGGTAATACTAACATTACTATTTAATCAGAAAAAAATTACTTAACAGTTGACCAGCCATGGAGGGTCTGTATTAATTGAAACCAATGGTTCATCTAAACCAGTATTCTGTTTTTGAGCAATGGACAGTGCCAGTTGCTTCAGAGGGAATGACCATAACAAGGCAATTTATCAAGCTATCCATCCCCTCATATCCTTTTCCAGCTTTTAGCAGTCAGACATTTAGGAACAGCTTTAACATGACTTTGTATCCCTGATCACCTTGGATAATAATAGTCATTGATGGACCTATCCTCCATTAACTTACCTAATTCAATTTTGGGGATCCAGTTGTACTTTTAGTATTCATAAGACCCCTTGAAATGAGTTCCACAGGTTTCCTGTGCATTGTGTGAAGTACTTCCTCATGTTTATTTTAATCCTATTGCCTATTAATTTCATGGGGTGACCTTTGTTCATGGAGGGTAAATAAAACTTCCTTATTTTTTCTCTCTTTACTCCCTTCATAGTTTTATAGGCCTCTATTATATTACTCACTAGTTGTCTCTTGTCCAAGCTGAACAGTCCTAATTGTTTTAATTTCTCCTCAAAGGAAGGTTGTTCTATACTTTTAATCATTTTTGTTGCCCTTCTCGGTACAATCTCCTATTCTCATATATCTTTTTTGAGATGGGGTAACCAGAACTGCATGCAGTAAAGGTATGAATGTACCATGGATTCATACTGTGCACTAGAAGACTTACTCAGCATTGCCCTGGTCCTTCACAGCAGGGGGCTGACAGTGTGAGGAGTGATTTTACCTTTTTAGTGATCCCTTCCCGAATGGTTTCTCACATTCTGCTATTTTTTAATGTCACGTCTCATTGAATGGATGTTTTCAGAGAATTATCCAGAATGACACCGAGATCTTTCTTAAGTGATAAGAAATTTAGACTCCATCATTTTGTATATATAATTGGGATTATATTTTCCATTGTGCATTACTTTGCGTTTATCTTCACTGAATTTCATCTGTCATTTTGTGGCTCAGATAGTGTTTTTGAGATTCCTTTGTAACTGTTTGCTTTGTAGTAGACTCTCTTGAGTAATTTTGTATTAGCTGCAAGTTTTACCATCTCACTTCTCACTTTTTTTCATAGCATTTCTGAATATGTTGAACAGAACTGGTACCAATACAGAACTTTGGGGGACTTCAGTATAATCCTCCCACCACTGTGACACCTCTCCATTTTTCTTGCTTTTTGTTTCCTATCTTTTTGACCAGTTACTGAACATCTCTCTTATCCCATGAAAGCTTACTTTGGTGAGAGATTTTATCAAAGGCTTTCTTAAAATCCAAGTACACTACATCAGCCTTGTCAACATGTTTGTTGAGCCCCTCAAAGAATTCCTATGGATTGCTGAGGCATGATTTCCCTTTACAGAAACCATGCTGATTTTTCCCTGAACATATTGCCTTCATCTATGTGTCTAATAATGGTGTTCTTTCTTATAGTTTCAACTAATTTCTTTGTCTGGGCCTGCCATAGATGGGTAGGTGACAAAACTTTCCTATAATTTCATTGTCATTGTTCAGTCATAATTTATTATAGACAGCCTGAAGTTTCACTAAACTGTACAATGGATGATTTATCTCCTAATACAAAAGAACAACTTACCTGGAAGTATATGGTTGGATACGAATATTTCAACAAGTAATAGTAATGGATTTCTAAAATGTTCCTTTCTTTTTTTTACTCATATGTATTATTTTTTATTTTCAGGAAGAACTTCCATCAAGTAGAAAAAGTGAAATCAAAATGTTGCCCATTTGATAAAGCTGGGCAAAAGGTTTTCAATGCAATAGATTTCTGTCAGAAAATGCTGATGCAAGTAAATCAAAACTTTTTGCAGGAATCTGCTAATTTTCACAAAATATGTTTAGGAAGAAATGATTTTATGATAAGATTGAAATGATTACTTTGATAAGGTTGAAAAAATGAAACAGCTTTTTAGTTTAACCTTTGATACATTATAATCAAAACAAAAGGCAAACTTATAGAACCACCAAGTACAGGATGGGTGTGTCTAGACTACATGGCTCCATCAACAGAGCCATGTAGATGAGTTTACTCGGCAAAGGAAAATGAAGTGGTGATTTAAATAATCGCCGCTTCATTTACATCAAAATGGCTGCCGCGCTGTGCTGATCAGCTGATTGTCGGCACAGTGCGGTAGTCTAGACGGGGATCAGCCGACCCCAGAACCCTTTGTCATCCGATCCTGTAAGCCTCGTTTCACGAGGCATAAAAGATCTGACGACAAAGCATTCTGGGGTTGGCTGATCCCCGTCTAGACTACCATACTGTGCCGACAATCAGCTGATCGGCACAGCGCGGCAGCCATTTTGATGTAAATGAAGCGGCGATTATTTAAATCGCCGCTTCATTTACCTTTGCCGAGTAAACTCATCAACATGGCTCCGTCGACAGAGCCATGTAGTCTAGACACACCCTATGTTATGATCCTCCCAGGTCTCACAAATGAAACTGGATTAGGTTAAGCTATACTTTCATAGGATACCTCCAAGGAACACTTCATGGAGAGTGACAAAAAAGAAGTCAGTAGTAAGCATATAGCTAAACATTAATAGTAAAGGAGCTTCAGGGGGTAGGTGAGTTAGTCTGTTACAGAAAAAAACAACAAATGGTCTGGTAGCACTTTGGTGGGGACTCTATCACTGAAGGTGCTAACAACTTTCTGAGTGGTATCCTTCCTGTCTTAGCAATCTATATATTGACTTTGATCTTTATCTGCTTAGGTTTAGCACCCATTCTCCAGATACTTAAAGAAAAAACAGGAAGGGGGGTGGGAGACAGAGCATCATTCTCTTCCCCCCACCCTTTTCCCTTCTCCTATTTGTTTCCAGGTTTCATATCCCCTACTCATAACTCCGGTCATCTGAAGAAGTGGGCTGTGCCCACAAAAGCTCATGATACCATCTACATATTTTGTTAGTCTATAAAGTGCTACCAGACCATTTGTTGTTTTATTACTAGTAAAGTGTAGGTGCTATAGGCAAAGTTAGAACTGTCATATGCCTTGGTGACTGCCTCATGCTCTCTAGGAAAGAGAGCAGCGGGAAGGAGTTATAGCATTGTTATCAATCAGGCTAGGTCTACAATACAGAGTTTTCGCGCAAAAACAGCCGCAAGTAAAACGAAAGAACAGAGGGGTTTTTCCGGTGTAGATATCCTTCCTTCTACGAGGAATAACTCCTTTTTGCAAAAGAGTTGTTTCACAAAAAGGTGTGTGTGGACAGGCAACAGGGGTTTTTTGCACAAAAAGAGGGAAGAGGAAAAAACACAGGTGCCCTGATGGCTATTCTGTCCACAGCAATCACTGCTTACTTGCGAGAGAACAAAAGGAAAAAATAAGTAGCACTTTAAAGACTAACAAGATAGTTTATTAGGTGATGAGCTTTCGTGGGGCAGACCCACTTGTTCAGATCATATTCTGAAAGTCAACTGGCATGACCATATATAACAAAAGAATACAATGATGAAAGTAAACAAATGATGAACTGACAAATCAGATATCATTTGTTTACTTTCTTCATTGTATTCCTTTGTTATATGTGGTCATGCCAATTCACTTTCAGAATATGATCTGAACAAGTGTGTCTGCCCCACAAAAGCTCATCACCTAATAAACTATCTTGTTAGTCTTTAAAGTGTTACATATTTTTTCCTTTTGTTTTACCAAGATCAGACTAACACAGCTACCTCTCTATTACTTGCAAGAGAGCATCCAGGCAGTCTGGATGCTCTTTTGCACAAAAGCGCATCACTTTTTCGATGGGCTTTTGCAGTGTGGATGCTCTCTTGAGCAAGAAGCCTGTAGTGTAGACTTAGCCACAGAGAAAAAGTTAGGCTACCTATCAGCTATTTTGCCTCTTCTTCCCCTACAGGCTGGTTACTTATAATATCATCTGTTTCCACAGCAGGAGCAGAAGTAACATCTGCAGTTGCTGATGTTCGCAGTGAAATGAAAAAATGAGAAACCCAAACATAAGAATGCTTTGGAGAGGAAAACAAGAAGATGCATGGGAAGGGATGAGAAAAGAAGGCAGGGGGATGAAGATAATCCCCTTATCTGTTCTCTGGGTTATTTTTACTAGTGCTGTGTTTCAGAGGAATGACTTATATATGACAACTTGAGCTCATTAAAGATTCTATGATACTTGTATAAGAACCAGGGTGTGTTAGAACAGATGAAGTATCTGAAATGTGTTCTTGGGAAATTGCATTTTACTTACTTAATTTCCTCTGCAGTTTCATTTGGATATTCCACAGTAGCCTTTACTCCTGCCTAATTTTTTATGTAATATTTTGCTTTTCTCCATTGCCAGAATGCTACAATCCTGTGTCCAAAAGGACTTATGTGATCCCCGTGGGTACATCTACACTGCAACACTATTTCAAAATAACTAGCGCTATTCCGAAATAACTTAGTCCATGTCTACACAGCAGGCAGTTATTTTGAAATTTTGTCAAAATAATGTCAAGCTGGAGGACTTCTTACTCTGACTTCCTCTGACTTCCCTTATTCCTCATACAATGAGGAAGAGTGATCTATTTTGAAATAAGTGCTGTGTAGATAGTCCCTATTTCAAAATAAACTACGGAATTGACGTAGCTCAATTTGTGTAGCTTATTTTGAGTTAAGCCCTGCAGTGTAGATGCACTCTGGGTATATAAAATGGGGGAATATCAAGAGGTTATATTACCTGCGTGACTGTCACTGGTAATGAATACTGGAATTCCATCTCCAGGTCTGGTGTCAACAATTCAGGAAAGATGTTGAAAAATTGGAGAGGATCCAGAAGAAGCTAAATGAATTATTAAAGGCTTAGAAAACATGCCTTATTTAAGATACATAAGGAGTCTAATCTATTTCGTTTATCAAAGAATAGGTAGATCAGTCTGTAAGCAGCTACATAGTGGGAAAAAAATTGGTAGAGGGGTCTTCAGTCCAACAGAGAAAGCTATAACAAGATCCAATGACTAGAAGTTGGAGGAAACAAATTTAGATTAGCAATATGATACAGATTTTTACAGTGAAGGCAATTAGCCATTGAAACAGTTTACTGAGAATGAGAATGTAGTCTCATGCACTGGGAATGCCATTCAAAATTAAATGTCTTTCTATAAGGTCTGATTTTGTTCAAACATGAGTTATAACTGGCCATTGGCTTCCTTGAATTTTGCAGGAGGTTAGCCTAGATGAGCACAATGTGTTTTTTCTGTCTTCTTAATATGTGTATTGTGAAAATCCATATCCAATTTGGAAAGACCTTAGGGATGAACTAGGCTATGTAAGTGGGCATTCAGTATCATTAGATACAATTTTTGAGTTAATGGGCCAAATTTGCCCTTGGTGTAACTCCAGTGAAATCATCTTACATTTAATCAATTCCAACACACACATAGAACAAGGAAAGTAAAAAATGCCAGGGCTCTCAGGGTGAGAATTATCGTCTCTAAACCTGTAGTGGATGCTTGCAATCTTAGTTTCTTTGATTTCTTATTGGAAGTGCACTTGCTTGGAGAGCAAATGCTTCTTTTCTTTCTTATGCTCTAGACTTCAAAGCAATCTTACAGAATCATCTTCTACTGTAGACAGGAAAAGCTTGAATAACTTATCCTTTCTGCTGGATAAGGGAAGTTTGCTGATCTCTTTTTCATTTGTACTTCTATCTTTTCTTTATCCTTTAAATATCACTGCTTTTTAGCTGCTTCTTTAGAACCATATTAAAAATTATGCTTTTGATTGTTGTGGGAGCATTTTCTGATTCTGAACACAGGCTAAAACATACACATGAAGCAGTAAACAGAAATCAAACAATGGAAATGAAAAAATATACATTGTGATAGAAAGAATGATTCTAGTAAATTGATGAATATTTTGGTTATACCTTTGTTTAGCTCTTAAGACTGATGAAGACAGTTGCTATTCACAGAAACTGGGGTACCATGCAAATAAACAAAGACTATGGGCAGGGTTCCATTTCAATTGGCATTTAGTACAATAAAACAACACTGTATATATTCCACAATGTTCATGTAGTGAACAATGTCTACTTAAAAGGACTCTTCTAAAATATCCATTGTTAAATTGAATAGTACTTTTCTTCTACCCAAGCATCTTAAAATGATTTGCTCAACACAAATTAATAGTTTTATGATCATGAATTATAGCCACATGGTCAAAATAATAGACAGGAACATTAAGGTAAATTGTCAATATTCACCCAGGGTAAAACTCACGGTAGTTGAATGTAGGGGTAAACTGAGGCAGTCCATGGTATTCTGCTAAGAACTCTCATTTAAATCCTAAATTTGAGGCCAGGCCTGGGAACACACAGAACAGGCAGCTAACATGACCCTGGTCGCCTTGGAAACCACATTCCAAGAGGGCCTCACTCTAATAAGACCCTGGCGAGTACCAAAACAAACTTCACGGAAATCGTTCTCACTGTCTCCTTTAATCCTAGATAATAAACCTGAAACCCAAGGACTATGCCAATGCAAGGCGGTATCATCTTGCGGTAGACGCATCAAGTTGCCATTAAAATGCTTGTCTTGTTTATGTTGGCTTATTTAGCTTGTTAGAAATAAATACCTGTATTATTGATAATATGTTTAACTGGCAATGGGCGGAGATGCTGTGTAACCTTTGTAGTTTATTGGCTTATGTGCTCATTACGTCTTGCCACCAGGACATATGAAATTGCTTCTACTCCACCCACCTGCAGCCTATATAATTCATTGTAATGTTTTGATTAACTAGTGCTCTCCATGTTAACCCCTGGTTGGTACTCCACTAGTGCTGGTGTACAATAAATCCTCAGCTTGTTTTCACCTGCATCCAGAGTGTCCAGAATTATTCCCTATATTGAGTTACCCACAGTAACTTTTCAAATCTTTGAGTGCAAAAAGGAAAAAGGGAAATAAAAGTAATGGGGGAACCAATATACCATTCATTCTATTACATGCAATACTGAAGAAAAAATAAAAGGAAGGGATAAAAACAAAGTTGGAATTTTTATCTTTCAAAAACAGTCAAATAAAAATGCAGATCACAACTATTTTTTAAACTTTTCTCCTGAAACATAAATTGAAAATGATGGGGTTTTTTCCCAAATATCACATTACTTTATTTCTAGTAATAGTACTAAGTTATTCATATGAGCCATACTATCTTTGGTTGTGATTCTAATCTTATAAGCTAAGCAGGGTCACTGATTTCAACTAAAGGTGTATACTTCCTACAGCTGCTTTTCCTTACAGTCCTTGTGTTTACAATGTTTATTTCCTATGTGCTTGGTATGTATATGGCAAAATATCTGAGTAGACCCAAATATAAAAATATAATTCAGCAGGTGCCAGTAATGGAATTCCTTTATCACAGCAAATAAGCCAGTGGCACCCAGCCATACCTTGAACACGTATTATAAAAAAGGAAAACTTAACCAGTCAAGCACATTGCAGAGAAAATTCTCAGTCAGTGATAAGTGATAGGCCTTTACAGGCTGGGGCTAAAATTTAAGGTCTTTCTATGCCTAATAATACAGATAAATCAATGGGTTTTAGTAACCTAGGGGGGTTGGAAAAGCCTACTAGACACTTATCTACTTATTTAGGCATCTAAATATCTTTAAAATCTGGCCTGGATCTTGAGAACTGTGTCTAATTGTTGAGCATTCAAAATAAGTAAGTTTTGGGTTCTGTTTGGGGGATGGAGAAAGGTTAGGGCTTGTTCTTGTGTTATACAAATTAGTTTGACAATGATGAATCAGAATAAACACATTTGTTCCCATGGCAATGCAGTGAATTCGGTAAAACTCTGCTTGTACCACTGCAAATGAAACATTTTTAGTGAAAACATAGTGGTTGAAAGAAAACAGATATTAGACAGACCCAAAGTACTTAGCTGAAGATAATTAATTTCACAGGGATTTATAAGTAACTCAAACTTAAAATATCTCAATAAAGATTGCAAAATACTCAGTATTGCAATATATAGTATTTTACAAATAATGTATTCATTGAGGGCACATCTACACAGCAGGGCTAAAGCTGAACTACATCAATTGCATAGCTTATTTTGGCTTTTGGTGCTGTCTATACAGCAGGAAGTCCGAGTTAGAGCACTCTTCCTCTGATTTCCCTTCTCCCTCATAAAATGAGGGTTACAGGAGTTGGAGTAAGAAGTCCTCCAGCTTGACATTATTTCGACATTATGTCGAAGTAACTGCTTGTAGTGTAGACATGGACAATGTTATTTTGGAATAGCGTCAGTTATTCTGAAATAATGCTGCTGTGTAGACATAGCCTAAGAATACAATGTAGATATCCTCCTTGGAAGATATCTTCCGTCATATGAGCTCCTTCTGGAAATCATGGAGGGATCTTAAACCAAGCCCCTACGGGATCCCTGAACGATACATACTTAATTTCTCAATATTATGCACTTTCACTTAAATATACAATAGATATAGTCAGTAAAACCAACACAGTTGTTAGTGAAAACAGCTGTGACCAGAAATGCTATCCCTGCCTTTTCTCTAATGAAGTAGCCAAAATTGCTATAAAAGTTGTTAAATAGCAACATCTTAATATACCCCTACTCCTACACACTTCTTGTTCATCTTGAATTCTTCTGGTTCAGTGTTGTGACAGATAAAAGCATAAGATGGGGTATTATTAAATATCTGTTACAGACCACCAAATCACAATAGGAAACAGAATCACTGGTTCCTTATGAATGATCATAGGAAACATCAATATGAGTGACGTGTGCTGAATGATTCGTGGTGCCAGTACCAAAGCATCCCTGAAATTTCTAAATATTATAGATGATAATTTCCTAACTCAAAAAGTATTGCATCTAACATGGGGGAATTCTATTAAACACCATCTTGACAGATAGAGGAATTGATCATGGAACTAAAAATTAGTGGTAACTTAGGTACAAGTGATCAAGTTATGATCACTTTTCTAATGTGCAAACAGAATAAATTCCAGACCTGTGAGAAACCAAGATAGAGACAGAGATACTCAGGGCTTTAAAAGGGCCATTTTCACAAAGCTGAAAACAATTATGAGTCGAAGCACCAGGAAGGAAGAATTTAAATGGATAAATATGAATGCTAATTGAGAATTTAGAATGCCACAATCAGGGAAGAGGGCTGAATTGATTAAAAACCAAACTGGTTTAGAGGGAAAGTGTAGGCAGCTATTTTACTATAAACAAAAACAAATGGAAAAAAGGAGACATTATTATAATTAATACAAATCAGGAGATAGGAATTATAGAAAACTGATATAGAAAACAAAGGGACACATGGTAAAAATGTATGGCCAGCAGTATTAAAGACAATAAGAAGGAGTTTATTAGGAAGAAAAAAATCCAAAAATTTTTCTTGATCCATTCCCAGATAGAAATGGTGGAAATATCAATAATGTAGAAAAGGCAGAAGTGTTCAATAAATAATTTCATTCTGTACTTGAAGGAGAAAAACACAAATCATGTAGTCATATCACACCATTCTTTTCATTCATAGTATATCATGATGATGTTAAATAAAAGCTAATAAAGTTAGACATTTAATTAGTAAATCACAATAACTTGCATCTAGGAATCTCAAAGGGATATCCTTGTTAGTCTGTATCATCCAAGAGTTATCAAAGAGTTGGCTGAAGAGCTTGTTAGACTGTTTCAATAAGACTTGGAACACTGGGGATATTTCAGAAGTCCAGAAGAAAGCTAATGTTGTACCAATACTTAAAAAAGAGTAAATGACCCAGCTAATTATAGGCCTGTCAATCTGATACCTCTACCAGGCAAAATAATAGAGAATTAAAGGAGAGTAATATAACTAGTGCCAATAAATATCATTTGGCAGGATCTATTTTTCATAAACCTAGAAGATTACAAGTTTGATTGATAAAGATAATAGTGTTGATGTGATATATTTCAAACTTCTGTGTTTGACTTGGTACAGCACAACACTTTGATTTAAGAATTAGAATGATATAAAATGAATGTGGCATATATTGAACGGATTAAATGATGGCTAGCTGACAAGTCAAAAAGTGTAAATGTGGAATCATCTTTGAATGGGTTTATTCCTAGTGGAATTCTGCATGAATTGGTTCTTGGCCCTATGCTATCAAACTTTTATCAATGACCTGGGAGAAAAAACAAAATATCACTGTTAAAGTTTGCACAAAAATTGGGGTAGTGGTGGGTAATCAGCTAAAAATGAGCTCCCAAGAGATGCTTTGGCCAAAAGGGCTAATGGATAGCTGGGGAATCTTGAAAAGGAAAACAGAAATTATTTTACCTCTGTGTGTTAGAACACAGCTGGAATAGCATACCCACTTCTGGGGTATCCACCATTCAAGAAAGATATCCAATACATTGGCCAAGGTTAAGAGAAGAGCCATGAGAATTAAAGAATTAGAAAAAAATTGTTATAGTGGTAGAATCAAAGAATTCAATCTATTTAGCTTCACAAAGAAAATGCTAAGGGGTGACCTTGATTACTATCTATAAATACCTACTTGAGGAAGATATATTTAATAACAGGCTCTTCAATTTATCAGGGAAAAATATAACATGATCCAATAGCTAGAAGTTAAACAACTTCAGACTGTAAATAAGGTGTACATTTTTAACAGTGAGTGTAATTAGCTTTTAGAACAACTTACCAATAGTTGTGGTGGATTTGCAGCACTGACAACTTCATTAAAGATTCCTCCCTCCCCCATCCAAGAGACCTGCTCAAGCAATTATTGTGGGGAAGTTCTAGGGCCTGTATTATACAGGAGGCCAGAATAGATTATCATAACTGTCCCATTTAGCTTTTGAATCTATGAATCTTTCACGGAGAAAAATAGTAAGTTCTACACTTTTTGAAGAGACCTGTTAAGTCCAAGACAAAAATATTTAAATTATTATCACATGTGCCAGTTGATCACTGACAAGTCACTTTCCCATCAAACAGTTTTATTTCCACTAGGCAAAGTATTGATTCACTGGCACGTTTTTCTTTATTCTTAAAATAATAGTAGTCAAATGGATTCTTCCTCTAGTTAAAGGAGTGCAGAATGTGGAATATATACAGTGTTGTGTTGACTTGTTTCATTGCACTAAATACCACTTGAAATGGAACCCTGCCCATGGTCTTTGTTTATTTGCCTAGTACCCCAGTGTTCTGTGAATAGCAACTGTCTTCATCAGTCTTAAGAGCTAAACAATGGTATAATCAAAATATTCATCAATTTACCACAATCATTCTTTCTATCACAATGTATATGTTTTTTGTTTCCACTGCTTGATTTCTGTTTACTGCTTCATGTGTATGTGCAGTAATTGCATTCAATTCAGTCCCCTCCAAAAAGGAGTGTTTTATTTTTCAAAGTATTTAGCAACCTCACTAAAAAAGGTTCTATAATTTTCAGCCCAAATGCATTATCTCAAATTGTTGCCTGGGAAGTTTGAGACCAGAAACATTAAACAGAAATTGCAGACCCATAGATTTCAGTAAAATACTTCTCTCCATTTTTCAGTTATATCTTTGGCTTTATTTATTAAATGATTCACTTATTTTCAACAGATTTATTTGCACTGCAGTAGTGCTAGGCATCACCAGCCAAGAATCAGGATCCAGTTATGCTACGCACTGTACACACACATAATGGAAAAGCAGTCCTTGTCCCAATGAGCTTACACAGTAGGTAATCTCAGCTATGTATTCCACATACAGTCAAATGCTGATGTACTCTACCCACCACTGTAAATATAGATATACGTATAGTGTAATGATCTAGGCCTAAATGATATGTCTTGTCTTGCAATCTATGTGAAAGCATGTGATATGGCAGCAGGTATCTGAAACCTGTCTTTCAGTAGGAAACAGAATAGTATAAAAAAGTTTGTTGCTGGCATGCAACTGGTGTGTTAATTTAGAACAGGAAACTATTTTTAAGGGTCTAATTATATTCTTCTTTAACGCTACGATGTAGAACAGAACTTCAGGAATAGTTGTTTCAGAAAGAAACTGAGCAAACTGAAGTACAAAGAACCAATATTCTAGCTCCAGAAGGATCTGTTGTGTCAGTCGATGACGTAATGGGGGTGCTGCACATTCACTCTTTGCTTTATTGTGTTGTGTGTGTGTGTATGTGTACCTCAGTCCTGTCCTCCTCCCTTCCCCCCCTGCCCCCCGCAGCACTCTCTGCATGAGGCAGGAGAGGCTGAGGATGACTCACTCCAGATGTATATTGGGCCCAGACACCTGAGGACCAGACACAGGAGATAACAATTCCTGGCGGGAAGGGAGACAAGGATAGGCAGAGTTGACTCCAGGCTGGGGGGTAGGGCCTGTGACAAGAGTGAGTCGCAGCGGGGCTAGCAGGAGAGAGGAGGCTTGGAGAAGGAAAAGGGGGTGAGGGGCCCAGGAGCCCCTTCCCCGCAAGAGGAATAATGCTGTCTGCCCTGGCTCCTGTGTTAACATCAATACTAAGCTATGCTGTCTCTGTGAACCAATAAACCTTCTGTTCTACCTGCTGGCTGAGAATCACATCTGGCTGCGGATGGGGGTGTAGGGTCAGGGACACAGTCCCACCTACTCTGTTGGACTGTATGTACTCCCAAAGTCTTCAAGAGAGGGAGTGAGCAAGGGACTTTTTTAGGGAGAAAACATTCCCAATAGAGAAGAAAGAATGTACCACGTGCTTGAAGAAAAGTGTGTGTGTTGGGGAAGGGGGGGCCTTCTCTCTACCTAGAAGAAAATGTTGTATTCAAGGAAACACCATTTAGTTACAGATGAATACATTCTGAAACACATTTATTAGCTGTGGATAAGTGTTTCTAGTCACTGCTGGAGATGATGATTGAAATAACAATTATCAATAGGGCAATGACTGCCTGGGTCATTTTGATGATATTGTGGCATTCCTGAATATTTTGCAGCTGCAAACACTATATCAGTGGTTTTATTTGTATCCTCCTTCTTAGAATGAGTCATTCCCCTCCACCTCCACTTATGCCACCTCATGCCATCAGAATAGGAACACAATTGTTCATGCCAGAACAGTTGGTCTGAAACTGTAGACTTCAAAATGACAGTGAAGATGTTGATTAGACCAATTTGATAATGTACAGTTACCAATGGTTGCCAGAAAGCTTTGCTGAAGCATTGAAAGAAGCCTCCAGGGGGAAAAACACCTCCTTTAAATACCAATTATAGCATTTTTTTTATTTTGTTGGACAGAGCAAGGATGATCCAGTATTAGGTGGTAGAACACACCAGAGTCCCATGTTCAAATCCTTGCTTAGCTACAGACTTCTTATGTGACTTTGGGCAATTCAGGGACAACGTAGGTGATAGTTTCTTTTATTGAACCAAATTCTGTTGCTAAGGAAGACAAGCTTTTAAGCCACACAGAGCTCTTCATCAGGTCTGGAAAAACCAACATGACTACAACCCCAATAGTTGGACAACTTCACTATTCACTCTGTGTCTTCGTTCCCCCTCTGTAAAATATAGATTATAGAACTTCCATACCTCACAGGGCTCAGATTCTACAGCAAGTGGGTGTGTGTGTGGGGAGGGGGGGGTTATGGAAGTCCCTTAAATATGTGGCATCATAGTAGGTGTCTTTACAAAGGCGTGTTTAGAGTTTCTAATGACTCGATGGCAGTTATGCACCTGTATTTCCTCACTGAAATGCTTTAAAAATAGTAACAGGGTTTTACATCCATTTTGATTGATCAAATGTGACAATCAGATGCTATGGGTGGGCATCTGCATACATTAAAAGTTAATATGGTTGTATCGCTGCAAAGGTGCCTTCTATCATATAGTTTGTTCCCCTTCCCCTGTGGAAATGGCTATACTGTAATATGCTCACTAATACTAGTTATAACTGTGTTCTCACTAGGGTGGGTCACACTGCTTGTAATTATACAAATATAAACTTTTGTGCTCCCAGGTTGCCAACCAGATGAGCTGCAGTAGAACCAGGCAGGCAGCAAACCAGGCAGGTTTAAAAATGTGCCCACTTTCTGCCAGGTCTTCATCGAAGTCAAACAATCTTACATAAGAATATAAGAACATAAGAACGGCCATAATCGGTCAGACCAAAGGTCCATCTAGCTCAGTATCCTGTCTGCTGACAGTGGCCAATACCAGATGCCCCAGAGGGAGGAAACACAACTGGTAATCATCACGTGATCCCTCTCCTGTCATCCATTTCCAGACAAACAGAGGCAAGGGACACCATTCCTACCCGTCCTGGCTAACAGCCATTGATGGACCTAATCTCCATGAATCTATCTAGCACTTTTTCTTAACTTGTTAAAGTCCTAGTCTTCACAACATCCTCTGGCAAGGAATTCCACAGGTTGAGTGTGCACTGAGTGAAGAAAAACTTCCTTTTGTTTGTTTTAAACCTGCTGCCTATTAATTTTCATTTGGTGGACCCTAGTTCTTATATCGTGGGAATAAGTAAATAACTTTTCCTTATTCACTTTTTCCATATTAGTCATGATTTTATAGACCTCTATCATGTCCCCTCTTAGTCTCCTCTTTTCTAAGATGAAAAGTCCAAGTCTTTTTAATCTCTCTTCATATGGGATCCGTTCCAAACCCCTAATAATTTTTGTTGCCCTTTTCTGAACATTTCTGTTCCAACAAAGCAAAATTCACCAACCAAAAAATCATGGAGAATTTCTGAGCAGCTCCACTGGTAAGTCATTTAGGGTATGTCTATACTACAGGACAAAGTTGAATTAAGATTAATTGCATAGCTGAAGTCGAAGTAGCTTAACTCAGCTTTTGGCACTGTCTACACTGCAGGAAGTCAAAGAAAGAGTGAAAACTCTTCCTTTGACTTCCCTTACTCCTCATGAAATGAGGATTACAAAAGTCAGAGTAAGAAGCCTGTTATTTCAAAATTATTTTGAAACAACCAGCTTCCTGTGTAGCCATGCACTCTATTATTTCAAAATAATGTGAGTAATTTTAGAATAATACTGCTGTGTAGACATACCCTTAGGGACTTCAGAAAATATTTTCCAAGGACTGTGAAGCTGCATAGTGAGAAAGGCAGTGTCTTAGGTAGTCAGGACCAGAAGTCTGAGAGATTGCAAACAATACATTTAAAAAAAGAACAAAACAAACTTCAAGTACCTCTGCACTCCCTGGTTTCAGCTTATTCCTGAGGCAGAAGTGATAAACTATAAGAGAGAAACTGTTTCTGTAGCTTACTGGGCCAGACATAAGCATAAGAACATAAGAATGGCCATACTGAGTCAGACCAAAGGTCCATCCAGCCCAGTACCCTCTCTGCCAACAGTGGCCAATGCCAGGTGTTCCAGAGGGAGTGAATCGAACAGGTAATGATCAAGCAATCTCTCTCCTGCCATCCATCTCCATCCTCTGACAAACAGAGGCTAGGGACACCTTTCCTTACCCATACTGGCTAATAGCCATTAATAGACTTAACCTCCATGAATTTATCTAGTTCTTTTAAACCCTGTTATAGTCCTATATAAGCCTGGCAGTACTGCAAATTAAAATCTGAAATTGTGAGACGTGGAGCCTGATTTCTAAATCAAAGAGACATGGATAAAAACCAAGAAGCTTCACATGACCATCCAAGCAATACCCCCAAGCCTTTTGGAGGGGTACTCAAGGTATGTCTACATGGCTCTTAAAAAACTGACTAGCCCCTACCATGAATGTGGGTTCATGAGGCACAAGCTAAGGGGCTGTTTAGTTTGCAGTATAGATGTTTGGGCTTGGCTGGAGCCTCGTTTCTATGACCCTGAGGCTATGTCTACAGTGCTGGGAAAAGTTGGAAAAAGATACTCAAATTGTGAACCGCAATTTGTGTATCTTTTTCTGCTTTTTTTCCAAAAGAGGCTTTTCCGAAATTTGGCCCATCTACATGGAGCCAAATTTTGGGAAAACCTCCTCTTTCAGAACATCCCTTATTCCTCTCACTGAGAGGAATACAGGAATGCCGAAAGAACATGTCCACTTTTTCGGAAACAGTTCCAGAAAAGAGGATGCATTCCTTGGACGCAGCAGAGCTTTTCCAGGATACCTCCTGAGATGTGGGAGGATCCCAGAGCACAGGAGCCTGCATTTCTACACCACAATTAAACAGTCCCACAAACCTGAGACAGCTAACAGAGGCAAGTCATGGAAATCTAATTGCAGTGTAGATGCTCTCTTATTGTTATCCTGGTAGCTCAAGTTTCACAGTGCCATCTATTAGAGATTTTTTAGTTGAAAACATCTTTAGCTAAGGCTTGATCGTATGACAAGGGAATAGAGGGCACCAGAAAATATTCTACAAACACAAAAAAAGTATTTAGCAATGTGGTGAGTTTTTTCACTGCTACAATGAGTACCTCCAATGCATGTTGTCACCGAGGGCTGAGTGAATCACTTTCTAAATATACAGAGAGATCTCCTGTGAAATCACTTTGTCAGCAGCTCAGCTGCACAAGGTAGAGATAATCTATATCAGAAATTCCTGACAGGGACTGTGCTTCCTGAGCAGGCTTTTGAAACCTTCCTACTCAGTGACCTCAGGCTTCAGTGAGTCACTGTACAAAAGTCAGGTTGCTATGAGAAGGTAATAAATGCAAAGATTCATGCTGTTGCCATTGCAGCCATGGAAAACAGAATCTTCCCTGAAATGAAAATCTAGTGCAGATTCTTAAGTGTTAGTTGGTACTAGGGGCAGGAAGGTAGAAGCTTAGCTAAATCTACTTACTTCACAGGATATCTTATATGTCAGTTGTTTTTAAAATGCAGCATTAGTCAAAATTAATGTTCAGCAATTTAAGACTGATTCTTTCCTATCTTAAAACCCCTTTATGCACATCTTTAATAATGTTTCAGTTAGTACCACAAGATGACAGATGATAACATCTTGGGGAATTCTAAACTGACCAGAAGGTGCTATGGTAATTATTGAATGTAAATGTTATTGAGTAAAAAGGAGCAAATCAGCTAGCCTATGAAAAACAGGGCTATGGAGAAGGAAAAAGGGGTTGGAAAGCTTGTGCATATGTATAATTCTTAGTGGTTGTAAGTATAACTCAGGATAAAAGGTGTTGTCCGGCTGGAGGAAATGTGCTGGGGGAAATGCACAAGCATATGTCAGTAAGACAACCAACGGTGATGATGGTGAAGATAACATGAGGAAGATAATAACTGACACTCCAGGATTCCCTGACAGGAAATGTCAGATGTGAGTGGAGCTAAGCATTTTAGCTCTCTATCTGCTTTGTCTAAATGCTTAGTGGATTAATAAAGGATCTTGTGATAAATTGCAATTGCTTCTTACAGGATCTGACGACAAAGGGTTCTGGTGTCGGCTGATCCCCGTCTAGACTACCGCGCTGTGCCAACAATCAGCTGATCGGCACAGCACAGCGGCCATTTTGATGTAAATGAAGCGGCGATTATTTAAATTGCCACTTCATTTTGCTATGTCTAGTAAACTCATCTACATGGCTCCGTCGACGGAGCCATGTAGTCTAGACACACCCTAAGGTGCCACAGAGCTACTCGTTGTTTTTAAAGTTACAGACTAACACAGCTAATCTTCTGTGAATAATCTTGAGATGATTTAGGCCTTCAGAACAACTCCTTGAAATTGGGAGGCACCACTAGGGTGCAATAGACAGAGATAGGCCAAGATGAAGAGTGATCTCATCTGAGCTTCTGGAGTACAGCCAGTCCCACACAGCCAAGTACTTCTGCTCCTCTTTCATGAGTCTTGCCCTTCCACTAACTAATATTGCACCTGCTCAGTGCTCAATGTGCAAGTACTCAGGGATGTCTACACTGGGGATTTACTTCGAAATAACTCCCCTTATTACAAGGTGAGTGAAATAATGGGCTTGTTATTTTGAAATAATAACTCCGGCTTGTGAAGAGGAATAATCATATTTTGAAATAGTAATTTTGGGAGTTATTAATTCAAAATAAGGTATTTTGAAATAAAAGTTACTATTTTGAAATAACTTATTTCGAAATAACCTGGTAGTGTAGACACAGTCGAAGAGAATGAAGACAGAGAGAAGAGGTGTAAATTAGAAGCTGCATACACTCTGCTCCTAATCCTTATGGGTACGTTTACACAGCAACATTATTTTGAAATACTATGATTATTTTGGAATAACTTAGTCCGTGTCTACACAGCAGGAAGTTATTTCGAAATAATGTTGAAATACTGTCAAGCTCGAGGACTTCTTACTCCGACTCCTGTAACCCTCATTGTACGAGTAAGGGAAGTCAGAGGAAGAGTGCTCTATTTCGAAAAAAGTGCTGCGTAGACTCTTTCAATTTCGAAATAAGCTATGCAATTGATATAGCTTAATTTGTGTAGCTTATTTCATGTTAAGCCCTGCTGTGTATATGCACCCTACTTTATCATTCTGTGCATATTTAGATTTCCATGGGAGTTTAGCATTCAGGTTCAGTTTTAAAAATCTAGCCCAAACTGTCTGAACAACTGTTCATCTTCACCAAGAACTTGCTAGAGTGTAATCATAAAGGAAGTGGCAGGAAGAAGGAGGCCAGGAGGAGGAGGAGCTAGTTCATAGGAGGGTATGTCTAGACTGCACTCTAAAATCGAAATAGGCTATTTTGAAATTTGGCACGTCTACACAGGAACAAATTTCGAAATAAAGCACTATTTAAAGACATGCCTTATTCCTCATGAAATGAGGTTTACAGGGATGCCGAAACAGCGCATCTGTTATTTCGAAAATTATTTCAAAATAGCAGACATTCCTTGGATGCGGGGTAGCTATACCTCTGGTATCCCAAAATAGCCCTGAGTGAGAGAAGCAGCCCAGCCCCACAAACATGGAACCTTTCTCAATCAGAAAGGTTGGGATGCTGTGCCCTAAAAATCATGGTCAGTGTTTGAATGCTGATAGAGAGAAAAAAAGAAAATATATATTCTGAATTGGGAGGGATTCATAGCTGCTAGAGGAAAACCTTGTATTATCTTGCATGTTAACTTGGTCTAAAAACTAGTTTAGTATCCAGACAGAAAACCTGAATTTTCAGGCTTTTAAGTTTAATTGTGTAGGGTAAATTGAGGCAGCCCATGGTATCTTGCTGAGAACTGACAAACTCAAATCTGAAAGTATTAGGCCAGCCCTGAGAAGCATACAGTACAGCAGTTACTGTGACCCTGGCTCCCCTGGCAACCACATTCCAAAAGGGCCTCACTTTGATAAGGCCGGTACCAAACAACCAAACAACCGCGCGGGGATTGTTTTTCATTGTCTGCTTTATTCCTAGAAAATAAGCTTGGATCCCAAAGATCACGCTAAGGCAATACCACCCCCGCAGGAGATGCATTATAGTTCCGGCCGACAAAATGACCATCAATATGCCTTTGTTTATGTTGGCTCATTTAGCTTGTTAGAAATTATTATTTGTATTAGTGATAACATGTTTAATTGGCAATGGGCAGAGATACTGTGTAACTGTCGTAAGACCATTGGCTTATGTGCATATCTCACTTCCGCTGCTAGACCTATCAAATTATTTCTCCTCCGTCCATCTGCTACCTATATAATCTAATGTATGTTTTGGTTAAGTTAGTGCTCTCCGGGCTAACCACCTGGTCTGCACTCCACCAGCGCTGTGTGTTCAATAAATCCTCTGCTTGTTTTCACCTGCACCCAATGTGTCCAAGAATTATTCCCTACAAATTGTAAAATAGTGATACTTTCTCAGTGTTGTCAACTTTTGTGATTTTTATCATGAGCTTTGTGATAGTTGGAGTTCTCCTTAAGCTCCAGCTCCAGCAATCCAGAGATTTCCTAGGATTCTCAGCTTTCATTTTTAAAATACAGCCAGTTCAAAACTCTGGTGTTCATAACTCTGAGGTTCTATTCTATGTAAATTTCTCATACTCATGACTGGCAAGAAATGCTTGATAATGTGACTCAAGTACAACCTAAAGGCTCATAAACAAGTAGACAAATAAAAAGAAGCTGAAATTCATATTTTTTTCAACAAATCATGATTTTTAAGCTAATGTTATGCTTTGGAGCAGGAGCTGGATTCTGATTTTTGAATGAGTGATGCTGGTGATTTTTAGCTGTGCTATATGGAACAAATAAGTAATAAATGTATATTAGTTTTTTGTACTCTCACAAATTATGTAGTTTTTTTAATGAAATAAGTAGAGGAACCTATATGAATCCTCTAAGCATCTGTAACCATTACAACCAAAGAAACTATTTCTTACAATTCTGTAAAACTAGGCAGTACAAAACACTAGGCCGAGGGCATATGATGGGATGGATTTTATTGCAGACAACTCTTGTCATATAATCCCTTTCATAAATGTATCAAGTTCCATCTTAAAACTACTTAAGTTATTTGTCTCCACTTCTGTTGGAGGGCAGAATACTGTGGGACCCAGAACTTCATTCTTCTGTTGGTTAGAAACCTTCTAATTTCCAGCTCTGATGTTGTGCTCAAGACATCAGAACTATGAGCCTTAGCAAAAAGAAGAACTTTGCTGCTGCAAAGTTGTATCAGTTCTTTAAAACACCAGCCTATCTTGCAGCAAACTCTTCTAAGGCTGTCAGTATAACCTTGCCTTGCAGGAAACAACCAGTGAACCCCAGTTCCTGAGGTCCCCAGAGACATATCTCTGCAGTGTCCTGTTCCGACATTCCCAGAATTATCTTTGTGTCCTCCAAAAGAAATGGAGCTTATGGTAGCTTGTTAGGTTAGCTGAAGACTCACACTTCACTTTAATACACAATGCACAATAAGTTTGATAACAAAGAACAGAGATGTCATGTGATAATAAGTGAAAATAAAAGACAGGTGTGGTTAAAAAAATCAAACATGCTTTTTAGTGTCTGAAACTGAATTTTAGCACATTAGAATCTTTGCCTAAGCAGTTTTCCTAATTCCATCCTATTACCAGCATCCACAGACTTAGGCTAAGAAATCCTACTTCCACAGGCTCACAAAGTGCTGTATGTTTCCTCAATGATGGATCCCGAAAAGTCTTTTTACTGTGACTATATTACCCAAAGTTCCTGGGATCCAGATTCTATTCCCTTGAGATATTAGGTGGCCTTTGCCCCTATTTGTGTAGCTTGATGGTTTTGCAAAAGCAGCGAGGAGTCCTGTGGCACCTTATAGACTAACTGAAGTGTTGGAGCATAAGCTTTCGTGGGCAAAGACCCACTTCGTCAGATGCATGTCATGCATCTGACGAAGTGGGTCTTTGCCCACGAAAGCTTATGCTCCAACACTTCAGTTAGTCTATAAGGTGCCACAGGACTCCTCGCCGCTTTTGCAGATTCAGACTAACACGGCTACCCCTCTGATACTTGATGGTTTTGTTTACTTTTTATATAAATGTACTTCCATTGTCCTCTGCCTGTAACCAAGCCAGTCACACAGGTAAATACACAATCCTCTATCTAGGACATGCTGGATTTATGAACTGGCTCTCAAACACATTAAGAACACATTTCCAAAACACATCTGCAACTCTTTGTACACAACCCATATGTGCATCACAAAATTATTTTCATCACAAGTATATCATAAGTTTACATCCGACACCATACATGTCGTCTTTGAGATACATATTATGATATGCAACCTAGAAGGGGCTACTATAAGATGGGTGCATAACTGGCTGGATAACCGTTCTCAGAGAGTAGTTATTAACAGTTCACAGTCATGCTGGAAGATCATAACAAGTTGGGTTTCACAGGGGTCTGTTTTGGTACTGGTTCTGTTCAATATCTTCATCAATGATTTAGATGATGGCATAGAGAGTACGATTGTTAAGATGATACTAAGCTGGGAGAGGTTGCAATTGCTTTGGAGGATAAGGTCAAAATTATAAAATGATCTGGACAAACTACAGAAATGGTCTGAGGTAAACAGAATGAAGCTTAATAAGGTCAAATGCAAAGTACTCCACTTAGGAAGGAACAATCAGTTTCACACATACAGAATGGGAAGTCCAGGAAGGATTACTGCAGAAAGGGATTTAGGGATCATAGTGGACAAAATTAAACATGAGTCAACAGTGTGACACTGTTGCAAAAAAGCAAACATGATTCTAGGATGCATTAACAGGAGTGTTGTGAGCAAGACATGAGAAGTCATTCTTCCACTCTACTCTGTGCTAATTAGGCCCCAATTGGAGTATTGTGTCCAGTTCTGGACACCACATTTCAAGGAAGACATGGAGAAATTGGAGACGGTCCAGAGAAGAGCAACAAAAATGATTAAAGGTCTAGAAAACATAACCTATGAGGGAAGACTGAAAGAATGGGGTTTGTTTAATTTAGAAAAGAGAAGACTGAGAGGGGACATGATAGCAGTTTTCAAGTATCTAAAAGGGTGTTACAAGGAGAAGGGAGAAAAATTGTTCTCCTTGGCCTCTGAGGATTGAACAAGAAGCAACGGGTAGCAGGGAGGTTTAGGTTGGACATTAGAAAAAACTTCCTAACTGTCAGGCTGGTTAAACACTGGAATAAATTGCCTAGGGAGGTTGTGGAATCTCTGTCACTGGAGATATCCAAGAACAGGTCAAACAGATACCTTTTAGGGATGATCTAGACTGGACAGTGCTTGGTCCAGCAGTGAAGGCAGGGAACTGGACTCAATGTCCTCTCGAGGTCCCTTTCATTTCTAAGATTCTATATCTTTGTGTTGTGGCAATGAGTATGTCATGCCTGATGTGAGTTATAGTATGGGAGGGAGGCTTTGCCAGCTGGCACCGAGGGCCTCCCAAGGTCACACTAGCCTAAATTTATTCATGTCTGATTTATACCTATTTGATTTTGAGGCTTAGTTTAAATAGCTCTTCTCCCTTGTTATGCTTATAAAAACGCATAGAATCTTTTTCAAGGGACAAGGCTATATGCCTTATTTATTTTAAATGTCAAAAATCTTAAAATCATGGTGCTTTTACACTCCTTGCCTCCCCCTCAAAAAAAAAAAAAAAAAGATTCTGCTACTGGTGCTACATAGATACCAGTCCTGATCATTGCTCACATCAGTCTAGTGGCCAGCTAGACTGAACATGAGGGGGGAGCCAGGCCTCTGTTAGACACATACTAATGCTCCATTGTTGTAGAACATACCCCAAACTTTCTTGTTCTCTCCCGTCTTTTAAAGTAATTGATTCTCATACGAGTCTGTGGATCCTGCTATGTAATGGTTGGGTCATTAATCACAAAACAGGTTGTATACACAGCCATCCTCCATCTCCTTATCTTGTACTTTGTTCTCATTTTAGGGCAGAAGCCTTAGTACTTTAGGGCCATTTATCTGCATTCTTCGGCCATCAGGATAAGATGACACCAGTGTCTTCATTTTTTCATTCTATTGTAATTGTTGCTGGCGTCTTTCCTGTTATCTACTTATACACCACACATACTTCCTGCACGCAAAAACCAGTGAAACAACTTTAGAAAGTAAACTTACAACAGAACAGAACAATCTCATATTACTGATTTATCTTACATTGCGTAAGCCTGTAATGAAACGATTTTATACAGTTTGGCTTATACCCTCACTGGTTTACTCCTTTGATTTACAGAACACAATCCTGTCCTCTCTCAGCCTTCATTTTATGAGGCTAAACAAGCCAAGCTTGTTTAGTCTCCGTATATAGGATAGGTTCTCCATTTCCCTCATCATCCTGCTAGCCCTTTTCATTTCCTATTCTACTTCCTCCATGTGGCACCCCTAACTAGAGTGGCCATCTTTGTTGGATGCAATAAGGGAAAACCACATGAAAAATAAGGAGCAATGCTTTATTTTAAGGGACATTTTAGTTGAAATGCCAGTTCCCTTAGCATGTCATGTAGTTTTCCCTCAAGCGTATCTTTTTACTGACCTCAAGTATACCGTGTAAGTATCATAAGCTTCACTGTAATGTTTAAAATGGCATTTGCTATCAGTTTTAGGGAATATCAATAGATCTTATAATAAAGGAAAGTGGCCACCTTAAGGGATAAATTAATTAAATAAGGGATGGTCCCTTTAAATAAGGATGGGTGGTCTGCTGCGTGAGCCTCCTTCCACCTGGACTCTCAGTTTGCAAACAACAATCAGTGATGAAAATAACTTTAATAGATGAATGAGAAATTTTTGACTTACTTCACATCATTTTCCTTAACCCAGCCTCATCAACTCTATTTTTATCTGGACTGAGCTTCAGCCAGTTCACATTCATCCATGTTTCAGTCTCTCCTGGAAACTAGGAATGACCCTGGACTGTTCTGGGTCAGAAAAGGTAGCAGTGTACAACTGCATGTCATCCGCACATATATCTAAGACATAGAAATATTGGCTTCTCCATTAACTCCCCTAACACCTCAATATTCATATTGAATGAGAGGGAGGTCAACGCCCTTGGGGAGAAGAACAAGCATCCAGCATTCTCTGAAATAATCCCTCCTGGCCACCAGAAAATGCAACTGGGAAAGGAATGCCACTCCACTGTGGTTCTAGCCAGTGCTGCTATTCATCCAGCAGCATAGGGAAGGAGGTGCTTAGGAAAGGACACCATATTTTAACAAAACCACACAAAGCCTGAAAAATTGTTCTCAAAAGCTCCTGTTGAGTTCAGATATAATTTAGCTCCATGTTGAGCTGGTTGAAAAAATGACAATAATTTCACCTGGAAAACTTTCCTTCAAAAGGGCACTTTTAGGAAACTTAGTTTAATTTAGAAAAAAAGTTTTAGTCCAGGTTTCTTTTACAAAGCATCCAGTGTGGATTTTTCTTCCAGAACCTATATTTGAGAGGCAAACATCTTTTCCTACAGGCAACTGTACTATTCACCATTCTGTTACTCCTGTGCTATGTTATTCCAATGGCATTGACATTTCTGTAATTACATGGGTGTAGAACAGAAATTCCACAGTGCTCAGTCAGACCTCAAGAGCAGAGAAAAGTTCATTGGTGCACAAGAGAACTTTTATAATATGGGGGTTATCATAAAATTTGTAACATATTTAAAGAAATGGGTTTTTAATTTGTGTTTGTTTCAGTTTTACAAGCAGTAGGTGCAGCTTGAATATTAAAAAAAAATGTGTCATGTAATTTATGGACACCATATCACAGAAAAGGAGTACCTGTTCACAAGGTGAGGGAAGTGGTCTTGCCTCAATGCATGGAAAGGTACTAGGGAACACTGTTCCCTGTAAGCTGAGTGCTTGGGACAATCACCCAGGAAAGATTCAGGTGCGGCTCAGCTGATTGACAGAGCACTCACAGCTGCCCACAGCTGGCAACATGTGTTTCTATTGATGGTGCACATCTGCACATGCTTCAGTGCACATAACAAAATTTATTCCATACATGGATTGAAAAAATTAGAGGGAACATAGCTAAGGAGTCCCTCTCTTTTATCTGCCTTCATTTATGTGTGATATTAAATTCACATGCCAAACACTGGACTGGCACATTTTTAGATTCCAGATTACCTGAAGGTATTTTGATGCTTTGGTGAAACAAATTGAGTATTTTAGCCTTTCTCTACCTCTACTTAAAACACAATATGCTGTAACGCTGTTGTTTTACTGTACGTTGAGCAACATGATTGCATTTTGAAGCTGGCTATATATCATTCAGCAAAGATATCTTTGATTAATCCCCCCCTGGTTAGTTTAAGTGGTAGAAAGCCCCCTGTGGACTTGGGTTTGCTTTCCTTCTTTGCAGAGATCAGAGACAAATAGTTTCTTCCTCTGTTATTCTTGTCTTGTGTAAAGAAGATTTGTACAAGTCACTCCCTGGTGTAAACAGTACTGAAAAATTGTTCTAAAGGATTAAAGCTTTTCTAATGATCTGACCAAGGGAGTGAGTTTTCGAGCAGACTGCATTGATGTACCAGGGCTTAGGCTTCAAGTAATGAGGCACTGCACTAGTAATAACATTTTGAGAGCATATGAAAAACACAAACTGTATCCATCGGGATATTTATTAATAAGAGTGACAGTCTAATCTACAGAGATGTAATTTAGACTAATAAATATTACACATGGGAATGCATAACTGTAACATGTACTTTTCAGTCTATATGTAGAGAGAAAAATGAGAGACTACAGTTATAATGAAATACTCTGGTACCACTGAAATCTCAAACTGTCTCCATACTGTCACTTTAAGGCTTAAGGCAACACATTTTTTTCCTATATCAGAATGTTGTCCAATGTCACTTCTGATTCAGTAAACAGAAATTCCTGTATGCCTGTCAGAATAATCTCTATGGCTCACTGAATCTTTAACAACTTAATCCAACATGAATATATTTCCTTTTTACACAGTCCTAGTAAGGAAGAATAACTTTTGCATCTTAAGTAGAGCTTCAGTGAAGAGTTTTCACTTATACCAAACAAAACCCTGAAATTTTGCAAATACACTGCCATTCTGCTGCCAACTATGCATCCATTAGATTTCCTCCTAGCCATAAGCCTAGGGAAAAACGAAGAACTATGCCACCTAACTAGCAAGAAATTTACATTTTTTTGCAAATGCAGGAGCCAATGGTACGCTGAAATATAAGGTCATGCTTGCTCAGAGCAAAACCATTCATTCTGGTACATGGTTCTGTCCCTGTGGGGGTGGGGAGGAGACTGCATAAGAGAGTCAAAGAGATACAAACTCAACAGAAAAACAACAATTTTAAGTGCTATTTTTCTCCTCCATAAATAACCACAGAAAAAAAATGAGGGAAGGATGAAGATTGATACCTCTTTGTCTAAATTATGACTATGGCCTAAATGTTAGGGTTGCAAAGTCTAGCCTCAAATATTAAGATACATGTGGTCTGTGCAGCCTTAATTAAGCCTGTGCATGTGCATCATGGTGTGCTTAATTATATGATATCATACTATTTCTTCCACAGGACCCCTGCCTCCTTTAATGCACAGATGAATGGTGCTCACTGAATAAGCAGCTATTCAATGTAATTTTGTTGTATTCTCATTGTTCAACATGTAACCCTACGCTTTATTTACTGCACACTTTTTAAAGCCTTCTATGAATGAAAAATTAGTATTTCCTCAAAGGCTTTTTTGAGGTGCTCTTTACTATAGCATCTGAGTATTTCAGAAACATTAAAACACACTTATTTTCATATGCCTCTGTGAGATGAGATGGTATTATATCCACTTTACAAATTGAGAACTAGTCTATAGAGAGGTCCAAACTATCATTTACTTCTGAGTGCCCCATTTGGAATATCAAGGATCTGATTTTTCACATTACTTTGCATACCATGTAGCTCTTTCCTCCCCAACTCTTTGCCTAGTCATTCATAATCTCCCCATTCATACTCCCAGTTCCTCCCACCTCTGTTCCTTAACATAATGTACTCCACTCACGGCTGAAATCTGTTTTTTCTGTATAAAAAAGGAGAGTTTGCATATGGTCTGCTTTTACATGATTTACACTGCTTTCAGACTGTCAGGAGCTGGGAGTAGATGACAGCAGATGGGTCACTAAATAGTTGCCATGTTCTGTTCATTCTTTCTAAAGTGGCTGGCACCAGCCATTGTTGGAAGGCAGAATAGGGGACCTAGGTGGACCACCGGTGTGAGCCTGTAGGGTTATCCTTAAAAGTCTAAGTTCTAAACTCCACATTGGAGATGGGTTTATTACACCATTGTCATTCAGAGATGATTGGCAATTTGTTCAGACACAGCAATGTCAAGACCCACTTTCTTAGCTGCAGAGGTATCTAATGGATGAAGACAGTCTAAATTTCTAGGGTCTTTGGACAAGATCCTCATAGGAATAAATTAGTGTATGTGCATAACACTTATGCGCAAAAGTTCCTGATATTGGCCACAATTCAACAAAGTGCTATTCAGCAAAACACATAAGCATATACTTAACTTTAAGCCACTGGGACTTAAGCATGTTCTTAAGAGTATTTCTTAACAGAGAAGTAATGAAAAATCTCGGGTCTGGTGAGAAAAGGAATGTAGAAAATGTAAAAAAAAAGAAAGCAGGATGAATACTTTCATTTCTTATTTCAGAGAGATAGCCATGTTACTCTGTTTCAGCAAAAACAATAAGAAGTCCAGTGGCACTTTAAAGAGTAACACATTTACTAGGGTATTACTAATACCGTAATAATAAGTAATAACCTAATAAATATGTTAGTCTTTAAAGTGCTACTGGACTCCTTTTTGTTTTTATTTCTTAGTATGCAAGGGTATGTCTACACTACAGTGTTATTTCAAAATATCTTATTTCGAAATAGTTAATTCGAAATAAGTTATTTCAAAATAACGCACCTACACACAAAATGCATTTCAAAATAGCGTTTTGCTATTTCGAAATAGTGCGTCCACACGGAGTGGACTGTGAATCGCATTTAAGGCTGGCCAGAACCAGTTCCGGCAGGGTACCAGGTCAGGACTTATCTTGTGTGGCTGCTGCCTGAGGCTAACTGAGGTCTGTGCTTAAAGGTGTCCCGTCCCCCCCACCCTGCCCCAGACAGCCGGTTCTCAGGTTTCCCTGCTTGCTTGTCTACCTCGATGATGTCGAATAAAATACACATTTTTTCATAAACATGAACTGTCTTTATTTAAGAAAACTGCGGGCGGGGGGGGGGGAATGAAACTCTGGTGAGACTGGGGAAAGGAGGCGGGAGAGGGGAGGAGAGAGGGTGGGAGAGGGGAGGGGGAAACCTGGAAGGAGGGAGCTGAAAGGGGGAAGCAAGGGGAAGAAGGGGGAAAGGAAGCTCAGGGCTCAGAGATGGGGGGGTCTTGCCGGGCCAACTGTCTCGTAGCACCGCAGGTGTGGGGGCCTCGGTGTCCCTGGGGGGATGGGGAGGGGATGGAGGGTGTGGAGGAGGTGGAGGGAGAAGCGGGAGTGGGAGAAGGCGTGGGAGGAGGAGCGGTAGCTGGGGAGGCAGCAGGTGCTGGAGCAGCAGGAGGCAGCATGCTCTGCACCAGGGTCTGCAGGTGTTGGCAGATGGCACAGCCCTGGGCAAGCTGCTCCCGCCGGAGCTCCAGGTCTTCTTGCACCCAGTGCTCCAGGGTGCGGTGCAGGGCTCGCAGTGCCCCCAGGTGCTGCTGTCGGTACCCCTGCACTGCACAGGTGGTCCTGCAGAGCCCTCAGGTGTGGGAGCATGTCCCAAGCAGGGTGGTGCGCCCTACACGCGCAGCTGGTGCGGCTGTGGAGAAACAAGAGAAGTGGTCAGTTATCCCTGGGGACACAGTGGGTGAAGCCCAGCCCCCCTGTGCAAAGTGAGGATGACTGTGCCCTGCACCATCAGAGCCAATGTGCTTGCACAGAGGACATGTTCGGAATGTCCTGCTATCCCAGGGAGTGGGAGCTTCCCTGAGCTGTGTATAGTGTGGGTGAGGTGCAGGGGAGATGTCCCCTGCCTCTGTGTAGAATGGCCTTGTGGAGGGAGGGCACCTGCTGTGTCCTACCCCGGGGTCAGGAGCATGTTATGTTTCTTCACACACACGTGTGGCTAACAGGCCAAGGCTCCTGTGTGGCAGCCAGCTGGGGCCACGTGCCCAGGGGTGGCACGGCACATTCACAGGTTGCTGCGTGATCCATGGTAAGCAAGGCCCATGCGCGCGGTCCCTGGTCTCCCTCCCCACCCCCCAATACGGGGAGAGTGATGGCACTCACATGTTGTTGCCTCCCCGGATGACACTGGTGATGGGTCTGCTGGAATGGCTTGGGGGTCCTGGCTGTGTGGCATGCTCCCTCTGGGCTCCTGCAGCTCCTGGCGCTCCTGCTCCATGCCCTGGTCAGGGCCCTCTGCTCCAGGACTGATGACCCCCGGGGTGGCACGGACCATCCCGCCCCCCAGGATGCGGTCCAGGGCATCAAAATAGGGGCAGGCATCTGCCCCTCTTTGGGAGCTACCCCCTGTGGCCCTGGCATAGGCCTGCTGCAGCTCCTTTATTTTCATGCTCACCTGCTCATGGGTGCGCATGTGGCCTTTGGTGGCCAGGCTGTCAGCCATCCATCTGTAGACAGCCGCGTTCGTCCGTCTAGTGTGGAGATCATGGACATTGGAGGCCTCCCCCCAAACCTCAATGAGGTCCACGATCTCCGCACTAGACAGCCTTCTCCAGCCCCTGGCAGGCTCCTGGGAGCTGGGGGACTGGGCCCAGGGAGCAGTGGAGGGCTGGCTGGCTGCCTGGCTCATGGTGGGGCCACTGGGTCAGGGGCAGTGACTGCTGGTTCTGTGCTGACAGGGCTGGAGCTGGCACAGGCACTGTGGCCAGAATCTACCCCTTTAAGGGCTTCCAGGCTGGGGGAGAGGAGAGGAAGTTTTCCTGGTTCTGCCCAGAGTGGCCACCAGGGCACCCTGGGAAGGGCTGGAGGCCCCCTATTTCGAAATAAGCATCTACACAGCACTTATTTCAAATTAGCTATTTCAAATTTGGTGTTATTCCTCACAGAATGAGGTTTACCAAATTCAAAATAAGCGTGCCGCTATTTCGATTTAATTTCGAAATAGCGGTTTGGCTGTGTAGATGCTAGTAAAGTTATTTTGAAATAACAGCTGTTATTTCGAAATAACTTTGCTGTGTAGACATACCCCAACAGAATAAACCCCCTAAAATTATTGACCTTTGAAAATCAGACATGGCTCTATGCTAATTTCTTTAACTATATGTTACATTGGCCTGCTGCACATTTATTTAACTGTCAATATGTTCTGTTCTCCTGATATGATTCTTTTATCCATTTTTATTACTTTCCTCTATTTAAGTTATTCTTTGCTTACTCCATACTACACTTACCATTTTTTTCTATGTATTATATGTGATTTGGAAAATAAAAGCCAAGGAGGCAGATAGAAAGCATTCAGGAATGTAGCCACAAATTCTGCACTTACTGTTGAAATAACTCCCTATAGATGATGTTATGTTTCTCTTCCAATTTCATTTGGCAGTATGTACAAGTATGTTAGATATCTGACCGCCCTTGTACTAGCCTTCTCCTCAGACATTAATTAGTTTACGCTTTGTGACTGACTCCTACTGACTAGTATCTCTGAAGTTAATCGTGTCACGTGGGACATTTGGGTAAGCTTAGATTTTACATAATAGCACTAATTATCAAATGAATTGTAACATTCTGTGGCTCTAGGAGTACACGGTTTCAAGTGGAGACAAATCTAGCTTAAGATTTCAACTGTCACTCAAAGACTCAAGAGGATGTATCAGTCAACTGTGAA
Organism: Pelochelys cantorii; assembly: GCA_032595735.1. NCBI lineage: Eukaryota > Metazoa > Chordata > Testudines > Trionychidae > Pelochelys > Pelochelys cantorii. The sequence continues at coordinate 238,399,391 of CM064327.1, forward strand.
CTAGTACCATCCTGCTTAATGGATCTTTAAAATCTCCATTCCTCTTAGCTCACTTAAAGGAAATTCTATTCTCTCTTTCCCTTGCCCCCAATTGTGACAAGCTGGTATCATAGTTTGCAGCAAAATTCTGCTCTTTCTCCTTCATACCCAATGGCTGGTACTGGCAAACTGGCAGCAGCCAATCTGAAGGTTCTGTAGCCATCCAGCTCTGATAACTAGAGCTGGCCAAAATTTGCCATGGGGGGATGAAAGGGGAAATGATTAACAAAAACTTTTTTTCATAATGAAAGTTTTCTTTTCTTCCAAAAAGTTCATTGTTTTTTCATGTGATATGGAAAGCTGAATGCAGAGAATTTTTTTAACTCTTTCATCAAAATCACATAAAATTCCTATGACAAGAGTCAAAAGTCAACTGACCTTATTGTGAAAAATTTGGCAGAAGCTACTTGCCATTTTCTGGCCAATTTTACAACTATAGCATAGTGTTAAAGTCAGGACCACCCCATTGCACCTCCTTCTGGTAAAGCATGACACTCCTTACCTCAGTTTAAAAAGGTGTCGCAGCCTGTCCGGAGTTGGGTGGCTTATGCCATAAGCTCAGGGTCAGTCTTTAAGGAGACAATAGTAAACTCAGAGTGTCAGAGGGGTAGCCATGCTCCATTTCCACTGACACACAATGGAAGTAGCAAATTCCCACTTCATGAGGCTAAGACTCTTTGGAAAGTCTTGGTCTGCACCAAGCTTTCCTAATAGTCACTGCAGAAAAAGGGGAATGTGGGTGAGCCAGGGAGCTCTAAGAGGGGTAGATATGGTGGAAGCAGTGTTCTGGTTCCCATCTCCCTATATCCATTAGTAAAGCCATTACCCAGCTCTGAGAGGGTATGTCTAGACTACAGGGTTTTGTTGACAAAAGTGGACTTTTGTCAACAAAACTATACCTGCATCCACACTGCCGTCAAGTTCTGTCGACATAATGTCGACATCACTCAGCAGTTTTGTTGACGGATGTAAACCTCATTTCATGAGGAATAACTCCTTTGTAGACAGAGTTCTGTCGACAAAAAGGCAGTGTGGACGCAGGGGAAAAGTTATGTTGACAGAAAAAGCCTCCAGGAAGGACCCTTGGTGGACACTCCTGCCACAGCTTGCAACTCTATTGTTCCTGCCTGCAGCCATCTTTAAAAGGCACAGGCACCCAGACTCAGCAGTCTGGCTGCAAGACAGCTCCAGCCAGGATCCTGACTACGCAGCTCTTCCCAGTAGGGGCACTTGGGAGACACGTTGCAGGGACAAGGCCCCCAAGAACCCCCTAGCTCTTCCAGGGAAACATCTCCCCAGGAACCCCGGGGCACTAAACGGCGGGCACCCTCCTGGTCTGGCCCCAAGATTAAAGCCCTTTTGGAGCTGTGGGCTGAGGAGGAGGCATTTCAGCTCCTACAGGCCAGGCACCGGAACGTGGACATTTATGCCAGAATGGCAGATGGCCTAGCCAGGAAAGGCCACCCCCGCACAGCACCGCAGGTCAGGGCCAAGGTGAAGAAGCTGAGGCAGGGGTACATCAGGGCCCGTGAGTGCAGCTCCCGCTCCGGGGAAAGGCCAAACTCTTGCACCTACTATGAGGACCTGGACAGGATCCTGGGGACAGGGGAACCCCTGCCTCCTGAGAGGCTTGTGGAGTCCGGGCTGGAGACCCCCGTGGTACAGCGGCCACAACACCTGGTGGGGGACCAGGAGCTCCAGGAGGAGGACGAAGAGGAGGAGGATGGCACCCAGAGCACCCAGGAGCCAGGCACCCAGACGCAGGAGGCCTCACAGACCACCTCGGACACCGGGGAGGGAACATCAAGTGAGTGCTGTGAGGGTCCAAAACACACAGGGCAGGGCAGGCGGGAGCAAAGGGGACGGTGCAGTGCTGTGACATTTCATGCTGAGCACAGCCCGGGGGAAAGGGGGAGCACACCCATGGCTGCCCTCAGGGAAGGCCGTGCTACCCCCCATGCACCCACACAGCTGCTAGGCACCACCTGTTCCTGCAGGCAGGGATGCCACATGCAAGCATGGGCTGCAGATGCTGGGATTGCCGTACAGCTGCAGGCCTCTCAGCACTCTGCAGGAGCCTCAACTGTGGCCTGACACTCGTCTGTGCTGCTCGGCCATGGGGGATGCGTGAGGGGGGGGCATGACGGTGGCCTGCACACCGCCTGGGCTCCAGGGAGGCTGTGGCTGTGGGCCAGGCCATACCATGCCTTACTGAGATGCACATGAGCAGCTTCTGGCCCTAGGATTGGCACCGCCTGCTGAGAGGAAGGAGGGCATGCCCTCTCAGGGAAAGTGTGAGCATGCATGACTGACGACTCTTCCCTCTCGTCCTCCACAGCCGGACCAGCTCACCGGGAGGAGGGCACAACACCTGCCCCACCACCCAGACAGCTGCAGGGAACCCGGAGGCACTGGCGCACCTACCTAGACCTGGTGCGCCAGCACATCACGATCCTGCAAATGATGCAGGAGTCAATGGACAGGAGGCTGGAGTCAGAGGCTGAGTGGCACCAGTAGTTGCTGCAGGAATTTTCCCAGAAGTGCATGGACATATGCGCTCCGATCCGGGAGGCCATGGCTGTCCCCGGTCCTGTGCCAGGTCCTGCTCCTGCAGCTCAGCCTGCTCCCCCCTCAGCCTCTGCCACTGCCCCCTCTCATCCCTGCCCCCGCCCCCCCATCCCTGCCCCCGCCCCCCCTCAGCCCCTGACATACCAGACCCAGGTACAGCCCCACCTCCTGCCCTGCCCCCTCCTGTCGCTGCCCACACGCACCGCTGGGTGCGAGAAGGCCTCCGCAGCTAAACTGCCAGGGGCTCCTCCTCTGGGCAGCCCCCTCAGCCCTGAGCTTCCCCGCCCCGGCCAGGTTGACAGTCCCCCTTCCCACCAGTGACACTAACCAAGGGGAGCACTTTATTTTGTTTACATTTTCTCGGAACAAAAGAGTTGTTTTATTTATACTGCACAAAAGAGTTTTTATTTTCTCTGAACACAAGAGCTTATCATTTTAGTTTTTCAAAAAGCAACGGTGCATTAAACTGTCCACATGTTTTCACCAACACCTGTCTCCATTCTCAGTGTGTGATGAATGGGTCAAATGCGTGAATGTGGGGCCAGGAGGGGTTGCAGGGAGGAAGGCACTGGGGGCATGAAACACTCCCACATGTGGAAGGCCCTGGGGACAATCAGGGGCCTCCCTGTGTGAATTGGTCCCTCAGGGCTTCCCGAATGCACGGTCCCAGCTGGTGGGCTTGCCAGGTGGCAGCTGTCCGGGGCTGCTCGAAGTGCCTCCCCTCCACATCAGCTCATGTCCCCCACACAGGGAGGAAGGCCTCCCCTTTCCTCTCCACGAGGTTGTGCAGCACACAGCATGCTGCAACCACATCGGGGATGTTGTGTTCCCCCATGTCCAGCCGCGTGAGCAGGCACCTAAACCTGCCCTTCAGACGGCCGAAGGCACACTCCACCTGGAAGCGAGCCCTACTGAGGTGGGAGTTGAACAGTTCCCTGATCACATCCAGGTGGCCGGTGTAGGGCTTCATGAGCCAGGGCATGAGAGGGCAGGCTGCATCAGCCACAATGCACGTAGGCATCTGCACATCCCTCACTGCCAGATTCCTCACTGGGAAGAATGCCCCAGCCTGCAGCCTGCGGTACAGGTACAAGTTCCTGAACACGCGGGCATTGTGTGCCCGGCCTGACCACCGACACAAATGTCGGTGAACTGTCCCCTGTGGTCGACCAGGGCCTGCAGCACCATGGAGATGTAGCCCTTCCTGTTGATGTACTGTGCTGCTCGATGGGGCGAGGCGCAGATAGGGATGTGGGTCCCGTCAAGTGCTCCACCGCAGTTTGGGAACCCCAGCCCCGCAAATCCAGCCAGGATGGTCTGCAGGTCTCTGAGGCGGACGGTCCTGTGAAGCAGCTCGGAATTGATGGCCGTCACCACCTGCAGAAAGGGACACACATGAGCACGCATAAGGGGACATGGGAGGAGCTGCATGGGCTGGTGAGGGGTGCCCCCCCACCCCTCCGCTCCCAGAGTCCCCCCTCGGGCAACCCCTCCATGGCTCCTGCACTCCTGTGGGGTGAGGCCAAGCAGGCTTCCACCACTCCCACCCCATCCCCCACTCCCACCCCATCCCCCACTCCCTGTGCCCGGTCCTGACCGTCCCCCTTCTCCGCCCGCCCCCCCGGACTGTGCCCCAAGAGTGCCTTACCTCCATCAAGACAGCCCCGACGGTAGACTTCCCCACCCCAAATTGATGTCCCACAGAGCGGTAGCTGTCGGGGGTGGCCAGCTTCCACAGCGCAATGGCAACGCGCTTCTCCAGGGGGATGATGGGCCACAAGTGGGTGTCCTGGCGTTGCAGGGCAGGGGCGAGCCAGACACAGAGCTTCTGGAAGGTGTCCTTCCGCATCTGGAAGTTTTGGAGCCACTGATCGTCATCCCACTGCTGCAGCACTAGCCAGTCCCACCAGTCCGAACTGGTGTCCAGCCTCCAAACTCGCCTCTCCAGGAATAAGTTGGGGGGCAAGGGCAGCAGGGTTGCAGCCTGAGTGAGGGGCTCAAAGCTGGGCTCAGAATCCAGCTCTACCGCCAAGGTCATCATGCTCTCCTGAGCATGCAGCAGAGCTTCCAGCAGCACGGTGTGGGGCCATCGCCTGCCCAGGGGCAGCTCAGGCTCCATGGCTAAAAAAGCCACATTAACACACAAACAAAAGAACAAAAGAAACAAACAAACGGACAAAAATACAAACAAAGAAACAAAAAAACCAAAAAAGCCAAAACCCAAACAAACAAACAAACACAAGCAAACACAAACACACCAGCAAACACACAAACAGACAAACCAGAAAATAAACTTCTGTGGTGTCCGACAAAGCAGGGCAACCAGAGCCAAAAAAACTGCAGCAGCTTTGCTTTCCCTCTATGAGGTAGGCAAGCCAGAAGCAGGAGCAGAGGAACGGCTGTCCAGGAGTATCCCTTTAAGCATGCGTCTCTGCAGAGAGCATGCAGCAGTGCCTGGGCTTTATGGCTGCCCCTGTAACCTTCCAGAAGCACTTCCGGGTGCCTTGTTCTGTCAACAGAGCGTCCCGCAGTCTGGACGCTCTTTTGTCAACAACGCTGATCACTTTGTCGACAAAGCGATGTAGTCTGGACGCTCTTTGTCGACAGAAGTTTTGTTGACAGATTCTGTTGACAAAACTTCTGTTGATGGAAGCCTGTAGTCTAGACATACCCAGAGTGTCCTATCTCCTACTTTGTGGTTAAAGGGGATTAACACCACCATTCATCAGTTCCTAAAGGCACAGCTCTTTTCTTTGTATTTTGCTCAGGAACTGGGAGTTTGTTTTCAAAACAAACTTTTTTGTGTGTGTCCTCAACCTGAAGTGCACTCTGAATACAAGTCATAGTGAAATCTAAAGAAAATTGAAAGCTAGGTCTGCAATAAAAAAGACCACTTTTGGATTCATTGGTTCAATTAATCAAAGCCTGATTCCTCCACCCTTAACATGGGTGAGCATTTCCTCTCTCCATGAGTTGTACCAATGAAGTCAGTAGCAGTACTCAGAAAGAAGAGACAGTGTAAGAAAATATGAAAGAGCCTCGCTGTCATTTTTTTAGAAATAAAGCTTGCTGTCTTCCACCATTGTACTACTTTAAAGAGGCCCTCAATCAGGATAACCGTGCAACTTTGGATTAGAGTTAACATCAGTGCCAAATAGGTTAGAGCCAATCCAAAACTTTACCCTCCATGTGAACTTCATCCCCTCCATTTTCTGGTTTGGTACAGCTTGAAGTAATAAAATACTTCAGGAAAGGCTGCCTGGGAAGTATTACTGACCCAGCTGAAATAAGAAAGCTATCTCACAAGGGACCTAAACCATTTGAAAGTGGAAAAAAATGAACTTTCAGCTGTGTGTGTGTGAGGAAGGGTTAAGTAATGTGTACATGTCTATTGAAAGTGTAGTTTTGAAAGTCCATTTTCCCACCCATAAAATACATAAATATGTCATTTCTAAAAAGTGTGAAAGTTGTAGCAACGTGCATGGAACTTGGTGGGAAAGAGCACTGATTGCAGGAGAGAAGAATTTGGAGGTGAGTCTACATGTACAAGGCTTGACTCAGAGCAGCTGTTGCTGCATCTCTGTGAATATCTCTCTTATTAAAAAGCCAGGGTAGTTTACAGAGATGGAGGCCTTTCATGTTACTATGCACAATGCAATACAAAAAACAAAGTGTATCTCATTGTATTATGTTTTTGGGGAAGGAGAGTATTTCTCTACTTCCTCTAAAGCTTCAGACATGGCCAAAGTTAGAAATTGCACGCTGGATGTGGGCTGGTGCTCTGGGATAGCACAGAGCATTTTCTCTCTCAGGTGCCTGGCTAACTGCTTCTGGCTCACGAGTTCAGGGTCTAACTCAGGGGTGGGGAACGTAAGACCCAGGGGCCTGGATCTGGCCCCCAAGGCTTGGGAACCTCCTCTACCATCACCACCATTGGGGAGTGAAGGGAGTGTGTCTCTCTTTGTTAGTCAGGGACCATGTTTTTGAAGGTTTTATCAGTTGGGGGCCACTTTTTTTTTCGTTTTGTTTCTGTTTTTGCTTGTGTTTCTCACCTGTGTGCAGCCCCTGACTGATTTTTCTGTGGGTCAGCAGCCTCTGACCCATAAAAGATTCCCCACCCCTGGTCTAACTGATAGCCATATGTGGGGTCAAGCAGGAATTTTTCCTCCAGGTCAGATTGACAGTTACTTTACGAGTGGGAATAGAGTGACCAGAGAGAAAGTGTGAAAAATTGGAACGGGGATGGGTTGGAGGGGGAGAAGTTATATAAGAAAGAAATCTTGATTATTAGGACTGTCTCTATAAAATTAGGATATCTGGTCACCCTAGGTGGGAGTAGGGGGCGGGGGAGTTTGCCTTTCTCTGCAGTATGGATTGCAAGTTACTTGTCAGAAGCATCTGGGCACACCTTCCTTAATTGTTTCTTGCCATTGCTTGGGTCTGGGACACTGGTGTAACTTTGATTCCTTCTCTTTCTTGCCTGGGGCACATAATAGTTGAGTCTCCTGAGGGCTGACATATTTGATCTAATTTCAGGTGTTGGGTTTAGTTTGCAAGTGCTAGGCGATGTTGATGGCCTGTGATATATATGAGGTCAAACTAAATGATCTGGTGGTCCCTTCTGGCCTTAAATTAGATGACTCTGGAAGTGTGAGAAGATAAACCTTGACCGTTAAACTGATTGCCAATAAAGCATCAAAAACAGTCTAAAACAGGCTCAAGCCTGCCCCTTACAACACACCGAGAGCATTATGTGTGAATAGCATTCCAAAGAGCATCTGTTCCAATAACTAATGCTCCTGAGGCTTGACAGAATAAGGATTTATGCCAACGTCAGTCACTCTGCTGCTGCCAGCTCTAAAGTGCACATTCCAGAGATAGCACCTATTTACAATGGCCTCTAAAACACAAGAAACAAAATTGTTTCCCTTCCAAAATGTTAGTGATGAAACCCAGCTTGTACAAAGAACACAAGCAATAATGCACACCAGCATGTGCCAAGGCACTGAAATTTTGAAATGCTCTTAGAAGTTTCAATCACCAGAGGTGTGTGTGATTAAGGTATTTCATCAACTTGTGCTTATTGTCAGAGTTTTTAAAGAGCAGTTAACCCACTTACAGCCTACAGAGTTGTTTAGTACTGATTGCAGGAAATAGAGTACATGGGATTTTAGTCAGGGAGACAGGGTAATAAATTGAGTCTGGGTTGGGAGCAGACTGACAACTGAAAGTTGTTGATGTTCAATGGCTGTTTGGCCCATATAAAATGTATCAGCAAGTCCATTTCAGAGTGGACAAGTGTTTATATTGTTATACTCAGAGATACTGGTGACTGCTTGGGTCACAAACCTATCTGAGACTGGGCTCCCTTCAATTAACATAACTGTCAGGATAAATTAATCACAAGCACATCAGACAAAAGGGATTGTGAACCCATCCAGGAATTTCGGTTAGGTGTATGTTAGTGAGGAAAGGGAAGAACGGATTGACAGGACAGAGACAGTGTAATGGAGTGGCCCCACCTTTCATGAGCACCCCTCTGGTCCAGTGTGTATGTGCTTACAGTTTTGCCTCAATTTCTCAGCTCATGGTTCCCTCTGTTGGCTGCTGTGCTTGTCAGGCAGGTCTTCAGTGACTTAGACACCCAGATGAGTAACATACAATCCATGTACAAATAAATAAACATTTCTGAGGGAGAAGTCCAAAATGCTTTCCAGCCCTCAACCTTTTAACAGCCCATCATGGTACCCCTCTGTTGGCAATATATCTTTAGCTCTCCCCGGACTCTCATAGACCCTGTTGGTCAGACTCTCAGTGCCTTAGTTGGCCAGTTTATGTGTGAAGGTTCTTGCTCTAGGATGGAACAGCATTCCCAGAAGTTCCTGCCTAGAGACCCTTCACCTGTTCTTTAGTCTCCTTTCCCCAGCTCTCCAGCTGGGTCAGTCTCAGTTCAGCCCCATCTCAGGTGGGTAATATGTCCACATACAGTCCCTTCCCTGGGCCTGTCTAAACTCCCTTCTCTCAGGGAAAAATCCCTTCCTCAATAGTTGTTGAGAGGTGGGAGACCCAGGCCCAGGCCAAGAACCCTCTAAGTAGTAGCCATGTGCTATGTCCCTTTAATTGTGTTTCCCTGAGCCACTTCTCCATAACCTGTCTTAATTGAATCCTGGTAACCAGAAGCTATTCCCTCAATTCCTGATTCTGCCAGCAATTACGCACCTTAGCTCTTGCAGCCAGACAGGAGGATCTTTTGCCTACCTCCTCTACTCTCTCCTTCCCCCACTCCTGCCACTAATACCTACTAGCAGACTGATCTATCCAGCACTTTCAGCTCCTGCGACCAACCAGGATCACCTCTTGTTTGTCAGTCACTGATAGCAGATTAATCTATCAAGCCCTTTCAGCTTCTTTTATATGAGCCTGCTGGGCCCTAATCGGCTACTCTCCACAACCCCTCTCATTGGCTGTACCCCACATAACAATTCTAGGCAGCTGGCAGGACCTCTTTTCTGGAGCGGGTGAAGCAGCGCCATGAGGCCTCCAGCAGGAGGCCTCAAGACCTATTCCACTCTGACGCAGGCAGACTCAGAAGCAAAAAGCAAGAAAGCCAACAAGCATACTGTGCACACAAAATATGACCCTGGAAAAGCTAGAGAGAGAGGGGTTTTGGGTAATAATACTGGCTGCTCAGAAACTATTCTTATGTTTCTGAGTCCTCCTGCATTGACGGACTTCATACATTCTTGTAAATAAACAAGATTGGGGTAGAAATTGACAAAAGTCTGGTGTTTTCTTTAGATCAAACTGGATCATCTCCAGGGCCTTGAACTTTGACTAGCCACTTAGGTCAAAAAAGGGCAGCAGTATTACAAAAATCATCATAGTTAGCACTGAATATCTATTTTGTCAGTCACAGCAAGATGATTAAGGATTAAATGGATATGGAGACTGATCTATCCTATCATTTCTTCAAGAGAGGCTTTCAGTTAAGGCAGAACACTCCATGGCAGGACACTGTGTGGAAGCTAGCATTGCTCTTGTCCATTCTATGGGCATTCCATAGATAAAGGATTTAGCTGCTGGGGATACTCAATCTGATACCTGCCACAGAGTACTGCTATTGGATAACTCTATATTTTGAAAAATATCTTTCTTTAACCAGTAATTGCAACAACTGTTGTAATCAGACACTTGACAAAGGGTCTGGTGAAATTATGGCTTTGTGACAAATACAGGACAAAGTAAGTTTTATATTTTCTACATTTCAGCCAGCAGGCATCTGCTAAAGTACTACGTCTCTCCTGTCTTTTTCTCCCCCAGGGTCCAGCCAAGTACAGGTCTGCTGTTATAAGTATACCATTTCATTGAGTAACTTTGCTCCAGAGACATCAACTGTCTTTTATTTGTTTTGCAAGATTTTCTTCTTAGAAAGATTTGTTTGTTAGTTTTTCAGGTTTTTTAAATTAATCATTGGAATGGGAAAGTCCTTTTTGCCCTCTCCCTTCTCTCTAGGTTACGTATCCTTTGCTTGGCTACAGTTTCATTAACAATCTGTTTGGCAGGAAACAGATAATGAACATGTGTCATGAGAATTGTGTCCTCCTGATAATAAACACATCTCCTTAACCTTTAGGTTGCTGGTGATCTGGAAGAATCAATGTTTCTCAGGGATTATTTGTAAATCCAAGTTAAAAACTGGTATAAGAATATAAACTTTTGGCAGGCTTTTCCCCATCTGGAGTCCTACTCATTTTACTTGCCTGGACAAGCATGTAAGCAATGTATTGGAAGAGTTCTTGGAAAGTCAGTCCCCTTTGCTGCTCTTTGCCCCCTGCTGTTTCCTATTTTTGGATTGCCTAGCACAGTAAGCTTACAGGCTCCATAACACAACCAAAACACGTTACATTTATGGGTTACATATCTATGGCAGAAATAGATAACACACAAGATTAGGCCACACACCCACATGACATTGCTCTGCTCCATTGACATGTGGTTCATTTGCTGAAGCATGGAAAATAATTTTACATGCTGATTCTAATGTTGGACAGCTACCTAAAATCTGAAGCAAGAAGACATGCTATGGATCTGTGCCACCATCATATTAGACAGCTGCCTGAATCAGAGAAGGAGCAGATATAGGTGTGAAAATTTCTTATTACAAATATGAAGGAATTTGTACGTCAAACATTTTCTCTGAGTTATGAAACTTGAAAATGAGCTCAATTTCATGGAAAACTTCATTAATGTTTGCACATCTGTGTGAAAATGGTCCCATTTTCCAGTGTCTACAGGTCAGCATTGTGAAATACTGGGTTGCAATCCAGACCAGTGGGGAGCTATGCCACACTGGGTGTGTCTACACAGCACCTGAAACTTGAAATAAGGTATGCAATTTGCGCCACACAAATTAAGTAGCTTATTTCGAGTCTCTTTCAAAATAGCTTATTTTGTCATTTGTCGCTGTCTACACAGCACCAAATTTCGAAATAAAGCACTATTTTGAGACATCTCTTATTCCTCATGAAACAAAGTTTGCAGGGATACTGAAATAGTGCGTCTGTTATTTTGAAAATTATTTTGAAATAGTGGATGTGTTCCTTGGATGCAGGGTAGCTATTTTGGGATACCTCCAGTTTCCCAAAATAGCCTTGCAGTCTAGACGTACCCTTTGTCCCTGTAACTTGGGGAGTAATCCAATGTTCTACTATTGTAGCTCCCAAGCTGGACTGCTCACAAATTACTTGCTAGCGTACAGGTGACTCCCAGATGTTTGCGTAACTTCAGCAACCTTGAAGTCATACCTTGGCTCTCATCACATTTAATTATACTGTAGGGTGATTTCAACAAGCTCCCTATCCCAAATCCCCCCCCACCCCCCGCCACACACACACACACACACACACACACACACACACACACACGTCTTGTACTGTCCATACCTCTCCTAACAAATTAAGTCCATTATTCCTTTAAGGCATTCATATAGAATAATTTGACACCTTAAATGAAATTACCCAGACACTTCAGTTGAAACACACTGGATTAGATAAAACAATAACATGTTTATTAACTACAAAGAGAGGAATTTTCAGTGAATACAAGCATTAAGGCATAAAACTCAGAAATGGATAAATAAAAATAAAAATAAAATGCTTTGTATTGCCTAACTTAACTAACTGTTTTACTTACAAGCAAAGTTTCTCACCATCTGCTTTCAGCAATATTACTGACCAATCTCAGGTACAAGTAACAATGCATAATAAAATTAATATCTACTAATAGGTTAAACTCATATTTAAACATCACTGGCTGTCTAAGCATCCTCTCCATCTTTCTGGGTACTTACATGAAAACCATCATTCTTGGTCCACCTTCCATTATTTAAAAATGACTGGGTTTTATCTCTTTTCCTTCTTTTCCACCAAGTAGTAAGTTTAGGTCACTATGATGAAGATGTTTTCATGAATGAAGCTGTAGTAATTAGAGTATCATCCACAACTATTGATGATTAAATGTCCCTATTTCTATAATGAAATGACTTCTTGTACCAATGAGCAAGTTATCTGTTGATCTTGACTTAGAACTATGTAAGCTAACCTGGAACATTTTGCCATCTTTTTCTTTATTGCCTGAATGTGCTTTTGCCTTATTTAGCTCAAAATATCCCATTTACTACCTTTACTTATTCATTGTATATAATTCTCATACAGATCTGAGCATTTTGAGTCAAAACATTTTTACAAAAGGTCAACATCAAGTAGGAAAGCCTTAATGAAAGGAGAAATCAAGTTAGGACATTTCCCTGATGGCTACAAAACATTAATGCACCTTTCACATATTGTTTTCCATTTTCATTATCGAAAAAATACCTTGAAATACTCATGAAAAATATACATACTTCTGAAAAATACTCATGGATAAATCAGCTTGATAAATCCTAATATAGCCAGACAAATAGAATAATATACTTTCAGTGTTTTAGCAACCATTATCTGAAAGTGGTTAAAATTGTTCAGTACTTAAGGTTGATAATCCTTGATATTATGCCAGCAAAAAGTCATAAGCAATGATAATTATGGCAGAAGGGCTAGAACAGTTCACCAATCTGGACTATCTTTACCACAATGACCCCACTGCTTTGGGAAATGTCAGTTTAAAATATTTGAATGGTTGAAGACACTATTAGAATAAAACCTTACCCCCTTTCTGAAACCTTGGGCGTACTGTAGGGGTGTGTATGGGGGGGGGCATGTCTACACTGCACCTGGAGCTTAAAATAAGCGCTATTCTGAAATGTCCCTAACTCCTTGAAATAATGGGCTCGCTCAAAAGATGTGGAATAGCTATTCCGGGATACTGGAAGTATCCCAAAATAGCTCCGCAGTGTAGACGTAGCCTGAGTGTCTGTGTTTGTGAAAAATGCTTTCATATAACATCTCATCTCAAAATGGAAGAATCTGCAGATAAAATGGCCTAGGACTGGTATGAGACTTAAAACTTGTGTCTGAGAAAAACAAAATATGTGCGCTAGTCTACCCATTAGCTTTGGGAATCCTAAGTGAACGCTGTATATGGAAGCCATATCAGAACACTGCATCTGCCAACTAGTGCGTCCTTAGGTCTCAAGAAAGAGAGCATGATAATGTACCCATCTAGAGGCAGAACAGAACCTAGGCCCTCAGTGTAGGAGCCTCTACTAAAGCCAGCTAGCTCTCAGCTTAAGCTGTAGGGCTCACTCATTCTTAGCTTTTGCTGTCAGTGGTCTAAGTGCCAGTGGCGGATATAGGGCAGGCCAAGCAGGGCGGCCACCCTGGGCCCCGCACTTCCAGAGGCCCCGCGCATGCGCCGTAGTGCCACGGCGCATGCGCCGTGTCAAAAGGGGGGGGCCCTGCGAAATTGGGCTGCCCGGGGCCCCGCAAAACCTTAATTCGCCCCTGCTAAGTGCCACTACATAGGACAGTGAACCACACCACAAGTCTGTGGGTTACAATAATAGTTCCTTAGAAGTAAAAAAAAACAACCTCAGTTGGTTTTGTGGCAGCTGTGGCTGAAGAAACCCAGTTGAGAAAGACAATCTCCACCACATCTTTCACATTTAAAGGTAGATCTTTGACCATTTAGGCTCTGCCTTCTGCAATCTCTTTTCTCCTCTGCTAAACCAAACTGCTTCCTCTCATAACTCCAGTAACCTATGTTAAGCTCCTGTTTCCAAAGACTGTGTGGTCTTGAATGTGATCTTCCCAATTATCCACAACCCTGTTTGTTTCTTTAAGATCTCAATTGTACACATCCTTGAAATACAATTTTGGGCATTAATTGGGTCATTTTGCAGATTCCAGCTTGCTGAAAAGATGTCTTTTGGGATGTGCCAATCATTCATTAGGCACACATGCCCAAGCCAGTGAAGGTATCTCTATTTGGGCATGTCTACACAGCAAACTTATTTCAGAATAATGGCTGTTGTTCCAAAATAACTATGTGAGCTTCTACACAGCAATTCTGTTATTTTGAAATAATTTTGAAATAATGGACAGCTTATTCTGACTTCTGTAAACCTCATTCTATGAAGAATAACACCTATTCCAAAACAGCTATTTTGAAATAAGGTGTGTATAGATACTCTACTTCTGCTATTTCGAAATAGCCCCTCACCAGGGCCATTCTAAGTTATTCTTCCTGGGGCTCTAAATCAAAATAGCACATCTACATTAGGGAAGCCTGCCTCGAATTAATTTTGAGGCTTCCCTGCAGCGTAGACATGCTATTTCAAAATAAGCTATTCTGGAAAATCTCTTCTGGAATAGTTTATTCCAATATAACTGTGCAGTGTAGACATACCCTTTGTGAAGTGTTTGTACACTGGGTATGCTGGCCTGCTTGAGCACCTCCAGGTGGGTAACTTTGTCCTTCCGGGAGGTTCCAAAGATTCAACAAAGGCAATACATAACAAAGTTGCTGAACTTTTCCTGATGAGATTATGAGGTCCATGCCTCACTTTCATAAAAAAATATGCTGATAATAGATAATATACATGGATCTTTGTGAGTTCTGTCAGTTTGTTGTTTTGCCATACTCTCTTGCTCAGTCTAGATATTTTTATGGAAGCTTTTCCAAAGCCAATTTTGAGTTCCGTTTCAAGTGAAAGGTTGACTGCAGTAGTGGACCCCTGATATGTGCACTGGTTCACCAAGTCAAGTTTATAGTTGTTGACGATACTGCAGACTGCTTCTTCAACTCGTTAGCACATTATGTTCATTTTTTAGGCTTATGGTAAGACCAAAGTCTTCACAGACTTTGGAAAAACTCTCCATGGGCTTTTCATAGATGCGAGTAAGAATAATATTATAGTTAAAGATGGGCTTAAACAAAAACACCAGATGACTAAAAATTAAAATTTGAGATGTTCAGAGTTCTGGATCAAATTTTTATGTTTTGTGCCTTTGTCTACAATGGAAAATTGATCTTTCAGCAAAATTGCCCCAGCACTAGATTGTTAGCAATATCAAAGGCTGCAGCATCTTTTCTGTGGATGGCAAAAGCTCAGAGTGTATAGGAGAGGAGAGGCGGTAGCACAATGCCTTCCCTGTAGCCTGGTAGCTGACAGTGCCCAAAATTTATCAAATTACTTATTAATAAGCTTTCATTCCCCTTCCTATGCTATCCACAACTGCTCCAGGAACACAGTGTGCACAGAAAGGCCCAAAATATGATTTTGTTCATCAGCCTAGCATGTGATGGCATGCAACGTATTCAGAGTTAAGAGCTGCGGTAAACAAGACCTAATTTGCACATGATGCCACACATCCATTTGATATCATGTGGTGTCATGGCAGTCATCTGAGGTGCTTGAGCTAACAGTGTGTAGCAGAAGATCCTACACAGCAATGTATCCTCACTTTTGGAATGAAATTTCTGTACTTACAGTTCTCCAGAGCCCAAAGTAGGTAACCTAGAGGACACGCTCACCAGGTTATTGGGGGATGAATTTTCTGGCGAGAGTGGGAACTGATGAAGGGGCTGGGGGCTTTGGGATCAGAATAATTTTCAGAGTTAGAGTGTCAATCAAAACTATTGTTTTAGTCATTGCAATAAGAACTGGAAGTAGGTGGTGTGTGTGGGAGTGGAGGTTGGTGTGTAGTAGCTGAAGTATTAAGCTGAAGTAGAATAGCTGAAGTGTTTTCAGGGTTAATATTTCCTTTAATTCTCTGTACAACACACAGAACATGAGGTAGGCTCCTTAGAAATATAAATAAATAATACTCCAATACTCCTCTGTATTCAAAGGAACTTCAAACTCTTACTACCATTGAGGAGATCTCATTTTTATCTCTCTTGAACTCAAATTTTGCCTGCAAATAAACATTCAATGGGAAACAACAAAACATTAGTAAGAAATTGATCAGTGGGGAACATAATAGCCTAGACTGCTATGGATCGTAATACTTCAGTCTTATTTTGGTAGCTGGGTTTAATGTTGGGAGCCTTTGGTGCTGAGGGGTGTTGGGGCCCTGTATTATCCAGGATGTTGAATCAGATGATATGGTGGTCTCTTCTGGCCCTAATCTCTATGACTCATCCAGTGACTGGAAGGGTTAAATAGACCAACAACTCAGGAGTCATCCTGCGAGCTAGTAGGAACTAATAATATGAGTTCTCCATTTACAAACAGGCCATTTATACAGACACGTTTAGTAGGAAACCATTCACAATGTGATGATGACAAAGCAATTTTCTGTTTAACCCTGGGAGGACAGTACCCTCTTGGGATAGTAGGTCTGCTTTATCTGCTTTACTTGCACGCTCTCTGTGTCCTTAAATTGAATTTTAAAATTAAACTTTTCCTTCTCACAGTAGTAAAATAAATGCTAGCTCTCTTAAATCTCAGCAAATAGGCTTTTTGTTTAAATATTCAAATCACGAGGACTAACAAAGATCAATCTGAAGACACATGCAATAAAGTGCCATGAGCTACAGTTTAAATTGCGGAAGGCTCCCTGAGTGCTTTCTAGGAGTTATTATTAGGTTTTCCATAGAGCCACCTAGACATCTGCTGCGTGATTTTACAGCTCAGGGCATGTTTTCACTATGTGGAAGACTGCCGCTGCCGTGGTCAATCTTCCAGAGTTGGATTCAGCAGGTCTAATAAAGACCTTCTAAATCGAACTCAAAGGGCTCCCCTATTGGTGCTGGTACTCCTGCTCTTCACAAAGAGGAAGGGAAGCTGATAGTTGAGTTTGCTGCCATCAACCTCCCACTGTGGAGAAACTCGAAGTAAAGTATGTTGACTCCAGCTACATAGCTGGAGTTGCATAACTTAATTCGACCTTCCCCTGTACTGTAGAGCTGGCCTCACTTTGCATTTGATCTTCCCTAAATAGGTCTGAGTCCTGTAAAGAACATGTAAAATACAGTACCAACTATGAACTATCTAAGTAGATGGTTACATATTTGGGATCAGATTCTGAAGCTATTATTCACATTGCTTCTGATTTAATAAGATACTTAAGCACAGACTTAATTTTAAGTTATTCCTTAAGAACTTCCATTTAGATTCAAGAGGCTATTTGAATGCTTATCATTAGTCATGTCCTTAAGCATGTTGCTGAATCTGATGTATTAATATTGTCTTCCTCCACAAGTTGCATCATTGCCTTCAGAGCTATTATTAATGTTAATAAGGGGCTCTGAATCTGGCCTTTTATAAGTCCAACTCAATCTAGCAGCAAAATGGTTTAAAAGAGTGTATGTGCTATTTACCATTGAGTCCAGTAAAATCCATATGAGTGTTAGGGTGTCAGAATTTACTCTTAAAGTGTTTGGTCCTGCCGTGAAGGTAGGAGACTGGACTCGATGATCTTTCGAGGTCCCTTTCAGTTCTAGTGTTCTATGATTCTATGAACCCCAAAACAAATGCTGCCATGAAGCCCTTACATTATTTTAATAAATCCTGCAACATGTGGCTCAGAAGACTATTACAAAATATAATGGTAGCAATGTGACCCTCAGAAAAGGTACTAAAATTAAAAACCCTGTTATTCTGTGGCTACCAAGCATAATGCTTACTGTCCAGAGACATACACATTTGAATAGACTGCACTTAGAGCTTTTAGCATGTTGGTGAAAAGAGAGGGTATGTTAATTGTATAATTGCAGCTTTATATAATGATATTTGCAATAGGTGAATTTATAATTTACTATTACAGTATGTTGTAATGGATTAATATCCACTTAGGCTGTGAACAGCACTGTATCCATAACACTGAAGCTCACTTAAATGTAGAATAATCATGCTAATAGAATAAATGTACTGTTCACAGTAGCTTTTTTTGAAAGAACATTTGAGACATCAGCTTGGATACAGAGAGTCCTTGATAGGGGGCATTTTGTCCAGCATCAGACTGCCAGATTTGTCCACAGTGATTCTGTATTTGTGGTGAAAGTCAAATTCTTAACATAATCCCTGATAAAGGAATTAACAGATTATACAAGTACAAGTAAGGGACTGATCCCATAAATTGCTGAATGACTCTTCCAATGGGAGAGCCTCCTTGAAGATTCAAAAACCACCTGAAAAATTATGTATGCCAATGATTAGTTAAATTAATAAGAATAATGGGGATTTATTATTTATACCAAACCAATGTATAAGGAAACCACTTTCCAAGAAATACACGCTAGAGGAATATACTGAATATACATAGTTCATTTAGATGTGGCCATGTGATGCAGAGTAGTTCACTACCCCTGTGTCAACAACTCATTAAACACAGTGGAAACCCCTTTACATAGAAATCAGCAAGGATATAGAAAGTCCACAAGAAGGGAAAAAAAACATGAGGTCATCCTGACTCTTGAAAGGAGACACTGGATTTTGGAAGATATAAGCAAAGACAGTAGTCATCTTTGACTTCCACTAGACAGACACAAGGGAACAGAGCTCTTTCAAGCTAAGATGGGTCCTTCAACCAAGTGGGCTAAGTGGAGTTTGATGTCTGTGAGTATGGGTGAGAAATGACCGTGAACAAAGGCTGTTTCTTGCTAGATTAAATGTTAGACTTTTAAATGTGGAGCTTTCACTTTTATATATCTAACTGTATATCTTTTACTTGTCATCACTTAGCCTATGTCCTGTTGTTAATAAATGTGTTTTATTTCTACTGTAAATGAACTCATTTTTTTTTTGTTTAAAGGGAAGGTCTTATTTACCATAGTTACTCTGATGAATTGTGATATATTTTTGAGTCTTTAGAGGAACAAACAAACCCATATTATTTCTCTGAACTGCCCAGGAGAGAACCAGATATTATAGAGCAGAGGACTGGGAGTGTGTTTGAGGTCATCTTGCTGGCTGTAACCAAGGCTGGTGGAAGCTACTGTGAGGCTGGAGACAGGCTGCTGGAGTCAGAGCAGCTGAACCAGGGCTGACTATCACATGAATACTCAAGGTGTGACCTGTACACCTGTATGCTGGGTGTGAGATATAGCAGCAGAACATTGCGAGGCACCCAGGGTTACAGAGTAAGAGGTGGCAAAACTCCTTAATGGTGTGCAATGCATCTGACCCTATAGCAGCCTGTTTAAAAATGGAGCTTTTCAAGTGCAAACCACATAGTTTCTATCTAGGTGACAAAAAACCTCAATTACTAGCCTCCAACTCTCCCCCCAGCAGTTTCAATAAAGCAGCATGAGAGTCATTACAAAACCCTGCAGTATATTGAAGCATAATATCACTATAAAATATTGACTGTATTGTGAAAATAAATAGCACATTGTGCACTGCACTGTTTCTGTTATTCAACTTCATATTTAATTCAGTAAAAAACCTTCATTTTAAAAAGTTGACTTGAAGCAGCTGCAGGATTTTTAGATTACTGAAAAATTCCACACTGAAATGTCCCCATAGAAACCTGTGGACCATGGCAGAGAGGATGGCTCAATAGTTAGGGTGATAGCCTTCACCAGGGAGATCTAGGTTTAATTGCTACCAACATCTTGTAAAAGTCTTTGAGGCCTACAGTCTCAAAGGTATGTAGATGATTATTTCTCACTGATTTTAGTGAGAGTTGGGTGTCTAAATACCTTGGAGGATCTGGCCCTTAGTTTCTCTATATAGTAATTCCTTATTTAACACTATAGATGAGTTTCTGAAAATGTTCGTGCTAAGCAAAAACGTGCTATGCGGGTCAATTTTCCCATTAAAAATAATGGAAAAGGTGAGGATTGCATTTCAGGTGGTGGTGGCAAAGTCAATTTTTTGTTGGTGCTGGGTCGTCAACGTCAACACAAGATATCTAGCAACACAAGTCGCCGCGGCTTGTTAAAACACAAAGATAAACACATGAGTGAGCAGAGGAGCGCTGTGACCACGTGTATTCATCCGCTCATGCGTATTACCACTGTTTTCACCAACTTATATCGCCGCGTGAAGTAGTCTGCCACTTGATTATTTTCATGTTATTTCAGGGATGGTTGTGTTATTCAAAAAACGTTCCCTAAAAAACGCATCTGACGAAGTGGGTCTTTGCCCATGAAAGCTTATGCTCCAACACTTCAGTTAGTCTATAAGGTGCCACAGGACTCCTCGCCGCTTTTGCAGATTCAGACTAACACGGCTACCCCTCTGATACTTGACACCATGCAAGGCACTGCATTTAGCTGTATGGAGTGGAAATCTATCAACCTCATGAAGAAACCTGCACAAGTACAAACAGATATCATCTTTCTCTCCAAATGCAAATGGATGGACATTATGCCAAATGGACTGAAGGTGAAAAATCCATTGCTATCTACATACTGCACAGACTACAGTGAGAGATTATGCCATACACTATCTAAAAAACTGAGGAACCACCTGATCAGCATCTTGTACAGCAAACAGGAAAACATAAAAAAAGAGCTCTCCAATCTGGAGTCTCTCATAAAACACCAACCTTCCCCACAAATGGACTTTACTAAAATAAGCCAGGAGATCTACATTACACACTTCACTTCTCTACAGAGGAAAAAGGACTGTAAGCTGTCTAAAATCCTACCTACCACATGGGGCCACAACAGTGGTACCCCTAACTCACCCAGCAATATCGTCAATCTTTCCAACTACACACTCAGCCCGGCAGAAGAGTCTGTTCTATCTCGGGGACCCTCTTTTTGCCCCACCACCCCCACTAACATGATACAGTTCTGCGGTGATCTGGAAGCCTACTTTCGCTGTCTCCGTCTCAAGGAATACTTCCAACACAACACTGAACAGTGCACTGACACACAGATACCTTCCCACCAACAGCACAAGAAGAAGAACTCCACATGGACTCCTCCTGAGGGCTGAAATGACAGTCTGGACCTCTACATAGAATGCTTCCGTCGATGTGCACACGCAGAAATTGTGGAAAAACAGCATCGCTTGCCTGGTAACCTCAGTCGTGCAGAACGCAATGCCATCCACAGCCTCCGGAACAACTCTAACATTATAATCAAAGAGGCTGACAAAGGAGGTGCTGTTGTCATCATGAACAGGCCTGACTACCTAAAGGAGGCTGCCAGACAACTCTCCAATACCAAATTCTACAGGCCTCTTTCCTCAGATCCCACTAAGGAATACACGAAGAAACTGAACCATCTGCTCAGGACACTCCCTACACAAGCACAGGAACAAATCGACACACCCTTAAAGCCCCGACCAGGATTGTTCTATCTATTACCCAAGATCCACAAACCTGGAAATCCCGGACGCCCCATCATCTCGGGCATTGGCACGTTCACTGAAGGACTGTCTGGCTATGTGGACTCTCTACTCAGACCCTACGCCACCAGCACTCCCAGTTACCTCCGTGACACTACGGATTTCCTGAGAAAACTACAATGCATTGGTGATCTTCCAGAAAACACCATCCTAGCCACCATGGATATAGAGGCTCTCTACACAAACATCCCACATGCAGATGGAGTACAAGTTGTCAGGAACAGTATCCCTAATGATGCCACAGCACAACTGGTGGCTGAACTCTGTGAATTTATCCTCACACACAACTATTTCAGATTTGGTGACAATATATACCTCCAGACCAGTGGCACTGCTATGGGCACCCGCATGGCCCTACAATACGCCAACATTTTTATGGCTGACCTGGAACAACGCTTCCTCAGCTCTCGTCCACTTACGCCCCTTCTCTACCTACGCTACATCGATGACATCTTCATCATCTGGACCCATGGGAAGGAGACTCTGGAAGAATTTCACCATGATTTCAACAGCTTCCACCCCACCATCAACCTCAGCATGGACCAGTCTACACGGGAGGTACATTTCCTGGACACCAAGGTGCAAATAAGTGACGGTCACATCAATACCACCCTATACCGAAAGCCTACTGACCGCTATGCTTACCTGCATGCCTCCAGCTTCCATCCCGGACACACCACACGATCCATTGTTTACAGCCAAGCACTGAGGTACAACCGCATATGCTCCAACCCCTCAGACAGAGACCTACACCTACAAGATCTTCAACAAGCATTCTGTAAACTACAATACCCACACGAGGAAGTGAGGAGACAGATTGACAGAGCCAGACATGTACCCAGAAGCCTCCTGCTACGGGACAAGCCCAAGAAAGAAACCAACAGAACGCCACTGGCCATCACCTACAGTCCTCAGCTAAAACCTCTCCAACGCATCATTAGTGATCTACAACCCATCCTGGACAATGATCCCTCGCTTTCACAGGCCTTGGGAGGCAGGCCAATCCTTGCCCACAGACAATCCGCCAACCTGAAGCATATTCTCACCAGCAATTACACACCACACCATAATAACTCTAACTCAGGAACCAATCCATGCAACAAACCTTGGTGCCAACTCTGCCCACATATATACACCAGCAACACCATCACAGGACCTAACCAGATCAGCCATACTGTCACTGGTTCATTCTCCTGCACATATACTAACGTAATATATGCCATCATGTGCCAGCAATGCCCCACTGCTATATACATCGGCCAAACTGGACAGTCCCTACGTAAAAGAATCAATGGGCACAAAACAGATATTAGGAATGGCAACATACAAAAACCTGTAGGGGAACACTTCAATCTCCCTGGACACACAATTGCAGATCTAAAAGTAGCCATCCTGCAGCAAAAAAACTTCAGGACCAGACTTCAAAGAGAAACTGCTGAGCTACAGTTCATCTTCAAGTTTAACACAATCAACTCAGGATTAAACAAAGACTGTGAATGGCTCGCTAACTACAAAAGCAGCTTCTCCTCTCTTGGAATTCACACCTCCAGATCAGGTTCTACAAGTGGGCCTCATCCTCACTGATTGGATCCACCTCGTCATCTCCAGCCTGATTCTGGCCTGCATATTTATACCTGCCTCTGGAAATTTCCACTACATGCATCTGACGAAGTGGGTCTTTGCCCATGAAAGCTTATGCTCCAACACTTCAGTTAGTCTATAAGGTGCCACAGGACTCCTCACTGCTTTTGCAGATTCAGATTAACACGGCTACCCCTCTGATACTAAAAAAAAAAAAGCGTGCTATTGCGAAAACGTGTTAAGCGGGCACATGTTAAATGAGTAATTACTGTATATCAGTTCCCCATCTGTAAAACTGTGGGAATGACACTTTCCGGTGATGAATATAGTGTCCCTCATGAGAGGGCCCCTAGGGGGGCAAGTTACACCCCCACATGGCTTCTTCCTGTGCCAGCCCAGGGCCGTCGCACTCTCCCCATCCCACGTTACCTGGGAAGCGCTCGCCTCTGTCCTCCCACTGCACCAGATCCAGTTTCTGAATCTGTATGCTTTGGAACCACACTGGCAAAAGGAGCAGAATGTGGGACCACCAGACCCTAGACAGGAGAAACAGCTGAGTGGAAGGGCTGGGGGCAGGGCTGGGCCAGTACAGCCACACCGGAGGAGCTGCCGGAATGCGGCCCCATAGTCCCATGTTCTGTTCCTTTCCCTTATGGTGTATCATCGATAAATATCTTAATGGTATGCCATACCTTACTTGCATCACTGGCATTTCCCAACCTCAGAAATGTGTGGTAAGGACAAATGCAAGGCACTCATGTATTACAGAAAGGGAGGCCGTAAGTACCTTAAAAATTAGGCCCAATTTGCCACCAAATAAAAGAGGCTTCATAGTTAAGTGATAGATTATCAACTAACAGGCTGCAGATATAAATAATGCTGTTTCTCTCTAAGGAATACGAGGCAAGATATATGTCATATCAGTGATACTGCTTGCTGATGAGACTTTTGCTTGCTGAAAGGAGCAGACTTCTGCAATAGGCAGCTGGGTGGAAATTAAGGGCTGATTGCTCTATATATATGCCTTACTATGCCTTACTATGCCAGATGCTGATTTTGGGAGTCACTCTCTGGATTTTGTTTTATTAAATTTAGTGAGAGAGGTCAACCTCTGTTTTAAAAACCTCTGTTTTTTAAAGCAAACCAAACACAATTCTATGCCAATCCCTCTGTAAGGTGGGAAGCATTAATTTGGTAAGATGAGAACTCTTGATGTATTCTCCTAAACCCACAGTACACAAGTCAAGCCAAATTTGAATTACCAAAGAAAATAACCCTTCGGCTGTGTCTACATTGGCAAGATTTTCAAAATCTTGCCACCTGTCTACACTGGCCGTGAGTATTTGCGCAAGAACACTGACGTTCTAATGTAGGAAATCAGTGCTTCTTGCACAAATACTCTGACACTCCCGCTCAGGGATAAGCCCTCTTGCGCAACTATTCTTGTGCAAGAGGCCAGTGTACACAAGCAACGTTAATTTCTTGCACAAGAAAGCCCGATGGCTAAAATGGCCATTGGAGCTTTCTTGCACAAGACAGCGTCTACACTGGCACGGATGCTTTTGCGCAAAAGCACATCTCTTGCGCAAAAGCACATGCCAGTGTAGACACTCTCTTGCGCAAATACTTTAACGCAAAAACTCTTGGGTTAAAAGTATTTGCGCAAAATCATGCCAGTGTAGACGTAGCCTTCGTGTATAATCAAAGCATATATCACCTCATAGCAACCCTTATTATTGTTCACATAACACCCAATAGAATGGTTACATATACATTTGTAAGACACCAATGGTGAGATTCTGGCCTGATTGAAGTTAATTCAATATTGACATAATTGGGACCAGTATTTGGTCCTAGGTCTATGCACTGAAAAGATATCACTTGCTATAGTGATGCGTTAAAATAGATTTTTAAATTGTGTCTTATACAGAACGTGTAAGGAAATTTTTTCAGAGCAACTTGAGTAGAATAGCTGTGAAGGGCAGGGAGATAGAATCGATGACCTGATACATCTTTTCCATTGCTAATGTCTATTATTTTATGAAGTGGCTTAAGCAGTGTTAACTGTAGACATGAACAGTTGTCAGGCTGAAGAGAAAAATTATAAGGAAACAAAATAGACCATCAAAGTGCAAACGATACAAAACATTGATCAGAAGATGGGCTGAGTACATTACAATGAATTAAAACTCCACTACAAGAGTTCTTAACAGCAATGTATACAAACAAATAGAATTTCTGCAAACACAAATAAAGGTAGCAAATGTAAATGTGGGAAATTATTCAAGCACTGTAGGGGAGCCAGAGATGAAATGCTGCTCTGTGTGATCACTATGTTTAAAAAATAAAAAAATATACAAATGGAAACTGAGTAGAAGGCTGCAAGAATGACACTGAAATCCCAAGATCCTCTTGGCACCTCCAGATGTTTAGAGAAATTATTTGGTGTCCTTTGAAAAAAGTGGAGGCCTCACTAAGGGTGCAGAAAATACTGCAAGGCATAGGGTTTCAGAGGAGAAATTCTCCAATTCTTTGACCCCTGGTCTAAACTAGGGGAAGAGTTCAAATTAAGATACACAACTTCAGCTACATTAATTGAGAAGTTTAAATTAAAGTGTCGTGTCTTAACTCTAATTTTGGCACCGTCCACACTGCAGGAAGTTGAAGGGACCACACTCTCCTTTCAACTTCCCTTATTCCTCGGGGAAGCAAGACTACTAGCATCGACGGGAGTGCTCTCTCAGTTTGAATTAGCAAGTCTTCACTAGACCCACTAATTTGAACCCTGGAAGATTGACTGCAGTTGCTTCCATCTTCTCTGTAGTAGACATGGCCTGAGTGAGTGTCACAAGTTTGAAGGTGATAAAGATTTGGATAAGTTGGGTTCTTTATACATAGAATTTTAATTCCTTCAATGCCAGACTTCTGTTCCAACACCTGTGCTGAGGTAAACACACCATGTATCTAGCAAAGAGAAATGCTTGATGTGCAGACTCAGTTATGAAAAGACAGGTGCCATGCTGAAAAGGGTGCAGGGACTAGGGAAATCCCCCCTGCTGCAGGCCCCACCCCACCTCTTCCCCAAGCCCTGTCCCTGCTCCTCCCCACTCTGCCCCTTTTTCCCCTCCTGCAAGCAATGTGACCCAGATGACAGGAGGCCTGGTACAGTGGCAGCCGGGATCGCCTTCCCCCATCACTACGTGGGCAAAGCCTGCTCCATTCTGCCCTGCTGCACCATCCTCCCAGCCTACTGCACCCTGGTTCTCTGCAGTGGCAGAAAGTGGAGGGCCCTGGGGCTGGAGCCAGGACCGTATACTGTGGGGGTACGCAGGGTGCAAAAGCACCCCACATGGTCCCCGAAGTAAGTGTGCTCTGGCCGCCAGTGGAAAGCCATGCTGCCCAATCTTTCCTCCTCCATGCTCTGACCATCCAGGGGAAGGCTGGGGTGGATTTCCCTGCTTACTTGGGGACCATAGGGGTGCGGTCATACCCTTGTGGCCCAGATTTACAAAAAAAGCGCACACACACACACACACACACACACACACACAAATTCCTGCGTATGGGCCTGGCAGCACTCTGCTTCCTGCCACCACTGAGAAACTGTGTGCAGCGAGCCAGGAGAGGGTGATGTGGGGGGCATAGTGGAGCAGTGCAGGCTGCCGGGCTGCTCAGACTCCAGCCATCCAGTGTGGTGAGTTTGGAGAGGTAACCCCTGCTGCCATTCTGTGCTGGGCCTCCTAATCTCCTGGGACACTCCTGTCCATAGGATGGTTGCAGCAGCCACCACTAGGCACCCAAAAGCATGGGCCTGGGGTGGTCACCCCGATTCCTCTGATGGACAGGAGAGCTCTATGAACAGAAATAAAAACTCTTCCTCCCCCCAAAGTCACATTTGAAATGAAAAGCAAGTCGTAGTCAACCATGTAACCTAGAGTCAGGATTAGAATGAAATGAAAATCCCATGAGAGTGCTCCATGCACATTCATTCATATTACCAGTGGAAAGCAAAAGGTCGTTAGATTTAGCTTTTAGGTCAGAGAATGTTGCAGAAAGAATGACTGCCAGGAGCCTGAACGAACTGTTAGCCTGAAAGCTGGGATTAAAGGGTGGCTTACAATGCCTAATACCCTCGACTCATATGTTGAATTCAAATGCAATTTATTTTTTTTAATTTACTGTCCTAAATTAAATAATTGTTTGTTCATTTAATGAGAGGGTGAGAAGTTGAATGAGCAAGTGTCATGGAAAGTTTTTCCGGCTATCCACTATTATCAAAGGAATTTGGGATGAGTGTTCTCAATGTTATCCTGGGAAGGATGAAAAGGCAGTTATATATCATCTTAAAGCAACCTTTGCTGTGAGGAAATACACTCTGGATTCTGATGATGGAACTGAAAGGCAGAGTTATCTTTCAGAGGCCCAGTTCACAAGAGCTACTATTGGCTGTATGCGGCATCTTCAGATCTGTGGACTAGCACAAAGAGAGATTCAGGGGTCCAAAGATTAGGAATGTAATACAGGAAAAGCAATAATTTGTTTGAATTACAGCTGTTAATTCTTTATTTACTATCCAATCTTTTGGTGCTTAATGATTTCCAGTTCTCCCTATTTGGTTTTCCCTTTGATATTTCCATACCCTCTGTGCCTTATTTCCCGCCCCCTTCCATTATTTTTCCATCCCTCCTCTTCCTTCTCTCCTATTTATTTTGGGTCTGCACATCCTAAACTCAAAAATCCGGTCATCTGAAGAAGTGGGCTGTACCCACAAAAGCTCATGATACCATCTACATGTTTTGTTAGTTTATAAAGTGCTACCAGACCATTTGTTGTTTTTTAATTTTATCGTGTACAGACTAACTTGGCTACCCCCTGAAACTTCTGAGCATATAATATGTAAGTCCCAGTAGCATAGCACTGAATGTAGATAGTTACTCATGTCATGAGTTAGATTCAGATTTTGTTATTGAATGATTTGGAGGCAAGGATAAAAACCAAACCTTCTTGTTTCCTGTTACAACTAAAAGAAGACACCATGTTAGTTTTTAACGATACAAAATGATGAAAAT
This sequence comes from Pelochelys cantorii, assembly GCA_032595735.1. Taxonomy (NCBI): domain Eukaryota; kingdom Metazoa; phylum Chordata; order Testudines; family Trionychidae; genus Pelochelys; species Pelochelys cantorii. Next base: position 238,427,390 of record CM064327.1, read on the forward strand.
GATAGCAGGTTAGTGAATGCTCCATTTGAATGAAATGTCATGGAAGTTGCTTGTGAAATAACTAAATTTGTTTCTCTGTCTGTATGTGTATGTGTGTGTGGCAGGAGGAAGGGGATCTAAATCTCACCATGAAGGTCAGGAGCCAACAAACGGGAGAGAGCAAATATTTTTAATGGAGGGTTTAAAATCTACAGCTAAAAATCAAGTTCCCAGAATAATTGTAAGTGAACCCAGATACAAGAACACATTTCTCTTGGTTTACCCAGCCATTTATTATGTAGAACTCAAAAAAATAGATATAAGTGGCAGTAATGCTAAGAACATATTGTTTCTTTCAGATAAGAAATGTTTTATGAATTCCTATGAAGTATAGAAAAATGCATAATGAAAAGTTATGCCATCAATAATGTAAAATGGAAGGAAATAAATGGAACAAGTTACGCCTGCAGCATTTTATTTATGTAAAAGAGCTCTTCTATAACCTGGTCCTTTTTTAAGGGAGAAAAAAATTAAACAATTTTTCCAGACTATTGCTATCTCTCAAATTGGTGCAATAGAATATATTATAATTAGTAAAAGATACTGTCTCATCATCATGGTTCCAACTGCTGCATGCTTGTGAAGTTTTCTCTCACAGTTTCTTAGTCCAAACAAAGGCAAAGGTCAATGCTATTTTCAAGAACATATTTTATAACTTTCCTCATACTGTTTTGTCATTCTTTGCAATGTTTTTCTAAACTTACTGCCTTTCAGTAATAACAGTCACCTCCTAGGATAAGTCTATGCTGCAAGCTAATATCTGATTGAAGGTTACATAGACTTACCTGTGTTAGCATAGCCAGACCCACTGATGAGGGGAGGGAAGCAAAGGGGACAAATGCCCCAGGGCCTAGTGTTTCAAAGGGGCCCAGAGCTCCTGGCTGCCACTGCGTTAGCGCTGGCAGTGGCCATAGCCCTGAGCCCCTTTGAATTGCTCCAGGAGCATCATAGTGCTGCTCCACATGGTTTTGAAGGCTGGGGGAGGGGGAGCAGAGCTACATTCCAGGTGGCCCCTTATGCCTGAGATCCCACCCCTTCTGGAGGTGTGGAGCCGGATCCTCTCACACCTTGCCCCCAGGCCCATGATGGCTGTCTACACCACTGAGCACTGCTAAAAACAGCAATGTAGATGTTGCAGCACAGGCTTCAGCATGGGCCAGCAACACAAATACATACTGTCATGAACTAGGACATGAACAGTCATGCCTAGTACTCAGAGCAGAGGCAGTAAGGCCAGGAACTGCACCAAAGGTAAAAGCCAGAGTCATGAACCAGGAATCAGACTTGGATCAGGAACCACAGGCAAGCAGGGCTGGAGTGGATGAGGGAGGAGCAAGATGAGACACAGGGTTGGCACAAGGAGAGATCACAGCTACAGGAATGTGCATTGGGCAGTCAGAGAGCAGCCGTTGGGCTTCAGAACTAGTTTACTGACTTCCTCACTTGGTCAGGCAGAGTGGTCAATTAAGTAGCCCTGCTCTGGCTCAGCTATGCTCATAGGTCACCTGGAGATTGGGCAGGTGCAAATATAAGTCCTTGTTCTTGACCCAACTCAGGGTTGCTGGAATATTTGTACAGCCCATAACCCACACAAGCAGGGATTCCTTCATGCACTCCCCACAAGTGTTATTTACACAGCTACTTTAAATGCACAATTAACTTCAGTAATCTAGGTGAATAGCCCTAGGTACCAGCAATCCATTTAGTTAACCAGTATTCATACATTCTACACGTGAACCATCTGTAAACTGGTTAATAATAACATGCACGGGGGGGGGGGAAAGGTAAGCAAAAATATGCACATTACCAACTGTACTTTTTCACAGCAAATATTTATCATTTGTGTGAATGCCCTTAGTATTAGTGAGTAACCAGGGTCTTTCAATTTTATAGGTACTTTCTATTTAACCTCTATAAATTAATAGATTTTTGTAGCTTTCAGGAAAAAAAAATCATCAGAAAGACATTCTAGTTTGTTGTGTTACATTGGGGACTTTTGTTGAAATGTCTATGATTTTTTCTGATTCTCACTCATAAAAACATAAGAATGGTCATAATGGGTCAGACCAATAAGCCATCTAACCCAGTATTCTGTCTTCTGACCAGCAGCTTTTGAGGGAGTAAATAGAACAGGCCAATTATTGAGTGAGCCACCTCCTATTACTGAGTTCTTGTTTCTGGCAGTCAGAGGTTTAGGGATGACCCAAGCATGGAGTTGCATCCTTGATCATCTTAGCTAGTAGCCATTGATAGTTTTATCCCCTATAAATTTACCTAATTCCTTTTTTTAACCTAATTATACATTTGGCCTTCACAGCATCCCCTGTCAATGAGTTCCATACACGAAAGCCTCCATATTTTTTTCCTTTATGGTGCATCTGAGTTTTCCAGCCCAGAAAAGAGCGGTGCTCAGACATCGATTTAAAAGGCCCTGCTGCTGCTGCCACAGTAGCAACAGCAGCTGCAGCCAGCAGCCCAAGGCCCGTTCAGTCAGAGGGCCCCAGGGCAACTGTGTCCTTTGCCCTTCTGTCTCTGGGCCCGGAGGACGAAGGAAGTAAAATTTTTAAAATGTGATTGAGCAATAAAAATTTCACTGAATTTGTAAATTGTACATTCAAATTTAGCTACAAAGGAAACCAAGAGTAATAACGAACTTACCTTCTTGATAAGAAATATGTCTTGTTTTGTGAGCAAGCAGCCAACATGTCACCTAGACCCTTCATGAGCATCCTGGAGTGCCTAACTCTGGACTCCCAGTTTGATAAGAAGTAGGGAACCTCAGATGAGTTCAATTCACCCTGCCAAGGATGTGGATGAGGTGGGACAATCTGCCATCAGCTTTTATATCCTGAAAACGTGGCTGGAGGAAGAACATATGTGCTGTATCACTTTCTCAACCCTTCTTAGTCATTGGATAATTCAGAGTAGCATTAACAGCAGATATGGATGGGGCTGAATGTCCTGCTATAGCCAACATCTTAGCTGATGATAGGATTTAACAAGAACTAAAAATCAGGCAACTCTACAGTTTGAGTTAACAAGCCAGGCCCTCAGGCTGAGTGCTATGATAGTTATCCATCCTCCCGTAGTTCTATAGAAAGACATAATCCACATTGACTTATGGTTATATGTCCCTTGCTCTAGGCTGTGGGAGAGAGTTTAAAATGGATTGCACCATGGCTTTGCCAAAAGCCTAGAGGAATAGATGCCTCGGGAACAAATCAGGAAACAGACAGTGAATCAGAGTTCCAGCCTGTTTCATCGATTCCCTCCCTCCCCCACCCGCCCCGGCTACAGGGGAAAGCAATTAGTGCTGGTCCTATTCAGAATTCTTCTCCTGTGGTACTAGTACACATGTGCTGGTTAGCAATGTGGGGGGAAGTAGCCATGGCTTGGCCCAGTTCCTACCTTACTACTCCCTGTTCATTCATATGGGAGAGGAGCAACTCCCCTGTCAAAGCTGTTCTTCCTCTGAATGGGATCATTATATAGGTGGGCCACAGTATGGCCGCAGGTCAGCTACATGTAAGAGATCAATGTTACACCAGCTAAGGAGCTGATGGGGAGGGGGGTATGAAATCCCAAGAACATGGTTTGGCTCCAGTTTTTGGTGGTCCAGTTTCTCAGTATATGCCATAAGAAGGAAACTTTGTTTAAAAATCAAGGGGAGAAGGCAAGTTAAATACAAAGAAAATAAATTATGAAGTGTCGGGGTTTGTGATTAATCAGCAGTTTTAAACAGACTAAATATTACAGGAGAATATTCACGTTATTATTGATATTAGTCATGGGACCAAGTAACAATGTTTGGTTCTGGACTTTACTGACATTAAAAGTAAAGAAAATGTCAGTAATGCAGACCAAATATCTCTGCAGTTCTTATACACAGCTTCACTTTCTGTTGGAGGAGCTAAGAGAGTGAGCCAGCCTGCACTCCAGCATGGATTCCAAAGAGAAATGGAAACCACCCAGGTGGTGAACAATGAAGAGTACAACATTTCGTGTTCCTGTTTTTACTTCCAACAAGAGATAGGAGTGGTGTTTGTGTGATTAGAAAGATGTTGTGTGTGTTTTATTTAGGCTTTGGTTGAGGTTAGGAAGCTGTGTTGAACATGTCTAATGAGCTCTTTGTATTGGATCCCCCTGGTGGGGGATGAATGGTATTTTAAAATTAAGCAGAGCATTGTTCTATGAATGTGGATTCCAAAGGAGGAAGTAAGCCAGGGTAAAGGAATGTCCTAACAAAAAGTCTGATAATGTGAACTGGGAAGATACCTGGGTATTAGCTTAATTGTTCTGAAATTAGAATAAGGAAGATACTGTATCACTTGTAACTGAGCTGATGTGAATAGTGGTCTGGGGTCCAAACACCTGACAACAAGAGGAGTCCATCACCCACTATGAGTCTACTATTTAGATGCTTGTTGTAGGGCACAAGCTCAAGTAGGGGATGGCCCTGGCTGTGAAAACTGCCAAGTCTAGTAGATGCTTTTGGCTACTGCTTCCCCCATAAGGCGTCAAAATCCACAAACTTCTATTAGACAAGACCCAGAAGGAGAAATGGGGAGTGAGGTTGGAGGGGAGCAAGGGAATTGCTGAGATGAAAAGCATGCTGCTGTGTCTACTTTAGAGTTAAGGTGTCTCTTGCTATTTAAAGCCAAACTGATGCCAGTAGAGAGCAAGTGAAGTGACTTACACGTGAAGTATCTTATCCCCAAGTTCATATAGCCATTTATTGTTGATGAGCTTGGGTGCTCCTAATGAACTTCAGATATTTTTGATCAGCATCAGTTGTTTTTATCATTTAAGGACACACTACTAACTGTTATGTTTTTGAGTGCCGTGTGTTTGCAGCTGAACCCCATTACAACTTGTTAATTTTCTGATTGTCCAGTATTTATTTACATTGCCTTTTAAAACATCCTCACTGCTGCATTGGGAAAAGGGGGTCTCTTTCTCACTGACAGAGTTCAGTGTGGGTTTTCTCTGATACAGTACTACAATTTTAAAAAGTCTCATGGGGTAGCTGCATTAGTCTGTAACTTTAAAAACAAGTAGTCCTGTGCTTTCATGGGCAAAACCCATTTCTTTAGATGAGGTGGAGTGGGAAAAAAAATGGGAACCCAGAATTTATAACAGAAAAAGAAGGGAGAGAAAAAAAACCCTGTCAGTTGTAGTGGCTGTGCTAATGAGGCTAATTGAGTGGGCTGGAAGTGTCCCATACTTAGCTTTTGATATGTGTGGTGCTAAACAAGCATATGGAAGGATGTTTTTAAGTCATTAAATGGATGTCCCATTATAAAAACAGCCTTCCATACATTTCACACCTCTAGATACTATGCTTCAGGAACTGGATTAAGAAAATCTCAACTTGTTTAATGCAGGCCATTGAACAACCAACCAACCAATAGTAACAATTTTTTTCAAGCACTACCAAAGTGGGAGGGATTAGAAGCAGCAAGTTAGAGGTGAAAGGCTCTGCATTCCATTAACAGCAGTCTCTTTAGACATCCAGTCTCTCAGAACAATATGCATAATGGAAGAACTCCAAGCTGGGAGTAAACTGGGAATAAACTAGGAGTACAGAGGGAAGACAAATGCAGAGAAAATAAAAATGGAAATGAACGATAAATAAGTAGAAAATGGGGAAACCCTGCACTTTTACTAGAAATGAGCTACAGGAAGGTCAGATTAACTTTGGGATTTATGAGCACTAATATGAAAGAAAAAAAAGATGAAAAACAGAGGTTATTAAAGTGCTTATATACAAATGGAAGCAGCTTAGCAGCAAAGATAAGAGAGCTGACAGCGCATACACATTTGGAATGTGTGATATTATGGGAATAGCCAGAACTTGGCTAGGAAATGACAAAAAAGAGGGGATTACTGTGAAAGGAGAGTTTTGAGGAGACAGACAGGAAGGCAAAGGGGGGAGGTATATACCCATTTGTGAAGTAAAAGGTTTGGTAGCCTTTGAAAGGGCAATTTAGGTCTGGTATAGAGATATCTGAGAGGTAATGATATGATCACTGGTGCATTCCAATGGAGGGCTGAATTTCAAAATCATTGCACAAATAATAAGTAAAACGAAACATGGGTATATGTGACAAGGATGGTACTAATGTGAAATCATTTAAATTCAGCATGTACATACTGTAGTCATCATCATCATCATCATCATCACTGACAATCCCTCGATTCAAGGGTGATGTCTGCCAAAGATTTGAGACGATTCAGGAGTCCGATCCTGGAGCCACAGCCCACCCACAGTAGGTACAGGTATTTCCTGGTGGGTCAGCTGCCTACTGGGAGAAAGTCCTTTCTTATTCCTACCTTCTCTCTCTCTCTTTTGAGCTTCAAGGCAAGGCACTTCTCCTAAAAGCAGGCCACCACCTAATGGAGGCTGTGGTGCCATTGGGGTCAGTTGGAGGCTTGCCCCTCCCAATTTGTGATGTCCATATCAGTCTTCTTGAGATATGCTTTCAGTGTGTCTTTGTAGCATTTCCTCTGATCACCCCTAGGATCTCTGCCCATGAGTGAGCTCAAAAATTAGGACTTGTTTTGGGAGGTGAAAGTCTAGCATCTGCACACAATGACCAGCCCTGCAGAACTGGTGCAGAAGGATCATTACTTCAATGCTGGTGATATTGACTTTAGCATTGGTGCAGGGATCCCTAGTGTAGACCAGGGCTCAGAGACTATCTAGTGTCTCAAAGTTCTAAAGCTTGTTCACTTGGCTGCAGTACAACTTCTGCTGCAGGTCAGTCTTCTCCCCTCTTTGAGGTAGCTGTGGACCTTGGAAGGTGCCTTTACAGATTTGAAGGTGGGAGAATACTTTAAAATGTAAAAACTTCTGGTAGGTATTGTTTTCCTATCCTGCAATGATACCCCAGTCAAGGTAAGTCAGAAATAGTGAAGATCATTTCAGTCATTTTATCCTCGTGAAAAATATGACACTTTGGTTCAATTAAAAAAAACAACAAAAAACCAGCTTTTAGCAAGGGAGGATGTAGCAAGGAAAACTACTCTGAGAAAGATAGATTGATTTATGAAGCCTTGATAAAGGATCTCTAAGCCATTTCTTGAATAGCCATTGAAAGACGTTGTATAGAATCAAAGTATGTCTGTATGAAGATGGTCTGTCTACCCCCACTGTTACCTTTGTGATGAGGGCTGCTATAGGGTGGGGGAAAGGCAGCCCAAAAAGGGTTGCTAATTAGGGGTGGAGGCCTGCAGGACAATTAGGAGCAGCTGGCTGGAAGCTGCTACAGCAAGACTGGGGCCAGCTGACTCTACTTCAGGCCTTCTGGAGGCCTTTAAAAACCTCCCAGCTGCGTCTAGACCGGCGTGATTTCGCGCAAATACTTTTAACGGAAAAGTTTTTCCGTTAAAAGTATTTGCGCAAGAGAGCATCTATACTGGCATGTGCCTTTGTGCAAAAGATTTGCTTTTGCGCAAAAGCATCCGTGCCCAGTATAGACGCTCTCTTGTGCAAGAAAGCTCCGATGGCCATTTTAGCCATCGGGCTTTCTTGCACAAGAAATTAACATTCCTGTCTACACTGGCCCTCTTGCGCAAGTATTCTTGCACAAGAGGGCTTATGCCTGAGCGGGAGCATCAAAGTATTTGTGCAAGAAGCAAATTCTTGCGCAAATTCTCGCGGCCAGTGTAGACAGGCGGCAAGTTTTTGCACAAAAGCATCTGTTTCTGCGCAAAATCTTGCCAGTCTAGACGCACCCCCCCCCAGTTAGAAGGTGGGGGAGAGAGTGAAAGGATGGAAGGAAAGGTAGAAGAGCTAGAGAGCAAGGGGCAAAGTGCTAGCTGTTATATAGCTAGAAATAGCAGGGGAGGGAGTCTCAGAAGGAGAGGTTGGGCTCCTTACCTCAGAAACCTGCAAGCCACCAATCCCTGGCAAATGGGGAAGGCTTCCAGCCCAAACACTGGCCAGGGAAAGAGAGACCTTTGCCACACCTTGTACATAGAAAACGTATTATGAAAGGAAATTGCACTATAATCCCTGGTTGAGGCTATCTTCAAAGAATAAGATTTGTGAAAGCTGGTCCTTAATAGGATTCACTGTATGCTTTGTTCTCCAGTATGTGAAGAACATATCTTAGAAATATGGCATGTAGTTTGAATCTCAGAAGCTTGAATACTAGCTTCCTCTTTCTGTAGGAACCCTTTGGCTGGATAACCATATTATGTGCCTGTAGAAGTAGCTCTCCTTCATTCCTTCCTTGCTGCACTGTGTTTTCCCATGTTTCCTACCTGTATATCCTGGATCACTATGCAAAGTTTCCAGTTTAGTTGAAATAAGAATTGACCAGAAACCTTTATGTACAACAAAAGTCAAATTATGTATCAAGTATGAAAAGATTTGGATAACTTTTTCCTCATTGTTTTTAATTTTTTCATTTCACTTCTGCATTCTGTAATTCTGGCCTGTTGGGAAAGTAACTTGAAAGAAGCTGTTTGATCAAAATAGTTCAGGCCTGATAAGAAGAAAATACCATAAATAGTAAAGAGACAGATCCTGATAATAACTTCATATCCAGCCCAATTTTACAAACCGAAGAAGTCTGAAAAGCTTATCTATAGAAGCATCAAGCAGGAGATTAGACTAGAAGACCTCACAAGATCCCTTTCAGTCCTACATGTCTATGATTCTGTGATTTGGTTGTATTTGAACACAACCAAATGTCTCAAAAATCCAACTAAACTTTTAAAACAAATCTTAAGTACATTAGTGTGAATCAGGAGTAATGCCTTTGAAATCTGGTTTTAAACCAGTAGGAAACTGAAGTCAATGATAAGAAAATCAGCCCTCTAGTGCATGCAGGGATAGGTCTTCTGGCATCTCAATGTATTGCTGAAGAGATGCCGCCTACTCTCAGTACACATGCTTGATGTAACTGATAGTTACTTTAACATAAAACCTTATGAGTTTTGTATGGCTTTGATCTCCCAGAAAGGCATTTTGACAATTGCATCCCAACACCCTTTATGGATTATGGAGGAGTATGGTGTATAAGATCAAAGGGTAAATCTGAGTTTGAAGGCATTGAATAGAACAGTGAAAATGTTTTCAAAATAGTATCAGAAATCGTGTTCTTTGAGCAAAACTTCAAACAAACAACTAGAGAATTACCACAAAGCTAGACATAGTCTCACATTCTTTAATTTTATATGAGATACAGTTTTCCATTTCCACATCCATCTCAAAGTCGGTTGGGAACAAAGAAAGTCTATGCTGTAGCATCAGAGCATTTATAGGATGATTGGGAAGAAAAAGAAAAGAGAAAGACCAGATATAGAACATCTAAGGAAAAGGAGGAGGACAAAAAAGGGTTAGATAGAATGAAGTGTGAAATGTTTATTAAACAAGTCTGAAGGTAAGTGAAATAAAAATAACAAAGGAATTAAAGTTAGATAATAAGTTCTTTAAATATATATGAAACAGATAAAGAATCACTGAGGCTATTAAGGGCTATTATTGGGAAGTTAATGACAGATCAGGTTGGTAGTCCTAAAAGGCTGAATGTGTTCTTCATTTCAGTACTCAAGAGAGAAGCTGAAGGACACAATCTAGCTAGTAGGATACATTATCCTGGAGGAAAGTGAGATATTAATGTGTTTTGACTCCACTTAGTGCAAATATAAAGTTTGTTCAGATAACATCAAAACTACAAAGCTGAAACACGTCCAAATTTTTGACTTTCTAGAATTGGGGGAATGGTAGGAAATGATTTAATATATTTTAAATAGTTTGCTAACAAAAAACAATGAAGGTGGCTCATGTAAAGATAGGTGAGGAGTTATATCTCAGTGGCTATAAGTTTTATCAGATTGGATTTCTTTATGGTGAAAGGATTGATGAGGGCCAAGATTAAGGAATATTTCTGAATCTGAATTCTTCCTGTTCCATTAACTAGTCTGAGAGCACAGACAATATTTAGAGACGTGAAATTGGGTACAGAATAATTAGCATGAATTAATTCAAGAGAGACTGAAGAATTTTAGGAAAGACCTATTAGATCATACAGGACTGCTTCTCATATTTTGTCCAATGGAGTTTTTTTTCTTTCTGTGTGTGTGTGTGTGTGTGTGTGTGTGTATATATATACACACTTTTCCTGCAGGATGACAGAGTGACATCATGTGTCACCCTGTGTCCTGCCCTTCAGCCATGTGGCCTTCCCCTCTCCCTGCCTGCTCCAGGGAGCTGCAGGAGCTGCAAGCCACATGTCCTCCTCCCTCCCCTGTGCTCTGGGGAGCCACAAGTCATGCAGCCTCCTTCCTCCCCCATGCCTGAGGGGGCGGAGCCGTGTGGCTCCTGGAACACGCGGCCTTCCCCCCTCCTTGGTGCTCTGGGAACCGCATGCCCTCCCCACTCCCCCCTCAACGGGGCTCCAGGAAGGGGGGCCGGGAGCTGTGCAGCCTCCACTTTCTTCCTCCCTGGTGCTCAGGGTGTGCACCTCTCCTGGTATTAACGGCATCTACTGGCTGCCCCAGTGGGACCCCTTGCTGCAACTTTCAGAGTGAGGGCAAGGAGAGTGGGGGCCCAGTCCCTGGCAACAGCTGCAGCACTGCGTCTCAAGCATATCCTGAGGCAGTGCCACTGCCTGGTTCCCTCCCACACAAGATGGAGAGCCTCCCCAAGCATGAGCAGATCCTGCAGGAGATTGAGAGCTTGGACACGGCCTGTGTGGGATTCACCCTTCAGTGCGGGGTTGGGACTGAGGGGCTGCAGACAGCGAGGGGCCTCCCACCCAGTGGCTTGGCAGGGCAGCTGCACTGACAGCTCCTCCCTACCCCCCAGACACCCAGGCTCCAGCGAACACTGTGGTGGTGCAATCCTTTGAGGGTCCATCCCTGCTGAGCCTTGGGGCCCCTTGGGTCCCCTCGGGAAGGCCTCACCCTCTGGGGGCGCCTTGTCCACCCCTCTGTCTACAAAGCATTGTCCCCTTCCTGCTGGGGTCGTGGCTCCCTGCTTTCCTCTTCTGGCTCCTGGCAGTGCCCTGCTCATTGCACAGTACCTTGGCTTTGCACTCCACTGGAGCATCAGGGCCAGGCCCTTAGCTCAGGTGGGCACTCCTGGGCCTGGTGCGAGCTGGGCAGGTCTTGGCCACACCACACATCAGGCCCTTTGGGGATGGCATGGTTACTCTGCACCCTGGCCGCTTCCTCAGCTCTCCAGAGTGGCTACTCTGTGCTCCAGGCTCCCTGGACTCACCATGGAGCAAAACTGCCCCAAACGCTCTTCACGCAGCATTACATAAAACCCAACAGGCGTGTTTGGAAAGGCTGAGCTGAGCCCAAGTGCGCAGCTCTACAAATTCATGGAAGGGGGCAGGGTTTTGGTGTGGGGGGGGGGGGAAGATGGGCAGTAACCAGATGTGGAGAGCAGGAAATTCTCTCACTACCTGGCCACTTGTGCATAATCCAGCCCCTACCCCTCACTAGTGAGCTGGGTGCCCAAGAACACCTGGAACAAAAGGTATTCATTTGGAGTTGGGCCCTGTTTTATTGATTGTCTTTGGTTTTCAGTTACATGTGAGGCCCACAAACCCACAGAGCATAGCCCTGCCCTGTGCTGCCTGCCAGGAGAGGTTCTGAAAAACAGAAAGACAGAAAGTTATAAGAAATAGTTCACATGAATGAACTATTTTATTAGTGGGTGGGGCAGAAGCGGAAAGTGTGAAGTGGGGGCTGGCAACTGAAGGTCATGAGTGGCTGGCAACTGAAGGTCATGAGTGGGTGGGATGGGCCAAGAGGGTTTGGATACAGAGGCCCATCCAGGGGCGTGGGGGGCAGGAGCAAAAAGGGTGTAGTGGGGGCTGGCTGGCAATTGAAGGGCACAAGCAGGTGGGATGGGCCAAGAGGGTTTGGATACAGGGGCCTGACCAGGGGTGTGGTGGGGCAGGAACGGAGAAGGGTGCAAGTGACTCGAGGCCATGGAGAGCGCAGCCAGGCTTAGTGCAAGATTAATAGGCTCTCTGGCCATGAAAGCAGCCAGTGAGAGGGGGGTTGGCAAGCATAGCGAACAGGCAGTACAGCCCCCTAGTAAATGTCTGAGAATACAATTAGTGAGTGACGAATACATCTGTCTACTTGCTTCTTGTCAAAAGGAGTGAAGCACCAATTCTCTGAAGACTTGGTTTGTTCTATAAACCACTTGAATGTGAAGAATGAGTCTCTGACATGCAAAACTGGGCTGCATTGTTGGGATCCCCTAATATACCTCCCTAGTAATGTGCCATTACTATAATGAAAACAAGTTTGCTAGTAGTATTTAAGTTTGAGCATCTGGGAGATGGAGGGAAGTTGTGCTCAACAGACGAGTTTCTGTTCTAACCATGAGCATTGATCCCCAAGACTGAATATTTTAGCCTTCATTGAACGTCGTATTTTTGACCCAGACTTTTACCAGCTAGGGGTAAAATATGAGTGATAGATAACAGTAATTAGTCTTCCAAGGGTGACAATAATCAATTTAAAACCATTAACCATACAATGTGGTCCCCCTGTATTTATACATGGTGAACTTTCTTAAATTCTTTATATATTTTTCAGAATTACTAGGGAAAGATGAAGTGACAAGAAATTTTTCTGGATTTCAGAATATCTTTTATATCTCAGTGGATGTGCTTCAGTGCTTCTTGTTGTATTAAAAAATCTTTCATTCTTAGTGTCTGAGAACCATGAAGTGAGTGATTCTGCCACCTAAGAACTTACTATAGTAATAACATGATCTTACAAAAGCAGAGACAGGCAGGGCCACTGGAATAGTCTCAGACTTTTGTTTTTGGTTATTTATAAAACAAAAAATTTACTTCAGTGTTTTTCAATCTTACACATGTCAAAGAAATGGGTGAACTGAATCAGAGGTAATAAGGTATACATACACATGCGCGCGCGCGCGCATACACACACACACAGAGCTTGGGCTGACTTTAGAACTGAACTTGAGCCATACTTTTAAAAAGTTCTAAAATATTCTGAACAGTAAAATATCAGAAGCAGCATTGACTAGGCACAAACTGCATTTCTAGCAAGGCCAACATCCATTCACTTCTTATAATACCTTAGAAAATCTAGAAGACTGCATTTGTAGATAGCTCTTAAGGACACGTTCTGAGATGCATTGGATTCAATGGTGATCGTATTTGAAGCACAAAGTTGTCTTCTGTAGGAAATAAATTTTGGTAGATTAAGCTGCGGATGAGGTAGTTCCTGATTGGATGATCCATTAAGAGTGAGTGGCTAATGACAATGTGACTATCCATTGGAGCTGTCTTCACAGTGTACTACCAGGAGAGTGAAGCCAATTGTATACAGTGGGAAAAATTGGAACAATATATTTGCCTCTTTCACTATTTGTTACAAAGACAGCTGGAGAGTGGTCAACTCAATGTATTGTTTGAATGGGCTTTTTTCATTGTCATCAGTAAAATAAAAGGTATTGTAATATAAAAACAATTAATGTGGTTGTAGATATTCTTTTCTCTCATTCTGGGCAGCAGAGTGAGAATTATGGGCTTGGAGTCTGTCAGAGATAAATAGGGATGGCTGCATTTACCACACATTCAATAATTTATACCACCTGACAATCTGACCTTACGAATCTCTATTTTATGTGGAAACAAGAAGATCATCACCAGCTGAATCTGAACCAAACACATGTAACCAAAGAAGAACAAACTGGGTTCCATTGATTCAATTTCAGCATGTAAGCAGTTCGCACAGAACATTGTCCTTGAGTAAATCATATACTTAACAGCTTTGCTGAGTCAAGGCCAGAGTGTTCAGCCCATCCAGTACTCAACCCTGAATGTGCAGTAAATGTACATTTTTATCAGAGGGGTAGCCGTGTTAGTCTGAATCTGCAAAAACAACGAGAAGTCCTGTGGCACCTTATAGACTAACAGATTTATTGGAGCATAAGCTTTCGTGGGCAAAGATCCACTTCGAAAGATGCATGTAGTGGAAATTCCAGAGGCAGGTATAAATATTCAGGCATAAGAAAAGAGTTCCAATCAAGAGTAAGGTTAGATATAACAAGGTCAGTTCAGTCAGGGAGGATGAGGCCCACTTCTCTTCGTGTTCACTGCTCCACATCAGCTGCTAGAAGAGAAACTGCTTTTGTAGTTGGCTAGTTCCACTACATGCATGTGACGAAGTGGGTCTTTGCCCACGAAAGCTTATGCTCCAATAAATCTATTATACATTTTTATGTAAGTATAAAGTGTTATACTCATTATAGCTGCAATGCCAAACCAGGGCTGAGATTGGTCTACAAATGCAGTTTTTATGACTGGCAGGACATGTTTGGTGTTAGCAAGTGGATAACCAAGGAGATTGTCTATGATATTAGTAAGGCTTGATAAACAGCATCACCATCTATTGAAACATTACCTAAAAACGGCGATCTTCTTCTTTTTTTTGTTTGTTTTGTTGTTGTTGTTTTTTGTTTAACTCACTCTAAGGTGGTCTCTCAAATGCCATTAGCTTTCTCTCATATTTGTTACCTTTCCCAAGTGAAATTTCAATTCACAGAAAATAAAGACCTCACTTTAACGATACTGCATATTTCACTCTCTCAAATTGTTAAGCAAATGCCTTATTCAGTCATAAGTTTTGTATTCCCCCCCTGATATTTCACCCACTACAGGCAGCATCAGATTATTTAAATCCAAAAGCTGTTATTGGGGCTCCATATCAAAACTGTATGGCCAGTTCCTCTGATCTTTTATAAATAGAGCAATTATAAAGAAATAAGTGTCAATACAGAATCCTAGAGAGCATTGCAATAACCTGCATCACTATATTTAACTAGGGACATGAAAGCTATTTAGTTTCCAAGAAGTATTTAAGTGTTACAAATGATGACTTTACCAATTCATGAATTATTGATGCAATAGAAACCTCACTGGAATCTGAGTAACTTTTATTTGAACATAATTCTCCATATGTGTATGTAGCCATCCTATCTGCCTTTTTTCAGTTTGTTTCACATCTTGAATATGCAGCCCCTGTATCTCATTTTGCAAGCTTCACAAATGCTCCAGTCTACTCATGCTTAGAAACTAAGCACCACACAAGACCAAATACCCAGCCTCACAATCTAACAATCACAGTGCTTTCAGTGCTACCAATTTATACCAGTTCTCTCCAAAAAATGTATTAGCAAATTGTGATGCTGTATAGAATGCTATACTTGAAAGAATTTCATAGGATCTTTTTAGAGGGATAAGGCAAAGTGTTAACATTTATTGACAATGTAACATTATTCTGTTAGATGCAAATTCACACACCCCCCGCTCCCCACCCACACCCTCCAAAAAACAGACACAAACAAACCTGATCTTGCTTTTGCTTAAAGTTACTAGTCTGTTGCTCACATTAACTCACTAGCCAGGTGTGTTAAATGTGAGGGCATAGGAGTGGTGGCTTCTCTCAGCCTTGATGCTCCGATCTTGACAAGTTGAAACCCGGAGATTCATGCAAAATGCCCCATCTTTTATAGGACTTTTCTCCCATTCAGGTCTATACATTTTGTTTGTCAGCTCTTACTCAGTTATCAGTTTGGTTTTAACATCTTGTTTATCTGGGAGATATTCTTCTTTGTCATCTGACATCAGTATGTTGGTGCCTCCTTCCAAGTGTTTATACATAAAGGGGTGCTCACCCTTAATGCTCACCCTTAACACCAAGGCCATCCATATGTCCTGCACGGTCTAGCTTATTGATGGCACTTTGGCCCTCTGAGTATATGGCTTCTTCTTCCCCTTCCTTGACCATCTGAACTCTGAAACTGCTGGGCCTCCAAGTTATCTCTTTCCAAACACTCACATTCCACACTCATTCACTCTCTCTTCCCAGGAAATACGTAATAGTTTATTCAAATGAGGGAAAAGGGATGCAATGGTCCATAGAAAAGGTATCCGTCTATTTCCAAAACAAAGCTTCTGCTAGTACAAACATTTAATCATTCATCATATTTTCTTTATAACACAATCTCTATTCTAATTACTCCTAAGAGCAACAGTGTGATCATGCTGAGTCACAAGGATCCTTCTGATCTCTTTCAGTGTTAACATTGGATGCAGCCACCAGCAGTTTGCCCGATGTGTCTTTATGAAGGGCCCTGCTAACCAGAGAAAGGTGACCAACAGAGTTATAGTTATTTAACATTTATCCTCATACTACCTATTAAGAACATGACATAAGACATTATAAAACTCTGTTGTCTACAAATAGGTGGAACAATTTGTAATATTATTGATACCAATATAACAAAATTGCAATGAATTGTCCCAGGTATGCTGTGTAAGGTGTCAGTGAAAATGTCACGATTTCTCAAATATGATAATCCTTGTGTATGTATTTCATCACCTCTGTATTGTAAGTTATAGACATGTAAAGTATAGCTTTATTTCCAAACTTATGCTGTGATTCTGGGTGACATACCTAAACATATCAGCATCAGCACTGACTGGTCTGTTCAATAGTTATCAGCTGCACAATTAACCCATTGAAAGGAGCCAGAGGCTATACCTTATGTGACTCATGTAGGGACATGTCTGTTGACAAACAACTCTAATGCTTTTCAATGTCATATGCTGTGAAGCTTGTATTTGGGACAAAAGAAGTACAGGCAACATAGCAAAGGATATGAAAAGGCAGCTGCATCTTCTCCCTTTTGTCTTCAATCCTGCTTCTTAGCTTTGGAGCAAGTTTTCTATTAATGAACATAAATGAACCTCTGAACAAAGAATTGAATAACCCATCGAAGCGGTGGATGTGTCCCAGAGGGACTTTCGAGTCAGCAAACTCACTAATACTGCTAAGAGCCTAATATATTATCTTTGAAGTCTCTGTACCTGATTGTTTTACCGTTTAACAGCTCTCTTGTTCCTTCTTTCTTTTATAATAAACTTTTAACTTTACATGCTAAAAGATTGGCTGGCAGCATGGTAATTTTGGGGAAGATCCAAACTAGTATTGACCTAGTAATGCAGCTGTCCCTTTGCAGTCAGAAGAACATTTTGTATACTGAGCAGAATTTTTAAATAACGTCTCATATTACTGGATTTATGTGCTGATTGGAAACCATAGAACCAGAATGCAATGAAGAAGGCTAGGTGATTTTTTTTTTTAAGCTTCTAGAGAACCAGTGTGGAGGACCAGGAGCATTTGCAACTGTTTGATGAGTCTAAGTTCAGTGTTAATTACCAGTTTTAGGATAATCTGCTTTCCCTTTTGCAGCTTGGCTAGACAAAATATGATGTTTATATGATTTACACAACATTATATGTGTAATGTAGAAGCAGAATGTATTAGGATAATATAGTGTTCAGTTTCATGAGTTGTACCCTGCTAGTCATTCTTTTTGAGAAGTAGAAAGGAACAGCCTGGTGCCACTGGTAGATATGCATCAGGTAAGCTGTCAATGACTACCTTAATATTGAGGCAGGAAAGGTCAGAAATGTCTCTGAATTATTATGGTCATTTAATTCTAGGTTAATACTTTATTCTTTATTCTTTTCACTTTGAAAGTTCTGTTTCTACTCTGAACCTTTTATTTCTTTTATTAGATTTTAGATTCTAAAGGATTGACACAGTGTGCTCTTTTGGGTAAGATCTAAAGTATAAATGGGACTGGGAATGTGGCTAATCCTTCGGGATCAGGAGAACCTGTTTGGAGTTGGTGAGATTGGTTTTCATAACCTCTCATCTGTGTAAGAAGTGGTGCTGGTTGTGGCACAGGTAAAACTGGAGTAATGAACGGGATTGTGTGACTTCTGGCTAGAGTGACAGCTGAAGTGGTCTTTGTGACTGGTTTGGTGCCTTATAGAGGAAGACCCCATTCTAGGGCTGTAAGTAGCCCTGTTTCCAAGCAGTTTGCCCTAATTTGACCCTCTCAGTGGTGTCCCCCAGATCACTGTTATATTATACCCTGTCCTCGGCATTTTCAGTGAAGGCTACTGCAGGCACCTAAGGTCACATACATTTCTGCATGTGTTATAGAGACAAAATGGTTGAGGTGATATCTTTTTTGGGGGGGTCATCTTCTCTTAGTGAGAGAAAGACATATTTTTAAGCCGCACAGAGCTGTGCTCTTCTTTAGGTCTGGGAAATGTATCACAGCTAAACACAAGGTAGAACAGATTGTTTAGCATAAATGTTAACACAAATTTCAAGGCACCATGCACAATGAAGTGGTCCCTTCACAGCTCTCCATTTGTAAGAAGAAAAGGAAGTCTTAGGAGGGAGGTTAAATGGATTACAAATCGTTGTAAGCCATAAATGTAGTCTCTCTGTTCAGTCCATGATTTTCTGTGCCTAGCAAAGCTATTAATTTAAGCTCCCAGGCCCATCTTTTGAAGGTATTGTGCATGTTTCCTTTGAGGATAAGAACAGTGAGGTCACATATAGAGTGATTGCTTTGTGAAAAGTGTTCACCCATCGGTGATTTATTGCGTCAATACAGAAATAGACCCTCCTTTAGCTGCACACCTTTAGTTATCATCTTCATACCACCCTGGAACCCATATAAGGTATCATCACAAAATTACCAGCCATAGTCTCAGGGGATTTCATCCTGAAAAAAATCTTTCTTGAATCCCTTTCTATGGCTATCAAATAACCGCCCCCCCCCCAAACCTTTCCAAACTCATTATCGGAAGCTAACTCATCATGTACCAGCTCAAAACAGCACCAAATCCTGGCAGAACAAGAGATGCAAAACCTGCAGGCATATCTCCACCACTACAGTGATCAACACTCCCTCCCACACACACACCTAATACACCTTTTTAGGTCCTGCCTATCCTAATATCTGATGTAGCTCATCCAGTGCACTAAATGACCCAACGACACCTCTGTGAGTGAAACCAGACAATCACTATATTCCTGAATGAACTCTGACAGAAAAATGATAAAAGAAAAAAATACCCTATCACCTGTGTGTAAACACTTCTCGTAAAGCAATTATTCTATATCTGGCCTCACAGTCCTCATCCTCAAACAACACCTGCACATTTTCAAAAGACTCATTTGCAACTTAAATTAATAAATTTTGTAGATGCAGAAAATCATGGACTGAGAGGAGAGATTGGATTTATGGCTCATTACAACAATCCATAATTCACTTAACCCACCCATCCCCTGCTTCTCTCCCTCTATAACTGTAGCGGTGTTGAAGCCACTTCACCTTACATGATTCCTGGAAATATGTGTTAACTCGTCTGCAAGGGGGCATGGCTCAGCATTCACATCACACTCCCTGTCAGTACCCGAGCCAAGTTGGGGAAAGTAGTGATCCAACAAGTGGACCAAATTTCGCAATGAATCCTGGCTATGTGCCACCTGAGGCAGGTAGCACGTATGCTAAAAAGACACTTGGGCTGTATCTTATATTTAGCTGGAACACTGAGTACATTTCACAGGCTTGAAGAAGAGCTCTTGTAGCTCAAAAGCTTGTCTCTCTCAGCAATAGAAGCTGGTCCAATAAAAGATATCACCTCACTCACCTACCTACTCTCTCTAATATCCTGGGAACAACACAGCTACAACATTCCTGCCTGTTTTACCCACAAATGGCAAAGATAGCCCTGATATGCAAGAGTAAAAAGAGATCCAGATTTCCTCTCCCATATGTCTGAACTTTATGGACAGTCAGACCCAAGTCGTCAGTTAAGTCATTACAAAGATAGGGATCAGCCACAGAATCTTAGGTCTGGGAGATTTCCAAGCCATCATTCCCAAACTGACAGTCACTTAGAGGAAAGGTTTATTACTAAGAGCTTCTCATCACATGCAGAATGCAGCAGCACAGCTGTACTAGTATACCTGCACTTCTGTAGCACTTTAGTGAAGACACTCCTATACCAATGGAAGAGCTTCTCCCATTATTTTAGTTAATCCACTTCTGCCAGAGGCCGTAACTGTCAGTGGGAGAAGCTCTCTCACCTACATAGCACTGTCTACAAGAGGGGTTAGGCAGGTATAGCTACTTTGCTCAGGGGTGTAAGTGTTTCACATTCCCGAGTGTTGAAGTTATACTTACATAAATGTGTGTGAAGACCTGGCCTAGCTATTAGCCACTAAAACTTTAGAGGGTTTGTAACTGGAGAGTTTTCCCCAAGTTAGTCTGTAACTGGAAAAACTTAAAAAACAACTAAGGGTATGTCTACACTTGCCCCCTAGTTCAGACTAGGGAAGCAAACGAAGCATACCAAAGTTGCTAATGAAGCGCGGGATTTAAATATCCCGTGCTTGATTAGCATATCCGCGGCCGGTCGCCATTTTAAAATGCCGGTCGCCCAATTTAACTTGCTGCGTGTAGACGCGGTAGTCCGATCCAAAACCCTTCCCTCGAATTAACCGGAATTTTCCAGTTTCCCAGTGAGTGTAATGAATTTCTCTTCTGCCTATCTCTCTTACAGCTGCCAGGAAGTTTTCAGAGATCCCCTTTCAATTCCATCTCACCTTCTAAATGACACTTCTCCACATCTCAGTTGTCTCAATGTGTGCTCTCAGCCTATGACAGATATCTTGGGGTACCCCTTAACTGTTCTGAAGAGCTGATCATGACTGTCAGGAGATGCTGAGGAGAAACCTGGTAGACAATTTCAGAACATAGACATCCCTAGGGCTGTGTCTAGACTACACCTCTCTGTTGATAGAGAGAGGTAGATTAGGCACGTTGAAATTGCTAATGAAGCAGGGAATTAAATATCCTGCACTTCATTAGCATAAACATGGCCGCTGCTTTTTTCTGAAATGGAGCTTTTTCAAAAAAAAGGCAGTCTAGACGCGGATCTGTAGAAGATAAACCCTTTTTTGACAGATCCTGTACACCTCATTTTTTGAGGAATACAGGATCTGTCGAAAAAGGGTTTATTTTCGACTGATCCGTGTCTAGACTGCCGTTTTTTCGAAAAAGCTCCATTTCGGAAAAAAGCGGTGGCCATGTTTATGCTAATGAAGCATGGGATATTTAAATCCCTGCTTCATTAGCAATTTCGACATGCTTGATTTGCATCCTTCTGTCGACAGAAGGATGCAGTCTAGACGTAGCCTAGCAGATTTGCTGGCCTGAAGAGACAGAGAACTTGATTGACATCTAACTTTGTGCTGCCCTACCATTTGCCAAACTCCCTTCCCCTGCCCAGGATATCATATGGGACAATGCAGACAGCAGTTCTGGTGTACAGCTCATCCATGAGACACCTGTGTGGGGTACTAGATTCCAACTTCCCCTATGGAAAAGCAACATTTTGAAGCAGCAAATCCCAGTCCACTAAAATAAACTCCAAAAGGATTGCTAACATTGTAACATTTCAATGCCAAGAGTTGGGGTAGGAGTAGTTGATTATTTTTTGTTAAGATCCAGATTTCTTGGTTAACGTATAATTAACATATGGGCTCCAGAGAAAATAAAAATAACAAATAATAACAGAAATGATATTAAGTAAATAAAAAGATTTCAACATCTGTTCAAAAAGAGACTGGCAGACAAGATTTGGCCCACAATCAGCTCACAATCTGCCTTTTGATTATCCCTGAGTTAGGGTAACATCTCAATATTCTCCAGCAACCAGTAGCTCCCCCACTCCCTTCCTATTATCCTTCACTTTCAAGGAAAGGATGCCCCTATAAAAATCATTGATAAACTGTTATTAGCTGTTATTCAAAAAGGCTACTGGAAATCCCAGCTCTCCACGATGAAACAAAACCCCTGGGCCACTCAGTCTTTGTCACTACATTTCTAAAAGATATAGGTGCCCACAAAACAGGTCATATCTGACAAAGCATATACAGACCTGAGCTATTAACATTACACTTGGACTATGTTTTTCAAAGTAGTTGATACAGTTAATGTTTGAAGGTGACTATCATTGTGTCAGTCATTAGAGACAGATAAGATGTTATAGGTCATCTAAGCTGTGTCTAAACTACATCCCTTTTTCGATAAAGGAATGCAGATTAGACATGTCGATATTGCAAATGAAGCCGGGATTTAAATATCCCGTGCTTCATTTGCATAATCGTGGTTGCTGCTTTTTTTCGAAACGGGGCTTTTTCGAAAAAAAACCCAGCAGTTTAGACGGGGCATTTTTGACAGAAATGCCCCATTTTGAAAGATCCTGTCCTTCTCAAAAAATGAAAATACCCTGTCTGTCGAAAATACCCTGTCTAAACTGACATTTTTTTTTTCCGAAAAACCCAGTTTTGAAAAAAAGTGGCAGCTGCCATTATGCAAATGAAGCATGGGATATTTAAATCCTGGCTTCATTTGCAATATCAACGTGCCTAATATACATTGCTTTATTGAAAAAGGGATGTAGTTTAGAGACCGCCTTAGTGTCAGAGGTGGATTAAGGCAGCATCCTTCTACTGGGCCTGGCAAAGGAGACTTTTGCACCACACTCAATGACTAAGAAATAAGTGCTAGAAGCAATAGATTAAGGAGTCATTTGTGGGATGGGAGACAGAAATGAAGAATCTGCACATTGAAGCGATGATTTTAAGGACTCCTGACCCTCCTGGAAGCATCCTGCTGGATGTAATAGAAAATGAGAACCATTCTGGAGGCATTTTAAAGCTATAGAATTAAATAGAGGATTATGTCCTTTTTATCAATTTCTATAGGATGGTTTAAGAAATTTACAAAAAGACTTTCATTTTCTATTAGTAGTAGTATTATATTACAATCTGTAGGTTTTTTGAATAATTTTAATAGAATCTTATTGGTTACATCTCCCTTAAGTTTCACAGGGATTATTTCTAAAAGAGAAGATTTGATTTCTCTGGGGCCATTTATTTTTAATCTAACACTGTCTAGTTTAGCCCTTTGTTCCCCAGATTGCATTTGTAAAGTAAAGTAAAACATTGTAACAGCAAGGTACATAGTCTAGGAGATCCTAATGATAAACTAGCAGGAATTCAGCTTTACCACTGTTTTCATCAAATGCCAGTTTTGTATTTACAGATTACTATTGATTGAATAATGGTCTGTTTTCTTTCTTTTTTTATAATACTAGGGGGCAGCGCCCCCTGCTCGCTACACTCGCCAGCCCCTTCTCTCTGGGGGTAGGTGTCTGACCAGGGGTCTCGGTGGAAAGGGGGAGGGGATCGGGAGCCACAGGGTTTGGATGGTGGAGGGGACCCAGAGTGGCTTGGGGGAGGGGAGGGAACTTGGATGGCAGAGGGGACATGGCCTTTCAGGCTCAGATGGGACCTGGCATGGCCTGAGGAGGTGGGGGGGTAGAGGGTCGGGCTCAGATGATGGAGGGGACCCAGTCCCAGCACCTCCTCCCGGACAACACAGCCCCCTGGGGTGTGAAGTGGGATGGAGCTGGAGCAGCCGATGGCCAAAGGGGACAGTGCCAAGGCTGGCCACAGCAATTGCCTGAGAACAAAGGCGGAGGTGGGCAGCAGCATGGGGATGCAGATGATGGAATGCCGTCACTCTGTCGTCCTGCAGGACATTTTTTTATATAAATATAGAGGAAAACAAGGATTCTATAGCCAGGTTTATGCTACTAAATGCTCTCACATTTTCTAATTAAGAGCTTTGTTCAGCAAATTGTTGATGTTTGCACATGACAACCACAAGGAGAACCATGTAGTGTGCACACAGAATAGGTCCAATGAATGCTGCTGCAGCCTGTTGCCATCACACAGTGTAATGTGAGCAGTAAGTGTAATGTGAGCAGTAAGATTTTGGGGACACTTTTTGGAACATCAGTGGAACTTCATGCCCTTCTTTCAATACAACAATCTTTCATGTGGACAGCACCTCAGAACTCCAAACCTATTTCTTGCTTGATTTAACATTTCAGCCTTGTTATTCTGGTTGTTGGAACTAGTAAGTATGCATGTGTAGCAGGAATAATGGGTGCATCATATAAAATTGGTGAAACATTTTGGACATGAAATAAAATGAAGCACACATAGCAAAGGAAACAAAACACTTTTAGCCTGGTGCTACCTGTAACTCTTGCTTATGGCAAAAGCAGTTTTTACTAAGTAAAACCCAAAGTATCAGATTGGAGAAAGCTGGTGTCCATACATTGTGTGTTGATTGTACAAAGAATGCTACTTAGAGTTCTTGAAAAGAAATGAGACACCGGTGATATATTTCTGCACTGTGCAGTTAGAGGAATCTAATGCTTCTTATGTAGTTTTCATTGTCGTTTATTCAAGCACAACTCATGAACTAACCCTTTGTCGTGAGGTTCGGTTTATATAGAGACGAGAGAAACAGGACACGCCAGAGAGACTTAATCACTTCCTTATCTGCAAGCCTTAAAAGCAGTTAATACAGTCCTTCAAGTTTTGCAAGCCTTAAAAGCAGTTAATACAGCTTTCAAGTTTGTTTCCCTTACAGTTCACCTGCAATGCAGTCTTACAATTGCTGGACAGGAGGTCGTGGCCTCATTCTTTCCCCACATGTGGAGGCACCTTCATTGCATCTGCCAGAATGAATGGTTCAGCTTTTAGTCGCTGCGAGCAAGGTATGTGGGGTATCTTGCCCAGTCCTTCCTACTGATTATTCGTATTATGCTTGACTTAATCATTCTAATAATTTCTACAATTGATTACGTATTGTGTAGGATGCCTAACATGCCCTTGGGCCTTGAATCATGCCCTTATATGGGGTACACCCTGCTACGCAAAATGTTGCAAAGCTATGTGCACGGTTAACAATTTTATAGCTGCCTTTGCTTTTTGCTTATCAGAAATAAAATGTATCAGTTTATTCCTGGTTCTCTTGTCATGGTCACACTGTACTATGCTGAATACACATGACTGTGCAAAAACATTTCTGCCTCAAAGCCCCCAGCCTTGCCTGCATGCCTACTTTCACCAGGCTTGAAATAGGCTTGGGTTTTGCTTTGTTAGAGATCCATACTTGGATCAAGACAGACATTCATACTTTGGTTAAGACAGGGCCATGCAGGCTTCCCCACACCTCTCCATATATACCTCATTGGCTTTAACTGGAGCACTGTGGTAATGGAAACAGGGGAAAGCCACTAATGTAAATGAGTCTATTACAATAAAGATTAATGCAGAGATTTCATTCGTGCAGCTGAAACATGGAAGAAACATGTTTAAACTTGATGCACTTAAGGAAAAATAGATCTCCCAATTTAACCATTTTGAGTAGCATTCTCATTGTATGTCTTCACTACAGGATAGATCACCGGGCAGCAATTGATCCAACAGGAATCAATTTCTCGTGTTTCTAGTATAGGTATGATAAATTGACTCCGATACTTCACCAGAACAAGAAGAGTAAGGGGAGTCGTCAGGCGAACAGCTGTTGACTTGCCATAGTGAAGACACCATGGTAAGCAAACCTAAGTACACTGACTTCAGCTATATTATTCACGTAGCTGAAGCTGCATAATGTAGGTCAACCGCCTGCGATAATGTAAACAAGGCCTCAAAGGTGCACTCATGGTCCTTATGACTACTCATCTATAGCTACAGCTATTATATTGCTGGATTAGTTTTCAGTTTTGTGGTGAATATAGAAAGTGTCTTGTTTCCCTTTTTGCTGTGCACCAATTTCTCTGTCCTTCATCACCTTTGCATATGCTCCTTGTGTGGAGGCAGTATTCTGTTTGGTCATCTCATCATTCTGTTAAGTGTATTCTCCAGTGCAGTTTTGAAATATTTCAACTGATAGAGCTTCATTTTCTATTTCTACCTCTCTGTACCACCCTAAAAATTAATGGATCCTTATATGCGAAGGCCACAAATGATGATTGTGTTAAATCAGTCTGACCTATAACTCAGACCATCAAACTTCCCTCAAATAATTCCTAAATGTATGCACCTATATATACATCCAGTCTTGACTAAAATTCTCCATCCAGTGATGGAGAATTCACTGTGACCGTTGGCAAATTGTTCCAGCGAGCCATCCTTCTTCTCGTTTAGGAATATAATTTTGTGTTTCTCTGTCATCCTATTATATTTTAAACACACATTTAGCAACATATAGTGACATCCTTAAAAAGTACATAATCTGTTTGTAAGCAACATGTTTCTATTAGACATGACGTCAAATGCCTACCCATGATCTGTTTGCTAGCGGCACTACGTAAGACCATAAGAACAGCCATACTGGGTCAGACCAGAGGTCCATCTAGCTCAGTATCCTGTTTTCCAGCAGTGGCCTATGCCAGATGCCCCGGAGGGAGTGAACAGAACAGGGAATCATCAAATCATCCCTCTCCTGTCACCCGTTTCCAACCTCTGACAAACAGAGGCTAGGAACACCATTCCTACCCATCCTGACTAATAGCCATTGATGAACCTAACCTCTGTGAATTTATCTAAGTTCTTTCTTGAACCTTGTTAATGTCCTGGTCTTCACAATCTTCTCTGGGAAGGAGTTCCACAGGCCGACCATACACTATGTGAAGAAAAACTTCCTTTTGTTTGTTTTAAACCTGTTCTCTCATTGCCCAAATAGTTACACATAAAGATCTATACTCGACTTTCTGACACAAGGATTAATTCCAACCATATCTGCTGCTCTGGGACTCCGCCAATAGGGTAAGGGGGCAGAGTTTCAAACTGAGGCAGAGCTTCGTGGGTCCTTGGTCAGCAAGCTGCCAGAGGAAGGGTGAAGGATGCTTATTTCTATGGACTTGATTCAAGGCCCAAGGGTCATGACCTGGTAAAAGGGAATAAGGATGGCTGTGCAGGATTGTTTAGGGCTTGTGATCTTTGAAATAGTCTAATAACTGAGTTTTTGGCATTTGATGCTGCTGGAGTAGCATTTGCAAGGCTCTTGTGGCTAAAAGTGGTGGGTCCAGCAAAGAGTAAGGTTTGTATTATACTAAAATAATTCAGACATTACATAATCTAAAGATCTTATTATATACAGTAAGTAGCAGGGCGTAGGAGACATCAAAGATGATTTCCAGTAAATATTTTCCAGTACAATTATTCTGTTATTTTACTCCCATCCACCACTATCATCAAATAAAATTTGTTTCATTCTGGAAAAACAGCTGTGTCACTTCTTTTCATTTTCCCGTGTCAGTCCTCTTATATAATCTTGTGAGCTAGTGGGGTAATATACCTCTGGGTTCAATAACTGATATAGATGTAGTCTTCTAGAATATTTAATAATCTGTCCACTTTGTGTGATAATTCAGTGGTAGTTCATTAAAACATATATCTGCATATTCAAAAAGGAATTATAGATGCTCTGAAAAAAGATACTGGACTTTCTATCTAACATACCTATCCCCTTGTCCTCAGTTTCTGCAATCAGCACTTAAAATAATTGTCTTTTAAGAGTTATTTTTATCTTTGATGATCCATAAAGCATCACACTTCACCAAATTATTGTCTAATAAGCTTGTCACAAGAACCTACAGAATGTGCGAAGAAGTCTCATTAGTCATTTTATAATAGTTTGGTGTTCTCTGGTGCAGAAATCACTGTTCAAAATTTTACCTTCAAGTAGCAAGGCTTCAAGTTGTTAATCCTGAAAAAAGGATACATCTTCCCCATTTTTAAATGAAGAATAATTTCTTTAAATAGCTAGGGTTTTTTATATTACTTTTCTGGATAATTTCACTCTTTGCCCCATTGTGCCTTTTTTCTTCTTTCATTGATGATTATCAAGTGGTATTACACTTTCAGGTATTTTTCTGAACTTTGATTTATTTGGCTACATTCTAGAGGGATTTACAGAGTCATACTAAAACTTTGCTAATCTCGAATTATCAGTCACTCAAAAGGCAGTTAGGTGGTTCAATCTCCATGATGGTACCGAATGGCATTTTGACACTCCTGTTGTATTAAAGCAAGCAGTAGACTTGTGACAGTCTTAGTTAATAGAACTTCAGTTCCCATGATCTTTGACATGAAAGCTTATACTTCATTCTCTGAAACTACCCGTTTCTTTAATAAATAAGTTTAGCTTAGTTAGCCAAAAAGCCTACAATGGCGCACACATGCTTTTTGAGCTCTTTCACCACTAGCTTTTCTTCTCTAAGCTCTATGTCTGGCCTTCATATTTTTATTGTACCTGCATCATTTTCAGCATGTTCTCCCTTCCTTTTTCCTTCATCTTTATTCATTAATGTGAACGTTTCATGATGCCTTGTTAAATGTTCCCAAAAATTAGCCACAACTTTCTTACTTATTACCCAACAGAACCTATGCATACCTTCTAACATGCCTGCTGACTCCTGGCACAGTATGTAGAATAAGTGGCATTCCCAGAATTATGGCCAGTTGAAGGTAGTATTTGGTGGAGTGATGCAGAGATTCCACTGCTGGCATGTGGTATAGTTGAAACTCTGGAAAGGCCAGAGACAAAAACATGAAAGAGGAGTGAAAGAGCAATTTCTCTCTGCAGTCTCAAGTTCAAGGCAGATTTCTAATAGAAACTCTACTCAGAAGCTTCTGTTTGTGGAATCCATACCGACTTGTCTTTTTGTGCCTTCAACCCTCATGATGTTTTGGAAGCAATGCCAGAACAAACTGCCTTCTGAGGAAGCCCTGGTGCCCCGAGGAAGGGGAACCCAGGGAGCAGTGGTTCGTCACTCTGGGTATGTCTAGACTACACATTTCTTTTTGAAAGAAGCTTTTCTGAAAGAATCTTTTGAAAAAGCTTCTTTTGAAAGAGATCATCTAGACAGCCACAACTTTTTCGAAAAAGCGATCTGCTTTTTTGAAAGAGAGCTTCCAGGCAATGTGGATGCTCTCTTTTGAAAAGTCTTGTTTGCAGTCAAGAATGCCTTTTTTCGAAAGAACTCTTTCAAAAAAAGGCATTCTTCCTCATAAAATTAGGTTTACCGCTGTCAGAAAAAATGCCGTGTTCTTTTGATTTAATTTCGAAAGAATGCAGTGGCAGTCTAGACACAGGTGAAGTTTTTTTGAAAAAAGGCCACTTTTTTTAAAAAAACCCTATAGCCTAGACGGAGCCTCTGTGTGCTTGTAGGGCTCAACCCACAATTGGGAGCCAAGAAACCCCGTCTTCAGTGGAATAATCAGGAAGAACCCATGTTGAAACTCCTTGTCCCCTGTGTTGTTTTTATGGGATGTCTCCTCTTTTCTGTCTGTGAAAGAAACCAGTCACAACAGATAACCTTTTGTGATACAGAGGGTCATTGATGCCAACTGGAAAAGGCTTCAGTACTCTGTCAAACTCCTGACAGACCTGCCAAACTCACTGCACCCAACACATGGCTTTCATAGCTTTTATCCATTAATAGTGTCTTGTGAGGTGGAAAATTAAAGCTGGTCTCATGCTGGTCATTAATATCATTGTGAAATGTATGTACTGATGGTATTTGAACAGCTGTGTAGTCATAGTGGAGTTATGTTTTAAAATCTAACCAGTCAAAGCTGACAGGGTTTTTTTTTTCCAGACAGGAGATTGATGCATAACTTTCTGTGAAATGCAAATGAAGCATTTCATATAGGTTAAACAGGGGAATGAGAAGACACTGGAGGTTAAACCACACTGGTTGTCCTGTCTCTGGGGCGCAAAGACAATGAACTTTGGGATATAAAAGGAAGACAAGGAAGACATGTTGATATCTTCTTGAGTGGGTAACAGGACAGAACAGTTGTTTATGCCCATGATAATATTATATAAACAAACTATGGCTGAAAGGCCGAAAGAAAAATTTTAGATGAGACATTGCTTTAGACAAAGTTAGCTTATTATAGTTATGTCTTAGACTAGTAGAAGTATGTGATACTTTGGTTTATTTGTAACCTGTTCTTATTACTCTTGCTAATGAGTGCTTAAAATGTTACCTTCTGTTAACAAACTTTTGCTTGCTTTCACTCTAAATAGCTCATAGGCAGTGTAGTTGATACTGGATTGAATCAAACAAGCTGGTGTGCATACCTTACTCTCTTGGGAGTAGCAAACAAATCTCATCTTGCAGGGGCTTCTGAGATTTTTAGAACTAGGATTCCACTACAAGGCAAAGTGAGGGCTGGCAGAGACCAGAGGAGAGTGCCTGAATGAGTAGCTGAAGTGCTGGCAAGTGTCAGGGAGTTGCCCTCTGGACTCCAGTGAGAGGCATTCATTCTTGTGGTAGCCAGATGTCAACACAATGGGCCCATGTTGTGGGCACCCCAGAAAGGTCTCACAGTCCTAACGATCTATTACCAGAGAAAATGCTCTAGCCTTTACTTTGTAAAAGTTCCGAATACACAAAAATCACTCCGCGCGGAGATGGACACTGCAGACTCAGTGTATGCTCAGAAAAATTTAGGGTTTCTTAAAAATAACATGCCCGGGCAAAGACCCCAGTGGGTGTGGCTTGTCAGAATCACAGCTCTAAGATAAAGAATAATAGTGAGCATGTGAAAGATTAGCAACTATTGAGCATATGCAAAACCATGTCAAAAGCAAGGACCAACACGTGCAGGCAAGACCCAACAGTACAGCACTATTCAGCATGTGCAATAAGGGGTGACAGAGGGGTCAGGCAATTAAGCCTCTACAGGTTGAACCTGTTTAGTCTGGCACCCTTGTTATACCTAAAGAATTTCACAGGATCTTTTTCAGGGGGATAAGGCAAAACACCACACTTATTGACAACGTAACATTATTCTGTTATATGCATATTCACACATACACGCCCCATCTTGTTATTGCTTAAAGTTACAAGTTTGTTGTTCAAATTAACTCATGGAGTGAGGGCTTCTCTTGCTCCGGACCAATGCTCTGACCTTGACAAGACAAGAACTGGAGATTCATGCAAGACACCCATCTTTTATAGGACTTTTCTCCCCTTCAGGTCTATACATTTTGCTGTGTTAGTTCTTAATCAATCAGCATCAGTTCTGTTTAACATCTGTTTATCTGGAAGTTCTTTTTCTTTGTCATCTGACATCAGTGTGTTAGTGCCTCCTTCCCAGTGTTTAGCCATAAAGGGGTGCTTGCTCTTGATTCCAAGGCCATCTATATGTCCTGAATTGGTCTGCCTTATATTGGGCCCAGTTGATCATACCTCGGTGCCCCTGAGTCTTTCAGCTTCTTTGACCATCTGGACTTTGAAACTGCTGAGCCTTCAAGTTGTCAACTTTCTCCAAACACTCACATTCCACACTCATTCACTCCCCCTCCCCAGAAACTACACATCAGATACAGACACAAGCAATCTGCCTGATGCATCTTTACCAAGGGTCTAGAAGACTATTCTTACCTGTTAACCAGAGAAGGGTGGCCGGCAGAGTTATAGTTGCTTAGCATTTATTCTCACACTACCCATTAAGCTACATTCTATACGACATTATAAAACTCTGTTGTCTAAACCCTTGGGACCTGATTGCTGCTGAACCAGAGAATTTTGCAAACCATGGGAGGTCAATATTGTCTATCAACATTACCAACAATTCCACTGCTTACTGGGCTCTTAGAAGTCTTTTAAGGGTAAATTAGAACTAAAGAACAGCACAGAACACTTAAAGCCACAACTGGTGGCTGTAAACAAACTTTATGGGACTACAGGAAACTTGGCCACATCCTGCTAACTAAAACATACCACACCACGGATATTGCTGGACCAGACAGTGACAGATGAGAAAGGTTCGACCTGTACTGTTACACTTGTTTTATAGGTCAGAGTTGTCACTCAGAATGCTGAGATAATTCTGAGCATGTGCAAGTGAGGGAACTGTATCAAAGAATAGGAAGCTATATCAAGAGAACTATAAAGTAGTATAAAAGGCCAGCTGCCTTTTATATAGGCCAGCTGCCAGGAGCAATATCAGAGTCCAAAAGCTGCATAGAGAAGGAAAGAGCCAGGCAAGGAGAGCTAGGAAGCCAACAAGAGACACCAAAAAAAACCCCAAAACCTGCTGCAGAGAGAGGTGGGGTTAGGTACAGTGTCATTTGAACTATATACTATTGTTATCTGACGTGCACTTTAAACTTGCAATAAAGGATTTGTGTCTCAGGAACTTTGATCTTTGTTTAGGATTTTTGGCTTCCTTTTTGTTAGGATATGCCTACATTGTGGGCTAATGTCGAGTTAAGATATACAACTTCAGCTATGTTAATTGCATAGCTGAAGTCGAAGTATCTTAACTCGACTTTTGGTGCTGTCTACACAGCAGGAAGTCGAAGGAAGAACACTCTTCCTTAGACTTCCCTTACTCCTCGTGAAATGAGGGTTACAGAGTCAGAATAAGAAGCCCGTTATTTCAAAATAATTTTGAAATAATGGGCTCATTGTGTAGACACGCTGTGATGAGCTGGACAAGGCCCCGACACCCCCCACCGGAGGCTGGCGGCCTTGCCGCACCCCATCCCAACAAGAAGAGCAGAGAAGAGGTCCTGTCTGTGCAGCAGCCAATCAAGACCCAGGAGATGGGTATAAAAGAAGCTGCGGGGCTAGGGCCTGGCAGTTCCTTTCAGGAGCTCGACCCAGGCAGGTCTATATCATGACGGGGAGATCAGCAGCACTACGGACAGCTCCCAGTGCGGGCTGAACTTAGATCTGGGTAAGGCCCAGCTCCAGTGGCCGAAGACTGGCCACAAGCCTAATACAAAGAACCAACAGCACTGTGGACAGGGCTAGTTAGATCCTAGCCTCTGGGCCTCAAAGACAACCGGATTACCAGGCAAAGACCTTGTACGACGCCATTTGGCTGAAGAGGAGCGCTCACAAGCGGGTGGACCCCATTACACACGCACTCTGTTATTTCAAAATAAGCATGCAATGTAGACATAGCCTTAGGGATTATTAGTTACCATTAATAAATAATACTCTGTTTTGGAACGATAACTGACAGTGTCAGCTAGTTTACTAGAAGGGTAAATCCTCCAGCCTGCAGGACACAGGTGGTTCATTAGGCTTACCTGAGTGTCTGCAGGCATGGCCATTTGCAGATCCCAGTGACTGCAGTTTGCCATTCCCAGCCAATGGGAGCTGCAGGAATCTGTGACCCAGCCCACACTGCTGCTGCAGTTCCCATTGGCCAGGAACAACAAATCCCAGCCATTGGGAGCTGCAAGCTGGTGCGCCTGTGGATGCTCAGACATCGCAGCTCAAAAGGAGCCAGCTCCATGTCCTTATTGGTCTCTTCCCTACAACTGCTGGATCCTGTCCATTCAGTCCCTAGCTCCCGGGAAGGGAAGGAGGCAGTGAGGTGTGTACTGGTGGGCTGTTGCTGCAGCCCTGGCCCACATCAGCCATCCTGCCATGATGACAAGGAGCAATGCTGTCCCCATTTCAAGACTGGGGACCCAGGTACGTCTCACAGTACACACACACATGAAGTACACACACACACAAATACTCTCCACCACCTCCATATACGCCCTCCCAGTACAACAACACTCGCATTGTTTCGGCATCAGGCTAAAGCCACCCTTTTTACTCATGCTTTTATTAATGTTTGAGTCTGTATATGTGTGTTCCTTTTCTTTATATGTTTTTAGCAGGTTTTATATCCCTCTGGGGTCTCGTATTTTAAATTTATATATATATATTTGTATTGTGTTTAAAAAAAATGTGTAAAGCGCCTTGAATATTTTATATAGAGAGGCGGGGTAAAAATATTTAAATAAATAAATAAATATGCCCCTTCTGCATACCCAAATGTTCCCTCTAGCACCACAAATACTCTTCCCGCATGCACACACCCATGCCCCTCAGATATCCCCTCCTGTACCACCCAAATTCCTTCTCGCAGTACACACATCCTTCCACCACTACCACAAACTACTCCACCATCTCTCAGCTGTATCCTGCCTTCAGTTCTCCCACTTCCCCCAGTTCCACTCTGACTTTATTATTCTCTTTTTAGGAAACTGAAAGATGGTAACTCTAATCTTGGTGGAAGTGCAGAGTCTATGCCTCAGCCCCTGGATGCCCCTGTTGACTCCTCAGGGCTGGAGAAGAAAAATGACAAGAGGCTGAGGAGAAGAAAAGAAAAAATATATAGTCAGAAGGGGGAAAGGGAAATTTGGTTCCAGATTCCAGAGCAAAAGATGAATCCCTTGGTACTGTATCTCTCCAACTCCCTTAGTCTCTGGGGTGGGATCTGCTATTAGTTGTTTCCCTCCCCAATCTCTGTCGCCTTACCCTTCTTGTACTCTGAACATCAAGGAGATTCAGAATTTGGCTGTTTAAATGTTGTGTTACAGATCACTTTGACCTCCATTTAGTTGTACCTTGTTAGAACAGCATGTTTTGTTTAAGTAGCAATGAAGTAATTCATAAGTAATTCAGTACCACTGAGAGAAAAAACAATTGTAATAACATTAAATTTTCATTAACCTTGTTAAATGTAACCTGACCATCAAATGGTCTCCAGTTGTATGGATTTTAGTGCAATACTACTAGTAATAGATGAAAGTAGAATTAGGCAGTAAAGACTATTTACATTGCTTAAGATAAAGGATAAAAATGGTTTGTTTTTTAAAATTAACATGCGGATTCTTGACCATTCACAAGGCCACTTGGAGCTCTTGATATAATACATCAGTGGTTCCCAACCTTTTTTATACGGCAAACTCATTCAAAACATTTTGGCGGACTGTTATAAAAGCATGTGCATATTCATTATTGTTATATATTTTCATATTCATTGTGGTAATTAATTTTAAGCCATCACTTGTTATTTTACTTGCATTTGTATGCACACAATGCCATTGTAATGGATTTTTTTTACTTATTCCTCCCCACAAAGTATTCACTTTCCACCTGAAAAAATCGTGCACAACACACTGCTAGTTATCCAAAGTACTTTATTAAAGTAGCCCAACAAAACATGAGGCTGCTACTGGAGAGAGGGAAGGGGGAGGAGGGCAGGGAATGGAGGACTGTTGGCTGCCCAGAGTTTTTTTTTTTAAGCAGCCTAATAAAACATGAGGCTGCTGCTGGAGAGAGGGAAGGGATGCTCTGGCCTCCTTCCATTCCAGCCACATGCTTACTCCCTCCCTGCCTTCCTCCTCCTTATGTCCCCTTCCCTACCAGCACACTCTTGTCTGGACTCAGAGCAGGGAACTTTTATTGCTGAGGGAGTACTCGTCCCCAGCCAGGAAGCTCTCTGCGAGTGGTGCTCAATTAGCAGCTATGCTGCCGTGCAGCTTACAGGGAACCCCGCTGAGCCAATCATCAAGCCTGGCAGTGTGCTGCGGCCTGGCAGCCAGTGGTTCATGGCCCAGCACTGATCCATGGACTGGCAGTTGGGAACCTCTGTAATACAGGTTTGGCAAGAATACTCCATGGCAGCAGAGGTGAAAGTGGGCTGGTTCAGGCTGATACTGCATACCGGTAAGAAGTGGCCATCAGCAGCAGCCTGTACACAACTGTATTGTCACAGCAGTGCTTTAACAACCCTCCTTAAAGTGCTTCAATGGCAGTGCTTTATTGATGCTGGCTCTTTTGCCCATGCCCCCCATTGACAGCCCTACCAGTAGGGTACAGCAGCACTTTAATATCACTGCTCCTTTTGCTTTCTGCCCCCCAAGACCACCAATGGACCCCAGCAATTTAAAAGAGCCTGGCAGGCTTGCAGCAATGGCTAGATTTCTAAACCCTTTAAATCACTGCTGAAGCCCCTGGCAGAGTGTGCTGTGCAGCACTGAGAAACTGGCTGGGGGAGGCTGGCCTCCAGCCCTGTTCTTTCCACCCTAGGCCCTGCCCTTCGCAGGAGCCCAGAGCCAGGCCCCTGTACTGGTTACATTTTTCAATTACTGTCACTTTTGCATGGCAGAGACCCAAACAGTTGGGACCAAAAATCAGTATTCCTTGATTCCCTAAAAATTAGAGGGTCACACACTTTGTAGCGTCTGTAAGATGAGCACATTTCAAATATCAGGGACTCCTTGGATTCCTTAATTTCCACGACCCTACTCCACAGATCTTCTGTGTGCCACAATCCTATGCCCCTTTATTTTAGGGACTCCCTGAAACTCCCCCAACGTCTTTGCTTACACCAGATGCTCTGTATGCCCCATTTCCTCTCTCCCCTGTGCCAGAGACATTGTGTTCCTTCCATACCCCTTCCCCCATCTCCCTCTCCACATTATCTGCTTCCCAACTGCCTTTGGCATGTATAGGTGGCAATAGGAGCCACTAGAGAGATTCTTCTGTCTGAAGCACTTAGGAAGTATGGATGGCTTGATTTTTCCTATGAATCAGTCTCTTTTGCTATTCCAGTTTGTACCAAAATCAATAGGTTTGTGCCCATTACCTAGAACATTGCTAAGATATTGGAAATGATTGGATGCCACTAGTTATCACATTACAACAGGTAAACAAAGACTTATTCCTCTGGGGAATTCTGCACCACTGTGTGCATGCATACTCTGTATGCATGCATCTTTTCTTTTCTTTTCAGAAAACTTCTGCAGAACAGTTGCTGCAGTTCCACCTTCAGCCCTCTAGAGGGCCTTTGGGCACTAAAGCATAGCAGTTGCTCCTCCCTTCCCCCCCAAAAAACCCTATTCCATTCTTTTCTCACCCATACCCAACAACCCTTCAAGTTCACAGCCAGGCAATTTCCCAGCAATTACTTCCCTCTACCTCAGCTCCTCTATTATCTTTGACTCCCTCAAGCTTTGCTCTACTTCTGAGGTGTGCAGAAAATACAGTTCTGTACTGTTGTTTAAATGAACTAGTAGTATTGGTATGCCTAGGAAAGAATCTATTTGTCAAAAGATATTTCCTGCATTTTTTTAGATCTCTATATTCTTACAGACATACTACCTTGACATCTATTTTGAAATAAATTACCAGAATAATTGAAATTGATGTGATTTTATTGTATTATTTTGAAAAATACACTATGGAGAATTTCACAGAATTTTAAAATATTGTATGCATAATTTCTAATTATTTGGTGCAGACTTTTCATTTTTTTGGCACAGAATTCCTCCAGGAGGATTAATGCTATTGAGTGTAGGGTTTTCCTTTGCTTGGCTGACTAAGCGTTTCTTTGTTGCCATTTGTTATTCTTCCATCCAAAGCAGGTGAAATTTCTATTTTTCAAATGAGGTGCATACATAATAGATATGTGTGTGTTCTTGAGTTTGCTGATGCTCAAAATTTAGCATTCATCCAGGTGCAAGTACGGAAAGAACCAAAGGTTTCTTTATTACTCTTGCTGCCAGTTTTTATAGTACTGACTCATCTACCTAAATATAGAAAACAATGTTATATAAGTTCATAAAATGTGACTAAATGTATTAGTCATTTAGTATCGCTTTGACTACAGTCACATAAGTAAGCTATGGTGCTATAACATAGGAAGGTATTCTGTTATTTACCAGTTATGACTTTAAAATTCATCAAATAATGACCTTTCAAAATTGGTTCATGCTGAAGTTTACTCTTGAATAAAAAAGAAGTAAAACAAAAACAAAAAATCTTCAAAGTGGATATAATATAAAAGTGCTGAGAGGGGTAGTTGTGTTAGTATGTATCTGCAAAAACCATGAGGAGTCCTGTGGCACCTGAAAGACTAACAGATTTATTAGGGAATGAGATTTTTGGGTAAAACCCACTTCACCAGATGAATTGGAGTGGAAGTTACTGAAGCAGAGATATATATAAGAAAGAAGTTGTTTATGTTAATGAAGCGAATCAAGTCAGAGTGGAAGTGGGTCTTTCACAGCATTTGGTCTGGTGATGTGAATATTCAGAGAGGGGAAATTGTGTTTGCAATGTGTTCACCAGTTGAGAACCTTATTCAGTCCTCAGTTGATAGTGCTGAATTTGCAAGTGAATTCCAGTTCATCTGTCTTCCTTTGTAACTGTTTTTTGCAAATCTTTTGTAGAAGGATGGCTACTTTCAAATCCATTACTTGAATGTCCAGGGAGGTTAATGTGTTTCCCTACAGGTTTAACTTACCAACTCCAGCTCTGGGGAAAGGGTTGCCAGGTCTATACTGAAATATTAATCAGAAAAAAAAAAATTCTGATTTACATTCAAAATAGGCTTTTCCAATTTTTGGCACATCTACACGGCACCAAGTTTCAGGAAAAAGTGCTCTTTCAATATATCCCTTATGCATCATAGAATGAGGTTTACAAGGATGGTGAAATTTTTTCGGAAAAGTGGACGCATTCCTTGGACACAACATTGCTTTTCTCGGATACCTCTGTTATCCTGGAAAAGTAATGTAGTCTAGATATAGCCTTAGGCTGGATATATTCTTGAAGGTTTCATAACATGACATATTTCATTAAAGATAACGTTTTAATTCCCAGTGACTCTAAAACAATCCTGGAGGGTTGGCAACCCAGTAGGAGGAGGTAATTTGGAACAGAGTGCACATCAGGGAGGTCCTGCCAAGTCAAAGTTTCTTAGGGGCCACTCTAGCTGGAAACATTTAGAGTAGCCTAATGCTCTCAATTGAGCTGGTGGCATTGAGAGCCACTTTGTTCCCAGCAGAACCAAAAATTAAGATCAGAAAGGCACCTTCAGCCATTTCCACACACCCTTAATCTAGGTCTGTGCCAAATGCCACTTGATTAGGTCTAGATATCTGGTCCTTAGTCAAGCACTTTATAAATCTTCTTTTTCAATATATAGGCCAAAGCCTGATGTCCATGCATTTTTTACTCTATCCTTAGTCCAGCAAATGCGTATTTGTGCCAAATTCCTATTGACATAAAAAGGAATTTGCATAGGTATTGAGTAAGTAAAATCCAAGTGAAGGACCTCCCATTCTGAATGACTAACTAGCTTCCAAACCAACTTGGAATTTCATTCTGTTTATTGTTAGCACTTAGAATACTTTTTGTTAACTTCCCTTCTAATAAGTAAGTTTTTAGAGAGCATATTGTATCAATTGAAATTTCTGCATTAAATTTGAGTAATGCAGAAAAATGAATGCAGGACATCATTTCATAATACATAAAGCATGCCAAGATGTGTTTCTATACAAATGTCAGCTGATGAAAACTGATAATGTTCTGAATCATTTCAATATATATACTTATCCACAAAATCATGCCGTGTACCTAGATGTTCCAAAATGAAGTTGGTGACAATCGTTTGCTCCCAAGTGCAATTGAAATAAGATTGAATGTGTTGCTGCTTGCTGAATTCTGAACCTTTTTGGAATGAGGAAGATGTTCAAAAGAATATATATGGTATTATAATCTCTATATCATCTGCAGTTTGCATTCATTACATAAAAGCTTATGACAAGCACCAAAACCAAGGAAACTCATAGTTAAGGATATAAGGGGCCAATCCTGCAAGGTTCAAAGCACCCTCAATTTCTGATTGTAAAAGATTGCCATCACCCTTGTATTGTATACAATGGGAGCTGAGAATGCTCAGCAAATGGCAAGAGGTACAAGGCATCTTGCAGGATAGGACCCTAAACCTCCTATTGCTTATACACAATAGAACCGTATCTTAATATTATCCTAAAATCAGTCATGCTGGCAAATGATTTGGCTTC
The DNA here is from genome assembly GCA_032595735.1 of Pelochelys cantorii. Lineage (NCBI taxonomy): Eukaryota > Metazoa > Chordata > Testudines > Trionychidae > Pelochelys > Pelochelys cantorii. The sequence continues at coordinate 238,466,871 of CM064327.1, forward strand.
AGTTCCTAACTGAGAATTCCTCTGCCTTTGCAGGTTTGTTGTATTCCTTCTGTATATTTGAAGTAGGTTTTACTATGAAAATTAAATTTTAAAATCTTTTAAAAAAATGAAATCTATGATCAGTTCTCATACAAAAAAAGTTAAGATAGAGTTTAAGGTTTCAGAGTGACTTATGGGGGGAAAATAATACAGAGACACTGACTATTCCAAAAATAAGGGAATTCAGAGTTAAATTGAATTCCAAATACAATGAAACATGAAAAATCACAGTGAAGGCATCCAACAGACTTAACATTGCCCTTTTTATGATATTTTACAATAACACTTTTCAATTAACGGTTAGTGCATTTTCAGGTTTGTAGTTCCACAAACTGTAAATTTCATTGCCAGCTATTTGCTATCCCAGATGAGTGGAATTTAAGGCTTTGGTTTTAATTTATAAGACTGTTAATGATCTGGAATCAGGTCTAAAACTGGAAGACTTAATCTAAATAAGTGGATGAATTACCTTTTAAACATTCTTATTCTGATTTTGGAAACTACTAGGAGCCCCATGGAATGGGATACCTACGGATTATTTTCTGAAGAACAAAGTGACAGTAAAATATCTGTTAAAATACAAGTTTGTACTATTGGTGGATTAAAAAATGTAACTGTTGGCAATTCTTCAGCTCACCCTATTTCCGTTCTTCTTTTTCATTCTTTCGGACAATGACATAATTTCAGATTGACTTCAACACTTAAATAAATTTGATTCAGATATTGGCACAGTACTGGAACTGCTCTTGTGAGGGTTTGTAAAGGTGAAGTGTTGCTTCAAGCTAATTGAGAGATGTTTTCTTTCATCATCTTACTTGATTTATCAGCAGCCTTTAATACAGTTGAGCATGGGGTCCTATTATATTTCCTTTAGCACCTCAGTAGTTTTTTCTTGCTTGGTGCTGGCATGGTTTACATCTTATTTAATGGGACACCATCACTAAAATTTCGTATCATATCTCTCTTACCATCTTGTTGCCTAAAGTTTATGTGCAATTGGATTTTAATTATGCAATTTGCCATGACAATACTGCAACAACTATAAAATTCTCACTATTGTGTGTTAATTTTTGTTATCTATAACATATGTGCCACATAAGAGGAGCTGTTAGACATGTAAGATGCTATGGAACCATGCAATATGATAATATAATTATGACAATATGACCTCTAATGAAACCCAGAACTTGAATGTGGCCCTGAAAAGCTCTATGATAGATAGCATTAAAGATACAATTTTTCATTTGTAGAAAAACTATTTTAGACTATTTAGAAAGGTACTTTAAATGTATGTGTTTTATATTTCTTTCTATCTCTGCCTATACCTATACAGTAGAGCAGTGGTTACCAACCAGTAGATCGGGATCTACCAGTAGATCTTGGAGCCTCTGACAGGTGATCCTGACTAGTTTGGCTAGGAAGCTATCAAGCGCTGGCATTTCAGTTGCCCCTCTATCCACTGTCATGGTGCTCCTCCCCTTCTGCTTGGAGCTGCCCCCCTGGGAGCCTCCTGCTTACTGTGCTGGGTGTGGAAGGAAGAAGAGGGGAACACTAATATCAGGGTGTGCCCCCTCCTCTTCCTCATGTATCCTATCTCCACACAGACAGAAGAGAAGGGAGGGAGCTTCACAGTGCAAATCTCTGTCAGTCTCACGCACTGTGTATCTCTGTCAGTCGCTCACACACACACTGTCCTTCACTCTCATCTCCCGACCCAACACAAACGTGGGTTGTTTTTACTTCTTTTACTGCTTGCGAAGTATGTTAGTTTGGTTTGTGACTGGTCTGTGCATTTCATAATTTTCATTTCTCTTTTATGCTTAAATTTAATTATTTGAGTAGTGAGTTCTAAAATGCCTAACCTATTTTGCGGCTGGAGTCATTATCCCTGTGGTAATTGCTGCTTCCGGAAGTGGCTGGCATGTCCCTGCAGCCCCTTAGAAAGGCAGAGCAGGGGGTCACCACATGCTGTCCTTGCCTGCAGACAGCACTCCTGCAGCTCCCATTGATCAATAATGGGGAACCGTGGCCTGTAGAAGCTGTGGGCTCAGTGCCTATAGATGAGGGGCAGCACATGGCACCATGGAGCCATTGCTGTACATGCTAGCTGCTTTCAGGAGTGGTGCAGGGCCAGGACAGGAGTAAGCCTGCTTTAATCCTACTGCTCCCCCACCCAGAAGGCGTCTGTTATACAGTGCCCAGCCAGAGCCTGCTTTCTGAGCCCCTCTCCCAGCCCTGAACCTCCTCCTGCACCCAAACTCCTTCCCAGAGCCCACACCCCATCCTCCTACCCCATCCTGGTGAAAGTGAAGGAGGATGGGGAAGGAAAGAGGATGGAGTGAGCAGAATGAAGCATTGGGGAAGGGGTGGAGCAGAGGTGGGGCCTCAAAGAAGTGGCCAGAAGAAAGCAATGTAAGGGTATTTGGGTTTGAGATAGATCTTACATTGCACTTAAATTGAAAAAGTGATCTTGTGGTTAAAAAGGTTGGAGACCACTTCAGGAGAGCTAAGCAATGTCTTTATAAGGATGAGTATATGGCATCAGCCGAATAAGATCTGCCATATCCCCAAATCTAGGGCAAAGATTGCATGCTATTGGGCAGTCCCCAGAGCATGCTATTTCAGCCTACTTTCAAAAATCATTTTGATAACGTGGGGTGAGCTCAGCCTATTTATCTTAACAATGAGAAGTTTGAGAGATGGCATATCATAGTTTATGTGTGCCTACTTAGGGGGCAAAATGATAATGGCCTCTTCTATCTAGCAGATGCCATAACCAGACCCAGTGGTGCAAAGTGAGGCCAATCAAATTCTGACTGGAAATAAGAAACATATTTTTAACAATGAGAGTAATTAACCATTCTCCATGACTTGCAAATTTTCCACGATTAGCAAATTTTAAATCAAGATTGGATTTTTTTTTCTAAAAGACATGCCATAGTTCAAATGGGAATGAATTCAGGGAAGCAGTTTTTATTACACAGGAGGACAGACTGGATGATCGCAGTCATCCCTTCTGGCCTTGGAGTCTATGTTGGCTAGAATAGTAGCTGCTTCTCATCTCAGTTATTTACACAAGCAGTCAGAACCACAGGATATGCATATTCAGGGATCCCTTGACCTCTTCTGGTATCTCTCATTCATGTCAATCTGTGTAGTCCTGTGTCTTCTCCACTAAGGGTTTTAAGGGATATGGTGACAGTCCTCCCAAACGTGGGTGAAACTCTCCCATAGTTTTAAACAACTTCCTTTTAAAGATACCAAAAAAGCAGTTATGTACTAGATTTCATACATTTTCTTATCAGGAGTTCACCTAAGCAGCATATGCCCTTATTAATGTTTCTATGCTATGATCTATTAAGTATAAATAGCACCTGTAAAAACACACCAAAAATGTTTGTCTGAATTCAACAAATCAAAGGTGAAATGGAGTAGCTAAATTAAGACCATACTAGGCCCCTAATCTAATCATTAACCTCAGGATAGATATAATCTATAAAGGGCATTCCTGATTAATCCATCACTGAAGAATCTAGATGCAAAACCTGTAATTCCCATCATACCCAATAGTATGTGATGAGAGCAAGTATATTAGGGTATGTCTACACTGCCACCCTAGTTCGAACTAGGGTGGCTAATGTAGGCATTCGAACTTGCAAATGAAGCCCGGGATTTGAATATCCCGGGCTTCATTTGCATGTTCCCGGGCACCACCATTTTTAAATGCCCTGTAGTTCGAACTACCTGCCCGTGGCTACACGTGGCACGGACTAGGTAGTTCAAATTAAAGCTCCTAATTCGAACTACCGTTAAACCTCCTTGCAGGAGGAATAACGGTAGTTCGAATTAGGAGCTTTAATTCGAACTACCTAGTCTGTGCCACGTGTAGCCACAGGCAGGTAGTTCCAACTACGGGGCATTTAAAAATGGCGGCGCCCGGGAACATGCAAATGAAACCCGGGATATTTAAATCCCGGGCTTCATTTGCAAGTTCGAATGCCTACATTAGCCACCCTAGTTTGAACGAGGGTGGCAGTGTAGACATACCCTTAGAGAGGAAAGCTGGGTGAAATTATATCTTCTATTGGACCAACTTCTGTTGTTGAGAGAGACAAGGTTTCAAGCTTACACAGGTACTTTCTTCAGATATTCAGAGCTCTGTGTAAGCTCAAAAGCTTAGAATCATAAACCAGGATGGGGAACCTCTGGCCAACAGACTGCATGTGTCTTCATCAGGATGCAGTCTGTTGGCCAGAGGTTCCCCACTGGTGGGCCGCAAGATGGTTTGTTTACCTGAGCATCTGCACCACTTCCTGCAGCTCCCATTGGCTGGGAACAGTGAGCCTGAGCCACAGCCACAGCCACTAAGAGGTTCCCCACCCCTGTTATGGAACCACAGGGGTCATCTAAGCTAACCCTCTGGCGACATGCAGAATTTGTGTCTAAGTCATCCAAGACAGATGACTATCCAGACTCCTTTTGAAAACCTCCAGTGAGGGAGCTTCCACAGCCTCCTTAGGGCGTTTATTTTTATGGTTAGAACATTTTTCCTGAGATTAAATCTAAATCTGCAATGCTGTACTTTGAACCCATTGTGTCTTCTACTGCCTCTGTGGCAAGAGAAAACGCCTTTCCTTCATCCTCTTCAGACTTTGCTCATATGGCTTCCATTTCATCCCTTTGATGATCTTTGTCACATGCTTCTGGATCCTTTCCAGTTTCTCTCCAGCCTTTCTATACATTGGTGACCAAAACTGGACACAGTCAGTACTCCAGTTGAGGCCTAATTAATGCCTGAACAGAGTGTGAATAGCATCAGGCCCTATTGACTTGAATACATTCAAACTGGTCAGAAGATCTCAGTTGTGTTCTTTACTTATTCTGATATATGTCCCTTCCCCTTCATTGTCTATGGTAACTTTTCTAGTCATCCAGCCACATGGGGTGGGGGGATTGTTTATTTTGTTTTCCGTTACCAGCTCACCCTCTCCATTGAGCAGTGGACCAACAACATCCCTGTTTTCTTTGTCATCTCTAAGGGTATGTCTACACTGGTCGGCTATTTTGGGATACTGGAGGTATCTCAAAATAGCTATCCCGTATCTTAACAAGCCGTCTGTTATTTCAAAATATTTTTCGAAATAATGGGCGCACTATTTGAACATCCCGGTAATCCTTGTTCCACGAAGGTTAAGGGATGTCTCAAAATAGCGCGTTATTTCAAAATTTGGCACTATGTAGGTATACCAAATTTTGAAATAGCCTATTTTGAAATTCAATCAAAATAAGATATGCAATTTGCATAATGCAAATTGCGTATTGTATTTCAAATTTAGGGTGCTGTGTAGACATACCTCAACATTCCTTTCCAGCTGTTACTCATTCTTTGCTGTTGGTTTCCTTATTTTGTGTCTATACACTTGCACTATTCTGTATACATCCTTAGTGACATGCCCCTCTGTCTATTTCCTGTATGTATCTCCTTTGGTTTTTAGATAGCTAAAAAGTTCCTTGTGCAGCCACATTGGCTTCCTGTAGTGGTTCTTATATCTCCTTTGCATCAGAAGAGTTAGATGTTGAGCTCTAGTATAACACCTTTTAGGAACTGTCAGCCCCCTTTAATTACTTTTCTTCCTAATTGGTTTTTCCATGGGACCTTGACTACGGTGTCTCTGGATTGGTTGAAATCTTCCTTTCTGAAGTCCAGGGTCCTTGTTTTGCTGTCTTGCTCAGCAACAGAAGTTGATCCAATAAAAGTTATTACCTAACCCACCTAGTCTCTCTAGTATCCTGGGACCAACAAGTCTAAAACAATGCAGCAAAAGAGCCATTATACTTTCTTAATAAGGATAGTCACAATTTCCCTTTTGAATCACATCTTAATATGTCATCTCTAGACACTAGTCCTTATTGTTCACTGAGAACTATGTTTACATTTGATTCAGCTTCCAGCGGGCAGCTCAACTGGTGCTCAGCACACTCTAAAAACTTTGACATATATTCAGTGTGGGGAACTTTATCTTCCTTACCTTTGCTTTCTTGAGGGACTTCATATTCATTCCCATCTCCTCATCCCACAAAACATTCCTATGCTGTATTACATTATAATAGTGTTTTTAAAATGTCATCTATTGGACTCTATAGTACCAATTAACTTGATTTTTTTTAGACTTTTCTTCTCCCTGTTAAGATAATACTGTAGGAAAAGTAGCCAGTTCAAATGGCTCAGTGAAGAATTCTGTAGGATTCAGATGAATCTCTCACCTATTGTTATGGGAGAACTTATTTTTTAAAAAAGTCTAGTTGATTAACTCTACACAAATGTATGTACAATTAACCCCTGGAACTCATTGCCTCGGGATGCTATTGCAACAGATATCATAATAACATTCCAGAGTGAGTTAGACATTTAAATGGTAAACAGCAACATTTTTACTTACACTGAATCTGAATCCTTCTTGAAGTATCAGGACATGAACAAGGCTCCTCCATCCCTCTCTATCATGCTGATCACCAGGATGGCCACCCTGTTGAGTCTCAGTAATTGTATTTTTGCAACAATCAGTTGTTGACTAACCTGGAACAGTAGTGGGCTGTTTTTTGTCTAATCCCTACCCTTTGACCTATCCTTGAGTGACCCTAACAGGAGTTAAACCAGCTGTTGACACAGCATGCAAAGTCAACAAGTCTTCCCCCATGTCAAGGTGCAGTCCCCAGGGAAGATTCTGTTTGCTTCGTTTGTGAAGTTTAATATAACAAGGGATCTCACTCCTCGTGCTTCAGAGCATAAAGTTATCATGGGCGCTGGCTAGGAAAGGTACTTTCATAGATTAGTAGTTCACAACTGAGCATATTAAGGTGGTGGTTCTCAACCAGGGCATGGGACCCACTGGGAGGCCGTGAGCAGGTTTCAGGGTTTTGCATTAGGGCAGGATGAGCATTAGACTTGCTGGGGCCCAGGGCAGAAAGACAAAGCCCCACCACATGGGACTGAAGCCCAGGGCTCCACATCCTGTCACCTGGGGCTAAAGCCAATCCCTGAGCAACTTAACTTTGCAGGGCCCCCTATGGTGTGGAGACCTGGGCAATTGCTCAGCTTGCTACCCCCCAATACAGGCCCTTGCTTTTACATGCAAAAAGCAGCTGTTGTGACACAGATGGGCCACAGAAATTGTATAACATGTTGGGAGAGCATCAGAAAGACAAAGGTTGAGAACCCCTGTGTTAAGAGCTTGCAGTGCCTTCCTCTGAAAAATGTGGCATTGTCTCCTCTTGTAGCCAGGATACTGAACTAGGAGGACCATTGGTCTCTTACAGTAGTAATCATAGCATAGTGGAGTGGCAATATGTCAAGTTCCAGGATATATTTTCAGAAGGATTCTTGCAGGTTTTCTAAGAGGCAAATAATACTGCCTCTGCTTTTGGCATAGCCTACATAGCATAGCTGCATCAGTCAGACATACAAAAAAAAAACCCCCCATAATATTGCCAGCCTGGCAAAACCCCCAGTAACTATAGATTCAGCCATTTTGGCAGAAAAGGACTCCAGCATAGCTATCATTCAGCATTCAGAGAAGTGATGTTCATATACCATGAGAACTCCTCCTTTTGCCACTGTATGCTATGACTGCACTAGGAGGCTATGCCAATATAGGATTTGTAGAGGTGGCCTAAGTGACTACATAGGGCTCCTGTGTGAGAGACCAAATATAGAGCTGCTGCTTGGCAGAAGAGGGGGGTAAATGTGGGTGATCAAAGCAGGGTGTATGAGTCTCTGTGCACATCAGTGTGGAGGGTTGGTCAGGGAATGAAGGTGGAATATTCATCCTTTGTGGAATTGCTCCACAGCCTATGGGAGAGGGAAGAAGAGGGCTCTCTTGCTTTGGACCATCTATGTAGCACCCAGTCTCGCTTGGGCTGGGTTTTGGATTTTCCACAAAATGATATTTTCTTTAAAAAAAAAAAGTATGGGACAAAATATCATTTCCCATCACCATGATCATTCTTGTATTTATTGTCCCTTGTTTCCATCTTTTGTCCAGCACAGTGAGGCCCTGCTGTCAGGTGTGGGATCTAGGCTCTAATGTGATATAAATAATAACAGCTTAGATCAGGTTGCATTGTATGATAGGATTCATGAACCCAGCTTTTAAGGCTGGGAAGGACCATTATGGTAATAAAATCTTACTGCAATCAGCTGTAGGTTAAATCTGCTTTTTCTCTGTTCTCAAGATGGGCTCATGCCCTAAAATTCAGTCAGATTTACAAGGCATTTGGATCCAGAATTTTGGTTCAGATTTTCTCTGCTTTTTCATACTTCCCAGTTTCCATTCATTTGTTGAACTATAATTTTAAAATGTGGGAAGAAGCCCCTTTTGAAACAACTAGCTATTATCCTTATGAGGCCCACACTACCAAGTGCAGCTGGGCAAAGCAATGTGGAATCCATTCATTAAATGACACATTAAGCAGCAAGAGCCTTTTTTCTGTATTGCCTGCAATAAAATATATTCAAATCACTTCATATTTCATTAAAATTATCAGTGAAATGATTTTCATCTAATGTTATTTCTGCTTTTAATAAAAAAGGGCTGCACAGAATGAATAACTGAACATTTTTCTCCCTTTCTTTCTTTTTTACAGTTATGATATTGAAAATATCCCACAAGTGAGGGAATGACCCATAAATTGAGTTATGAAGGTCATATTCCTTGAAGTGCAGCTATTTTCCATATTTCTGCAAAGGTATGATCAGTCCCATTGGGTATAAACTATTTTAGTTCATGGTAAATTTAAAGACTGTGCATTGAGCTTGATACAAAATTGTTTACAGTAGGATGTATTGACTTTGAAGTGCAGGTTTTGAAAGCCTGTGTGTTCTTGGTTCCTTTTTTTTAAAAGCATATGAACTATATTAAGCCTTCAGCAATAAGCTTTACTTAAATTGTCAAGTTTAAAGCAGTTTTGAAAGCCTTTTTCGGATTCCAGGGCTGTGACAATTAGATTATTTTACTGTGATGCTGCCCATTGTTTGCTGATTAGAAGAGAAGCTTTGAAATCAGCGACACGATTAAATCAGAAATGGTCATTTAAGAAAAATAATACTTGGAAGACAGATTAATTTTATTTCTTTTGATCTTAAGCTTATTGTGAACATAGATAAATGTAAGCTTTGCTGCAGGTATCCCAGATGGGTGTCAGATACCTTACAGAAACTGAGAGTAAATATGTATCTAAGTAGGTAGAGACAATCCTATTGTCTCCTGGTTATGCACTGAGAAACAAAGATAATTTTTAGGAATGCACATAAAATAATTATAATTACAACTGAGGCAAAAATAGTTGTTGAAATATTCAGTAAACAAAGGCAAGTGTTGTGATCAGACAGACACCTTGAAAGTTCTTTTTACTGGTATTAAGTAATCAGTTCAGATTGTTTCTCTTTTAATTTTGAACATTAGCATAATAATGGGCATATCATGGAATGGGCATCATCATAAACTATTCCCTGAAGCAGAGTACTGGGTATAAATATAAAGCACAGGGTTCATCACATAATAATGCACATATGCATTTTTTTCTTATAGTCTTAAATGCGTGCTTAATTATAAGCTTCTCTTCTCCAATATTAGTGAAAAAATACAAAGAAAATAGAATTATTTAATTTGGGTCAAGAAGTTAAAAAGAATAAACAAAGCACAGACAATTTTTACATACTACTGTCATTTGAAAACTCATAATCATATTACATTTCTGTATCCAGTAAAGGCATGGTGAAAGTAAAATACAAAACTTAAATAGAATAGAAGAATTCAAGCTGTGGACAAAATGCCACATGGAGAGAAATTATTTTAGTGGAAACATTTTTTTCTCTAATTTAAACCAAATGTTAAGTCTTGGATGATCCTTCTGAACTAAAAAGTAATTTTGTCTCTGTTGAAATTAAGTGGAAGCAGAAAATAGTTCCAGATCTTCACAAGCTGTTGTTGTTTTAGTTATCTAGCTTGTTCTGCTTCAATGCTGTTTATTGGAATTCTTTACAAACCACCTTAATTGCTTTCTCTTGGATCAGTCTGTTTAGTTACTGCACCTCACACACTGCAGGTGTCCCTTTAGAGATAACCAGGGTTCTGGCCTCATCAGTACCCTGCTGAGACCTTTATCAGTTGTGGGCAGTGAGTTTTCTGATTGGATTAAAGATTGATTATATACTAATCACACCATCTAGACAGGCAGCTTGTGGTCAATGGGATCTTGTAATCAGTGCTGGGATAATGAAATGCATACAGCTGGGTTGGTTGAACAGGTTTTGGCACACAACTGCTGCTGTATTCAGAAAGAGACCATTTACGTCATAGACATGTTTGAGAAGAAATGGGATAGTCAGTTTGCCAGTGGGAACTTTAAAGTATTTCCCAAAGCATTAAGGCTGCTGTTATAATGACAAATGCCTTTGCTTTCAAAAACTGCAAAGATCTCCCTCCAAAAAATCTGCTAAAATGGCTACAGCCACCAAGCTATGAAGTCTTTTAAGACCCTGGAAGACGTCTGAAATGTGCCCAATTCCAAATATTTCAGACCAACACTACAACAGGCTATGTTATTTTGGGCCAATTCCATATTTTACCCTTCTCATGAAAGTTCCCCACTGAAGTGAACAAAGTCTCACAGGGGTGAATTTGGTGTTCATGTCTCAACTCATGAGAGAGCCGTGAAATCTTCAAGCAGGTTTACAAAGAACATAGTATATTTCAGCATTAGCTTCTGTCTCTGTTGATGATTTGTGCATTGAGTTGTGTGCAACAGTATGTATACAAAGTGAAGATTTTTCCAACAAAGGGCTCTTCATCTTGGAAACTTTGTTAGGATCATATTGCTTACATATATGTTTCAGTGATAATGAATTCTGGGTGTCCAGTAGCTAGGATCAGAACCACTTTATGTTTATTTACTGCATTAAAATTGTTTTACCATCTGCCACTACTTCAGACAGTGATTCTGCTCTGGATGGCCTTTGTTTTCCATTTTTTGGAAACCTGTCCTAGTCAGCTGGGATTGATTTGGTTCTACTCTACGAATCCTTTAGGGCAAAAATCAACGGGTAATGTACCAGGAGCCATTTTTTAAGAAGATTGCTGTATTCTTACATTCTGTTGTAAATGAACCAGTAAAGAGAGTCTGGCAGAAACTTGCACCTCTCTTCCCTTGTTCTGAGTGGCGAAGAAAACATACATCTTGCCTTAGGAGATAGGCAGCTATGTATCTTTCTCACAGATACAAATGCACTTGAGAGCTCTAGCAATCAATTAGTAAAACACATTGCAGTAAGAAGTACTTCTGAAGAGGGAAATTCATAGCTGGGAATTCAAAATTGCAGGACATCAGTACTGTATGTGAGGTTATGTATTTATGGAAATGGCAATCAAAGCAGTGTATGGCATCATCTTCACATGTCCCCTGAATAAAGAGAAGGGTGTGCTGAAAATATTTCTGTGTGCAGTATGGGTTGAGTGATACTCTAATGCGCAAAGGTATTTACCCAAACTTTGGAAAAACTGCACAAGAAAAAAAAACTTGAGAAAAATGATTACCTAGCATCACAAAATATACCTGGATTATCCTGATGTTCATTTTGTCAGTGCATGAACTGTTTTAAGTATAGAGTTTTTAAACTATTTCAGCATTTATTGTAAACAGTTGAAGGTAGTGATTATCTTGTGCCCTCAATTTGCACACTATAATTACAGTACCTAATCCTAATCATGAAAGGAGTCTGTTACCTGCCAGAAATTTAAGTAATATTTTATTTTTTGTAGAGCATATCTACAAAATCTTAGCATATCAGTAAAAGGCACAGGGAATGGATAATTTCTTCTCGCTTTCTCACAATAGAACAAATAAGTTCATTTTTACAGTTTTGTCATAAAATCTGTCCTTACTTAATACAGAATGCCATTTAATTATTTGGATTTTGCCCTTAATGAATAACAAGCATGAAATCAGTTGGCTCAATCCTGAAGTCCTTTCTCAGACAAAATATATATTGGTTAGAAGGAGTGATTGCTTAAGTAAAAACTGAGCAACAACCTCAGGTCTGGGCTTCAAGATTGGGCTCAATAGATTCTTGTTTGCTGTAGAAAGTGAGTTTGCAATATCATCATGACCATCATTCTATTTAAAACCTCCTGCTTAATACTGATGCTGGTGGACTAATTATCCAAAGGTGAAAATTTGAGCGGAGGGCACTTTAAATATTTAAATGAGAATGCAGAATAGAAAGTGTCCTATTCTCTGTTCATTTTAAACTTGAATAACCTGCTACTGTCTGCATTTGCTCTCTGCTGAAATCAGCTTTTCAAGACGAATAATCTGAATTGTATTTTACAATAACATCTCTTTTTCAAAGGGGTGATTTTTTCCCCCTAAGTTACATGTGTGCAAGCCTACTTCAGATCCTGAGATTTCGTGCCTGGGACTGAAACTAGAATTTGATGTAGTATATTTTTTAAAAAGTTTGAAATTCAATAAATTAGATACTGCAATTAAGGTAGTTTCTCAGCTACTATGCACTCATGAATGGAAGCAAACATTTTGCCTCAGATATCGACTGCTCTTTCACTGAGGAGGAAATGTTGTACAGGGCAATATCACTCTTTCTGCTTTCCACCCTCGTTGGGTGAGCCAACAGACTCACTGAGCCCTTGGGGAAGATGAAGGGGGCCAGCACGGCACTCCTGGAAGGGGCAGGGCCTTGGGTAGAAAGGGTGGGCCAAAGCAACCAGCCCTCATCACTGCCTTGATCACATACCCCTCCAGCACTGTCCGGAGCACACTTCCTGGGACTCTGCCACTCTGGCAGTGATTTAAAGGGCCCGGGACTCTGGCTGCTGACATTGCTTCAGTAGTGTTGGCCGGGAGCCCCAGAAGCCTTTGAATTACTCTGTGCCCTGGTAGTTTTCCCCTTCCCCTTCCCCTTCTCCATTCCATGGAGGTTTAACTGGTAATTCGAAGTAAGGGGTTTATTTAGGAATCGCCCTTCTCTGCCGCGTGTAGACGCGGGCAGTTCTTCTGGGCTAGTCAATTTCCAAAATGGCGACCGCCTGGGAACATGCTAACGAAGCGCGGGATATTTAAATCCCGCGCTTCGTTTGCAATTTCAGTCGCCCTCATTAGCCTCCCCAGTTCGAACTAGGGGGCTAGTATAGACATACCAAGAGGGAAGACTGAAAGAATTGGGCTTATTTAGTTTAGAAAAGAGAAGACTGAGAGGGGACATGGTACTGGTTTTCAAGTATCCAAAAGTGTGTCACGAGGAGGAGAGAGAAAAATTGTTCTCCTTGGCCTGTGGGGCTAGGACAAGAAGCAATGGGCTTAAATTGCAGCAAGGGAGGTTTAGGTTGGACATTAGGAAAAACTTCCTAACTTTCTGGGTGGTTAAACACTGCAATAAATTGCTTAGGGAGGTTATGGAATCTCCATCTCTGGAGATATTTAAGAGCAGGTTGGATAGACATCTATCAGGGATGGCCTAGATGGTGCTTGATCCTGCCGTGAGGGCAGGGGACGAGTCTCAATGGTCTCTCAAGCTTCCTTCCTGTTCTAGTATTCTATGAAATCTATGAAACTCTCCATAATATATAGAATGTTTAAGATCTGATTGATTGATTCTAGTCTAAGAGCATAAGAACAGCCTGTATACATCTGTTGTTATGTTCAGTTACAGAGCTTTTGACATCCTGAGAGACAGAGCAAAACAATAAAAATAAAATCCATCAGAGGAATTGTCAATAGATAGTTCAAATGTCTAAAGAAAATGATTATCATTCAATGCATAATGATCAAGACAAAGAGGAAATAAACTTATTAAAAAATTATGATGGCCATGGAGAAAAATCTGATAATTTGTTACTCTGCCTTTCACACTGTATGACTGTGTGTGCCAGCCTCAGAGCAGAGATCTCAAACTGGTTGTGTGTCCTATAATTAGATTTTACAAACCCAGTATAAACTCCTAAAACGCTGTGACAGTCTGAGTATGGAGTCACAGACAGTCCCTTTGGGCAATCTAGTCTTTCTGCCACCCAGGCAAGCTGTAGTAAGAGATAGTTGGTTGCCCTAAACCTAAAATCACAAAAGTTTCAGGTTACTTCCAGTCCCAAGAGACCAGTCACATAGCGAAGGTCAATTTGTACCTCAGAACTCACTCCAAAGATGACATTTGTATCCAATCCTATAGTTAACTGACTAAGGATTTATTAACTAGGAAAAAAGAAATGGAAGAGTAAAGCAGGCAATATATACACACAAATGAAACGAACAGTCAGTCTATTGTTCCAAAGATGACAGAGATATAGTAATGTTAGCGGTGAATGACTTTTAGAGTTAACATAGATTGGCCCTTGGGATCTTGTCCCCTGTTTCCTAGATCCAGACCAATGAAATTCCAAACAGCGGGGGCGGGGGGAGGGGCGGGCGGAAGGGGGAGGGGAGAGAATTTATTTAGCCATCTACATTTATTTCCTTCTTCCCAGAATTCAAGCTGATGTTATGAGACTTTTGCCTCTTCCTCAATGTGATGAGGCAATTAATAAAGCCTTTGGGTTATGACATCACACAATGCCCTATTTGGATTCAGTTATTTTTTTTTTCTGATGGGCAGGAGATATAGTGCTTTTTTTAAAAATTCAGCAAGGACAGAACACACATCCATGGGATTCCAGGAATAAAACGAAGATGCAGTTCTGCTCCATCATAGTGTACAGTTTCAAGTCTCATGATGAAGGTACATACAGCACACATTTCTTTTAAAATTCCATACCTTGGAGTAAAAAACATCTCTGAACGGACATCCTCAGATAGGTTAAGGCACATGAAGTTCTTTTATAGAGGCAAAATGCTAACACAAAAACAATACTTATTTTTATTTGTAATTCCCCATAAATCAATACATATGTTGCAATTAGGCTCAGAAGAAAAATTGAAAGTCAATGTAAGTTGTAAAAATGCCCCATAAAAATGTTATTGGCGGTGATCACGAGCTTCTACTAGCATAGCTGAAAGTTACGCTAAGTTTGTTGAAAAGGTTATGTTAACACTGTGGAGCTATTTAGGGATACCAGATGTATCCTGAAATAGCTATTCCACATCTTTAAAGCAGCCTGTTATTTCAAAATAGATTTTGAAAGAATGGGCGCGCTATTCTGGTGTCCCTGTAACCCCCATGGAACAAGGATTAAGGGACATTTCGGAATAGCACTTTATTTCAAAATGTGGTGCTGTGTAGACAGTGCCAAATTTTGAAATAAGCTATTTCGAAATTACCTTGATATAAGCTATGCAATTTGCATATTTGCATATTTGTAATTTGCATAGCTTATTTCAAGTTAAGGGTGCAGTGTAGACACATCCTTAGAGAAAAGTTGCTCATCATATAATGATGAACTGATGAAGTCACAAAGTAGTATCAGTGGGGATTATGAAATTGATAAAAAGCATTAGGCAAGGCTGAAGTTGAAATGATATGGAAGAAGTTGCCAAAGAGAATAAAGTAGTCGTTTCACATCTCGAGGAGGAACAGCGGAGACATTCAACTCAATTGATGATAGGACAGCACCATACTGTAAGCATAAAGCATGAACAAACAACCCTATTGAAATAAAATTTGAGTTAACAAGGCAGTATGCTAACAAGTACTGAGGAATCATGTGAAATGTCTCAAGGCATTACAGGATCTTTATAGAGCAAGTGAATTAGGCAGTAAAGAGCTCTGTTAAAATTTCAGCTGAAAAAACGCTCAGGATGAATATTTTTTATTATGAATGGAAAAAATAGTAAAGTATTAAAGTTAAGTAAGATTTTAACATGAAACCAAAAACAAACAAACAAACAAAAAAACAACAACAAAAAAACCCCCACAGGCATATTCTGAGTTAAGTTTCTCTGAACCATCTTAATTATGCCCTGTCTAACATAACTAGTACAGTATCCAATATTAAGCTTACTCATTCTTCCCACATTACAATTTTAATGTATTATGATAACAGTAGTGGTGGTGAAGTAACCCAAATTAATATAGAGACATGTATGCAGGTTTGGTTTTCCTTGCATGATTTTAATCTTGACATAACTTTCCTATTCAGTTTCATGGATCAGGGCCTCTCAGATAGAAAAGTAACTACTATGCACATAGGAGTCCAGTGGCACTTTAAAGACTAACACATTTATTAGGCTCTTAGAGCATAAGCTTTTATGAGCTACAGCTCACTTCCTCAGATGCTGAAGAGAAAAAGGAAAGCAAGAAAGAAAGATACAGAGACAGGACAGTGACATCTGTGTAAGAAGTCAGAATGGATGTGGCTCATCTTCAAAACTGGTGAGAAGCTGAGAATACCTGAATGGGAAACTACCTATTGTAATGCAAGAACCGCTCCATGTGTTTATTTAGACCTTGTTTCAGGGTGTCAAATTTGCATATGAATTCCAGCTCAGTAGTTTCCCTCTTCAAGTTGCAATTCTCAGGCAGAAAAACTTCAAAAATGGACTGCAGAGAGAAACTGCCCTAATAACTGTGTTTTTAGCACTCCTTGTTTTTGCTGAAACAGACTAATATGGCACTACCTCTCTGAAATCTGTTACTTTGCACAGGCATACAAGGAATTTGGTGTGTTCTGGTTTTAAATTCACCCCAATCGGTGCACCAGAAAAAGATTCACCCCTTAGGGAGGCCACATATAGCTGAACCAAACCGATCACTAATCTCATGGTCTTCTCACTATTGCTACTTTGATGCTGCCAGTGCCTCCTTTTTCTTCTAGGAGCATTCCCTACAAGATCCATCAGTTCCTTTACAATTGCAGTGAGTGTATTGAAACCTGATTCTTGTCTGCACAATGCACTGCCTTTTTTGTTTCTTTATTCTTTCCTTCCATTTTTTTTTCTGGCTATATGCTTTACTAAAGCTCAATACTGAACTTTTCTGTAATGTATTGAACTTACATAGTTTTTTATTAGCCCACTTAATCATATGTAATTTCATTTGTTGTTTGCAGTTTGCTACTCTGAGAGCAGTTGTGATAAGTGAGCCCACAAATTTACCCTAGATGTGACCTCAACAGTAAACGGTGAGTGCAGGTTCATAAGCTGTCAAAGTAACCTATAACTACAACTGTGAATGGGAAAAGGAATGAAAGGGAGACAGACTGAATTAGTTCAGACAAAAAGGTCTGCTGATATAACCCAAAGATTGTGTAAACAAGAAAAGTTTGGAACCAGGATCCAAAGAACCAAAATTGATGTGTTAGAAACTAGGACTAATTGGTGGACAAAATAATGCAGGGATGGGCTATTCAACCTATCACTTCCTCTGGGGCTATGTCTACATTGCACATTTATTTCGGAATAAGCTACACTGCAGGGAAGCCTCAAAATTAGTCTGAGGTAGGCTTCCCTAATATAGACATGCTATTTCGGTGTAGAGCCCCAGGAGGAATAAGTTAGAATGGCCCTGGTGAGGGATTATTTCTAAATAGCAGAAGTGGAGCATCTACGTAGCCCCTATTCCAAAATAACTATTTCAGAATAGGCATTATTCTTCACAGAATGATGTTTACAGAAGTTGGAATAAGCCTCCCATTATTTTGAAATTATTTCGAAATAACTATTACTGTGTAGATGCTTGCATTGTTATTTCAGAATAACGTCCATTATTCTGAAATAACTTTTCTGTGTAGACACACCCTGGGGGTCCCTAAAGAAAGAGAAAAATTGACTACTGGAGCAAGCTTCACCATCTGAATTGCCACCACCATTATCTCCTAACACCCCAGACCTTCTTTGCCCTAATCCTGAAAGATGACCTGATCAGATGGGGCAGGTCTTGGGAGATGCCAGATGGGGTCAGGGAAAGGGGTCCAGATGACATTGTCTCCTACACCAGATCCAGCTAAATAAGGAATACCACCTGGATTCTGGTGTAGGAGACAATGTCATCTGGACCCATTTCTCTGACCCCATTTGACATGACTCCTCATTTTTCTTCCCCATCTTATTTCTTGTGGCTAAGACTGGATATTTTGCAACAGCCTGGAACCAGAAAGAGGCAACTAAAAAAAATGCCCTGTAGAACATAGGTGGTGACTGTATGGATACGTCTACACAGCTTCCTTCTTCCACAAAAGCCTATGCAAATGAAGTGTGGATTAGCATATTGCTGTGCTTCATTTGCATAATGAATTAGGAGCCTTTTTTTGTGCAAGAGCTTTTTGCACAAAAAACCCCTCTTGAGCAAGAGCCGTTCTTTCTCATTTTTTCTATAACATCATCTAAGAGATTTTCAGACAAGGGGTTTGTTCCTGCTAAAAACTCTCACCAGTTAAAGGCAGAAGGAACAAGAAATGTTAAAATGAAAACTTTCTTTAATACTTTCCATTTCAAATGATCTAACAGTTTTGTTTACTTTCTTCATCTTTAATAAATTTTCCAAGTATTTTGATGGTTTGTTTGTTATGGTGCTAAGCAGGCTAAAGTCTATGTATACCAAATACTAAACCTGGTTTAAAACACTTTTATGGTGGACAGTAATCATGTTATGGCCTCTGTATTCCAAGTAAATTAATACATAAGCATCATCCTCACATTTGTGTTATTTACCAGGTTCCTGAGCACACTTTTTTTTCCTCTTCCAGCTTCCCTGGTCCATTCCCTTCTTTGTAATATTGCCAGAATTTATCTTGCCATTGACCCTTTACTTCTGCTCAATAGCCTGATTAATGCTTTAATTCCATCCCATTTTTAACTGTCCCCAGCGGGCTGGATCCTTCAGTCCTGACTCTGTCCAACTCTTTGAAGTTGGTGGAATTACTTGAGTGCTTTAGTGCTATTTGGGATGTGTAAGGTAGCAGAACCAGGCCCTTTGGGATTAATCCTGGCACTTTTGTAGCCCCATCAATTTGGCATTCTCTTCTCACCTTCCCTCTCTCTGAACCAATTAATTGTTTCTTAGGGGTGGAATTTTGCAGGGAGTATGAGATGCTGAAAACCCCAGCTTACTTTGTAAATGTCTGGTGCCCTGTTAGGCAAAAGCATAAGCCACTCACTGGACAAGGGAAAGGCCAATGGATGATGTGTACTATGGAAAAGTCATGTCTGCTGTTGTCATTACAGAAAAAAATAAGAGTATTGGACTTAAAAGTAAATTATATTGTAAAACCTGAAGCTGGATTGACATAACTGTTGTTTGCTCCCAAAGATACAGGCAGTTGTTTAACAGACAGCAAGAGCTGGAAGACTGAGCCTGGGTTTTCTGCCACCTTAGTATTTTGATGACTGAATAATGCATCCCACATCACTGCACTCTTCAGAGAAAACCTTCCCTCCTGAATTGTTTTGAAAATCCCCCCTGAATCACTTTAAAGAAGATCACAAAACAGAGTGGTATAACATGGCATAGAAGCTTCAGAAGGCATAGAATTATCCTTCTGTAAAAGCACCAAAAAGAATACTCAATACTTTTCCACAATAGAATTTTGCATTTTTGTCGTCTGCTCTTTATTATCCAGTAGACATTGAATTTAGTTTAATAATTCCAATTGTTACTCTATATGAAAGCTATCAGAGGTACTGACTTTCCAGTTAGAATAGTTTAAATGATATTAAGATGGAAGGGCATGCAGGATGATTAAAATGAATAGCATCTTGTTCAAACAAAATCCAGTCCATTACTAGAATCAGGACTGTGTGGCAAAGCCTGTTCACCTCACATCTTAGTGTTAAAATGGAGACAACTTCAACCACATTGAGTTCAGAATAAGTGTTTAATATTATTGGTTTTGGTTTAAAATGTGAATAGAACCTCAGCAGGATAACATGAATTTGTGTTTAAAAGGACAAGTCGTTTTCTAAGGCAGTAGTCTAAATTGTTCCTCTCTGTTGTGGTTATAACAGGATAATCCATAATAGCCATCAATAAAGAACTAGGACAACTAAATGCAATGGTGAAATTTCATTATAGAAGCCTAGGACATGACATATGTAGTGCTTATTGGTTTTGGAGCACGGTGCTTACCCAGCAAACATAGCCGACAAATTAATCTAGGAATTCTTTTTTTAAAGCAGTTATGACACTTAATTATGCAGCATTCTCTATATTCACCACTGCCGTAAATATTGCTACTTGTCCTAAAGCATGGCATGGCCGTGTGTTGCTAAGCAATTCTTGACATTAATGGAGAGAAGCTAAATAAACATATACGCTGCATAGAAATGCATGCATATGTAATCAGGCAGTCCTCTTTAACTCAAGACAACAGCTTAAAATAGTTGCTCTACATTTTCTTTGCAGCAGTTTTCCCCTCCTCCCCCCCTAATTTGGAGCTCCATTCTGCAGTTACTCATGTTGAAAAGCATGTTCTCACACAGATATCCCAATGAAGTTCATTGGGGCTTCTCTCGCATGAATGCAAATTGAAGAATTGAGCTCCTATGGAATTATTGTAACTGTTTCCTGGCAAAATATTTTCAGTATCATGCAAACACTTATGGAAAACTGGGTTTCATAGAAGAGACAAAAGTATCAGCTTGTGAGTACAGTAAAGTGTGTAATGTATGCTACAGGTGGTCCAGCAGGGAGTCCCACCTCAGAGGTTGCAGACTGGAAGTAGAGCTGGTCTGGTGGCAGGCAGCTTGTGGGGCCAGTGGCTGGGAGTGGATGTGAAGCCAGCCTGCGGGCTGGCAGCTGAGTCTTTTCAGGCTGGGGAATGGAGCCCAGCCAGCTGAGGGCAGGGAGCCCCATGCCCAGCAGCTGAGCTCCAGGGGCCAGGAGGGGAGCCTGGGAGAGCCCCTGAGAGGCTGGAGACCTGACCTCCCCTGGTCTAGAAAACTCTCTTTTTTGAGACCACTCAGATCCCCAAGGTGCTGGACCAGGGAGGTCCAACCTGTAGAACTAGATTGCTCATGGTCCTTCTGTAGCGTGAAGTAGAAGAGTACAAAGGAATCTATCCCTTCCCTTAGGAAGGCACTGTGAGGGTAAAGCAAAATTTCTATTCCAACAGTCCGGGGTGCACAATATTGCTCCCTTCTTTCCTCCCTCCTGGGTGTTCAGTACTCTAAGGATATCCGGGGTGAGGAGAAACCATGGTTCCTCATCCCAGAGTCTTATAAGCAACCATTTGTGGGGTAGTGAGAAGCCCCTTCATGGAGTTCTGAAACTGCAGCCTTTATATGCCTGAGCATTCTAGGAGGTTCTCTGTTTCCTGGTGGCACAAAGCCTCCAAAAGCACTTCACTGGGGCAGTGCAGTACCATACCCTGGGCTTTGCCTATATGGCATGGTCCAGCCTGCCTGTATACTGGCTTTGTATTTGCATTCAGATGCCTTGAAATTCATTTAAAGCTGTCATGCCACTAAGGCACAGCCACCCTACACAAAAGAACACTGTGCACCCATCGCTGTACTCTTCAGGGGTTACAGCAGTCTCCCCCCAGTGGCATGACAGAATGCGAGGCTGTTGGGTCAGCATTCTGGAGGGGGAAGGGATGGAGATGTGGTGAGGTGCAGGTTAGGCATGTGAGAGGAGGCTTCTTATTTCTGCCTTCCCCGTATATGTAAGCTGAGTACAATCTGAGCCTAAGTTAATCTACTGTTTTCTATTGGACTTTTAAAAAGTGTTAAATGGTATAATTCTACTATTCTTCCTTATATATATTGCATTTTAACATTTTGTAAGCCACCCCAAATATTTTAAATAGAGAGACAGAGTGAAAATAAAATAATGAATGAATAAAATAAATAAATAGATTGAAGTTTCCTGTCATAGGTAGCTATCTTTCATGTGACATTTGCAGCTGTCTTGTATAAACACATGTGAGTTATAAAAATTCTTTCTGTGACTATTGCCTTTAAGAAACACACTGAAAAATCAAATAAACATATATTTACTGTAAAATACCTACATGCTATTACATTATGCATTTAGTAAAGAATAATTATATAGATGGCTGTCCTATCTGATAATGATATCATGGCATTGCACGTGTTATCAGGCAGCTGTATAGCCCAATATATAAGGGGCAGGATCATGAACAATGATCAAGATGCTAAAGGTGTCAGTCAGAGCCTTATCTAAAGACATTGATGCAACACAGGCATAACTGAGCCTTTATTACTGGCTGTGAGAGATGGCAAGATGGCTGTAAGAGTCCAAGCTGGCATCCTAGTCCTGGAAAGAAGGGTGTAAAAAAATCATATTACTCGTATATATGGCTGTTTGGATAGTGAGAGACTATAAAGGTGGAGCGCTACAATGCCATTTTTACAAGGACATGTTTCACAGTAGAATAATCATGTACTTAAGAGATAATGTAGACAACCCCCATTTCCCTGGGAAATAATTGGAGTAGGTCAAATTGTTAGAGCAAGGGCATGCCTGGTTCAAATAGTTTTTTTATTTTTTATTTTGGTTGATTTTGGTGTCGCTCTCAAACGCTTAGCATTTCACAAAAATTAAAACTGCATTTGCCAGTGTAATTCCCATTCCTGCCCAGGGCCGGCTTTAGGAAATGCGGGGATCAATTCGAACCAAATTTTGGTTGAGAAAAAAAAAAAAAACCAGCCCAGCACACAAAGAAACAACTCACAGCCCCTTTAAATCCCCAGCTACAGGGCAGAGTCCCGCCTTCCAGCCAAACCCACGGGCCGACTCCCCCTCCTGCACTGCACAGAAGCCACCGTGCTCCTCCTCCGGGGCTGATGCCCCCTCCCGCAGCGTGCCCGGTATGCCAGCACACTTCCGGGTTTAGGGCGCGGGGCCCTCTGGCTTTAGAGCACGGGGCCCTTTTAGGCGCGGGGCCCTATTTGGGGGAACCGGACTGAATCCTGGAGGGTGGGGAACCCCTGTCTCCGGAGAAAGTTGTGGAGTCTGGGATGGAGAGACCTGTGCAGCAGCGGCCGCAGCTCCAGGATGACAACTGTGATGACCAGCAGCTCCTGGACGAGGAGGAGAATGCCAGGAGCGTGGTGACCCTCACCCAGGAGCCAGTCCCCCAGATGCAGGAGGCCTCCCAGACATCTTCGGACGCCAGTGAGGGAACATCAAGTGAGTGCTGTGAGGTTGCAACACACACAGGGCAGGGGAGGTGGGAGAGCAGGGGATGGTGTGTTACCATGATGCGTCGTGCTGATCACAGCCTGGGGGGAGCCACACACATGTCCGACTCCAGGGAGGGCCATCCTACCCCCGCATGGGTGCGAGGTACCACTTGCTCCTGCAGACAGTGCTGCCAGGTGCAGGCATATGGGCTGGGGGCCCTGAGAGGGCTAGGCTGCTCCAGGCCCTCTGCAACCCATGGGAACTAACAGTGGCCAGACACTTCTCTGTGATGCCATGGTGTGGGTGGTTGGGGGAGGGGGGCAGGACAGTGGCCTATATGCCTCTTGGCTCCAGTGAGGCCGTGGCTGATGGGCAGGCCACACCAGGGCTTGCTGTGAGAACATCAGCATCCCCTATCCCTAGGTACTCACTGCTCTCAAGGAGGGCATGCCCTCAGGGACAGTGTGAGTATGCATGGCTGACTACTTCTCCCTCTTGTCCTCCACAGCCAGACCAGCCATCCAGGAGGGGCAAGCTACACCTCTCCCATCACCCAGCCATCTGCATGGAAGCCACCGGCACTGGCGCACATATCATGACCTTATGCACCAGCACATCAGGGTTCTCCAAAGGATGCAGGACACATTGGCAGAGAGGACACAGGCAGAGGCAGAGTGGCACAACCGTTTGCTGGACAAGTTTGTCCAGCAGCACACCACTATTCGTGCTGCTATCTAGGAGGTGACGGCCTTCCCAGGTCCTGTCCCCCTGCTCAGTTTGCCCCCCCTCGCCCTCTGGCCCACCCTTACCTCCTGCCATCCTGGACCCAGGTGCAGCCCCACCTCCTGCCCAGCCCCCTACTGTCCCAGGCCGCATTCAAGGCTGTCTCCGACTAGGCCCCCATAGCTGAGGTGGCAGGAGCTATTTGTCCAGGCAGCACCCTCAGCCCTGAGCCTCCCTTCCCGCACCCCCTTTTAGGTTTACAGTCCTCTCCCCCTTCCCGGTTTACAGCCCCCTTCCCATTGGTGAGTGAAGCACTTTATTTTGTAATACAAAGTTTATTTTTCATGAAAAAAGAGTGTTAATGTTTGTTACATACAACTTTGCATTAAACTGTAAGCATTTCATAAACCACACCTGGTGTGTGTCTGTGAATGTCCACGAAGTGGGGCAGAGATGTGGGGGAAGGTACTGGGGGCCAGGAGCAAGCCCCCATTGGGAAGTCCCTGGGGAGAGTCATTGGCCTCCTTGGGAGAATCTCTCTTTCAGGGCCTCCCGAATGCACAATCCTGACTGGTGGGCCTGGTGGAAGGCAGCTGTCCGGGGCTGCTCAAATTGCCTCCCCTCCACATCACCTCGTGTCCCCCACCCTGGGAGGAAGGTCTCCCCTTTCCTCTCCACCAGGTTGTGGAGCACACATCAGGTGGCAACCACCTTGGGGATGTTGCGTTCCCCGATGTCGAGGCGAGTGAGCAGGCACCTAAACCTCCACTTCAGACGTCCGAAGGCGCATTCTGCGTGCAAGCGAGCCTGGTTCAGGTGTGAGTTAAATTGTTCCCTGCTCACATCCAGATGGTTAGTGTAGGGTTTCATGAGCCAGGGCATAAGGGGGTAGGCCACATCAGCCACGATGCACACAGACATCTGCACATCCCCGACTGCAAAGTTGCACTGCAGAAAGAATGTAGGAGTTCTGGAAGATGTGGGCATCATGTGCCCAGCCCGACCACCTGACACAAATGTTCATAAATTGTCCCTCCAGGGCCTGCAGCACCATGGAGAAGTAGCCCTTTCTGGTTTTGTACTGGGCTGCTCGATGGGGCGGTGCTCGGATCGGGATGTGAGTCCCATCGAGCGCTCCTCCACAGTTCGGGAATCCCAGCCCTGCAAATCCAGCCATGATGGTGTCGAGGTTGCCAGGGCAAACAGTCCTGTGCAGCAGCTTTGAATTGATGGCACTCACCACCTGCAGAAAGAGACAATTAGAAGCACACAAAACAGGAAATTAGAGGGGATGCCTGAGACCTTGAGAGGTGCTCCCCACCCCTCCCCTCCAAGACCCCAGGACTCCCCCACCTCAGGCGGCCCCTCCCCCCCCCCGCACCAGGGCAGGGTGAGGCCAGGAGGATCCTCCCACTCCCACCCCATCCCCCACTCCCTCTGCCCTTTCCTGATGGTCCCCCTTTTCTGCCCCCCCCAGGACTGTCCCCTGAGAGTGACTTATCTCTATCAATATGGCCCCAGCAGTAGACCTCCCCATGCCAAACTAGTGTCCCACCAAGCGGTAGCTGTTAGGCATGGCCAGCTTCCACAGGGCAATAGCAACTCTCTTCTCCAGGGGGATGGCGGGCCACAGGTGGGTGTCCTGTCATTTGTAGGGCAGGGGTGAGCCAGGTACATGGCTCCTGGAATGTGGACTTCTGCATTTGGAAGTTTTGGATCCAATGCTGGTCGTCCCACCGCTCCATGACGAGCTGGTTTCACCAGTCTGAACTGGTGTCCAGCCTCCAAAATCACCTCTCCAGAAAGAAGTTCGGTGGCAAGGCCATTGGTGCTGCAGCCTGGGCGAGGGGCTCAAGGCTGGGTTCTGAGTCCGGATGGGGCACGAGCATCACGACGGCGTCATGGAGGTACAGCAGAGTTTCCAGCATGACAGTGTGGGGCCATTACCTGCTCCATGGCAAAAAAAAAAAAAAAAAAAAAATTCAAAACCAGGAAAACCAACAAAAAAACAAAGTGCTGTGGTGTCCAAGAAAGCAGGGCAATCACAGCACACACTGCAGAAGCTTTGCTGTCCCTCTGAGAGGTAGGCAGGCTAGCTGCAGCAGCAGAGAAACAGCTGTCCAGGGGCATCCCTTTAAGCGCACGTCTCTGCAAAGGGCATGCAGCAGCACCTGGAAGTAAATGCTGTTCCCATGCCCTGCCAGAAGTGGTTCCAGGTGCCCTTTTTTCAACAGAGCATCCAGGCAGTCTGGACGCTCTTTTCTGAAAAAGCAGATCACTTTTTCGATCCACTTTAAGGAATCTGGACTCTCACCACGTACCCTAATGTCCTCTAACAGCACAGTAAGCAGAGGAAGTTTTGGTAATTCTGCTAGACAATATTGACCTCCTGTGGTCCAAAAAATTCTCTCGTTCAGAAACAGGTCCCAAGGGTTGCAGACTAGAGAGGTTCAATCTCTAGTCTTGGCTGGAGTTCAGATATTAAAGGGTATGTGTTGTTCAGAAATAAATAAATAAAAGCCCTACTGGTGGAGTAGCAGGGTATATTAATGCTTAGATAGACTGTAATGAAATTAGAAGAGATGGAATGGATATGACAGAATCTGAATGGGCCAAAATTACGGTGTGGAAGAATGCAACTAGAGCTTGCCCTGATATAGTG
This sequence comes from Pelochelys cantorii, assembly GCA_032595735.1. Classification (NCBI taxonomy): domain Eukaryota; kingdom Metazoa; phylum Chordata; order Testudines; family Trionychidae; genus Pelochelys; species Pelochelys cantorii. The sequence continues at coordinate 238,493,378 of CM064327.1, forward strand.
CTTGGGGTATGTTACAGACCCCCAGGGACTGATCTGGATATGGATAAATACCTTTTCAATTTTCAATGAAGTAAATACTGCTGGGAATTGTGTAATTATGGGAGACATTAACTTCCCAGATACAGACTGGAGGACAAGTGCTACTAACAATATTAGGGCCCAGGTTTTATAGAATGTGATAACTGACATATATCTTCACAAAAAAGTTGCTGAACCAATAAGAGTTGATGCCATTTTAGATTTGCTACTGATGAGTAGGGAGACTCTTATAGAAAAACTGTTGGCAGAGGACAACCTTGATTCAAATGCTCATGAGCTAATTCAGGTTAAACTAAATGGAAGGATAAAGAAAATAGATCTGCAATGAGAGCTCTTGATCTCAAAAGAGCTAACTTTAAAAAATTAAGAGAATTAGTTGGAGAAATGACCCATGGTGGGTGAGCGAATGGTGCCTCTCACCTGAGTGAGCTCTGTGTGTTTCAGTGGGATTCCCTGCTGAGCCAGTGGTGGACCAATCTGCCACTGCCAGCACTTTATGTTGGGAAACCTTACTTGGGCCACCAGCCCCTTGTTGACACTGCTACACTGACTCTGGCTATTAGGCCATACTGTCCTGTGGCAGAGGGCTGTGATACTGTCTCTGGCTATTAGGCCGTGCTGCCCTGTGGCACAATGCTGCTATACTAACTCTGGCTAGTAGGCCCAATACCAGATTTATAATGGAGCCAAAGATGTGATTGTCCCAGGCCTATGCACAGCAAGGGGCCCACCTGGCCAGCTGACTGTACCCCTCTTCTGCTGTACCCAGTAGCTGCAGTGCCTGCTCTCCTCTATCAGCTCTCTGCCCCCCCCGCTCCGTGCTCATAGCTGGCTGGCTCAGGGCTTCTCCTGGTCCTGGACCCACCACCAATAATTTCACTCCTTTCTTAGCTTGCCACCAACTGAGAACTCCTCTCTGCACATGCGCCCCACCTCTTCACCTCCCCTTCCAGACAGGGGACGGGGCTTGGATAGGATCTGACAGAGGGTCCATGGTTGCTTCCTGCTTCCCCAGGGTCAGGAAGCACGGAGCCTTGGAGAGGAGCGGCCAGGAGCACAGGGGACAGAGTCCCTGCTGCTGCGCAGGTCTGAGTCTGCAGCAGCTGAGGAAGGGGCAGTGGGGTGGGCCACTAGGGCGCCGAGCCACTCACTCACTTGTCTGGCAACTGGTGTGAGTCAGTGAGGATGGGGGAGCAAGGATTTCAGGAGTCCCCACCCAGGCAGTGCACTGGGAACAGGAATCCCTGTGTGGGCTGGAGGCTGGGGACAGTCAGCTCCTCCCATAGTTTCCAACCGACCTACCGTCAGTTGGAAAGTATGGGATGGGATCAGCTGATAGTTTCCCATCTGGGCAGTACAGCAAACATGGCCCTGCCCACTAGCTCCTCTCTTCCACTCCCTGGTTCCCCCTCCCACTACGATTCTGCTTCCTTTAAGGCCTAGCCTTCCCATTTTAAAAAATGATGTCCCCTCCTCCCCCGGCTTTTCTGGCCCACCTATTGCCAAGTATTCCATTTTCTTTAACCATAATCTCTTGTAGAAAATGAGAGCTGCCAGTGTCCGTCTGGTTAGCAGTGCTGACTGGAAAAATGTCTGGTTACAGGAATAAACTGAAGTTAGCCTGCCCCCATTCCTTATGTAACCCTTCTGCCAGGCCGAGTTAATAGCAGCAAGGCCCGGGTTCAGTATCTAGGGGTCCCCTCCCCAACAACATAATTCAACACCTGCTTGAGCCCCCACCCAGTGACCTGGGAAATCTTATACACACCGCTGGGTGCCTCAAAGAGGCAATTTTTCCCCTCTTGCAAGCACAGAGCCTCAGTATAGCAGCAAATCTTTAATAACATGAGCATAGGCGTGCACAGCACATTTCATTAGGGTGTGCACCCAAAGAATTTTTTTAAATGTATTCTTTGACCCCCATTAGCCACACCCCTGACCCCCGTTAATCACGCCCCCGACTCCCATTATCCACGCCTCTGGAGATAACACTCTCGGGGCAAGATGGACACATGATCAGAAGTAAAAGGTGTCATGTGACCTCCCCTCTAAGGACTTTTCCCACCATCCTCCTACCAATAGGGATTTGGCCCCCACCAAACCCCCCTCATGCAACTATCCTGCAATTGCATTAACCCAATGTGTGTGACATTAACTTGGGGGTGGAGAGGCTGGGGGAAGTGTTCCCTCTAAGAGCTTTCTCCCATGAGCAGAATGAATTTTGTGTTGTGCACCAGTACTGAGTTCATGTGGCTTGTTTGGATGTGCCACTGTGGCACCCAAGTTATTAATAAATATCTTATAAACCTCTCCCTTTTCCCTCTGCTGCCATGTCTCCTCCCTTTGCTCCATCAGCTCCCCTGGTGCCTGCTGCCCCCAACCCCTCACCCTCCTCTGCTGTCCTGACTCCTTCCCTTCTCACTGCCCTCAGCCTTCCTGAGAGCTGCCCCCCTCCACCAGCCCTTCTCTCCCCGCTGTGCCCACTCCTCCAGTAGCCCCACTCTGATCATGTGAGCTACCCCTCCTCATCCCCTCTCCTAACACCTTCCTCTATACGCCTGCCCTGCCTCTCTCCTCTGGTGCTGGTCCCTCCCCTGCAGGTGTCTGCCCTTCTGCTTCACCCCCAGAATCCCCTGGCACCTGCACCTTCCCTTACCCATGCACCCTCCTGGTGCCTCCTTCTTCCCTCACTGCCCCTGTCCCCTTTGCCCTCTTTTTCCCTGATGTCCACCCCCTCACCACCCTCTGCCCCCATGCCCCTCATGCCCCTGTGCCCTCACACATGACTTGCTCCATCCCCACCTTCCTCATGCCCACCCCTTCTTTCAAGCCTTCTCCCAGCATCTCCCCCTCGCTCCTCTAGCCCCCAATGCCCTTACTGTCTCCTCTCCCAGCATCACCCTGTCCCCCCTCCCACTGACACCTCCCCTCCTGCCCTTTTCCTCATTGTCTCCACTTGGCCCCCTGGCATTTGTCTCTCTCTTCCACCCTGTCCCTTGGTGCCTTCCCCTTTCTTCTCCTGACCAGTCCCCCTCCCCTCAACACAAGCCCCTTCCTCTCTCACCCCTTCTCCCTATTTTCCCCCTTCCCCTTTTCCACCTTCTGCCTTCCAGTTTGTGGGGCTGGAGTCTGTGGAGCCACTCCAGCTGCTGGCCCAGGGACAGGCGGAAGGTCTCCAAGAGACACATGAGACTGTAATAACCACAGAGCTCAAGCCCCAATGCTCTGGGCAGGACCGCACACAGAAGCCACATTTATCCTCCGGGCTCAACATCCCACCTGCCTGGGAAATGTAGCTCCCCAGAGCAAGCCGCACGGGGCCAAATTGGTGATTCCTGCATGTCAGGGGCCATTGATCCCTAAGAAATACACAGATCTGGGCTGCTCTTAGGTGAGAGGGCCATGTTAATCCCAAGTCTCTGCTATGGCTGGGAGATGTGGGTGACCTATAGAAAACACAAGGTTTTTTGTTTTTTTTTTAGAAAATCCACAACAAAACTTGGGGGGGGGGGTCTATCACCTCAGTAATGCCAACTCCTTTAGAATTGAGGCTCGGATTATCCAGCACCAGCTGAGGTAGAGCGGGCACAGTGTGCACATGTCTGATATATTTTTACCAAAACTCCTGCCTGCCCAAAGGATTCTCAACCTTTTTTATAATCTTCAGAGGGGGTAGCAGAGTGAGTCTGTAACAGGAAAAACTTAATAAACAACAAATAGTCTAGTAGCACTTCAAAGACCAACAGAACATGTAGATGGCATCATGAGCCTTCATGGGCAGAAGTGGGTTTTGGCCATGAAAGCTCACGATACCATCTACATGTTCTGCTAGTCTTCAAAGTGTCACTAGACTATTTGTTGTTTTTTAAGTTTTTCCTTTTTTATAAAGTACCTTTTTTTAAAAAAATTATAAATACCCCCAATGCACACACCCCTCCCACAGAACCAGCCCCCCATCCCAATGCCTTCACCCCTTCCCAGAGCCAGGCCCCCCAGTGTCCCCATCCCAAAGCACTCACCGCTCCCCCTGAGCCAGGCCCCCCCAGTGCCCCATCCCAAAGCACTCACGCCTCCCCCTGACCAGCACCCCCATCCAAATGCACTCACCCCTCCACCTGAAGGAGGCCCCCCCCCAGCATTGGTAGCCCCCCATCAAATCCTCCCCTCCTGCAGAGCCAGGCACGGGAGGAACGGAACAGCCGGGTAAGGGATTCTAACCTTTAAAGTGGCCACTGGTGCCGCCTGGCCCTGCATCCTCTGCTCGCAGCGTGTAGAGTCAGGAGCACTGAGCTGACTCCTGGTCTCTGTTCAAAAGCATCACATGGTCCAGAGGAGCGTGCACTTCGCTCCCATCCTAGCCCAGCGCCCCCCTAGCATGGTGCCCGCGGGCAACTCCCCCCCCTTTGCTACGCCTCTGCCCCCACCCCTGTATCCTGCGTACGCAGCCCTTTTGAATTCCCCACTCTCTCCCCGCCCTACTATCCATCCCCTTGACGCACGTCCCCCCTGACATCACTAGTCCCTCCCCCTTCTGCAGCGGGCACACAGCCTGGCGGGTGGCTGACGTCTCCCGGCTCGGCGCTCCCCCAGCTGCGGGGCTGATCAGCTGTGCCGCCGCTCCAGAACAGGCGGCGCAGACCGGAGTCCGCTCCCCGCGCGACCCATAAAGCGCAGGGGTCGGTGCAGACTGCGTGTGGGACAGATCAGCCCCCGGCCCATTGGCTTGGTCTGTTCCAAGACATTAGGATGTGCTGGGCACACCCGGAACACCCCATGCACACGCCTATGAACATGAGGTAACTGACATCAGCATTAAATTGGGAAAACACCACAACTAGGATTCATAGACCAAACCATGAGCAAAGACCCACCCCGAGCCATGAATCACCCAAAGTCCCCAAGAGCCCAACACCCCAAGAATCTCGAGTCCAGCAGCCCAAAAATCACCCAAAGTCTGACACCCCAAAAGTCTCTGTCCCGGGTCAGTGCCACCCCAGGGTTCAAAAGTTTACCTGCAGAGTTTTTACCTCCCAACCTGGGTGGAACAGAGGGGACAGGGGGGTTGATACACCTTACGTGGTCCATCGATGGCCCCGCCTCTCCGTAGGGTTCTGCTGCCACCTTTAACGCGAGTCACTCTGCCACACTCTATCTGCTGTCCCGCGAACTGCTCCAGCCATCCCGCAAACTGCCCTGCTCTGCCAGCCGTCTCGTTCCATTCCATCAGCTGCCCGCCGGTTGTTCCCGCAGCTGCTCCTCTGGCTGCCTGCCACCGCTCCTACTGGCTGCCCACCGGTTGTTCCTACCAGCTGCTCTGCCAGCCGTTCCACAAACTGCTCTGCTAGCAGCTCAGCTTCAGGCTCCCCACAGCACTCAGTGATTTCAGCTCATAGCAGATTTCAGCTCTTTCATGATTTCAGCTCGTTGTAGAGGAACCTCAGTGCTAGTGCACCATTAGCCCAAAGTGAAGTCAGCTCAGCAGTCTGCAACTAGACTCCTAACGGAATCCAAATGAGCTCTGATATGCCATAGTGGAGAGAGAAGGGGGGTGCAGTTGGTGTTTCAGGGCCTCAGACAGGAGCCCCACCACCAGGTACAAATACCTGTCCCCAGCCTCTCTCACTTCACTGGGTTTGGAACCCATGTCCCTTGTCTAGTGAGTGCTACTTAGTTGATGGCAAATCCCTCTGTCATAAAACAGTTCCACTGTTCCATTGTTCTTGAATCACATAATCAGGGTAACAACACTTTATCCCCCCTGCCTCGATAACAGAGAGACTGGGGATCCCAAAGCAGCCAAAGTGACCATTTGGGTTGCTGTGAGCTCATACTAGGCGGGGTGGGTGTGCCTATGCAAACAAGATCAGCTCCTGAAGTCTTTTTGCACCACTCGCCACAATTCACACCAGCAGATGTCAGGGTAGAGCTTATCCTGACCCTGCTTACACTTACCCACACCCCTGAGGGCAGGCAGCTGCTGGAGGAAGGACAGCTCAGTGAGAGAGAGAAACAGAACTGGCTACAATTGGTGAGAAAGATAGGTACCAGCTCTGGGAGGGTGGGTGAATCCCGTTTGCCCCCTCTCCAGCCTTGCTGTGGTTACCCCAGGCCTTCCCCTCTCTTTAGAGACTGGCCCTGGCCCCCATCCCACTGTACTCTTCCCCCCCGCCCCTTCTTCACTCCAGCTGGGGACCAGTCCTCCCCCACCCCCATGTTGCTACCTTGCTCCAGCTGGGAACAAATTCTCTCTCTGTAACTTGAAGTATTATACCATGATTTGGGGACTTCCGTAATTCAGCCTGAGGTTATATGTCTATTATAACATGCAATATGCAGGAAGTCAGACTAGATAATCACAATGGTCCCTTCTGATCCTAAAGTCTATGAGTCACTGGGTAGCTTTAACATAAACCTACCACTAGGAGTCATCTCTTGTTTTCACGAAAGATATTGGTGACATCCCAGAAATAATTATTGCTGTGTGATGGGCGTTGGATCAAGCCCATAATCCTGTTGCATGGCAATATGTTGGGCTCCACAATGGCTGCCTATGAGAATCTGGGATGAGGAACCATGGAGTTAGTTCCCTTGCTCGGTGACATAAGCCCTTTTCTTACTATGTGGCGCAGACAAGCAAGGACTCAAGCAGCAGAAGGATACCACTCTACCTCCCAGCATAATCAATGAAATAGCCACTGTTTCATCAAGTAGTTTGCCTTCAAAACCAGTATTGTCAAAGTGACACATTTCTGAGGATATTCAAACATCATTGTTTTATATCCCACCACAGAATTTGGCCCTAAAAAATAATTAGTACTATTTTAGTTCACTCCTCAGAATCTATACCACTTAAGATAATTTCACACCATACTATATATGTTTTCTAACATGAAGCTTCCGATGTGCAGTTATTCTACTTCCAATTAATATTTTCTTGACTTCAGACTCTTTAAAATCATGCAAGTTCTTCTATATTTAATGACGTACTTGAAGCTGTGCCACACTGAATAAGAAAATACATTTAGAATACATATAAAAAATCAGCCTTTCAAAAAAGGCTGCTCATGACTGTTACCAAAGAAAATGGAAATTATTCCCTGGTTTACAATATTCTTTGACCAATGTGTTCATTCATTCTTTTCAAATGGATGAATGTTCTCTTTAGTGGAAAATTGCATGGCTGTCGGGAATGAGAATGATATCGGCTCAAAATCTGGCCTAGTGTATATCAAAGCAAACACAAACCACTCTAGTATTTAATGAAAGGCTGGCAAAGTGATTTAAATGCAGTTTGAGTTGCTTTTAAGTGTCATAAACAGGTCATCATAAACACTATGGCTGTGTCTAGACTGGCATGAATTTGCTCAAATGCTTTTAACGGAAAAGTTTTCCGTTAAAAGTATTTGCGCAAGAGAGCATCTAGATTGGCACGGACGCTTTTGCGCAAAAGCATTTTTTGCACAAAAGCATCCGTGGCCAATCTAGACACGCTTTTGCGCAAGAAAGCCCCGATCACCATTTTAGCCATCGGGACTTTTTTGCGCAAAACAAAACTGAGCTGTCTACACTGGCCCTTTTGCGCAAAAGGTTTTGCGCAAAAGGACTTTTGCCCGAACGGGAGCGTCAAAGTATTTGCGCAAGAAGCACTGATTTCTTACATTAGAACGTCAGTGCTCTTGCGCAAATTCAAGCAGCCAGTATAGACAGCTGGCTAGTTTTTGCGCAAAAGCGGGTGCTTTTGCAGAAAAACTGGCCAGTCTAGACACAGCCTATTTGTGTGAATTTTAAAAAATGCCAGATACTTTGTCATAGTCCTATATTGTGTATCAGTACACTCTAGGCCACATTCTGATCTAAGTTACACTACGCTAAAGCTGAATAATTTCTTTGAATTTATTCCTGCATTCACAACAGTATAATTGAGAGTCTGGTCCATAGGTGTACAGGTTGAGCTTCTCTAGTCCGGCATCCTCAGGACCTGACCAGTTCTGAACGAGAGAATTTCTGGACCACGGGAGGCCAATATTGTATAGCAGCATTTCCAACACTTCCACTGCTTACTGGGTTGTTAGAGGACATTTGGGGTAAATTAAAGCTAAGTAACAACACAGAACACTAAGATCCTGGACTGATGGCTGTAAACAAACTTTATAGGACTGTGGGAAACTTAGCCACACCCATGAAAAGTGGACATACGGTTAACTAACATCATTCTGGATGACAGAAGTTTCTGGCCCAGAAAGTTCTGGATTAGAGAGTATCAAAGTGTACCACAATTGTGCCTCAAATACCAAAATCAAGCTTAAAATGACTAGAGTTACAACTAGATTAGGAAAATTTGCACCAAAGTGGCTACACTGGAGCATCCTCTTAATATAGATCACTGGTGGACAACCTTTGGCTCAAGGGCCGAATGAGGTCCATTGAGGTTCTGGGTGTGGCCTGCTAGACACTTTGTTTACCATTGCCCACATGCAGGGTTGCCAGCTTCCACTGGTTTCAGTCCACATTTTTTTTCCTACAGGTATTACTAAAGTGACACGCACATAAAGCAAGAGCACCTGAGGTGAGGTGCATGCTGATTGCACACAACATTGACTGTGAGAGCTGTGCACTTCCTCTGCATCCAACCAATGCGCTCCTAGTATTCAGTCAGCATACACTGCAAATTCTAGGTGTGCAAGCACAGTTAGCAAAATTACCCCATTCCAGGAAACCGTCTTGGTTACAATGACCTTGCAGCCAACGGAGATGAAGAAGGGCCTCTCATGCATCCCACTCACTAGCCTAGGTTACCCATCAGTGATATAGATGAAATGAAGCTTGTTCCAGTGTAACATTTGTCTTTGACAGGGCACTGTCTACACTGGAAGGAGCAAGCAGGACAGCAGTGAGTCAGAGGCAGGAATCCCTTTTATAGGCACTCTGATAATAAGGTTCTCTGATACTATGGGGTAAAAAATGTTGTAACCAATCCATTGCCCCAGTGTTCTCTGCCCATTGCCTCATTGCCGGTGTTATGTCTGTTAAAATATTATCCCTGAAAGAAAATCCTGCCCTATAGTTTTTTGTGTTTTTTACATGGCAGAGCTATTAAAGCATTGTATGTAAAGTTCCACGTCGAACTATAGATCGATGAATATGTCTCAAAATATCAAACATGAAAGTTTTCCGTTTTGTGCACACACAGATTTAGCTCCTTACTCTAACACCCAATATATTATAGTAAATGTGTATTAGTTACATATGCACACCTTATACTGGCTTGAAAGTCAGTCCTAAAAATTCTAAGTTATTTTGTCTATGAAACTATGGCATATGATATGATTAGAAAGAAAGAAAGAAAGAAAGAAAGAAAGAAAGAAAGAAACTGCTTAGGTCCTTTATTCTGTTTTAAAGATATAGCAAGTACCTGTACCCAAGTAGCTAACAAGAAGTACAAAAAGGTTGTGTGCTTCCTAACATGGATCTCATCATCATCCTCATCAACAACCATGGGCTCAACGCCCGTTGCTGTCCAATGCCTCCCTCGCTATTTCCTTCCCATCTTTCCCTGTCCAGTGTGGAGTGGCTTAGTTTCTGTAGACTAGCTCCACACCAATCTACTATATCATCTACCCATTCTATGTGGGGCCTTCCTCTCCTATTCGGCCCATCCATTATGCCAAATACCAGGGTCTTAACTTTTCACTCATTATTCATTCTGCTGATATGCACGAATAGCTGTAACTTTCGTTGTATAACCTTCTGCAGTAGGTTCTCTTTCAGCTGTATTTTCCTATATCCATGGTCACCAACCCATTGATCACAATCGACTGGTCGATTCTGGGGGCCCGACCAGTCGATCGCGAGGCTTTCGGGCCCCCCTCCCTCGCTTCCCCTCACCCCCAAGATGAATGCCGCACTGATGCTACTTCCAGGGACAACGGAGGTAGCATGGGCTTCCGGTGGGTTGGGCGGGAGTTCTGCAGCTGCGTGCCAAGTTTCGGAAGTGCGCGGGCTGCTCTTCCTCCCCCCCATTCTCCAACAGCCAGTGCAGTACCTAAAACACCAGTCTGTCACGCGCTGGGGACTTTGTTCCCCCGCTGCCTTCCTGTGCATGGGGAAGGGGGGTGGGGGTCCGGGATTGCACAGGCTCCAGCTGCTCGGGTGGCATGCGCTGCCATGGGGAGTGGAGGAGCAAGGCGTATGCTGCCCAAGCGATTGGGGCTGGTGCGGTCTGGGACTCCCCCTCCTTCCCACGCAGGAAGGCAGCAGGGGAATAAAGTCTCCAGCACGCTGGTTCCAGATGGCGCGGTCTGGGACTCCCACTCCCCCCATTCCCACCCCACACAGGAAGGCATCAGGCATGGGACAGACCAGTGTTGCAGGTACCGCACCGCTGTTTGGGGGACAGGGGAGCAGCCTACACATTTCCTGGGCCTTGGCATGCAGCTGCAGGATCCCCAGGTACTGGTCCCTGTCCCCTCTCCCTGCCCAAGCCCCCACAAGTACCCTGCCCCAGCACCCTGTCCCCTGCCCCAGGTCCCTGTCCCAGCACCGACTGGCACCCTGTCCCCTGCCCTAGCACCCACTGGCACCCTGTCCTCTGCCCCAGCATCCTGTCTCCTGCCCCAGGCACCTGCCTTGGCACCCTCTGGCACCCTGTCCCCTGCCCCAGCACCCTGTCCCCTACCCCAGCACCCTGTCCCCTGCCCCCACCAGCACAGCTGGGGCCACGTTAGTGAGGCTTGAGGGGTTTGGAGGGGTTGTGTTTTTGTATCTCACTTGTGTGGCCCCCACTGACTTTTCTGTGGGTCAGTGACCCCTGACTCAAAACAGGTTCCCTGCCCCTCTCATAAATAAAGACAATGCTGAAATCTTTTGTGTTTGACATAATATTTTATTTAAAAATGAAGCCAGACCAACAAGCCCCCAAATGGGGCCAAGTCCTCATCTGGCCACAGCATCATAACATTCCTGTACCCCCACGCTGACCCCAAATCTGAGCCTACCATATACTGTCATGGCTCTTTCCCCACTCTGGCATGATAAATGCAGAAGTGGGGGCCAGCAAGTGTACCCCAAAGCCTTATCTACCAGGCTTTGGTATAAAACTTCCCCCAAAATCTTAAAAATCTAAATTTTGGGAATAAAACTTCCGCTGCCACCACCCAAATATTAATAACAAGATTAGGGGAAAGATCATTTGGGAAATCTCACCCCGTTATAAAAATCAGGACACACAAGTAACCAATGCCAGGTTAATAAAAAGCAAAAGAGAAAACTTTTATTATTACAACAGGAACAGGAACAGCTAACAGGGAGTTTGGAGAGGGAGTTCTCCAGGTAAAAGAGGAGTAAAAACGGGACCCTTGTGGTAAGTGGCTGTCTGGAGTGTGTGTTTGTGTGTGGGGGAGTTATTTGCTGTGTGCTGAGCTTGTGTTTGTGTGTTTGGTTGGTTTGTTTGATTATTTGAAGGAGCTTCTGAAAGGTTTGAAATCTAGAAGTCTCTGTTAATTGGCTGAGCCTCAGTCAGGGGGAGGGGCTACCAGAGCTATATAAGCCTGTGACTCAGCGACCAGGGAGCTTGTGAACAGGAACAGCTAACAGGGAGTTTGGAGAGGGAGTTTAGAGGGGGAGGTTAGAGGGCACTAGGGACTTCTGACCTTCTTAAAAACAACTCTTATAATAATCTATATTCCAGAGGTTTAAAAAGAATCCCAGTTTCTGCTTAAACTTATTCATTAGAAAAATGGAGACAGAAGCCCAGCAGCAGAGTGGGGGCTATCCTGTTTATTGCGTCGAGTGTAACATGTATGATTACCTGCCCTGTGGGCGGGTGGCGTATGTGTGCACCTGTTGCAAGGAGCTCCTGACCCTCAGAGACCGGGTTCGGGCTTTGGAGGCCAGGGTGGCTGAACTGGAGGAGCTAAGGGAGGTAGAGAGATATGTTGATGAGACTTTCCGGGACACTGTAGTACTGTCCCACCTCCAGTCTGAGAGCCCCAGTGCTCTTAAGGAGGATGAAAGCCTCAAGGGAACAGAGCATTCAATGGGAACAGAGGGAAACTATCCCGTAGTTGGGACCCTCCTCCCAGAGGATGTTGCGGTATCCTCTCGCATTAAGGATACTTCTGAGGGGGAGGGAATGCCAGTTAGGAAGAGGCAGGTGTTAGTAGTGGGTGATTCAATTGTTAGAAACATAGATAGTTGGGTTTGTGATGACCGGGAGAACCGTATGGTCACTTGCCTGCCTGGTGCAAAGGTTGCGGATCTCTCGACGCATCTAGATAGACTTATGCGTAGTGCTGGGGAGGAGCCGGTGGTCGTGGTACATGTAGGTACCAATGACGTAGGGAAGGGTAGGAGAGATGTCCTGGAGGCCAAATTTAGGCTGCTAGGAAAGAGACTGAAATCCAGGACCTCTATGGTTGCATTCTTGGAAATGCTTCCAGTTCCACGCACAGGGCCAGGTAGGCAGGCAGAGCTTCAGAGTCTCAATGCGTGGATGAGACGATGGTGTAGGGAAGAGGGGTTTGGATTTATTAGGAACTGGGGACACTTTTGGGAGAGGGGGAGCCTATACAGGAAGGATGGGCTCCACCTAAACCAGGGTGGAACCAGACTGCTGGCACTAAACATTAAAAAGGCTATAGACCAGTTTTTAAACTAAGAGATGGGGGAAAGCCGATTGGTGCGGAGATGCATGTAAATCGGAGGGAGACTTCTCTTCGAGGAGAATCCATTGATAAAGAGTCTCTAAGCTGTAGTCAGAAAGAGAGGAGGGGAGAGGGCAAACCATGGGCCAGAGCAGACAAACAACCGCATACAAAGGAATCCAATGCACCAGGGAAGGGCAGACAAATAAGCAGTGGCAAATTTTTAAAGTGCTTCTACACAAATGCTAGGAGTCTGACTAATAAGATGGGTGAACTAGAGTACCTAGTATTAAATGAGGAGATTGACATAATAGGCATCACTGAAACCTGGTGGAATGAGGAAAATCTGTGGGACACAATCATACCGGGATATAAAATATATCGAAAGGATAGAGCAGGCCGGGTGGGTGGTGGAGTGGCACTGTATGTGAAAGATAATGTAGAATCAAATGACATAAAAATATTAAGTGAATCAACATGCTCAATAGAATCGCTATGGATAGTAATTCCATGCTCCAATAATAAGAAATTAGCAGTAGGGATATATTACCGACCACCTGACCAGGACAGTGATACTGACATTGAAATGCTGAGGGAGATTAGAGAGGCTACCAAAATAAAGAACTCTATAATAATGGGGGATTTTAATTATCCCCATATTGACTGGGTACATGTCACCTCAGGAAGAGAAGCAGAGATAAAATTTCTCAATGGCCTAAATGACTGCTTCTTGGAGCAGCTGGTGCAGAAACCCACAAGGGGAGAGGCAATTCTCGATTCAGTCCTGAGTGGAGCGCAGGATCAGGTCCAGGAAATAACCGTTACAGGACCGCTTGGGAATAGTGACCATAATATAATAACATTCCTGTGGTGGGTAGAACACCTCAGCAGTCCAGCACCCTGGAATTTAATTTCAAAAGGGGGAATTACACAAAAACAAGGAGGCTAGTTAAACAGAAATTAAAAGGCACAGTGACTAAAGCCAAATCCCTGCAAGCTGCATGGAAACTTTTTAAAGACACTATAATAGAGGCCCAACTTAAATGTATACCCCAAATTAAAAAACATAGCAAGAGACCTAAAAAAGTGTCACCATGGCTTAACCACCATGTAAAAGAAGCAGTGAGGGACAAAAAGGCATCTTTTAAGAAGTGGAAGTCCAATCCTAGTGAGATAAATAGAAAGGAACATAAACACTGTCAAATCAAGTGTAAAAATGTAATAAGAAAAGCAAAAAAAGATTTTGAGGAACAGCTAGCCAAAAATTCAAAAAGAAATAACAAAATGTTTTTTAAGTACATTAGAAGCAGGAAGCCTGCTAAAAACCTATGGGTCCCCGAGACGATCGAACTATCAAAGGCGCAATCAAGGACGATAAAGCCATTGCGGAGAAACTAAATGATTTCTTTGCTTCAGTCTTCACGGCTGAGGATGTTGGGGAGATTCCCAAATCTGCACTGTCCTTTGTGGGTGATGAATCTGAGGAACTGTCCCGGATTGAAGTGTCATTAGAGGAGGTCTTGGAACAAATAGAAAAACTTAATGTTAACAAATCTCCAGGACCAGATGGCATTCATCCAAGGGTTCTAAAAGAACTCAAATGGGAAATTGCTGACCTATTATCTGTGGTTTGTAACCTATCCCTTAAATCGGCTTCTGTACCTAATGACTGGAAGGTAGCCAACGTGACACCAATATTTAAAAAGGGCTCTAGAGGCGATCCGGGCAATTACAGACCGGTAAGTCTAACTTCAGTACCGGGCAAATTAGTCGAAACTATAGTAAAGAATAAAATTGTGAAGCATGTAGAAGAACATAATTTGTTGGACAAAAGTCAACATGGTTTCTGTAAAGGAAAATCCTGTCTTACTAATCTATTAGAGTTCTTTGAAGGGGTTAACAAACATGCGGACAAGAGGGATCCAGTAGATATAGTATACTTAGATTTTCAGAAAGCCTTTGACAAGGTCCCTCACCAAAGGCTCTTGTGTAAATTACATGGCCATGGGATAAGAGGGAAGGTCCTTTATTGGATTGAGAACTGGTTAAAAGACAGGAAACAAAGGGTAGGAATAAATGGTAAATTTTCAAAATGGAGAGGGGTAACTAGTGGTGTCTCCCAAGGGTCAGTCCTAGGACCAATCCTGTTCAACTTATTAATAAATGATCTGGAGAAAGGGGTAAGCAGTGAGGTGGTAAAGTTTGCAGATGATACCAAACTGTTTAGGATAGTCAAGACAGAAGCAGACTGTGAGGGAGTCCAAGAAGATCTCACCAAACTGAGTGATTGGGCAACAAAATGGCAAATGAAATTTAATGTGGATAAGTGTAAAGTAATGCACATTGGGAAAAATAACCCCAACTATATGTACAGTATGATGGGGGCTAATTTGGCTACGACAAATCAGGAAAGAGATCTTGGAGTTATCGTGGACAGTTCTCTGAAAACTTCCACACAGTGTGCAGCGGCAGTCAAAAAGGCAAATAGGATGCTAGGAATTATTAAGAAAGGGATAGAAAATAAGACCCAGAATATCTTACTGCCCCTGTATAAAACTATGGTACGCCCACATCTTGAATACTGTGTACAGATGTGGTCTCCTCACCTCAAAAAAGATATTTTGGCCTTGGAAAGGGTTCAGAAAAGGGCAACTACAATGATTAGGGGTTTGGAACGGGTCCCATATGAGGAGAGGTTAAAGCGACTGGGACTTTTCAGTTTAGAAAAGAGGAGACTGAGGGGGGATATGATAGAGGTATATAAAATCATGAGTGGTGTGGAGAGGGCCGATAAAGAAAAGTTATTTATTAGTTCCCTAAATAGAAGAACTAGAGGACACCAAATGAAATTAATGGGTAGCAGGTTAGAAACTAATAAAAGAAAGTTCTTCTTGACACAGCGTGTAGTCAGCCTGTGGAACTCCTTGCCAGAGGAGGCTGTGAAGGCTAGGACTATAATAGAGTTTAAAGAGAAGCTAGATAATTTCATGGAGGTTAGGTCCATAAAAGGCTATTAGCCAGGGGATAAAATGGTGTCCTTGTCCTCTGTTTGTCAGAGGCTGGAGAGGGATGGCGGGAGACAAATCACTTGATCATTGTCTTCGGTCCACCCTCTCTGGGGCACCTGGTGCTGGCCACTGTCGGCAGACAGGATACTGGGCTAGATGGACCTTTGGTCTGACCCAGTACGGCCATTCTTATGTTCTTATGTTCTAACAATATTCCTGTTGCAAGCATAAGGATCAAATGGAAAGGTAACAAAATATACTCATGGAGGAATTACACCATGGGCTAGAACTTAGTTAAAAAGAAAAGCCAAGCATCTCTTAAGCAGTGCCAGATATCAGATCCCATATCCAACCCTTAAAACAATAAAGCCTAACGAAACTACCTAAACTTTACCCTACTTACAGAAAATGAAGAATGGTGTCTTGGAGAGAGAGAGACATGCTTGTCCCTCTTTGTCTCTGCAGAGCCCACACCCAGAGAGAGAAAAAAAAAAGAGAAGAAAAAAAGCCCAAATTCCTTTGTCCCAGTTTGAAAGTCCCACCTACATTCCTACTGGTCACTCCACCTGGCTAGGTGTAGTTAACTCCTTAATCCCCAGGCTGATGGCTAACCCTCATAATCATGACACCCCAAATCTGAGCCTACCATATACTGGAACTCTCTGTCCTGCACCTCTCACATCCCCAAACTCCTGCACCCCCACATCCTCAGTCTTCTGCCACAACACACTTGCACCATTCACACACTGCACACACACCATTCACTGCACACACACCATTCACACACTGGGCCCATCATACTCCCGACCTCGCTGCCCTGAGCCCCTCACACACCACAACCCAAACTCCTGCACCCTCACATCCACAAGCCTGTGGCTTGCTCAGCACCCCAACCCTCCACCTGAGCCCAACACTCCACAGCCTGGAGCCGCCTCCCTGAGCCAGCATCCCCTTCTCCACATCCTCCTGCATCCAAATTCCCTCCCAGAGCATGCACCTCTCACCCTTTCCCACACCTAAATCCCTCATTTCCACCCCAGACCCCGCACCTCCTGTCTCAAGACAGTGAGGCTAGACTTCAGGAGTTTTTCCAGCAAACAAGCTCTTTTGGCAGCTCCTGTATTCCTCATTCCACAAGGAATGAGGGGGCTTCCAAAAGAAGGGGGTTTTCCGACATTTGGCCCAGTCTAGACAGGCCAAATGTTGGAAAAATTTCTTCCAACAGAATTATCGAATAAAAGCGGCAGTGTAGCTATACCCTGAGAGTGTATAAGGGCCGGGGATAGCAAGTGATGGAGAGAAGGGCAACAGAGAGGGCAGGGCCTCAAGGAAGGGGTGGAGTCTTGGGGAAGGGATGGGGTAGATCTTGGCTTCTCCTGACATTTAAAAAGTGATGTTGGGTGTAAAAAGGTTGGAGACCACTGTCCTATATAATTCCTCACTGGTGACCTTCTGCATCCATCCTAGTCTCAGGATTTTTCTATAACAACTCTTCTTGGACGCCAATATCCTTCTCTTCGAATCTTTCGTTATCCCCCATGTCTCACATTTGTACAACATGCTGTTAAATACACACGTTTTCAAGATGCTCAGCTTTGTTCCTAAGCTAATCACTTTACTTTTCCAGATCTTATCCATTACCTTCAAACTCACTCTTGCTTTCACTATTCTAGTCACTATTTCCTTCTTACAGTCTAGATCACACATCATGTTGCTCCCCAAATACGTGAACTTCTCTATGTTCTCTAGCTCGATCCCATCTACACTGATCTTCCTTCCTATTTCCTCATCTCCAAATAAGATAACCAACCCTCCTCCTTTATCCTGGCTTGGGACTGTCATGAAACCCCTAGAGGCTTCATGGTGGAGTTTAGATGGATCTAGGGGTCTAAAATAATTTTTGCTTTTTTTCAATTCGAATAGCAGAAGTCTCTTTCAAGATTCCATAGACTAAAGTTGTAGTCTCCTTTTAAGATGCTGGAGCAGAAACAAATCATGCTTTTTCAGTATAGACATGAAATAAAAATACTGTTCTGGTTCTTGATTGAACCATCACTGCCATTTTAGAAGCTTGTTGGTGCTGCCAACAAGACAATCACAGAGTGTTTTTTCTAATCCATTATTGTTTTTCCTTTTTAGGATTTCAGCAACTAATTTTAAAAGCATGTTACTTATAAAATAAAGTTTCCTTAAAAAATAATGAAGCTCACTTGCTGTTTTTGTCATTCAGTGGGATCAGATGTACACGTACATTAATAAATGTGTTGTGAATAGAGCCTTCAGCAATGAACCAGTTTCCCAAGTCTTGTTGTGTCAGCCATCTGATATACTGTCACACTTATGAAAAACAATTGTAAATTTTTGTTCTGAAAAGGTCTTCAGATTTCATTTACATATTCCAGAGAGTAAAAAGTCTGTTAGACTTGTTACAGCAGCTCTTCTTCTTCTATAGTCCCTCAAATATTTTCTGTACAGAGCAAATGCACTTTCCTTCAGAATTTAAAGCCAAATTCCTGTAAAAGATTCCATGAATGATGGAAATACATTTTCTGCTGTTGAATTCAATATGTAAAATAAGGATTCTCAATTTTAAACTAATCACATTCTTCATTCTAGTAATAACATGTTTTTAAAAACCAGTTGATACCATCATCTCGACGTACTGAAGGAAAATATTTTTATAAAAATTCCAGTTTCAGAAGATGTCTATCATTTAGTGAACTAGAAGCAATATACAGAGATTCAGCCTATTAAAATCCTCCATAGATAGTGGTATTCTGTGTGTGTAATGAACCCAAGCCATTGCTGGAACTCCACCATGCATAAACCCTGGGCAAACAAGGAACATTTAGAAATTTCATTGATCTGATATTAAATGAACTCCAGAAGTTACACTGCAACTTGTTTCTTGGAAATCAATGTGATCCTAGTGGTTTTCAATTTGTACTCCATGGACAATTGGAGGTCTGCAGATTGTGTCTAAGGGGTCTATGAAAGGTTGCTATTACCATAGAACTGTGGTTTTCAAACTATATTACACGGACTCTTGGGAGTCTGAAGACTCCGTCTAAGATTTCCAAAGGGTATATACCTCTCTCAGTTTTTATGGGGGATGCAAATAAAACAAGTCTGAAAAACATTGATCTATCCTAAGCTAAAATTGAGGGTAGTACTAACAATATTCAATAAACAAAGTTGAAAATGAAAGTAAAGGAGAATTATAAAGATTAAAAAGACAAACTTTTAAAATTTGTTTAAGAATGAGAATAGTTTAGAAAAAGTATATATGTTACGGCAAATACAAGAATACATTTGCTCAGTAAATATAGTCTTAAGGGCACTGAGGGTACATCTACACTTGCTCCCTAGTTCGAACTAGGGATGCAAATGTAAGCGACTGAAATTGCTAATGAAGCGGGGATTTAAATATCCCGCACTTCATTAGCATGATCTCGCCGGCACGTTACTCCACTCAACAGCTGTTTCAAAAGTGAAAGTGTACGCCGGGATGCGTTAGTTTGAATCAAACCCCTTGGTTCAAACTAACGCGTCCCGGCGCACACTTTCACTTTCGAAACAGCTGTTGAGTGGAGTAACGCGCTGGCGAGATCATGCTAATGAAGCGCGAGATATTTAAATCCCCGCTTCATTAGCAATTTCGGTCGCCTACATTTGCATTCCTAGTTCGAACTAGGGAGCAAGTGTAGACGTACCCTAAAAGAATGAGAATCAGAAAGGCTACTATGCATGTTGTTCAACAAACCTTCAAAAGAGCTTTCCCAGTCATTTTCTATAAGCACACATTAGTGCAAATGTGTGGGTTTTAGAATTTGTGCTGAGATTTCTTCTCTCTAGAACTCCTCCTTAGTCTCCATTTAAACATTAATTCATTCATTGTGTAAATGAAGTAGCAAAGAGTTAAATGAAAGGCTTTGCTTTCTGTTGAATCTCACAGAATAAGATTGCCGCAGAGTTATCCCAACAGGTTAAAACCTGTGCAATTCTCTCACCGCAGGTAAAACCGTTGAAAAATAAAATCATAAGAGACTTTGTATTCACAATCGACAAAGGAGGGAGGGAGAAGATTTATTTAAGCTTCAGAAAAAGGTGCAGTGTTAGGTTTGAAAAGGTACAGTTTGTCTTCAACAAAGCTTCTTTTCTAACAGTCCAAATCCTCAGCTCTGGTCTGCAGATGCCCTTTATTCAGCTATATTTCAAATACGCAATATTTTCGATTCCTGATTCTCTAGGCTCCATACCCTCCTGTGAGGTGATCCCTTCTAGCCTCACTGCTGGGATTTGGAATTGTTTAGAATGAACAAAGGCTGCCAGTGGGAATAGACTGTAGCTAAAATGGGCCATACAGTACCATATGTTCTTCATATGGGGTGGTATCATAAAAACAGTCTCCAGTTTGTTCCATCTTCATAATTCCAGCACAACCTGAGAACTAAATGTTCATCTGAGTGATTAGAAGGTGTAGTATGAACTAGAACTGGCCTATCAAGGCGTGACTTTAGACCACAAACTGAGCTACTATGCCTACCTGAAGAAGACAGCAGCTAAAGTTAAGACAGACAACTACCTTCTGAACAAATTGGCAGGTTTGTCATGGGGTGCTCATGCTCCAACCCTGTGGATGTCAGCTTTTGCCACCTTATATTCAGTGGAGTTGATCGTTACACACCAAACTGGTGGATACGCAGTTACGGACCTCCATGCACATCATCTTCAGCACCCTGCATCTGACTTTACTCCCATGGTTTCCAGTTCTAAGCAATATTGCTCATATCAGACAAGTGGGTGCCACCAGGCCTGCTGGCAGGGGAGCAAAGAGGGCAGTTGCCCCAGGGCCAAGCAATTCAAAGCCATAGTAGCAGCAGTGGCAGTTGGGAGCCCTGGCCCCCTTTGAATTGCCACCAGAGTGCCGGGGTGCCATTTCATGCATCTCTGAGGGCTGGGTGGGGAACGTATGTTGCGGTCTGGGTGGTGCTAAGGGCTCATGCCTCTGGTCTCACACCTTCCACTACTGGCAAGTTACTGGAGGGAAGTGCATGCCAACCCAAACCGGCCACTGCACAGTAACCTTTTGAAACCACCAGCTGCATGTTTTCATCACGTCACCCACTATGGTCTCATCCACTACACCAGGATGTTAGGGCAGAAACACTCTAGTGAGAGGAATGGATATCTGCTATAATCTACAACCAGTCTTTCTCTGCCAACCCCACAGTCTCCTGGCCTGGTTTTGACCCTCTCCATCACCACTGGTTTCTGTTGAATAGGTTCCATGTGGGGCAAGGTCTGTGCAGCCAGCCACTATTTCTGGGGCCTTTGTGTCAGCCCTTTGTGCAACTGCAGTGCAACACAGATGGTGACATATATTGTCAATGAATATCTGCTGACCAAATTCAGTGATGGTCTAAAAGAACTGCATCATGCCCACTAGATGCCATTGCTTGGCTAGACAACTATGCATGACTACACAAGCTAAAGACGTAAAGAAATCTTAAGTGTACTAGTAACATGAACCAATTCACTTGTATGTAGATATCAAAGAAATGTTCATGTTATTGTCTTTACTTACTTATAACCAGTCATTTGCTATCATATTAGTAAATGTAGATAACCATAGGTTAAAATGCATGTTAGTATTAATATGTAAATGTACTGGATATGATGTCAACTTCATGAAAACTAATGAAGGATTGTTTCTGGCTATTTACCCATCACTTGAGATTGGAGCTTTAGAAATATAAAAGATTGCTAACTTCAAAGCATGGGTCATTGTGTCTGGCAGTGGAACTTCACAGACACTGTTTGTATTC
Source organism: Pelochelys cantorii (assembly GCA_032595735.1). NCBI lineage: Eukaryota > Metazoa > Chordata > Testudines > Trionychidae > Pelochelys > Pelochelys cantorii. The sequence continues at coordinate 238,514,894 of CM064327.1, forward strand.
AGTCAAAAAAAGGAAAAGCACAAAGGGGCTTGGTGAAACACTTAACACATTGCTTTCCATGGAATGCAGCTCTAAGATTGGATCCAGGAATCAATCCTGTATCTCTGAGCTGTTTGGACCCTTTCAGGGAGCATTCTAGGTACAAGACAGGGGTCCTCAAAATTATTCTGGGGAACTCTGAAAGACTTATGGGAAAACTAGCAGTTCATTACATGTCTGCTATATTTTGGACTTACAAACTTTCTCTTGTTAATACATTTTATCTGCTTTAACGCTCTGACCATTTCTTACCTAATAATCTTTTAGTTAGTTTACTAGAGAAATTTGCTTCCAGCATTGCTTTTGATGTGAGATTGAGAGTATGTGATCTTTGATACTAGGACCATTATCATAAAGTCTAGAGTATCTGATGGTGAGGTAGACTGAAGAGCCTAAGAGGGACTGTTTGTGATGCTATAGTAAGATTACATTAATGCTGCATGAATTAACTTTTATTGCTGGCTTGGTGAACTCATTTTAGAATATACAACCAGTTTGGGATGTCTGCCCTGTTTTCTGACAGTCTGACCCAAGATTAGTACTTGCTGTTGTGGGCCACTTTAGACAGCATGATGAGGAGACTGAAAAAAATTTCAGGTTGAATTAAATATTTCATTGCTGGGCACTTAAAGCAAGGGAAGTAATGTGTTAGATCTGCAAAACCAAAGGGGTAGGTTCTTCCTTTATACTCCCTAACTGAGAATGTGGGAGACTCAAGGTCAGATGCCTGCTCTGAATCAGGCACAGCTAAGTTGTAAAGTTATGTGAGTACTCTAATCACTGGTCTCTGAATCTCAACTCTGGAAGCAATTTCACATTGTAAAAATACTTACTTTCTTTGGCCCTGTGCATAGTTAAGTGAGAATGACCCTATAGCCTGATAGTTAGGCCTTTGATCTGTCCACCAGGTTTTGACCCACCCTGTCGCCACTGATCTCTGATTCTTGCCCCATATGGATCCCTGTTCAACAGTCAAGTTCTTGCTCCAGAATGGGGATTTGAACCTAGGTCTCCCCCCTAATCACTGAGCAATTCAGTAAAATGGCACAACACTATCTTCTCCAGTCTGGTGAATGGTGACTAAGACCCCCTTGAGAATCTAGCCAAAATTGTGGTTTTGGTTGTTGGTTTTTTTGGGGATTTTTTTTTTTTTTTTTTTTTTGGCTAAAACTAATTTGGCAAATTTTGCTGAATTTGAAAATCTCCACAGTTGACCCCAAACTGTACTTTTCAACAAATAAACTATTAATCCAAAAAAAATCCACACAGCTATAATCTTTGGTTTGTGTACTACTTTGCAAAAGGGCTTTATCTGATTCTTTTTCAGCTGAAGTTCAAACAGTTCCATAGTATAATCTGTCTGCTACTTGTTAAAAGGAACAGCTGTATATATCTCTCCCTCCCACCTTCACCTCCTCCTACCTTCTCATGCCAAGTTTCTGTATCTCCCTGGAAAGTAAAATGCTGTTAAGATGAAACAAACAGTACCCTGGGCTCATAGCTCAGCATCTCAGCAGATTAAAGTTTGACCCGCATTTGGCAAGAGGCATAGAAACTATATATGGCACTTCAAACAACTCTTAAAGGAATGTATAATAAGCATCAACAACTCCCTCAATAACACGAACCATTTCTTTCCAGTATCATAAGCCAAAAAGAAGCCTGTTTTAGTATCATCAGTTAATTATGTGGCTCCTCTCCTGGATGGGCACATAAAAGAAACAGTTAAGAGCAAAAAGAATATACTGTAGCAGTGACAGATTGAGACTCTTCTTGTTAAATTATATCAGTCTGAAGATACAATGTATTAAAGTGGACAGCTGTGATAATGGGTCCTGTTTCTATAGTGTGTCTATGTGTAAATTAGCTACCTCCGACTGCTGTTTGGCCAGTAAAGCTTCTGCAGTTTTGCTTCTAGTTCCACATATGCTGCAGTAATTACAACTGTGTCTTTATTTACTTTTGATGGTAAATATGAATAAATTATGTCACATCACTTTGGTCATCTTCTGCCTGGTCTCTCATTCCAGTATATGTTATGTCATGTCCTATATTCCAATGATTCTATGCAACATGATGCCTGTGGCAGATGTGTCTCATTGTGACATATTTCCCTTTCAATCAGGTCTTTAAACTTTAGTCTACCTATTTTCTGAAAGAAGCTTCAAGCCCCAATAGAAATAGAATATCTATAGTGTCCATATAATGTAATTGTGCTTTGTCACTGCCAAAATTACTTGTGTTTGCAGCATTGCTATAAACATTTTGGTCCTAGGATATTAGAAAGACAAGGTGAATAAGGTAATATGTTTTATTGGATCAAATTCAGTTGGTGAAAGAAACAAGCTTTCACATTTACACAAATTAATTTGGAGCAGGTTAAACCATTGTGTATTATTACCCCCCTCCCTTTTTTTAATGGGACTCCCCTTTCTTAATCATTGCATCATACCATCAGTACTAAAACTAATTCTTCAGTGGCCCTCGTGCTTTGTAGCTAAATTGATTTTTCTCTTCCTAATTCCTGTTTTTACTTCCATTACAAAGCCCACTGGGATTCCCCCATGGGCAATGGATCAGTATTTTCAGACAGTTACATAAAAGAACTGAACATTCTCAGAGCTTTTTAACAGGATCCTAAACAAGAGATTCTTTGATTCCAATTGAACGTAAAAATTGTGAAATCCTGTGATAAGTATTTATATTTTATCTTCTTTTCTGGAATTACATTTTCAAGATCAATTCTTATAAAATGTACAAAATTATGACTTTTGGCAGATACATTTTTAAATAAAATTCATTTGAAATGTATAGTGATTTCAAAAATCATAGAACATATAATGAATCATTCCATTCAAGCATTATATTAGCTCTTTATATTTTTGGTTTGTTTTAAACTTCTTTTTTTGAAGTTTTGAGCAACTTCAAAGCTGAGGGAAAGCAATTGGAAGAGCAATATGAAGTCATTACAAACATCTGGCTTTTTTTTTTTTTTTTTTTTTTTTTAAGGTTTAACACCTTTGGAGGAGAAACAAATGAACATGTTTCAAAAAATATATATTTCTTAAGATTCTGACAGTAACAAAAGCATCTTCCAATTTTTAAATAAATAACTCTCCTACTTTGAGATGTGAACATCTGCAAATCAGAACGTTACTCAGCAAGCAATGTCAACCTTCTTGTGCTCCTTCAAAGTACAGGAACAGATGCTGCTTTCCCTTACCATCTATTACAATAAAGTGTATAAATTGATTCTGGATTGAAAAATATAAATAGGGCAAACTAATGTGAAATGACAGAGGGAAATGAAATGCCATATGGAAAAACTGTTAATTCATAAACCTCTTCTTAATAGGATGAATGTATACGTGTATATGTGTGTGTTCATTGTGCATTTGTGTGTGCTTTCCATTGCAATGGCTACTGGGCAACCAGATACTGCTCTTTATTGCTTCCTGTATCATAAGAGTAAAGAAACAGTCAATTAAATTAATAGGCAACACATTTAAAACAGACGAGGAGCTATGAATGTACTATATTATCTTTAGATTCACAACCAGATGAAATTGAGGAAAATAGTTTATTAAGATTCAAAAGACTTAAACTCTTCAGCTTGAGCCTGCAAACTCTCTGAGCACAAAACTCAGTGGGCGGCATGTTTGTGGAGGGCTTGTAAAACAGAGCCAAATCCTGAAGCCTATATTAATCTTTACACAGCTTGCTTACAGTTTCTCTGGGTTTTGTTAATCCCATCAAATCAGTTCCCTGATCCCTATTTTATACATTTAGCTTTTCTTTCAGGTAAAATAGGTAATCATTTGTAGATAGAAAAAAATACAAGATTTGATACTAGTTATTCTGTACATATGGATCCTTCTATTTCCAGCTAAAATTACCTGATCCTAAAATTACTTCAAGAGAGAGATGCAGGTTTAATCTGAAAAGAGACTGTTAAATGTAGAACAAACGTGGATTCTCCTCCCTTGGAATCAATGGCTTGGTCTATACTACAGTGGGAGGTTGAATTAAGATACGCAACTCCAGCTACATTAATTGCTTATCTGGAATCGACGTATTTTAAATCACGTTTCCATGCCATATACACAGAGGAAGGCCGACAGGAGCAAACATTCCTATCGGCTCCCTTTACTCCTAACAGTTGTGAAGAGTACAGACACTGGACAGAGCTGCTCTCAGCATTTGATTTACAGGTCTATACTAGACCTACTAAATTGAACTCCAGAAGATCAACCTCTGGAGCATCGATCCACAGGTAAGTATAGACGTGGCCAATGAGATTTCTGCCCCTGACTTCCATGGGCAGAGAATCAAGGCCTCAATGCCAACAAGATCATCATATGGCATAGGGGTGGGCAAGAGAGCTTCTGCAGGCTGCACCTAGCTCACCAAGTAGGTTGATCTGGTCTATAGACTCCCTGCTACTCCACTGCTTCTGGGACAACCAGGGCCTGGGGACAGGGGAGCGTGCAGTCTCCTCCCCCACCAGGCTTCCCTCTAAGCACCATGTGACCCTTGCAGGGCGGGTGCAGGGAACAAGAGACTGATTGACCGGGAGGGGGGAGCATGTGAAATCTCCTCCCACCACCAAGGACACAGGTGCCTACAGGGAATCTCCAGACATTCAGAACAGCTGGTGATTCTGTCAGCGTGGGGGGGCAAAGACCTCATGTACTCCCCAACACCCAAGCCAATCAGGGTCTGTGGGCAGGGGAACATGGAAGTGGACCCTGAACCAAAGTTAACGCTGGCTGGAACCAGTGCCGGCAGGGCATCAGGTTAGGACTTAGAGCGTGGAGCTGCTGCCTCAGGCTAGCCGAGGGCTGTGCTTAAAGGGACCCGACCCCCACCCCGGACAGACAGTGCTCAGGGTTCCCTGCTTGCTTGTCTAACTTGATGAGGGACAGCAAAGCAGTCCTGTCTTGGAGTGCCCTGAGTGCCCACACTCGGCACATCACAGCACTCGGCCATCAGCCCGGCTGCACTTGCCGCAGGCTGCCATCCGGGGGTGTCAATCGGGGGGCTGTCAGTATCCAGGATAGAGCTTCCACCCTGAGGAGCCCGCAGAGCCACTCCAGTCCTCCCCATCGGGGGCTCGTGCCCCATCACTCCCTCACCTCCTTCCACTTACCCCTCCCTAGCCCCCCTTTCTGATGTAAAAAATAAAGGACACGTGTTCAAAAATAGAAACTCTCTTTATTTAACAAAACTGGGGGGGGGGGATTAACCTCTGGGGAGACTGGGAAAAGGAGGTAGGAGAGGGGAAGACAGAGGGTGGGAGAGGGGAGGGGGAAACCTGGGAGGAGGGAGCTGGAAGGGGGAAGCCAGGGGAAGAAGGAGGAGGGGAAGTCTAAAACTATGGTACACCATATCTTCACTACTGTGTACAGATGTGGTCTCCTCACCTCAAAAAAGATATTTTGGCCTTGGAAAGGGTTCAGAAAAGGGCAACTACAATGATTAGGGGTTTGGAACAGGTCCCATATGAAGAGAGGCTAAAGAGATTGGGACTTTTCAACTTAGAAAAGAGGAGACTGAGGGGGGATATGATAGAGGTCTATAAAAGCATGAGTGGTGTGGAGAGTGTGAATAAAGAAGAGGGTGAATAAAGAAAAGCTCTTCATTAGTTCCCATAATAGAAGGACTAGAGGACACCAAATGAAATGAATGGGTAGCAGGTTTAAAACTAATAAGCATAAGTTCTTCTTCACACAGCACAGAGTCAACCTGTGGAACTCCTTGCCACAGGAGTCATTGAAGGCTAGAACTATAACAGAGTTTAAAGAGAAGTTAGATAAATTCATGGAGGTTGGGTCCATGGAGTGCTATTAGCCAGGGGGTAGGAACGGTGTCCCTGGCCTCTGTTTGTGGAAGGCTGGAGATGGATGGCATGAGACAAATCACTTGATCATTGTCTTCGGTCCATCCCCTCTGGGGTACCTGGTGTTGGCCGCTGTCGGCAGACAGACTACTGGGCTAGATAGACCTTTGGTCTGACCCAGTACGGCCGTTCTTATGTTCTTATGTTCTAAGCTCAGGGCTCAGAGTTGGGGGTCTCACTGGACCAACTTGATTTTCATGCAGACCTGCTCCTGGGTTCGCATGTGGCCTTTGGTGGCCAGGCTGGTAGCTATCCTGCCCTAGACGGCCGCATTCCTGTGCCTAGTGCGGAGGTCGTGGACGTTGGAGGCCTCCCCCCAACTCTCGATGAGGTCCACGATCTCTGCACTAGACCAGGCGGGCGCCCGCTTCTTGTGGCCCCGGGCAGGCTCCTGGGAGCCGCCAGCCTGGTCCTGGGAAGAGGCGGAGGGCTGGGTGGCAGCGGGTGGTTGGCTCATGCCGTGCCAGGTGCAGGGTCTGCTGGCTGGGTGCTGGCAGGCTTGCAACTGGCACGAGCACTGTAGCCAGACCATGGCCCTTTAAGGGCTCCGGGGCCGGGAGGGGGGCAGAAAAGTTTCCCTGGTTTGGCCCAGAGTGGCCACCAGGGCAACCTGGGAAGGGCTAGCCTCCAACTAGTTCGAATTAAATGGCTACACAGCCCTTAATTCGAACTACTTAATTCGAACTAGGCGTTAGTCCTCATAGAATGAGGTTTACCTAGTTCAAATTAAGCGCTCCGCTAGTTCAAATTAAGTTCGAACTAGCCATTTGTATGTATAGATGCTATGAAAGTTAATTCAATCTAATGGCTGTTAGTTAGAATTAACCTTGTAGTGTAGATATACCCTAACAGAGTGGGGACCAGGCAGGCCATTTGGCCTGGGCCTTGGTGAGACAAAGGGGCCTCAAATTTTGACATTTTTCTACCAAGTCATTTTCATTCATTATACACCTTGCGGTTATAACAGAGACAAAAAAGAAGCAAAAAATTGATTTAAATCATTGTGGGACCTTGGGCCTTCCCCAATTTTTCAGTCACATCCAAGTTTTCATCTGTGTGACTGGCGACTGGAGTAGCTTCTGTGATTAGTGATTCAACGTTATGAATCCACGAGGTGTAACAGTTAATTCAAACTAAGGACTTAGTTCGAATTAACTTTTAACTGCCGCGTGTAGCCGCGGGCAGTTAGTTCGGACTAGGGGGATTTAAAAATGGTGCCCGCCCGGGAATATGCAAATGAAGCCCGGGATATTTAAATCCCGGGCTTCATTTGCAAGTTCGAATGCCTACATTAGCCTCCCTAGTTTGAACTAGGGGGCTAGTGTAGACATACCCTTACTGTGTTTTAAAAGAACTTCTTATGAAAATGAAGTGAAGATTTGAAAGAGGCACAAATAAGAGACGGTGAAAGCAACAGAGTGAATCAGCAGTTAAGAATTTAAAGCCAATAACATCATTTCTCATAGAAAAGACACCTCAGCCATTAGACAGTGACCATACTAACAGTGACACTTCCAGTTCAGTTCTGATGATGAAAACTTTGTACCCACAAATGACATTTCAATGCCACTGCCTGAAAATGAGGAGGTCATTAATCAAGACACAGAAATGCCAACAGTAAGGATAGATGCAGAATCTACACTCGATTTAGAGACTGTGCAGACAGAAAATAAGGACCTCAGAGATGCTGCGCAGCAGGAGTAAGAACTTATGACTACCACAGGATACAGTGTAAAAAGAGTGGTATCAGAACCTGATATTGGACTTCTTGATAAGAACAATGTAATGTAGTCATTTCTCAAAATTAGTTGTTTTCAGATTCCAAGCAATATACTGAAAGATGCTGAAAATCATGCTTTTCCCACTTATCTTGCTGACAAAAATTCTTCCAGATGAATAGATCAACACAAGAGACTAGCTTTGCTGGAGCATGGAAAACCAGGCTCTGTACTGTGTATGCTGTTTCATTTTTAACAGTAATACTTCAAATGCATCAGTACTGTCTGATCCATCCAGTTGGAGCATTAGTAGAGGTTGGAGGAAGTTGAAAGACCAAATACATGTACATGAAACTTCAGTACATGAAACTTCAGATAACTATGTTACATGGAAATCAGCTAGCAAAGCAGCACCAGCTGACAGTTCAACTGAAAACTTACTCCTGAAGTGAAATAAATACAGAGACTGATAACTTGAGTGCATATTGAATGTCATTCTTTTTCTTTCTGAACAGGGATTGTCTTTGTTTGGTTCAAGTCAATATATTGGTGACCCTACAAATGGAAACTTTCTTGGTATACTTGAGCTTCTTAGCAAGTATGGTCCACTTTTATCAAGCCATGTTAAGCATGTTCATGAACCATTGAGAGCAAAAAATGCATGCAAGTTCCTTATCTGTCTCCCAGTATACAAAATGAGTTTATTGAGCTGTGTGGAACATTTGTGCAAACAACAGTTCTTGAAGAGATATGACATGCAAAGTACTTTTCAATTATTATTGATGCAACTCCAGACTATTCTCATAAAGAACACGTGAACTTGGTTGCTCGATATGTTAAAATTGCAGAAAGTTCAAAGGTTTCAGTTGAAGAACAATTCATTTAGTTTGATAATTTCATGCAGCAGCTCCAGGAGCTCAGGGCCAGAGCCCTATGGCAGCGCAAGGGCCACGGGCAGAGCCCTGAGGCTGGAGTCAGAGCCTGTGGCAGCCTGGGCCACCAAGGGAGCTGACAGCAATTGGACAAGCAGCCCAGCCAGGCTGGAGGAGTGGCCAAGGCAGGGGTCCAGCTGGGATGATAGCCTGCCTGCAGCAGGCGGTGGGTGTAGAGGCCATTGGCAGAGGACTTCCCCTGGTCTGGCAAATTCTCTCATTCAGGACCAGTAAGTCCCAATGGTACCGGACCAGAGAGATCCAACCTATAGCTTGTCTTTATTACATTTAGCTGTAATGCAAAGAACCTGCAGACCTGTTTCCTGTAAGATATTAGCTTCAACAATGTTAGCAAAAAGTTTGAGGCCTATGAATTTTGGCCCAGATGAATGACTTAACGAAAAACCCCAAGTAGAGTGTTTAAGGGGAATTTTCAATCACAACAACACAAGTCCAATCACAAAGTTCTCATGGAAACAGACTGGCTTACATAACAATAACAGGTATGTGAGCTACAGCCACAGATACCTATATCACGTATTGGATTTTATAATGAGCAGACAGATCACTGCTGCACCCACAGTGGGGTGTTTGCCCCAAAGTCTATACAAAGAGGGCCATGTGAGGTGTCAAATGAAGGCTTATGTTCTGCTGATTCTATGTATGCTACTCATGTACTTGTGTGATGTTTGTATGTGGAGTTATGAATATGGACTATGTGCTGGAACTATGAATGTTCTCTGTCTGAGACAGAGCAATGGCCTGGACTGCCTGATGTAAGGAAGGAATGTCCAATGAATGACTATGCTAACTAGCATGGCTTCAGGGACAATGGCTCTCAGAGAGGCCAATACACACCTGAGGAATGCGTCTGGAAACCTGCAACCAGCCAGGGCATAATGGCAGCTGGCATGTGGAACAGAGACAGGTCAGTTGACCATGTCACCCACTTCAGCTTGGGAGGTACCAGGAATGGATATAAAATGCCATGAGGCAGTCTCCATCTTGTCTTCAATCTTGCTACCAATCCCAGATGCAGCCTTGCGAGGGACAGAGAACCAGGAAGGACTGTTGACCCATCCTGACATAGGATGTACACTCAAGACTTTTAAGCTGGCAGTTTGTAACATCTCTGCTGAGAGTCTGCATCAAGAACTTGGAGACTGGTGCATGTAATGTATTCTCCTTAACAACCTTACTCTCTACCTTTTCTTTCTTTTATTAATAAACCTTTAGATTTTAGATTCTAAAGGATTGGCCCAGCATTATCTTGTGGGTAAGATCTAAAGTATAAATTGACCAGAGATCTGTGGCTGGTTCTTTTGGGACTGGAGGATCTGTTCGGGATAGGTGAGATTGGGTTCTATAACCTCTCACCTGTATATAGGCCTGGGGTTGATTGTGGCACAGGGAGAGCTGGGTTGTCTAAGGGGTTTTGTTCGTGAGGCTTCCTACTGGCTGGACTGGCAGCTGAAGTGCTCTGTGTGACTGGTTTGTGGCCTATTTGGGAAAGGTCTCCAGTAGAAGGCTGTAAGAAGCCCTGGTTTTGAGCAATTCACCCTGAGCAGACGCCTTCAGCGATGCCCAGGCCTGGCCCGGTCCATCACAACCTAACCCTAAGAGAGCCATGGCAATGAATTAATGTATAAGTTTAGATAATCAATATACTAACCCATAGGTGAAGGACACAAATAAAAAAGATGGGAAATCCCTACTGAAGATACATCAAACATAGGAATGCCAGCATAACATACCATAGAAGTTTCATCCCAGCTCGGTGGCAATGAGAGAGAGAGAGATGTAGCCTGTGAGAGGAGCCAGAAAGATGACCACTGGTGATGGGTGGGAAGGTGGTGATGATGAGGAAGATAAGGCTAGAATTTCAGGTTGTTCTACAGTGGACGGTGTGAATATACAAATGTTCAGATGCACGTTCAGATGCATGTTCTGTATTACCTCTAGCTACCTTACTGTGTTAGGTAGCTATACTGGATCCTCTTTGTGGTACAGGAACCGGTCAAATCTTGAAGTGATAACTGGAAATTCTTAAGTAATCACAATTTCTACATAAACTATAGATCAGGAAAACTATCTTAACATCTTTTTATGTCTTTCTTTGTGTTGTTAGAATAAACACTGACCTTCAAACTTCAATTGGTCATGATCTGTGGACTGTTCCAATGTGCTTTTTTCCCTCCCACTGAGTTAAATATAGTGCCAGGCTTAACTTTGAATATCTAGGCTGTTTTCAGTAAAATTCAGAAACCTCAACATTCTTCAGTGTTTGTATACTGTCAGTCTACTCCAGATTATCTGAAAAATCAACAGGCAACATTTCATTAATGAAACACCACCCTCCCTTCAGAGGGTCCTTTATCCTGCCTCCCTAATTCAGGAGCCAGCTGCATCCCTGGGGTGGCCTGTGTTGGCTGTCCAGCTGCTCCCAGGGAGGTGGGGGAGGGAGGAGCTTGAACCCACCACTCCCCAGATGAATGCCCTAATCCACTAGTCCATTTCAGACCCAGCTCAGCTCTCTGCCTTCAGAGGGTCCCTTACCCTGTGTTGATGGTCTGGTTGCTCCCAGGGTGGGTGGGGGATGGGACTTGAGCCTACCATCCTGTGCTCCCCAGGCAAATGCGCTATATCCCTTAGGCCACTCCAGAACCCACCCCACCTCCCTACCTTCGACAGGTCCCTTATCTTGCTTTCCTAAGGATGTTCTCATTTCCACGTTCTATTTGCACCAGGACACATCTTATGTGTATGGTGCTCTTTTGTTTTGTTTTGTTTTTCACCACTATCATCCTTTTATTGCCCTTCAAACACAAACAAAATAAAACAAGGGGGGAACTCCTAATTAGCACCTTAAAGTCTTCACTAGATGAACCACCAAAGGCCCTGGTTCAGCTAAACGCCCAGGGATTACTTTGCTGAATTAATGCTACAATGACATGCAATCTGTGGTGAGGCAGAGTGGCTTCCCTCCAGACTGGAGTGTGAGGGACCACTGTTCTTCCCTGGGTGAGCAGAGCCAAACACACCTTCCCCCTTACTGGAAGAACTAAGGGAGAGAGCAGATGCCTTCTAGAAAACAAATGCCCCTTCAAGAGTCTGTCCAAGACTAGCGTAGATCAATGCCTTGACATCAGGGAAGACAGATGCAGACCCCAAGAAGCTGCTGGAACTGTCAGTGGCTGAGTACCCGAAGGAGACTGGTTTTTAAGGCAATGGACACCTCCCTGTGCATCCCTTCATTGGTACCTCCACACTGCCAGTGCCTTGCACACTTGTTTTCTCACCCTTGTTTCTCACCCTTTAGATCCCAGGACCCTACACTCACGCTGTGATAGAAAGTAGCCTAGAGGGACCAGACTCTAGTCTAGTTCTGCTGCCAGAGCGTGTGAGTCAGTATGTTGAGGCTGGATTCCCCACTGACCCAGTCTCAGAACAAATCTTCCACTGTTCGGTCCCTGGACTGGAGTCCAGAGGGCCCAGATCTCCCTACCCTCCTTCCGCTGACTCCACTCCCTCATTTTGGCCAAAAGGCCTGAGCCTATTGTGAGCTCAACCCAACCAGAAGGCTATGGATCTGTTAATTTCCATCCGTTTGTGGCTCTGCCCTGCCCAGAGATCCAGTGCTTCCTGATAGGCTGCTCATTACTGTTGTACTTCACCCCACTTAGGGGGCTGGAGTGTGAGGGACCACTACAACATGCTTTATGAGAACTGGTTTGAAAATATGAATATGCATAACTGAAAGATGCTTTATGCAAAACAGGTCATGCAACATATCAATGTTGCAGTTATAATCTGATGAATCTGTATATCCCATTTTTGTGCATATATCATTCTTGTATGTGATGTTAGAAATATGAAGTGTGGATCTATTTATAATTTAGAATGTGCTAATGAGAGCCATCATTGATGCCCCAGAAACCTAATGGCTCGGTGATCAGCATAACGACCTGTGAATAGAAAGTGCCTGGCCCACCCTAAGAGGATACAAAAGAACTTTGAAAAAGCTGCAAACTCCAGTCATCTGAAGAAGTGGGCTATGCCCATGAAAGCTCATGATACCATCTACATGTTTTGTTAGTCTAAAAAGTGCTACAAGACCATTTGTTGTTTTTTTCTGTACAGACTAACTCAGCTACCTCCTGAAGTTTCTGTAGACCCAACTCAGAGTAAAAGATCAACTCTGATTTGAAGCTTTTACTTGAAATAAGAACAGCTGTAAGAATGTGCATGTGAGTTTCTTAATGGATTAGCACTAACTAAGCATTTTTGTTCATTTTAACAAATGAATGTCTGTTTTCACTTGCAACCAGTTAAATCCTGCTTTTTATACTTAATACACAAATTTGTTTATTATCAAACCCACTGTGTATAATTGCTACCTGCGGGGGAGTAACCACTGTGCATATATCTCTTTCATTGATAAAGGTGGGGAATTTAGGATCTTTTCTGTCTGAAACTTTTACACAGAGTAAGATGAATTTATTTGGGATTCTGGTCCCATTTGGGAATTGGTTTTCTGAATGCTATGAGGAGCCTCACAGCTGAGCACTGAAGTGGTTCAGTGTTTGTGCTGCTCTGCAGGGTGGTGGTAACCTCTGTGCCTTCTCTGGGGGAGACCGAGGATTGGGCCCCGCAGGGCAGGGTGGTGGGCAGCCCCAGGGAACAGGAAAGTGGACATTAGTAGCATGATCAGCACACCAGAGGACAGTCCTCGGGGGACTTCTGTGATTTCAACCCAATGAACCTATGATGTTCTTATTGCAAATATACTGTGACAAAACCATTGCCATCTAGGAAGATTGTGCAGGTTGCTAAGTTTCACAAAATGGCCCAGTCAAAACTTCATGATGATTGTAGGATCTTAAATCTTGCTGCACAAAATGTACAGATCCCTACCACTTGCACTGAAAGGAAATCACTATTTACTGCAAACTCTATAGAGCTCAGGTACACAGTAGAGTAGAACTGTTTCTCCCCAGCAGTTGGCAGTGCATTCAGCAAAACTGTATTGACACAGTATCCTTACACATCTATAAGGCTTTTGAATTATTCCCATATGACATTCTAAATAAAAAAGAAAAACTTCTGATATAAAATCAATGTAGCACAGATTAAATGGTTTTAAAACTGGTTAATTGATGAATGTTAAAAAAAATTTAGATGGCAAATCAACACCATCAACTGGAGGGAAAAGACACAATTCCAGAGGGGTCTTGAAGGGATTTACTTGGTCCAGTGCTAATCGATATATTTATCAGTGGCCTAAAAGAAAACACAAAATCATTTCTGGTGAAATTTGCTGAGGACACCAAAAAATGGTGGAGCGATAAATAATGATTACAACGGGTGAGCTATTTAAAAAGCAATTTATATCACTTGGCAAGGTAGACTCATTTTAGCAAGTGTTTTTAGTACAGCAAAATATAGAGTCATACATCTAGGAATGGAGAATGTAGGTCAGGTTATACTTAAAAGATGGGAGATCATAGCTTGAAAAGCAGTGACACAGAAAAGAACTTAGAGATTCTCCAGATGCACTGCGGTAGCGAAGACAGCAAATACAATTCTTGGATATTGTGTCATGGTGGACTAAGTCTAGAGGCCCCCTGTCAGAGGCCTTGGGGTCCTGTTTCACCATGCTGCAGAGCAGAGTAGCAAGAAGTCCTCCAGGCAGAATGGTTGTAGAGGAGCACAAATCGCAGGGGCTTGCTGCCAGTGAGGATCCAGACTGGCCAAATAAGAGTTTGCTGCCTGGAGCTTGAAGGGGGAGGATCACATGCCTGGCTGACTGGCTGAGCAGTAGGACCATGGAAAGGTCAGTGCAGGTAGATTGCGCTCAGAAGACTGAGCACAGAACATTGCCAGACCAGGCTAGGACACTGAGATGGACTCTTCTGGTCTTGTTGCAGACTCGAGAAAAGGACACTGGCTGAGGGTACAGAGATGAGCTAGGTGGCTGAAGAAGGCAGAGCCTCTGGAAAGAAGCCTAAGAGCTACGAGCCCATACCAATGCCCTAATAAGAACTTGGGACTATATATCCCGGAAGTGGGGGGAGGGGGTGTATGTGCATCTCAGCTGGAGGGCTGAGTGGCTGAAGTCTGGCTGAGAGAATCATTGGCTGGGGATAATGCTTTCAAGAGGCAGGCGCCACCCTGATATACTAACTAAAATCAAAATCAGGCTCACCCAACCAACAAAAGAGAGCTGCCTGTGAGCGGTGGATGTAGCCCCATGAAAAGACTGTGATTGCAGGCATATCAGCAAGAGCAAGAGGTGCTTAAGAGAAGTGGGTGATAACCCCATTATAGATATATAAGCAAAAGAAGTTGAAGAAGCTCAGTCTACTTAGTTTCTCCAAGAGAAGGTTAAGAGGTGACTTACTCACAGTCTACTAGATTGTATGTGGATGAAGAGATTTCTGATAGTTAAGGACTCTTTTGTGTAACAGAAAAAGTCATAATAAGATTCAGTCATTGGAAGCTGAAACTTGACACATTCAGACTAGAAATAAAGCACACATATTTAACAGTGAGGGTAATTAACCATTGAACAACTTACCTTAGGACTTGGTGGATTCTCCATCACTTGAAGTCTTTAAATCAAGACTGGATATATTTCTAAAAGTCATGATATTTCTCAAACAGAAGTTATGGAGGAATTGCTGCTGGCTGCGGTTCTATGCCTATGTTACATAGGAGGTCAGATTAGATTATTGTAATGCTCATAAAATTCCTTCAGAGCTTAAACCAATGACTCTGTTCACAATAATAAGTAGTATATTTAAAGTAAAAAATACATTCACTTGTCTTCACAAGGAACAGGGGAAGAGAGAGCTTAGAGGGTTTCATGTTAGAAAAAATGTAAAATTATACTTCCCAAGTATTACAATGTGGTTGTGAAAATGGAGATATTTCACTCCATATAACTTGGGGTAAGACCGTGCTATCGATTTTCAAATAAAATGCCCCGTTCAGTGGAGAAGTGTTCCCCTGAGCTGATGACATAGTATGGTCGTTGGGCTCGTCTGCACGTACAACACTGCATGGAGTAGTGACTAGTGAAGAAGCCCTCCTGTCAGTGTAGGTTTTCCATCTCCCCAAGAGGCATTAGCTAAGTCAACGGAAGAAGCCCTCCCATTGACATAGTGCTGTCTACACTGGAAGTTAGGTATCACATGGGGGTGTAGAAAATTCAGTGTATTAATTCATACCTGTAATTTCTCTGTCCTAACGCCTCTTCCCTTCCTTCTTACTTTCTACTGACTTTCTTTGTCTTTTCTTCCCAGATGTATAAGTCTCTGCCATGCATATAGAAACCACTCAGCTTTCATTCTGGTCCTTAATAAGCATGGATTTGTGCTATGAAAAAATGAACATATGTCTGACAAGAGCTCACAATGGACATGTCTACACATGCAAGAAGATCAGCCCTCTGGAGGCTGATCTTTTAGCATTTGATTTTAATGGGTCTAATATAGACCCATAAATTGAATACTGAGGGCAGCCCCTGCCTGGGGGCCAGTACTCCTCATTCTGTGAGGAGTAAGGGAATCTGACAGAAATGTATACTTCTGTTGGCCTCCTGCTATGTAGATGCCACCATGGCTCAGCTTAAGGCAAGCCAACTCAGCTATGTATTTTATGTAGCTAGAGTTGTGTACCGTAAGCCAACCTGCCTGGTCCAGTATAGACCAGGCCCATGAGACTTCCAGTCAAGCTTAGCTACAAACCTCAACTGTTGTAAACTTTTTTCAAATGGCCTTTCAAATAGTGCACTTAACTACTATTTCATATGAACAACAATATATAGTTTTCTATGGAAATGAGTACAGTTTAGATTTCACACTGGATTGTAAGATAAAGTACTAGAAGGCCTCCAAAAGTAGCCTGCTCAGCAAATAATAACAAGAAATTAGGACACTATAGTAGTTTCATAACTTTAGTCTTTCTTTCAGTTGCTATCTCTGGGTATGTCTACACTGCCACCCTAGTTCGAACTAGGGTGGCTAATGTAGTCATTCAAACTTGCAAATGAAGCCCGGGATTAAAATATCCCAGGCTTTATTTGCATGTTCCCGGGCGCCGTCATTTTTAAATGCCCAGTAGTTCGAACTCCCTGCCCGCGTCTACACGCGGCACGGGCTAGGTAGTTCAAATTAAAGCTCCTAATTCAAACTACTGTTACTCCTCATTGCAGGAGGACATACCCTCTGTATCTCCAACCAAATATCATTCAAGCCCTATAAAATTAGATTTTTTAATTGTTTTTTTAAAAATCTCATGATTTTGAAATCATAGGGTCTTTTTATTGGCGTTCTGGAGTCTGAGCCTTATCTTCAAGCATAGGACCACAACCATGCAGACTAGAAACTTTTTTTTAAGTAAAAGAAGGCTGAAATTTTAATGTAATGAATTGACTCCAATAGCTGAGAAAAGTATCAAAACTCATGATAGTTATTAATACTGCCATCTTTGAAAATGAATATTCATCTTCCAATGTGCCCAGCACCAGACAACTCTCAGGTTTTAAAGCTGTGTTCTGCAGTCTTGTTTCTTCTATCAGTAACCACCGAAAATCAGGCTTAATTAAACTAAGAGTGACATAATTAAACTAAGAGTGAGATAAGACCAAGTTGACTAAGACCTTGTTTAAACCATAAACTTATTTGACAGTACAATTGGGTCACCAAGAGATGTGGATTTTCACAATAACAGTTCATAAGTAACTCCATTCAGGACACTTAAATTATTGGGAGGGGAAAATCCTTCTCTCTGACAAACATGCATATGTTGGCATTGAGTCAGAAGTGAACAGCAGAGACACCAATATATAATTTTAAAAGCACATTTTTTATTTTTACATGAGTATATCATAACCCTAAAAATTTTTTACTCAAAAGTTCCTCTGGTATTTTTATTCTGAAAATATTGTCACCTTAGAATGATGAATCTATCTTGTATCTGTTATGATTTGTGTTCTGGGTATGGCACCTTTAAATCTAGGAAAGACTTACTGTCTTTCAGCTACTATGTAGTCTGCTACCAAATAGAGAAACGCAGTGTGCTCTCTCAGGCTATGTCTACACTGCAGGCTTTTGCCAGCAGAAAGTATGCTAAAGAAGCACTCATTAGCATTTGTTGCACGGTCATTTGCATATTCTCTGCAAATGCTTCTTGCGCAAAAAGCATTGGCAGAGAATATGCAAATGACAGCGTGACAAATGCTAATGAGCGCTTCATTAGCATACTTTCTGCCCGCAAAAGTCTGCAGTGTAGACATAGCCTCACTGAGATTTTTGTTTGTTCATGTTTTCCTTTATCTAACATATAGGATTTTACACGTTAAAGCATGTGTCTATGGAAACATAACAAGCAGCACTGAAACAGTCTAGAAACTGTGTCTTGGCAATTTCAAACTTAATATTACTTTAATACTCAAAAATAGTATTTCTTACAAACAAGCTAAATTAAATGAGAGGGTGTCAAATTCCTGTGAAATTATTTACCTACTTTGTATGTTATAAAACCTATTGGGGACTGCATTTTTAAGATGCTATTATATCTAATTATAAGCTTACCCTTAAGAAGATAATATATACTCTATCAAGTGTTACTTTATCACTTGTTTGGTATGAAAGTATAATCCTGTTCTATATAAATGGCCTGATTATAAAGTAGATCCACTCCTGAATTGATCAAACATATTCTTGTTTCTCTCTGAAAATTTTTTATTTGTTTTTTTATATTGTAGATGGTAAATTTTTCTGAGCTGAAAATGTGGTCCATCCTTTGGGCACCCTGAAGGATCAAATGGCAGATAGGGTTTTTTAGTTGTTTGTTTGGCAAAGAAGTTTTCCATGAATAACAAAGAAAAAGCTGTAGCACGAAGAATGTCTAGAATGGCTTTCCTGTGCTGTAAAAACAAACCATGAAAACCCAAAATAAATGGAAAATCAAGTAAATCTATTCAATGTGGCTAAAATCAGGTGCAGTATCAGTTTATTGTCTAATATACCCTCTATGTGGGATTATAGAGGTCAACATTAAAAAGTGAGTAATGTCCCATTCTCTGCATAGGTGACCATATATATTTCACATACCATGGAATGGAAACTGTTGGCAAATACTGACTTTTTAATGGCAAGCAGTATTATATGCTGCATAGTGGTGATGGATTCGCTAATCTAATGAAGATTTTCCATAGTTAACATTCAGAAGGAGACATAATGACCAGTCATTACATATTTTATCTCTGCAAAATCTGCCTACCAGATGATAAAGAGTATCTTAACAAGGGTCTATGGTGAAATATGTAATTAAACAGATTCAGCAACATTTTTTTCTTGTGTCCATAGTACCCTAATGCTGCCACAGTACCATAACACTGTAAAATTATTCCCTTACAAAACACCTTAATGATGCAGTCTGAGACTACGTCTAGACTGCAGGCTTCTTTCAGAAGGAGCTTTTCCAGAAGAGATCTTCCAGAAAAACTTTTTTTCTAAAGAGAGCATCCACACAGCCAAAGCAGAACAAAAAAGTGATCTGCTTTTTCGAAAGATAGCGTTCACATTTATTGGACACTATCTCGCATTTCAGTTGTGATTACTGTGGACGGAGCGGCCACCAGGGCACCTGTGCTTTTTTCCTGAAGGCTTCTTCTTTCGAAAAACACTCTCTTCTGCATCCACACACACCTTTCTCTGAAAAAGATTTTTCGGAAAAAGGATTCTTCCTCGTAGAAAGAGGTTTACTGCTGTTGGAAAAACCCCTCCATTCTTCTGACTTTCTGTTGAAAGAACACAATAGCAGTGTAGACATACTCTGAGTTCTATCTATATCTAGAACGTCTAACATAAAAGAAGAAAAAAAATCAGAAAAACACACTATAGAAAAGAAAGAGGACTTGCCTGCATCCTGTGGATCAGTTCCTTCTTCCAGCAAAGCTTCCCAAAATCTCTGATTTTGCGAGGGCTCTGATTTGATGGTACATTTAATGTACATGAAGGACACTGTCATTTGTTTTACATTGTACATTGAAGGCCTGGTGTTATGAACTTCATTATCTCAGCCTCCCTTGCTCTGATTTGCATATATAAAAATTCACTGTTTGAAATTGTTTTTACAAAATGACTGTGCCTCTAGTGGAGCAAAATTGTCAATGTCCTTTAGAGGCTTCTTAATTTAAAGGGCAAGCTTCACTCAGGACCCATCCACTGCCTATTACCTCCCACATCTTTTCTGTTAGTTATATTACCAATCCTCCTAAATCCATCAACATTGCAAAATGTTATTATGTTATCTTTTTTTACTAAAGTGAAACCTCTGTTATCCGGCACTCTGTTAACCAGAAAATTTTGTTAACCAGCATTGCCCCTGGCCACAATACTGTCATATCTTCAGACACACAGGCCTGGCTTGGTTTACCATGATTAGCTTAAAAAATTTTTATTTAAGAAGTGCTAAACATCTTTAACTCAAACTAGAAATGTGAAACCACCTGCCTCACACTACAAAACTAACAATATTAAAAACTTGAGTTTTAATATTATTATCCATTGGTTTCTCCTAGGTTGATGGGACCCTCAGATAACCAGAATTTTTAGATAACCGGAATGCCCTAATCCCCGAGCGTGCCAGATAACACAGGTTTTACTGTACATTCAGTTAGGACACTGAAATCACTGCACGTGAGAAGACTAATTTATGGAATATATTTGGGTACGTCTACACTTGCCCCCTAGTTCAGACTAGGGAGGCAAATGAAGTATACCGAAGTTGCTAATGAAGCGTGGGATTTAAATATCTCACACTTGATTAGCATATTCATGGCCGGTCATCATTTTAAAATGCCGGTAGTTCCTCATTGCACGAGGAGTAACAGTTAATTCGAGAGAAGGGTTTTGGATCTGACTACCTCGTCTACATGTGCGAGTTAATTCGGGCTACTGGCATTTTAAAATGGTGACCAGCCGCGAATATGCTAATCAAGTGCGGGATATTTAAATCCTGCGCTTCATTAGCAACTTCGGTATGCTTCATTTGCCTCCCTAGTCCAAATTAGGGGGCAAGTGTAGACATACCCTATCTTTCTTCATCTGGATAGACCTAAGGAGAGTAAATGACCAGAAACATCACCAAAATTTAAGAACAGTTGGAAAAAATCTTCTGAACTTCTACATACTATTTATTATAAACAGAATCAGACCTTCCGTTTGTATATAGCATTGCCACAAATTTCCATTTTTCCCCTTAAGCCTACAGTTAAGCACATAGTTTGGTTATGTATACTAATTGATCAGTTCCCCTTCTTTTATGTTTTGCAAACTAGAGTGTGTTCCTGCTACGGGCCATGTCTACATAAGAAACTCCTCTGTCCTGCTGCACAGACATTAACAAGTAAATTGGAGTTGGATTTCGTTACTATAAAAGAGAAGAGATGTCAGCCAGGCTGGACCTGAAAATACAACCTAGCTTGTCAAACTTCCAATTGTGCTTCAAAGGCCATCTTTTTATAGAGCTTGGAGGAAAGCATTGACGGTATGTATGCTGGAGAAAATAGAAAAGCATAGGTGCTGACTCTATGTGTGCATCTACACAGCACCCTTATCTGAAAATAAGCTACGCGATTTGTGCTATGCAAATTGCGTAGCTTATTTTGAGGTTATTTTGAAATTTGGTGCTGTCTACACAACGTCAAATTTCAAAATAAAGCAGTATTCCGAGAAGTCCCTTAACCCTTGTGGAACGAGGGTTAGTGGGACACCGGAATAGCACACCTGTTATTTCGAAATATATTTCAAAATAATGGACATGTTTTAAGACACTGAATTGCTATTTTGGGATACTTCTGGTATCCTGAAATAGCCCTGCTGTCTAGATGTAGCCTATGAGTGCTCTTCACCCATCAGCCACCCATGAATCAGTTGTTCGGTGGGCCCTACTGATCAGCCAATCAACTAGAGGCAGGAGGAAGAGGCGGAAGGGGGCAAGAGGAGGCAGAGTGAGAGCAAGCCTCAGGGCAGACGGAAGAGTGGGGCAAGAAGAGTCAGGGTGAAGCATGAGGACTCGGGGGATAGGGTGGAGTGCCTCAAGGTACAGTGGGGGTGGAGTATCTACACAGAAAAAGGAAAGTTGGCATTTGTGTAGAAAAGAGAGTTTTCTGCTTGATTAATTTATTCCTGCCTTTGACTATTTTTATGCTGTTGGGTGGTCACTGTTTTGTAGATGCAATTTTAATTAATTTATGGTACCCCTTGCTGCATAGCTGATGGGTTAGTTGCCTATGTGAGTGATATAGATGGTGCCAACTTGTTGAACCTATGCAGAGCCTCAAATGGCATGTTTTGGAAGCTAGGACAGCAGAACAACTATGAGAGCAAAGAGAAAGAGGACATAAAGAGAAGCCAACAGAGGCTCAGTTGGCTAACTAGTCTTTTTTTTTTTTTTTTTTTAAGTATGTTGCTGTTTAAATGACTAGCGAGCAGCTTTGGTTCTTGCCACTGTGGAAGCAGTGTTCTTGCATAGACTTCTTAATAATACTATCTTTGTTTTATTACTTCAATTTCTTTTACAAATAGCTGTGGATTTCACTCTCCCTGACTTTCCCTGATAAGCATGTGTGGTAAAAGGAGTACAATGAGACTATTGGTGCAAATTACTAAGCAGATAATATTGTTTGACATTAAGGTCAATAGTGTTGTTTGCAATGGGGAAGGTAGTTAAATTTAAATAAAAGAATGTTCAAATTAGAGAGACCCAGTGTTATTGCCTAGTCACAAAAGATAAAATTATTCATATGGTAATAATAAGTCCTTCTACCACAATATGTTACTTTTTTTGTTCATGAAGTAGTGGAGAAATGTAATCCTGCTTAAATATAGTAAGCTGTTTTCAAATTATTATTGTTTTATGTTTGGGATTATTTTAAGTTTTTATTCATGCTGTTTACCATGTTGGAGAAAAATTTTAAAAAGATGGCCATTTTCCTTATTATGTAAGTAAAATATTTTGCTTTTCTTAACATTTCTCTGAGGATTTTGAGAAGAAATTTAGAAAATATTTTATGTTCCATCAAGAAAACAGGAGCCAGTCTTGTTCTTTTTATGCTTCTCTTTGTTTGGCTTTGACAGTGGAATGCAGAAAAATACCAAAAATATCAAAAGAAGTAGAGCTAAACAAAAAGCACTTCTAGCTCCCAAAATGTAGGTCGCTATCATTTGGCCTAACAGAGTCGTTCATTAACTAATGGCATTAGCAGCTAAAAGAGGACATTGCTCACACACATAGCCTTACAACTTATATGCGACAAGAGGGCTGAATTCCTGTAATACATTGGCTGGCGCACTGTCCAGTGAATATGCCACAGGAGTGGGAAGAAAGGCCACGTCTACACTACTCAGAAGATCGAAGTTGCTGCAGTCGATCTTCCAGGGTTCAATCAGCAGGTCTAGTGAAGACCCACTAAGTCAAACTAAGAAGGTGCCCCCGTCAACACTGGTAGTCCTGCTCCTCACGAGGAGTAAGGGAAGCCAACAGGAGCATTTAATTAATGTAGTTGGAGTTGCCTATCTTAAGTCGACCTTCCCCTTTAGTGTAGACCAGGCCTAAGGGAGCAGCATTTTAATTCTGTGTCTGCCACTGATTTGCAAAGTGATTTGAGGTATGTTACTTCCTCATGTTACTTGTGCCTCTAATTCCATATATGAAAATAGACCATAATTTCCAAAATTGGACAAAGTGCTTCCAAGATCTAAAGATGAAAGGTACTGAGCAAATATAGGAGGGGACACTGTGGATCCAAAGTGATAATCTGACAGGACATGACTGATAGTCCCTAATCATAGAGCAAAGAAGGAAGGAAGGATATTTGGAGCTCAAATACTTAGATTTCTATAAATCGTTGGACTTTGTATCACACAACATTTCGATTAATATACAAAAGTGATACAAAATCAGCACGGCACATATTGAGTGGATTAAAATCTTACAGGCCTCAAAATGTAATTGCAAATGGGGGCTCATCATGGAGAAGGTGTGGTTCCAGTGGGTCCTCATAGATTTGCCCATACACTGTTGAACATGTTTATCAGTGAACCTAGAAGAAAACACAAAATCATTGCTGATAAAAATCGGCACGTGACACAAAGAGTGGAGGTGTGGTAACTAACAAATCAGATTGGTCACTGGCAGTGTTCTCTCAAATGTTTTCCATCCCTGAGCAGAATGAATTTTGTTCTGTGCACCAGTGTGGAGGTGATGTGCCATACATCACTTTCATATTGGTGCATAGAACAAAATTCATACAGCGGGAATGGGGCTAAGAAGTTCTGAGTGTGGGAGGGGTCTCAGGCCTGAATGGTGTAAGGGGTTGGGATGCAGTGGTGTAAGGGGCCTAGCTGGGGGTGCACACTCTGGGATAGGGCCGGTGCAGGGGCTCTGGGAATGAGAGTTTGGGGTGGAGGAGGGAGCTCCAGGCTGGAGAGTGGGGCTGAAGGTTTCAGAATATAGGAGGGGGTTGCAGGTTGAGGCAGGGGGTTGGGGTTCTGGGTGGGACCAGTGATGAAGAGTTCGGAGTCCTAGGAATGGGGCAACAGTTACGTAAGTTTCAGTATATGTGTGTTTAATTCACACACCTAATGGGTGTAGATCACTCTCCCATGCAGTGGCACTTAGACCACATACAGAAAGAAAGAATGAGTTTCCTCCACAGTTTCAGCGGAGAGCTACCTGGCTTTTAGCTCAAGCTGTAGAATAGGGGAGGGGAACTTTTTTTGGGCTGGGGGCTGCTGACCCACAGAAAAATCAGTTGGGGGCTGCTGAACACAAACGAGAAGCAAAACATAACATAACATAACACTGAGGCGGCTCCCAAATGAGAAGGAGAAAGACCTTTCTCCACATTCCCCTCACACACCACGCACAGGCTAGTAGATTTTATGTGCTCCAACCCCGTGGTGGATGGGGGCGAGGGGGCTGGAGTACCCACATGGGTTCCCCAATCCTGAGACCTGGGCCTTAGGTTTCCCACACCCAGTGTAGAGGCTCATGCACAAAGATCTAGAGGTCCCAGGTTTGGTTCTGCCTGTCAGTGTTATATATGGTTAATTATACGTTTAGCAGACATTGATTTCTTCCTACTAGCATCACCTTCATCATACACATGGTTAGTATTGCCAGTCAGTTTCTTATCTCAGTGCCTTTTACCCAGTGGAGTAACTGGATCAGAGTATTTCAGTGCATGCACGTTACTCAGTTGAATCTCATCCCCAAGACATGCATAATATGAGCCAAATGATGTCTGAATCCAGGAACAATAGTTTTCTATATATAAATCCAATATTTGTATATTAAGTCACATACCTATTCTCTACTTCAATCTGAAAAGCTGCTTATAATGATCTCACTGTTTATGTTATCTATGTAGCCAGTCAGATTGACACTTATCAACTCATTTCCAATAATCCATCTCTCTTTTTTGGAAAGCAAGAATTTATTTTGGAAAAAATAAATTATTTTCTCATACGTATGTTTAGGAGGTACATTGTTGTTCCTGCCTCATGATCTGCATTCCACTTCTACTTCTCAAGTGTTTGAAGTTTAGTGCCTGTTACTCATGCCAATCAAGTAAAAGGGAAAATACAACTGAATTGCTGTAAAGTATGCTCTCTGTCCCATAAAAAAGACTAATATGACTTACATAGCTGGTTACTCCTAGCTAGTGTGTAATCATCTGGAATTCATGCCTTTTATTTATGCCACTTATTTAGGCTAAGAGTACAAAATCTGATATAATTTTTAAAGGTTTTCAATAAACTAATAGCTATTTGCTTGTATTATTATAATATATCTCCATTTTAAATGCCATGTAGATCTAAGATATTTTTTAATTTAATTAATGTTTAGGTACAATAAAATATACACAATCATTATTTAGTGACTTTAATTAATTCTATTTTTCTAGCACAATTTGAATAGGCAGTTGAACAACCATGCACTAAAATACATTAACACCAGGTCATCTACTTTGCATTTCTAACAATAAGCCTACATTTTCCTAAAGGGTAATCTTAAACCACACTTATTTTCAGTATCACTAGAATACCTTTATCTTAAATTTCCAAATGTTACAACAATAGAAGACGGTAAAGAATTAAACAATAATTCTTCATCTCTCGATGATTTATGACAACAAAGAAAGACCTTTCACTGAGAGCCTGGGAGATGGGGGGGGAGACATATTTTAAGAGGGCAGCTTCTCCACTTTCTCTTAATTTATTCGACAAGGCCATAGTGGTAGAAAATGTGAGTGGACATTTAGTTGTAAGTATATCTACATATGAATACACACACACACTTAATCCTCTCTGCGTATTGCACATAAATACATAGGTATAATCTTTCTATATATTTTAGAAATGTGCATCGGCCTGTCTGTCTTTCCATCTCTGAGCTTATTTGTTTGGGGGACCTGCACTCCTTCCCCGGCTGCAGCAGCAGAGGCCTTGGACAGGTGCATCTCACCTGGCCCCAAGCTGCTGCTGTGTGAGAGGTCTGAGGCCACACTCATATGGGTAGTCATATTCCTTTCAAATGCAAATTTACTTCAGTGACAATACTTATATAATTAGTGTCACAAACTGCCATTATAAATAATGGGTCGCTGCCAGAGTTTCTGAAAGAAAATGGAAGTTAGAACTGCACACGCAAGAAAAGCCCTTTATTCCATCTCAGAAGAGTTTAAAAATACACTTGCATAATACACAAGAAGATATCAGACTAGACTCCTCATCTGTTAATTGCCTTGTTGCTAAATATCAGTAGCAGTACAGTATCTGACTTAAAAGAAATAGGCATGTGAAAAAGCTTTTTTACACTGTTTGGTCACCAATGCAACTTCAGAGCTATGAATGCATTTTTGTATTTCATTTCTATTTAAACTTTTATACAGAGACACTGTAGTAACATGCATATTAATATAACTAGGGCTTGACAAGTGGCGGCGAGACCTGCTCGCCAGCCGCACGGTTTGGCACGCTGCGCATGCACAGACCATGCTGCGCATGCGCTGATCGCGCTGCGGCGCCGTGCCGGGCTAAAATCTACTCGCCACGGGTGAGTAGATTGCCCTAATTGTCGGACCCTGAATATAACACTATCACGTTCCCCAGCAATAATCAAATTAACCTACATGCAATGTTCATATACAGGGGCTGAATTCAATGAAAGTTTTGAGATTGGCTTCACTAGGAGCTCTGTCAAGCACATACTTTTCAACTTACATTGAACCAAATTCCAAGGGAAGAATCTGAATCATCAGGTTTTAATTATTTACCATTAAGTACATGTGGTTATCTTTGCCCTCTGGTGTTACTACTCTCACACTCTCTTACGTTGTATGGACTCACCCCTAGCTGCTTTGCTGTGTCTCCTACTTCCTTTCTTGTTGCATTTTATTTCTTCAAGTAGCTATGATAATGGATAGAGTCATTAACAAACCTTCAGTTCAGACTTTTCCTAATTCTCAAGACATTTCTAACCTTATCCGACAAGCCAAGATGAAAGCCAGCCTTGGAGTTCGTTAATCTCTTTGTATCTCATACTCTTCAGGAATATTATCTATGCTTTATTTTGCAGGTTTTATTCTCTTACAATGAAATTCACCCTGACATGGAGTCTTCTGCATCATGAGACCCCAATCTTGCAATCTTGCAGACAGATGCCCATGGGAGTTAGTGAAACTCCACGCAGGTACTGGAGACCACTTATGTAGAGTTAAATCTCATAAGTGAGATCTCAAAAATGATGCAATTGGCTTAAAAATTGTGAGCTCTTCTTACAATCTGTTTTAGAAATATGCATATGTTGATCTGTGTGTCTGTCTGTCCATCCTCCTGTGAGTCCATTTGTTTAAGAATTCCACCTAAAATGATAAGAGCTAGGACCACCAAATTTGGTGTACAGCTTCCTCTTATAATTTAAAGCAAGGTAAGGGTTTGGCTGCGCCATGTCAATAGGATATGCCTGGAATTCAGTTGTTTCTCATAAAATAAAAAGGGAGGGGTCTGGCAGTTATACTGCGACGTCTATAACCCCATTTGGCCAGCAGGGGGCAGGAATGGAGAAAGGACAGACATCTACTATGAATTTCAGAGGTTTTTTCTGGTTGTGTGTGTGTTTGTCCATATGTCTGTTTGTCCTTCAGCTATGGTACATGTACTCCTTCCTGAGCTGCAGTAGCAGTGGCCAAGCTGCTGATGTGAGAGAGGTCTGGGGTTATCTTGTCTCCCTGCAGCAGCCTACATACTGAATCCCTCATCCCCAGCCCAACCTTAGAACAATGATTTACATGAAGAAAAAATAGATTATTTGAGTTAAGGACCTGAGCAATGTCAGGTAAATTTTCTAGTATAAAAGTAAAATGTATATTGCTAGAGTTGTTAAAATAGAGAAATAAAAGGAACAGGAGATTAGTATTTCCAAAGTTCATATGAGTTGAATTATTTATTTTTGGAGCATCCAAAAAGTGCCACATACTTTCCAAAAACAACAGAAAGCACAATGCTTGTTCCAAGAAGCATACACTTTACTTTCATAGGTAAATAAATAGGCATAGGAAGAAGGGAAGGAACACATATAGAGTAATGTAAACAAAAACTTGTAAATTACACCTATGTAAAAGAACGACCCCTTAGTCTTTGGCCTTTGAGTTTACTTGCCACAAAATATACTGCCTTTGGCTATGGGGTGTTATTTAAGATTGTAGCTAATACTGATTTAACAGGAAGCATTTTCAAGTTGCAGCTATTATATTGTATTACTTTAGCACCCTTGTGGCCAAGATGGAGTCTGGTCTGCAGGCAACTCTGGCCAACAAAAAGCATGTGCAGGAATGCAGCAGGGAAATGTGTCTGCATTCAGAGTTCTGAAGTCCTGGGCAGAGGTATAGTCTGGTTGTGAGTCTTCAGTGCTCCTGGTCTTCTTCAGAGCCATTAAACTTTTGCTAACAGACTTCTGCCACTCTCTGCAAACCCACAAAGAGCCATAGCCTCATCTCATAAGTAGCTACAACCTCCCTCCTTGTTCCCAATGTAAAGTCACATACCCTAGCACTTATGGCTCCAGACAGCTCTAGGCATCAGAGAAGCTGGGTCCAGCTCTGGTTTTTCCTTCTCAGATGATTCCGCCTTGGCACAATGCTCCTCCTGGCTCCTGGAGTATCCCCAGTCAGTGGCTTTCTGCGGATTCGGGCAAGTTCTCTGCTGCTTCACTCTGGGGGGGGCTGCCTGCTGCAGCCCTTCTGTCTGGAGCTCCCAACACAGGCACCTGTCATCCTCCCGCTTTCTCCACTTTTTGAACCCTCTTCCTGGAACAATCAGCTCTTCTCCCCTTCAGGAAAAGATTTAAAAGGGTCATGCTCTCCAACCTTCAACGACTTTCCTATTGTCATTTTAATTAAACACAAAGGCTACAATCTTGGCCTTCCCATCAATGGAAAATTTACCCTTGATTCATATGGGGCCAGGATTTCACTTCAATGAAAATAAAAACATTTACCAAACAAACTCCCTGTCAACCATCCGAGGACATAGCTTTTCAAAAAGTGCTAATGTTGTGTGGCTTCCTTTTCCCAACACATTCTATCACTTCCTCTTTCCTTATCCCATGCTCTTGATAACTAGTCATTCCACTCTAATGTCTGGTCCAGGATAAGGAATTACTGGTACTACCTCATGAAATCACACTGTAACTCTAAGTGGTAGAGGTGTATGCATTGCTGTTGAATGGCCTGGGATTGTTCCCCATTTAAGAGCATATAATGGTCTGCATGGTAATAGAATCCCAGTATTTTTGGCTCCGAACACAAACCTTTATTGCTTTAAATTGAGACAGGCACTGGTTGATAGCAGTAGTGTGTATTCAACCCGTATGCATACTAACCACTAGCAAGAGACCACAGATCTAGCCAGGGTTTGTCAGAGGAGACTTGTCCTAGTATCTGAGGTGCATTATACTCCAAATACACATAACACCAAGGA
Source organism: Pelochelys cantorii (assembly GCA_032595735.1). Taxonomy (NCBI): domain Eukaryota; kingdom Metazoa; phylum Chordata; order Testudines; family Trionychidae; genus Pelochelys; species Pelochelys cantorii. The sequence continues at coordinate 238,544,538 of CM064327.1, forward strand.
TCATCACTGGAGATTGAAGCTGAGACAATCAGAACTAGAAGCCAATTCCATTGCACAGTGATATCAATATCAGTCTTTCCTCTGGCTTCACTGGACTTTGGCTCAGCCTGGAAATTAAGGAATTTAACTAAAACATTAGAGGTGCTGGTAATGTAAGTCCCAGGTTCTAGCCTTAGTAATGATCTGCACTGGGTGGATCATTACACTAGAAGTTCAGAACACCTCATGCCACAAGAGATTTTCTCCACATCTCATGGATATGCCTGAGCACCGCATTTGCATATTCTCATCCACTCCAGTCGATAACTGTGCTTGTATTGTTCTCTGATTTTCTGGGAAAATCTGTGACCTAAAAACTCCTATTATTCCCTTATTTTGGTTTATCCAGAATATTCAAAAACCACCTAAAAAGGGAAATAATATGAGCTGCTGTTCATAGTTTACTGTTGCCTTCAGTTCAGTGAGTCAAAAGCTAAAACAAGGATAAAAAATAGGTAATGTCCTGCCTCAGAACAAATGGATGGACCTGATGAACCCTGGTGGTCCCTTCCAGTACTACAGCTTTATGATTCTATCTCCCAGTTATACAGCAATCATTGCAAATGCAGGGGGAAGGTTATTTTCTATTGGCTGGAAATCTTCAGCTTTGTCAGACCGGTTTTCAACAAATGTTGATGTCTATACATTAAGACTGACAGACAGGCACCCCAGTTTAGATACTAAAATAGTCTTACGTAGTTATGTATTCCCTTCTGACCTGTAATCACATTGAGATATATGTCTTTTATTTATAGATTGCATCAAGGATAGGTGTATGAAATGCCTAGAATTCTTAAATAGTATTAAATGGACTCAGAGTTATTATTATTATTGTTTATTACTTTATTAATATAAAAAAAGTTATACTTCTATTTTTAAACTGTGTAATTCTGTGATGCTTGCCATTTAATTAATATGCCAGTACAAAAAAAATACACAAAATCATTATTTCATGACATTAATGAAGTCTACTTTTCCAGCATAATTTGAATAGGCAATTGAACAACAGTGCACTAAAATACATTAAAACCAGGTCATCTGCTTTGCATTTCTAACAATAAGCCCACACTTCCATGAAGGGTAATCTTAAACCACATTTTTTTTTTTACAGAACAGCCAGTACATCTTTATCTTAAAATTCCAAATGTTTCAACAATAGAAGATTGTTAAGAACTAGACAATTATTTTTTCACCACCCATTGATTAATGACTTAGTCTATGACACAGAGAGAAAGTGTAGAACAAAGAAGTCCATTATAATAATACATAGGCATTAAACCATCTTCATTAATAGGGTCTTTTTGGATTCTGCTTAGCATAAAACAAAATATGCCATAAAGAAAGTGAAGTATTAACTTTAAATATCTCTTTAAAGTCAATGAAAGGGAGGCCTAAATAGTATTCCTGCAGTAGTCTTAAAATATTTTATTTGGTTCTGTTCACACATGCCTTCCAAGCGAGGGTAACAGAGGAAGAGTTGTGAGCTCAGATTTTAGCATGATCATGGAGTAGGATATATTTTTTAAATACATTTACACTTGGTTGTTATGTTACTTTTTTTTTTTTTTCCATTATGGGATACAGTAATTTAAAATGAAAAGCAAAGATACAATAATAACATACGGTCAGATGGTTCCACATCTAGTCACATTAATTGTCATAATCCTTACTCCTTTGAGGTTGTTGGATACTACTACTCAACGTTAATACGGGTATCAGAATATGAGCCATTAAAGCAATGCACTTTTGATTCAGCAATCTAAAATACAAAATCTGGAATAAACAGGAAATAAATCACTACAGTTCAAACAATTTTAAATAGATCATCCAATTTTATTCTTATTTAGATGTACCCACATGACTCCAGGAGCTGTGTCTGGCCACCATGTTTAACACTTGAGCTATGTTGGCCCTGATCTAGCAAAACACACAGAGGCTTTAGTACTGTGAATACTCCTAGACTACGTCTACACTGCAGGCTTTTTGCGCAAGAACATCTGTTCTTGCACAAAAACTTGTGGAACGTCTACACTGCACGCGTGTTCTTGCACAAGTAAATTTACAGTAAAGCATCAGAAGAGAGGGCTTCTTGCGCAAGAGTTATTCCTTTCCCCAAGAGGAATAAGCCCTCTTGCTCAAGAGCTCTTGTGAAAGAAGGCAGAGTAGATGGGCAACAGGGGTTTCTTGCATAAGAAACCCCTATGGCTAAAATGGCCATCAGAGCTTTCTTGCACAAGAGAGCATCCATACTGCCATGGACGCTCTTGCGCAAAAGTGCATCTCTTGCGCAAGAGCGTCCAGATGTAGCCCTATTGACTTCTATGGGATTACTATTCACAACATTAAACTTAAGCACACATACATGTGTTTGCAGGATTGAGACGTTAGACTAGTTGAATATATTTTTCCTTCTTGTTCTGCTACAGCAAAAATCCATGGTGGAGCTCTTCAAATATTTAGTTAATTTGTCTATAAATGTAGTAGTAATAGTGCTCAGTTCTGTTCTGACTTAGACCCTCTGGTTTTAGTAAATATTTTCTTTTGACGATTCCTCTGCAATTCCCTGTGCCAGAACTTTTGTTGTAATTTTGACCAATGTTAATGGCAAGGGACTGATAATCCTTTTAGAAACATCCTTGGGGGATTCCTTCTGATGTTGCCAAATTTCACAAACTCTAGCTCTTACAAAATGGGGCAGAATGGCTATGGAGTAGGTCAGCTTAACATGAGCACTTTCAAGAGGATTTGGGGAAATAGATTAATGTCACTTCCTATGGGTTTGTGATAGGGGTCAGGGAGATAATGTTCTCTGCAGCACAAAGAAGTGGGAGCTCCTGGGGTGGATGGAACAAAAAGGCTTAACCTCCTCTGTCTTTTATGGGGAGGATTGCTATAGGGCAATTGACTAGTCTATATAAAGGACACAAGTTCACCTTAGTTGATTTGGGGAGTGTAATATAACAGGTGGTCTGGTGCTGCTGCTGAGAGGGTCAGATCAGTGTGAATTGCTAATAAACAGGGCTACTTACAGCCCAAGACTAGGATTCCCCCTCTATGAGACACCAAACCAATCACAAAGTACACTTCAGCTGCCAATCTGCCAATCTGGCCAGCAAGAAGTTACAGACGCAATCCCCTTAGACACCCAGCTTTACTTTACTCAGATGAGAGGTTATAAAAGCCAATCTCACCAACTCCAAACAGGTTCTCCTGGTCTCAAAGGACCAGCCACAGTCCCGGGTCAATTTATACCTCAGATCTTACCCAAAAAAGGATGCTGTGCCAATCCTTTAGGATTTAAAATCAAAAGGTTTATTAATAAAAGAAAGAAAAGGTTGAGAGTAGGATTGTTATAGCAAATACATTACATACATCAATCACCAAGTTGATGCAGGCTCTTAGCAGAGATGTAACAAACTGCCAGCTTACAAGTCTCTGGTGTACATCCTATATTAGGATGGGTCCATGAATCCTTCTGGGCCCTCTGTCCTTGGCAAAGGTGCTTCTGGAGCAGAAAGCAGGAATGAAGACCAGATGGAGGCACCCTCATGATACTTTTCTAACCTTGCCCATGCAGAGGGAAAATCCATTGTTCTCCTGGGTGCTGGTTCCTCCCAAAATGGGGCTGATCATATGATCACCAAACCAGACTATGTCCTTTTTTAGGCAAGGAGCCATGGAGTATCTATGTGTGTCCTTCTCAGGCAAGGTGACCCTTAAGGCTACGTCTACACTGCAGGACTATTTCGGGATACTTCACAGTAAGCCCATTATTTTGAAATATAATGGGCTTGCTATTCCAATGTCCTGGTAAACCTCATTCCACGAAGAGTAAGGGATGTTTCAGAATAGCGGGTTGTTTCAAATTTGTCACTGTGTAGACAGCGCCAAATTACGAAATAAGCTATTTCGAAATAAGATACGCAATTTGCATATCTTATTTCGAGCTATGGTGCACTGTAGATGCACTCTAAGAGCCATTGTCCATGCAGTATTGAGCAACCACCCCGCACAGTAGAAAACATTTAATATAGAAATACAAAGCCCATATTCATAACTTTACACACACAGATTGTACAAGTACATGAGTAGCCTAGAAACAAGTAGCATAACATAAGTTTTAATTTAATACCTCACATGACCCACCTTACACAGAATTTGGGGCAAACACACACCAATGTGTGTAACAGTGGTCTGCCTGCTCACACTAAAATCCAATAATGTGACAGCGAGTGATAGGTGACAAGGGAGGACGTGAAATCTCCAGCCTTTGTAGCCAGGTAGAAAGGACTGATCATTCTGGAGAGGTTAGGAAATGTTTTTAGGAAGTGATGTGTATGGAAGAGACAATGAAAGGAATGCAGGACTGTCCTCTTATGGGAATCAAAGACTCATAGAAATGAGTGGGGTTTTTTTATGGTGAGGGGACATTTTGTAGATATTACAGGACGGAGAGGTTTGAAATCTGGATATTGCAACTGTATCATGTCTACATGAACATCTGTACTGCTTTGAGATTGGTGATAGCATTGTTTTTAGCAGGCCAGAATTCTGAGTTTGTATTTGGCACACAGGGAAAAAAGGGAATTTTTACTAGTTTTATTAGGAATTGTTCAGTATTTGTATTATCACGTCACCTAGGAACCATGGGCATGCACCAGAACCCTATTGTGGTAAGTGCTGTACAGATACAACAATAAAATAATTGGTGACTATATTTAATATGGATTTATATCAGCTTTTAAAGTTTCCTTCTTGATTTCTAACATTTTAAGTGCCAAGTTGACATGCTTGGAAACTGTTTATCTACCAGACATGCACTTCTGCAACCTATGCTGTGCTGTCCCTGTTTTTCCCACAAAACTTTTCCACAACAGGAACCATCTACTAAGTGAGAGACTAGTTGATTCTGATGCTGATGCAGGTAGAAATCCTGGACATGGTTGAAGCCACTGATCTGTCAGTAGGGAGCTACAGGTACATTAGTATCATTGATTTAGATACCTAAATATGGAATTTGGTGTCTGACCTTAAGCCAGAGGTGGGCAATAATTTCTCCCTGGGGGTCACTTCAAAAATTTCTGAAGTAGGCCTGGGCCACCCCAGAAGGGTCAGGGCCTAAACAGGAAGGGGCAAGGCCTTAACAGGAAGGGGGGGTGCTACCTCAACCCCAGACCATGATTGGGGGTGGGGAAGCCCCTTTGCCCCCCTTCCCACAGTCTCCTTGCAGGGCCAGGGCAGGGCAAAGGAAGCCCCTGATTGGCCTGGGGGCGGGGGGCGTGTGAAGCCTCTTCTGCTCTTTCCTCCACCCTGCAAGCAGTGCACAGTGCTTCAAAGTGCCACGTGCTCCTGGCAGGGAAGGGGGAGGCTTTGCATGCTCCTCCACCCCCAGGTCCTGATTTTGAAGGACCACGCGCTGCTCACAGGGCAGAGTGGAGAAGGCTTCGTGCGCTCCCCAGGCCCTAATTAGCCTGGGGGCGGGGGAGCAGCAGGGCCTCTGCAGGCCGGATCCACCTGCTTTGCTGGCCGGATCTGGCCCGCGGAGGCCCTTTTGCCCACCCCTGCCTTAAGCACTATTGCTATTATTATTTTATTATATATTGTGGTAACACAACAGGATCAAACAAAAACAACCCCCCCTTGTGGCAGACAGTAACAAACATAAAGTAATAGGTGGCCCCTGACCAAAATGTCTTAAAATATGAGTGGACAAGACAAAGTGAAGGAGAAAGGGGCATAACATATAAAATATTGTCTTATCTCCTAGGCATTGTACTATACTCTTAAGGTAGAAACTGGTTTTGCTTGATGAAGTTTTTATTTTGTTTTCACTTAGGTAAAGAACACACACAGACTCAGAGCATTTTGATTTTCTGATACCAGTCTCTTTTGCTATTATGTTTCATACTGTACAGTATACTATTATTTTTGTTATTTAGCCAATTCTAACAATGCTTTGATGAACTAGTATTTTTGTTGTTGTTATTTCTGTTTTGCCTTAATTGCACCCATTTAAATAAGTGCATCTGATAAAATATTTACTGACAGCTTACCTGACAATGAACAAGAATCACTGTGTATTTTGTATATTAACGTATTGGTCAGGGTTTAACGATGTAATGCTATATCATGTATTCGTTAGCTTATTGATAAACAGTCATGCTGTATCTTCTAAATGATCTATCATAAAAAAAACATAATAACTAAAGCATTCCTCAACTTTATTCATTTGCAACTTTATTTATGATGCAGAATAAAATTAACATTAATTAAAATGTATAGGAATAAGAGAGCAACCCATAATTTTGGACATGAATACAAAAGAAAATGCATTTTAATGCAAAAGTTCTATTATTTTCTTTTTATACTCCCTCAAATGTGGCAATTAAAGTGTGTTAAAAATAGCAGAGAAGCCCATTGTCATGGGTAAATCTGCACTCTTTCATCAACAATTTCAGTAGTTATTGTTATGAGCAGATGTCTTTTAGGGTTTAGGGTTTTTTTTCTGTTCTGTTCTTTTCTTTTCTGTGACCCCACATTCTACAAACACTGTAGCATGTGTGCAATTTTGATCTCATCTGAATCCTCTTTTTCTTCCTTTTTGTATGAGCAAGTTAAATATAATCTCAAGTGTGAAAGGTTCAGTTCAAATAAGTATATACAAGTTCAGTTGCTTCTCTGTGCTACCCCAGCTGCTTAGGGTAAAACAGGACTGGAATCATTACATGAATTCAGGTATTCACCTGTTCAGCTACTTCTTAATGAGACTCAAGAAATGTGTCTCTCCTCATATTTTAACCCTTCTTCTTCTACTCTAGACTGATCAGCACTGAAAAACAATGGATGTTTTAAAATCTTAAACTTGGTTCGATACACGTCCTTCTCAAGCTAGTCCTCCCATCCCTAGTTAAACTGGATTTAAGATCACAGGAACTTTAGGGTATTTCAGATCTGAATCTATATCCTGGTTCAAACTTGTGCCTAATTCCAACAGATACTCTTGACATATTGTAACTAAAAATAATTTCCAATAACAATTGGATCATACACACATTTTGTATGGAATGTAGCTAGGTGAAAGGTCTTGCTATCATCTTTTGCTTTGGTTTACTTACACTCTTGTAGTCAACAGGACAGTCAAAGTGCATAGAATTGGTTGACCCTAGGCAATAACTGGTTTCCTCAAAGTGCCCAGCTCCAAACTTTATAGATCCAAACTCTATATCCATTTGATCCCAACTTCTTTGCTGATGCTGCCAGACTATCAATTAGTGACACATAATTTTTAAGCTGTGGAGAGAAGATGTCTATTTTTGTATTGAGATGCAGCCTTTGGTTCTTTACAACATTCCTCTATTATCCAGAAATAGGATTACTGAACAACAGCTAGAGTCCCTGTCAAAATAGCTGACCAAGGCCCTTGTACTTTAATTTCAGCACCTTCATTTCTTATTAAAAGACAGAGGTGCCCTGAAATCTTTGGGGTTCTTGTTTGTGAGTGTGAAGATTCTGCCTGTCTTTCACCATGTTACATGAAAGCTTTTCTTCTTAAGCATTTAAATTCATTACAGTTGCCTACTCCTCCAAAGTTCCTGTGCCTCCTTTTCCAGAATGTTCTCCTCTAAAAACATCAGTTGTCAAGGGGATGCCCTTACCTGGTGCCCTTATTCTTTTTGTGTTTATTTTCATAGTAGGCAGAGGAAGGCGGGTTTTTTTTCTTGGTCTATCTGCCTAAACCAGCTCATGTTATCTGAATTATTGAATAGATGCAAGCAGCGGGGCTTTATTATTTTTCTATTACAATAGCACCTAGAGATCCCAAAAAGATTGGGACTCAGCTGTGCTAGTTGTATACATGTAATTGAAGAGACAGTCCCTGACCCACACATTTGAAATCTAAATTTTAATCCTTATTGACCAGTTTGATAATGTAACACAGGCCAAAGACCCTCACACAGTAATTCCTTCATCAAGCCCTTAACTTTTATTTGAAGCATATCTCTTGAAAAAGATATTTAGTCTTGACTTACAGACCTTAAGTGATGGAAAATTCTATTACTCCCCTACTGTGTACTTCAAATTATCCCAATACATAATTGCAATATGCTTTATTTAGCACTGAAAACAACACATACTAACTGGGAAGTATATGCTTGGAAAACAGCAATGCTGAAAGAAACAAGAGGTGATGGTGCACAATTGATGGAAACTAGAGATGATGGTGTAGTTGTGGGCTTACAGTCTGATCTGGCAGTAAGAAAAAGCTAGTGCTATTTTGGGTAGCATATGAAAAAGCATCACACAGGAAAAGAGGAAGCTTACAACACAGTATTGGGTGTCAAAAGTTCAGGGTTTAAGTTATGGTTCTGACACAATTCCTGAGTGATTTTGAGCATGTCACAGAGAGCTTCTGTAGAGGGGAAAGGATACACATAGGTATTACTAAAAGTGAGGCACAATGAAACATAAAATGGAATATTTATGCTGAAAGTAAGGGAAAATTGCCTTCACAGTGGAATACATTAAACTCTGGAATAAGGAAAATCTAGAAAAGCCAATTATTTGGGACATTTAAACTAGACTGACAGAAATTCTAGAATTATACTGTAGGAAGTAGTCCTGCACTGGCAGAGAGATTGACTGGGTGAGCTAATAGTCTTCATGGCTGATTTCTATTACTTACTGGGTTCCCATCCTGCAATTACTGAAGGTTTGCCATAATTCCCATTTACTTCAGTGGAAGCAAGATTGGAAATAGGCAGACTATGGATGGGCCACCATTAGAGATAGACATGTTCCCACCTCATGAAGCCAGTGTATCCATCAGTCGTTAATGTTTTTATTCCTTTTATTTTAAAAAAATTAGAAAATCAACAGAAACAAAGATGCTTTGTCTGTGTTTGCACAATTCACTGTTGCTTATGTATGAGAGAGATGACCAGCATTTTTTACCTCCTTTCCAGTAGACTAGTTAGAGCTTGAATAGAATCTGAATTTCTGAGATAAAAGGCTAATGTGTTATCCTCTAACAAGTAGAATCAGGACATCACAGGAAATTATGGGATTGGTCCTATTCTGTTTGGAATACCTGGTCACCAAAAAGCCAAGCAAACTTAAACCAGTTCACAAAATCCTTATAATTTTGGGCCATATCCTAACACAATAAGTACATTTGACCTTAGCAGCTTTACTCAGCACAAGAAAACAAGCCTTGAATTATTATTCTCCTGCAACATAACAATTCCATTGCTATGACCCCTGGTGTCTTGCAAAATACAGTAGAACAATAATTGTCAATCCTTCCTATACAATGTGTTACATTTGACAGAGGTTAGCATTAGCTACATGACCTTTGGCTGGTACTCAAAGAGGTAATATCTCTTCTCCAGTTCAAGTGATAAAATGTTAAATAGAATCAATGTTGGCCATGCTTTTCTGGAGATAGAGACAAAACCAATTTTTACACTAAAGCTGCTTTTAACAGACTGAAAATAGATGACAGTATTTCTCAAACTACATTCGTAAAGATACCATTTAAATGTCAAAAGTTTAATTTTTCTAAAGAAAAAATGACAATTCTTCTTTCCAATTTGTGATTAATTTAAGAAGACTTTGCAGTATACAGACAATAAAGGAGTTTGTTACAAGTCTTATATGAGTAATGCATAAAGAAAAAAAAGGAAGACTGATGTATAAATTCACTGTTGGCTTGTAATCAGGATAAAGCAAGCACATAATCAGGCATGGAAAGAAAATACATAAGCATGGGAGGACGTGCCTTTTTGGAACAATGCAAGGGCTATTGACAAGATCAGCATTTGCAGATTCCATTTCAGGCTCTGAAGGGTAGTGTGTTTTAGCGGACATACTCTTCTATCTATCCCCTCTCCTCCCAAGTTTAATCTGCTTCCCATCCAACCTATCTCTTTCCCATGTTGATCTCTTCCTCAGTCTCATTCCCCTTGCCTACCCTGTCCCACTGTCTGCTTCTCAATCTTCTCATCCCTGTCTCCTTCTCCTGCCAACCTTTGTTCCCACCTCCAATCTGGTTGTTCAAGTACCAATCTACTCAACACTTCCATTTTTTTCTCTTCCCCAAACCAGGAACCAGGCTTATTGCCCAGGAAGTTCCTTTCCCCCTCACCCAACTCCTCACCTGATCTGTCTCTCTTCTTCCCTCCACTGGCTCACAGTCTTTCTCCCCAATCTCATCACTCAATCTCCCCCACATACAGACCCCTCCACATGGTTTGTCCCAGTCTTTTTGCCTGCTCCACACATCCTTTTCAGATTTGTCTTTCCTCCTTCATCCTTTTTCCTAATCCTGAGGTGAGCAATACTTTATGCAGGGGGACCACTTCAGGAATTTTGGTACTTGGTCATGGGCCAGCTCTGGTCCCCCCTGGAAGGGGCAGGGCCTCGGGTCAAAGGGGTGAGGCTGGAGGCTACAGAGAGAGTGTGTGAGTGTGAGAGACATTCTGACTGTGAGAAACAGACTTTGTGTCACAGATTGAGTGTGTGTGGCACAGAGATGGGATAGTGTGTGTGGCAGTGTGTGTGTGACAGTGACACTATGTGTGTTGCACAAAGATGGGAGAGTGTGTGGGGCAATGTGTGTGAAGTGAATCTGTGTGTGTGTGGCACAGTGAAAAAAAGTGTGTGTGCTGGCTGCTGCTGGGTAAGTTTCTGGGAGAAGCCATACTGGCTCTTTAAAACAGGGAAAGCTGTCCTGCTCTGTTGTCTCCCCCTTCACCCTCTCTGCAGAGATGGGCTATGGGAGGGGAAGTGAGTGTGTGAGAGAGAGAGACTGGAGCAGCTCTGCTGTGTGTGTCCTTTCCCCCACCCCTCCCCCTCTCCCTCCTTCTCCGTTCCCCCGCTGTGCAGAGATGGGATACAGGGGCAAGGCAATATGCTGACTTCAGCATTCCTCTCTCCCCTCCACTCACCTCTCCCACCTCCACTCTGCACAGCTTGGCTATAGGACAGAGCCAAGTGGGGGGAGGGGCAGCTGAACACACACTGCTGGCTATAAGTATGTATGGTCTGCTAATTAGCTGGTTGGGCCAGAGAGAAATGCTTGATGGGCTGCCCATCCTCTCAAGGATCAGGCATAATTGCTGACCCTTACCCTCCCTGACCTTTCCAGTCCCAGTCTCATACTCCTTGTTCCAATCTACTCTTCTCTCTCCCTCCTCCCCTTTATTTGTGTTTTGTCCCCTTTTCATAAAGATCCGATGACTTGCTTCTCCATGTGGCTTGGACAATAGTAACCCAAGTGGGGATGGAGAGGGGAAACTTTCCAAAATAATTCAAGCACAGGAAACCTCAACCCAAACAATTACAATTTGGCAAAATTATATAGAGATTACAATGGAAAATGTCAGACACCTGAATAACGGGCAGTGCTCTTGCCCCACCAATGATACATGGATAAAGTTAAATTCATGGCTCTCACAACAAGCTGTGAAACATGATCCAGAGGGTACCGTAAAGGTTCAACCATCAGAAAGTAAGTAAAACGAATGCAAAAATGTGTGAGTTCATTTTAAATCTCATTATTTTTAAACCAGTCTCATTTTATAGGGACCAGGGGCAGACTCATGATTAATTTAATACGGGGGATGGCAATTCTGTGTAGATGATATACAGAGCTAGCTGCTGCTAATAGTAGGTACAAGTGCATCAAATAGCCCAGAATCTTGTGGGCAAGTGGTGCAGTACTATAGAAAGTCCTTACCAACATTTGGATAGAGAAAATGTAAAATGATTTTTGTACACAGCGGAAATAATAGTAATAGCATCGATTGAAGGGACTGGAGTATTCTAAAGATCACAGTTTTCCTCTGCAGGGTTTCAGAAAGTTATTTCTATTCAAGTCTCCTGGGGCTTCATAATGAGAAGTATTGTTAGCCACATTACCCAAGAAAAAGCAGTTCTGGTGAACATTTTTAAAAAATCATTGTTGCTATCAAAAGCTTTTTGCTGGAAATAAATCAGCTAAGGTAGAGTGTATTATCTTGCTTGCTTTTATTTATTGTGTGGGGAGACCCTTCCCAAGTAAATAAGTTTTTACTCAATGACTGAAGCAAAATTCTTCCCTTTAAACTATTTTTATTTCAAATCTTCATGAAAATATTTTCCTTTTTAGGTTGATGCCAGGCTCAACCACCCACTTGTTAAATTTTCAAATTAGTACCTTTGTGCTTTGTTCTTGCTGCCCCTTAGGCTTAGGAGTTCTCTGTAAACATCCACAAAGTTACCTCATTATCCTTCATAAAACTCTCCTGTATTGTGATATCTACACAAAACTTCACAACAGCCTGGTGGCATGTGTGCTGAGGCCACTCTCTGAGGCTACGTCTAGACTGAAGTCTTCTTTTGGAAGAAGTTTTTTTCAGAAGAAATCTTCCGAAAAAACTTCTTCCAAAAGAGAACATCCACGCACAAAAGTGCATCAAAAAAGCGATCTGCTTTTTCGAAAGAGAGCATCCAGACTGATTGGACGCTCTCTCGCGTAAAAGGCCATTTCAGGCAGGGCTTTAGGTCACCAGTTGCTTCCAAGTGCTGGTGCCGGAGCCTTGCAGAGACAAGCACTTAAAGAGACTTTTCTGGACAGCTGTTTTTCTGCTTCTGCTGTATGCTTGCTACCTCTTCAAGGGACAGCAAAGCTCTCGCAGTGCCTGCTGTGGTTGCCCTGCTTTTTTGGATGCCACAGCTTTTCTCTTGGTGCCATGGAACTGGAGCTGCCCCTGGGCATGTGATGGCCCTACACGGCCATGCTGCAGTTTCTGCAGCACTTTGTGCCAGTTGCCTTCCTGGTCCTGACCGAGCTCAACCTCAAGCTCATTCTGGGGACCCTCTCCCTGGGAGCTCCACTCTGGCAACTGCAACCCACAGTGGAGAGGTGTTTCTGGAGTCTGGACACCATTTCAGACTGGTGGAACTGGCTGGTCATGGAGCAGTGGGATGACCAGCAGTGGCTCCAAAACTTCTGCATGAAGACCACCTTTTTGAAGCTGTGTGCCTGGCTCGCCCCTGCCCTCCGGAGATGCAACACCCACCTGCAGCATACCATCCCCCTGGAGAAGCGGGTCACAATTGCCCTCTGGAAGCTCGCCACCCCCAACAGCTACCAGTCAGTGGGCAACCAATTTGCCATTGGGAAGTTCACTGTCAGGACCCTCCTCATGGAGGTAAGGAACTCTGGGGCTGCAGTCCTGCACGGGGGAGGGAGGAGTCCTGGAAAATGGGGACCCTAGGGAAAGGGGGGTTGGGAGCTGTGGGAGGTAGAGTGGGGGTGCGGGTAAGCCCCATCCCTGGGGGGGTTGTGCCATCCTGCCCTCACACAGCCCTGCTGCTGTGGGGAGCAGCCTCATAAGGGGTGGCTCCTGGGGTGTTGGGAGGAGTGGAAGGGATCTCCCAAGGGCTCAGGCACTCCCTCTCTCATTCTGTTTTGTGTGTTTGTTTGTCTCCTTCTGAAGGTGGTGAGGGCTATCAATTTCATCCTGCTGCAGAGGGACATCCACCTGGAAGACCTGGACCCGACCGTGGCCGGATTTGTCGCCCTGGGGTTCCCGAACTATGCTGGAGTCATAGATGGGACCCACATCCCGATCCAAGCACCAGAACATCGAGCAGTCCAGTATATTAATAGGAAGGGCTACTTCTTGATGGTGCTGTAGGCCCTGGTCATCCACTGTGGACACTTCACGGACATTTTTGTCTGGTGGTTGGGCAGGGCACATAATGCCTACGTCTTTAGATACTTGAGCCTCTACGGCAAGCTGGAGGTGGGCACATTCTTCCCCCACCATGAACTTGCCATTGGGGATGTGCAGATGCCAGTGTATATTGTGGAGGATGTGGCCTACCCCCTCATGCCGTGGCTTATGAAGCCCTATACTGGCCACCTGGACCCCAGCAGGGACCAATTTGATGCCCACCTGAACCGGGCCCAGATCCAGGTGGAGTGCGCCTTCAGCGGCCTCAAGGGGTGGTTCAGGTGCCTGCTGACCCGCCTCAACATGGGGGAGCACAACATCCCCGAGGTGGTCACAGCATGTTGTGTCCTCCACAACATTGTAGAGAGGAAGGGGAAGGACTTCCTCCCAGGGTGCGAGGCAGAGGCTGGCTACGAGGGGCAAGCCTTCCAGCAGCCGAGGACAGTTGCCATCTGACAGGCCTATCAGTCCAGGGTGCGCATTTGGGAGGACCTGAGGGAGAGTTTCTTTCAAGGACCCCAGTAACTCTCCCCAGGGCCTCCCCCTTAGGGGCCTCTGGCTTGCAGCCTTATCCCTTCCCCACCACAACCCCTTCCTTCACCCCTTCCTGACCTCAGAATAAAGACACCTGTTTGCTTTTGAACAAAACAAAGTCTGTATTTATCTTTTATTTTAAAAAGGTGGGCAGAAGCAAGGGGGCTTATAACCTGGAGGGGGAGTGGGGCAGCTAGATGTGCCACCTAGGGTGCGGGGACCTTGTCAGAGTTGGGGTTGGGTGGGTTGGGGGACCGCAAGGGAGAGGGCAGGAGGGGGCACTGGAGCGGGGTCAGGGATGGCACACGTTTTTTTCCAAAAGAGATCTTTCAGAAAAAAGGCTTCTTCCTCATAGAAAGAGGATTACCAATGCCTGAAAAAACCCCTCTGTTCTTTCGATTTACTTTAGAAAGAGTGCAATTGCAGTGTGGATGTAACTTAAGTTTTGTCCAAAAAACAGCCGTTTTTCCGACAACACTCTGTAGTTTAGACATATTCTGACATGCTGACCTGTCGTTCTTTTCTTTTGCTTCCCCATCTGTTATGTCCACCTGTTAACTCTTGTCTTAAATTTAGATTGTAAGCTGTTTGGTGCAGGATCCATCTCTTTGTGCTGTGTTTGCACAGCACCTTGCCTATGACTAGACAAATACAAAATAATAACAATGATAAATTGGTTCCTAAATTGAAAAGATTTACCATAGTCTAACACACATTGAAGTCAGTGGAAAGACTCAGATTCAGTGGAGTTTGGATCAAGTCTTCATTAAATGGTAAATATGTCCAACATAGAAACCAGCATAAGCAGAAAAATATTCGTTATGGATATTTCACCCTAAAAAGCTTTGGATCGGGCCAGATGTGAAGTAGCAGTTGTTATGGCAACTACTCAAGTTTTTTACAGAATGATTCTAGTCCTGTATTGTGTTGATGTATTTAATGTCTGTTCATGGTAGGCCGTTAGTAATGCAATGAACAGTAATACATGATCTATGCACTGTATTTATTTGTATATGTTGGTCCAGTCCTACCATATGACAAACACCATCAGCTCAGATCAATGGTAGTGAGACTTGCAAGTACTTAGCATCAGGCAAGAGAAACTTTTCACTTTGCAGGGTGCAGTCTCAAAAGTAATAACATGTCTGGGATATTCCAACTTCAGAATCATAGAAACCAACCTTTTCTGATCATACATCTTTATTTTGTGTCTCGGATCTTCCCTGTTGAAGATCTGGGGAATGTGAACACACAGTTCTGTTACACAGAGGTTGGGTGAATTCTTGCTGAAGTTGGTGGGTGCCGCAGCCACCCTTAATTCAAGATAAATATAAGAAATGTCAGCTCCTTTTTAGATCAAGACAGATGAAACAAGAGGATCAAACACAGACCACATGCAAGGCAAGTCAGAATTTGAATTATGTGCACAGAGGGTATCAGTGCAAACGTAGGAGTCTGGTTATTGGTTGATGGAAAGGTGTTTGTCTGTAAGCAGAAGCAACCGGAGAACAAGCTGAGAGCAGACATCAAGAAAGCCAGGAGAAGCATATGCAGGGTGACTATAAAAAGAAAATCAAGTGAGAGGGATTTTGGAGCAGGGTACTGGCTGGAAAGAGGTTTGGAACTCTGAGCACAAAAAACATCTTCTTGTTTGAGTCCTAGAACTTTCCGGGAAACAGGACTTTTGATGCAGTCCTATTTATGTATATAGAATGAACACAAAGAAATTCCTGACTCTATCCTGAGTTTCTCATCCTAATGGAAACAACTACAAGACCTCAGATATTGGCTAACCACTCAGACTGAAAATAGGTAACATTATTAATGAACATTTTGTGCCACTTAAGCCGTGGGAGAGGGGTTTAGTAGTAAACAAAATATATAAATTGTTTTTAAATTGTATGAAAACTATGCAAAACACAAGAGAACTATTTTCATTTTCAATTAAATGGGCAGCTGGAAATTACAATTTTGGTTAGTTATTTCATGTATTGTATTTGTTATATGCAAATCCCATATTTTTTCACCTTTACTTCATTTGTTTGTTTGAAAGCATTTAAACAATTTGGGGACACTTTTATTTTGTTCTACAACTAGAGAAGATATTCCTAGCAGTAGGAACCATTTGGGGGAGGCTGTATGGCTTGTATTATGCAGGAAGTCAGACTAGATGATCACAATGGTCTCTTCTGGCCTTGATATCTATGAAAGAGAAACCTTTTTTCCATGGTCTGTGCTTGGTATCAAAAAAGAAGCCGCTTATTGTGCGCACAAAACTGCACGTGTGCTCTTGGTTTGACACATGTAAATTTTGATCATCCATGTGTACATAACAAATATGTGCACTAGTATTTATGCTAGAAAAATATGTACAGAGATTTGTCACATTGGACATACACAACCTTTAGAAAACACTGAAACAGAAAAGATATTAACCGACAGAGGAAAGAATATACCATTTAATGATAAATGAACTATAAAAAGGTAGAGTTTAGGTTGTCTTCAAGAAAGCCCTCAACAGTCAGCTGTTTATCTAATTCTAAAGCATGTCCAGACTATCTGCGCTTCTTGAGACTGCAAAGCTGAACTGGAAATTGGACAAGACAGGCTTTTCTGAGAGATGTCTAATGTTTCCTATTTCTGATTTAGACAGCTAGACCATGATACCATCTTTCTTTATGCAATTTTGGCTCTTCAGTTAGCAGTCCAGACTGGACCTGGGAAGTACAGGAATGCACAGAGATGATAATGGGCGCCTGGGGTTAATTTGGGGGAGCATTATTGTAACCACAGCACTATCTTATTTTCATGGGGCCAGATCTTATATTCATTATGTACTCTGGATAACCAGGCAGTGCACTTAAAATCCTTTTTCCCCACTCAGCTATGGAGCCATGAGAAAGTGGTTCAACAGACTCTACTGCAGCTTTATGGTTGTCATTCTCCCACATTGCTGTAGCCTCTGTAGGAGGAATGGCTAATGGATGTATGTGTTTGTTGATTTCAGAGCCTTGATCTATTTCTCCTACATCACAACTCAAAAAAACAAACAAACCTCAAAACCATAGATCTTAAGGGCAGACAGTCTCATAATGATCAACTAGTTTGACCACTATCATGACACAGGCCAAAGAACTTAACTTCATAATCTCTGTTTGAGCTAGAAGATATCTTTTAATAAGGTCTCCAGTCCTGACTTAAACCAGACCAATCCTGTGAACCTGTTCAAAGCAACCTCCGTGGAGTTTTCTGCCATATCACTAGGCAAGCATATCAAGTCCTGTAACCTTGTGCAATATATCTATCCTGGTTCTCGTGAATGTGTGGGTCAAGCAGGACAAAGAAGAAAAGAGGGCAGACTTTCGAGAAAAGAAAGGAATGAATAACCTGGATTTACTTTTCTTGAATTAATTTAAATTTGTAGTTAGAACTATCATAAGAAAACTCATTGTATTTTGGATTTTTTTTAATGGTGAGAATATACGGCTATGGTAAATGCTTGAAAACCAAGCCAAAAAATAAATACTGATCTATGCTTACAGCTCATAGTAAAAAAAATGTGAGAAAGTGGCACATTTAATGTATGTTTTAAATAAATGAGACAAATATACATTCTTACAGCTAAGATGGATGAAGAAAACTATAAAAAGGAACACCTGACATTTTGAAGGGTGGGAAAAAACATAAATGGCAGAAAGTATTGATCACTGATAATGAAATATCAACTAGGTTCACAGAATGCTTTAAGTTACCTCCTCCACTTTGATCAGGTTCAAATGTTGAATTTAATCTGTAAAGCTATAAGTGGGACTCAGACCAAAAAGACTCAAAGACCTGAGGTTTTAGAAAATAGCTGCTGATGCTTGATTCAAATGTCAGAACAAAATTATAGAAAGGTGCCTCAGACCAAATGAAATTAAAAATCAATGGTTACTTTCTCCCCATGAATTTTAAGGGGATAATATTGTTTATTAAAACTGAATGTAGCAAATAGGCGCATATATTCATACTTCTTTGATAACCATATATTAAAAATACTAAATTATGCTAACATCTCTCTTGTGAGCTTTTGGGGGCTTTATTATCTTTGATCATTTTGCTTTATGAAATTAAAAACTATGTTAAGCTGTCTATAACCAACATATTTAAGTATGTTAGAAACACAAAAGGTTTTAACAAAGCATTGAGTTTTTACTGCTAGGTTAACAGGACTGACCCAGATGTTTGGTGTTGTTTTAATAGCCCTCTCAATCCCTAACAAAACAGAGTGTTGGTATTTTCCTTGGTCTTGTCCATTTGTGAGATGGTCACTGATAGTATAGATCAGCTGTTAACAGAGAGAATTGCATTGTAATGCAGAACAAATGAGGGTTGAATACATGGCTGTCCTGGTATTCAGCAAGGCACCGCTGCCACTTACAATTACAAAGGACAAGAGCAAGAGACACTTCAGCAGCGGGAAAGCATGACCTGCGAGCTGCAGCTCATTTTGTACTGCACTTATTCAATACAGCAGTGCCCTATAATTTCCTATAGCATTGTTATCTGTTAGCCGTTTACACAGTCACACCTTCATTATGTCCCCAGTTGCCAACATCAGCCGCTTGTCACATCTATTGATTGCACTCAAACTGCAATTTACATGCATCACTTGGGACTGTCTTCAGAAAAACTGATATCCCTTCAAACGAGTCTGCGGCTTTCTACCAGGTACCTCTGAGGCACAACAAACTGTCCCGTGGAAACCAATGTGACTTTAAGCAGCACCAGCAGCAAGCATGCCAGCATTTGTCAAAATCCAGGCTGGTCCTTGCTCCCGCTAAATGTCAAGGTGTCATTCTCTTCTTGCTGTGCGGTATATTAATTGTGAAGTTGCTTAAGGCCATGAAAGGTCAGAAAGGTTATCAAGCCTGTGGTTTGTAACCTTCCTATCTGACATCAGCAATAATGTGTGTACTTTATTCAAATAGTCTGGATAAAGAGCTAACTGAATAGTATATGGTTACTAAGAGAAAGGATGCTCAGGTGTTGAATTGCTCTTATTGTTTATATTTCAGTTGCACCTAAAGAGCCCCATCGAGTATCAGGTCCCCATTATGCTAGGCATTGTAAATACACAGAACAAAAAGACAATCCTTGTCCAAAAGATCTTATAACTGAAGTATATAAGGTGCATTCAGGCAGTTGTGGGTGCCACCAATATATCTCCAAGAAATTCAGTATTCAAATGTGTGTGTCATTTATTTGGTGTTCATATGCACCACTATTGTGTGTGACAAGGTAGGGGTTTCACAACACATGGAGGGCACAGGGAATGTACAGGAAATACAATCTCAATACAGTCAGTATTGCATTATCTTGTGTATTTCCCTACCTTAATCAACGTGTAAGTACAACAGAACAAGGGCACACGTTTGAGTTTGGATTGGAGGGTCTCCCACATTACAGTCAAGTAAAGTGCTGACAGACCCTAAATGAGAATGTGATACTTGTCCTGAATGTGTAGTGCATAATGTGTATCCACGGCAAAATTCCCTCTAACCTTGTGGCTGCACAGATGCTTATTAAGTCCAGAGCAGGGGCTCAGGGCTGGGGAGTAGAGAGGTGCCTTTCCCCCAGGCTTGGCTGTACTGCGGCAGGAAGAGGTGCCTCTGCCCACCTACCCCAGCACTGAACTGCCACAGCCAGAGGAGAGGTACCTCTGCCCACTGGGCTCAGCTCAGAGCTGCCGCAGCTGGGGCGAGACATCTCACTCCACAAGCCCCAGCATGGAGCTGCCCTGTATTTGCCGCAGCTAGGGGACTGGTTCCCCTCCTTGGCCAGGCCCCACTGGAGCTGCTGGAGCTGTGGAGGTGTGCTTCTCACCTGGCCTTGATCTGTGGTGAAAGAGCACTGTGGGTAGTCTTCTCTCCCTGGGCAGCCTGCACTACCTCCAAATCCATTATCCTCAGCCCCACCATACAGCCCACACTCCCATCTGGAGCACTCACCCTCCTCCCGCGCTCCAGCCCTGAGCTCCCTCCTGAATCCCAAACCCTGCATCCCTAGCCCCCCTCCAGAGTCCACCCCACCAGCCAGAGCCTTCACCCCTGACACCACTGCCCTGTGCCACAGCCCAGAGTCCCCTCCCACACTCTTAACTCATTAGCCCACCCTCCACACACTTTCCATGTGCAGAATGAGTTTTGTGACGTGCACCAATATGGTGTCACACGTCACCTCCATATTGGTACACATAACAACTTTCATACCACACATGGACATAACAAATTAGAAGGAACACTGGTCCACATTGGTAGAGTTACAGTGTATTTCACTAGTAGTCTGAGACATAGGCGCCAACCCCCTGGGTGCTCCAGGGCTGGAGCGCCTATAGGGAAAAAACAGTGGGTGTGAAGCATTCACCTAGCAGCCAAGATCACCCTCTCTGCCTCCGAGCCCTTTCTGTGCATCTCTCATCTGCTGGTGGCCCTGCTGACTATGTCTACACTACAGGGGTTTTTTTGGAAAAACAGCCTTTTTGTCGGAAAAAACCTCACTAACGTCCACACGGCAATCATGTTCTTTCGGAAAAAAAATGGAAAGAACAGAGGGTTTTTTTCGACATTGGTAAACCTCTTTCTATGAAACAGAAGCCTTTTCCAAAAGAGCTCTTTCAGAAGAAGGCGTGTGTGGACGGGAAAGAGGGAGTTCTTTCAATAGAAGAGGAAGAGGAAAAAGCACAAGTGTCTTGGTGGCCACTCCACCCACAGTAATCACGGCTTACATTCAAGATAGCGTCCATTCAGCGTGGACGCTATTGGTAGAAAAAGCAGATCGCTTTTTCGATATACTTTGGCAGCGTGGATGCTCTCTTTCAGAAGAAGTTTTTTCGGAAGATCTCTACCGGAAAAACTTCTTCCAAAAGAAGCCTGCAGTCTAGATATAACCTAACTTTGTCCTGCCCTGCTCTCCCAGCACTTCCGGAGTGCCCTGAAACAGCTGATTCACAGCATTCAGGAAACTCCGGGCAGGAGGAGGAGAAAGGATGTGGCACTCTCAGGGGGAGAAGAGAGAGAAGAGGCATAGCAAGGGTGGGGCTTAGGGAAAGGATGGAATGGGAGGGAGTCAAGCACCCCCCTGGCTAGCAGAAATGTCGGCGCCTACGTGATATAATTTCTGAAACTGCTCATAATAAAAACAGTGTCAAAACTCCTGAGTCTTCAACTGGAAACAGGATCAAGCCTATACATTGTAAGCAAATTAAGAACTATGTCAAAACACTATTTAAAAGCTATTTGAAAGGCTAGCAATTCACTTGCGTTCTCCCTTTTGCACCCTATATTTCAATGAGCTTTTGTGAGATTTAGATTCCAGAAGGAGGAATCTGATATGTCTGACCCACCTCGATTACAAAATCCTTACAAACTGCCAGGCAGGCAACAGGCAGGGTAGGCAACTACACAAACCTTTTCAAATCTTCTCTTCAGAGATGGAGTGCTGATGAAAGCTGGCAGTGAAATGTTCCTGAAATTATCTGTTATGAAGTAAAACCATGCACTGTTTTGCAAGGGACATTGAATCAGTGCTTATTACTAACCAGGAACACATTTAAATCTTTCAGTGAATA
Organism: Pelochelys cantorii; assembly: GCA_032595735.1. NCBI lineage: Eukaryota > Metazoa > Chordata > Testudines > Trionychidae > Pelochelys > Pelochelys cantorii. The sequence continues at coordinate 238,566,441 of CM064327.1, forward strand.
TAAGTAAGAACAAAGTGGGGAAGGAAGACTCAAGTGTGCCTGATAAATTTTAATATATGAGATTGCAATAAAATAATTTCATCCTAATAGTCTGGCCTGTTTTGAACAGATATATTCCAGATATGACACCATCCCCTCCTTTCAGTTTGTTACATTGATTAACACACTGAATCATTAATTTCGTCTGTGCTTTGTTTTTTGTTTTCTGTTTTTTCTTCCTGTTGTCATGCAGAGCTCTGGGGAAATGACATCAGCAATTGAGAATGTCAGAGCCCGATATGAAAAAAAGCCCAAAGCTGCTAAAATTGAGATCGGTATGGGTGCATCCATACAGCAGGGCTTAACTTGAAATAAGCTACGCAAATTGAGCTGCGTCAATTGCGTAGCTTATTTGGAAATAACTTATTTTGAAATTGGTAGCGTCTACACTTATTTTGAAATAGAGCACTCTTCCTCTGATTTCCCTTACTCCTCGTACAATGAGAGTTACAGGAGTTGGGGTCAGAAGTCCTCCAGCTTGACAGTCTTTCAATATTATTTTGAAATAACTGCCTGTTGTGTAGATGTGGAATGAGTTATTTCGAAATAATGCGAGTTATTTTAAAATACTGTTGCTGTGTTGACGTACCCTTAGAGGCCATGTCTACACTGCAGAGCTTTTCCGGAATACTGGAGTTATCCTGGAAAAGCTCTGCCACATCCAAGGAATGCGTCTGGTTTTCTGAAAATTTTTTTTAAAAAAGCAGACGTGTTTTTTCGGCATCTCTGTAAACCTCGTTCTACCAGGAAGAAGGGATGATTTGAAAGAAGGTTTTTTTCCTGACATTTGGCCCCATATAGACAGGCCAAATGTTGGAAAAGCCTCTTTTTGGGAAAAAAAAGCTGAAAAAGATACTCAAATTGCGGTTCGCAATTTGCATATCTTTTTCCGACTCTTCTTTGTACTGTAGACATAGCCCAAGTTTTGCCAACATCTTTAATGGGAAAAGGAACAGGTCCCAAGACCTAAAAATATTTACCCTTATAACAGGATTGCTTTAATTCTTAAAAAGGACAATGGGAACAAATATACTCCAGTATAGCTTAAACTAATTATATATTTTTTAAAAAGTAGTATACTAAGGACTCTTATTTCAAAAATTAGCAAAAAAAATCTGGCAAATGCGAACAAGAGTAATTAATTAAATAGTGGCTTGTAGTGAATTATAGTAAGTCATTACTTCTAAGTTACTGCACAAAGGGTATGTCTACACTTGCACCCTCTTTCAATAGGGGGATGCAAATGAAGACATTCTAAATTGTAAATGAAGCCAGGATTTAAATATCCTGTGCTTCATTTGCATAATCATGTTATGGCGCTATTTCGAAATCGCGCTATTTTGAAATAAAACACGCTGTGTAGACGCGTTATTTTGAGAGAAAACCCTTTTCTCGAAATAACTGTTAAACCTCATTTTATGAGGAATAAGGGTTATTTTGAGAAAAGGGTTTTCTCTCTAAATAATGTGTCTACACAGCGTGTTTTATTTCGAAATAGCACGATTTCGAAATAGCGCCGTAATGCAATTATGCAAATGAAGTACAGGATATTTAAATCCCAGCTTCATTTACAATTCTTAATGTCTTCATTTATATCCCTCTATCGAAAGAGGGCGCAAGTGTAGACATACCCAAATATATTGGTAAAGTATTATATTTCTATTACCATTTGGAAGGTCATGAAAGTCATCATATACTGAACATGGACACTTGCCTTTCGCTGTTTCTGCATTATACAGCAGCACTGTGCTGCTTTAACAATTTACAGCTGAGGTCAAGGCCAAAGGAATCGAATAAGCCCTTGCATGTAATAGAGTACAAAGGTTTGTGATGAGGGGTCAGTTATGACAGTTGCACTGTATAATGCCAGCAGACTAACCATGGGATAGCTGGTTGCCCTGTATCTTTGAGGTCCCTCGTAGCTGATAGGAAACATCACTTCCTGAGCTATGGCAGGCAAAGTCTTACAAATAAAAAATTCAAAGAATCCACCTTGGTCACAAGTAACATTTGATGAATGTGCATGTGCTGGGGGTCAAATCTTAGCCCCACTTGTGATAGGTTTGATCACAGGGATCCCTTGAGACTGACATCCAGTGTGCTGGTCATGTCACTGAGCCTGTTTACCAGCTTTCTGGGGCACCCAACTCTGTGTCTTGGCTCTGGGAGACCAGAGCTTCTGGCCCAGCAGGACAGAATGATGAGGTTCGGTGGCATGACCAGCACATCAGGTGACCATCCCCAGGGAACCCCTGTGATCCAACCCATCACACCACAGATCAATGGCAAAGATCCTGTTGACTTTAGTGGAGCCAGGACTTCACCTTGTATATATGAATTGAGCTGGGGAAAAAAATAGGGAAAAAATATTGCTAGAATGGACCTGAATGGGTTTTGAATCAGGCTCTCACTACTAGGAGACGTATCTCCCATCCAAATTCTCTTTCAGTCACAAAGAAGCCAAGAGATTTTCATAACCTTTCTATCGCAGTATGATTAAGGATGCATCCATAACGTAAATGCTGTCCTAAATTACGGGTTTTTTTCAATGTTTGTAGGTTTTACCTGAAAGTTTTTATGTGAGTTATTTAAACCCTAGAACAATGGCAAAGATAAAAGAGCAGAAGAGCTTTCTGGTGCTATTTCACTGTTTGCTGAAACTAATAATTCAGTGTCATAAGTGATGATGTAGTGAGTCAGCAAACATGAAATATTTCTAGGGAGCCCTTTGTTCTGCTATTTTTTTCCACCCAGTGCCTCTAGTTGTCAACAGGAAAACATAAAATAAATTTTCAGATTCTAAATAAGGCGCCTTTAGATATGATCCTAATACATCTCCATGCTGAAAAATGGAAGAAAATTAAGTCAAGCATTGATGTAGAATTTATTTTTCTTGAACACGTTTAGCCTGGAATACTAGGCATTTAAGAAAGATGATACTAATGAAACTGATTCAGTACAAGGTTAAAATGACTAGAGTCATGCTGAACTGAGAATTTTTTTGTCTTAGTGGTATGTGGAAAGTTTTATATTGTTTTCATTAGGGTCATATTACACCCCTTTTTTAGTCTTACTTTGAGGTTAGGGTTCTAACACCCTCAAAAATGAGAGAAATTTTTTTTTTTTTTTGGCTGATGAAATTTCTAATGGGGTCTGATGTCAGTGCATTTTGTCTGTAAAAAAACTAAATATAACTAAGTTTAAGAAACTGAAAAATTAGCGATAGGCCGGAGAGAAAATTCACATTCAGTCCAGATTCAGACCCTCCCTTGCTGCCAACCTTGGAAGAGTTCATCCCATCTCCATTGAAGGTAGACAGAATGTAAAGGAAAGTTAATTATTTTAAAATAAATGGTGTCTGCTTTCATTCTTTCTAATACTTGTGCTTTGGTAGCTGGCTGTCATTATCTCAGTGTAAAACTGTGATTTATCACTGGTTTGACATGTAGATTTGTAAAGGCCTGAATGCTCATCTACTGAACAAAGCACAAATAAAATGAGTTTGGATAAAAGAGCTGGAGAAAAAGACTCCACGGCCTCCAGTAACCTGCAATCTCCTACTTTAGCCTAGAAAATGGAATAATGGCCTGGGCATTTGGCCTGTACTAGCCTTTTAAGGGGTTAAACCCAGCCCTGGATGGGGTCTGGAGGGCTGGAGCCATGGAGCAAGTAGCTGCAACAGATAGCTGCCAATTAGGGCCCAGCTGTGGACTGTATAAATAAGGGCTCCAGGAGGGAGCAGGGGAGAGACTCACTCTTGCTTTGATAGGGGAGCAGGAGGGACCTAGCTGCTAGGGAAGTGAGAGGCTTCTTAATGTAGAGCAGAGCTGGGGAAGCTCCCAGGCTGCAGGGTCTGAAGCAAGGCCTCAGGGTAATAGGGCTGCAGGGAGGTACCCAGAATAAGCAAAAGCAGCAGGTCTGCAACCTCTTGCCAATGATGAGTGGTCATTTCAGACTACAGTTTGCCCCTATGGCAGGGGCTAGATGAAGACTGGCAGTGGGTCACTGAGGCAAGGTGGGCAAAGGGGGATTGAGAATCTCGGGGGTGGGGAGGACTCAGAGTGTGGGAGCACTGTGGTAGGGCGGTACCCAGGTAGGAGGGTACGGTGGTCTGGGAGAGATGTGGGCCCTGACATAGTGGTGGAGAATATCAGTAACAATGAGTGAGACACCTGCCAGAAGGGGGCACTCCAGCAACAAAAATGCTAATTCCCTGAGTGACCAGCAGGAAGGCGCTCTTGATGGTGAGGCCTGCCATGTTACATGGTCACAGACACATTGTGCTCCCAGAAAGCCAGTGGTCAATGGAATAGATTCACTAGCTATGTCTGCAGTTTTCCCATATTCCCCTTCTTTTCTGGAGATAGAGACCAGGTTCTCCATTGAATAATATCATTTAGAAGCATTCCTATAGGCTTTAAAATAATATGTCAAGTTTCAGTCAGATTATTGACCTTTAGTTAAAGCTATCTATCAGGTTTAGGTGAAATGTTTTAGAGGTTACCTGGAATGTTCTGGTGACTTGTTTCCTCTCACTCCGGCTTTTGGAGCTGGTGTGACATGGAGAGCGACTAGTCTTGTTACTTGATGATCTACTTTTATCCATGCATACAAGATAAGTGTCTTGTTTTATTATTTTAAACTCGTCATCGGCCTTTGACACTGCTGGGATTTTGTGGACCTGTGTGAGGTCCCAGACTGGGGTGAATGGAACTTCTCTTGAGTGGTTTAGCTCTTAAGAGCTCCCAAAGGGCATTCCTGAGCAATAGGTCATCTGCCTGACAAGTGTTCTCTTATGCAGGAATTCTGTTATCCCTCCTGTTCAACATGCCTCTGGGGGAGATAGCATGGTGACTGGGGATGCAGTGGCGTAAGTATGCATATGACAAGAAGCTCTAGGTCTCTTTTTCTACAGACACAGATGGTGTAATGTCTTGATGCCTTGTTGAAATCAGATTTGGATGAGAGCAAATTAGATGAAGTTTAGGCCAAAGAAAATTCAGGTCACACTCGTGAGGGAGGGAGTAAAAGAAATATCTAAAGAGTGTTGAATGAGTTGTGTTAGCCCACATTTTTGAGGGAGGCATGTATGTGTGCTCTTCAGGAAGTTGACAACTTAGGAAATCTATTTCAGACCCCCGCACACACATTTCTCCTAAATTCTCTGTGATATTGGTGGCTGAAATTTGCATCTGGGGAAGTCACTGCAGTCACTTCTCTAACATTTATTTGTATTACAGTAGAACGTGGAAACCCCAAGCAAAATTGAAGCTCCCTTGTGGTAAGCACTTTCTATATACACAGGAAGAGACAGCCATGGCTCTGGAGAGTGTAAATACTCTAAACAGACAAGAGACAAAGGTTGGAGAAAGGAAGTAGTAGTATCCCTGGAACACAGAGATTAAAACTACTTTCCCAGAGTCACCTAGGTAGCTGTGTAGCAGAGTTAGGGACTGAACTTCTGTTGATTGCCTTTCCGCAGTTATCCAAGCCTTTGTGATGAGTCGCTTTCTGAAATCTACTTTACATGGGCCTACCATTTACGATTATTCTGAAGCTTCAGCAGTTGCATAATTCTTCTGCTTGTCGATGAGGGCAGGAGGACTGGAAGATGGCATTGGTTCTCTATTTACTTCTAGAATCAGTGCATGTTGTTGACTCGGGTCTGTAAAACCTAACATGTTTGTGCTCTCTTTGTATGCAACATTTCTGCTCTCTTTTGAGTTAACACCAAGAGCACCTGTGAACACCTGGGACCCTGACAAGTGAGAAGCCCCTGACTGAAAAGGAGAAAAATACTCCCCACATTTCCCTTGCACACCAGAGCTTGGGGGGGCCAGGCTAGTAGAGTTTGTGTGCTCCAGCCCTGTGGGTGGGCGGCAGGGAGGCTGGAGTGACAACACGGGCTCCCCAATGCTGAACCTCAGGGGCCAGATTCAGGCAAGCAAGAGGCTGCATCCAGGCCTGAGGTTCCCTACCCCTGCTCTAAGAGCTAATGGGAGGCATGTTCACTGGTGGATTCTTGATTCTGGAACATGATTCCTTCTCTGATCTGTCAGAGATGTAGGGCACAATGTGGGGCTCATGTCATTCCGTGTTAGCTATCATTATTATTGATCTTAACTGAGATGATTATATGGGTTGAATACATTCTATTGTGTTGATTTTTATAATTTAAAATATAAGAATAAATATGGCAGATGGTGGTGATGGCATGTAGTCAAATAATCTGTAGGCAAATATCTGTGTCATCCAGTTCTGCCTTTAACTTTAGGACATTTCTAATAATAGTCCATTGTTAAAACACAGTAGAGATTTTACACAAGATGCCTTCAGTCAAATGAAACTAATCCAGATTAACCCAGAATGTTTGATTCAGAACAATTCCAGTGTGAACAGAAAACAGACACAATAGTCCAGCTTGACAATCAACAGACAAACTCCCTCATAGGAAATTTACACCAGAATGACTTCACCATTTAACAGCTACAGGATAACTTTCCTAGATCTTCACATGGGGAAATATAATACACTGAAATTGTTTACCCAGTATCACTATGATTCCTTTATAGTCCATTCTCTTGCTTCTACACTGATCCTGTGATGAGTTTGACATAGATTAACACTTGTGCTACGTAAAGCCTCAAGGAAATTAGACTCTGCTCGTGGAGAACCCATTGCAAGATCAGGGCCTTAATTGCTTTATAAAATTGTGATTATATCATATAGATGGCAAAAGGGTGAATAGTATCTGCACACAGACACATCATATTATTTGCACATATATTTTGGAAGTGTGCATTCTCTTACATGCACATTTCTGAATATGGTGTTCATGATTGTGTGATGGCTCACATACTACCTATACCTGAATGTTTTATTATTACAGCATGTTTCCAAAATTCTTGTTTTTAAGTAATGTTTAAAATAATGGCGCACTTTTGTTAAGCAATAGAATATCATTACAATCACATGAATCTGCTAGGGAGTCTCAGATGACGTTACTACATTGTAATATACTTCAAGTATATTCTACTTTAATATCAGTCACTAACAAAGTTAAACCAAATATGGATTGAAAAGTAGTGACAGGTGCAGGAGGTTTAAACAAATCATTTGTAATATTGAGCATATGTTATACTCATGTCTGCAGACTAAACTTTGGAGAGGGATAGCCTTAGTATAATAAATACTGCAAACCTGAAACATCATATGACTACGATACTGTGCTTCATTTTTAATACTGCTATCACACAGTACTACATTCTCTCTGCAAAATAGATAATTTATTGTATGAATTTATATAAAATAGTTCTGTGGTCCAAAAAAAAATAAAATGCTGTACTATTGTTTTTATCTGTGCTAACAGCATTTGCTTTTGAATATGTTAAATACTTTTCTATCAACTTTGCAAGACTGGTTTTCTTTCATATATTAGCAAAACTGCTTTGAGGAAAGGGAGATTATTCCTAGTCTAATGTTTGCAAGATTTCCAAAGCAAAGATACTAGAAAAAATGAAATATTTTATACTTAAATAGCACTTTCTGTATCTCCATGTGGTATCATATACATAGTAGCCCTATGTCTGAGAGTCTGTAATGCTGAAATGCTGGCTGTTCCCTCTGGGTGGCGCTGTTGCTGAAATGCTGGCTGTTCCCTCTGGGCGGCCCATGCTGCGTGGGGAGTGCGGGGCCCAAATGGCCACTTGCTCTGCTTGCTCCCCTGCGGCGGCCCGGCTGAGCGGCGCAGAAGTCAGCTGAGTGCCACGGCAGGAGGGGAAGGGGGGCGAGGCGGTGATGTGTGGCATGACAGCGGCTCCAGGCCCCGCCCCCTGGCCGTGAACGTCACCGCCCCAGCCCCCTTCGCCTCCCACTGTGGTGCTCGGCTGACTTCTGCACCGCTCAGCCAGGCAACTGTGTGGGAGCAAGTGGCGCAAGCAACTGTTTGGGCTCCGCGGTCCCCATGCAGCATGGGGAATGTGGCATCCAAACAGCCATTTGGGCTCCGCGGTCCCCCGAGTGAGAGGCAGGAGGGGGAGGAGAAGAGAAAGAGAGAGGCAGGAGGGGGAGAAGAGCTGAGAGAGAGAGAGAGAGAGACGGAGTGAGAGACCGGAGGCTCAGGAGAGAAGACCGACGTGGAGGAGAGACCTGAAAATCCCATCTTATGATGGGCTAATTGGCTAGTGTTAGCATAAACATCCCTATTCTGTTTACTGATGAGGAAGCTGAAAATAAGAGAAATTAAGGCTCAGATTTTCAAATGTGTTCAGTAGTTTTGGGTGCCCCAGTTTTCTCAAAATGAGCATCCAAAAGCTGTGATGGCTAAAATGTGTGGATACTTCATCTTTTTTCCAAAATTGAGCCTAAGAGTATTACCCATAAATTGTCTATGATGGCAATGGGATCACAATCCAGAACAAATGACTCCACCAGTTTTAGATATAAACCATAAAACCATCCTTCATCTATCTCACTGCTAACCATTTTAATGAATTGGCTAGCATTTACGTTAGAGAGATAAGGTAGGAGAAGTAATGTCTTTTATTGGACCAGCTTTTGCTGATGAGAGAGAGAGAAGATTTCAGGCTACACAGAGCTCTGCTCAAGCTCTGTGTAGCTTGAAATCTTGTCTCTGTTACCAACAGAAACTGGTCTAATAAAATGTACTATCTTACTAAACTTGTCTGTCTAGTATCCTGCAACCAACTTCACTATAACACCACTGCAAATAGCATTTATATGTTCCACTGCCCTCTGCTGGATACAATTATAAATACCTGGCTGCACGTCATCAACTAACAGATTCATTTTCCTTTAGTTCCACTAGCAGGGAGCTCTCTTTTTATGAAATTTCTGAATGCTCATACTGAGCAACATAGGTACCTTGCACCAGATGAACAACTCCAGCACATGATGGATTTGGAAGATTTAGAAAGACAAAATTAATTTATGTATTTCAAGGTTTCTTAGCTGTTTCATTGGGCTCTCTCAAACCCATTACAAATGAATGTAAGTATTATTGTCTGACTTTTACATATGGGGAAACTGAGGCAGGGATGTAATGTGGCTCATAAAGTCACATAGCAGGTCTATGGCAGAGCTGAGAATGGATCCCATGTCTTCTAATTTAGCATTTTACCACTGAACTAGAGTGTTTCCTTATTAACCAGAGTGATGATAATGACTATTAAAATAAGCCTTTACCCAGAGCAAGCTGCTCACTAGAGAGTGGCTAAGTCAGAAAAAATTGGCTCCAGAACAAGATTTCAAATGTCCAAAAATTCAGGAGGGTTTGAGCTCAGTGCTTTAGTATAGTACAGGTTATAAAGATAAGAAGTATTAGCAAAGTTGAAACTGATCTGTAGTTGCAACTTAGTTACACACAGCTCCCAGATTCAGAGTTGCTGCAATGAAATGCTGATTATTCACTTCTGTATAAATGCTTAAGAAAAGCTTGGCTCATCCCTGGCTATAGCTGCTGTTTTGTGGTCTCTCTTACTGCTCATATTGGCACTTGTGTAAACAATAACAGCAGTTACGACACATGGTGATTTATAACCTTGGGGATCTAGGTACTTTCCCCATTCAAGACACTATTGTCCAAGCAGTTTTGAAGATTGGATTTCTCATCAGGCAGATCTGGCTCATCTTGTTCCCTTGCATGCTACATGCTGTGAGGAGTCTGTGTTATGTAAGCCATGGGGGCTTTAGGAAAACCCAGCAAGGACATCAAATATAGGTCTAAAAAAGAGGAGGGGGGCAGTTGTAGGAATTAACACTAGCCTTTCCTTATTTCCCTTGGCAGCAGCAGAGCAGCTGTGACTACCCGGAGTTCTGTTTCTTTAGGTAACTGAGGGATCAAAATCCTTTGACCACAACCTCCACCCACCCAAATCAAGTATAGCCCAGATTTCCTAATGATATTTTAATGTGCAAATCAGCATAACATGGGGACTTCTTTGCACTGAGACAGTTACCTAGAGAATGACAACAGACTTTACACATTGCACGTGGATCCTCACCTCTCTTTCTTCCCTCCCACTCCTCAGTCTGGGCCCAAAGCTCCAGTGGCTTTCACTGCAAATAGTCACACAGGCAGGCTTTTCAGCTGCTTGTAAGTAGGGCAAGAGTGGATTAGAGCAGGCATTTTGCAGTAGAAGGCTTTGGAGTTTCTCACCTGCATAGTCTGGGGATTGCATTTTGTCCTGTTTCAATGGCCTTGAGCATCTTTTGTCTCCCAATTTCTAAGGTCCTGATTCTTCTCTTCACCTTCACAGGGAGTAGGGAGCAAAAGCAAGCAGAAATAGGAGGAGAACATGGAAGAGAGACAGAAGCAGCTCTGATGCATGCTTCCTCATTCCCGCTTTCTCCCCCCCCCCCCCCCCACACACACACTCCAGCAGTTCACAAAAGCCCTTTTCTGGCTCTGAAGGGAACACATTAGGAATCTGTCACTCTCTGCGCCTGCTGCCATCAGAATCACAGGTCTCTTTGGGAGTTAAGAAAGTAGCATTCATTAGCTCTCACCTTTTTGTCTGCACCCCCACATTGGAGCAGGAATCTGGACAGAGAAGTCATAGTCACTTGTGAAATTTCAAGCAAAAGAGACCATCAGATTACATGGTCTGTCTGATTTCCTGTATACTATATAAGCCACCAACATCAGCCAGCACCCCACACTAAGCTCAGCAATTAAATATCAACATCCACTCCACACTGCTCCTAAAAGAGGGAGGGGAAGCTGAGATGGACTATAGAGAGCCAACCCAAGTACAGAAATGGGACTTCATTTCTGTGCAGACTCCAGCACCTGCAGGTTTGGAGGTCATATGCCTGCTTCCTCTGCCATTCATTCAGGCTTGTTTACACTACAGAGAAGATCAAAGCTGCTGCAGTCGATCTTCCAGGGTTTGAATTAGCGGATCTAGCGAAGACTCGCTAATTCAAACTGAGAGGGCACTCCAGTCCATGCCGGTTGTCCTGTTCCTCACCAAGAGGCAGGGCAATCAAAGGAAGTGTGTGCTCCCATCGACCTCCCACTGTGTGGACGGAGCCAAAACATGATTTAAGAGACTTTGATTCCAGCTATGTAATTAACATAGCTGGAGTTGTGTATCTTAAGTTGACTTTCCTCTTTAGTATAGACTAGTCCTCAGACTCTTCTTCAAGGAAGGGAACACCCAGTGGAAACACTGCAGAGTCTGCCACACAGTGTCCAGAAATCCCTGCCATGTGAGTTTTGCCATGAGAAGAAACCCCAGCCCTTGGGATCCCTTGGCCCATACATTATCGTAAGGGTCCTTAGTAGAGTATTGAACTCATACACACATAGGATTTTTCATGGTATTGTTAGAAAGCCAAAAGTTTTTCAAATTTCAATAACCAAAGAGCTAAGAGAAAATCAGATTTTTTTCTCACAAATATTTTCATGTAAACAAAAAAATCATCAGAAAATTAAACACACTATTTCTAGCCAGCAGAGGCAGTGTGGGGGGAGACATGAAGGGTCAAGCTGAAGGTAGGAAGGAAAAGGGTCTCTGTCCTTCCCTCCCAGTGCCTTTTCCCTGCCACCTGTGGTCACTGTACTTGGCAGTCAGGTGAGAAACAGGACAGAACACTTCTGCATGAGAGAGCCTGACTGTGAGACAGTGGTCACCCACTCCCTGACCAGGCGTGGCTGCTGAGGATAGGGTCTGATCATGTCGGGGGAGGTGATCCTACTCAGTTGGCCCTTGACCCCAGAAGTTGTGGGGCATAGTGGTCAGACAATTCAGCTGCACACTAAGTTCTGCTAAGATGCAACATCTTCTCTCACACACATAGCTGAGCTGTTGGTTGCTGCCTACTTGCGAATAAACTGTCTTTTCCTCAGTTCTTTTATTTGAAAGACCCTGTGTGAAAAGGTGAATTGCATAACATCAAGACTGTATTGAGGTTTCGGTTTCTTGCAGTCACTGTTTGTGGGTCATTCTCTGTGCTGAGGAAATGCCTTATAGGAATTTGAGGCTAAGTTCCGTCAATCACATGTTATATTGGCTGCAATCAGCTATCAAGATGGGTCACAAAAGGAGCAGCTGTCCTTCAGATAACACGGTGATGACCGTGAAAGAACATTATTTATGAGGCCTGGCACCTTGAAACAAATCCTTCAGTCTACTTCAACTTGTGCATGTGCCTCTGTGGCATGTGTGGTTTTCTTTTCCACTAGGAGACAGGATGAGGTGTGGTAGACAAGCTGCAGGTTCTTGAGAGCTTTGTCTTTAGCTCCAGAGAATGCAGCCTGCAATAGTCCAACCTACAGGGAATGAACAAAAGGATCACTGTAGTTGGGCCCTCATCTGAGAAGAAGAGACAAGTCTCCTTCCTAGACAATGGAATCTGGCATTACTGGTGATTACCATTATCTGGGTGTCCAGGAACAGGAATGATTTCAACAGAAGCCCAGTGCTGCACACAGCATTGACTGACCATTCATGGGCATGATACTGCAGCTGAGAGAGGTTGTATTTACTGAATTATCTTTTTTGTACTAATTTTTCCTGGGTTGAGCCCAAGTTACTTGACTTTCATCTTAGTTCATTATAGGCAGTGGCATATCATCTGTCTAGGATGAGAGAGAAAGAGGGACAGAGATAGAGAGCTGTGTGAAATTGCCCTGGTGCTAGCAGTGCAGTCCAGGTCACCTCACAGTTTCTCTTTTAGGTTTCACGTAGAAGTTAAATAGAAGTGCGGAGACAGATTGAGCTTAGCAGGATGAGGCGCTGAACCATGCATGCGAACACGAGTGCACACATTTAAGGAATCTTGAGAATTCCAGCAAGTTGTGACACACCCTAGGAATGATGATGTCAAAGGCAGCTGGCTGACTGATTAATCTTTACTTCCATCCATGGCCACGAGGAGGGCATCCATCGGTATAACCAGACCCGTCTACGTTCCATGAGCAGTCTTGGAGGTGCCTGAGAGGGAACTATGTCATTAGCAGAACTCAGATGTCCCTCAGGTTGTCTTGCTGGTACTTTCTTGATCACTTTGTCCAGGACTGGGCATTAGTTCACAGGTTGTGAGCCCCCCCAGTGACAGCTTTCTGAGAATGAGCCTGACTGACTCATTTTTAGGTTGCATTGGTAGAGAATGTGCTTCCTCCAGACTTGTTTAGTTGAGCTCTCCAGCAGGTCAAACAATTCACTGCCCTTGTATGGTGGTAGACGTGTGTGTGTTTTCTTCACAACTTACTTATATAATACCCTGCAAAAGGGTCTATATGGATGCATGCAAACTTCCACCAAGGGACCCTATTTTTGGTATTGGTCCAACTTGCAGACCCTTTCAGAGGACCAGGACTTTAGGTTGTATGGTCATCAAAGCACAGACTGTTTTATGTCTTGTGCAGCAAAAATTACAATGTATAGTCAATAAGTTTTATGCAGAATGCAAAGTCCAGCCTTACAAGACCTGATTTTGGAGGATTGCCTAGGTACATGTGTGTCAAATTAAGACCTTTATACAAAATTTGCTTGATGTTATTAAAGGTTTCAAACAAAACCTTAGTATTATTTTATGTTCTTTTTATATATTTAAAAATATCTATGTAGAGTAGAACCCTGTCTAAATAAAAAGTTTCAGGGGCATAAAACATTTGAATATACAGAGGTCTGAGTAATGGGTGAGTATTGCACAGCCTAGAGTGCAGCCTAAATGCAGAGAAGAGGCAGTTTGAGATTAAAGGGGTTCCAATCAACAGGGTTTTATTGTACTCCTGTGGCTCACTGCAAATGGAGCAGACATTGAGGACATTAATTATTTAGCATAACTTTTTCTTTCATATTATTTTCTTCTGTATTACCAAGCTGGGGTTCCAGATTCATACTCTTTAATCACATGATCACTAAGAGGGTAAATACCCTGAAGATAAAGGTTCCTTGTCATTTAAATGGGTAAAACACCTGCTGGATAACCTTTTATTTTCTTAATAAATGTGTAATATTTTGTGGTCAGGCTTTTCTCAGGAATGCTGTTGCTGTCTTTCTCCATATCAGTCCTCCATACCACTTATCTTATTGCCTAGTTTCCAAAATGCGGAGGTGCACAGTATAATATGTCTATTTTGAAATCAGTCTGAGCCTCCCCACACTTTTGCTAAATTCCCAATGAAGAGCAAAAGAGGCTATTTCCCTTAATTTTGAATTTAGCAAACAAATTTACTTTTTAATTACTAGACTCGCAATGGGAATCTTGCATAAGATTTGGGGGATACAGAGTTTCTTCAATAGTAACCCATATTCCTCCCTTGGAAGCAATAATCAATGCAATAAATGAACTAGTTAATAATTGTGTGGTTAGGGGAAAGAGTCACAGTATTTCACTCTGTTAGGAAGCGTAATATTCTGTGCCCATATGGTCTAAAATAAAATAAAATAAATAAATAAGCCTTGCAATCCCTTTTGTAGCATCCCTTCTTGTAAACTGCCCCTAAGGCTTTTCCCAGATAAACTGGCAGTATGTTTTTATTCCCTACAGTGCAGTTCTCCCTTCTTTTCGATCAGGTCCAAGGCATATCCGTCAGCCCAAATGGGAGCTGAGTTTGCAAGCTGACAGGGGATGGAGAGGGCTGGTGGTGCTGATGTCAGAGCCAGGAGACAGTTGTGATTGGATCTAATTAGACTTTGCAGCAGCAAATAGACAAGCTCCCTGCATGATTGGCTTCAAAGTGGCTGGTGCCAAACAACTAGCAGAGGTGCAAAAAGTAGAAGCAGTGCATTTACAGCCCTGATAAAGAAAGGCAGCCTGAGTGAGAGCAACCAGGCTCTTCTGCAGCTTTCGTCTGTACCTTTCCACAGTTCTCACTACAAGCAGTTAAGCATGTCAGCTCAGAAGATCAGAGACACTTAACCCAGCTGATACCAAGTGACAGAGAATAATTAGAATTAAAAACCAGGCGGTACTAAAGAGTGAATCTTATCCACAGACCTATAAAACAGCAAAAACCAGAGGTGAAATCATACAAGAAAGAAAAGCCCTTTATATTATTGTTTACTGAACTACAGTTATGACATCAGTTCTGGGGAACAACAGAGCATCTGGAGGTCCAAGTAGTCAACTAAAATGCAAGTCCAAAAGGAGGAGGAGAAGGAGATCAAAGAGGAAAGGTAAGGTTTGCTTTCCCTCTACCTTTCTTTTCTTTCATTCCCTCTCTTCCTATGCTCCCTCGATCACTCTCTCTGAGCTGCTGCTGCTTTTGTTGTCTATTTATTTTGGATATATGCACTTTTGTAGCCTCCAGGATGCTGTTTACACAGAACACTGGGTACAGAGGTTGTGAAATACCCCACAATTTCATGTAGGTTGTAACAAAGAATCTTGCAATTGCTGGAAGTAAAGGGATGCCTGTAAAAAGATAGGGACAGTTATTTTGTTAAAGGAAAAGGGAAGTTTTTTTCCCCTTCTGTCTTTGTACTCGACTGAATCAGTTTATTTATCCAGGTACTGCAGCACAACTCAACAATTCACAGCTAGTGCTTCCTTTGACCCTGTCAGACGTAATGTTATCACATGATTCCTAATGAAATAATATTTTGTGCTGTCCTAGGAATTAAAAAAAGAAATAAAAAGAAGCAAGACTTTTTTACCAGTTTTTTTCAGATACAAATAACCATCAGATTCAGAGTTGCTCATACCACTGATACTGGCTTTCCAGTAACATGGAACCAGTTTTTATTTATCAGAATATTCTTTCTATGATAATTAAGAACTGCCTTATAAGTCTCACTTTACCTATCATATGAAGCACAAATTTAGTATGTAAAAGAGGATAGAAGATATACTATCTTGCTGCTAGTGAAACAAGCTGGAAATCAGTAGAGAAAAGAAAAACAGTTTTCTGATGGGGGTGCTAAAAACAGTTATTTTTGCCTTATTATTAATATTTGATTAGGCTTGCTCTAGTAAAGTTAGTAAATGCATTAATTCTGATCCACTTCTCTAATCAAACCTGCATTATAGAATTGGTAAAGTAGTAAGCACTCAATCCAAAAAAAAAAAAAAAAAAAGTGAAGCTACAGAATGTCATCATAGACTGTGAGGATGTCTTAAATAAAAGCTTTTCCCAAAGCAGTCTTGTTTTCTCAGATAGAGGGAATAAGACACTACTGCCATATTCCTGGTGTTGTGCCTGAACGGTTAAAGTTGAGATACTGTAAGTAGTTTAAAGTAAATTAAAATGGATTTAATAAGCAAAATGTCAGAAATGCCCAACTGCAATCTGTTAGACTGTAAAGATGCTAATACAAAAAGGTTTTCCAGAGCTGTAAATTCCACCTAGTCTGTAATTGTCATTGCTACAGAGGCCTGTAATAAGTTTGTCAGCTAGCTCATCAGCTCAAGCTGTTCTTTTAAAGCCTTTGAGTACATTGTTTCTTCTTCAGATCTTGGAAATTAACCAAACATTTTGGAAGCCCTAAATGTTAATTATTCATGTGTCTTTTAATTATTGCCTCGTGTGAAAGCCATTAGGCGTGCATCCTGATAACTTTCTAGAAAGGCTCCAAAACAGACTTTCTGTGGCGACTTGCAATAACTAGCCAAATGCTGAAAGGAGGACTCTGCATAATTAGATTGTCACTATTATATGTTTACCAGACATTTCACCTTTTTGTTCAAAACTTTAGTAACAGATAGTGCCCTAAACATAAGTAAAACAAACGTGCTTATGTGAATGCATACTTAAAATAGAAAAGCAGCAGTCTGCATATAACCTTGACTTATTTTAGCAAATCTTTAATATTTCCATTATCTGATCCCAAAGGGACTTCTACAACTGTGCATAATGTTGTGTCACAAAAGAACTATTATCTAAAGCACTAAGCAAGAAAAAGTCCCCACCCCCATGCATAACTAATGTGGATTAAATCTATTAATTCATAAGGCTCTTTGTCTTTACCTAAACCTAGGTCTACTGGCTTGGTAATAAGTTATATGTGCTTTAGCTAACCTACTTGTCAGGAAGTTAAAATTTGGCCACAGACTGTGATCTACAGAAATAAGTCAATGGTTCATTTAACTATAGAAGAAAGATTCAAAGGCTAATTACACCTGTTAGTTTTGTTTCTAAGACAATTGACAAAAGCGAAGATCTTAAATAAGGTGCCATTTCTTATAAACTCTGTGTTTTGCTGAAATAATCTGAAAGTTAGGCATTTTTTTAGGACAGCAAATTTGCTAAATGATAACTATGTGCAGAATGAACAACTAGATTTTGGTAGAATTCCTGAACAGAATTGATACATTTGTCCCACAGTAGATTGACTACTTTCAGAAATCAATTTTTGATTCCTTGGAATGTGTACATTTGTAACCAGTTTCCAAATATTTTAATTGGTTACCATGTGAATTGTAAGAACAGCGGCTGTGTTGGTACTATTCTAATTTCCCTTCCCATAGGCTCATAGTGTTTGCTCACAAAAATTCATATAGACATGAATATATGATGACAACTTAAGGAAAACCCAATATTGAAACTGTTAAATCTGTTTTTAGGACACACCAATTTCCAAACTGATTATATATTTTTTTTACTAAAATCAGTTAACTTCTGATATAAAGTTGTTACTTAATCAATCAGATACATCCAGCACTTAACAAGAAAAATGTTTATTAAGCCCCTTAAAAGAACTGAGCTTTTACATAAATAAATACGGTTCCCACGTTTTGCAGACACTACACATAATGTAATCTATTTTAATTAATAGAGGATAAACCTTTTTAAAGGATTATACCAAAGTTTTGTGCACGTAATTATTTTCCAGTGTGTGTTTTACTATCTACAGCAGGTACACTTTTGGCAGGTATTACTGAAGAAAAAGATGTGTGCACACATGCTTGTGTGCGTGGGTGTACATATATTGGTGTGTATGTACGTACCCAAATGCACACAGAGACAGTCACGTCAGTACTAAATTTTAATTTAGTAGAAACCAGTGTGAGAAAATGAAATATATCAAAACACACGCTCTTCAAGGAATATTGCAAACAGATCATTTGTAGAAATAAATTCATTATACTAGCTATATACTACATCTGTGATGTGTTTATATGCCAGGTTAGTAAGTTGTGCTACTTCATAAAACACCTAGGCATGCCTTGGAGTAGAAGCAACTATTACTCCCTATTTGATGCCATTCTTCCTCTCTTTCTAATTTTACTTTCCAGGTTTTTGTTCACTCTTTTACACTGATCAATGTGAATTTTAATGCAATGCCTCTGTGTATCGATATAAAATCCTGTGCTGTATTTTTCATTTATCCTGGCACTATCTTTTAGGAGTTAACCCAGAGGCAGTTGCACCTGAGAAAAACAGATTACATTCCACACAAGTTACATTTCTCCCTTTATTTAGGAGAAATATAGTGAAATTGACATGTGTCACAGGGACAAGCACTATTTTTGTGTATGTAAATCAGGCAGCGGAAAGTGTAACTACCATGTACGGTATGGTTTCAGTGTTCAAAGGTATTCTTCAGTTATTCCTATATATTTGTATTATCTTTATAGTGAATGAGTTTCAGGGCTTAGTTACGACCCTAGTATTAGTGGTTAATCATATGTCCATGCAGTGCATATCACATTACAAGCATATTTACATAGACATTTAATTTAGATTTAGATTACTTGCAGAAAGTGTATTGCAAAGCTAAAATATTCTGATATTCATAGCTATTTTGTAAGCTATTATAGATAGGAACAGTTACACCATCGTTCAGAAATAACAAATTTAACTCTTAATGGTAAATAAATATAATTTCTCAAGGGGCTGTTGTAAAATAAACACAGACATTTGCTGAAATATCAGCATGCTAATTTTCTGTAAATTATGAATGACAGTCCTGTAGCAGTATTAATTTCATTCTTTTAATTTATGTCAATGGTGTGATCTAACATTAGAGAAAATAATTTGGATAAATCCACGTTAACATTTCATGGACTGTGTGTCTCCTTGTAAAACAACAAAAAATACTTTGCATGCCCACATGCACATGAGTATTAAATGTAATAGATTATAAACAGATTACTGACAAAATTCATTTCAATGCCCTGAATAAATTCTGTGCAGAATTAGGAAGGGAAAGACAAGAACTTTAAAAAAGAGGGCTTTTTAGATGAAAATGATAAAAAGGGGACTACATAAATTGAGTTGCATCATGCTGAACATGCTGCAAAAGGCCAAACTTTCATAAACTGTCCTCATCTCAGTGGAAATCAGCCACTAGAATCTTAACATGAATTTGTTGAGTTGGAATGTGCCACTACTTCATTATTTCATTATTTTTTATACATGGCAAATATAAAATTTACTCATTGTTTGAATGTAATTTCTTCAAAGACATTGATTCGACTTAATGGTAGGAAACTGGAGCGAATCAGGTATAAACACCCGGTGAAATATG
This sequence comes from Pelochelys cantorii, assembly GCA_032595735.1. Lineage (NCBI taxonomy): Eukaryota > Metazoa > Chordata > Testudines > Trionychidae > Pelochelys > Pelochelys cantorii. The sequence continues at coordinate 238,585,922 of CM064327.1, forward strand.
GCAATAAAAAGAGAGGGAGCTGAGCTTGCTATTGATATCGAAGGGCAAGAAATAAAAGTTGGCAAAATAAGCCCACTAAGTATTGTGCGTGAGTGAGAAAGGCAGGATTATGATGCTCAGAAAAAAATAATTAAAGGATGGAATAAGGAAGTCAGCTTGGTTCTTCATCACCCAGCAATGCAAAAGTAATAAATGAGCATGTTTCATCTGGGTTAGGTTCAGGGACACAACTCCTTCTCTACGACAGGATTGTGTCATGCTTCAAGATGTGCTCTGCTTATCTCATATTCTGACAGCTCAAGAGGAAGGGACTGGATTTGGTGATAAAATTAAATTGATTAAGCCTTTATCTATCTAATTTTGAACCTTTTTTAACTATTACCTCCAATTTCTAGTGATCCGTGTAATGACAGCAATTTGAGATCGCATCAAGGGCATTAGCTACAATGGCTGAACTTAAATTTAGAATAAAAATATGGGATTCATGCGTCCATATCTAAATAGCAGAGGATTTAGTTATAGCAGAATTGCCTCTTCCTAGCAACAGCATGTAAGTGAGGGGACAATAAAATTGAGCATTTTGCCTTAGCAGAGAGAGCAAATATTATGGATTTACCTTAAAATGTTTATGTAAAGGTGAAAAAGAACTAGCCTATAAATCAGTATTATATCCACACCATACCTGTGCACGCCTTGTGAATACATACCTTCATTTTGTCAAATAAGTAGAAAATAATTCAGGTTTTTTTGCTTCCTATTATGGCTATTCAAAATTTCCTAAAGGCACCCGCAAAGCATCAAAATTCAGAAAATGACTATATGTCACATAACAGCTGTCATTTCTCTTTGTGAGTTGAGCAGGTAATGTTTCCCACATGGTTCTACACACCCAGACTCACAAACTCCAGTTTGTTAAGCGAGATTAATGTAGTTTTAAAAACATGTATGACAGCCCTTTCCAAAGTTCCACTGATAGAAATGGGAAACACTGTACTAAAAATTAAAGGTCAGTTGAAATTGCCTAATGAAATATCAAAGCCACTAAGGGTCTATACAAACACTTGCACTAGCTTTACTTCCATTTATATCTGTACATGATAGTAAAAGAAAAATTGAAACATTAAAATATCTAATATCCACTAATTGAAGTACTTGGAAACCCTCCTGGCCACTGTGCTATAGGTTTTGTGAGTAGTAATGTACCTAAATTGATTCCTACATTTAGAGCCAACTATCTCTACAACCTTGCAGGCAGTTTACAGTTTTTCCTTTGTAAACTATTAGTTATCCAGACAATAAAGCTGATATGCATCAACAGATACATCAGTCTAAACAGGCTCATGATAGACTTGACATTTTTTATGTATCACAGCCTGATTTCCCTGTAAATTACATAAGCTTCAATAGTAAATAAAGTGCTTACATTTCTTCTCTATCTGATCTTCATCCCCCTGTTGGCTGCATTGTTTAAAATTCAGACAACCTAGGAGAGTTTGCAAAAGCATGTTGTAATTGTGAATGTTAACAAAAGAGCACTTTGTTAACTCATGGAAGCAGCTTATCAACTCATAATAGCATCTAAGCCCCGGTAATTCATAAAGTAACCAAATGTGGTAACTTTAGTACACAAGTGATTTAGTGGCGTCTTAAGTTTTCTTAATATCTCTTCTTTAAAAGTTGTATTTTTAACGTGCAATTAGAGAAAGCGTTATTTGAAATATGTAGTTGTATTTCTGGGCTCTGAATTAACCATAGCCATTCAAGGCTGAAAACTGGACATCTCTGTGAACAAATGGTTCAGTGAAAACTTGTGCTGAATGTGCAGAGAAAGGCAAACAGAATGTTAGGGTGCAAAAGGAATAGGATGAAAAATATCAATGAAAATATTACAGTACCATTATATAGATGAAGGGTACTCTCTCACCTGGAATGCTGTGTTTAATTCTTGTCATTTGGTCTCAAAAAGATATCACAGAAATAGGGAGATCTAGAAACATACAATATAAAGAAAGTTGTGGAAAGTCTTCTATCTGAAGAGAGGAAACATGAGAGGGGAGATGACAAAGGTATACAATTAATGAATGGTGGTAAGGTAGGTAAGTCAGGTGATCCTGTTTACCTGTTGTTATGATCCAGCACCGAAACTGAAAGGCAACACATTTAAAACAGACAAAATGATATTTATTTTTATACAGCACATAATAACCTGTGGAACTCAATGCCTCCAGATACTTTTGACTTCCAGAACTTAGTAAGATTTTTTAAAATCATATCTGCAGAGCTCGACAAATGGCAGCGAGATCTACTCGCCAGCCCCGCACCACACATGCACCAGACTGGCACTGTGCATGCACGCAGCGCCGGTGAATGGGGCGAACGGGACGATGGGCTGAAATCTACTCGCCATGAGCGAGTAGAAACAGCGATTTGTTGAGCCCTGCCTATATGTATGGACCGTGGGCTTCATCTTGTACAGTTGAGATCGGGGGAAAGCTTGCTATTGACTTCAGTGAATGGAGGACAGAATAGGTGTGACTACACAGCAGGGCTTAACTCGAAATAAGCTATGTAAATTGAGCTACGTCAATTGCGCAGCTTATTTCAAAGTTGGGAGCATTCCACTTATTTCGAAATAGAGCACTCTTCCTCCAATTTCCCTTATTCCTCATACAATGAGGGTTACGGAAGTCAGAGTAAGAAGTCCTCCAGCTTGACAGTATTTCGACATTATTTTAAAATAACTGCCTGCTGTTAGACGTACCCAATGAGAGTAGCCATTCATACAATAGTAGGATTTTGTTTTTAAATAGGAGCTATAAATCCATGTTCTTCAAGGCATAATCCAACCATAAACTAATGGGGAGAGGAAAACATTTATTTCACTTTGGTGTCCTGCTCATTGTAGGAGCATCACAGATCTCATGCAGCATGGCAATTCCTATATTCTTGTGTTGCTGACACTGTTTTCTCAAAAGTATGTAGAAAATTACTACATTTCCCCTAAAAACACTATGGTTTTCCACATTTTCCCTGCACCCTATATGTGAAGATGTGTTAAAACTGAATCCTATTGTCTTATTTTGCTGTTGTAGTAGATTTAAAGTTCCAACAGTAAAATAGATAAAAAAAATATAGTTAAAGTGACATGTGTGGACAGATAATGATTTCTTTTTAAGCAAAAGAGTACCAGTGATATGAAATTACTTCCGGATTTTATTAACATTATTTATTTGTATTATTATACTACTCAGATATAATAAGTCTTTTATAATTTATTTACATCAGTTCATCAGTCCTGCGACCCTTAAATAGTCTTATTTATGCAAGTGGTCCCACTGAACTGAGGACTATGTCCCAAAATAGTCTTAACTGCAGCCATTATTGGATATCTGCCATCTATTAATATTGTTAGTCCCAATAGGAAAGGAATTTGTTGGTTCTTTTTCTTTTACGGGGTTCGGCAGTGGTTCACAATTAGATTTCAATCTGAAGTCTGCAGAACAAAGTGTGACTTTACCATCTTTAGAAAATCTTTGCTCTCTATAAGAGAAACTGTGCTCAAAATTATTAGTGAAGTCACCTCTCCCTGTTAATGAAACACCAGCATGTAGAGTCAAAGGCATAAGAGAAAAAAGTTTAATGTGACAGATTTTGTATCTCCATTCTTATAGAAAGAGATTTACACAAAATTAAATTTAAATAATTTCCTGGTTCTTCACTCTTCTTAGAAGCTGCAAAATGTCTGTTTATTCTGTAAATGGTGGCAGCGGAAGGAGTCAGTTAAATGCCATGGCAAATATGAACCAGAAATAATTATCACTCAATGCCTTTGACACGCGTACTAATAACATATCGCCCTCATACCAGGCCTGAAGCTGCCACTAAAACTTGCATAGTAATCTCACAGTAAGGTCCTACTCAGAATGAGGCTAGCTAGTACAATTGTGCTTTGTGTGTGTGTGTGTGGTCTCCAGCGGCTCTAGACATGCTACATCATAAAATCCAGGTTGTGTTAGGAAATCTCTCTTAAACACAGCAGAGTCCAAATATTTAAATTTAGGTTATTATTGGGTTTTGTAATATTATGTTTAAGAATTGTATATATAGATACGAATAAAAAATATAAATGCACACACACAGATATAGTATGTTTATGTATGTATATGCATACAGACACGCATGTATATAATATTTCCAAATATATTAGAGCTAAAACAAAAATGCAAAACCATACAAAGAAAATAACAAACGGGGGAAAACAGAGCAATAAATAAATGGAAGGAACTCTTTCTAATACACAGTTTTCAAATATTATCTACAGTATATGAAATGAATATCTTTGCTACATGTTTTTTAAAATTTGGTTGCCAGGCTTGATAGTTAATTTAAGCAGGTTTTCTTATAATGAACTCAAATATTATAGACCAGAAATTACATTAACTTAACACATTAAAAATGAGAAGGTTTACTTTAAGCCTCTTCTTTTGCTGATTTTTTTTTCAGCTGCATATATGGCAAAATTCACACTTCAGTGGGAACAGGAGCAGATCATAAGCTTGTGTTTTGTATTACATTTATCCTATCATACATGACACAAAATACATATAGGAAGCTTATAAGTAAAATAAACTTTCCTTTAGCTAATGTCTCCCTTCTTTCCTTTCCCCTTGCCAATCGCTTCTATTCGGATGTTGAAATTTATACAAATGGTAATTGATGGGGGGAATCACAGCTGTCTGTATTTTCTCTATCTATTGTTAAGCAGTAGAGACAGTAATTAAATTGCAGCTCAGCTTTTTCTTGCTGTTTATATCTTTAAAAATTTAAAAAGAACACTGTGAGCAAAAAATGTTCCCAGATGTTATTGACCAAAGGTTTCCTCAAGTTGCTGTTATACAGTGTATTAATCGATCTATGTTGATGAATTAAATTATTCTAAAGCATTTGATATATTTGTCTATAAAATCTGATGTTTTAAAAATCATGATATTTGGTTCACCATCACCCAAATCTCTTTAAAATGGCCAATTTTATAGGCATCCGCCATACTCCACAAAGATTTATTTTATTGACTGCAGTATTCACAAAAAATACCTTGTGTATTCAGCTGAAAGCCATGAGCTTAGTCACTTGATGATTAAAAAAGCAAAAAGAATCCTCATACTACAGATTCTCCAGTATTCCAGCACATGCTAAAAAAGGGGATACATAATATTCAAATATTCAGTTCTCCTAGAACAAGCCAAAAGCAAAACTCCTTACATGAACTTGTGTCCTAGCAATAGTGTATAGTAAGAGCATACCTTTCCTATGTATTCTGTTGCTAGGAAAATGAAAATTTTGTAGATTTAAGCATGTCTGGAACAATTGTAAACCGTGAGGATGAAATGCAGTCAAACAACAACTTGTCATGAGTATCCTGCTCCCAATGGATGACAATTTGTTCTCATAACTAGATGTGTTTGTTAAGGTCTTCACCTTCTTTTATTAGTGAGAAGTGAAATAGAAATCATGATTCTTTGCTCTTATAAGTGTGGTTTACAAGAGTAATAGGGCTAATAATGGCTTTGACAGAACAGACTTTTACAGATGAGTTATAGACCGTGCACATTTTGTTAGCCAGATGTCATTTTCTGAATCAATGGCATCAACCTCAAAAATATAGTTCTGGTCAGTGATGTGCTAGAAGGTTCTTATGCGGATTCCTGGGAGTGCCTCATAAAAAAACTGCTCCCTCAAATTGGAACAATGGTTGGGGTGCTTTCCCTGACTGACTGAGATTATCTTCTTTCTTCAGGCAATTCTAACTCACCCTTGCCAGAAAGGATTCTGAGGCTACGTCTAGACTGCAGGCTTCTTGCGCAAGAAGCTTTTATTAGAAGAGAGCTTCTGCAAAAACTTCTTGCGCAAGAGTGCGGCCACACTGCAAAAGCACATTGAAAAAGCGATGCGCTTTTGCGAAAGAGAGCATCCAGACTTGCATGGACGCTCTCTCAAAAGTAAGCTCTGATTGCTATGCACAGAATGGCCACCAGGGCACCTGTTCTTTATCCTCTTTCCTCTTTTTGTGCAAAAAACCCCTCTTCCCCATCCACACACACCTTTTTGCGAAAGAGCTCTTTCGCAAAAAGGCATTCTTCCTCGTAGAATGAGGAATATCTACGCCGGAAAAACTCCTCTGTTCTTTTAATTTTTTTGTGCAAAAACGCACTTGAGGTGTGGATGCTCCGTAAGGTTTTTTTCAGAAAAACAGCCGTTTTTCTGAAAAAACTCTGTAGTGTAAACATAACCTTACTGTCAGTGTTAATAAAAATGTATCATCATCATCGTCATACTAGGTATCTATGCTTTGAATATTCAAAACGCTTATGCTGAAATTATCATATTAAGTCTCTCAATTAGAGAGACAGAGGACCTAAAATTCACCAGTGAGGAAACTGAACCAGAGAGATTAAGAGACTTGTCTGTGGACCTCAGGATCAAGGTCAGGTTTAGAATTCAGAAGTTTATAATACACCGTTCCGTACAATAAAACCTTATTCACCTTTGGAGCTCATCAAGTTGCACCAAATTTAATCTATAGAACATTTTTCCAGGAGTGGATAGCCCATGGTATCCCTGGCCATTTCAAATTATGGAAGGTGAACCATGTGCCATTCTACATAATCAATATTCACAAAACAGAGCACAAACAAGGCCAGCAAATGACCTATTATATTTCTTTGTGAAACAGTGTTGCCTTTGTCTTTGGTAGTGTTTAGCCAGTGTTTTGTTTTGCTTCTTTTAATAGGAAAACAGTGGATGGAGCTAGATCCTCAGAAGGTGTTCTGTTAGTGTAACTCTTTTGATTGTGATACAGTTAAATTTGTCCCACAATACAGTTAAATTTCTCCCACTGATACTATTCTCAAAAGGCTTGAGAAGCTGAGTGAGAAAATATTGTTGGAACCATATTAGCAGCATATCACTAGCTTTTTTGTAAGGTTAGTATATTTGTGTAACACATGTTTTCCCTTTTCTGATGTAAAAGTGGGATCTGTATACAGAACTAACAGAAATTTGATAGAGACTTTTCTGAAACATTGATATAAATGATTAATTTAAAAGATATAATCATTTTCAAGTTTATCTAATTTTGTGCAACATTTATATTTAATTAGAAATCTTCACAATCCCTGTATTTGCTCTTTGCCAGCAATTCACTCTGTGTATGTGTGCCCATTCCCTGAAAAACCACTAGGCTGCTGTACAGCAGTTAAGAGCAGTTTCCATTATAAACTGGGTACACTTCTTAGTCATAAATAATTGCTATGAGTTAAAACATGGCAGGTAATTCAGAGATCAAGAACAAATTTTTAACAGAACTTGAAAAGAATAAGCACGCTGATTTTACAGGTCAAGGCGTTTAAAAATTAGAAGCATCTGCTATTTTTCATTCTGAAAAAAAATGTAAAAAGTGTTTTTTAAAAAAGAACAGAGAACTTGTGGCTCCTTTGTTTATAATGTATATTAGTCATTTTATTTAGGAACAAAAAAGCCACCAAAATAAAAGTCACCAACAAAGTCCTTTCCCTCATTTATTTAGCCAAATTCCCAAGAAGGCATAGTACAATGACTTGAGCCGTTTGTGATTTGGCATCACAGACGTTGTCTCAGTGTTTTGCAGTAATGATTGAAAAAATATTGAAGGATGACTGTAAAGGCTCCAAAGAAACCATTATGATCACAATATATTTATTAAACAAAGCCTATGTGGTCCTCCGGGTACATGAATTGTGTGAATTTATTGTCTTTCTCTTCAACCAGTCTCCACCAAATTATTTGTCTCTGAAGATCATCTGAAGAAGTGGGTGATGCCCACGAAAGCTCATGATACCATCTACATGTTTTGTTAGTCTTTAAGGTGCTACTAGACTATTTGGGTTTTTTTAAGTTTTATCTGTCTCTGTCAAACCCACCTGGTGTTCAAATCTGACCTGCCTACACTGAATTGTAAACCCAGGTCTGTGAGACCATGCTTGTGGACTCAGTATTTCCAAGCCTGTCCTCAAGGAACCCACTGCACTGTAAACTTAGGCTTACAATTGCTGGACCCAGGTCTTACACCCATGCCAACGTTTCCATATTATAACATGCAGACATTCTGACTTGGGTCTGTGGCTTGAGCTGTGTCCATATTGCAAAATGACAAGGCTAGTCTCTCTCCAAAGAGTCTGAGGACCTTGGTGCTTGCTGTTCAGTGGGACTGAATTATGGATATGGACGGATGTGGCCGTGGGGGGCAGTGTTCCCTCTAAGCTGCACAGCTGCATAGCTTCACAGGTGATTGATCAGCCCTGCCCAGTCAGTGAGCTCCCTGCACAGAGCCCTGAGCCTCTGACTGGGCCAGACTGATTAATCACCTGTGAAGCTGTGCTGCCTCCCAGCTTAGAGGGAAGACTGGTGGGGGGGGAGAGGGAGGCTCAAACTTGGTTCAGATCCCAGACTTAATGTGCCAGGTAGACATACCAAATCCAGAGACACAAATCCTTACTCATGGAGAAAACTTATTCAAGCAAATATTGGAAGTACTTCTGAGAGACCCTTCGACTGGGCAGTATCTTCAGGGCAGGGATTCGGTTATCTGTTTTAGCCAGTGCCAAGCTTTCCAAGGCATTATGGCCCTGATTCAGAAAACCACTTTAACATTTTCTCAAAAATTCAACCCTTCTTCAGCAAAGTACATAAATACATTTCCAGCCTCCTTTGAAGTCAATGGCATTTAGTGCACGTTTAAAGTTAAGCATGGGCTTAAAAACATCGTTGAATCGGAACCTGTACAAGGGTTGCCAACTGTCAAGTGGAAAATCCGAAGACCCTGGACTCACCCATCCCTTAGGCTTACCCCCCTGTTCTGCCCTTTTCTGAGGCCCTGCCTCTCTTCTTCCTCCCTCTCTCTTTCTCCTCCCCGCCCCCCCCCCCCCATCAGGCTGGGGCAGTGGTTTGGAGTGAAGGAGGAGGTGTACGGGGCAGGCTCTGGATGTACAATATGGGCTCTGAGACGGGGCAGGCAGTTGGGGTGCAGGAAGGAGAGCAGCATGCAGGGAGTTTGAGTGAAAAGAACAGGCTCCAGGCTAGGGCAGTGGGTTAAGGTGTGGGAGAAGAGCAGGGGTCTGCGCTACTCCAAATGACTCCTGAAAGTGACCAGATAGGAGCTGCTGCCAGTGGGCTAGGTGAAGATAGCAGGGGGGTCTCCATGCTCCGCTGCCTTCAGGTACCACCCTTGCAGCTCCCATTGACCACAGTTCTGGGCCAATGAGAGCTGTTCTGGGCCAATGAGAACTGCAAAGTTGACACTTGGGAGGGGGGAAGCACATAGAGACATCCTTCCCCTCCCCCAAGGGAGCTGCAGGGACACTGCTAGCTTCTTCTGGGAGCAGTGTTGAGCCAAGGCAGGTAAGAGTGCCTGCCTTAGCCCCACTGCCACACCAGAGTGTTAGCACCTAAAATCTCGCGGGCTGGCTGAAGTAGCCTCTGGGAGACCGAGCCTGATTCCAGGACGCTCTTGGCAAAAGCAGTATAGATAATAAATCATAGAAATTGTTCTTTGAGTAAATCATATTTTGAAAAAGTCATATCTATAACTGTATCTATATAATGTTTTAAAAGGCTTCTTCACACATTCTGTCACTTATGCTCTTACACTATGAGGAATTAATTTTTTTCCTGAAAACCTCTTTATAATAACAAAAGTGAAGAACTCATTAAGTATGTTTCTGCAGTACTGACGCTGAAACAGTAGCCAATAAAAGCAAACATACTGAAAGTCAAGGGGCTGACATTCCTTCTTCCAAACTGCCCTTGCCTCCCCAGTCTGTACTGCATGAGTGTTACATAGCTTCATATTTGTGTATATGCATCAATTGTGAGACACTACAGGGTGAAGGATTGTTCATCAAGTTTGACTTTAGGCCATCTTGCTGTTAGTGGTTTGCATCATTACTTTAATATTGTCTGTGCTGGGTGGCACACCTATCCACCTGTGCAGTATTTTACTCTAGTATAGTGTGGTACATTGTCAGACAGATTATGATAATTCATTGCATGAGGTTAAAAAGAGCCTTTTCAATAATCCTCAGTGTGTGTTTTGTGTATTCATACAAATGCAGGCAGACAGACATATTACACAATATATTGTTATGCATGCAGTCGGACATGCACATAGTCACCCAATCTGTACACAGAAACATACTGTAAAGTTAACAATATTATGGTGCACTGACTGAATATAGGAAGCCGTCTTCAATCAATTCTGTTCCAAGAGACAGCTCCTTTGTGGCGAATATTGACTAGAATATTACATGAATTTTTCCACAACAGCTTGTTTCAGAAACTTTCCCTAATAATGTCGATTAAATTAATTTTTTTTCTACTGCTTTAATGCATATTCATCAGATAAGAGCCCGGACAATTATTATGATAGTTTCTCTAGCAGGTGGAGTATGTTTTAGGATTTGATGGACATGGGATTTGATGGAGTAATCTCGGTGAAATTTTGTGGATTATTTTTTATGATGGGGGTTAGTATAAAGAGTGAGAATGTAAGCAGATTTTGAGGTGATTTCATTATGTTTTTACATTTGTTTGCTTTTATCACTTTAAGCCTAGAATAAGTTCATGCTTTGAACAAATGCAAATCTTTTAAGGCAAGCAATGAACCTCATAAATAAATACTGCCTAAGCAGTATATTATAAAATAACGTTAATAGTATGCAATAGTGTTTCTAAAGTGATTTTTTCTTTTGCATTTTTTTCTTAAAATGTAGGAAGAACCAGTAGAAAATTTTACTTTATATTTTGCACAAGTTACATGTTGTGTTATATATACGTGCTTGTGCAGTCTGCATATTACAACACATTGATTCAAAATAAATAGCTAATGCAATTGATAACATACACATTATGGTCTATGGGAAAATGCAGATTGAAATAAAAGCACAACTTTAATTATTTTAAAATTGAACAGAAACAAAAAAAATGGTAGCACTAAGCCAAAGAGACCAGGAGTCTAATCCTGATTTTTTTAAAATCAGTAGGCGTTTTGCAATGTGAATAGGATCGGGCTCTATTCTGATTAGGAATCTTGTCCTATAGGTCACGCTCATATGGGTAGTCATATTGTTTTCAAATGCAAATTGACTTCGGTTGCAATACTTACATAATTAGTGTCACATAAACTGCCATTATAAATAATGGGTCGCTGCCAGAGTTTCTGAAAGAAAATGGAAGTTAGAATTGCACACTCAAGAAAAGTCTTTATTCCATCTCAGAAGTGTATTGTTAGAACATAACATTTCAAGAAGTTTAAAAATACACTTGCATAACACACAAGAAGTTATCAGACTAGACCCCTCATCTATTAATTGCCTTGTTGATACATATCAATAGCAGCACAGTATCTGATTTAAAAGAAATAGACATGTAAAATGCTGCTACTTTACACTGTTTTGTTACCAGTGCAACTACAGAGCTATGAATGCATGTTTATATTTCATTTCTATTTAAACTCTTATACAGAGACACTGTAGTAACATGCATATTAATATAACACTAGCATGTGCCCCAGCAATATTCATATTAACCTACATGCATATTCATATACCGGGGCTAAATTCAATGAGAATTTTGAGATTGGCTTCAGTAGGAGCTCTATCAAGCACATACTTTTCAATTTACATTGAGTCAAATTCCAAGGGAAGAATCTGACTCATCAGGTTTTAATTATTTACCATTTAAGTACATGTGATTATCTTCACCCTCTGGTGTTACTGCTCTCACACTCTCTTACATTGTATGGACTCACCCCTAACTGCTTTGCTGTGTCTCCTAGTTTGTTTCTTGTTGCATTTTATTTCTTCAAGTATTTATGATAATGGGTAGAGTCATTAACAAACCTTCAATTTGGACTTTTCCTAATTCTCAAGACATTTCTAACCTTATCCAACAAGCCAAGATTGAAAGCCAGCCTTGGAGTTAGTTAATCTCTTTGTATCTCATACTCTCCAGGAATATTGTCTATGCTTTATTGTGCTGGTTTTATTCTCTTACAATGAAATTCACCCTGATGTAGAATCTTCTGCATCATGAGACCCCAATCTTGCAATTAACTCAGGGCAGACAGATGCCCATGGGAGTTAGTGGAGCTCCATGCAGGTACAGGAGACCACATGTGTAGAGTCAAATCTCATGAGTGAGGTTTCAAAAATGATGCAATTGGCTTAAAAATCATAAGATCTTCTTACTGTATATTTTAGAGATCTGTATCTGTCTCTCTGTTGGTCTGTAAATCCTTCTGTGAGTCCATTTGTTTAAGAACTCCTAAATGGAGCTAGGACCACCAAATTTGGTATGCAGCTTCCTCTTATCATAACTTAAAGCAACTTAAAGCAAGTTAAAGGTTTGGTTGTGCCAAGACAATGGGACGTGCCTGGAATTTGATTGTTTCTCATAAAATGGAGAGAAAGGGGTTTGGTAGGAGGGAGTTACACTTTAGAATGACCATGGGGAGCAGTGATAGGCCAGAGATGAGAATTAGGACAGCTATAACCCCATTGGGTGGGGGAGGGGGTCGGGGTGAAGAAGGGGACAGCTACCTGCTATGTATTTCATAGAGTTTATTTGTGTGTCTCTCTGTCCCCCAGAGGGGTACATGCACCTCTCCCAGCAGTGCCCACCAGAGTTGCAGCAAGCATAGACAGATACTTCTCACCTGACCCCAAGCTGTTGCAGTGACAGAGGGCTGGGGTTTTCCTCTCTCCCCCCTGGCAGCCTGCATTCTGAACCCCTGATCCTCAGCCCCATCCAGGCATTTTTGTGCAAAAAAGCCCTTTTGTGCAAGAATCCTTATTCCTCAAAAAATGAGGTTTACAGGTTCTTGCACAAAAGAGGGGTTTGCGCAAAAAATCCCTGTCTACATGGGGCTTTTTTGCTCAAAAACCTCTTCTGCAAAAAGGATCAAAAGAGGATATGCAAATGAGAGCACAATAAATGCTAATGAGCACTTCATTTACATTTTCTCTTCTGGAAAAAGATCTCAATCCACGTTGTCTCCCAGTGTGACAAGAAGGTGGGAAAAGGCAGGACAGAAGTAAGGCAATGGGGGACTCGTGCCTTTGTACCACTGTACCATGGAAGAGAGCGCTCCACCCTGACCCTAAATATGAGGCTGCACAGTGGGAAGCCCCTCATCCCACTGGCAGCAATTTGTAAACATAGGACTGTCCTGTAGCTTTACAAATTCAGGGATACAGCCTGTTCTTCCCCTACTCCCTGTAGAGTTCTCTACATAGGCCCATTTACTCAGAGTTTTTTCAGTGAGGGATGAATTTCATCCCTACAGAACTCTCCTCCGTTAAACTTGTTTTAGAGCCTCTTTGGAACAATCACAATCTAAAGGCTGGGCATTGAAAACAGCTGGTTACCACTGTATGCTATCAGTGAAAGCAGTGGGACTGGATACTCTTCCTTCTGATCTTTTCCAGCTCACCGCACAAAGGGAAGCGTGCAAGGTAAATTACATTGAGCTGCAGAAAACAAATGGAATAATGGTAGAAAAATATTTATTTGCCTGTCCCTTATACTGAATGAGTCACAATTTCATTCTGCTCCTGGTAGATGTATTCCTGCAAAAGGGACCAGCCATAACTCAGTGTCCCAAAATGTATGTAGCAATTATTGTTTACTCACTCCTGAAGTGAATATCCTCATGGACTTGCCAGTTCAAGGGACCCAGTCCTTCACTTCAACATGACCCAGGTCAAATGGGCAACAGTCAGACTTTTTCATACATAATTCTTAAGTACAAATAGAAAAGCCATTGATAGCATTGTGATGCTGCCAGCCAGCAGCCCTCTGAATTGTTTTGAAATAATACCTGCTTTGTTTTTCATACCATCTGAGCCAATAAAAATCTTCTGCGATATTCTCTACTACTGTTTGCAGTTGTGTTCACAGAGGCAGCCTGGTTTCCTTGCTTCAGCTGACCCCTACCCAGCAAGGGAGGTGGGAGCAGGTCCACCATGTGCCAGGACTGCACATTACTCTAATGAACTGGGGATTTTAAAGAGGCAAGTCAGGGGAATGGAGTAGCTGAGCGCATTCTCGCCCAAGAAGATGACACCCACAAAGTTTCAGGGATACTAGTTGTAGGAAAGAGGGGACATTCCCCAATGACACTAGATGCCTAGAGGTGGGTGAGATGTGTGGTTGTGTGAGTAGCCCCCCCGATCCAAGTTCATCACATACATACACAAGTCCTCTTTGTTTTGAGCAAAAAATGACAGAACAGCAACATAGCCTCACAACAAGACTTCTGTGTTCTTAATTCCAGCCAACAGAGACGGTTCTTAGGACCTGTCTTTCCTATGCCCAGGCAAAATCTCTATTTCCACATAATACTTGCAAAAACCTTGGATAATTATTGTGAATTGGGATGAAGACTCATTTCATCAATTTAAAGAATTCCAACATCCTCGCTGAATTCCCTGAACTCTTCCAGTTTAAAACAACAAATGCTCTGGTAGCACTTTATAGACTGACAAAACATGTAGTTAGTCTATAAAGTGCTACCAGAGCATTTGTTGTTGTTTTTTTGTAACAGACTAACTCGGCTACCCCCTGAAGCTTCTTCCAGTTTAGGTATCCAGGCATATTTGCATAAGACAGAGTTTCATAACTACCCTATTTTACAATATTGTCCAAACACTGACCTGATAGTCCCCTCTTTCCATAACATTCAAGGGCCTGCCCTTCATGCACTACTGTGTAGAAGTTGGCTGAAGCAAGGCAGCCAGGGTCTCTCTATAAAGACTGTAGATGCAAAAGGGAAAAAAAAGGCTACACATTTGTGTAGGAAAAGAACACAAGATATTGTGCTAGATTCTACATCACTCAGTTTCCACTGAGCACTGCATAAAAAGCCAACTATAGCTGGAAGCCAGTTATAACACCATGAATTTCTGCACAGGTAATTAGAGCAGCCTAGCAGTTGCTCTAATTTTTTCCAGCTGGGAATGGCCCCTAAACATTGGGACTATGTGGAGGGAGGGAGGTTTAATAGTCATCTGTACTAGCTCTACTCCCACATCTACCAGGGCAGTGATTTTTCAACCCCTGGGGATCTGCAGACTGTGCCTAAGGGGTCTTCTAAAGGTGGTTGTTGTTGTTACCATATAACAGTAGTTTCCAACCTGTATTTTGCAGGCCCCTGAGGGTCCACAAACTGTTTCTAAGATTTCCAAAGGGGTCTTCTCCTCCATTCAAAATTTTTAGGGATCCACAAATGAAAAAAAATGTTGAAAACTATTGTCCTAGGCTAGGGTTATTTCCAACTGGATAGTTAAGTAGTTAGTTCACATTTTGCACCACCTAGTGGTGTAAAGAGAGCAGAACATAATATCAGTTCTGGGTTCATTATCTTTTAAAGGTGAAGATTACAACCCCTTCAGCTAGAAACATTTCTTCAATTTTTCTTTCAATTTTTTGCTTTGCTGATGCAGTACATACCTATAGTAGGATAAAGAAAACATCAGCTGAAAGGATCCAGGTGTGTCAGAAAAGGAAGTTACATAGGCAAAGAAGATTGAAGGGAATTCATAGTCTGGTGAGGTTTGGACTGAAAGTTACATGTCCCTTTTTACAAAGATTGTCTCTAACGTTAGGGCCTAGTTTATCTCCAAACTGCACGATCCCATGGGCTTCCTGCTGTTATTATTGCCATTGGTTGTTTTCTACAGAAATTCTGAATCAGTAAAATGATGGGTGGCAACTGCTATTTATGTTAAAGGAATGAATCAAGCTGCCTACAGACCATGAACATAGGAAGGGCCATCTTGGGAGGGAGAGAGAGAGAGAGAGAATTTTTTTTTTCCTGTATTTCTTTTTCTGTGGACATGATGCAGAAGTTGTTCTTTACAAAGTCGGCATTCCGCATCAAGTATCACCCACTGAGATCCTACAGTTTCTGTCATGAGTGTAATTGTGGTAGCAGTAGCTCTAAGGAAATGTGAAATTTTAATGGAAACCACAGACACTGTATATGAATAATTTGATCACTGTTTATTAATTTGAAGTGCAGTAGCAGAGAAGAGCCTCATTCAAGCATGCTAAAAACCCATGACCAATACCAAATTTTATGCATTACCAAAAACATTATTAAAAACCAAACTAAATTACAGTGTCTTGAGTTTATTTTTTTTACTTAGAAAAGTGTAGATGTAGTTCTTTATAGGTTGGATGTGTATGCCGTGTTTTGCCATCAACTGGCTGCAAGCACACACATATATGTTTCAATTTAGCTCACATGCTTTTAGATGTTACCATTTTCTGTTAATTATTTGTAGTGTTTGAGGTATTCCTATAAATTTAGAGCCTAACCCTGCAATCCCAGCAGTAGCTTTTACACCTGCAGGCAGTCCCATTGAGTGTGATAATTGGATGAGCAAGCATTGCAATAACTGGCCCCATACTATAACATATTTTGTGAAAGTAACTGAGTCTTGGAAATAGTAGATCTCTGCTATTAAGCCTAGCATGACATTATCTCACTATTTACTGGAATGATCTGGTTTGAGGAATAGTGAAATAAGATCTAGATTATACACTCTTTGGGGAAAGTACCATTTTATGGCCGTATGTTTGTACAAGACCTAGCACAATGGGGGTTCTTGGTGCTACCTCAATATCAATAATGGAGTATTTATGTTATGCCACATAAGAGATGGGTAATCATCCAGCTACTGAAAACATCAATGATTATTTTTATTTAAAATAATAATAAAGTTCCCTATCCTCTCTGCATACTATGCAATTTAATTTAAGTAAATTTACTGAATTTAAGTAAAAAATTGAGTTAGAGAAAGTTGTACTTGATACCTGTGAATTAGTATTGCAAAAATTAAGAGAACATTTGGAACATGGAAATCAAATCTGCTTTGTTTTAATTTGTTGTTTGGTTTGATAGAAATAACTAAGATTAGAAAATGATTACTACAAAGCATTATTGGTACACTTTATATTTCAAATCACAAAGGTGTGTTTCACTTAATTTATATATTGGCACTCTTTTGTTAATTTTATTTTAATAGAAATCAAATATTTCTGCTGCTGCAAAAAATAATATAGTGAATCATTAGCATTGATTCAACTAGCTTCTTTTTCTAATTCACAGTCACATAGCCCGATTAACTGAGAAATATTCCCAGATTTAGGACACACTGTCCTCCACAGAACACTTAGCTAAGAAAGGTTATTAACATTGAATGGGGACTGTTCTCTCAGGAGAGCTGCAGATAAAATGACCAGAGAAAGAAATAGCACAACTTCTCAAATTAGCATAATTAGTAATTATCTCTTAATAGCCCCACTTGGCTTTGGAGACTTGGCACTTGAAATTCCGCTTAAAGTTCAGTGAGGAAAAACAAATTTCACGCTGAAATGTCTCAATAACACAGCTGAGCTGCTGAGGTAATCGCCTGGTTTAGGTAAAGGGAAGAAGATGAACATATGGATAGCAAAGATCTTTCCTGTAAGTACTGTGTTTGTATATGTAAAGCACTCAAGAATTGATTGTAAAGTTGCATCCTTCTCTTTGGGGTGGGAGAAAGGCAGAGTAAACTTTTTCATTTTCCTCTTTTAAGGTGGGGGGGAAAAAGATGAGGATAACAACAAACGAAAATGAAGTACTGTCGTCCCTTAGGCACTTTGCAAAGCTAACTGGAAAAGATAATAAACTCAGACAAACAAACTAAATAGTGGAAGAAAACAACTAACTATTGTAGCCAGTGGCAGAACTCACCCCCTCCCAAATGGCAGAGTTCTTGAACATTTTACTCAGGGCAAAATCAAATGAATAATTGCAAGGAGCAATGCTAACCCCAACATTTTTCTTTTTGTGGCAAGGAAACAGATGTCCCTCTGAAGATGCTTTTGGCTGAAAGAAAACAAAAGCTGAAGAAAAATATTTACAGTTTTTACATAGCTAAAAGCTCACCCTCTTTATCCCCCAGGCAAGGAGTAATTTATCAGCTGATCCTGATCTGAGCAATCTTTAGTTATTATTAATATGTGTTTGAGTTACATGCTGCACAGCTGGTTTGAAGCCCCTAACAGGAACAACATGTGCACAGTTGGTAAGGTGCTGTATACTAGTTCTGAATAGGAAACTAAGTGTCCCCATATTAGCCTTGTTGGCAGATGGACAGTCCATGTTAGGAGTCCATTATCAGCATGATGGCTATCTGGGGCACTCCTTTAAAAAATGTCAGATTTTTCTGAGTTTAAATTGCCTGGATCTCAGTAAGTTCAGAATTGCACTCTAATTTTTGAGCAGCTCAGCCTCTTCCAGCTGAGGCTGGCTATGCCTTTGAGAAGAAAAGCCTAAACTTTACAATGCCTGTAGAACAAAGGGCTCCTCTGCTGCTGAGAAATAACTCCCCCTCACCACTGAATCAACACCAAACTAGAAAATATGAAGATAAACTAGTCAGAAAAGGCTGACAGCTGTTATAAAACTGATAGGCTGACACTCTTGTGACCAGAGGAGGAAAAAAGGGTTGGCTTGGAAACTCTAATTAAGCCTGGCCAAGGTCCATTAGCTCATCTTCACTTGTAGCTTCTCAGCTTCACACCCTATGGATCACCCTTATTATACAGGTGCTAGGTGAGAAATGTGATTAAGCAATCTGCTAGTCTGTGTTTCAGAGGACCAGCTTCTGAAAGTGTTTCAAATCCTTTATCAACCAATGAAATTCATTTAAAAATTCAGAAAGTGTATGAAAGGCGAGGACAAAAAAAAAAAAAGAAAAGAAAAGAAATGGAACTGGATCAAAAGAGATGAAATGACATTTTAAAAGTATGGAAATGAGGAGTGTGTTGAGTCTGAATTAACAGCATAAAGACATTTTTTTTTAAAGATGCAGAAATCTGGCAAAGTCCGATGGAAATATTTGCAGTCTGAAGAAAAGCAGGAGAATATAGCCAATGTTAGAAGGATAATGTCATAAGGAAGCAAGCACATTTCCTCCCCTCCATCATATCTCTCCCCCCAAATGAGTGCTTGACAAATAAATTAGGCCTAGGTATTAAATATGGAGAGAGCAGACACAAAAAAATCTGATGGACACCTGAGCTGTTGCAGGAATGAATAAGCTCTACAGTCTAAACTGAGAGCTAGCTAGTTTTATAGCTCAAGCTGTAGAGGTTCCTACATTAAGATCCTGAAGTTCCAGGTTCAAATTTGCCCAGTGGCAGTTACACAAGCATGCAGGGCCAATAATCATATCATGCTATGAAGGACTGTGATTCTTCTCAATGTGTGTGAAATAGTAGATTGTTTTGGAGCAATGGGATTTCCTAACTGCATAAGGCAAAAGATAGCATGTACATCCTAATTTTGGCCCTGGACCATCTTGTGAGAGAGTACATCAGTAGAAAGGGGTACTTCTCGGTGATACTGCAGGTGCTTATGGATCACAATGGCCATTTCATTGTCCTCAACACAGTGTGGTCGGCAAAGGTTTCTGATGCACGGTCTTCAGAAACACTGGCCATACAAAAAGCTGCTTCTCCTCACCCATTCCCATAGCTCTTTTTCTTCCCTCTCTCTTCCCCCTTCCTCTCCCCACTATTTCATACACCATTCCCTTCTCTTCTGCCTGCCTCATGCCTCAACCTCTGCCCATTGTCTCTTCCCTCTACCCCATCTCTTGTCCTTCGTCCATGGCCATTCACCATTCTTGTATAGGCAAGAGGTGGGCACTGGACCAGCAGGCAGCAACCAGCTGCTCTCCCCCCCCCCCCTTCTCCCTCAAAGTCAAAGAAGGAGGTGCAGGATGAGAAGAACAGAGACCCTCTGCCCTCACCCAGGCAGGCCAAGATGAGCTAGCTCTGAAGGGCAGCTAAATGCTTGCAGATATCAGAGGTGGGGGAAGCAGAAAGTGGCACATGACCCTGTGTAGCCCCTCCCCACCACACACACACTTGGCCTCTGTCTTGAGGTGGCAATGCCCTTCCACACCTTCCCACACTATATCCAAGCAGAAGCCTATGCACCTGGGTGCAGGGCAGCAGTGTTCAAACTGCTAGCCAGAGCAGTCAGGATGGGCACTGTGGGACACTTTGTCAGTATAGCTTTGCTGCAAAAATCTCTACATATCTCAAGGAGATTGTTTTATTTTGTTGGCAAAGCAAGATAATTTTGTTGGTGAAAATAGCATTGTGATGTGTAAACAGCTGTTTTATTCAATGAAAGCTGTCTTTTTTAACAAAACTCTATAGTGTAGAGTAGGCCTGAGATGGTAAGCTCTTTAGGGAGTGTTCCATTATATGTCTGTACAGCACCTAGAACAGGTGGGTCCCAGCCTCTTTTAGGGGCAGAAGGTACTATTGAAAATAATTTTTAAAATGATTAGCCCATTCAGTCTGGCTTCTGAGCATTCAGGAAGTAATATGTGTGATTTTGCAAGTGTAGTTTCAGAGACTGCTTCAACATCCGGCCCTGCATGATGAGAACTAATTATATATAGCTGTACTTTGCTGAGCACCTTGCAGTGATGTGCTTAGAGCTCTCACCTCCTACTGGAATCGGTGGCACCTAAGGGCACTCAGTAGCTTGAATAGGATTGAGAATTTGAAATTGGTCTTTGGGATGGATTTGAGGACAGAACCAGGAAAAGGAGAAACACACAAAATTACATGAGCAAAAAAATGCCTGAGGATAATTTGTTCTTAAAAAAAAATGCCGTTGGGTCATACTGGCTTTGCAGGAAGCATTTAATTGCCTGAAAATGATGCTGCCAGCCTCCTCATTCCAATTTCCTTCTCCTGCTTCCTTCTTCAACTTAGAAGTATCAATTCTGGCTTATTTTGAATTGCTAGCAATTCAGCACAAGAAGTATCAATAAGAATATACTGTATATTGCTCTGGTCTGCTTTCAAACAGAATTAAGTACAAGCTATGTTTTCTGAATCTGCTAAGAAAATATCAGTATTTCAACTGAAAGAGTAAATTAGAAAAATCTAGCAGAACCTACAAGGCCTAGTCTCCTTCATCTAATAAAAGTAGGTCAATGTTTTATACTATTCACATTAGTGTCATTCATTTTAGTTCTACTAATAAAAGCTAATGGCTGGGTAAGCATTAGTGGATAGCAAAATATCAGATAAGATATCATAATAATAAAAAATTGAATGGAATTTTTTTAACAAAGCACTAAATCATTGGAATATTCTTATAAATTAACTTATATCACACCTTCTAGCACCCAGAGATTCCCATACATACCATAATGAAAATTCAAATGAACTGGAACATGGTAAAAAATCCTGTATATATCTTGAGCTTCAGGTCCTCTATCAAACTCTCAGCAGATGCTAAACATCAGCTTTATCTTGCAGTCCTTACACATAACTTCCATTCAGTTCATGCAGATTGTCAGCCGTAAGACTACAGATTCTGTCCATCATGTCTATGGTTGTGTTGTTGCCACAAAGTAGTTCATCATCTGACTCCTTTTTACATTAATGATTTCCATGAGCTCGCATCAAGGGAAAAATAGCACCATGAAAGCTGAAGAATGCAACATGGTAATTGTCAAGCGCACAGTAAGGAATTCACATACCTGACATTGATGGACATAAAGATAGTTAAAGGAAAATGTGCTGTTAATATGTTTTAGTTTTTTATATATAATGACATTTGGCTTCTGCCTGAAGTCAAAGGAGTATTACACCAGTACTGCTAATTCCAAGTATTTGAAAATCATGAGTCAAGCCTCAAACTCATGATATTTAACAGAAAAAATAAGCTTTGGGTTCTTTTTACTTGGCTTTTGAGACTTTAGGATGTGCTTGGGTCATGGTTTCAAGTTTTCCTGCCACCATGTTTCAAGAAATTTACATTTTAAAAAAAGAAGAAACCTGAAATCCTGCTGTCATCACAGGACTCCAGCAGTTGAGGCTTTAAACACAGCATCAAGTATTGTGGCACTTGCGATCCACTCATGAGAGCTGGCAAAATGGTGACTTCTAGTATGTAGATTAGTAAAATGAGGCATGGAGGCAAAGACTAACAAAAATAAGAACCTAAAGTTAGATTCCTAAATCCATTTAAGACAACCAAATAAGGGGTCCGGTTTTCCAAAGTATTGAGTAACCTGCAGCTCCCCCCTTGAAGCTGCTAGGTTCTTACATCTTTGGAAAGAATACTGTGAGAGACCGTATCAAAAGCTTTGCTAAAAATCAAGGTATTATCACATCCACCAACTTCCCCATGTCCACAGAGCCAGTTACCTCGTCATAAAAGCTAATCAGATTGGTCAGGCATGACTTGCCCTTGGTGAATCCATGTTGACTATTCTTTATCACTTTCCTCTCTTCCAAGTGCTTCAAAATGGATTCTTTGAGGATCCCCTCCATGATTTTTCTGGGGACTGAGGTGATGCTGGACCAGAGAGATCCAAGCTGTACACTTCAAGTTTCCATTACTAACTACACGAATCTTGTATTTTGAAACTCTCTTTGAAATTCTGGGCAGACCAAGAGTTTGTAATAAAGCACTTTATTTTCAGACACTATAGATGAGACTCAGGTTATTAAATGTGAGCAGGAGATAGCACCTAGCAACATACTTGCGTCATTAGATACCATGGTTATGCCTCATTCCAGGACCTTTATGCATGTGCAAATCCTGTTGAAGTCAACAGGACTCCTCAGATGTTTAAAGTTGCATGTATTGCAAACCAACAGTCCTGGATCAGAATGTATTGACCATCATTGTTCACAGTGTGGAGATAGCTAATGGATGTATGGACTTGGCCAGAGTTTACATGACCACAGCGTAAGTCCATGACCCTGAGCTCCTCTCACTTAGTAGATCATATTGGATCTACACCCCACACATACACCCCATTTCCTGTTGTTTCCTGTTTAGCTTTACAGGAGATTGAGAGGGCAGGATAATTGTGCCTTCCTCCCCTGGCTGAGAGCCCTGAGGATTGAAAGGGTAAATATAAACACCCAAAGTTGCAAATCAGCTAGGGAACAATGGGAGAAAGCTGCCCTGGCTTCTTAAAGGATCCTTGCATAGAACACGTCACAGCCTATGTGCCATTCTCTGAAAAAGTGGTGGCAAAGCTTCTTCTTGACATCATCCTCCAATGCTTCTCTTAACCTTGCTCCCATGTTCGTGTGATCTCTAAGAGGCAGTGCGGCTCTATCCCAAAGGCCAGTGAGTGGTTCTGAACAGAGGGGCTGTTTCCATAATAAACACAAACACTCTTGCCATTTCAAATGGCATTTGCTAACAGACTCATAGTCAAGGCATCCTCAAGGTGGAAGACATCTGCTCTTGAACATTTGCCATAACTAAACATTGGCACTAAACATTAAAAAGGCCGTAGAGCAGTTTTTAAACTAAGAGATGGGGGAAAGCCGATTGGTGCGGAGATGAACGTAAATCGGATGGAGACTTCTGTTAGAGAATCCATTGATAGAGATTCTCTAAGCTGTAGTCAGAAAGAGAGGAGGGGAAAGGACAAACCATGGGTCAGAGCAGACCGACAACTGCATGTAAAGGAATCCAGTGCATCAGGAAAGCGCAGACAAATAAACAGTGGAAAATTTTTAAAGTGCTTCTACAAAAATGATAGCAGTCTGACTAATAAGATGGGTGAACTAGAGTACCTCATATTACAGGAGGAGATTGAGATAACAGGCATCACTGAAACCTGGTGGAATGAGGAAAATCTGTGGGACACAATCATACCGGGATATAAAATATATCGGAAGGATAGAGCAGTCCAGGTGGGTGGTGGAGTGGCACTGTATGTGAAAGATAATGTAGAATCAAATGAAATAAAAATATTAAGTGAATCAACATGTTCAATAGAATCGCTATGGGTAGTAATTCTATGCTCCAATAATAAGAAATTAGCAGTAGGGATATATTATCAACCACCTGACCAGGACAGCGATACTGACATTGAAATGCTGAGGGAGATTAGAGAGGCTACCAAAATAAAAAACTCGATAATAATGGGGGATTTTAATTATCCCCATATTGACTGGATACATGTCACCTCAGGAAGAGAAGCAGAGAGAAAATTTCTCAATGGCTTAAATCACTGCTTCTTGGAGCAGCTGGTACAGGAACCCACAAGGGGAGAGACAATTCTCAATTTAGTCCTGAGTGGAGCGCAGGATCAGGTCCAGGAGATAACCATTACAGAACCACTTGGGAATAGTGACCATAATATAATAACATTCAACATTCCTGTGGTGGGAAGATTTCCTCAGCAGTCCAGCACCCTGGCATTTAATTTCAAAAAGGGGAATTACACAAAAATGAGGAGGTTAGTTAAACAGAAATTAAAAGGCACAGTGACTAGAGCCAAATCCCTGCAAGCTGCATGGAAACTTTTCAAAGACACCATAATAGAGGCCCAACTTAAATGTATACCCCAAATTAAAAAACATAGCAGGAGACCTAAAAAAGTGTCACCATAGCTTAACCACCATGTAAAAGAAGCAGTGAGGGACAAAAAGGCATCTTTTAAGAAGTGGAAGTCCAATCCTAGTGAGATAAATAGAAAGGAACATAAACACTGTCAAATCAAGTGTAAAAATGTAATAAGAAAAGCAAAAAAAGATTTTGAGGAACAGCTAGCCAAAAACTCAAAGAAATAACAAAATGTTTTTTAAGTACATTAGAAGCAGGATGCCTGCTAAAAAACCTGTGGGTCCCTTAGACGATCGAGATATAAAAGGAGCAATCAATGACGATAAAGCCATTGCGGAGAAACGAAATGATTTCTTTGCTTCAGTCTTCACGGTTGAGGATGTTAGGGAGATTCCCAGATCTGCACCGTCCTTTGTGGGTGATGAATCTGAGGAACTGTCCCGGATTGAAGTGTCATTAGAGGAGGTTTTGGAACAAATAGAAAAACTTAATGTTAACAAATCACCAGGACCAGATGGCATTCATCCAAGGGTTCTAAAAGAACTCAAATGGGAAATTGCTGAACTATTATCTGTGGTTTGTAACCTATCCTTTAAATCGGCTTCCGTATCTAATGACTGGAAGGTAGCTAACGTGACACCAATATTTAAAAAGGGCTCTAGAGGCGATCCGGGCAATTACAGACCGGTAAGTCTAACTTCAGTACCGGGCAAATTAGTCGAAACAATAGTAAAGAATAAAATTGTCAGGCACGTAGAAGAACATAATTTGTTGGACAAAAGTCAGCATGGTTTCTGTAAAGGGAAATCCTGTCTTACTAATCTATTAGAGTTCTTTGAAGGGGTTCAAACATGCGGACAAGGGGGATCCAGTAGATATAGTATACTTAGATTTTCAGAAAGCCTTTGACAAGGTCCCTCACCAAAGGCCTTGTGTAAATTACATTGTCATGGGATAAGCGGGAAGGTCCTTTCATGGATTGAGAACTGGTTAAAAGACAGGAAACAAAGGCTAGGAATAATGGAGAGGGGTAACTAGTGGTGTCCCTCAAGAGTCAGTCCTGGGACCAATCCTGTTCAACTTATTCATAAATGATCTGGAGAAAGGGGTAAGCAGTGAGGTGGTAAAGTTTGCGGATGATACCAAACTGTTTAAGTTAATCAAGATAGAAGCAGACTGTGAGGAACTCCAAGAAGATCTCACCAAACTGAGTGATTGGGCAACAAAATGGCAAATGAAATTTAATGTGGATAAGTGTAAAGTAATGCACGTTGGGAAAAATAACCCCAACTATACGTACAGTATGATGGGGGCTAATTTGGCTACGACAAATCAGGAAAGAGATCTTGGAGTTATCGTGGATAGTTCTCTGAAAACTTCCACACAGTGTGCAGCGGCGGTCAAAAAGGCAAATAGGATGTTAGGAATTATTAAGAAAGGGATAGAAAATAAGACACTGAATATCTTACTGCCCCTGTATCAAACTATGGTACGCCCACATCTTGAATACTGTGTACAGATGTGGTCTCCTCACCTCAAAAAAGATATTTTGGCCTTGGAAAGGGTTCAGAAAAGGGCAACTAAAATGATTAGGGGTTTGGAACGGGTCCCATATGAGGAGAGGTTAAAGCGACTGGGACTTTTCAGTTTAGAAAAGAGGAGACTGAGGGGGGATATGATAGAGGTATATAAAATCATGAGTGGTGTGGAGAGGGTGAAAAAAGAAAAGTTATTTATTAGTTCCCATAATAGAAGAACTAGAGGACACCAAATGAAGTTAATGGGTAGCAGGTTTAAAACTAATAAAAGAAAGTTCTTCTTCACACAGCGCGTAGTCAACCTGTGGAACTACTTGCCAGAGGAGGCTGTGAAGGCTTGGACTATAACAGAGTTTAAAGAGAAGCTAGATAATTTCATGGAGGTTAGGTCCATAAAAGGCTATTAGCCAGGGGATAGAAATGGTGTCCCTGGCCTCTGTTTGTCAGAGGCTGGAGAAGGATGGCAGGAGACAAATCACTTGATCATTGTCTTCGGTCCACCCTCTCTGGGGCACTTGGTGCTGGCCACTGTTGGCAGACAGGCTACTGGGCTCGATGGACCTTTGGTCTGACCCAGTACAGCCATTCTTATGTTCTTATCTTCTTATGTTCTAACTGTGCCAGCATATTTTCCTACCACACACTTATAAAGCAAACTCTTCACTTCGAGCTTTCATAATAGTTTCTCTGTGGAATCCTAAACCAACTCAGACACCTTGAACATCAGCTCCAGACTTCTCTTATAAACCAAACAATATTAAACTTGCTCCCAGTTTCATACAAATTAGGTGCTCATCAACTCTGTTATTAATCAAATGTGGAGCAGCTGCAGTGCAGAACCATGATTACTATAAAACTCCTTCAACTCAAATGTTCTTATGCTCCTTGCTGTCATTTTACTCAATTGATTAACTCCACCCAGTTTATACTATTCATTTACTTTAACTGTCATCATAGCCCTCATACAGATCTTCATGTCTGCATCTTTTGGGCTTGGCTGTATCTAGCATTTTTCATATCAGTTGTTTAACTAACTCCACTTGGCCTTAATAATTTAGAATATCTTCACTAGGTAACAAGTGACCATTAAAAAGAAATATTTTAACAGGTGCACAAACCGCAGTTTAATGGCATTGAAACTCAAGTGGGTTATTTCACTGATTCAAGGCTCTGTTGTTTTTTCCTACTGGCCAGATTCAGTAAAAACTGAGCCTGGCTTCAGAGCAAACCCTAAAATCAGTTTGTTTGTTTTTTAAGATTAAGCAACCTTGAATGGATTTCTGAGGGTGTGAAAATCAGACAGAGTTTATAATGAACCTCAGGTCTTTGATCTGAATCATGCATTATGTGAATGTGAATGGTTCAGATCACTGAAGCCAAATCATGTCATTTTCATTCGAGAGAGCAAAACTCTCAGTTCACCTTCGATTGCAAAGAGAATGTTTGACATCTGATTATTTATTTGTCTCATATTTGGTTTTGTATGGCTCCCAGTAATCCCTATCCCAAATATGCACTGCCATAATATAAATATCAACTAACACCAAATACTTATTATTGATGATTAAATAATAAAAGTATGGGAAGGACACAGAAGGTCCTTCATGGCAGTGGAAGGGCTGTGGTTCAGCTATGTAAGAGCAGGAAGGGCGTACAACAGCTGTGTGCAGCAGAGGTAGGCTCCAAGCCATCTGTGCATAGTCCAGTGGAGAAGAAGAGTTTGAGGGGCAAGCTATAAAACCAGTGGGATAGCACTTGGGGAGATCCAGTGGTCATGAACAGGCATGTATGGGTGGGAATATTGGTTACAGAAGGACTGTGGCATTGTCCCATATACTATCCACAGATTGGAAAGGCTGGATTTCATACACAAACTCTATTAACTTTCATTAAGGATTTTTTTTAGTCCGTCAGTCAATGATTAGCTTGCCCAGAAAAGAATCATATAGTCACTCTGCTTGTATGTTACAGCCTGTCTCTGAGGGATGTCTACACTACAGCGCTATTTCGAATGATCTTAATTCGAAATAGTTAATTCGAATTAAGCTAATTCGAATTAACGCATCTACACACAAAATCTATTTTGAAATAGCATTTTGCTGTTTCAAAATAGCGCGTCCACACTGAGTGGACCCTGAACTGAAGTTAAGGCTGGCCGGAACCAGTGCCGGCAGGGCATCAGGTTAGGACTTAGTGTGTGGGGCTGCTGCCTGAGGCTAACTGAGCTCCGTGCTTAAAGGGACCCTACCCCCACCCCAGACAGACAGTTCTCAGGGTTCCCCGCTTGCTTGTCTACCTCGATGAGGGACAGCAAAGCAGTCCTGTCTTGGAGTACCCTGAGTGCCCAAACTCGGGACACCACAGTACTCGGCCACATGGAGCCAGAGCTGCCCCTGGGCATGCCGATGCGTCTCGTGGGATCATTGCCATCAGCCTGGCTGCACTTGCTGCAGGCTGCCATCCGGGGGGGTCCATCAGGGGCTGTCAGGATCCAGGAGGCCCTGCGGGAGAGCGTCCACCCCGAGGAGCCCTCAGAGCCACCCCAGTCCTCTCCACCGGGGGCTCATGCCCCATTCCTCCCTCACGTCCTTCCACTTACCCTTTCCTAACCCCCCTTCCTGATGTCAAATAAAAGACACGTATGTTCAAAAATAGAAACTGGGTTTCTTGAACAAAACTGGGGGGGGGTGAACCTCTGGGGAGACTGGGAAAAGGAGGTGGAAGAGGGGAGGGGGAAACCTGGGAGGAGGGAGCTGGAAGGGGGAAGAAGAGGGAGGGGGAGCTCAGGGCCCAGGGTTGGGGGTCTTGCCGGACCAACTTGATTTTCATGCAAGCCTGCTCCTGGCTTCGCATGTGACCTTTGGTGGCCAGACTGGCAGCTATCCTGCCATAGACGGCCGTATTCCTCCATCTAGTGCGGAGATGATGGACATAGGGGGCATCCCCCCACTCAAACCTGAATAAGGTCCATGATCTCCACCCTGGACCAGGAAGGCACCCGCCTTCTCCAGCCTCTGGCAGGCTCCTGGGAGCTGGCAGACTGCTCCTGGGGAGCGGTGGAGGGCTGGCTGCCAGTGGCTTGCTGGCTCATGTTTTGGGGCCACTGGGTCAGGGGCCCCGGTGGCCACTGCAGGCTCTGGGCTGGCAGGCTTAGAGCTGGCACAGGCACTGTGGCCAGAGTCTACCCCTTTAATGGCTCCGGGTTTAGGGGAGAGGAGAGTAAGTTTTCCTGGTTGTGCCCAGAGTGGCCACCAGGGCACCCTGGGAAGGGCTGGAGGTCCCCTATTTCAAATTAAGTGTCTACGCAGCACTTAATTCAAAATAGCTATTTCGAATATGGTGTTACCCCTTGTAGACTGAGGTTTACCAAATTCGAATTAAGCGCTCCTCTATTTTGAATTAATTTCAAAATCGCGGTTTGCATGTATAGTTGCTATTAAAGTTAATTCAAAATAACTACTGTTATTTCGAATTAACTTTGCAGTGTAGACATACCCTACCCTGTCTAATCTGTAAGCCAATCAGAAATGGCCAGTGTTAACTAATAGTGCTGTAGCCCCTGTCCATCTACTGTGCCAACATCTATTAAAAAGAATGTTGAAATCTACATCATTTAGTATAATAGCAATTAAATCATTCTAATCACATTATAAAAGGTTCAGACTCTCCTTTTAAAACAACTGTCTTGGCTTCACCTCTACATTTTTATTGTAGCAGGAGACCATTTCCCTGTTACAACATTCTGTTATATTGGCATTATCTCATTTGTAGAGTTTTAATAAATCATGCGAAGGGCTTTATGAGGAAAAAAAAATCTTTCCTTTGGAAAGTAATTAATATCCAGATTAGTTGCAAGAAGCCTCATAGAATCATAGGGCTGGAAGAGACCTCAGGAGGTCATTGAGTCCAACCCTCAGCTTAAAGAAGGATCAACCTCAATCATCCCGTCCTCTCCTGGGGTGTTATCCATCTCTACAGACGTGGGGGGGGGGGAGCCATACACCAATTCCTTGGGGTGCATATGCACAGCCTATGGCAGCTGGCAGCAGAAAGCCTCTTGGCCTAGGCTGACAGTCTTGGGTTTGAGGAGCTCATGCTACCCCATTAAAAACAGCTGTGCAGACAACACTGTGAAGTTGCAGCTTGCATTGGAACTCACAGTCTGAAACCAACCCCACTCCTAGGACTTCAGAGCCCAAGCTCCAGCCTCAGCCACAATGTGCACCAGTTAGTTTTAGAGCCATAGTAGAAGCTCTGCCAGCCCAAGTCTGCCAACTGGGCTGGGAGGCTCTTTGCCACAGGCTGTGTAGACGTACTCTTACTGAACACAGGGCAGCTGTGCTGGCTACACAGATGAATACATGCAGCACCTTCCTAATAGATAGTCCCACAGCTGCACTCCCTGGATGCATCTGCACTGCACTCTTACCTCGAAATAAGATACACAAATTGAGCTATGCAAATTGCGTATCTTATTTTGATGTTATTTCAAAATAGCTTTTTTCAAAATTTGGCGCTGTCCACACAGCACTTATTTCAAAATAAATCGCTATTCCGAAATGTCCCTTACTCCTCATGGAATGAGGTTTACAGGGACATCAGAATAGCGAGCTCATTATAGTTCAAAATAACGGGCTTGCTATGAAGATGCAGGACAGCTATCTTGGGATATGTCTGGTATCCCGGAATGGTGCTGCAGTGTAGACATAGCCCCTGAGAGCTGTGACTGGTCAGAAGTCCCTCTGCACCACCTCTGACAGTCTCTAGGTAAGCTCTTTTTAGCAGGGGCTGTCTTTTTATCCCGTGTAGCACAATGGGATTCTGTGACTGGGACTCTGCAATACTAATGCTAAAAATACTACCAATAATAATTATTAATAAAAAAGTAAGATTACCCACTAAATAACCCTGCAATTCCATTGTGCTATTTGTTTTAATCTTCCCATGTAGATAAAACCACAAGGTTGTTTTTTTTTTCTGAAAGGTGACATCTGTAAAACAACTAAGGTGGGAGCCAGCTGTCCAAATTAGAGAGGTGTCCTCTAAATGCAACTGGAAGTAAGAGTGGTGGTGCTTCCAGAAGAAAATCTCTACCTTCAGAGTTCTTGAAATATCAGTAGAAACTCACTAGGGCTATGTCTACACTGCACAGTTATTTCGGAATAAGCTATTCCAGAATAGTTATTCCAAAATAGTTTATTTTGAAATAGCACATCTACACGGCAGAGAAGCCTCAAAATTAGTCTGAGGCAGGCTTCCCTAATGTAGACGTGCTATCTTGATTTAGAGCCCCAGGAGGAATAAGTTAGAATGGCCCTGGTGAGGGGCTATTTTGAAATAGCAGAAATGGAGCATTTACACGCACCTTATTTCGAAATAGCTATTTTGGAATAGGTGTTATTCTTCATATAATGAGGTTTACAGAAGTCAGAATAAGCCATCCATTATTTTGAAATTATTTCAAAATAATGGAATTGCTGTGTAGACGCTCGCATAGTTATTTCGGAATAACGTCCATTATTCCGAAATAACTTTGCTGTGTAGACACACCCTTGGACAGCAAATTCTGCACTAGCCAAAAAAGTAGTTTTTTCCTTGAGTTAGAGAACAATTATTTGCTTAGGTTTTGGTTTGTTCTCTAACACCATCAACTATTGCTCCAGTAAACTGCTCTTAGATGTTTGCTCATCAGCTTCACAAGCCTTATAAGTATCTATAAAGCAGTAGTCATTGAGACTGTGCCTGCCATGTAGCAGATCTTAATGTTTGTGATAAACCCCAATGACTCTCTCTTCTTTTCATGCCACTATAACAAGGCTTCTTGAAGTTATCAGTCACTAGAAGAAGAATGCCAAGCCCAAGGGCAAATGTATATTTTCAGCAGGTGGCAAGGACTTTTGTGGGGAATGAACTCTCAGTTGGGGTAATTTATTTGGTCTTGTTATAGGGCCTATCTTGCTCCCCTTGAATTCAATGAGTAAGTCACACTATGCAAGCCCTAACCTCCCTGAAGTCAGTTTTTAAGGGGCGGGGGGTGGGAGTCTTGTCAGGTAGTCAGTCATAGTTGGGCTAAGGTCTGCCCACCAGGTATGGGAACCAATGGGCCAGAATTAGAGGAACCACATGGTCAGGTTCTGTAAACAAGAGTCAGTGTCGAAGACAGGCTAGAGTCAGAGACTAGAGATCAGGAGATGAGGTGAAGCCTGGCTTTTTGTGGCATCCCAAGGTATGTGTGGCTGCCCAAACAATTTTCTGGGGTTAAGTAGAGGCACTTGGATGCAAGGTATTATTACTCTGGGGCTCAAAAGCAAAGAGGTGACACATCGGAGTGGACACGTAGAGGTTACTTCTCCCCGGCTTCAGTTTTGTTACTTGGCTTGTAATGAGCATGGGTTGTCTCTGAGGGACAGTACTTCCTGTGTCACCTCCTGTCCACAGTGGCCCAGATTACCCTTTTACAGGGCTTCTAATGGTACTGAGGGAATAGCAGCAACCCCAAATTCTGCAGGTCTAGGTTCTAGTTCCCAGGACTTTAAGCAAAGGAAATTTTATATAGACCTCAATGTGAGCAGAACTGGTCTTTTAATAACCAGTTAAGAAATTTCATTACTTGTTGTTGTCCGTATGGTACCCGTAGAAAGCAATGTCAGAGGAATATAGGACTCAATGGTACTTGTAATGCAGAGTTGCTCAGCGAGGTTGTGGGAAGGGGAAACAACCTCAAGGTGGTGTTCTATCTAGTTCCCTTTATCACCAGCCAACTCCACTGGCAGAAACAAGGGATGGGGCTGGAGAGGTTGTGGGACTATAGCCCCACTTCTTCCTCACCTCTCCCTGCTCTTGAAACAGTCCTTTGTACAATTCACAGGGCTGCAATTATGTCCTGCAGATGGGGAGCAAATTAAAAGGGGTTCCTTCTACCCATGTAGCCACCATCTGCCCTTCAAAATAATTAGCAAGGTCACATATAATTAATCTTGAAGAGGTCAAGAGTTCCACGGTGTATTTCCTATTCTCCTTGACTTTAACCAACCATGCAATTGAGAGCAGAGATCAACCAAAAATAATAGGACGTGGAAGAGGGGGGAAATCAATAATTTAAGTTAAGAGAAATCATAATCAGTGTTGTATAAAGCAGCTCCACAAAATGTAGCCCCAGAGGATATCTGAGTGAATGAGAAATCTCTGAAATTCTTGGTTCCTTATCTATTACGGGATACAGCTCATGTCTCATGCATTATGTGAATGAGATGTGCAAGTAATTCTCTTCCTCCCTAGGGTATTGACAGGCTGAGTTTTCATTGAAATGATAGGGTAGCATTCTCACACATTTGTTGTTTAAAGATTGGATTTGGTCCCTTATTCCCAGGTATGGTAATATAATGTATGCAACAGCAAGGCTTTCAGACCTATGGAAGAGCATGAGAGAGCAAAAGCGAAGACACCTTTAGTTACTTATCTCAACAATCTTTATAG
Source organism: Pelochelys cantorii (assembly GCA_032595735.1). Classification (NCBI taxonomy): domain Eukaryota; kingdom Metazoa; phylum Chordata; order Testudines; family Trionychidae; genus Pelochelys; species Pelochelys cantorii. Next base: position 238,619,429 of record CM064327.1, read on the forward strand.
CTGTTCTCCTATCACATTATACCTGTGCATGTTTTTGCTTCTGTATGGGATGCAATGATAACATATTTTTGGTGTTCAGGGTATTATATTGTGGATTCTCACTCATTAACAAGCATCAGTATCTCTCTCCATTCCTGCTGGACTATAAAAATTATTTCTTACAAAGTCGCTTACTCTGGCTTCTAACTCGATTGTAATAGACACTGACCTTTTAAACCACTACGCCTATGGGGGGGCTAAATTATAGCATTTAGTTCCCGAGATGCTCCTTAGCTGTCATAATGAAGGAAGTTTACAGTGAGAAAGTGAATGAAGCAAGCATGTTTTTAACCATATGGTAATTATCTGCTATCTGTGCAAAAGACATAAAGTGTTGTTTACCGGATATGAAAAGAGCATCTGAGAAGGGATTCCCTGGGGATAGAGTAAGGGATATTTGGCACAGTGGCTGCTCTTCAGATGGCTTGTAATAGACCCTATAAATTTGGAATAAGCTGTTGTTAATCAGTGAAGATTGGAGATGTTTGGCACATAATGTTTCAGCTTTAAGGGGCAGGTGACTTGCCAAAGAGGCATTTTTTAAAACTGTAATTGTATTATGCAGTTGAGCTTTTAAAGTAAAAAAGAACCAAAAATGTGTAAAATGAGGTTCTAACTCTTTGAAGTCAATCGTGCATTTAATGATTAGGAGGAAAAACCTGAGTGGTGGATTTTTGGGTGTCATAGCATGACAGTCAGGAGAGCTTCCTAAATTATGGAATCTGTTTTTACTCTTTCTTCCAAATCAGCTTAATTCAGCTTGAAGTCTCTTCATTTGCCCATGATACTTACTTATGCAATATGTTTCTGACAACTTTACTTCTTAAAAGGGAAGGAAAATGAGTCATGCTTATAACTGCAATGGCACAAATACAGAATAATTTAATTTCAGTACATTACATTTATTCAGAAAAATTGCCAAGTCTCATTTGAACAAATCTCCTTAACCCACTTTAGCATTTTAATACTAAGAAAATTAGTTGTGAAATTCCAGCACCGCCATTTTCAACGCAACATTTAAGGGTGTCTGCTGGCATTTCCCTTTAAGCTCTCCAGTGTTGTATACAGAGATTCAGCACTTAGTTGTTAAAAAATGCACTCCGTGATGAAGTTTAGCACTGCAATTCTTAGCCACAAGACGCTCATTTCCTTTTTCTTTTCTTTTTTTTTTAAACTGACTTCTTTTAATTTAAAACATAAAAAAATAGAAGTTATTCTGTCATGTGCCAAATCCTGAAAACATTTACTATTGAATATAGTGAGTAGCTGGATTCAGCTTACCTTAAGCCAAGCCACCGCAGTGTCTACACTGAAGAAGGCTGGCAGGAACACATGCTCTGTCAGCTTCCCTTACTCCTCACAGAATGTAAAGTACACAGTGTTGGTGGGGGCTGCCCTCAGCATTTGATTTGTTTTGGGGGTCTGCACTAGACCTGTTAAACACTAGAAGATCGACCTCCAGGGGGTTGATCTTCTCCGTAGTGTAGACGTGCCCATATGAGTTTTCCCATTGAAGCAATGAGAATACACAGCATAGTAAGTATTACATTTGGAAATGAGCATTTGCATAATCAGGCCCTAAGACACTGTTTTATTTAGAAAAAAAATGTCAACTGCAATTTATTTACTGTAAATATATTTATTGTATATAGACGATGATAGCATTCCAAATGTAAATATCTGAGCTTGTTAAATTTAAGTCCATTCTGAGACATACAGGTTGAGATGTCAGAGATGCATTTTGGAGACTGCCTCTTGTCTCAGGTTGACAGACTTTGGTTAGTGGGGCTCATGCTAGCTCTTTAACAATAGCTGTGTAGTCCGTGTGAGGTTTGGACTGGAGAATGCCTCTGATGTCCACCTCCTCTCTAGGCTTCAGAGTTTGAGTTCCAATCACAGATGCAACTTCAAAGCACTGTTGAAGTTAGAGCACTAACAGAAGACCAATTCAGCACTGGATTAAGATTAACCTTTTGTGGGCCATGGCCCCACCTGCTTGTGCTCGGTTCCAAGGCACCATCCCTTCTCGACAGGGAAAAAGGGACAGAGCTGTGTGAGCAGAGATTGGGGAGAAGAGGAGTGATGGCAATAAGGGCTTTGGGGAGTGGTGGAAAGAGTCCATTGTAAACCTCCTAGGCTGGAAGACTCTCTCCAAAATTCTGTGCAGAATGGGGTACTGAAATGGAGGCAGGTTAGGAATGGAAATGTGGAGCGTAGAGCTAGCTTAAGCCATCTTTCTGAACAGATGAGAAAGTGCTGTACAGAGAAAAAGAAGAGGGAAGTGAGGACAGAGTTCTGAGGATGGCCCAACCCACTGCAAGACTAAAGAAAGACTCAAGAAGTGGAAGGAAATATCATGGAAGCTAAAGGACAGTGGATGTTGAACATGAAGGTGTGACTGGCAGTGTCAAAGGCAGTGGAGAGATCAAAGAACTTACATGTAGCAGAGGGCTGAGAGATTTGGACAGGAAGAGGCTATTCCCTCAATAATTGATATCATCCTTCATTAGCTCACATCTCAGAGTAGTTTTGGTCTTCACAACATCCACTAGTAATCAATTCTACAGGTTGACCGTGTGTTGTGTGAAGTACTTTCTTATGTTTGTTTTAAATCTGCTGCATATTAACTTCTTTGGATGACTCTGGTTATTGTGTTATGTGAAGCGGTAAATAACACTCCTTTACTCACTTTCTCCACACCATTTATGATTTTATAGACCTCTATCATAGCTCCCCTTAGTCATCTCTTTTTTAAGCTGAACAGTCCGTCATTTTAATCACCCTCATGAGGAGCTGTTCAATACCCCTAATCATTTTTGTTGCCCTTTGTACCTTTTCCATTTTTAATATAGCTTTTTTTAAATATGAGGAAACAAGAACTGCATTCACTATTCAAGGTGTAGGCAAACAATGGTCTTTTATAGCTGCATTATAATATACTGTCATATTATCTGTCCCTTTTCCTAATGTTTCCCAACATTCTGTTAGCTTTTCTGACTGCCACTGCACATTGAGTAGATTGAGTTTTCAGAGAACTATCCACAATGACTCTAAGATAAGATCCCCACCATATTGTATGTGTACTTGGGACTGTGTTTGCCAATGTGTATTGCTTTGCATTTAACAACATTGAATTTCATCTGCCATTTTTGGGCCCAGTCATCCAGTTTTGTGAGAGTCCCTTGTAACTCTTTGCAGTCTGCTTTGGATTTAACTATCTTGAATAACTTTATATCATTTGAAACTTTGTCACCTCATAATTTATCTCTTTTCCCAGCTCATTTCTGATTATGTTGGACAACACAAGTGCATGGGAGACACCACATTTTACCTCTTTCCATTTTGAAAACTGACCATGTATTCCTATCCTTTGTTCCTTGTGTTTTAACCAGTCACTGGTCCATCAGAGGACCTTCTTCATTATCTAATGACTATTTCATTTACTTACGAGCCTTGTCAAAGGCTTCCTGAAAGTCCAAATGCACTACATCCACTGGATCACCCTTGTTCAACATTTGTTGACCCCTTCAAAGATTTCTAATAGATTGACAAAGCATGATTTCACTTTGAAAAAAACCATATTGACTCTTCCCCAACAAATCATGCTCATCTATGTGTATGACAATTCTATTCTTTACTATAGTTTCAACTAATTTGCTGGTAAGTTAGTCTTACCTTCCTATAATTGCCAGGGTCACCTCTCCAGCCTTTTTTAAAAATTGGCATCACATTTGTTATCATCCGGTCATCTGGTACAGAAGCTGATTTAATGATAGGTTACATACCACAGTAAGTAGTTCTACAATTTCAAATTTGAGTTCCTTCAGAACACTTACAGTATTTAATTATCAGTTTATTCCAAAATCTCTTCCACTGACACCTCAGTCTGGAATATTTCCTCAGATTTGTCATGGAAAAAAGAATGGCTTAAGTGTGAGAATCTCACACACATCCTCTGTTATGAAAAATTCATTTAGCTTTATTACAATGGCCTTGGTTCCTTGAGTGCTCCTTTCTAACCTGGATGATCCAGTGGCCCTTCTAACTGACAGGCTTCCTTAAAATATTACACTTAAAATATTTCTTCCTGAGGGTTTTGAAGTCTTTTGCTAGTTGCTCTTCAAATATGTTTTGGCCTGCTTAATTATACTTTTACACTTGACTTGCCAGAGTTTCTGCACCTTTTTATTCAGCAGGATTTGACTGAAGGGTGCCTTTTGCCTCTCGTGATCTCATTTACTGTGTTGTTTTAGTTGTGGTGGCATTTTTGTCCTCTTACTTTTTTGTTAATTTGGGTATACATTTAATCTGAGCCTCTATTATTATGTTTTTAAAAGTTTCCATGGACCTCGTAATCATTTCACTCTTGCAACTGTTCCTTTTCATTTCCGTTTAACTAGCTTATCATTTTTGTGTATTGTTATCATTTTAGCCTTTCTCAAGTTAAAGGCTACTGTGGAGTTCTTTGATTTCCTCTGTCCCCACAGGGATGTTACATCTCATTATGTGATGGTTGCGTCAACTGAGCGCTCAGTTCTGTTCATGTCTTGGACCTAATTCTGTGCTCCTCTTAGGACTAAACCAATAATTGATTCTGCCCTTATGGGTTTCAGGACTAGTTGCTCCAAGCAGTAGCCATTAATAGAGTCTAGAAATTTTATCTCAGAATCCCATCCTGAAGTAACCTGTACCCATCCTGAAGTTAGCATAGGGATAGTTTAAATCCCCCATTGTTACTGAGTTTTCTATTTTTATAGCCTCTCTAACCTCTCTGAGCTTTTCACAGTCACCATCACCATCTTCACCAGCTGGTCAGTGTATTCCAACTTCTATACTCTTATTATTCAAGCACAGAATTTCTAGCCATGGAGATTTTATGGTAGAGTTGAAGTCAGTTAATATTTGACTCATCTTTTTTTCTTGTATAGTGTTACTCCTACATTAACATGCCCTACTCAGTCATTTTGTACCCCAGTATATACTGTGTCCCACTGATAGCCATTATTGCATAAAATGAACTTGAGTAAGTTCACCCATCCTAGTTTTCAAGCTTCTAGCATTTGTACACAAGCACTTACAAACTTTGTCACTTCTTAGTTTTCTGCCTTCATGTGATGTAATTAAATAGAATAATTTTTCATTTGATGGATTCTCTTCAGTTCCTACCTGTCCTTTATCAACTTCTAGCCTTTCCTCTTTACTAGAATATAAAGAATCCCTGTTAACAGATACTCCCCAGCATTGCAAATAAGTCTGTCTAAATTCTCAAAAAGATGTGCAGCTTTCAGAGGCCTCTTTCTGAACTGCACCCCTCTGCATCTGCCGGGTTTTCCCCCAGTCCTTAGTGCAAAGTTGGCAAAATATGTCCCATGGGCTAGTTCTAGCCCACGAAGTTGCCAGATCCAACCTATGTGAGCCTCTGCCAGACTCTCTGCCTACCCCCCTCCTTCTCAGTGCTCAGAGCAGCTCTCAATGCTGCATGCCCAAGGGAGGGGGAGAGGGTTTGCACGCTACCCACCCAGCAAAATCTTGCAGCTCCCACTGGCCAGAAACCAGCCAACGGAAGCTACCCATTTGCAGGACAGGCAACGAGTGAAGTACCCCTCCCATATGTCTTCTGCAGTTGGTGCAGAGGCATGGAAGGCAGGGACCTTGGCTGATGAATTAGCTGGGCTGCAGGTCCGGAGCCACCCAGGTAAGCACCTTCTGTCCAGAGCCTGCCACTGGCACCCCAGTCCATCCCTCCCCCAACCCTCCTTATTTCATGTAACCCAAACCCTCTGCACCCCTGCTCCTGCACCTATACCCCCCTCCCAGCCTCTGCACCCCCTACATCTCTCCTCTAGGTCAGGATCCTCTCCTGAACCCATATTCCCTCCCAGATCCTGTACCCTCTCCTGCATCCCAGTCTCCTACCCCAGGTCACAGCCCCCTCCTTCACGCAAACTCCCTCCCGGATCTCACACCCCCTGCTGCATATAACAATCCCTTATCCCAAGCTCCTTTCTGCACCCAACCTCCGTTAATATCATGGAAGAGTGTGGTCTTTGACCATTTACCAAATTCTTGGAATGGCTCCCATCAAAAACTATTACACACGTGCACACGCGCACACACTCTATGGCCTTTACACAAACAAAAGCTGGTATGTAGAACTGAAGAGTCATTCTTCCTGTATAGGATCCTCCTTATCCAAAAGTTTTGCCAGTTCCTAAGAAACCTAAATGTCTCCTCCCTATAGCCTTGTCTCATCCACACATTCAAACACTGCAGTTTTGCATGTCTAACTGGAAGCATTTCAGAGAATGCTACCATGGAGGTCCTGGACTCTGATCTCTTATCTACCAGCCTAAATTTGGCCTCACTCCTACCTTTTCTTATGTCCCTATGTCATGGTACCTACATGTATCATAACCATTAGCTCCTCCCCAGGGGTGTCCCTAGGGTGTCACAAGGCCTGGGATAATGTTCTCCCCTGCCCCAGGTGCAGAGCCCAGGGCAACCCCCCCATCCCAGACCCAGATCCTACCCTACCCTCACTCCATCCCTTTCCCCAAGCCCTGGCCCTGCTCTGCTCCCTCCCATCCCTATTGCACCCTTTATCCAAAGCCCCCTCCCCTGGGCTGTGTAACCTGGGGGATTACTTGGGGGGCCCGGCTTGGGGAGGCATCAGGGGTTGGGCCTCTCCCTTCATTTACCTTCATGGCAGGAGTTGGAACAACACAGCAGCCTGCTCTGCTCCTCCATCTATCTCCCAGCCCACAGCACGCCACCTCCTGCTGCTGCTGCTGTGAAGCAGAGCACAGTGGGCTGGGAGATAAGTGGGGGAGGGGAACAGGCTGTTGCTTTGCTCCACCTACTTCCACCACAGTAAGTGGGAAGGGTCCTGTCCCGTGCTGCCACCCTGCACCCGGCCCACTAGGTAATCTCACATGCTGCAATGTCCATAGGACAGTTGGGATCGCTGCCATGGGGCCCTCACGGGTCTGGGGCAGCCGCCCTAAACAGTCCTATGGACATGATGGCTCTGCTCAGCACAGCACATAAATTGGTCTAGATGTCTCAAGAGTTACATGATCTTCATACCCAGCATATTGTCTGCCTTACCAGTCTATAAAGCCTAATACATATTTATGATGCTATTTAAATGCTAAGTAATAATAAATTATATATTCTTCATGTTATGCCAAATGAGCTATATTTTTAAATAAGGTTACAGCACAGAGCAAGAACATAATATGATCAAATTTGAAAAAAAAATTTCAAACACCTCGGTATAGGAAAGTCAGTGACTTGCAGACACTAGAACTCATCTAAGGAAATGCTGACCTTGTGGGTACTAACAGCCTTATAGCCTGGGGAGTCAAGATCTAATCACTCTGAAGGCTGTCTATATGCCTCAGCAAAATAAATAAACAAATAAATGAATAAATCCCACAAGCAGGAGGGCAGTTGCAGTCTAGGACTCTCATTTTAATAACTCTGTAGTTACATAATTTACACAAGCCAGGGAATATGATGTCTTTTATAAACTTCCTAATTGCACTTTTGCTCAACGGCCCATACAAGTTGTCGAATCATTTATCCACTATCTCAAGAAAGGCCACCTTCTCAGTCTTTATAAAGCAGATTTCAACAAATTGGCACAGAGCTGTTGCTATGTCACCAAATCCATCAGTTAACAACCCTGGGTCTTTACCTAACCTGAGAAATAATGTTATTTTGCTGATGACATATTGGCTTACACATTATTTAAGTTTGAACACTACTCTTACTTTTCTGTTTCCCACACATAACACAAACTTTCAGTTCTTCACAGCTGCCATTCAAAGAATTTTCTGTCAAATGCATGAGGGTTGAGCTCTTTTGACACTTATCTTCTCTTTGAAGGAGAGACGAGATGTCTACGCTACTCCTGAATTATCCCCTTTCACTCCCCTCACATCTGAGGGTTTTTTTATATCAGAATTCAGTGCCTGAGTCCTGTAATGTCATCCAGTAGCTACAGTCTGTGGAGCCAACAATGGAACCTGGAGTCTTCCTTTTCCACCAGATTCCAAGTCAAGGCCCTGTAACCAGGGCCATCTCTAAGGGCAGCACGGGGCCCAGACCCTCACTCACCCCAGCATCTGCCGTCACTCCACTCCCTTCCCAAATCCCCACCTGCCTCTTCCTGCCATTGCCCTGCCCCCACTCCACCTCTTTCCAGCTTCCACCTCCTCCCCTGAGCAATGCCAGGAGCTGGCAAAGTGGAGAGGGCTGGGTCTAGGACTAGGCCTCTTGGTGCTCCCATTGGCCCCCCAAGCTGCCCTGGATCCCACATCCCCTGAAGTGCAGCACCCCCCCAAAGGCTGTGGCCTGGGGTAGTTGCTCTGGTCCATCCTATGGATGGGATGGCTCTGCCTGTGACTGTCAAGTTGTTAGGTATGTGGCCTGGGGTGGACATCACCAAGCTTGCTCCCTGGGTCACTTCCTGCTGGGCCCCTGCCCTCCAGAGTCATAACAGCATCTGAGTACGCACTTGCAAGGATGCATGTTTCAGCCTGACATGATCCAGAGCCTTTCAGAGTCTCGGCCAGCTGTCCCCAGCCTCAATGAGGCATTCAGCAATGAGGCTTGGTTCCAGTTGCATGAAGTCCCTGCAGGAGCTAACAGCGAGAACTACTCCTTTCCTCTGACTGATTTGAGCTTCTTCCTTTTGAGCTTTGCTTCCATTGTGAGGCTTCTCAACTCAGAGTTGCTTATTAATTCTTGGTTTCCTGGTCTGGGACCGATACATCCCATCTCACCTTGATAAAGGCCAAAATGTGAGAACCTGTCCTGCTTTCCTATGGACAGGTTGCAAGTTGTTACTTTTCCCTATTCTAGGTATTCTATTGCTTGTATCTTTGGATTTTGTAGCTCTGAGTATAATGAACCAAGCCGTATTTTAATGCAGGTGAATGTTTTTGTACAACACAGTCATAGCAATCCAGTGTTCTCGGATCCTGTTCCTCAGCTGGTGTGATTTGATGTCAGTGGAGCTGTGCACGCAAACTAGCTCTGTTTGTCTTAATACTGACAGCCAGCAGCTCAGCTGATGCAACCTGGGATACCGATTCACACCATCTGAAGAACTCACTCTTAATTTTTAATGCAGAGTTTAACAGTAATGGAAACACACTTTTGAGATCATTCACCTATGCGTTCTTTAAGTTATTGGATTGTTATGAAGTGTTACGTGAGTCACTCAGGTGTAAGTTCTTGTCAGGACAGGCCAGCAGCATATTCTTCACTCACCCCTTGGTGTGAGAGAACATCATGTGTTGTTAAGGCGTGGCCTCTATCACCTCAGGTCTGACTGTCTTATGAATGATGTGAATAGCAGATGCCAAAGAGAGTCCCCTTCTGTCTTGGGGTTGAAGCAAGTGTCATCAGTGATGAGAAAATTTGTGGGTATATATGAAGGCCAGCCTGTTAGCCAACATAATAGGGATTGAGCTGGGAACCTCAAAGCTAAAAGCACAAACTGCTTCAGCACAACTTCGCCAAGAATTCAAATCTGCAGGTCAACACGGGACCTGTAACACACACTTACCAATGGGTTATACCTTCCGGATTCAAAGAACTCCCAAATATGGGTGACAGTGAGAATCTTTTAAGTAACAGTTACTTTTTTGTGTACTAAAAATCTTCTTAACAGAAAGGTGGTGAGCTCTGTCAAATAGATGGAATGAGGAAGCGCCATTCATAAATGGCATATTAGTAAAAATGTTCACCACTGCGTTATCAGTTGGAGGCCACACACAAGTAAAAACCCCTCACTGTGGCCCCTGACTGAGAAAGAGAAAGACACTTCTCACATTTCCCCTCACACACCATAGCCTATGGGAGCCCAGCTTAGTAGATTTTGTGTGCTCCAGCCCCATGGGAGCCTCCAAAGGCTCCCCAATGCTGGGGAAGTGTCCCTGATTCTTGGGAGCTGGATCCAGGCAAGCTGGGGGCCGCATCCAGCCCCCAGACTTGAGGTTCCCAACCCCCACCTAGGGACTTCTTGGTGTCAATTAGCAGAGGGCACAGGAATGCATAAGGTGCCCAGGGATTACCATGTTGCCAAAAAGTATCATGTAAGGTCTCCGCTGATGCCTGTGTCACACAAATCCTCATAATCATTATGAAATGCATGTACAGATCATATGTAAGGAAATACATATCTATATTGAAAAATCTGTTCTTAAGGTCATACTTGAGGCTGGTCACCCGAAGACATTAAAACAAGTTTATTTCAGGCAGAAGGTACTTACCTACCTGCCTGTCTATGTACAAATTGAGTGTTGTATATTTCACAATGAATATGTATTTACAGTCTGAGCAAAAGGCCAAGCAAGTTATTGCAAAGCCTCCAGGGGAGAGTCTCACAGGGAAAGCAAACACTAGGTGTTGCCCTTTTGTAAGTGAAGCCAGGGGAGACTACTGGAATTATATCTGAGGGTACAGAAGTACAACCAGTTATCCCTCACAGAGGTGACAAGCTCCCAGCTGACTTGTCTTAGGAATGGAGGGTGACAGCAGGTCTGGCTGTTTGATGCTGGATGAGCTAACCTTTAAGAAACATGGAATGTCTTGTTCAGTTATGCTTAGGCTCTAGAAAGCATGTTACGATTTTATTGTTAAATAAACTTCTTTATGGTTTTCTATAAGGATATCTAAGAGAAGCTGTAAGACGTAACTGGTAAGCTGGAGTGTACTATTCCTTTGGGGGCAAAGAATCTGGGAATTCTTGTGTTATGTGAGTAAGTAAATAACTTTTCGTTATTCACTTTCTTCACACCAGCTCTGTTTGTATAGACCTCTTCCCCCCCCCCCCCGTCTTCTCTTTTGTAACCTGAAAAGTCCGAGTTTTATTATCTCTTCTCATATGGCAGCTGTTCCATACCCCCTAATCATTTTTGTTGCCCTTTTCTGAACTTTTTTCAATGCCAAGATATCTTTATTGAGATGAGGTGACCGCATCTGCATGCAGTATTCAAGATGTGGGCGTACCATGGATATATAGAGGCAACACGATATTCTGTGTCTTATTCACTATCTCTTTCTTAATGATTCCTAATATTCTCGTTGCTTTTTTGACTGCCACTGCAGTCAAAATGGCTGTTTTTCCAGAAAACTACACTTACGTCCACACTGCAATTGCGTTCTTTCGACAGAATGGAGGGGTTTTTCCGACAGTGGTAAACCTCTTCCTATGAGGAAGAAGACTTTTTCCAAAAGAGATCTTCAGGAAAAAGGCATCTGTGGACGGGGAAGAAGGGAGGTTTTTTTTCGAAAGAAGAGGCCTCCCGGAAAAAAGCCCAGGTGCCCTGGTGGCCACTCCATCCATAGTAATCACAACTGAAATGCGAGATAGCGTCCAATCAATGTGGACGCTATCCTTTGAAAAAGCAGATTGCTCTTTTGATGCGCTTTTGTTGTGTGGACCCTCTCTTTCAGAAGAAGTTTTTCCGGAAGATATCTTCCAGAAAAGTTTCTTCCAAAAGAAGCCTGCAGTCCAGACAAAGCCTGAGTGAAGATTTTCAGAGAACTATTCACAATGACTCCAAGATATCTCTCTTGGGTAGTTATACCTGAATTAGTCCTCATCATTTTATACATATAGTTTAGATTATGTTTTCCAATATGCATTACTTTGCATTTGTCAACATTAAAATTCTTCTGCCATTTTGTTGCCCAGTCACCTAGTTTTGTGAGATCCTTTCTAAGTTCTGCTTTGCATTTACCTATTTTGAGTAGTTTAATATCATCTGCAAATTTGGCCACCTTACTGTTTACCCTTTTCTCCAGGCCATTTATGAATAAATTGAACAGGATTGGTCCCAGTGCAGACCCCTGGGGGACACCACTAGTTACCTCTCTCCATGCTGAAAACTGACCATTTATTATTACCCTTTGTTTCCTATATTTTAACCAGTTACCAATCCATGAGAGGACCTTTCCTCTTGTCCCATGACAGCTTAATTTGTTTTCTCAGTCACTTACCATCTTTGTGCATTTTCTCTGTTTCATGTTATGCTCCAGTTGCTTCATCCAAAGCCCACTAAGTCAGTGGAAATCATGCCCCCTAATTTGGGATCTATCTCTAAGTTCTTACAATAAGTCTACTATTCAGAGTAAGCTTTAGGCCATGAGATGATAAGTGGATACACTCATTGCTTAACTTCATACACATCAACAGTCCCACTGAGCTCAGTGGAGCTACTCATGCAGATAGTTAAGATTCAGAAATATGGCAAAAATTGTTGTGGGAGGGTTTGTTTCTACCCTGATGGAGTCTGTTACCAAATGTTGGAATGTTCCTACTCTGTCATTCCTGTAAAAAGAACAAGTGTTTGAGTGCAGTGTGGAAAGCATGTGATTTTGTTTTGCAGTAGTATGTGTTCAATATTTTTGTTTGCTGTCTCGTTGCCAAGGTTTGCACACACACACACAGATGAGGGGCATTAACATAAGGGATAATTGGATATTGCAAATGAATTATCCAAATGCAGTGACTAATGAAATAATGTCCCTAGTTGATACATTCTATACTCATTTTAAAACCCCTTGTTTCCTTCTTTTTTCTGCTTTGAGATAGAAAAGTGTTCCCTTGAATTATGAATTTCATTATCAATAGCTGACTAAATTATTCAGCAAATTCACTAAATACTTGTATAGATATATCCAGGAAAAATTTCATTGTATTCTGTAACAGTTTTGCTAGTACTGAGATAAGAATTTAATAGAATTAACTTCATGAAAATCAGATTCAACTATATGAGATTAGATCTTTAGCCAGTAGAAAGTGACCTGGCTCTTCTGCAGTCAGGGGAAGCCTTGCCTATTTCCATGAACCCCGAAAATCTGAACAACGATCTTCCCTTCTCTAGTGTTATCCCCTTTTGGTATTTTTCTGCATACCATTGATTTGGATCTCCCTTTCCCCATCCCATTTATCCCTTGTTTCATGTACATATGCATTATGATAAAGGGACCTTCCCACTATATATTACAGTAGACAATAAACCTTAATGATCTACTAAGTAGAGATATTTCTGTAAATTCTTGCATATTAACACCAGACTTATAACAAAGAGTAGGATTTTCAACAGGCTTTTCTTGAGTTAGATGCTTAGCTTCCATCACTTTCTTCCACCTGAATGGTAAGACATATTTTATCGCCTAAAATTAGGAGCAATCACTGAAAATACAACAGCAAAACATGGCCAAAAGAAAGAGTAGTATTGACTTCATATGTTATGACCAATAATCCTGTTTTTTATTTGTATGCAATGTGCATGAACAAACAATGCTGGCTATATTTTGTCAAAGATCATACAGTTGCTGTAAACATTTCTTTAAATTTTCAGCTTTGAAAACCAGTTGCTTTTTGTCATCAGTGATATACAAATTGCTTAGTTTGCACTCCACTGCTTCTAAATGTAGAATATTTTTTCCTGTCACCATTATCATCAGCAGAATTAAAATGTTTGCACTGGTGAACATGTTTGTTAAGTACCTGATTTGTGATCATGTGAGCTGTATTACCTAGAGTCAGTAGGAAGTCTGGGTAAAACTTAGGTATATTTTCCTTAAATGAAAAGGTTTTTATGGTAGCAATAAAGCAGGTGCATAAACTAGGCTTATCTAGGCAAAATAAAAGGGGCGTTAGGTCTGAGCTACCTGTACGTCAGTAATTATGTGTCATTTAATTTAATGTTTGACTCATCAATGTGGATCTTCAAATCAGATGGTTCATGTAATCTGCAGTATCAAATTAAATTCTCATTTATGGGAATTTATGCAAATACTTTCTCTCTTATATTTGCTTGTCCCTGAACATGTTTAAAAAACTCCTAGAAGTACAACAAGCACAAGAGTTTACTACATTTCTGACATCTTGAAAATGATATATAACAGTGGGAATAAAAGTCATAGCAATGTTAACTATTAAGTTCACAGGACATACAAAGCACAATAAATCTATCAAAGGACTCTCCTGGCTGACTTGTGTATGCCAGATGGATGTACATGCTGTTACATTAATTTTAATGGATTTGCCTTAACAGACATGTGCCTAGGTGTGCCAAAGGCCTGGTGTTAATATGCCTTAGAAAAACATTAGTTCTTTATTTGAAGGATTCAGGGAGAAATAGGGTAATGGGTGACAGGAAGCTCTTAGGCACAAAAGGATATTTAGAAGGGTGATGGGGCAGTAAAAAAAAAAAATCTGTAAGACTATCGTATCTTTACACACACTGTAAGCAAAATCTTCCAAAGCTACATTTCCACAGAGATTTGTAAATGGAGCCAGTAACTGGGTAATAGTTGGAAATGTATCTAGCAATTCTTTCTTAGGGTTTTTAGGTAAAAAAACCAGCTGCCTTCTCCTGAGCATTTAAAAAGAAAAGTGATTTTAAGGTTCTAATTCATTCACTGAGCTGAAAAGGAAAGGTGACGCAAAGGAATGTTCATGCAGAGTTGATCTGTTTAGTACTCTGAGCATTAGAGTTGGATTCCATGCACTATTACAAATCACTAACCCCAATCCCATTAAAATTAAGTTTTGACTTTGTTTCAATGGGAGAAGGTTTGGACCCACAAAATAAATAGATCATACCCCATAAGGCAGGCACCATAAGATTATTGCCATGTACTACAACACTTAATTTCTGAAAAAGGTAACATGGTCTGGTGCACAGGGGAGTAGCCTGGGAGTCAAGACACTTGGGTTTAATTCCTAACTCTTTTACTGATCTTGGTCACTTTCCTGCTCCTTTATGTTCCACATTTAATCTGTCTTGTCCATTTAGATGGTAAACTCCCCAGGGGCAGCAACTGGCTCTTACCCTCTGGCAGTTCAGTGGCTACCATGATGAAGCTCTAATATTGGCTGAGGGTGCTAGGTGCTTCTGTGATGCAAATGACAAATTTTCTGGAAATAATGCTCAGTAATTTAATTATCTTGTTGAACCACATTAAAAAAAAAAGGAACAAGCCGAGATAAAAAAGATCAAATTTAACCTAAATTTTACTTTCATAGCACCCTGAAGCTTTTAAAACAAAATATTAACTGTGCAACTTATCTATGACTCAGTATCATGCTATGAAACCTTTGTGGTCTCAGAAAAAATGTATGGGAGAAAAACTGATGAATTTTATCAAATTACACAGGAGTTGCCCAATCTCTGAAAATATGCTTAAAGAGGAAGCAGTGTGGCATGTGGGAAATGTCACACTGAAATGAGTTCCATTAAGAGAATGTCGTGAGACACATCTTGGAGAGAGGTAGTGACTGCTACTGCATTGCTGCTATATGAGCAAGGACATCATTATGAAGGATAATGTTGCAATTCAAGAAATATTGCACATAAAATTTTGCATAACAATTTGCACATGATAACGAACAGCAGATACTTTGGTGTTGGCTTGACAAGAACCAGTCATACTATTGCTTGGGATTAAGAAAAAATATCATCCTTCTCTAAATAATATTGATTACCTTTTTCATACTGAAAACTATCACAGTATATTAAAGGGGCTGGTGAAAATAAATTATTTGTGGAAACCATTGTAAAAATCCAATTTCTTTTGCAACAACATGACCGGTGTTGAAGGCACAACAGCTCTCTATTTCTGTGAGGGTAAGTAATGGAGAATATATAACTTCCAGCTTTGTTTAGGGGGGTGCATTTCAGCACACTAATTTCTACATAAAATAATGGGATTCCAGTGTTATGGGAGGATGAAAAGAGCAGTATTAGAGAAATGCCAAAAAATCAGGAGAAGGGAAAGAAGTCCCCCCTAAAAAAAGCAGGGACTAAAGGAGCTATTTAGAACATAAAATAGGAATGTCCCAACACAATCTGGGAAAAGGACATGTCTATGCTGATAATTCCCTATAAAGAGAATACTATGAGTCTGATTCTTTTCTCACATTGATTCTTTAGTATACTGACTTATATCCGTGTAATTTGAGAGACAGGGTGGGTGAGGTAATATCTTGTATTGAACCCATTCCTGTTGATAGAGATAAGCTTTTGAGCAAACAGAGAACTCTAGTCCACCTCAACTGAGGACCTGAAGAAGAGCTCTGTGTAAGCTTGAAAAATTATTTACCTCACCAACAGGAGTTGGTCCAATAAAAGGATTTCACCCACCTTGTCTCTCGAATACCCTGTGACTGACATGGCTACACCAACACTGCAAACTGCTTATACTACTGTGAGTGAAGAATAATGTCCTATGTCTTCCTGTTTTGTGTTCCATACTAAATACTATGCAGCTATACTGACCCAGCTTTGTGTATCTAAATGCATTCTCATTAGTCATTTTCACCAATCTCTCACAATGGTTCTAAGGAGCAAATAGTAAAAATTAACCAGCATTATTCCATGCAAAGCCATCATTGATGAGGTACAACTTGGCACCATTGAAGTGTGTGTCTGGGAAAACAGAAGAAAGGAGTGGGGAGGAAAGATTGTGGTAATAAAAGTCATGTAAAGGTGTTTGAAAATGGGAGAGAAGCGACACAAAGGCTGTTTCAGCTAATTATAGAAAATAACTCCCCGTCTTACTCTAAAAGGAATTTTGGTGTTTTGATTACACAATAGATGCTGGCTGTCACTTTCAATGTTTGATTACTTAAAAGTATGTGTGTGGGAGGGAGGGTGTTAGAGGACCAATCTAAATAGAATATCTTTTTGAAAGAAATAAGTTTGTCACTTGTCCTTAGTAATAGTCTTAGGAACATGAATATACATAAGCACTTGAGAAAGGAATTGGAATGTGAAGCTTCCGTATTATTTCTTCCAGAAAAGATAATTGTGGCTTTTTATAGACTAGCCTGTAGAATATGTACACTTCTTGGATTTTATTATTAGTTCCTTATTCTTTACCTCATTTATTGTATTTTAGTACATACAAAACAAGGGATGTAGGTGAAGTTCCCAGACTTCAGATTTGTCTGAATAAGATGAAATATGACTGTAAAGACTTACCCATCGTGGAGGGGTATATAAGAAATGTTTTCCACATTGGCATGCCCACATCATTGACTTGTAGCTCAAATTACTTAATGCATTTTTATCACTCTAAAAGAAGAGGGGGGTGTTAAGTGCATTCAGCCATACACACAAAGGAAGGAAATTGTGGTCTTGTTGGTAAAGGTACGATTTAAGTCTGATTGGTGGAGTAAACCTTGTAGCTAGCCACTGAAGATGGCCATTATCATTTATTAAACAGGTGTTGAGATGAATTGGTCTTTTATCGTAATGCAGATTTACAGTGCATTAGGCAATCCATTTTTCAATTTAGAGTACTGCCTCTGATAAATTAACAGATGTCGATTGATTTTTTTCCCTTCAGTCCCCCTGTTTACACCTGACAGCCAGTTCTTTATAGCTGAGCAGTTATTTGAAGTTATAAACATTATAATTAGCAATTTTTTAATTAGGCTGACAATTAACAGGAGATTTGCAAAGCTGCTAATTTGACATGTCATATTCTCCACAGTGTTTATGTTAACCAGTACTTGAGTGAATTCAATTGAACAGAACCATAGTGTCTGAAAAAATCAATCTCAAAAGAACCCGTTTTCCCACTTGGCTAGCATTATGGCACTTGAGACAGAGAAGTGGGACTCAATGAAATTTTACAAGATGACAATCCCAACAATTGAAATTTAAACAATGTGCCCCTGTTAACACAAAGGTGCTATTGAGGGCAACTCACCAAACGCAGGAGTTTGTTTTAAAACCACTGTGCTTCCAAATATTTTTTTTTAAAGTGATGATAAACCTGATCTCTATGTGATTAAAACAGAAGAAAGCAAAACAAACAAACAAAAGACATGTTGTGAGGTACCGTGGTCACTACTATGTCCATTGTAGTTCTGAGTCGTCCTTTTGGAACAACAGATAACAAGCCCTCTTATGGCATGGTGCAGCTTTTTAGGCTGATTGCCCTCTTCCCACCCAACAACCTCTCCCATCCCCCCCTCTCCCATCCCCCATAGGTTTAAAATGACTTACTAAGATTTGGGACCTGAGAACAAGATGTCCCCTTTCTGGGGTGTCCTTTATTAGATCCTTTTCCAAAGTATAAGTACAAACTCTTCTTTGTTAGTCCCTCATGTCCAACCCTTCTTTTGGGCTAATGCTGATAAGTGTCCTCTCTCACAGTCAAGAGATCCCCAGCATTCCTCTTGGAGCTGTGTCATCATTCAAAATGTTTTGCTCTCCCTAGCCCTCACCTTTTCCCTAGCAAGGGCCTTGTTACTCATTCCTTTCACTTTGTCAACCTGGAGAGATTCACAGGCCTCGGTCTTTCTTCCGCTATGGTCTCAGAGGGCTCCTCTGTCTAAGAACAGTTCCATGCATTTGCCTCCTGCCAGCCTGATACTTATTCAATTAATTGTCTTGATAGGCTCATTCCCTTTAAATTAGTTCCTTACACATAGTCTGGGCTTGGACTCCCCATAAAGGGGCCAGCAGCCTCATGACATATGTAATGCAAACTGCTTCAGTATGAAGAGAGTACATATTGTCTCACTTAGACAGCATGAACATTTCTTGGCATCTTACTCCTCTCCTATGTTTTAAAATGTCTTTTTATTAAAGTATATTTTTGTCCAAGAGACCTCCGTCTACTGTACTCTGTGTTCAATCCTGATGAACAGATTCTTTGTCAATAAAAGATATTCACTTAAGCAGGAATTCTTCTCTATACTCTCAACTTCTGCAAAAGTTTCCATCCTGCCACCATCTACAGCACGAATTGGGCTGAAATCTAGCATAATTGGGGCATTATCATCCCAGTGCAAAATTATTTCAGTTTTCCAGCCTTTGAGGTGGTGGGAAAGCTGATGTGAGTAGTTACTTCAAGGGAGGACTATCAAGTAGTTTGTGAGACAACATTTTCATCTAGTCATAAGCCTAAGAAAACTGGAATGAATGTGCCATTGTTTCTATTTCTTTAAAATACGTCAGTTTTTTTAAGTGAAAACGGCTCACTTTCAGTGCAAATAGATCTACAATGGCTGAGGGTATGTCTACACTACCGAGTTTTTAATGGAAAAACGGCCATTTTTCCAAAAAAACCTTACTTATGTCCACACTGCAATAGCATTCTTTCGAAAAAAAATCAAAAGAGCAGAGGGGTTTTTCCTACATTGGTAAACCTCTTTCTACGAGGAAGAATGCCTTTTCCAAAAGAGCTCTTTCAGAAAAAGGCATGTGTGGATGGGGAAGAGGGAGTTTTTTCAATAGAAGAGGAAAAAGCACAGGTGCCCTGATGGCCTCTCCGCCCATAGTAATCACAGCTTATATGCGAGATACTGTCCACACTGAATGGACACTATCTGTCAAAAAAGCAGATCGCTTTTTTGATGCGCTTTTGCATGGGGACGCTCTCTTTCGGAAGAAGTTTTTTTGGAAGATCTCTTCCAGAAAAGCTTCTTCCGAAAGAAGCCTGCAGTCTAGACATAGCCTGAGATGACTCTTTAGGAACAACTTCTTCCCTGTTACACACTCTTTCTTTAAACTGTTTTTTGCTTCTTCATGTCCTGCAAATCCAGATGAGTTACTGCTTCATTTGCCAGCCAGAAGTGTTCACCCACTTCCTATATGAGCTATTACTCCTGCTCCATGTGTCCTTGATCCTAGCAGAACATATGTTGAGAGTTGGACTCTTATACCTACCTTGGGTGGGAGGTGGAGAGCGTACTCCAGCAGGAATCAAATGGACAACCTGGCACTACACCCTTTAACCACTAAATACCATGGGACTCGCTGAATCCGATCATCCACAAGATCTCAAAAGAAGGGTCAGGAAGGGACACACTTATTGACATTATGTGGACTACATGGCAGCAGAAGAGCTGCTGCCATAGTACGTCTGTGATTTTAGTCACTTTCTAAAGCTTGCCTTCTTCCTAAAGGGGCTTGGGAGGCCCAAGAATTGAGGGGCAAACCCTAAGATGCTTGCTTGTTGTTTTTTTACTCAGTCCATCCCTTATAAAACTCAAAGAGGAGAGGATCAATTAAAGGCTAGGTAAAAATCTTAGGATTTGACCCAGAATTTCTAAGCACTTTATGTGAAATTGACCCCCTACACATAGGGCAACTGCAAGACCTATGCCCTACTTAAATTCTACTGGAGACCTGTTTTGAGGCCACTACACAAGGGAGAATTTCACCCTTTGAAATTCTTACAAGAAAAGTGCTGAGGAGCCAATCTGCAGCGGGTGTTAGTTGTCATTGACACCAGCTGAAGATGTGCCCTTAGAATAATTACCATATTTCCTCCTCTGTTGAGAATGACACTTAGACACTTATATTTCTGCTCAGTGACTAAACTGATAGAGTTTTTAGTTCATAGCCCAGTGCATTTTATAACACAGAAAACATCAATGCTGCTTTCTTTCCAGATTAATTAAACAAATAGTATGTCTTATGGTTCTATTGAAGTAAATGGGGAATCAATAGCAAATGAGTTATAATTAAGTATGTGCAGTGATAGTATTAGCAACTTGCTGCTTGCCATTTTTCAGCTCAAATGGGCTTAATTAGTAATGTGGAGAACCCTGTGTTTGACACACCATACACTGAAGCATTCATTGTATGTGAAATATTTTGTGTTTGCTTCACACAGTGTGTCAAGCACTGGGGCCAGGGAGGTTCCCTTGTTCTATCAAACACCTGAGTTTCTTCTCTCTGGACAAACAAGGTACCAAGAACCAAAATTAAATACCACCCTTTTAGAGAACAAGATAAACAATCTTCATTGGGAGAGTGACTCAAAAAACAGTATCTAGGGCTGGGCAAATATGAGGAACCCATTGGTGGGAAAACTTGTCATCTTTCTTTTCAAATGCTTTCCAGGTTAAGAAGCTTCATTTGAAGTTAATGAAAAATAGAATTAAAGAAGTCATCTTTGGGAGCTCAAAAGAATGTAATATGCTCAAGTACACAATATATTCAGTTATTTGATGCCATATTTACTTTTTTTTGAGTTCTATATAATTCAAGTGCCATCTTTTGTTGCTGTGTATTTCCTGAGCCAAATCTGCTCCTCTTTACAGTATAGTCAGGCTGTTCCATTGAGATCAGTGGAACTTACTTTGGATTATCAATGAGAGAGAGCAGAATTTGACTTTCTCCCCCCCCCCCCCATGTTTTTTTAATTGTTTTTTTTTTTGGCTTAAATCAATAGAATATTGTTGGGTGCTCAATAGATGTCTTCTCTCTTTTTCTTTTTCTCTTTACCCCCTTTATTTTTTTTATTTTGTATAGTATTTTGGTTCTTGGAGCACCCTCCAGAGTCACATTTTATCAGACTCCAGAACTTCCTTAACACACTAAAGAAACCAGAGACTGAAACTAATTCAAATTGCTCAGCTGACTTCCATACTTAGAACACCTTGGATGCCTGGTAATTTATGGAGCACTTTTTTTTTTTTTTTTTTTTTTTTAACTGTCTCCTCTATGAAAACCTAGTAGATAGAGGCTTACCTTACACAGGAAAATCAGCCTTCAGGTGAGTCGAGGAAGTTTCTGATCCATTTCCGTTGGTGAGTCTTTTTCTTACTCTCACCTATGGTTTTCTCCCTCTTCTTTTCCAAAACACAATTTTCAAAATCCTTACCTTTTCCTACTGTTCTGACCATGTTTCCATCTCTGTGTAAGTCTCTTTGCCAGCTCCCACACTTTTTCAATATCAAGTTGAAGTATCTTTTCCTTATCCTTATCTCACAAGACCATTCCTTCATGCAACTTTGCTGCCTCCTGTGCCTGGATGAGCCTTCTTATCAATATCCATCAAGTTTCTTCCATTTTCTTCAAGACACTTTTAATAATCCAACTCTTCCAGGAAAGATTCAAACTGTAGTGACTAGACACTTTAATTTAGCTTGTCTTTGTAGACAGGATAGAAAGGAAGTTCTTAGTTTTGGAGATGCTGAAGAGAAAGTAATGGCAGGATTTGGAAAGTTCCAGCTGTGAGGTGACAGTGAAGCAGGAGACATAGATAACTCCAAGAATGTAAGCTTTCGTGACTGGAAGGATAATGGCAGGAAGTAAAGGAAGGGGAGAAGTCTTTAGGAAGGAAAATCGGGGGATTATTTTTGTGCCTGGCTGAGCTTAATGGTGACTCTTCATCTAAGAAGCATTATCAGAAACACAAATGGACACTGTTAGGGTGGACAAACAGAGAAATAGGAGCTTAGAGCATGGCTGACTCTGTGAGGATAAATTCACACAGGGAGAGAACAGGGAGGGAAAAGAGGACTGAGGATGGAGACTGAGGGCACTGACTGAGGTCAGGGGAGGTAGGGCCTCAGAGGTAAATGAAGAAAGAAAGCCAACAAGAAGAGAGGGATCAACAGTGCTAAGGGCAGCAGCTAGGTCAAGGAGCTAAGGAAAACCAACATAAGAAGATACAGGAAGGGTATGTTTACACTAGCCCCCTAGATCGATCTAGGGAGGCTAATGAAGGCAACCAAAACTGCAAATCAAGCCTGGGATTTAAATATACCGCGCTTGATTTGCATGTTCCCGGCCAGTCGCCATTTTAGAAATTGACTAGCCCGAAGTAACTAGCCACGTCTACACGCGGCAGTGAAACAGGATTCCGGAATAAAGCCCTAAATCGAATTAGGTGGTAAACCTCATTCCACAAGGAATACCACGTAATTCGATTTAGGGCTTTATTCCGGAATCCCGTTTCACTGCCGCGTGTAGACGCGGGCAGTTACTTTGGGCTAGTCAATTTCTAAAATGGCAACTGGCCGGGAACATGCAAATCAAGTGCAGGATATTTAAATCCCGGGCTTGATTTGCAATTTCGGTCGCCTTCATTAGCCTCCCTAGATCGATCTAGGGGGCTAGTGTAGACGTACCCTAACATTTCAACTATCACTAGTGGAAACAAATTCCACAAATTGAATGCAACTGTACACAGGGAGAGTGAAAATATGTTTCCCCTTTAGGTGCCAGCAAATATGGGGGATCTGGACAGGGAAGGGGAGTATTTGGACCTACTGCACAGAACAAACTGATTACAGTCATCCCATCCGTCTCAAGTTCCTGAGAAATGTCAGAGAGGGTCCTGTCCCATTGGTAAAGAAGAGATGGAGTAGACACTGTCTGCTAATGAATATACCAAAAAAAGGACGTGAGGAGCACTCTAATTGAGAAAACTATTTATTTTGAGCTGTTTATTTAAGCACAGGAGGATTCCTAATGGAGCCATCAGACCTTACTCATTGGCTAATAGTTTAATTAGGCCCATCTGGTAGAGGCTGTGGAGAGAACTGTCCCAGCTCTGATATTGGCAGAGAGGTAATTAGTCATTCTGTGGCCCAGTGACTGGCACGCCAACATCTCTAAAGCCAAACAGAAGCTCAGCAATCTGTCTCACATGAGAATAGCTGAGAGCTATTGGAGGCATTTGTGTAGTTCACCTTGGCACACCAAGGAGAAATGACATTGTTTCACAATATCCTTGAGATAACCTCAGCAAAGAAATTGGGGGAGAGTTTCTGAAAGACAAGAAAATCTTGCCTTCCTAAGCCAAGCTTAATAACAAGCTTCCTCTCCACTCCCCCATTTCCTAAAAAAATGAATGTTAATCTTTTCTAACAGTATCTGGTCAGGAGCACACTCAGTTCTGAAAACTTACTTGCTATTTTAAAAAATCCTGTTTCCAGATAGGTAACTAAGACCTTGTCTACAATTGGGAGTTATTTTGAAATAATTTCCCTTATTTCAAAATAAGAAACAGAACGTTTTCTACGGGGAATAACACTTACTTCAAAACAGTTATTACTAATTAACAGTAGCATGGACACTCCACTGCTGCTATTTTGAAATAACTATTCCTCAGGGCTATTCAAAGTAATTACTCCCCAGTGCTTCCTGGAGCTCTAAGTCAAGGTAGCACATCCACATTAAGGGAGGACTAATTTTGAGATGTCCCCATAATGTGGTCATGCTATTTTGAAAGTTATTTTGGCAGTTGTTATTTCAAAAAAAAGTTATTTTTAAATATTTTCCTAGTACAGATATGCTTTAATAGGGCTGCAAATAGAGCTTAGTGATACAAAGTCACCAGTGTAATCACTGTCTTTAACTAAGCTGAGAGAAGGAAATGTGTGGGTTAACTACATTAAAAGTAGAAAGAACTTCAGAATAGTAACAGTTACTGCTGTAAAGACTGAAATCAGTGATTCCTTTTCAGCTTGGTATTATGGTTACATTACTGTCTGAGGCGGTAAGGTGAGATTATGGCCACCACTTTCTACTCAGTGGCTGTACTTCAGAACACATGGTTTAGTACATAAAAAGTTGTACTTCATGCCTATTTATCCAATGTTATTTACGAGGAACCATTTCTTGTTCTTCAATTCACTCTAATATGACCCTTTCCCTTTACTGGAACCTCTAAAAAGCAGTTAACTTGTCAAATATTTTATCAACTTTTTTTTACAGTCTCATAATGTGGATGCTGACTAAACTAAAATTGAGCACAAAGTCTGCGCAGTGCAAACTTAGCATTTTCCACTATAAATGACACTTAGAGAAGCTGAGTAGCCTCAGAGGAGACATCATGAGTTTAAACAAAATCAGCAAGTCAATAGATCACCTTATTGCAGAGATGTCAGTTTCCTTAAACTTTATAAAAGGAAAGAAGGCAAGTACTCAAAGAGTAAAAGAAAAACCAGTCCTTACAAGCTTTAAATGTGTCCTGTGATTGTTGCATCTCCTCTTCTGAAGCAAATGTTACATTGTGATTTCTTTTTGGAAGATTGTTTTAACTCATATCCAGTGGGGTTTTTTCTAAATACTCTAGAATTCATAGTAGAGTACTTTCATTATTAAAATTTACCCTGGGTTCCTCCTTTATAAGCACATCCTTTTGATAAAATAGATCATGAACAGGCCTGCTGACAGAGGGAGAGGGAGGGGATAATTGCTCTGGGACCCAGTGACTCAAAGGGGTCTAGGACTCTGGAGGCTGAGCCCTTTAAATTGCCGCTGGAGTGCCACAGCAGCACTCCGGGCAGCTCTCAGGGCTGCCTGGGGAGGCGGGGTGCCACACAGTGCACCCCAGGCAGCACTGGGGAGGGCGCCATGGTCTAGGTGATGCTGCGGGCAGGCTTCCCTCAGTCCCGCCCCTTTTGCATGAAGCCCCACCCCTTCCAGGGGCATGGAGCCAATGCACCCCCTTTTGCCCAGGGGCACAACATGGCTGTCAGCTCCCCTGCTCATGAACTTGACAATCCAGAAACGACTGTTATAATTTGGCTTTTCAGAGTAGAGGTCTCAACTTGGCCTGTACTCTGCCTTGGCTAGAACATTCATAGAGTTGTTGGTCTATATTACATACTTCTCAGGTGCAACATCTATGTGTATATTTTAAAAATTACTTATCACATATATGTGCGAACATTAGAATTGGCAACCACCTACCCAATGATTCCCCCAGCGGGTTTTCATGTGAAGTTTCAAGCAACTGTGCACATTATGTTTAAATACACAGCCAACACAGTTTTGCAAAAATCCATTAGCCCATTTGCCTGGGCTAGTGGATTCTTTTGACAGGCAAGTAAAAATAATTCATTTTTAGCATTCTTATTAACAAAATCTTTATAAGGACTGATAAATTGTGAAGATAATTTTGCAATCCTGAATAAACTCAGTGTAAATTTTTACCAAAAGATTATCTAGTCTTAAAACAAATCTCACTAATCTATTCTGAATGTATATATTGAATAAACTAAAAGCATAGTAACAAAAATGCTTTGAAATGTAAGAGCCATGCAATTCACTGCAACCTCTAAACACTCTTCTGTGTCCAGCTGCATCAGGAAAACAGTGTTGCTTACAAAAAGCCTTCTCAGGACGATTTACAGGATGTATGAGAGAAGCATTCTGACTACTAATTTATGCAAATTCTTTTGTCTTTACTGTTATCTTCTCCTCCTCCCATTCATGTCTCTTTATTTACTCTTTGCATATTGTCAAAATCCTAAATTGGGAGCCCTCTGGGATAGGGATTGACTTTCTGCTATTTGTCTGATATTTTTTTATTTGTGGCCACAGTGGGGAATGCAATAAAAATTATTATTAATAATAATGATAAATGAATACAACCAAACATCCCCAGACTGCTACTTGTAAAGAGCATGAACACTGCGTCTGACTTGCAAAAATTGGAGCAGATTCCATCTGTCATCATCTATACCATAGACATGGTGACTCCGAGATAACAGATCCCAGTATCTTAACTAAAGATGATGAGGTTAGCCAGAAGTTGCATTTTAGGATTATGAGTGTGTCTTCACTTCAGTTAAACCCAAGCTTGGCCCATTCCAGCTGACTGAAGCTCTCAAAGCTTGAGCTAAGGCAGTGTGTAATTGTGTTGTGGACACACCCTAAGTGGACTGTGCTAGCCACATCTGCCTGGTTCTCATGGTACAGGAGTTAGGATACATGGAAGTATTTTCTGTTCTCGCATCTCCTATTAGAAATGCATTTAAGCAGACCCTGGAAGTCTTTGTGGTTTCAAATAGGTTCCCACCTGCATGCATCTCTTTGCAGCATCAGGCACTGTGCATATAGCAGCTATTTAAGTCTTTGCACCTCAGTTTAAGCATTGCAGATAGGTAATGGCTTACTTTAGTCTGTCCTGTAGGCTCAATTGCTCCAGGATAGGGAAAGAAAACCTTAGCAAGCTAACTTTATGAGTGTTTTTCTTTGTAAGAATATAAGAAAGGAAGGCCTACAATGTTTTGTTCATTCCAGAAAAATGTAATACAAAAGGAAAAACCACAAACTTTTAATGTATCTTTCTGATGGACTGTATGGTTATTGATCTTTTTAAAATTATGCCTCAAAAAGAACATGAAGCAGAAATAAATAACATTAGGCAATGAGAAAGGGAACAGCCTAGAGAGCTGATTGTAACTTGCTCCCTCCACCCTCTTTATGTTAACCTCCATAAAAGTGTGTGTGCTTGGGAGTGGGGAGTTGCTTGTACCATTTGATATATTCAAGATGCTATATTTCTGGATTCAAGTGAAACACAGCTGCTTGCTGGTAAAGGGTATGCAGGATATGGCAGGATTACATTAGTATGATGCATGTGCTGTTACTCAGGGACCAGCTAGCTCTCAATTTTAGTGCCAGATACACACATATGGTCACACCTGAGCACATCTAAAAATGTAGTGCCTCCCCCAGAGCCTGCGATGGGTTTATTAGCATTTGTGAATATTCTTTGTTTTTAGCTTTGCAGAGGGTGAGGCAGCTTAAAAATAAATAAATAAATAAATCGTTTTAACTTTAAATTTTAGAGGCTGCCAGTCTCAAAGAACATTTCAAGCTTCAGTCTCTTTGCTTTAACGTGTGGCAGTTTGGAAAAAATCACACCCAGCTTTCCAAAAGTTGTGCGTCGTTTCGTGTGCTCCAAGTTTTGGAGGCTCAGTTGGAGGGCTGTTTTTTCAGAGGGTTTCATGTTTAGCACTTTCTGACAATCCAGGCCCTTTTTAAGGTGTCACATACCGGGCACTCCAAATCACTTCTCACTGAAGTGGGTCTGCCCCACAAAAGTTCATCACCTAATAAACTATCTTGTTAGTCTTTAAAGTGCTACATATTGTTTTCCTCTTGAAAACCTTGGCTTTGGTGTTTGGGAGTGTAGGGGCAAAATTTGATCATCAGATATACCCATGAAAATACTGACTTAAACAGAGTTAGTTACTATATGCAGTGATGTTACCTAGAGCAGAATTTGGCCACAAGCCTTTCAATAATCACACTGACAGTAATATGACAATTTATCATGCAGACCAAGTCTCACACCTACATCATAATTTCAAAAGCTAAGCAGTCCTTCATATTTAGTTCAGCAGCAAAGAACTGTTGGGATTTTCATGTGGGTTTTGCCTTTGCAGAAATAGAAGTAGGAATATGGAACATAGATCATCCTCCACTTTCATTAGCATTTTAATGGCCTCTCAGTCGTTAACAGATTTGATATAGCTACTGGAAAGATAAGGCTGAGCTTTGATTTACTTCTACACTTTCCAGTCCCTGTAGTAGTCAGTCATATTTTGTTTTACTATGTGCAACATCAGGCCTCTGAAACAAATTATGAATTCTTTGAGAAAAATAATAATAAAAACAATTTGAGGAAAAAAAATACCGATTTTCTTTCTCTCCAGTTTTCACTGCAGAATGAACATTCCAGTCTACATTGATATTTTTACAGCATTCGTAGAAAATCCCCCTGGAAAAAAAATTAGCAAAGCAATCTGAAAATTAAAGTTGAGAAAATTCTGCAAAATTTAACTACATAGCATAAAGTAGCAGTTGCTATAATGATTTGTATAATGACATAAAATCAAAATAGTGTAATAAAATTATTGTAAAAAATCACATCACTGTTCTTAATTTATGCCTCATGTTTTATTGTATGAGGAACTGAGGTTATCTGAGCTGGCTCAATGCATAACAATCACCTTTTTACATGGAGATGACCCATTATGATAGAACCATCTATTATTTGTATTATTGTAGCACTTGGGAGTCCCAAATATGGACCAGAATGTCATTGTATTAGGCACTGTACAAATACAGGCTGTTGGTATTAATTATCGTTCAAATAGTAATGGCTCCAAAAAATGAGGCAGAATTAGAAAACACTGGGGCGTCATACTTGGAAATGCTATTTTTCTGTGAGAAACGATGGGAACTAAAGTGAGCAGAAGTCCTTGGAGTATTGAAAATGAGACATATTTTGGAGTCAAATACTGGCACTAGATATTTGCCTACCATCCTTAGGCTTGTTTCCTTGACAATCCAACATCCTCTCCCACATTATTATTATCTTTACTGCAGTAACAACCACAAGCCAGAATCCAAAATATCACCTTCTCAGGGACCAATAATCCCATCAACACAGTTAATGGGAGTTTTACTAGTGACTTAAAGGACATCCATTCGGGAACAAGACTTGTACAAATTCTTAAAAAGAGGAAGTGATAATAATATCACAATAAACTAGATTAATCGGAAACTTTTCTTCCTGTTTCCTATCTCCTTTCAGGCAACTGCCCAAGAACAACAGGAATTAAGGCGCCAGGAATTTTGCAATGGGATAAAAGTATGCTATCATCTATTAGTTGTTTTGTCATCAGGTCCCTCTTCAGTAGGAGTGGGAGTCGGCTGCTGTCTAGCTTGTGATATCTTTGCCCAGTTCTTTCTGGGGTGGTGCATGTATCATGAAAGCATCACTGGTCATGGTTGGGTAGAGTGCTCATGAGCATTTTTAGGATCTGAATTTGTGACAGCAGATCTCACTCTCCAAACAGTGAAAGATGCATTCCAATCACTCTCTAACAGCACTTCTCTGATACCATCTTAAGATAAATACTTTGGAAAATATGTTCTTATTTTTTGGCAAAGGATGTAAGACCGAATGCTCAGAAAGAAAACTAACCCATGCAAGGCCACTCCAAGTTGAGGCACCAAATAGCAGATGAGGCGGCTTACTTCCATCGGAAAAATATTTTCATATGCTTGTGAAGAATATGGGGCAAGAGTGTGTCTCAAAACTCCCTTGAGCTGAGCTGCTGAAGACAAGAAAAATTGCATTGTATCACTTTACCCATTATCTGGCCATTCAGTACTAGCAGGCTGCAGGAAAAGACAAAGCTACAGTGACAGCTCTAGGAGCCGCCTACAAATTTCTGTGTCACTGCAAGTGATAACCCATGGCACCACCAGAATGTTGTGTGTGTTTAAGGAAGGGAGTGTGTATTTCTTCCCTCTGTCCCTCTTCCTGCTTCCCCCCTCACTCCCCACTGACCCCCAAAGCTTTGATAGAAACTTGCTGTGACACATGCAGGTGGCTAAAAATAGCATGTTTTGTGTGTAACATACAAGCAAGTGAATAATTTTCTTCTGTAAGCAAGATGCCAAGGGGCAGCCAAAACCTGATGGTAGTGTCAGCTAAGGCACAGTGATAGAGTGCTGCTCCCCATACGCTACATCACTGGCAGAGCATCTTGGCACACTTGCAAATGCTGCTGCAGCCTCAGAAAAACCCTAGAGAAATACTCCCTGCATTTTAAAATTATACTTTGGATATTTGTGTTTCGTTCAGGGAATTTGATCATTTGTCCCTGCAGTGTGAAAATAGTGCAGTAATACATAAAGGCTTTGTTATATTTGCTGCCTCTCTTTCCGGCCTGGATTCATCAGTTTTGTTTGCTTTAACCCGGATTGCACCCTATATTACCATACTTCTGCCCTCTTCTTGGTGTGTGGTCAGTTAAACTAAAAAAGAGCCAGTAAGTGCAGACCTAGATAACACCTCATTTAGTTCAGGTTTTACTAGTTATGGCATTAACGTAACAGCCATTACTCTTTGGAAAGAGTTAAGGCAGCTCACTCCAGGAAAGAGCTTGGACTTCTATGGAAGCAGTCAAACCATTGCGAAGTTTCCTGGTTTATGTGTAGATGAATGTAAGCTTCCTTATTGTCCTTATCACACAGTGACTGTTACCACCAGCTATTTTGATAACTGGGAATGAAAACCTGGCCCCAAGTAAATTAATGGGAAAATTGAGCCCTGGAGCTTTGCAAGATCATAAATCACCATCTACCCAAGTCCCTTGACAATGGGCTGTGCCGTACAAGTGATTCAGTTTATTCACTGACCTCAGGGATCAGAGGAGAGTAGGGAGGTGCAGGGCTTGCTAGGTGGAGATTCAGAGGGGTTAACTGGTGCTAGAATTAGAATCTCTTCCCTGGAGCACATTATTTTTTTTATTATTATTTCTCATTAATTATGAGGTAGGCAGCAGCCATTCATGGAGGAAAGAGAGAGAGACACAGAGAGAGAAACTAACCTGTATGTGGTTTAGTGGATGAAGCATCACACTGCAAATGAGGAGAGTGATTGAAATCCTGGCTCCACTGACCTCAATGGGAGTTTATCATCCCTCCCTGCCAGGCTAACACCCTGGAACTCCAGCATTGATCTGTTATGGAATCACTATGTCTTAGGGTCTTGAGCAACTCTAGGGGCTGCTAAGTGTTCCCAGCTCCTGGGAGTGAGAGGTGCTTGAGCACTGCCAGAATCAGGCCCCAATTTAACCTTCCTTTGCTTTATCTTTCCTCTGTATCAAATGGGGATAGTTACACTTACTGCCCACGGCTCTGTTGTGACTGAGTGTGAATCAGTCAATGCTTGTAAATCGCTGTTGAATACCTCAGGACAGAGTGTCTGCTGAGCTCAGAGCCATTAGCAGCCTCCTTGAATGATGGGGATAACTTCTTGGTACAAGTGCTGAAGGATCCGACCAGGGGCCGTGCGCAGCTTGACCTTCTCCTCACAAACAGGGAGGAACTAATAGGGGAAGTAGAGGTGTGTGACAACCTCAGAAGCAGTGATCATGAGATGGTAGATTTCAGGATCCTGACCAAAGGAAGAAAAGAGAGTAGTAAAATACACACCTTGGACTTTAGAAAAGCAGATCTTGACTCCCTCAGGTTATGTCTACACTAGCTCATTCGTTCGAGCTAGGTAGGGTAATGAGGGCAAGCAGAGTTGCAAATGAAGCCCGGGATTTAGATATCCCGGGCTTCATTTGCATGTTCCCGGGCGCCGCCATTTTTAAATCCCCCTTAGTCCGAACTCCGTGCCCCCGGCTACACGCGGCATGGACTAGGTCGTTCGAATTAAAGATCCTAATTCGAACTACCGTTACTCCTCATTTCATGAGGAGTAACGGTAGTTCGAATTAGGATCATTAATGGAATGAGGAGTAATGGAATGAGGAGTAACGGTAGTTCGAATTAGGATAATTAATTCGAACGACCTAGTCCGTGCCGCGTGTAGCTGCGGGCACGGAGTTCGGACTAAGGGGGATTTAAAAATGGCGGCGCCCGGGAACATGCAAATGAAGCCCGGGATATTTAAATCCCGGGCTTCATTTGCAACTCCGCTTGCCCTCATTACCCTACCTAGCTCGAACTAACGAGTTAGTGTAGACATACCCTCAGAGACCTCATGGGCAGAATCCCCTGGGATGCTAACATGAAGGGGAAAGGAGTCCAGGACAGCTGGCAGTATTTTAAAGACGCCTTATTGAAGGCACAGAAAGAAACCATCCCGATGCGTAACAAGAGAGGCAAACGTGGTAGGAGACCGGATTGGCTTACAGGGGAAATCCTTGGTGAACTTAAGCACAAAAAGGAAGCTTACAAAAAGTGGAAACTTGGACAAATGACCAGGGAGGGGTTTAAATAGCTCGAGAATGCCAGGGGGTTATCAGGAAGGCGAAAGCACAATTGGAATTG
The DNA here is from genome assembly GCA_032595735.1 of Pelochelys cantorii. Classification (NCBI taxonomy): domain Eukaryota; kingdom Metazoa; phylum Chordata; order Testudines; family Trionychidae; genus Pelochelys; species Pelochelys cantorii. The sequence continues at coordinate 238,651,849 of CM064327.1, forward strand.
TGACTGGCAAAGGATGTGAACGATAACAAGAAAGGTTTCTACAGGCATGTTAACAAGAAGAAGGTGATCAGAGAGGGTATGGGGCCCCTACTGAATGAAGGAGGTAACCTAGTGACAGATGATGTGGGGAAAGCTGAAGTACTCAATGCTTTCTTTGCCTCTATATTCACGGACAAGGTCGGCTCCCGGACTAATGCGTTAAGTGACCCAAGATGGGATGAAGATGGACAGCCCTTGGTGGGTAAAGAACAGGTTAGGAACTATTTAGAAAAGCTAAACGTACACAAATCCATGGGTCCAGACTTAATGCATCCGAGGGTACTGAGGGAGTTGGCAAATGTCATTGAGGAGCCTTTGGCCATTATCTTTGAAAAGTCATGGAGATCGGAAGAGATCCCGGATGATTGGAAAAAGGCAAATGTAGTGCGCATCTTCAAAAAAGGGAAGAAGGACGATCCAGGGAACTATAGGCCGGTCAATCTTACCTCAGTTCCTGGAAAAATCATGGAAGGGATCCTTAAGGAATCCATTTTGAGGCACTTGGAAGAGAGGAAAGTGATCAGGAATAGTCAGCATGGATTCACAAAGGGCAAGTCATGCCTGATCAATCTGATTAGCTTCTATGATGAGGACATCGGAAAGTCAGTGGATGTGATATACCGTGACTTTAGCAAGGCTTTTGATACGGTCTCCCACAATATTCTTGCCAGCAAGTTAAGGGAATGTGGATAAATGGTCGATAAAATGGATAGAAAGATGGCTAGAAGGCCGGGCCCAGCGGGTAGTGATCAACGGCTCGATGTCAGGATGGTGGTCAGTTTCTAGCGGAGTGACCCCAGGTTCGGTTCTAAGACCGGTTTTGTTCAATATCATTATTAATGACCTGGATGAGGGGATGGATTGCACTCTCAGCAAGTTTGCAGATGACACTAAGCTAGGGGGAGAGGTAGATACGCTTGAGGGCAGAGACAGGGTCCAGAGTGACTTAGACAAATTGGAGGATTGGGCCACAAGAAATCTGATGAGGTTCAACAAGGACAAGTGCAGAGTCCTGCACTTGGGACGGAAGAATCCCAAACATTGTTACAGGCTGGGACCAACCAGCTAAGTAGTAGTTCTGCAGAAAAGGACCTGGGGGTTACAGTGGATGAGAAGCTGGATATGAGTCAACAGTGTGCCCTTGTAGCAAAGAAGGCTAATGGCATATTAGGGTGCATTAGGAGGAGCATTGTCAGCAGATCCAGAGAAGTGATTATTCCCCTTTATTTGGCTCTGGTGAGGCCACATCTGGAGTATTGTGTCCTGTTCTGGGCCCCCCACTACAAAAAAGGATGTGGACGCATTGGAGAAGGTTCAAGGGAGGGCAACCAAAATGATTAGGGGGCTGGAGCATATGACCTATGAGGAGAGGCTGAGGGAGTTGGGTCTGTTTAGTCCTGTAGAAGCGAAGAGTGAGGGGGGATTTGATAGCAGCCTTCAACTTCCTGAAGGGAGGTTCCAAAGAGGATGGAGAAAGGCTGCTCAGTAGTGACAGATGGCAGAACAAGGAGCAATGGTCTCAAGTTGTGGTGGGAGAGGTCCAGGTTGGATATTAGGAAAAACTATTTCACTAGGAGAGTGGTGAAGCACTGGAATGGGTTACCTAGAGAAGTAGTGGAGTCTCCATCCCTAGAGATGTTTAAGTCTTGGCTTGACAAAGCCCTGGCTGGGTTGATTTAGTTGGGATTGGTCTTGCCTAGGACTTGATGACCTTCTGAGGTCTCTTCCAGCTCTATGATACTATGATTTGTTGATCATAAGTCTCTAAGGTAGCACCTGCCATCTGGAGCCCTTTAAGGGCCCCTCCCCAGAATGCCCTTTCTTACCCTCACTGTACTCAGGTACCAGGGAATGTGGGGAGGAAGACTCTGGCAGCAAGGCAGCTGTGCAAAGGACTCCAACCTATCTCTGCTGTTGGTGTGCTGCTGCTCATGCAATGCAGAGAGAGGGGAACAGTCAATGGGCCCTGAGATGCAAAGTGGTATTAGCAATGCAGTACATTCCAAAGTTGAGTGAATCCATTGGCTGCACTTTTTAGCACTATGTCCTAAGAGGATGGAGTTCTAGCCCTAAACATTTGTTTCCCTCACACCAGCAAGAAAGCAGATTTGGGGGTTTCTTAAATCTTTTCATCTGAATCTTGAGTTGCAGTCTGTAGCCACACACTCCTGCATTATGTAAGTAGGTGGGACAAACGCTCTTCTTTCCCCCCTATTTAAATGCACTGTTGTGGCAAAACCCAGTGTAGTTGCAAGGACTGGTATTAGATTGTTCACATCATTAGTTTAAATGAGCTTACGATTATACCATCTGCATTCAATTGCACTCCGTTCAAACCTTGTCATTGCCTTTGCCAAACTTAACATCTTTTTTAAGACTATTTGTCTGCATTTCCAGACCATTTAAAGACACCTTGCTGCTAATGTCTGAATTCAGATTTCCTTAATTAAACCCTACTCTTTGCTGGGGAGTTAGGTCAGATTCCCTATTCCATGTTGTTAATGCTCAGAACTGCACCTTTTACAATTGGATGCCAAATTTTGGGTTGTTTTTTCGATGAGCATTCATCACTTGGCATCATTCCCTTGAATTAGCTAATCTTTGTGTTCTTTTTTGTTATGACTGACAAATAGCAACCAGATACTATAGCAGAGATCATCAATTAGCAGAGCCCCTCATCCAGTTGTGGGATTTGCTGCGCACACTTAGAACTCGAGCTAAAAACTCTGTTGTGTCCCTTGGCAACAGCTCCACCAAGTGATGCAAAGTAGAGCCAGGACCTATGCTGGCCAGCATGAGTTGAGCTTTGCTTGTGTGAGCTAGAAGTTGCTTTTTTTATATCTTGTACTGTCCACATTAAAGGTTAAGCTTTATCCTCCGTTATTCCCAGCATAAGTTCACATCTCCTATCTCTTGCAGCACCTGCTAGCGTTTGTAACTCTTTTCTGTAAATCCAGACTACAGATAGTGTTGTCCTGTCAGTTTGATTGATATTGTTATGAAGGTCTGACCCATCGCTTTCCTCACCGAATACCATGATGGGCTTTGTACTCCATACTAGCATGAAGGGGGCGAGACCTAGAGAGCTCATTTAAGATATCTGGCCACATATGAAGCACCTGGATCACATATGAAAACCTGCCCCAAGGGCTTTTAAATGTATTCGTTTAGGTTTGGGATTTTGGCAAAGAACCCTGAAGTCCTTGACCTAAAAAACAAAAGAAGATTCTGTAGAGGTTGTGGGGGATGGGGAGAAGGCCAACAAAATGCTAGATAGGAAGAAGTCCAGGGATGTGGGAACAAGATTTGGACCATTCCTCACCTACTGGTTATAGGGTCACTTGCCTGGCCCTCCTACTATCAGCCACTACTAGGGTAGTGTTAAGTTGGATGAGAAGAACAGAGAGCCCTGAAAAAAGGGGTAACAACCTCCAGAGCCCCAAATCAGGGCTGAAGAACTGATACAAGATCTTGGACTCTGGTTTGTTGGAACCGTTGCAGCCTCAGAAGGGATGGAATTCAGTTGTGACCTGGCCAGAGAACTGAGTCACAGGAAGAGGCAGACCACTGGAGAAGCAGAACAGACATCAGCAGGGGATGCTAAAATGAGGGGGAGAGCAGCTACATCGTGTCCTGCTTAGAAAGAGTCATTCTAATGATGAGTCCAACTCTTCTGTGTGCATTAAATTGTTAGTTATGTAGAGTGCAATTCAGCTCAGTCACAGAATCCTGTATGCAGACAGCAGGAGAGAAACACTAGCATGTGTTATGCTGTGATTCACCAAGCCGCCGCCACCACTTTGCTTTTTTTCAAATCCCTCCTAAAGACTCTTCCAACAGTACTGCCAAGTGTCATGCATTTGGCAGCCCTGCTATGTGTTCTCACATCTTCGCTTGATTTTCATGCAACCAGCTGAGCTGTTGAAAGACTGTAGTCATTTGCCTTTTGGCTGCTACTGGCATCTATGCTGGTTGATGATTAGGCATCCTTCCCCTGCTTAGATGAGGGTTCAGAACAAGCAGCTGGGAGGAAGAGGTGGTGGCTACAGCTGTGCAAATGTAGTAGATGCAGTTTCACTAGGTGTGGGGCTGATATCAGCACCAATCTTCCTCCTTTCCCACTTTAGCTAGCTATGCCAGGATCTGCCCCACTGTAAGTCCCTGTTCTCCTTATGACTCTGAGCACCTTATACTTGCTTCCCCTTTTGCCCCCTGCAGTACAAAAACCCTAAAAGCTGGTTGGGACTCAGGAGAACTTAGTTCCATTTGTGGCTCTGCAAAAACTTTCTCATTTGACATTTTGCTAAGTCATAGAATCATAGAACACTAGAACTGGAAAGGACTTCGAGAGGTCATCAGGTCCAGTCCCCTGCCCTCAGGGCAGGACCAAGCACTGTCTAGACCATCCCTGACAGGTGTCTGTCTTACCTGCTCTAAAATATCTCCAGTGATGGAGATTTCACAACCCCCCGAGGAAATTTATTCAGTGTTTAACCACCCTGACAGTTAGGAAGTTTTTCCTGATGTCCAAACTAAATCTCCTTGCTGCAATTTAAGCCCATTGCTTCTTGTCCTACCCTCAGAAGCCGAGGAGAACAATTTTTCTCCCTCCTCCTTATAACACCCTTTTTACACCCTTTTAGATACTTGAAAAAGGAAAATGGAAAAACCTCATTGAAAATGGAAGCAATAGCTGTTCCTTTTTCAAGTCCCTCTTTTACTAAGATATTAAGCTTTGTGGAGCAGAGTTTAGTTTATTGTATGTATATATGATACCTAACATCATGAGCCCATGATCTCACATAGGACCACTAGGTACTACTAAATTACAAGTAAATAATAAAAATTCAGGCTATGTCTACACTACAGACTTCTTGCACAAGAAGCTTTTTGCAGAAGAGAGCTTCCGCAAACATTTCTTGCGCAATAGCACATGCATGCTGCAAAAGCACATCGGAAAAGTGATGCGCTTTTGCGCAAGAGAGCGTCCAGACTGCATGGACACTCTCTCAAAAGGAAACTCTGACTGCTATTTACAGAATGGCCACCAGGGCACCTGTGCTTTTTTCGATTGCATCTTTTTGCACAAAAAAACCCCTGTTCCCTATCCACACACACTTTTTTGTGCAAGAGCTCTTGCGCAAAAAGGAGTTATTCCTCGTAGAAGGAGGAATATCTACACCGGAAAAAACCCTCTGTTCTATGGATGCTCTGCGAGTTTTTGTGTAAAAACTCTGTAGTGTAGACCTAGCCTCAGTGATTCAGTATTTCCTATGGAGGTAGCATAGAACATAGAGCAGCTTTATATGCTTTGTACATTTGTCAGTTGCTTAAACAAGGCTTTGAATTTATGCTTAGAATGTCACACAAATGTTAGCATGTCACTTCTGCAGACATACAGAGTCTAATGAAATGGGCTGCACAGAGAAACAAGGCAGCCTAGGAAGTGGATGGCATCTGTCCAAGTTCAGATTCAGGGCTCAAATACAGAGACTGCTTTAAAGATGAATACGAGGCCTTCAGCTACACTTGCTATAGCAGCTGTGCTATTTGAGTCAGCTCAATGTCAAATATATGAACACACAGGCCCTGCTGGCCAGGGGGTAAACCAGGGCAGTTGCTTCGAGGCCCAGAAATTCAAAGGGGCCCAGGGCTCCTGGCCCCGGGGCTCACTGCCATGCCACACTCTGTGAGCTGTGCTAAGGGCTAGGTGGAGGACGCATGCCATGCACTGGGCAGCACTGAGCACTGCCTGAGGGCTGGTGTGGTGTAGTCCAGGTGACAAGCAGTGCTGGCTTCCCAACCCCACCCTTTCTGCCTGAGGCCCCTCCCCTTCCAGGAGTGTGGAGCCAGGCCTCCCACACACACCTTGCCCAGGGACCCGCAGAGGCTGTCAGCACCTCTGTGAACATGTATTGTTTTGGGGGGAAGCATTTTGCTTCTAAATTCATTTTCTGCCCTAACATCCTAGCTAGAGCTCCCACAGCCAGCCTATATGTTTCTACGGGTGGTGCATATCTGCACATGCCTTGGTGCACAGAACAACATTTATTCTACACATGGATGGAAAAATTTAGAGGGAACACTGGAGACTGGTCATCTTTTTCAAGCAAACAAATCTAAAAATTAATGTAAAAAAAACCACTACTATACGATTGAAGTTATTGTCTTGTGCTTGAGTGTGCTTTCTGCACCAGTTTTACCTTTTATGAATGATTAGAAATGTGTTCTTTTTTTGAAAATTTAGTTTTAGGTTTAACATAGCACTTTCAGAATTGTAATGGCAACTAATGAGACTTGTGAAGAAAGTCTTTTACTGTTGCAAAGTGCCAGTATAACAAGGAGTGGAAAGCTGAGATTCCCTTACCCCATTTATGACCTGCCTCCAAATGATACACTCTGCTTGAGAGATGGTAGTTTAATGGCCATTATTATCAAACAATCCTGAGCCTCCTTTGAAGCTGTCAGCTTCAAAATCAACTCCAGTCGTGTATCTTCATTTGAAACCTTTGCTGTGCTTTTTATCAAAGCATGACCCAGACCTGCTTTCCAAACACCTTCCTTCTCTAGCTACTATTTTTTCTCATCTAGCATGCAGAAAAAAAATGCTTTTAGGCCCCAATAGATGCAGTGGATGTAAGAAACCTGGTGTAGAAAGAAAGAATATGCTAATTAAATTACTTAGGCACTTTAAAGGGATTTGCTTCCCTTGTAGAGTCTGCATCTCTGCTAGCATGTTAATTCAGTTGTAAAGTAAATTATTTACACTAATTATTAATAAATCATTAACAGCACATTTTTGAAGTATCCAGTTAAGATGCTAAAATCTAAATCTCTGATCTGTATAAAAACAAAATGCTGCTGCTGAGTTTTGTGGACTTGGCTATTTCTGTCCCTCAATCAGAAATATAAATTCTGTGTCCTGGGTATGATGACATTATCTACAAGTGTCCTCCAGCCTCAGTCTTTCAGCTACTAATGTTGGAACCTGATGCATGGGCATGCCTAGCATCCCTCTCTCCACGCTTGACTACAGAGGGCTGAAGTACTCCTAAGGATTTTGCAGGCTCTGAGAATTTGGTATTGGAAATAACTTTTTTATGGGAGCATTAGGGAACTTTTTATGAATACCTTACTTTTAACCCTCCTCTGAGTTTTCCTGTGACTTTGATCATTCCTTTCTGCTTCAAAGCTACCACAGTGGGTATGTTTTTCTCTCTGCACTATGTTGTCTAACCACAGCTGATGGCCAGATATTTATGTTCACTTATCACCTGATCCTGTAAGGTGCATAACCCCTCTCCTCTGCTGCTGGATGTGCTCCCATTTAGGTTTGTTTATGATGCACCTCTCCATGCCACCCAAGATCTTTGATAGGTGCCTCCTAAAACATTATTTCTGTGCACAGAGCTTTCAGTAGAAGGGAAACTGAGGGAGCTAGAACAGGTCTAACATCAGAAATATGGGGAAAGGTGATGATTTGTGGATCCATAGAGGGAATTAAGGTGTCTGTTAAATTCCATGTGCAAACTCTTCACATTGCTAGACTGTGTAGAGGGGGAGCTGTCTATGGAGTTTTACTCCTTGCCCATGTATGTGGGTGGAGAGGCAAGGAAAAGCTGTGAAAGGGGGCAAGGAATGGATGCAACTTTGACAATACATATGCTATACCTCAGCATGATAGCAGAGAGAAGCTGGGGCAAATAATCAGCTGGTGGCATGGGCCAGAAGCAAGCTAACTCCTTCCAACCGCTCCTAAGGAAACATGTCTCTCATCATCATAGGGAAGGAACTATGCTGCCCTTTAGTGGTAATAAATGAAGGCTCATAACGTAACTCAGTAGGGACTAGAACACACAGATTGGCAGAGCAGACCTTTTCCTAATTATCTGAATTAAATAAATAATTTATTTGGTTAATTTCTTTTTCACTTCAGAGAAGTAGGTCACGGGGAGGAACTTCAGTGGGGAGACACTGTAACTATGAGAGTTGCTAGGGCACTTGACTGTCTGTGTTCAACTCAATGTGAATGAACATCACCCCGGTGAGATGCACCCACCACGCTACTGTAGTCTGTATGGCAGCGGCTCCACCAGGTCAGCTAAAAAGGACTCTTCTTTTGACTGAGCCCATAAGAGATCTCTCTCAACTGGAAGTCGCTCCTTGCAGATCTTACATGCACAGATAAGTCTAACATTAATATGAATTAAGCTTACACTACAAGGGACTGATGTTTCCTCAAATCAGATCCCAGCTCTGAGTCTCTAATTACTGGGGCTAGTGGAAAAGGAGGAAATTATTTATTACACACAATAAAAAATTCTAACCTGTCCCCAAAGATTATAATTGATCGTAGGCAATGAAAACAAGGCACATTCTGGATTCACTCATAACCAATTTCAAACACCAGGCCTCATTTATACAGAAATTTCTGATTTACAGAAAGACAAATTTCTAGAGAAACTTTAAGGAAGTCGGGCATTTGGAAAAATATATGGTAAAAAGCCACTAGAGGAGCCAATATAAAATCACAATATTGAACTCTTAAAGAGAACATACTTAGACTCCTTAGAAGCCAAATAGGATGTAGACTCACCTGCAGACAAGATCTGAGAAAAGGAGGATATAAGTATTTGTTCTAGCCTGATTGAACATCAGGCTTTTCTGAGCTGTCTGTATTTTTTTAGTAATCGGGATTCCATTGGGAAGTCCCAATGCTCAGCCATAGGATTGTAGAGCAGTAGTCCAGGGCTTCCAAATTTCAAAAGTCCATAATGAAATGAGGTTTCATGAGTGCTAGGGTTCAGGCCAAAAAACAATTATCTACAAATAGTGGGAAGATAACAACCCTGTGATCCAAATTGAATTGATAAAAGCACAAATGCCTGTGAGAACTATGCACCTAGAGGATAAATAGAAGGAAGATGACAATCACTTTTAGCCATTAATTGAAAAGTAGAAAGTAGAGGGGAAAGAACATTTTTTATTTCCCTGCATAAGAACCAATTACTGGGTCTGAGCTTGTGCATTGTTGAGTGCCTCCAGCAATCTGTAGGCCCTGGTCTACGCTAGGGAGTTGTTTCAAAATAACCCCCTTCATTTCAAAATAATAAGCAGAGGTTCCACGCTACCAACCCCATTATTTCAAAATAATGGGCTGGTCATTTCAAAATCTGTATTCCTGCTTTCCTCAGGAAATAAACTTCTTTTGAAATAGTTATTTTAGGAGTTTTTATTTTGAATTTAGTTATTTCAAAAGAATTTCCTAGTGTAGACATGCCCTAGGAGGCCAGTGTACTCAATGCTTCACAAGAGCTGTTTGGAACCTTGAAGGATCAGGTTTGTTTATTAACATGAAACAACTCAGAATAGTCCTTCTGCTAGAACTACACTATTGAGATCAATAGGAAGTCTTCAATAACTTCAGTGGAAGCAGGATGAGGCCCATGTATACACTGGGTTTACCTGTCACTAGCCCTTCCACGAGCGTTTGTAGTCTCCTTCTTATGTAATCTGTAAGGCCCAGCTACAACTGCAGACCACACGCCACAGGCAGCACAGTGAATCGTAGGCAAATAAAGATTTATTGGGACCCTGGGCACAAAAAACCTTTTGGGTCCCTCTCACCCTGGGAGTCCAGGGGCATCAGAATATGGTTCCTCACAGCATTCTGGGTGGTTCTTACCACTGCCCAGCTCCAGTTTCTGGTCTGGTCAGGGGCAAGGCACCTAAGGGAAGAGAAGGAGCAGAGTTACAGTTCCAGGGCTGGTGCCACCCCCCACTCCTACTCAGATTCTCTCTCTCCTGTAAGGGTGACAAACTGACCACAGCTCTGTGGGCCTATGCATAAATCTGACACTGCTCTGTGCCTTGTGCCAGGGTGAGGGAGGCGGCAGGGACAGAGAGGGAGAGCAGGAAGAGCCAAGGCCTAGTTCCACTTCACTACCCTGGAGTGGAACTTGGGCAAGCAGGCTGAACCATTCAGAGCCACCAGAAAAACACAATCCCTCCCCAAGTTCTTCATAGGACAAGGTGGCTCCATGCTACTCTGAGTACAAAGCCGGGCCTTAAGGTCTTAGTTTAGGCTAGTGTATATACAAAAACACAGATCGGTGTTAGGTATGAGAGTGCGACACAGGTCAAAATCCAGACCTTGGAGCCAAACACCCAGAAAGCTGCAGTTTTCAAAAGCCATGTCTGGTTCTAATGCATAAACACTGTTCTGTGTTTCTGTAGAACCCTGGTCAGGAGGGTTACAAAGTACACTGACATTTCCCTTGCCAAAACAGGACAATGGAAGGGGGAGGGGTTGGAATTAGGTAGCTGTGTTTTACAACAACACCTCTTCGCATTGCATACAGTTTCTACATTCTGCTAGCCCCTGAATACTTAGCCCCCACATCCTGGATTTTGAATCCTATAATCTTCAAGGATTCATCCTATCAAGAGAAGTAAATGCCTCTGCAGAGGAGAAATAATCCTGCTGTGCTGAAAAATTCTATCACATTTTCACACTCATGTAGGTTTTAGTAAAAACAAAGAAACCTCCCAAAATACAGCGTTTACAAGTAATATATATTGATCTGCCTACATATATTGGGACTGAGTGTGCAAAAACCACTACGGTAGAACTGGCACCACACTGTATTGATTTCTGTAACAAACCCTCTTGGGTCCTAGAGAAATGATTAAACTATCCTTCAGGGGTTTAAATGAAAATTGGCTTCTATAAATACCATTTGGTTTACTTAAATACATCCAGCTGTGACAAAGAAGTGGTGGGAGCACAAATAAATCAGAAAGAATTAAAATGCATTTCTTTTGAGAACTGACTACTGGTTTCAGTGAAAAGCTTTATTGCGGTTAGTGAAAACAATGTTTTTAATGAATGTTTGCTCATTTATTCAAATGATATTGTTTCCGTGTGTCAGTATTGGTTCCACTGGTTAATGAAATGAACTCAATTAAATGGATTCAACAAAACCATATCCATTTGAAATATTAAACTGACATCAGTTGGGTAACACCTCAGCTCCCTGATGCAAAAAAAAAAAAAAGTAATCCCATTGAAAATTATAAAATAAACACAACATAAATCCAAAGTATTGGATGAAATATAAATTAATTTAAGGGATATGCTTTGTGCACATAGTGTGTGTTTATACTGGATGGTATCTAATCCTAGGCATTGATTCAGTGTGTGGTAGTTTTACATATGCATAACTTTAAGGATGCAAGTACATAGTGACACATGCTCAAGTACCTTGTTGAGTCACAGTGGGAGATGCAGCCAACCTTCTGCACTGGAGTTTGAGTTCAGAGAGGCATTAAGGAGGGAAGAAGACAAAAAGGGAAACAAAGAGTAGTTGGGGAAGGACAGTTATGCAGTGAGATGAGTTCATCCGATCTGTTTCATTTTACAGTAAGTTTTAAATCTACAAAGTACTTGTTTTGTTTGGGTCAAGTCCTGAGCTCTTGTCTCAATTTTGATTCACCTGCCATAGCTCTGATGCTGGTGTGTTCCTTTGGAATGAATGGATAGGCATATAACAAAAGCCTATTGGTAAACCTTGATGCTCTTTTAGGGCACATTACACTACATGGAAGATTGATGCTGCCACAGTCAACCTTCTGGGGTTTGAGTTAGCAGTATAGACCTGATAGATCGAATTCAAAGGGCACCCCCATTGGCGCTGGTAATCCTGCTCCTTGCAAGGAGTAAGGGAATCTGTCAGGTGCATTTGCTCCCATTGACTTCCCACAGTGTGGATGGGGATTTAAGACAGGTTGACTCCAGCTACATAATTTACATAGCTTGAGTTGCGTATCTTACTTTGTCCCTCCCATGTAGGGTAGACCAGGCCTCAGGATTTAACCCCTCCAGACTTATTGTTTGTCCCCCTCCAGATATGTGAAACTAATGACAGTTCTTTTGGACATCCATGACACAGGCTTTATGAGTGTTAAGCCTGAATAACCATAACCCAAGTTGAGGGAGCAACAGGATCTGCTTTGTCTTTTACCTTCTGGCATAAGAAGGGACATGGAGTGGAACCCTGGCTTTCCTGAAATCAACGGGATCTTGGCTATTGACTTGAATGAAGCTAGAATTTTACCTAAAGATGGTCATGAGCTTGAATCAGAAGACTGAGATTTTGGAAGCATCTCAGCTGTGGTGAAGAAGTAAGACAGCTTAAGCAATTAGGTTATCATTGAACACGTTTAGCTCAGTAGCTCTGTAGCTCACTTCCCTTCCACCCTGAATGTATCCAACCTGAAGCCCTATTGCGTGGTGATTATCTGAAGGGGCTTCTACCATCTCTGGAGAGCAGCAAGATAGGAGAAGCTTGCTGTAAAGATGCATCTTCCTCTCACTTTGGAGCTATCCTACAATTGAAACATTCCCAAGTGGTCTATGGCTGTCAGAATCAGAGCACTTTCATTTCAGAATGAAGGAGTCCCTAAGCTCTCCGAAGAATTCAGTGACATATTTTATACATTTGAGATCTTTTCAAAAAAATACCTGGTTCAATTCTGGGCCTATTTTTCCTCTCTGTTCTTAACCAGCGGCTACATTGATGCTAAACCATTAGATATCTTAATACAGAAGAGAATTCCAAGAACATTATCACCATTGGTGCATTTGTCCTACAAACAAGTGCACATTCGCTGACAATGCTGCACATCTTATTTTGACTATAATATTTTATTCTAAAATCCAGTGCAGTTATTTTTCATACACTTGTACTATTTATAAATGAATGCCTAAAATCCTGAGTTGAGTTGCTTTTCAAGTTGAGTAGACATTACAGACATTATTGCACTTTTTATGAAACAGGAATTTATCCTGGGATCCTTAGGGCACATCTATACTTACTGAAAGATCGATGCTCCAGAGGTCAATCTTCTGGCATTCGATTTAGCGGGTCTAATATAGACCCCTAAATTGACTGCTGAGGGCAGCTCCCGCCAGCGTCTGATACTCCTCCCTTTGCAAGGAGTAAGGGAACCTGACAAGAGTGTTTGCTTCCATTAGCCTCTCGCCGTGTGGACGTTGCCAAGGCTCGGTTTAAGGTAAGCCAACTCCAGCTACGCAGTTTGTGTAGCTGGAGTTGCATACCTTAAGCCGACCTTCCTGGTCTAGTATAGACCAGCCCTTAGTCAAAACCTATCCTCCTTATCCTTCTTGTACAGTGTGCTGTGGGCTGACTGGTTGCTTCTCCTACCCACCAGGAATCAGTATTTCAGTGGTCATGTATTTATATAGAAGGCTAGATGTCAAGGTTCCATTCATTTAGGTGTAATTTATTTATTTATTTATTTATTTGAATAATGCCTCTTGATCAGAGAATGTCACACACAAGTGAGATTGCAAGAAACAGGGCAGGCAATCCAACAGATTCCCCAAGTCAGCAACAAACGCACTTCCGCAGTACTACACTAGTTAACAGGAAGCTAAACACAGGCTTCTTCGGGTGCTCCAACCCTAGCTTCCCATCAAAATAAATGGGCCTAATATGGTGAGGGGTTACTGAAAATCTATTTCATCGTATGTGAAGATCTTACTGATTCCAGAAGAACAGACACATATCTCCAGTATGAATCTGAGATCTTACCCAATAATTGCACTGATGCCTATTCTTTAGTAACTAAGGCTATGTCTACACTACGGGCTTTTTCCGGGATAAAACTCCACCACATCCAGGGAATGCATCTGCTCTTCCACTTTTTTTTGTGTGTAAGAGCAGACACGCTCTTTCAGAAGCCCTGTCTTCCTCCTCCCATGAGGAAGAAGGGCTCTTCCAAAAGAGGAGGCTTTTACGAAATTTGGCCCAGTGTAAACGGGCCAAATTTTGGAAAAGCCTCTTCCAGAAAAACCTATTGGAGATCATTGGAGTGTAGACATAGGCAGAATGCAACTGTTTAATAAGAAGAGCACTATAAATCTCCAGTGTGTAACACACATACTAATTGATTTTTCAGTGTTCATAGATCACGATAGAAGTGATAGAATAAACTGCTAGCTTACAAATTTCTCTCTGGAATTACCCAAACATGTTGAGGGGCATCCATCTTTATTTAGAGCTTTCTTGTTAGAAAACCACTCCAGAGACATGAAGACAAAATGAGGATGTCTCAGGTACCTTTTCACATCCTTTTCTATGTGTATGGAAATTTAGTGTGCAAACAAACTCAACAGCCTCTGATTGTGGAAGGTTATTGCCCCAAGATGGAGTCCAAGGTCACATGAACATATAACACAACATCTTCAAATCATAGGCAGTGGTGGGGGCTCCTCAGAGTCTGAGACATCTGCAGGATGACCTCTAGGAGCAATGGGTTTCTTCAATGGCCCATTGTTAGAGTAAAGTGTCCTTACTGGGTCATAAATACATATTTGTCTTGTCTTGATGTAAACGTATGTTGTTTAGTTTTGATGTCACCCTGGAATACGGCATATGTGTAAGACACAAATACATAACCAATATTCATAACTTCAGACACAAAGACAATATATGCATGTGAATAGGATAATCACACTGAGCAAATTGTAACTTTCCATCAGTACCATATATGACATATTTTGTACAAGATTTGTTGCAATCTTGGTGGTTGCAATAATGATACAAATGGTTTCAATAATGATAGAAATCGTCATCTCTCTTATACACAGCACCACACCCTTGTGTTCACAGACTACATAAGAACATAAGAATGGCCGTACTGGGTCAGACCAAAGGTCCATCTAGCCCAGTATCCTGTCTGCCGACAGTGGCCAGCACCAGGTGCCCCAGAGAGGGTGGACTGAAGACAATGATCAAGCGATTTGTCTCCTGCCATCCCTCTCCAGCCTCTGACAAACAGAGGCCAAGGACACCATTTTATCCCCTGGCTAATAGCCTTTTATGGACCTAACCTCCATGAAATTATCTAGCTTCTCTTTAAACTCTATTATAGTCCAAGCCTTCACAGCCTCCTCTGGCAAGGAGTTCCACAGGCTGACTACACGCTGTGTGAAGAAGAACTTTCTTTTATTAGTTTTAAACCTGCTACCCATTAATTTCATTTGGTGTCCTCTAGTTCTTCTATTTAGGGAACTAATAAATAACTTCTCTTTATTCACCCTCTCCACACCACTCATGATTTTATATACCTCAGTCTCCTCTTTTCTAAACTGAAAAGTCCCAGTCGCTTTAACCTCTCCTCATATGGGACCCGTTCCAAACCCCTAATCATTGTAGTTGCCCTTTTCTGAACCCTTTCCAAGGCCAAAATATCTTTTTTGAGGTGAGGAGACCACATCTGTACACAGTATTCAAGATGTGGGCGTACCATAGTTTTATACAGGGGCAGTAAGATATTCTGGGTCTTATTTTCTATCCCTTTCTTAATAATTCCTAGCATCCTATATGCCTTTTTGACCACCGCTGCACAGTGCGTGGAAGTTTTCAGAGAACTGTCCACGATAACTCCAAGATCTCTTTCCTGATTTGTCGGAGCCAAATTAGCCCCCATCATACTGTACGTATAGTTGGGGTTATTTTTCCCGATGTGCATTACTTTACACTTATCCACATTAAATTTCATTTGCCATTTTGTTGCCCAATCACTCAGTTTGGTGAGATCTTCTTGGAGTCCCTCACAGTCTGCTTCTGTCTTGACTATCTTAAACAGTTTGGTATCATCCGCAGACTTTACCACCTCACTGCTTACCCCTTTCTCCAGATCATTTATGAATAAGTTGAACAGGATTGGTCCTAGGACTGACCCTTGAGGGACACCACTAGTTACCCCTCTCCATTCTGAAAATTTACCATTTATTCCTACCCTTTGTTTCCTGTCTTTTAACCAGTTCTCAGTCCAAGAAAGGACCTTCCCTTTTATCCCATGGCCATGTAATTTACACAGGAGCCTTTGGTGAGGGACCTTGTCAAAGGCTTTCTGAAAATCTAAGTATATTATATCTACTGGATTCCCCTTGTCCGCATGTTTGTTAACCCCTTCAAAGAACTCTAATAGATTAGTAAGACAGGATTTCCCTTTACAGAAACCATGTTGACTTTTGTCCAACAAATCATGTTCTTCTACATGCTTCACAATTTTATTCTTCACTATTGTTTCAACTAATTTGCCCGGTACTGAAGTTAGACTTACCGGTCTGTAATTGCCCGGATCGCCTCTAGAGCCCTTTTTAAATATTGCTGTCACGTTGGCTACCTTCCAGTCATTAGGTACGGAAGCCGATTTAAGGGATAGGTTACAAACCACAGATAATAGTTCAGCAATTTCCCATTGAGTTCTTTTAGAACCCTTGGATGAATGCCATCCGATCCCGGAGATTTGTTAACATTAAGTTTTTCTATTTGTTCCAAAACCTCCTCTAATGACACTTCAATCCGGGACAGTTCCTCAGATTCATCACCCACAAAGGCCGGTGCAGATCTGGGAATCTCCCTAACGTCCTCAGCCGTGAAGACTGAAGCAAGGAAATCATTTAGTTTCTCTGCAATGGCTTTATCGTCATTGATTGCTCCTTTTATATCTCGATCGTCTAGGGGACCCACAGGTTTTTTAGCAGGCTTCCTGCTTCTAATGTACTTAAAAAACATTTTGTTATTTCTTTTTGAGTTTTTGGCTAGCTGTTCCTCAAAATCTTTTTTTGCTTTTCTTATTACATTTTTACACTTGATTTGACAGTGTTTATGTTCCTTTCTATTTATCTCACTAGGACTGGACTTCCACTTCTTAAAAGATGCCTTTTTGTCCCTCACTGCTTTTTTTACATGGTGGTTAAGCCAGGGTGACACTTTTTTAGGTTTCTTGCTATGTTTTTTAATTTGGGGTATACATTTAAGTTGGGCCTCTATTATGATGTCTTTAAAAAGTTTCCATGCAGCTTGCAGGGATTTGGCTCTAGTCACTGTGCCTTTTAATTTCTGTTTAACTAACCTCCTCATTTTTGTGTAATTCCCCTTTTTGAAATTAAATGCCAGGGTGCTGGACTGCTGAGGAGTTCTTCCCACCACAGGAATGTTGAATGTTATTATATTATGGTCACTATTCCCAAGCGGTCCTGTAACGGTTATTTCCTGGACCTGATCCTGCGCTCCACTCAGGACTAAATCGAGAATTGCCTCTCCCCTTGTGGGTTCCTGCACCAGCTGCTCCAAGAAGCAGTGATTTAAGCCATTGAGAAATTTTATCTCTGCTTCTCTTCCTGAGGTGACATGTACCCAGTCAATATGGGGATAATTAAAATCCCCCATTATTATAGAGTCCTTTATTTTGGTAGCCTCTCTAATCTCCCTCAGCATTTCAATGTCAGTATCGCTGTCCTGGTCAGGTGGTGGATAATATATCCCTACTGCTAATTTCTTATTATTGGAGCATGGAATTACTACCCATAGCGATTCTATTGAATATGTTGATTCATTTAATATTTTTATTTCATTTGATTCTACATTATCTTTCACATACAGTGCCACTCCGCCACCCACATGGCCTGCTCTATCCTTTCGATATATTTTATATCCCGGTATGATTGTGTCCCACAGATTTTCCTCATTCCACCAGGTTTCAGTGATGCCTATTATGTCAATCTCCTCATTTAATACTAGGTACTGTAGTTTACCCATCTTATTAGTCAGACTCATAGCATTTGTGTAGAAGCACTTTAAAAATTTGTCACTGCTTATTTGTCTGCCCTTCCCTGGTGCATTGGATTCCTTTGTATGCGGTTGTTTGTCTGCTCTGGCCCATGGTTTGCCCTCTCCCCTCCTCTCTTTCTGACTACAGCTTAGAGAATCTCTATCAATGGATTCTCCTCTAAGAGAAGTCTCCCTCCGATTTACGTGCATCTCCGCACCAATCGGCTTTCCCCCATCTCTTAGTTTAAAAACTGCTCTATGGCCTTTTTAATGTTTAGTGCCAGCAGTCTGGTTCCACCCTGGTTTAGGTGGAGCCCATCTTTCCTGTATAGGTCCCCCTCTCCCAAAAGTGTCCCCAGTTCCTAATAAATCCAAACCCCTCTTCCCTACACCATTGTCTCATCCACGCACTGAGACTCTGAAGCTCTGCCTGCCTACCTGGCCCTGCGCGTGGAACTGGAAGCATTTCCGAGAATGCCACCATGGAGGTCCTGGATTTCAGTCTCTTTCCTAGCAGCCTAAATTTGGCCTCCAGGACATCTCTCCTACCCTTCCCTACATCATTGGTACCTACATGTACCACGACCACCGGCTCCTCCCCAGCACTACACATAAGTCTATCTAGATGCCTCGAGAGATCCGCAACCTTCGCACCAGGCAGGCAAGTGACCATATGGTTCTCCCGGTTATCACAAACCCAACTATCTATGTTTCTAACCATCGAATCACCCACTACTAACACCTGCCTCTTCCTAACTGGCATTCCCTCCCCCTCAGTGGTATCCTCAGTGTGAGAGAATACCGCAACAGCCTCTGGGAGGAGGGTCCCAACAACGGGATGGTTTCCCTCTGCTCCCATTGAATGCTCTGTTCCCTTGAGACTTTCATCCTCCTTAAGAGCGCTGTGGCTCTCAGACTGGACTCATAAAGCTTTAGGCAGACAAGACCTGATAGCCTATATATTACAGGACACTACATTTCATCCACTTACCCCTGCAGTGAGCCTAAAACCTTCTCTGACTAGAGAATAACTTGTTTGTCTAAAGCATATCTTCAGTAAAAATTATCCAGTGTTGATTCAAGGAGTATAGGAGATGGAAAATCTACTATGTTACTATGTCCCTTGGTATTTTATTCCACAAGTTAATTACGCTCATTGTTTAAAAATATGTCACTTACTGTAATTTGAATTTGTCTGGCTTTCTATTCTGGCCATTGGTGAGGTGGACTCAGGGACAAATCCATCTAATATATAATATTAGAAATTAGCCCAGCTCAGAATTCGGTAAACATGCATGTTCATGAAGCGCTAGGGAAGATAATTTTTTATCCTTCTGTTTATGCTAATATTTCTTCCTGATCTCTGCATCAGTCTAGTGGATACATTTAACTATGACTTTTCCTCTGAGGCAGCACACTGGTGATACTAATAGTAAGAAAATGTATTAATCGTTTGTCCTATGGCACAGTCAGCACTCGTTCTCTCTGGCACTCTTCCTTTATTCTCAACAGGGTGGTAATAGACAGTAATCTTAGTATTCCTGTGATATTAACACATAATTTCACTGTCTCTTTTCCATAAAGATGTACCTGTAAAGCTCACATCTCTGTTGCTGTAGGCATAGTGTATGGACAGCTACAACTGCCATGTTCATGTGATCTCATTGTACTGGTATATGCATGCATATTCAAATTCTCTCTGGCTATATATCTTCATTTGCATACTTCTCTCTAAATATTTGCTGTATTGCTCTGAACGGACTTTCCAATTTTGAACTGACTAGAATCTGTTGGATCAAAAAGAAAGAATGAAAACCAAGTACTTGCACATTCTTCCACCTCCAGTGTTACTTAACAGAGCATTAGCACACTTTGACTTGGTGAAAACACACATCTTTTCCCACCCCAAAAATATTCAGACTGGTTTTTAGTACTGAGGAGTACCACTGGTATTTAATACATTCCACTAACTGCTCAATTTTAAATGGAATGTGTGTACAGACTCCAGTGTAGAATTTTCCCATGCCATTGTTTAGTGCCAAAGAGAAGAAGTAGTCCCCCAAATACATATTTTATTACTGAAATGGTGATACTATAACTCAACAATCTGCTATTAAAAACTAAATGGACACTGCAGTTTCACACAAAAAACATCATGGAAGATGCTTGACTTGTTGGTTGCATCTACTATATGCTTGAGAGAATTTGTCTGTGCATCTGTCTGTTTGTTCAAGAACTCCTCCTAAACAGTAAGAGCTAGGACCACCAAATTCAGTATACAGTTTCCTCTTCTCATAACTTAAAGCCAGGTTAGGGTTTGGTTGGGCCAGGAAAATGGGATGTGCCTGGAATGGTATTGCTTCTCATAAAACCATACAGAAAACAGACCAGGCAGATGAAAGTGACTGGCTGGGAGTACACATCCACCCCCCCATCCGGGACTGCCATAGCACTGAGCCTCCCACCCCTAGGTGCCCTTTAGGGAGGGCAGGTGCCCCCTGATTAGAATGGGAACATTGCTCCCTGTCTACCCTGGCCCTATGCTGCTCACAGAAGTGGCTGGCATGCCCCTGCAGCCCTTAGGCAGGAGGGCCAAGTGGCTCTGCATGCTGCTGCCCTGGGAGCACCCGGACAGCCAATAGACGCTGCCTCAGGGATGAAGCTGCCTCCCACATTAGGAAGGCAGGATAAGGGACTCTCTGAAGGAAGGGAGGTGCGGTGGGTTCCGGAGCGGACTAGGGGATAGGGAATTCGCCTGGAGCTGGGGAGTCCTCGCTCAGGGCAGTGGCAGTGCACAAAGACCCCTGCCTCCCTCCAGGAGCTGCAAGAAGGGGCATGGCTGCTACTTCCAGGAGCAGCGTGGGGCCAGGGCAGGCAGGGAGTCTGTCTTAAACTTGCTGTGCCACCAGACTTTTAGTAGCCAATCTCCTGGTTGGCTTTGGCACCCTCCAGCAAATCAAACTGATTCTGGAAGGTTCCAGGGAAAATTGGTATGGTTGGCACCCCTAGTATGAATGCAGCCCCTTTCATCTTCCGCCATTGCCTTGTGCATCCCAGGGGTCTGCTCTGGGTTTAGGTGAATAAAAACATGAATTTTTGGTGAAGACTGGATAGGATGTTGAAATCTAACACCCTCTCAGAAAGACTTTAATTGTCAGCACGGGCTCGTCAAATTTTGGGTAAGCTAACTTATTCTAAACTTCATAATAAAACTGTTTGCCTTTCCTGTGTGGAGCAATAGCTTATTAAGTTCTTCTCTATGCCATTACAGAAGCAGAATTTGAAAATATTTTGAAAACATCCCTTAGAGCCACACAACAATAATTAACAGCATAGCAAGTGCTGAGCAGCAAGTAGCTGATAATGACACAGTCTAATGTCAGCTGAACGCAATTAATCATGGATACTACACGTAGAGCTTAGGATTTATACTCTGTTATTATGAGCACTGATGAGGTCCCCTCTTGATCCTTCACAATGTATGTATTAAGAGTATCTTTTCTCCCTAAGCAGAAGAAAGCAGAAGGAACTTGTATTTCTTAATGTTTACTATCTCTCCATTATGCAGTTCGTCAATGGTATTCTCATAGGATGGTGGTATCATGGAGAGGCAGCAGCAGCTCATCCTCCTAATCTTTCCAGCAGACATGACAACAGGCAATATAGAGCACAATCCCAATGTGACTAATAAGCACCAGCATTTTGATTAGAATGCTTTACCCAACCTAGAAACTGAGGCAAAACAGCTTACCCTCAATAATTGGAGTAATTCATTCCAATTCGTCTGAGGAAGTGGGTTTTGCCCATGAAAGCTCATGATTCTATATATTTTAGTTAGTCTCTAAGGTGCCACTGAACCACTCGTTGTTTTTACCTTCAGTAATGTTCATCTTTGCTGAGGTAAAGAAGTTATGATCAGATATGTGACAGCGCATGTATGGGTGGCTTCATAATTTGTACACAAACTTCATGATTTCTCTTTCTCTGTTATGGCTATCCTATTCTGCTTGTACAGTGCAGCATCAGAGCTAGGCCCCTACCAAATTCATGGCCGTGAAAAACACATCATGGGCTGTGAAATCTGGTCTCCCCCCAGGAAATCTGGTCTTTTGTCTGTTTACCATATACTGTCCATATTGCACAGGGGAGATCAGTGCTTCCCAAACTAGGGGTCCTCACCCAAAAAGGGGAGGAAAGGGAGTCACAACATTATTGTAAGGAGGTTACAGTCTTGCCATCCTTAGTTCTGTGCTGACTTCAGAACTGGACAGCCAAAGTGCAGCAGCTGCTGGCTGTGAACCCAGTTCCTAAGGCAGCTCCACTGACAGCAGCAGCCCAGAAGTACGGATGCCTTGGTATGGTATTGCCACCCTTACCTCTGTGCTGATGCCTTCAGAACTGGCAGCCGGAGAGTAGCAGTTACTTGATAGAGGGGTTGTTGATGGAAAGTATTTAAGCACTCTATTCTGCAAATGTCTAATAAAACTCACTGAAACGTCCACTCCTTGAAACACACCAGCTATAGCATTGATTCTCACACAAGGGTGTGCATACCCTTGGCAGCACACAGATGTCTAAATTTCATACATACAATCAGTAATGTATACTACGCATTGAAATGGAAGTACAATATTTATATGCCAATTGATTTATTCTATAATTATACGGTAAAAATGAGAAAGTAAGCAACTTTTTAATAATCGTGTCCTGGGATGCTTTTGAATTTTTGTCAGACTTTGTAAGCAAGTAGTTTTTAAAGTGAAGTGAAACTTGGGGTATGCAAGACAAATCAGACTCATGAGAGGGGTGGAGGAGTATGGAAAGGCTGAGAACCACTGAGCTATAGCCTGGATATGGACATCAAAGGTGCCATTGATTCCACCAGACTGTAAAACAATTAATTGAAGAAGCTCCTGTAGTGAAAGCAGTAACCTACAAGTCAAGTGAAGAGAGAATTATTAGACGATAATGGGGCTAGAAAGAATTAATTCTCTTTATAGCTGTTGATAGATTCTAGGGCTTATTCTGAAGGCATGATGCTGAAACTCCATTGATGTTCATGGGAGTTTGACACATGATTGCAGAATCAGACATTTTGAAAACATTACCAAACCATCAAGTGAAAAAAAATTTTTTTTTTATAATGCACCGTTGGCCTGTGGAACTCATTGCCAGAGCAATGCTTGGTATTTTTTTGAATTGAAAGGAATATACACACTTGTTCTCGTAGGAATACACTAATCTACAACTGGATTATAATAAGGTGATAGGTAACAGCCAGCATGGATTTGCAAAAAGAATAAATAATGTAAAACCAATCTGATAGCTTTCTTTGATAGGATAACAAGACTTGTGGATAAGGGAGAAGCAGTGGACATGGCATACTTAGACTTTAGTAAAGCATTTGATACAATCTCACATGACCTTCTTATAATAAATTAGGGAAATACATCCTAAGTAGGGCTGCTATAAGGTGGGTGCATAATTGGCTGGATAACTATTCTGAGAGAGCAGTTATTAATGGTTCTCAGTCATGCTGGAAGGGCATAACAAGTGAGGTTCTGCAGGAATCTGTTTTGGGACTGGTTCTGTTCAATATCTTCATCACTGATTTAGATATTGGCATAGAGAGTACGCTTATTAAGTTTGCAGATGATACCAAGCTGGGAGGGGCTGCAAATGCTTTGGGAGACAGGGTCATAATTTAAAAAGATCTGGGCAAACCTGAGAAATGGTCTGAGGTAAATAGGATGAAGTTTCATACAAACAAATGCAAAGTACTCCACTTAGGAAGAAACAAACCGTTTCTTACATACAGAATGGGAAGTGACTGTCTAGGAAGGAGTACTGCAGAAGGGGACCTAGGGGTCATAGTGGACCACAAACTAAAAATGAGTCAATAGTGTGGCACTGCTGCAAAAAAGCAAACAGGAGTGTTGGGAGCAAGACACAAGAAGTTATTCTTCCGCTCTACTCTGTGCTGATTAGGCCTCAGTTGGAGTATTGTGTCCAGTTCTGGGCACCACATTTCAAGAAAGATATGGAGAAATTGGAAAAGATCCAGAGAACAGCAACTAAAATTATTAAAAGTGTAGAAAACCTCTGACCTATGAAGGAAGGCTGAAAGAATTGGGCTTGTTTAGTTTGGAAAGGAGGAGATTGAGAGGGGACATGATAGCAGTTTTCAGGTATCTAAAAGGGTGTCACAAGGAGGAGGGAGAAATATTGTTGTTCTTGGCCTCTGTTGATCAGACAAGAAGCAATGGGCTTAAATTGCATCAAGGGAGGTTTAGGTTGGACATTAGGAAAAACTTCCTAACTGTCAGGGTGGTTAAATGCTGAAATTAATTACACAGGGAGGGTACGTCTACACTAGCTCGTTAGTTCGAGCTAGGTAGGGTAATGAGGGCAACCAGAGTTGCAAATGAAGCCCGGGATATTTAAATCCCGGGCTTCATTTGCAACTCCGGTTGCCCTCATTACCCTACCTAGCTCAAACTAACGAGCTAGTGTAGACGTACCCTGAGGTTGTAGAATCTCCATCACTGGAGATATTTAAGAGCCGGTTCAACAGACATCTATCAGGAATGGTCTAGATCCGTGGTCACCAACCTGTCGATCCCCATCGACTGGTCAATCTTGGAGGCTTGACCAGTCGATCACGAGGTTTTGGGGGCCCCCCACTCCCAAGATGCATGCCGCGCTGATGCTCCCTCCAGGGACCATGGAGGTAGCATCAGCACGGACCACCTTCCTGTGGGATGGGGGGGGTTCTGCAGCTGCATGCCAGGTGCCGAAAGTGCATTTGGCTGCTCTCCCCCCTGCCCCAACAGCCGATGCAGTACCTAAAACGCCAGTCCATTGCGAGCTGGGAACTTTGTTCCCCTGCTGCCTTCCTGCGCACAGGGGAGGGGGTGGGGATCCGGGACTGCGCCGGCTCCAGTTGCTTGGGCAGTGCACGCTTCCATGGGGAGTGGAGGAGCAAAGCGCGCACTGCCCGAGCAATTGGGGCTGGCGTGGTCTGGGACTCTCCCTCTCCCCTTCCCCCGCACGGGAAGGCAGAAGGGGGATAAAATCCCCAGTGCTCCCAGCTACAGCTGCTCGGGCAGTGCGCGCTGCCGTGGGGAGCAGAGAAGCAAGGTGTGCACTGCCCCAGCTGTTGGGGCTGGCGCAGTCCAGGACTCCCCCTCCCCCTGCACAGGAAGGCATCAGGCATGTGACAGACCAGCGTTTCAGGAACTGCGCCGCTGTTTGGGGGATGGGGGAGCAACCTGCGCACTTCCTGGGCCTTGGTGTGCAGCTGCAGGATCCTCAGGTATCGGTGGTCCCTGTCCCCTCCCCCCCACCCAGACCCCCACAAATACCCTGTCCCAGCACCCATTGGCACCCTGTCCCCTGCCCCAGCATCCATTGGCACCGTGCCCCAGAACCCTGTCTCAGCACCCAAAAGCTCAGTTGGGGCCACATTAGTGAGGTTTGAGGTGTTTGGAGAGGTTGTGTTTTTGTATCTCACTTGTGTGGCCCCCACTGACTTTTCTGTGGGCCAGTGACCCCTGACTCAAAACAGGTTCCCTGCCCTTCTCATAAATAAAGACGATGCTGAAAACTTTTGTGTTTGACATAATATTTTGTTTAAAAATGAAGCCTGGCCAACAAGCCCCCAATTGGGGTCAAGTCCTCATCTGCCCATAGCATCATAACACTCCTGTACCCCACTCCCTGACTCCAAATCTGAGCCTCTCATACACTGGAACCTCCTGTCCTGAGCCTCTCACATCCCCAAACTCCTGCAGCCCCACATCCTCAATCTTCTGCCACAATACTCCTGCACCATCCACACATCACAAATCTGTGTCCTGAGCCCATCATACTCCCAACCTCTTTGCCCTGAGCCCCTGACACCCCCAACCCAAACTCCTGAACCCTCACATCCACAAGCCTGTGGCTTGCTCAGCACCCCAACCCTCCACCTGAGCTCAGCACTCCCCAGCCTGGAGCCCCCTCCCTGAGCCAGCATCCCCTTCTCCACATCCTCCTGCATCCAAATTCCCTCCCAGAGCTTGCACCTCTCACTCTTTCCCACACCTAAATCCCTCATTCACACCCCAGAGCCTGCACCTCCTGTCTCAACCCAGTGAGGGTACTGCTAGGCCGCAGGAGTTTTTCCAGTAAACACGCTCTTTTGGAAGCCCCTGTATTCCTTGTTTTGGGGGCTTCCAAAGGAAGGGGGTTTTCCGACATTTGGCCCAAATGTCGGAAAAATTTCTTCTTTCTTTTTTTCAGCGCTGAAAAAAAGCGGCAGCGTAGCTGTACCCTGAGAGTATGTAAGGGCCGGGGATAGCAAGT
Source organism: Pelochelys cantorii (assembly GCA_032595735.1). Taxonomy (NCBI): domain Eukaryota; kingdom Metazoa; phylum Chordata; order Testudines; family Trionychidae; genus Pelochelys; species Pelochelys cantorii. The sequence goes on from CM064327.1 coordinate 238,677,882, forward strand.
GATGGAGAGAAGGGGAACAGAGAGGGCAGGGCCTCAAGGAAGGGGTGGGGATTTGGGGAAGGGATGGGGTAGATCTTGGCTTGTCCTGACATTTAAAAAGTGATCTTGGGTGTTAAAAGGTTGGAGACCACTGGTCTAGATGGTTCTTGTGTAACTACCACCAGGCAGATTTGAACCTGGGACCTCAGCTTGTGGAGCTCCCTTGTGCTTATCTCTTGCTGTAAGTGGTCTAAGTGCCACTACATGGGATGGAGAACCACATTTAGGCCATGTCTACATTGCATCCCTCTTGCGCAAAAGCCTATGCAAATGAAGCACGGATTAGCATATTGCTGCACTTCATTTGCAAGAGGCTTTTGCGCAAAAAGGCGCTGTGTAGACGGCTCCATTTTGCACAAAAGCCTCTTGTGCAAAAACTACCCCTAATGAATTATGCAAATGAAGCACAGCAGTATGCTAATCCATGCTTCATTTGCATAGGCTTTTGCGCAAGAGGGATGCAATGTAGACGTAGCCTAGGTGTGTGGGTTAAAATACTTCCCCTAGCTGAGGAAGCATGTCCCAAGCTTCAGCGACCCAGTTGAGATCCCAGACATGCCCCCATTTGTAGCAGCCACCAGCCAGATTTGAGCTTGGGACCTCTGGGGCTTAGTGTAGGAGCCTCTACAGCTTGAGTCCCACTGTGAGGGCAGGGAACTGAACTCGCTGACCTCTTGAGGTCCTTTCCAGTTGTAGTATTCTGTGATTCTAATAGCTCCAGGTACAAACTTGTATATGGCCAGTTATTCATAACTGTACACCTGAGCTTTTCTGCACCTACCTTTGTTATATCTAACACTGGCCACTGGCAATAGACAGAGTACTATGTTACAGAGACTACTAGTCTGATCTGTTATAGTAACTCCTCTGTTTCCAATGTATTCTGTAAGTAAATCAACCCTCCCCCCCCCAAAGACAACAGTGGCTGACAAAATTCCTATAGTAGCTCTAAAATACGTACAAATACAATACTTATTCATTGTAATATTATCTTAGGGTCTTCTATAGCCCTTTAGAGAGTGATAGAGGGATATTGCCATACTAATGCAGTGCTTTTAGAGAGGTGTGATTCCCCAGTGACTGATTTCCACAGCTAAATAGAAAAATACAACCCACTGTAAATCCAGTCTTTAGATGAGATGTGAAACTGAGCTTCTGAGAGCTTGTAATAATTAAAAGTCCATAGAAGTTTTCAGAAGAGTAGAAGGTGTTTATTCCATTGTCCTAGACAGCTTTCATGATTGAATATTACATTCTGGCGACTTAATTCCTCCAGCATTTTTAATTGGATTAGCTATGTTGTTACTGGTTCACAGTGTAACTTTATGTTGTGAAAACATCAGAGGCGGCTGTATTTCACTGGCAGATGATATGAGTTTTTGACTGTGAAGCTAATCCATCTCAAAACTATATTTCAATTTTAAATATCTTATTTGTTTGGCCATTTGTAGTAGCAGCTAATTAAACTGCTAGCTATTTGGAGTGGAACCAGTCTTAAAATAAAAAAACATTTTAAAGGGGAGTAAAAGATCCAGCCTGCAAAAGTTAGGTTTCGGGCACGTCTACACAGGCTATTTTGAAATTTGGCGCATCTACATGGCACCAAATTTCAAAATAATGTGTTATTTCGAGACATCCCTTAACTCTTGTGGAATGAGGTTTACTGGGATGGCGAAATAGTGCACCCGTTATTTCGAAAAATATTTTGAAAAATGGGCAGCTTGTGTAGACACGGGATAGTTATACTGGAGGTATCCCAAAGTTGCTGTGCAGCGTAGACGTTCTCTTGGTGGCATGAGGGTGTTTAAATCTGTCTCCTTGATGGGCTCAACACACTAGTACACTAACGGCTTTGACATTGTACTTGCTTGTGTTGTACGGTGAGATCACTATTGAGCTTTCATCACTGAAAGTAGCTACCTTGTTTCAGAACTACAGATGACAAATGCTATCCTGTATAAGAGAAGTGGTATTGTAACAGAATCCGGTGGATAGATTGGAGAGCTCTTAAGTCCTAAAGTCTCTAAGTCAGTGATGGGCAAAAGTGCTCTACCTATGGCCTGCGGACTCTGTTGTCTCCCTCCCCACACACCTCATGTGCAGTGACGCCCTGCACTTCCTGTGCCTCCCCCCCAGCACTTTTGGAGGAGCCACAAATCCCAGTTTGTGCTCCGTACCTTCTCCTCCCTCTCCCTCCTAGAGATAGAATGCTGTAAATCAGCTGATTCCAGCTGAGGAAGGGAGGGGGAAGAGTGGGGATGGAGTGTCAATTGGGCAGTTTGCATGCTCTGAAAGTGCTGGGGGGAGGAGGAAAGAGCAGGTAAGTGCAGGGATCCAGCACCCCAGTGCACAAGAGGCGCATGGGAAAAGGGGAGCCCACTGCAGTGATAGAAGACTACTCATGCAGCCTGCCCACTATTGGTGGTTGCTCATCCCTGCTCTAAATTCATAATTCTGAGTAACATAAATATACATTAAGAACATAAGAACATAAGAATGGCCGTACTGGGTCAGACCAAAGGTCCATTTAGCCCAGTATCCTGTCTGCCGACAGTGGCCAGCACCAGGTGCCCCAGAGAGGGTGGACCGAAGACAATGATCAAGCGATTTGTCTCCTGCCATCCCTCTCCAGCCTCTGACAAACAGAGGCCAAGGACACCATTTTATCCCCTGGCTAATAGCCTTTTATGGACCTAACCTCCATGAAATTATCTAGCTTCTCTTTAAACTCTATTATAGTCCTAGCCTTCACAGCCTCCTCTGGCAAGGAGTTCCACAGGCTGACTACACGCTGTGTGAAGAAGAACTTTCTTTTATTAGTTTTAAACCTGCTACCCATTAATTTCATTTGGTGTCCTCTAGTTCTTCTATTTAGGGAACTAATAAATAACTTTTCTTTATTGGCCCTCTTCACACCACTCATGATTTTATATACCTCTATCATATCGCCGCTCAGTCTCCTCTTTTCTAAACTGAAAAGTCCCAGTCGCTTTAACCTCTCCTCATATGGGACCCGTTCCAAACCCCTAATCATTTTAGTTGCCCTTTTCTGAACCCTTTCCAAGGCCAAAATATCTTTTTTGAGGTGAGGAGACCACATCTGTACACAGTATTCAAGATGTGGGCGTACCATAGTTTTATACAGGGGCAGTAAGATATTCTGGGTCTTATTTTCTATCCCTTTCTTAATAATCCCTAGCATCCTATTTGCCTTTTTGACCGCCGCTGCACACTGCGTGGAAGTTTTCAGAGAACTGTCCACGATAACTCCAAGATCTCTTTCCTGATTTGTCATAGCCAAATTAGCCCCCATCATACTGTACATATAGTTGGGGTTATTTTTCCCGATGTGCATTACTTTACACTTATCCACATTAAATTTCATTTGCCATTTTGTTGCCCAATCACTCAGTTTGGTGAGATCTTCTTGGAGTCCCTCACAGTCTGCTTCTGTCTTGACTATCTTAAACAGTTTGGTATCATCTGCAAACTTTACCACCTCACTGCTTACCCCTTTCTCCAGATCATTTATGAATAAGTTGAACAGGATTGGTCCTAGGACCGACCCTTGGGGGACACCATTAGTTACCCCTCTCCATTCTGAAAATTTACCATTTATTCCTACCCTTTGTTTCCTGTCTTTTAACCAGTTCTCAATCCAAGAAAGGACATTCCCTTTTATCCCATGGCCATGTAATTTACACAAGAGCCTTTGGTGAGGGACCTTGTCAAAGGCATTCTGAAAATCTAAGTATACTATATCTACTGGATCCCCCTTGTCCGCATGTTTGTTAACCCCTTCAAAGAACTCTAATAGATTAGTAAGACAGGATTTCCCTTTACAGAAACCATGTTGACTTTTGTCCAACAAATTATGTTCTTCTACATGCTTCACAATTTTATTCTTTACTATTGTTTCGACTAATTTGCCCGGTACTGAAGTTAGACTTACCGGTCTGTAATTGCCCGGATCGCCTCTGGAGCCCTTTTTAAATATTGGTGTCACGTTAGCTACCTTCCAGTCATTAGGTACAGAAGCCGATTTAAGGGATAGGTTACAAACCACAGATAATAGTTCAGCAATTTCCCATTTGAGTTCTTTTAGAACCCTTGGATGAATGCCATCCGGTCCCGGAGATTTGTTAACATTAAGTTTTTCTATTTGTTCCAAAACCTCCTCTAATGACACTTCAATCCGGGACAGTTCCTCAGATTCATCACCCACAAAGGACGGTGCAGATTTGGGAATCTCCCCAACATCCTCAGCCGTGAAGACTGAAGCAAAGAAATCATTTAGTTTCTCCGCAATGGCTTTATCGTCCTTGATTGCGCCTTTTATAGTTCGATCGTCTAGGGGACCCACAGGTTTTTTAGCAGGCTTCCTGCTTCTAATGTACTTAAAAAACATTTTGTTATTTCTTTTTGAGTTTTTGGCTAGCTGTTCCTCAAAATCTTTTTTTGCTTTTGTTATTACATTTTTACACTTGATTTGACAGTGTTTATGTTCCTTTCTATTTATCTCACTAGGATTGGACTTCCACTTCTTAAAAGATGCCTTTTTGTCCCTCACTGCTTCTTTTACATGGTGGTTAAGCCACGGTGACACTTTTTTAGGTCTCTTGCTATGTTTTTTAATTTGGGGTATACATTTAAGTTGGGCCTCTATTATGGTGTCTTTGAAAAGTTTCCATGCAGCTTGCAGGGATTTGGCTCTAGTCACTGTGCCTTTTAATTTCTGTTTAACTAGCCTCCTTATTTTTGTGTAATTCCCCTTTTTGAAATTAAATGCCAGGGTGCTGGACTGCTGAGGTGTTCTACCCACCACAGGAATGTTGAATGTTATTATATTATGGTCACTATTCCCAAGCGGTCCTGTAACGGTTATTTCCTGGACCTGATCCTGCGCTCCACTCAGGACTAAATCGAGAATTGCCTCTCCCCTTGTGGGTTCCTGCACCAGCTGCTCCAAGAAGCAGTGATTTAAGCCATTGAGAAATTTTCTCTCTGCTTCTCTTCCTGAGGTGACATGTACCCAGTCAATATGGGGACAAGTAAAATCCCCCATTATTATAGAATTCTTTATTTTGGTAGCCTCTCTAATCTCCCTCAGCATTTCAATGTCAGTATCACTGTCCTGGTCAGGTGGTCGGTAATATATCCCTACTGCTAATTTCTTATTATTGGAGCATGGAATTACTATCCATAGCGATTCTATTGAGCATGTTGATTCACTTAATATTTTTATGTCATTTGATTCTACATTATCTTTCACATACAGTGCCACTCCACCACCCACCCGGCCTGCTCTATCCTTTCGATATATTTTATATCCCGGTATGATTGTGTCCCACAGATTTTCCTCATTCCACCAGGTTTCAGTGATGCCTATTATGTCAATCTCCTCATTTAATACTAGGTACTCTAGTTCACCCATCTTATTAGTCAGACTCCTAGCATTTGTGTAGAAGCAATTTAAAAATTTGCCACTGCTTATTTGTCTGCCCTTCCCTGGTGCATTGGATTCCTTTGTATGCGGTTGTTTGTCTGCTCTGGCCCATGGTTTGCCCTCTCCCCTCCTCTCTTTCTGACTACAGCTTAGAGAATCTCTATCAATGGATTCTCCTCTAAGAGAAGTCTCCCTCCAATTTACGTGCATCTCCTCACCAATCGGCTTTCCCCCATCTCTTAGTTTAAAAACTGCTCTACAACCTTTTTAATGTTTAGTGCCAGCAGTCTGGTTCCACCCTGGTTTAGGTGGAGCCCATCCTTCCTGTATAGGTCCCCCTCTCCCAAAAGTGTCCCCAGTTCCTAATAAATCCAAACCCCTCTTCCCTACACCATCGTCTATCCACGCATTGAGACTCTGAAGCTCTGCCTGCCTACCTGGCCCTGCACGTGGAACTGGAAGCATTTCCGAGAATGCCACCATAGAGGTCCTGGATTTCAGTCTCTTTCCTAGCAGCCTAAATTTGGCCTCCAGGGCATCTCTCCTACCCTTCCCTACGTCATTGGTACCTACATGTACCACGACCACCGGCTCCTCCCCAGCACTACGCATAAGTCTATCTAGATGCCTCGAGAGATCCGCAACCTTCGCACCAGGCAGGCAAGTGACCATACGGTTCTCCCATACTGCTCTGTCCATGACATGTATCCAGGAGCAAAAGGCCTGTACAGCACTTGAACCCCCACACCACAGTGGATCTTACGGATGCAATACTTCTTCTTGGGGGCCCTCTGAACCTCCTCATTGCTGCTTTTTAATACATTTGAATATATTGGTACAGGAGGGACCAGCAGAGCAGGTGAGTAGCTGGGGTACTGTGTCTATGTTGATATGGATCCCTACACTCCAAGAAGAAAGCTCTGACCTGACTTCTCTATTTTGGAATAGGTCTGTAGGAAGCTCTTTCGGGACTTGTAGAAGTGGATGTTGCACCTATCTTGGTGTCTTGCCTCTAATAAAGCCAGAAGTCATTTCATGGGTCATAGTAAAACTTGTCTCTAAGTCAAAACAAACTCAAGTTAGCACTATTCCTTCTCTCTTTCTGTCATTCATTTGATGTTCCCCTCCTTTACTTTTAACCTGTGCTTTGGCCCATTGACAACTACATCACTGCAAATAAGGATTCAGCAGAAGAAAAAAATAACTGTAATTTTAAAATGAAATTCTCCTCAAAGCTCTGCACAATATCAATTTTTGTACATTTCAAGCAACCTGTTCCATAGTCAAGCTACAACTAAATAGCAGTAAGAAACTAAACACAGATCTGTACACTGCTTACCTCTGAAAAAGCTACGTTTAGCCTTTTATTCACTGAAAACTATGAATCAGTGTTTTCACAATTCTAAAATAACTAAAACCTGCTGGTTCACAGCACTAAATGTATCTAATTTTGGATAACTGACATCTAGACACATAATAAACACTTGTAAGAGGTGAAAATGAACTTAGACTGTAGTACAACTGCAGCTTTCCAACCGCCATTTTCAACAGTGAAGCTCTGTTAGACATATGAGTGGTGATAGGTTTTACGTCTGTTGCTTAGCTTGTTAATTGGAAACCTAGTCATACCAGAATTCAAGACCCTGTGAGTTTTGCCATAGGCTTTAATGGAAGAAAGATACAGCCCATAAATTATCTGTGTTTAGACTTATGCCATTTGCTCAGTTTGCATTTCAGGCAATCTTTCCAAACTGTGGCTTTTCTGAGCATTCTTGAGCCTTTATATAAGACAATATTTAACCATTTTGACATGAAAAGCTACTCTTCTCCCACTGAAGAATGGACAATTCCCCACAAAATTCTGTGAGATGTGAGCTTTTTAGCTTTGAAAACCTGTGAAAATTTCAAAAAGTCAAACTTTCATTTATTATAAACAGTTAAAAATGTCTGGTTTTTGTTAGCATTGGAGATTTTTGACACCTGCTTTGTTCTTTATTTTAATTTAATTGTGCATCTAATCAAATATGTAGCATTAATATAATGCATCTAATTAAATATATAGTTTTCTTGTTTGTATGCACACCCAAATATATTATCAAAGAAGAAACTTTGTTCTTTCAAACCCAGGAGGTTCTGAAGAAGTATCAGTGATATATTGTCATCATGTAATTTAATCCTTATGTGCTTTGCTATGTCTTATGACATTGTTTTTCATCTCTGACCACTGTAGATTGAATGACGAGAGCAACAGAATTGAACATCATTTTCTGAAACACATAGAAATGTTGTACTTTAACTTCTACAGCACTAGCTGCTGCAGGTTTGAATAAATCACTCAGTATGTGTTACACGCATGATGGACATTTAGTCTTCCAGGTATAATTTTCAGTAAAGAAAAGTCATTTTGTTTCCAGCTGAATAAGCACTCTATCATACTAACCAAGTCAAACAAAGTTATTATTTGACTTTTTTTTTTGCCAAGATGTACAGTATAGAAAGGTCACATTTTTAATGGTTTTGTACTCCATAGTAATCAAATTTGTAAGCCTGGAGAAATAACTACTTGAATATATCAGTGTTCCCAGTGCATGTTTAACCACTGCCGTGCTGTTCTCAAGGTACCTTTTTCCAGTGTTATTGTAGGAGTGGCAAGCCTATGCTTTACTCTTATCTCAGTTATTAGTTTTGCACATACAGGCATAACATGGTAATCTTAAAACAGCAGCTAGTATGTTGTATTTTCTGATTGCTTTGGAAGACTAAACCAAAAGATAGCTTTCCTAATCAAACATCTGCTTCTGGCCAAACAAGATTACCTCTAAATCTAATGTACGTATGTGTTAATATTTGACTAGTATCAACAATGATTAGAAGGGACACACTGCTTTTAACAGCCCTTGTTCTGGCTGAATGGGCATTGTATTCCCCAAAAATGTATGAAGATTACTCCTGAGTGAAAGCTATCAGAGCTTTCTGTGTTTCACTTTGAGATTATTCTCCAATGTTGCCTGCACGCTATGGGGGTCCAGCAATGGTACCGTTCAGCAAGGTGTGATGTCAAAGATCAGCACAATATTGGAAAGTCTCAATGAAGAAGAAATGTTCTTACTTATCAGCCTTTACTTGAGAAAAGAAAATCTTGTCTGCATCTTGTAATTCACGATTAGCTTTTTTTCCCCATTTTTTATTACAGAACTTATTGGCTCTGGTTCAATGAGCAATTGGTTGACCAGAATACGAGTTATCAAACAATAACACAATGGTTAGCAGTTGAAAATGCCAAAAAGGCTAGCTAAGGTTAATTGTACTGAAGGTTGCTGGGTTGTGAAAACTTATCTACTACAAAATGGACGGAGATAGCAACTATAAGTACCTAGTCTGGAAACAACAACTTTTTGGTCACTGGGTTGCCTAGGTCAAATGAGAGAAAAAGATGAAAGATCTTATAATTTGTTTTGATTGCACTTTGTATGTGTATAACCTATGTGCCAAAGCCTGAAGTCCTTGTTCAGTCCCTGCCAGTCCCATTCTAACTTCAGGATCTGTCTTTTTAACACTTACCCATTGTTTCTGACTTCTCCAATACTTAGGCGCAATAGAATGAGATCCTTATCTCCACTCTAAACACAATTATGCTGCATATTTTATCTTGTCAGAAGAGTTATGGATTTAATGGTTATGGAGTCTGAAATACCTACTCACCTGTTAAAGAAGTTCCTCCAAGTTAAAGTTGGGAGACTGCAGCTTACACTGCTACTCTCCATAGTGCATCCCTTTGTGGATGAAGGACTTTGATTTCTTTGAGGGTATGTCTACACTACAGAGTTTTGTCAGAAAAACGGCCATTTTCCCGAAAAAACTTCAGTTACGTCCACACTTTGCAATTGCATTCTTCCGAAAGTAAATCAAAAGAACAGAGGGGTTTTTCTGGTGTTGGTAATCCTCTTTCTACGAGGAAGAAGCCTATTTCTGAAAGAACTCTTTTGGAAAAAGGTGTGTGTGGACAGGGAAGAGGGAGTTCTTTCGAAAGAAGTGGAAAGAGGAAAAAGCACAGGTGCTCTGGTGGCCACTCTGTCCATAATAATCACAGCTTAAATGTGAGATAGCATCCATTCAGTGTGGATGCTATCTTTCAAAAAAGCAGATCGCTTTTTTGATGCACTTTTGTGTGTGGATGCTCTCTTTTAGAAGAAGTTTTTTTGGAAGATCTCTTCCAAAAAAAGGTTCTTCTGAAAGAAGCCTGCAGTCTAGACATAGCCTGAGTGTCAAGCTGGTACCTTTCATACTCACTAGAAAAGGAACACTTTTCTACTTATGGTTAGCAGCATCACTGAAACAAAGAGGGCTAATTCTGGAGCAATACGCTACTCAGCATCAATGAGTCAGAATCTGACCCAAAGTATAAAAAGTCTCCATAAAATATCCATATTGATTTCTGCCTCATGGTGGAAACATCTAGACCCACTTGATGCGGCAAACTGAGCTTGCACTGAGCTTCATCTAAGTCAGGCTCCACATGCTCCAGCAGCCCGTCAGCTTGCAAGAAGCAGCACAATTAGAGCCCTGAACGTTTGGCTAAATCAGAATCCCAATCATATATTGTTTGTTTACACCACATAACGACTTCAGAATGTATGGGGGAAAATGTTCTTAAAACTGGCCAAGCCTCTTTAGCTGTACACTAAGAAATAATGGATGTAATATTCACATTGCTTTTTATTTTTTAAATCCCACGCTTGTACATTTTCCACTCCTTGGGCTTTTTCCCTTTACCTGCAACATCTGAAAAACAAGCAAACCAAGGGTTGCTTTTGTTTTAGGCAAAGGCCATTGTTCTGATGCCAACTCTTGTAGGCTAAATGTCAGTCTGGAGCTAGTAGTAACAGCCAGCTGGTATCATCCCTTGAAAAAAATGACTTCACTGAGCAGCAAACATTGACAGGCCCTTAACTGTTGTAGTCATGCAGCACACAGTTGTTACACATTTTAAAAGGAGGGTGTCATTGTGATTGTAATTACACCTAAAGTGACATGCCTTTAGATTCATATATCTTTAGCAAGGTCACAACCATGTCGATGGTGCGTGAGTGCTGAACAGTGTAAAAACATCCCATTAAGAATTGGGTGTCCTTGATTAGCTCTTTCTTGTTTAAAGGCTTATTGTGATGAGACTGTGTTATCTGCAAAGTGGTAGGAAGAATTTAATGTTGTACTTAAAAAAAAAGGTGTGTGAAAGAGGCAGTCCTTCCTTCTGTAAATACCGGGTAAAGTGAGGGTGGGAGAGAGTGTGTGATGGAGGAAGCAGGGATGGAGTAAGAGACGGTCAGCCCTCAGAGAAGGGGAGGGACAGGGGCATAGCCTTGGGGTAGGGGTAGGGCAAGGGTCTTGGTTTGACAATTGGCAATCCTGCTGGGCAGGCTTGTGGAAGCCCTGGTAATGCTGAAAAAGTGCACCCAGCAGGACAGCTGTGCTGTGCACCAACCAGCATCGGTACTACTCCACCAAATGTCAGGCAACCAACATCTGTGCAGGTGTGGCTTGTGTATGTGTGGGGGTCTATTGACTGTTCTGTCCAGGGCCTGGAATTTCTGTCAGTGGGCCAGGGACTGGAACTATGCCCTGGTGGTCAATCATACCACATTCTGCTGAAGTCTCCCTGCAAAGCCTTCTGCTACCATATGGCTGCCTGCCCCAGCCAAGACTGGAGTGAAAAAATGCAATATGAAACAGACACACTTTCCAAAATTGCCTACACAAAGATTTCTGCTCATAGGGAATGTTAGAAGCTTGGCCCCCTAAAAGGCAAGATACACCTTATATCTTGTTGCCTTCATTGATGGTCTCATCACTCTGCTCATGAGCAGCAGAACTATTGCAGCCTGATATTAAGGTCATATGTGATTCTTCCAAAAGAACCAAACTATTCTCTGCTACATTGCAAGAGCCTCTTATTGTAAGGATCACCAAGAAGCTCTTATATTAGTCAGCAATCCCCCGTAGCAGTGGAGAACAGCTGGAATCCCATGCTTTAGTTCTGCTATCTTGAAAGGTCTCCTAGCTGTGAACTTAGCAAAACTGTGGGCGTAACTGATGAATGAGCTATAACTCCTCTAGTGTATTCTCAACGCTCCAACCATGGTCAAAGCTTGTCTGCAAGTCCCTCAGGGGAAGAGTATAATAACCCTCTCAAGTTAGTGGAGAAAAAATAAGACCATATGGATCTTAAAGTCTATTGGGACACAAGAAATCAATTTTCTAAAATGTGCTCTTTTTCATAGTTTAACAAGGCTGTGTCATTGAAAAGGCAGGCTGGTTTTCTGTATAAACACCAGTTAAGCTTGAAAGGAGACAATCAATGAGCACAAAATTCACAACTGCGTGAAGCCGTAATTCTGTAAAGTAGAAACTGTTGGTTATTCCTACTCTTACTACAGATGGAACTTCTCTGGTCCGGCACCCTCAGGATCTGACCTGTGCCAAATCAGAGAACTATGGGAGGTCAGTAATGTTTAGCAGCATTACCAACACTTCCACTGCTTATTAGGCTCTTAGAAGACATTTAGAAGTACATTAGATAGAGGTAAATAACAGCACAGAACACTGTGAGCCAAGATTGGTATCTGTAAAAAAAGTTTATGGGATTGCAGGAAACTTGGCCACAATCATGGTAAGTGGACATCCAGCTACCTAAAATCATGACAGACTACGGATGTTGCCAGACCACAGGGTACTGAACTAGAAAAATTCAACCTGTAGTCCTGGGTCTTGTGCAAAGGAAAGATCTGTGAACAGTCATGGGAAAAACTAAAAATCAGGTCCTAGGATTACAGAAGATGGAGCCTACTTGGAAAAGTAATCACAGGGACTTAAACATGCTGATGAACATTTCTCCAAGATGGAAAAATTAGGAGAGTCACTCCAAATATCCACACCAAAATCTGAAAATTCAGAAAGCAGCAAGAAATGCCAAAATGAAACAAAAGGAACTGGGAATGTGAAATTTCCAGTCACTAAAGGGAATGGAAATCTTCAAGGTACTTGTCACATTGTGACACAGCTTCTCATCCTGAAAGCTTGATCCTCCCTTCTTGCTCCCCTTTTTTCTTCCTGGGGGTGTAGTAACTTACCCTAGGCATATGCCAGCATTAACTTACCACTCTGATACACTCATTGAGTTGTGTTGGCCAGCATGGAGAAAGTTCTGAGTCAAGGTTCTGCCCACTCCTTACTCTTCCCTGTTCTCCTATTTGCAGTGGCTGGGAGTGAAAGCAAGCAGGAATACAGCATGTGTTAGCCCTGCATGACAGCACTCCAGGGCCAGCTAACCCGAAGTGGGGGAGAGGTGTCAGGTATCCCCTATTCTGCATGAGCATGTAACCTACCTCAGTCAAACATTCATAACTTACACAGTTTTATCTATCCTGCAAGTAGCATTAAACAATTGGCTTCTTATGTGGCTCCCTAGCTTTTGACACAGGATTTGTATGTTATCCCTCTTCCTGTGTACATTGAAAGATATGGTTTTTAAAGCTGTGCTATTACAGGGGCCCTAAACTTAGACACTCAAATAGAGGGTAATGTGGAGCCGGGCAGGTCACAGATGGGGGTACAGAAACATAGGGTCCCATATGCCTAACTTCATATGAAGCCAAAGCCTCAGCTCTGTCTATAAAAGACTGAAGTGAAGTACACTTGATAATGTTTCCCACAACGGGAGTAATCCACTCTTAGGCCATGTCTTCACTTGCCATATCAGAAATTGATCTTCTGTCGTTCAGTTTAGCAGGTCACTAAATTGAATGCTGACGGCAGCTCTGGTGGATGTCAGTTCTTCTTGTAGTCGTGAGGAGTAAGGGAAGCCGATTGAAGTATTTGCTTCTGACAGTCTCCCTCTATGAAGATGGCTCCAAGCACTGCTTACCGTAAGCTGACTCCAGCTACATATTTTACATAGCTGGAGTTGTGTATCTTAACCTGATCTTCCAGGCCTAGTGTAGACTTGGCCTTAGAACAGCCAATGCTGTGGGCATGGAATAGAACAGCCCTGCTCCTATGTAAGGACACACCATCAAGCAGCTCTGCCGCTAATTGCTTGCCTCTAAAGACATGGATGGATGGACGGAAAGACTAATGTGAGGGATATGTATTTAAATCAGACATGAAATCACCTGGTTATTCCCTAATTGCATTCATTTGTATGACTGAAATAATTGTTCTCAAGATAGCAGACATCATTGTATAAAACTCAGCATTCAATTTACCCCTTTAAGAATAGCACAGTTGCCTGCCACAGCAAAGAGTGACCATGAAAATACCCATTGTGTAGGCCTGGGAAGAGTGTCACACATTGAAGTAAAACATTTCACAGGACCAATGAAAAGATTAATTCCCACTCGGAAACTAACTCAAATGTCTTATTTATTGGCTTCTAATCCTGTGGATCACTGTATAAGACAATCAGGGAAGGTATTACTGGTATAAGACAATCAGGGAAGCAGATAGGCCAATTTATACACTTCTAAGAAAGATAGTCACAAAATGGAGAGGCAAAAATAAATGGGGGTAAGGGGTTTGCTGGCCACTTTCCTTTTCCAGCTGTATATTTATACTGCAAGAGGGGGCCACAAATGGTTAACAGGCAAAGACAAAACCCACTGTGACCGGCAGGTCTCTGTGCAATCATCAGTAGAACTAGCTATTCTAGCCAATTTAATAGCTTGAAAATGAACTCATTAGTGGTCTTTTATCAGTGGAAAAAAGTCTATTAAATCCGGATGTGTGAAGAAGCAGTACAGAGGCTCATTTCCATCCCACTTGTGACCTGAACAAATCAGAGAAATGGTTTTCAAGGAACAGGGTCAGGCTTGACTGCAGTAAGATATTTTCTACACCCAGCACCGAACTTGTCTTGTTCCTTCAGGTTTCTGATGCAGTTAATTTTAATTTACACTCTGTTGCTTTCCCTCCTCCCCTCCAACTCCTCCACCGTCACCATCATCATCCATAATTATGCAGGCTGTTTACACTTAGTGAGGAGAAAATGCAGTTCAGTCAGTTGGATTTCTCATACATCCCTCTAGCAAATCTGCACAGCACATTATTTCTCAGTGACCGGGGTTTAACATAAAGGCCAGATCCTCAGTGAGGCGATAACTCCATGGGCGTCAGAGAGGTGCTAATATCCATCAGCTGATGATCCTGGTCAAGGAATTTTTTTATGCTTAAGGAGGGAAATTCAGCAATCAGAAGTTGGCAGCATGCAGGCCCACCAACAGGAGGGGGGAAAGGAGGCAATTGCTGAAGGGTCAGGTGATTCAAAGGGGCTTGGGTCTCCTCACTGCCACTGCTGTTACTGTGACAGTGGCTGTGTCATAGAATCATAGGGCTGGAAAAGACCTCAGGAAATTGAGTCCAGCCTGCCTGCCCAAGGCAGGACCAACCCCAACTAAATCATCCCAGCCAGGGCTGTGTCAAGCCGGGACTTAAAAACCTCCAGGGATGGAGATTCCACCACCTCCCTAGGTCACCCATTCCAGTGCTTCACTGCCCGCCTAGTGAAATAGTTTTTCCTAAAATCCAACCTAGACATCCCCCACTGTAACGTGAGATCATTGCTCCTTGTTCTGTCATCCCCGGCCCTTCAAATTGCCACTGAAGTCCTGGGCAGCAAAAGTACCATGCAACTCTAAGGGCAACTGGCTGCCACAGCTCCATCCCTTTCCCTGAGACTCCGCCCCTTCTCCCAGGCTCCACCCTGCTTGCCCAGGGGACCACAGAGGCTGTCCACTCCCTTGGCAGGATGTACGCACTCCCATATATATTCTTTTAGTCTACTTTACCCAAATATGGAACACTGACTAAGACCCACAATGAGAGAGACAAGTTTTGCAGGAAGCTTAACCCTGAAATCCATTTCCTTTGTGTCAACAACTGATGCTAGAAAACATATGTTTTGTGGTTACTTCTAATTTAAGCTGTTTTCAACCACAGAAGTGCTGGGCACCCTTATTTGTGTGGAACATAAGGAGCTTTGGGTCTGAAAAGATTGATATCCCTTGTCATAAGGTACAGATGACAGGAATTATAGCATCTTTTATTTAGGAGCTGTCCACACTGAGATTTAGGACATTAGCGCTTCCCGCATAGACAAGTTTAAAAGAGGTCTTGATAGAAAGACACTATGTTTATATAATATATTTATGAGTGACACTAGTATATATATATCTATCTTCACTTCAATTATTGCTTACTTGCAGTACCTCCAGAACTGTGTTCTAGCTTAGATGCAGCTATATAATGTTACCTCATCCGTAGTCTAGGAGACAGCATTATTCAACTGTGCTTAGAATAGGCTCTTTCCTTTTTGCCTTACAATTGTCAAAAGTTAAACTTGTAATGGAATTAAAATTATTTTTAAAATTTAAATTCCAGACACCTTATGCACATGTATTTATACTTATATGACTTGATAAACTTGGATTAATTAATATCCTCTCAGTCCTGCCCTGAAACATAACTCTATTATTCCAGTCTTTGCTCTCCTATGAATTGAAAATCCCATCCATCCTGAATCCCTTCCAGACTCTGCTGTGGTTTTGTAATGAGTCTGTGGACTGTTTTGAGACCACCAAACTCATTTATTCTTTTCTGTTAAGCCAGGCATGAATTGCAGGGTTGAAAGGTTACTTTCTTAACCTTCCATATCACCTAGCTACCAAGGCAACAATTTGACTATAATGAGTAACTGTATAACTAAACTGCACACAAAATGTAATCTGATTCCTTTATTTAGTGTAATGATTGCTGGACCCGAAATGTGGTTTTGGATGTATCCCCTAAAAATCTATATGTTCAGTTCTTAGATGAATTGTATGGGGAATACTTTCCTTATCTGTTCTAACTTCACCCCCAATTTTTTCTTTACGCTGCAATTCCTCTGGATAGCTCCCTAATCCCTAACTGCACGGTCAGCTTGCTCTGGACTCAGTGACACATACTAACGATTCTCTCCTATTTCCTTGCATTCCACTCACTTAGGGGATATCCAAGAATCTGTTAGACCTGGTGATATTATTAGCTAGCATGGTAGACAATGTAGAGTTTCTAAAGGCCTGTTGTAGATATTATGGTATTTCAGGAAAAGAGACTTGGAGTCATTTCTTGTCCAAGATGATCTAAATGTATAAATTTGGGTTTAAGATTTTTTTTTTAAACTACACTTGGGTCACTGGTGCATTGAATAGAGAATCTGTCTTCTTGGCTCTAGAAAAGTACTGCTGTATTTGTAACCCACACACCTACTGGGTGTGGTGTATCTAATGGCACCCAGACCACTTACAGAGAAAAAATTATAAGTTTTTTCTGCACCCTTAGCTAACAGTCAGCTAGCTTTTAGCTCATGTGGTAGAGGCTTATGTACTAAGTTCCAAAGGTCCCAGGTTTAGTTGCAGTTTTTGACATTACATATTCGCATGTGTCTATTAATAATTAGCCTTCATGTAATAAGCATATAGCATTTGATTACAATGAGATTTTCCCAATATACATCAGGCACCGCTACCTTATTTAAGATGCTAAACTTTGTATTTCCGTGCACCAGCATCTGCACTGAAGTTTAGTGTGAAGCATTGTTACCTGTGTGTAATCACAATAAAGCATCATTCAATCAACTTACAGAAGCTTTTTATGCACTGTAAATTTGTATGTAAAATTCTACCGAGCTTTGTATAGCACATCTACAGACCAGTAACTGCACTGAATGTATTTGTTGCTGTGAAGCAATTTTATGTTATCTGAAGTCCTATTTTTATATTTCAAAGTCTTTCTCCACACATCGCTGGGAATGTTAAACTTGCACAAAGCCAAAGGGGAAAGAGCCATTAAAATAGCATGCATACTGATAACATGCTGCCTTTTGTTCCCTTGTTCTCACACAGTATGTATTGTACAAGGAAAGAACATGGTCACCTATCCCCTCACTAGAGAAACTGTCATTCCTAATTCATTTCTACAGGGTACTTAAGATGCCTTAAGCAAACTAAAATAGCTTTAAAGCAAAATTAATCGAGTTTGACTAGAAATGTAAAACATTATTGTAAGCAGGAGCTGAAGAAATGTTTCCCTTATAGCTTGCTGGAAGTGGGGAGAGACCCTGGGTGTGTCTATGTAAATAAGTTTGCTCTTGCTTTGTTTGGGTTTGTTAAATATTCAACTGATGGAGTGGTGTTTTACTCATTGTAATCAACTTGACTGGTATTGGGTGATAAATTGTGTTAACATTAAATGCAGGAATTGTGAACTATGATCACCAATGCTTGCAATTATTGTGGGAATACAGAAAAAGCAGATTGTGTTTAACCCAGTTCAAAAAGAGTGACATCATCAGTGTAAAGAACCTTGGATGGACAAGGGCCCCATTGCCAGAGCTCTGTGAGATTAAGTGGGGAGGGAGCTATGAATCAGCAGGCTACATGCCCTCCAGGTGTGAGTGGTAAGCCTGGTTCAACCTTTTCCCCCACTGTTTCAGTGACAAAATAGGCTCCACGAAGACTCTTTGATTATTTTATATTTACTTCAGTGGATGCTGAATTTTTTTGTGTCTGGACTGTGCCTTGGGCTAAGAGCTGACATCACTGGGTTTTGCCCAAATCCACTACAAGCCAACAAAAGTGGTTAAGTGGCAAGTGGTTAAGTGGCCAGAAGGGTGGCCAGTGGGAGCAGCGAGAAACCAGCAGGAGCAGGGAGTGGGTGGGCAGCTGACAGGAGCACCAGGTAGCTGACAGCTTGATGAGTGGCCAGCAGAGCAGCAGTGGAGAGCAGTAAGCAGGCGGATGGTGAGTGACCAGTGGAGTCTCTTTACCTCCCCCCAACTCAGGATGGGAGATGAACTCTGGGGAAGCAACTGTGAACTCTGGTCTCCCCTGACCAAGGGCAGCAACCATGCGTGGGATGCAGAGAAGGGTTGGGCATGTGAAGGGGACATTCACATTACTGAAATTAAGAACCCACCAGGAAAAGGACATTGCCCAACCTACTTGCAGTGGCACTTGGTTTTGTTTATGAACTGTTTGTGGTGTTTTCCCAAATCAATACCAAGTTACTTCCTTTCCTGGCTGCTGCTGGCTGCACTTGGCAGAGGGTTACATTATTTTTAGGGGGAGGAAGTGGGCACACTGCTTCTCTAAGATCATTCAGGGGGTCTGCTGATAACATTCCACAGATCCCTCAGTCTCACTTGTGCTTAAAATGTTAATCTATATGTGTGCATGCATGAAAATGACTGCTTGAGCCCTCTCTGCTGCTTTCACAATCTTACTGGGTCTCAGTCCCTTAGCATACAATGTCCCTTACATGAAATATTGTATATGCCTCCAGCCACAGACAGGAGTCTCCTTGCTTGCAAAGGTGAGAGACAGGAGCCAGTCAACCAAGCAAGGACTGGACAGCCATGCAAGTCCTGGGTGCCTCCCTTATGAGCAAGAAAAATGGCAGGAGTCATGGGAAGGCTGCATGAGTCAAAACAGTGGCTATGCAAGCCCCAATCTCAACCATCTCCAAGTTGCAGGATGTATTTAATGTTTCTCGATTCCACAATTCCAGTTATGACTCTACAGACCCTCCCCCTTTTGCCCAGCTAAAAGTAGAAAATGAGGGATGTTCAGCACACATATAGATTAACATTTTAAGCACTTCTTAACACCCCTATAGACAGAGAGTAGTGTCAAAAAATGTGAAGTGTTCGTGACACATATCTTGAATTCATCAGCAAACACCTGGAAGATAATAAGGTGATAGGCAACAGCCAGCATGGATTTGTAAAGAACAAATCATGTCAAACCAATCTGATAGCTTTTTTTGATAGAATAACAAGTCTTGTGGTTAAGGGAGAAGCAGTGGACGTGGTATACCTAGACTTTAGCAAGGCATTTGATACAGTCTCGCATGATCTTCTTATCAATAAACTAGGCAAATACAACTTAGATGGGGCTACTATACGGTGGGTGCATAACTGGCTGGATAACCATTCTCAGAGAGTAGTTATTAACGGTTCACAATCCTGCTGGAAGGGCATAACAAATGGGGTTCTGTAGGGGTCTGTTTTGGGACTGGTTCTGTTCAATATCTTCATCAACGATTTAGATATTGGCATAGAGAGTACACTTGTTAAGTTTGCAGATGATATGAAGCTGGGAGGGGTTACAACTGCTTTGGAGGATAGAGTCATAATTCAAAATGATCTGGACAAACTGGAGAAATGGTCTGAGGTAAACAGGATGAAGTTTAATAAGGACAAATGCAAGGTACTCCACTTAGGAAGGAACAATCAATTTCACACATAAAGAATGGGAAGTGACTGTCTAGAAAGGAGTACTGTAGAAAGGAATCTAGGGGTCATAGTGACCATAAGCTAAATATGAGTCAACAATGTGATGCTGTTGCAAAAAAAGCAAATGTGATTCTGGGATGCATTAACAAGACACAAGAAGTCATTCTTCTTCTCTACTCTGTGCTGATTAAGCCTCAGTTGAAGTATTGTGTCCAATTCTGGGCGCCACATTTCAAGAAAGATGTGGAGAAATTGGAAAAGATCCAGAGAAGAGCAACAAGAATGATTAAAAGGTCTAGAGAACATGACCTATGAAGGAAGACTGAATTGGGCTTGTTTAGTTTGGAAAGGAGAAGACTGAGAGTGGACATGATAGCAGTTTTCAGGTATCTAAAAGGGTGTCACAAGGAGGAGGGAGAAAAATTGTTCTCCTTATCCTCTGAGGATAGGACAAGAAGCAATGGGCTTAAACTGCAGCAAGGGAGGTTTAGGTTGGACATTAGGAAAAACTTCCTAACTGTCAGGGTGATTAAACATTGGAATAAGTTGCTTAGGGAGGTTATAGAATCTCCATCTCTGGAGATATTTAAGAGCAGGTTAGATAGACATCTATCAGGGATGGTATAGATGGTACTGGGTCCTGCCATAAGGGCAGGGGATTGGACTCGATGACCTCTCGAGGTCCCTTCCAGTTCTAGTGTTCTATGATTCTATCTTATTTTCTTAGTAGTCAAGGAGTTCTGTAACTGAAGTTTCAACTGAAGAATTGTGTTTTGTTGTCCTGTAAAAATGGTTTAAAATGGTGTTAAACATGTGGTTGCTTTTCATCCATAGAAATTACTATAATAATTTGTTTAATTCATATGCAATTGTATTTTGTTTCTAATTTCTTTAAGAAAAATTGCAACACTGCTTGTACGTGATGATGCTCATTATGCCTTACTGTGAATCAGCTTGTTGGAAATGTCAATAATGCCATCAACCAAAATAATAGTAATAGTTAGTTAATAGCTAATGTATCAATTGCAGGTTTCATTAAGATATCCTGAGATGGTTATAAATACTATATAAATCTTTTGAAAGATCACAGTTTATTTTGGTGTTGTGTAAGAGAAATCTACTTCCCTTTGCATGATTTTAAACATATTTTAAACCAAGTGAAATAATTAACACCAACTTCTGAAGTCCTTACTGAGTTGGACTTTGTAAAGATCTTTGAATTATAACTGCTGGATTGGACCATAAAAATGTGGAAATTGAATCGCCAAAATCATTAATTTTTTTAAAGATGCATCCCATTTTCTTCTTTGTTAACATTACTTCTATTTAAAAGTGCTAAAACTGTTATCTAGCATATAATAAAACAGAAAAGAAAAAGGACTTGTAGAGAAATGGAGGCAGCAACTGTAGCTATTACATTTGCATATGTAGCCATTAGAAGTAAGGTGAACTGTGTATCCAAAGGCTTGAGATGTAGAATATTTTTAGTTACAGATTAAAGAGGAATTTCACCAATCAAACAGTTCACAGGCAAAGAAAGTAACTTTCTAAATCTTATGTATCTAATATAAATTTGAGAGAGTTCTTCTGTCTGTCCATTTGTCTGTCTGTTTGTTGAAGAACTCCTCCTAAACAGTTAAGTGCTAGGACCACCAAATTTGGTATGCAGCTTCTTCTTTTCATAACTTGGAGCAAGGTAAGGGTTTCATTGTGCCAGGAAAATTGGCTGTGCCTGGAATGGGATTACTTCTCATAAAACCATGCAGAAAAGAGAAAGGGGCAATCTGGGGGGTGCACCCCCCCCCCTTTTGGGGACTGCACTAGCCCTGAGCCTCTCACATCCCAGGCACCCTCTATGGAGGGTGGGAGGCTGACGCCCCCCATTCCAATTAATTTGGGAACATTGCGGATTGTTCCCCTTTGTCAGGGAGTAAGGGGAAAGTGCACAGTTTGCTGCATTCCTCACTCTGGCTGGGGAGTGCAGTGGGCAGATGTACCTGGACCTGCCCCATCCAGGGAACATGCACCCCTCCCCCAGCTGTGCCCATTGGTGCTGTAGTGGCCATGGAAAGGAACTTCTCCCAGAGCCCCAAGATGCTACAATAAAAGAAGGCCTCAGGTAATCCTCTCTCCCTGGGGCAGCCTGCATACTGAACCTCTCAGCCTCAGCTTCACCGCATAGCAATGATTCAAATGAAGAAAAACAAAAATTAATTGAGTTAAAGACCCGAGCAGCACTAAGTAAATTTTCTAGTATTCCATAAGAATGATTACAAAAGAACAATTGCTCAAATTATAATCTTCTCTATAACTTTAGATTCCCATGTTGAGCCTCTTGTGATACACTGATTTTATTGTCATAGGCTACGCCTACACTGCAATGCTATTTTGGGATATCGGAGTATCCCGAAATAGCTATCCCGCATCTTAAAAGCAAGCCCGTTATTTTGGACTTTCAATTGCAATGTCCCTGTAAATGTCATTCCATGAGGAGTAAGGGATGTTTTGGAATAGTGGGTTATTTCAAAATTTAAATAGGCTATTTCAAAATAAGATCAAAATAAGATATGCAATTTGTGTAGCTCAAATTGCATATCTTATTTCGAACTATGGTGCAGTGTGCATGTAGTCATAAGGGCCTGCATGTATTCTGACTTGGACTTTTATATCAGATCTCTTCTGTTTAAGATAATGATTCCAATAATTATGTATACAACCATAAGTTAGACATTTTCAATCTGCAGCACAATCTCCCTTCAGTGCAGTGCAAGAAAGCATCTATCTCTGAAGTTAGTTAGCTATATATGCCACCAAATGTCCATGGTTACTACATATTAAATTTGCAAAACATCCAGTACGTCATATAAGAACCATTCACGGTCTATTTTTTTATGTGAATGTCTTTTAGTGACAAAGTGCTACAAATGCTACACTTGTCTAGAGGTTGGGAAAAGAAAAATATGATATTGTATTTAAGAAATAATATGTGATCATAT
The DNA here is from genome assembly GCA_032595735.1 of Pelochelys cantorii. Lineage (NCBI taxonomy): Eukaryota > Metazoa > Chordata > Testudines > Trionychidae > Pelochelys > Pelochelys cantorii. The sequence goes on from CM064327.1 coordinate 238,700,689, forward strand.
CATTAGAGCTTATTTTGTAATGCATATGCATGAGGAGGCAGGCTTAGAAGTCAACCTTCAAGTATTTGTTCAGGTAACCTAATGTCAGAGTTGTATATTTTTGGTTTTATTTTTAGTAGTTCCAGATAATAGCTGATGTTCAAATACGTTTCTCTGATGCTGAGTAACCAATGAGTGCCAGTGAGCAGTCCAAGTATGTAACATACTGTCTGTATGGAAGAAAAAATATGGAAGAAAAAGTATTTTCCTTACATCTCAGGCTGGATTCATGAGGGACTTAGGTTTGGTAGCGCTCAGCCTTGCAGTGTCTAGCTTTTAGGAGCCTAGAAAATCAGTGGGAGTCACAAAGCCTGATGTAGGTGCTCAGGCTTCCAATATGATGAACAGAAGGAGCTAGGCACCTCAGAACAGGGTTCACAAAACCTACCACACTGGAGCTACATCTAGACTCCAAGCTTCTTTCGGAAGAAGCTTTCCAGAAGAGATCTTCTGGAAAAACTTTTTTTTTTGAAAGAGAGCATCTACACAGCAAAAGCACAACGAAAAAGTGATCTGCTTTTTCAAAAGATAGCATTCACACTGATTGGATGCTATCTCGCATTTCAGTTGTTATTACTCTTCTTTTGAAAAAACACTCTCTTCCATGTCCACACATGCCTTTTTCCAAAAAAGCTTTTTTGGAAAAAGGCTTCTTCTCATAGAAAGAGGTTTACCGCTGTCAGAAAAACCCCTCCATTCTTTCAACTTTTTGTTGAAAGAATGCAATAGCAGTGTGGATGTAAGTGTAGTTTTTCCAGAAAACAGACATTTTTCCGGAAAAGCTCTGCTGTGTAGACATACCTTGAATGGAGAACCATTGAAGGTAGCCAATAGAAGAGATGTCTCCTGAGCTGCAGGCTGAGCCCCAGTGGGGGGAAGCTCCCAGTAGCAAGGGTACTCACCTGGTCATTGGATCCTGAGTCATCTACATCCTGGGCAAATGCTCTCATGACCAGGCTCTGGCGTAATTCATTCATTTTCCCTCCTTTAGCTCAGAGGCTAGGACCCTCGTCTGAGAAGTGGCAGATACCTATTCAAATGGTTTCTGCTCCTCAGGCAGGGGGGGACTTACACCAGAGAATCTCCCACACCAAGCTAAAAGGGATGAAAGAGCCCCTCATCCTCACTTGGTGTGAATTCACATGCAGGGTGTGTTTGGTTAAGTTTGCTTATGGCATGCTTACTATATTGGGCACCCACATGTGAGTAAGTCAGAGCAGAGCCTGGTTCTTACATGACAGCAGGGTTTGGGCAGCTGTGCACTAGGGTGTGTCTAGATTACAGGGTTTTTCGAAAAAACTTCACCTGCATCTAAACTACTGCCATGTTCTTTCGAAATTAAAGAACGCAGCATTTTTTTCGACCGTGGAAAACCTCATTTTACGAGGAATAATGCCTTTTTTCGAAAGTGCTCTTTCAAAAAAAGGCGTTATTGAACGCAAACAGTGCTTTTTCAAAAGAGAGCATCCAGCCTGCCTGGGTGCTCTCTTTCAAAAAAGCGGCTCTCTTTTTCGAAAATACTGGTTGCTGTCTAGATGCTCTCTTTTGAAAGAGGCTTTTTTGAAAGATTCTTTTGAAAAAGCCTCTTTCGAAAGAGTCTTATAGTCTACACGTAGCCCTAGACTGGAGCAACAGCTGGGCACATATACAAGCAGAAGCATAGGTGAATCTAGCTCATTGGGCATGAGTTTATTTTGCCTTAACAGACACTTGATGCTATTTTAACCCAGTGCCAGGATAGATGTTCACAAACGATGGTGAGTTTCACACAGTACAATATGAAATGTCTCATTAGGCCTAATCAATGTCACTTACTTCCTGCCAGCTTGGCAGCCTCTTGCTACTTTAAATTTGAGGTGGGGCGAGGTGTGTGTGTGGGGGGGGGGTAAGTACATTCTCCTTAAATGCCAGTGTAGTTTTAAAAAAATAGGGTAGAATGATCCTAGAATTCTGAAAGGAAAACACTAGCATTCTTCAACAAAGTAGAAATTCAGAGAGGGAAAAGGAAAAAATGGCCTGTCACTCCCTCCCTGCTCCACAAACTCACCACCTTTTAAGCAAGAACTTTAAGGCTGTGTCTAGAGTGCATCCCTTTCTCAAAAAAGGGATGTAAATTAGACACTTTGAAATTGCAAATGAAGCTGGGATTTAAATTTCTCGTGCTTCATTTGCATAATGGCGTCCACGGGTTTTTTTTTTTAAACGGGGCTTTTTGACAGAAAAATGGCACTTTAGATGGGGATCTTTCAAAAATAAAACCCTTTTTCGAAAGTTCCTGTACTCCTCAAAAAATGAGGTTTACAGGATCTTTTGAAAAAGGGTTTTATTTTTGAAAGATCCCCGTATAAATTGCCGTTTTTCTATCGAAAAGCCTTGTTTTGAAAAAAACCAGAGCCGCCATTATGCAAATGAAGCACGGGAAATTTAAATCTCAGCTTCATTTGCAATTTCGAAGTGTCTAATTTACATCCCTTTTTCGAGAAAAGGGATGTAGTCTAGACATAGCCTCAGTGATATACTGTCCCCTGGTTGTTATCATGTGTACTGAGGAGAAGGAGCTAAGAGAAGCGAAGGCAATGGTATTCTACCGATTCCTCAAACTACTGACACTATTAATATGGCCATGTATAGAATTCTAAATATCTTGCTATGATATTAACAAGATGACAGCAGCATCTGAAAATGACTTACATTTCTGAGCCCTCCTAGTGTCACAATTTCCTTATGAATTTCATAAAACTACCATAGATATGTATAGTACATATAGTAGCTGCGAATCTTGAGTTGCTACTATCTAATGAAATGGAGCTTTGAAGAAGCCAGTGCATGACTATTTGATTTTGTGTGAGTGTATGAGAGAGAGAGACAGACAGAAAATGAATATGCTTTTCCTATAAAGATTTTTGTCCAGTGAAGGCTGTATGTAGATGTTTGCAGCACCTAAGGATCAGGACAGTCTTAAGCTTGTATTGCTTCTATCTGTTGAGTGTGTTCTCTGTTAGTCTTTTATTAATTGGATTGGTCATTATGTTACTGAATGTTCTCCTAGTTCCTGCAAATGATGTTGGCATAATTGGTTCAGGCTGATTTCATCCCATTTTTATAGCAGCTTGTATATCTTGGATTACAGTCTGAAAGGGAAGATGTTCGGTTCACACACACTTATTGTGGCACCCAAAGAAACACAAACACAAAAAGCAAACATTAAAGCCTGTCTGTATCTGATAGTAAATCACCTAGGCTTTACCTGAGACAGATTTCTGCAGCTGGGGTTGCCAGGCATCTGTTTTTTGATGGGAACACCTAGTCAAAAGGGATCCTAGTGGCTCTAGCTGGCAGCGCAGTATCGCAGGGCTAAGCAAGATCCTTCCTGCCCTGGCTCTGCAAGGCTCCCAGAACTGGCTGCCAGACCCCTGCAGCCCCTTGGCTCAAGAGAAGCCAGGGAGGCACCACATGCTGCCTTCATGTCTGCAGGAATTGCCCCTGCAACTCCCATCGGCTGAGAACTGAGGAGTTGTGGGGGGTAGTGCCTGCAGGTGCATGGAGCCTCCCTGGCCACCCACCATGTGCGTAGATCGCAGGGACCTGGTGGCTGCTTCCTGGGAGTCACAATAAGTGCTGCCAGGACCCCACATCCCTAACCCACTCCTGCACCTAACCTCCTGTTCTAGCCTAGATTCCCCACTTGCACATAGACTCCCTCCCAGAGCCCACATCCTGCACTCCACACACACTCAGCCCCAGCACAGTGAAAGTGACTGTCTTTGGGAGAGAGTGAATGACAGAGGAAATGGGGATGGAACAAGTTGGGGGTAGGGTTATAAAGAGGGAGAGGCATGGATGTTAAGTTTTGTGCAATTAGAAAGTTGACAGCCCTCTCTGCAACCTTTTTTTGTATCACAATCCTGTGGATAAAGATCAGCACTGGGAGCACCTTTTTCTCAGACTTCCTTGCTCCAGGGTTGTAAGAGAGCTACTCTCAGACTACCAGCAAGTAAGTGAACCCTTTCATAGAGCCTTAAAACTGAGAGAAAGAAAGATGGGCCGGGTGTTGGAGGCCCCAGATCTCAGTTAAAGTAAGCACTTAAATGCCATCCTGAATTGGACCCTAATGCTGAACTGTTTGTGGGAAAGCGAGACTGTGATGCTAATGAGCAGCTGAGAGCTGGCCTAAATGAGCTGGGTAACTGCCCCCGCTACCTCCCTGAGCATTTCAAGATGAAAATGCTTTTTTTTTTTTTTTTACTATGTCCTGTTCCTTGCCACAATAAAGATATAGGTAACAATATTCCACATTGTGAAGTTGTTCGTAGGTTGGGAGGATTACCTCTGAGCTGCAGTATCAGATATATGTAGAAAAATGAGTCTCAGATTGTTTATTTGCAATTTTTACAATGTGAAACCCATTACAGAGTGATTCCTTTGTACTGGAATTTGGCTCTATTTTTTGTCATTTCAGTTAACTTTCAAGCAGAGGTCTGAACTCAGTTAGGGTGTGTTTACACTGCACAGTTATTTCGAGATAACTAGTGTTGCATCGAAATAACAATGCAAGTGTCTACACAGCCATTCCGTTATTTCAAAATAATTTTGAAATAACGGACAGCTTATTCCAAAATCTATAAACCTCATTCCACAAGGAATAATGCCTATTCCAAAATAGCTATTTCAAAATAAGGCTTGTGTAGACACTCAACTTCTGATATTTTGAAATAGCCCCTCACCAGGGCCATTCTAAGTTATTCCTCCCCAGAGCCTCCTGGGCTCTAAATCAAGATAGCACATCTACCTTAGGGAAGCCTGCCTTGGACTAATTTTGAGGCTTCCCTGCAGTGAAGACATGTTATTTCAAAATAAGCTATTTCGGAATAACTATTCTGGAATAGCTTATTTTGAAATAAGCGTTCAGTGTAGACGTATCCTAAAAGAAGTCCCTCTTTGCTCATGATATTTAATACTTGCATTTAGTGTATGAAGTTTGCAATGAATAACAGGATTGAAAATAATGCAGAATATGTCATTAACCAAATGTAGGAACAAAATGGAGTGGAAAATGTGGCCTAATAATTTTTTTCTGATACAATCCAGGGGGTAGACTAATCAGCATGGATAGAATATGAACTGACCTCAACCCTTCTCTTTGCCCCCCCCCAGCTGCTGCCAGTTCCATAAACACATCATATTCACAGGTATCATTTGTTCCACATGAAATGGTTTCAGACTTCAGGGGTTGGCAGTAGCATTAGTGCTTTACTTTCAACTCTTAAAATATCATCCAGTACCACTGCACCAAAGAAAAATCCTCATTTGCTATAGTAGAAACAAGATTTATCTCCTGTTGTGTGCCATCCACTAGGAAGTGACAGCCAAATTATCTGAAGCAAGTATGACATTCCATACAGCAGAATGTACTGCTATACATATACACTACAGCAACATCACTGTGTAGCATGGCCTGAGCTTTAGAAATCCTAAAATACCATGTTGTGAGTCTGCTATCAGGCATGTTCCCTTCTAAAAGAAAAGCCAAAAGAGGAAGCAAATTAAAGAGAAGGAAAACCCAGGTGGCATAATTGTGATGAAAAGGAGATTCAAAACTGTGGCATGGTCAGAGTATTGTAGCACAATAGGGACAAAGGGGTATTGCACAAAGTGCTTGATTACTGTGTAATAAAATACCAGACAAAGTAACAATGACTTGAGTGTCAGAGGTGCTATGTTCCCACAGTGCTTCCTGAATTCAAAGCCCTTGTGAGTTTGTCTTTTATGAACTATTCTTACAAAGTTCTTCCCTTGCTTCCCCCCCTCACCCCAGACTTTGGGGCTCATTTTTGTGGTGTTAAATAGCCTCCTCGCTTATTTGGCGTTGAAGTCTTTCAGCACATTTCTAAAGTCACTTACCCCCTTGTTGGATCAGGCCCCACTTTTATTGCTAATCCCAATCTCCATCACTTTTTTAATTTTCTCAGTGAGTCATTCTGTCAGCTGTGTTTGTAGCCACAAGCAGTATCTACTGAGTATTCTGAATCTTACTAATTTTTGGATGGCACTCAGCATCAGTCTTCCAAAATCTCATCTACTCTACTTTGCACATATTTTCAGAGTAGTGAACAGAGCAACAAATCTGGCGCTGCCTAGAGAACTGTTCCTATTTTTAAAATATGTTTGGCTACTGTTTTTGGTCCTATACCCTGCATAACTTTATGGGTTTTTTTTTCAGTAGTGATCGACTTGACCATTTTATTTTAATTGAACATATGCTTTTTTGTGTTCTGATGTCTTTTGTACAGTGGGTTACTATCTAATGAGCTCTAGCAGGCTTAGGAACTGTGATAGGTAGATACTACCTCCTACATTTAATATAATGTGTTGCTATGGAGATAAGTTTTTCTGTATGTGAGAAGTGACAAAGAAGACATTGGCAAAACAGTTCAAAGACTGGAATTGTAACATAAAAAAACCCTTGTGCCACTGCACTAAGTTATTTATTTTGCCCCCATCTTGATGTATTGTTTTATCTCATTTTTCCTCTCTTGGCTGGAACTACTATTTTTGCATCTTTACTCCACCTACAAGAGCTGGCAGGCAGATCCCACTGGAACATACCCCAGTTCTGCTCCACGAACTGGATTATATGTTGCTCAGTGATGTAGTTGGCATTTGGCTCCCTTCTCCATCACAGTGTTCCCTAGTCAACAGAGACAGAAAGGCTTTTTTTCCCCTTCATGATCGTCCTAGCCACCAGTCACTTAGGCTTTCCTGATCCCCCATTTCCCAGCCCAGTGCACAGCTCTGGGACTTGTATCTCTTGGGCTCCTGTAGCTTTGAAGCTTGCCGTGCTATGGGGGTTGAAGTCTTATTATTTCAGCATGTCCTTGGTGCTTTTCTGAATCTCTCAGATCACTGCTCAGATAAGAGGATCCATTTAGCAATTTTGTGGTTGTTTTTGTTGTGGGTTTTTGTTTGATTGGTTGGTTTGGTTTGTAGTGTTTGTTGTTTTGTTTTTGTTTTGATGGTTTTTTACATTCAGTCAGATTGACCAGCTAAACCATTTTAAATGTTCTCTTCCCTTTATTGTAAAAGGTCAATCTGTGATCAATTCTGCAAAAGTGCTTGGGAGAGGACACACAAAGTCTTTCCTGATGACCACACCTGTTTCTGCATAAGGGCCAAATACCACTGCAGGCCTCAGTCCTGATCCTGGAGTTTTAAAGTCAATGGGAGCTTTGTTGTTTTCAATGAATCAAGGGTCAAGGAAGTGGAAAGCTTAGTGTCCTCAAAGAAGGGAGCGAGCATCAATATTGACTCTGACTTCTTTCATCTAGCCTCACCCTGAATGGGACAGGGCACACTGCAACCTTGCAAAGATTGTCACTGCATATGTGCTTTTGCTTTGCGGAAGCTCCTGCTGGTATGTGTCCCAGCAATTGTTGTGGGCTGTGGTTTAAAACTACAATTCATCACTAAACTGAACCTTCTTTCCAACTAGTGACTGGCTTAATTTTAGTTATGTTTAATATTTCTCTTCCCAAATATAACTTCTTTATTGCCTGCTAATATTAGTTTAAGATGCATGAGCCAAAATAAAAAGGGAAAAAATGCTAGGATTCTATCTAAATGTGACATGTGTAGAATGTAATCTTTCAAAATATTTAAAATTTCAGACCTTGGGTTGCTCACAAAACAGTCACTATGGGTATGTCCACACAGCAGTATTATTTAGGAATAACTGATATTATTCCAGAATAACAAAGAGTGTGTCCATGCAGCAAGCCATTATTTCAAAATTATGGCAATCTGGAGGACTCCTTACCTCGACTCCTGTACCCTCATTTCACAAGGAGTAAGGGAAGTCGAAGAAAGAGGGTTCCTCCTTCTACATCCTGATGTGTAGATAGCATCAGAAGCCGAATTAAGGTATTTTGATTTCAGCTACACAATTGACATAGCTGAAGTTGCATAGCTTAATTCGACTTTTGCCCTGCTGTGTAGACATGCCCTATGAGCTTTGAATGAGAATTTTGCACAATTTCTGGGTTTCTTGCAAGTATTTTGCACAGGAAAACTGAACTATGAAAAAGTGTAGAACAAAAGTTCTAAAAATGTCAGTTTGGAAATATCAACACTTCAGATTAAAATGGTGTTTTGACAACTGGTAATCAAAATGGTGTCTTGTCTGGGGTTTTGTTTTTTATTTATTAAAACAAACTGAAACATTTTGGATTGAGTCTATTTAACATTCTAGTCCATCTGCATTTGGTGCTCACTGCCTCAAGGGAGTTGTAGTTTGGGGACAAGAGGAACCGGTACTCCCCAAGGGACTAGGTGCTGCCACAGCTAGACTGCATTTCCCATGTATAAACTTCAGTCCTCTGAATTCATGAGGCACATGCAGCTTTCAGTTTTGTGGAAACTGAATTTTCTGTCAAATTATTTCTGTAGTAAATCCAGATCCATTCTAACACTGGAACATAGTCATTTATGATATAACTCTTTTGGATTTGGGAATACTTTTGCCATGTTACCTGCACAAGCAGATAATCTATTCAGTTACAGACTGATTATAATAAATCATCAGCAGGAAGGTTTCACTGCTTGCACTGAAAAGTTATAACTTGATGACAAGCAAATGGATTTTATAAGCTCTGCTAACCAATCAAAGTTATCACTTCTTATTCATTTTAAATGATTCTTCTCCTTGCAGTAGACTTTCTGACTATTAAATAGTTAGTATAACTTAGTCATAAGCAAGCACCTATGTGGTTTTTTTAAAGGCAACACAACAGAAATGAATTTCATGATATCCACATTCTAAAATAATACTACTAAAGGAACACACAAACCTGGCAGGGGCTGATGCTAATCTCACTGAGCCAATGGCTCATCTGATGAAGTGGGTTTTACCCAAGAAAGCTCATGAATGAGTCTAATCTAGCTAGCTAGCTATCAAGCTAGCTATCTTTTTGTTTGTTTGTTTATCTCCAAGGTGCCATAGGACTATTTGTTGTTTTTAGAGCCAGTGGGAATCACATCTGCTTTCACCTGGGTTTATATCCTGTGTTCAGTATCCTTCAGCAGTTGATAGCATCATTTAACTCAACAGCTGGATTTGACTTTGATGGGGGGTCAGGATTTCATTCATCAAAGGGAGTTTTACAGTTGACTTCAATTAGACCAGGTGTTCAACCAGTATTTTTGGTGGCAGAAGCTCACAGAGAACTAGTGCAGTCAAAGAAAGACATAGGGAAGAGGTGATGTTTTCTCCCACATGTGAATGAAGTGCACCAGAATCCTTGACATAAGTTCAAAACAAAAGACTCGTGGCTCTCCTTATCCTTCTACTTATGTACATTTATGCTGGCATAATTGCAGTGAGATGAAAAGTTATTCCTAACTTGCACTAGAGTAATCAACTTGCCCATTTTTGGTTACTACTCTTTCATTAGCAATTTTCTCATTTATCTTTTTAAAAAAATCAACCTATTGTCATTTTGCTCTGCATTTTCTGGGGCAGCACAACTAAAATGTATATTGCAAATATTTTCTTTATTGGTTTCTTTATTTTCAAACAGCTGTCAAAATAATTGCAGTTCTTCAGATGGAATTGCTTTGAAAACCATATTTATTAAACTTCTTAAAAGAAATTAATAAATATGAAGAACTAATGAAAGGGGCCACATTCAGTCCTGGAGAGTGTAGTTCTTTATTCACAGACTATACCCACTAACTCTCTGAGATAGTTCCTCAAACCAGAACGGAGACCCTTCAGTAGCTCATAGCTCACTATGAATTACTGAAGGGTCTCCGTTCTGGTTTGAGGAACTATCTCTGTGAGTGAGTGGGTATAGTCTAGTATCTATATCCTTTTTCTAAATTCTAGTTTCTTTAGTTGTACTGTCAACTAGTGTAGGCTGTCTAGACAGTTGGTTGATATTGGGTTGGATTTTCAAAAGCATTGAGGTGGATTTTCTATGACACTTGGGCTTACATCACTCAGGTGGTTTGAAAATCCCAGTTGTGGATCTCTCCCCTCTAGGACTCATGCTGAGATCATCAGCAACATATTGTAGTTCAATAAGAATGGTTCTTTATGTGAAAAGCTATGTGGAACAAAAATGATGGGCCTGATGTGCTCTTGCTCATTCCAGATTCATTGGAATCTGACTTTAATGAGGTTACTCTGGTTCAACATTACCAGGGTCCTGCCAAATTCACAGCCATGAAAAACATGTCATGGACTGTGAAATGTGTTCTCCCCCATGAGACCTGGTCATTTGTGTACTTTCACCTTATACTATATAGATTTCATTGGGGAGAGCAGTGTTTCTCAACACAGGGGTCCTGACTCAAAAGAGAGGGGGTCACAAGGTTATGGTAGTGGGCCACAGTATTGCCACTCTTATTTCTGTGCTGTCTTCAAAGCTGGGTGGCAGCTGATGGACAGGCCCCCATCCATTGTCAGCAGCAGCACAGCAGTAAAGTGTCAATACCATACCATGTCACCCTTACTTCGATGCTGCTGCCTTCAGAGTTAGGTCAGGACCCCTACAAATACACCATGACATTTCATATTTATATATCTGAAATAATGAAATGTATTATTTTTAAAACTCTATGGCCATGAAATTGACCAAAATGGAAAATGAATTTAGTAGGGCCCTAAACTCTAACATGAGAAGAGAATCTGACTATAGCAGATGAAGGGGTCAGATTTTATACCACTGAAATATGGGAAATGTAAGATTTTTAACTCATGAATTAGGACTACGGTCACCAACCTGTAGATCAGGATCTACCGGTAGATCTTGTAGCCTCTGACAGATGCTGGTACTTCAGTTGCCCTTCCACCCACTGTCATGCTGTTCCTGCCCTCTGCCTTGGAGCTACCCTTTGGGAGCCTCTTGCTTGCTGTGCAGGGTGTAGGAGGGAGAAGAGGGGGGGCTGATGTCAGGGTGTCCCTCCTCCCCCCACTTCTGTACCCTATCTCCACACAAAGAGAAGGGGATGGAGGGAGCTTGGCAAGGCAAATCTCTGTAACTCTCACACACTGTGTGTGTCTCTGTCATTCTCACAAACACACACTGTTCTTCACTCTTATCTCCCGAACCAACTCATACGGGGGTGCGGAGATGGGAGGGGTTATTGTTACTACTTTTGCCACTTGCAAAGTGTGTTTATTTTTGGTTTGTGACTGATCTGTGCATTTCATAACTTTCATTTCTCTCTTACGCTTAAATATAATCCTTCGAATAGTGAGTTCTAAAATGCCGAACCTGCCGTGGCTGGAGTCATTATCCCTGTGGTAATTGCTGCTCCTGGAAGTGTCTGGCATGTCCCTGCAGCCCTTGAGAGAGGCACAGCAGGGGGTCTCCACACGCTGTCCTTGCCTGCAGACAATGCTCCTGCAGCTCCCATTGATCAGTAATGGGGAACGGTGGCCAGTAGAAGCTGTGGGCTCAGTGCCGGTAGATGAGGGGCAGCACATGGAGCCATTGCTGTACATGCCAGCTGCTTTCAAGAGTGGTGCAGGGTAGGAGTAAGCCTGCCTTAACCCCACTGCTCCACCACCTGGAAGCCATCTCAGTTAAATGGTGCCCAGCCTGCTTCCTAAACCCCTGTCCCAGCCCTGAACCACCTCCTACCCCCAACCTCCTACTCCAGACATGAGTCCCCCTGCACCCAAACTCTTTCCCAGAGCTTGACCCCTGAAATCCCTCCTGGACCCTAATCCCCCACCCTAGGCTGAGCCCAGAACCCCTCCCAAACTCCTTGGCCCAAGACCAAAGCCTGCACCCAAACCCCTAGCCCAGCCTGATGTAAGTGAGTTAGGATGGAGGAAGAAGGGGGATAAGGTGAGGCCTTGGAGAAGGGATGGAGCAGGGGCAGGGCCTCAGAGAAGGAATGGGAAGGAAGCCAGGCAAGGGGATTTGAATTTGAGGTAGGTCTTACATTGCACTTAAATTGAAAGTGATCTTGTGGTTAGAAAGGTTGGGGACCACTGAATTAGGAATATATGAACATAGGTGGCAAGCTACATGGGCCCAGGACCTGGCTTCACCAGAGCTCGGGGCAGGGTCTCTCCCCTGGCCCCGCCTGCCAGCCCTGTGAACTCTTCCCCCATGCATGCCCCAACCCATCTGCTGCCCCTGAACAATTTAAAATGGCTCAGGGCCACCACCATCACCACCACCGGCAGCGTGGCAGGTTTGGGGGAAGGGAATATCTCCATGTGCTGCTCCCAGGACACCCAAACTCTCTCCATAGCCTGCACATCTTCCTACACCCCAATCCTCTGCCCCAGCACAGAGCCTGCACCCAGCATCCAAACTCCCTCCGAGAGCCTGCCACCACTGGATATGAAGTAGAATAGAGAAGCTATAAGTAAACCCTGAACAGTTAGTAGAAAAATGAGATTTAGGATGCATAAAATGTCTCTGTTTAGGCAAGTTCAAACTAATTTTATGAACCGTTCACCCAGCTCTAGTTTCTATCTCATTTTGTTTACCAGCTAAAAACAAATATAGCAAATATCAGTAGACCTTGAAAAATACATTAAAATTGTGCCCTGGTTCCTCCTCCTTTCAATATATCTCAGCTAAATTGAAACACTGCTATATTTTTGAGCTGACAGCTTTAAAGAAAAGATGACATGAAGTTGAAACTTTAAGAAACAATGCATTTTGGTTCCCTTTAAGAAGTTTGAGCAATAATCTACTCCAAGTTACAGCTCAAAGCACTGTTAACAAAAGCCGCCTTCAGAGTCAATAACCTATTTATGCCAGCTCCGTTAACACTATGTGTTGCCTGATACTAATTAAAGTAATAAAACACAGCATGCATATGTCCGAGAACATTCAGAATGATTCAGATTGAAAGGTGTTGTTATGGGGTGATCACCCCACACCCACCTGGAAGGGGTCAAGTTGTCTCAGAAGGCACTAATTAACCTATAGTGATCGGAAGTCATGCTAATTGCAGAGGAAGCCCATTTGAGAGAGGATTATAAAGACAGGAAGTTGCAAGCAGAAGGGGATTGTGGGATGGGGAAGTATGTGTGTGCATTCAGTTGCTCTCTGGACATAGAGAAGAGGGTAGAAGAAACCTACTGGGAAGCATAAATCCCTGGGATCCTGTCCTTGGTGGAAGCAGTTTGCAGGGAAGAAAACCTGTGAAAGGCAGAGTAGGAAGAAGCCCAGGCAAAGACCAATAAGGTGTGGGCATTAACTGATGATTATTGGGTCCCTGAGCAAGAACCCAGAGCAGCAGCTGCCCCCATTGTGTTGTCTGGGTAGCTAAACAGTTAGAAATTCAGCTTCCAGTGCTGCCAAATACCTTTGCAAACATGAGCATTCATTTTAGATTTCAAATGTAACTACTAGAGAATGAAATACTGACTGGCTGAATTTGTACCCACAAGGTACTGATGTCTGCAGAAAATTAGTAGAGTTCCATTTGGAAGGACACTGTGTAGTTGCTAAGCACAGAAATATTTCCTGGTTTTGGAGTTAGTATGAGTTCAGCAACAGTAGGGACTCAAGCAAGGGGAAATAAATGTTTTACTCTGGATCTAGATTGACTGAGTTGTTCTATAATTAGTGTATCAGTTCTTTTAAGACTAAGATTATAATGAAATATCACTAGAGATTTCTCTGTTGCTATTGGTTTTAAGACCTTGGGAATGGGCAGCAATTTAAAACCCTAAGATAGATAAGGAAGATAATGTGGTATGTTTTGCAAAACTGCACATATGATAGTACATTTTCATTATTACTATTAAGTACAGTTGACGTGCCTTTCCTACACAAGACTTTAATGGCTTCCATTTATCTTGTCTACACATAGTAGTATTTTGCAATACAAGATGTTCTGTAGGTATATCAGTGGCCATTGGGAAGGAAAAGTAGGTTATATTAATTAGATGTGTGTGATGATGCAATTGAATTGTAATAAACATACAAGAGCAAAGTAAAGGTTGTGCATTCAGTTTTAATGCTGATATTTCCTGACTTGAGTCCTTAATCAAGCATCATTAATGTCATTACTTTTTGCATGTTATTGTCTAGTATGTCTAGATACCAGCTGGCAGAAAGTATTTTAATTTCAACTCCTTTCTCCAACACTGTTGAGCCAGCAGCTGTCAATGAGTGCACTTTTATATACTGAACATACCTTAGAAAAAAAGACTGCTCCTACTTACTGTTTAGAAGACATTTTTAATAGAGATATTCTGACTAGAAATACAGTTGTTTATATACTGATTCTTTTCACCAGTGTTTATAATTCATTAAAATGGAAATAACAATGGAAGAATCATTCAGTTTATGCCACTATTATACACATTGAACAAAAATAAACACTTGACATGGCAGTCACATCTACTGGAATCTTTTCTTGCTAAAATCATTTAGGTGTATTCCTAACTTTAGCCAAATAGTTGGGATATGCAAGTAATGCAAGGTCTGCTTCTGTCTAGAAGTGGCATTTGGTGGAACGTTAGAGCAGCTATGCACTATATAAGGGGGAAAGAGAATCCTTAAACCAAAATGAGGAGTGCCTCATAAAACACCCAGCCCTTTGTGGCCAGCTGACCCCATCACCCCTGAAATGTTTTCACTGCATTTTTCACATTCTCGCTTGATATCTTACTAGATTTCTATGGGTACGTCTACACCATGGTCACCAACCAGTAGATTGGGATCTACTGGTAGATCTTGGAGCCTCTGACAGGTGATCCTGACTGGTTTGGCCAAGAGGCTATCAAGTACCTACATTTCAGCTGGCCCTCCCCCCCACTGCTGTGCATCTCCTGCCCTTTGCCTTGGAGCTGCCTCTCCTCTTGGGAGTCTCCTGATTTCTGTGCAGGGCAGGAGAAGGGAAAGAGGGGTGCTGATGTCAGGTTGCCCCCTCTCCCATTCTGTATCCTTTTTCCACAGAGCAGAGAGGGGGCACAACAGGACCAGGGATGGAGTTTGCTGGCTGCTTTAGGGAGTGGTTCAGGGCCAGGGCACAGGTGAGCCTGCCGTAGCCCCACTGCACCACCACCCAGGAGCCAGCAGCAGTGCCCAGATGGAGCCCACATCCCAAACTCCTACCCCAGTCATGAACCCCCCTCATACACCCCAAGCCCTTATCCTAGCTCTGAGCACCCCTACATCCAAACACCCTCCCAGAGCCTGCACCTAGAACCCCCTCCTACATCCAACTGCCTGCCCCAAGAGCAGCTCAGAGCCCCTCTCACACTCCAAATCCCGTCATCCAAGACCAGAGCCTGTGCCCTCAGCCCTCTGCCCCAGCCTGATGAAAGTGAGTGAGGATGGGCAAGAGAGGGAGGATGGAGTGAGCAGGGGCAGGGCCTTGGAGAAGGGGTAGGAAGGAGTCGGGGCAAGGGTATTTATATATGAGGTAGATCTTGGATTACACTTAAATTCAAAAAGTGATCTTGTGTTTAAAAAGGTTGGAGACCACTGGTCTACACTATGGAGCTATTTCGGGATACCGAAAGTATCCCAAAATAGCTACTCCATGTCTATTGAAGCAGACTGTTATTTCGGAATAGATTTCGGGTGGCTTATTCCGAGGTCCCGGTAATCCTCATTACACAAGGGTTATGGGGCATTTCAGAATAGAGAGTTATTTCAAAATTTGGCACTATGTAGACAGCACCAAATTACAAAATAAGCTATTTTGAAATAGCATCGAAATAAGCTATGCAATTTGCATAACACAAATTGCGTAATTTATTTCAAGCTAATGGTGCTGTGTAGATGCACCCTAAAAGTTTTATTGGACAATCCCAAAGACTTAATTTATATTACAATAATGCCTAGAGGTCCCAACTGAAATCAGGGTTTTATGTATGAAATTTAATTGCACATAGCAAGACCCAGGTGCTGCCCTGAATAATCTACAGTCTAAACAGAAAATGGGTGGT
Source organism: Pelochelys cantorii (assembly GCA_032595735.1). Classification (NCBI taxonomy): domain Eukaryota; kingdom Metazoa; phylum Chordata; order Testudines; family Trionychidae; genus Pelochelys; species Pelochelys cantorii. The sequence goes on from CM064327.1 coordinate 238,716,659, forward strand.
AGGAAGAGGAAGATATTATTCCCATTTTGCAGATGAGAAACTGAGGCACAAAGCTTAACAGATTTGCCTGAGGTCACAGATCCAGTCCAATGCTTAACTGCAGCTGAGAAGTAGATGCATGGTCACTTACTACTCTTCACTCACACATCCACCTCCTCTGGCTTTTCTCCTGACCCACACTGTAGACTCAAAAATGAGGTTATCACTTACGCTGAAGACATGTAACAAGCTACATGAGCATATTCACCTGATGAATTACAAAACAGTTCATGGCTCACAATCTTTGCAGAGGACACTTTGTCAACTGTTTGGAAATCCAGAGTCTGCTGTCTCTGTTTTCTATATCTGAAAGATTTGTTACCATCTATTCAAAATCAATAATTAAATTAAACTACAGTGGAGTTATTTTACATCATGTCTTTCAAACAAACTTTTTCTCCAGATGCTTTAAACATTGTATCTACAATGACAGAATAGAGTTTTTACAATCATTATATACAAATTTTATTCTCTGTGAAATTTGAGCATTTTTTATGGAATAGATGCACAAGGTTGATTTTTTTTATTGCTTATTCACTTGTATAAATACTTGGTGTAAATTCTTAGAATAACACTTGCTGTGAATAGTGATATTTTTAAAAATTATAAAATATTTTTTCATAATTTGGCCATCTCTGACAGATGTTGAACCATGAAATTGTAGCAGGAGAGAGAAAACAAGAGGAATAATCATGGGGATTTTCAGCTGAGGTGTGAGTTGAGAGAGCGTCAGTGAGGCAGATGAATAAAGCAGAGATCTGCAGTGGGGAAACTGTCATCAGCAATGGTGAGATATTTGCAGAAGGACAAAAGAATCTATACTGCAAAATGAGTGGAACGACTAGGGATGGGAGCAGACACAATGGCTGGGGGAAGAGGCATTTAATTGAACCCTGAAATGAAAAGAGCTAGCAGAATTTCCCAAGATTAAGGGTGATGTGGCTGTATGCTTTTGAACATATGGAAAGACAAAGAACAGCAGTGTACGCATGTGGGACAGCTAGTAATTAGGCAGGTCTTAGAGACAGAAATTGTAACAATCATGCTAAAAAAAGATGAAGGTCTGTATAAGGATTTCAGCTGAGGTGAAGTCAAGGCAATTGCCCTCGTAATTTGTTCTATAATAGCTTGCAAGGAGCACAACATTGTGCTTTGAGTTGCTTGCACTTCTTGAGTAAGCCTAGAACATTCTGCTTGCAGTGATGGGAAAGTAAGTGTTGTTGAGAAACTGGTTCACGTGGAGACAGTCCCATCCTGGTGCAATGCTGCAGTGGAGTTGAAGGCAATCAAGTGAAAAAAAAAGCTTACTTAGTATTAATAAAGGGAAAAGCTTACCCACCTTAAACATCAGAGAAACAAAATCTGAATGTCTGACTTCAAAAAGTAGATGCATCTTTCTCTTTCTAGAATACAATCCTGCATAGGCCACAAATTCAATTCCAATAATAATAATTAGCATTTAGATAGATGTTGAAACACTGTACAGACATTGGGTCTATTGTCCCTAGTCTTAACTCCAGTGACTTCCACCAAGTTACAGCAGCCATGAATTTGGTTCAAGAAGTAATTTGAAGTCTATAGATTATTGGTGGTGGTTAGGTTTTTCTGGCAGTTTGGCCCTGGGACAGCAGAGAGGGTCCAAATATGTTTTGTTCTTTGGGGTCGATTGGTTTGAGAAACTACCTCAAAGCTCTCAAAAATGGCTAGAGGTCTTTATCCATGATGTGGGGACATACTGAACACCACGAATAAGAGTGAGACACCCAATTCGCATTGAATTTCAATTACAGTTATTCACTTAACTGCCTTTTATGCCTTGGACAATCTCCCCTATTGTGTTTATCTTGAGTACAGCTGGATGTACCTGGGAAAACATCTTCTTAAAGAAATGTGCTCTGTTTTGGGAAGACTAAAGTAATTGGGCTTCAAACTTGGCTGAGCAGTTATTGGTGAGAATTGCCCAGTGGAAATGATATGCACTGTTAACAGGCTGTACTGATTTCATATGTTCTCTTTCTTATTAAACTAAGGGTCCAAACTTGAAAGGTGCTAAGCCTGACTTGCCTAGGAATTGAAGGATGCTCAGGACCTCAGAGGACATGTTCAGTGCCTCATAGAATCAGGGCTCAAAGCTAAAAAGCCCCTTTATGTGAGTCCCTATGCCACTTCTGTTGCTAGTCTAGCTTCAGGCTTCTTTTACACACCAAAGGAAGAGAGAAATTACTTTCTGAACAAGCAATGATGCAGAGATCTTGCTCTGAATGTCATCTAATGCATCAACCACTTTGTTGCTTCTCATGCATGGAGCAGTTTACACTGCCCACAGGCTTAGCGGTAGATTTTTTTTTGCCATTTCTTAGGGGACTCATTCTTCATGGCAAGCCTAATGAACATTTTCTGGCTATTGATGATGAAGTGGGAGCCGCAGGAGCTGGCCTGCAGAGCTTGGCTTACTAGCATTCAGCTCTCTGCAGCCAGGTCCCTCCAGCTCTCACACTGACAGAATACCTACAATGTTCTTCCCTCACATACAAATACTTACCAGTCCTGGTATCACACTGGCCATTTTTAGAGAACTGATTAGTTAGCCGCTGATGCAAAGTAACAGATCTGCTCCAGAAGTTGATGCACAATGTCCCTGGTTTGCCACGTTCCTGTGGGATGCCATCGGGTCAAAGGAACACCTGGGTTCTGCTACAGAAAAGAGGCTGGAGCAGAAGCCAATAACAAAAGGGTTAAAGACTGGCCAATTGTATTCACAGGAACAGTTGTATTGGATTATACATTTAGGTGCCTGCTGTGCTAGCATTTAAGGGAATACTAATCCGTAATCCGTATGCAGATCCGTAAACTGTGGCTAGCAGAATAGGCATGGGAAAGAGAACCTGTGCAATGAGGGAGCCTTCCTATGACTAACCAGGCTTGTTGATGAATAAAAGTGTGGTGAGCATCCTAGGAGGTGTGCTGTATACATGCATATGGAGGAAGATAGGAGCCTTTGCTTGCACGTTCTCCTTCCCACACCCTATGAAACTCCTGTGTGCATCCACAATGTGTTTCCTTGTTGGGGAATGCCAGAATCGTTCAGGGTCCTATACCCACAATAATGGAATTCAGTTAATTCCTTGTAGCTAAAGGATACAGAAACTAGACAGGCGCTATCACTTTTCTTTTGTCCCAAGGTGATAATCTACTATGTAATCTATTTTCACATCTCATCCATCATGTAAATAAAATGTGGAACAGCCCAATGTTTCTTCAAGAGGCTATTAGACTGCTAAGGCAAATATTTCAGACTTGATTAGATTACATACCTATACGTGGACCTCAGATTACAAACGAACTCTTCACTTTACTTTTAACTTGAATGTAGAGAAACTTGCTGGGCCATAATCAGTGATGAACAGAAGAAACCTCTTAAATATAGTGTTCTCAGTAGTGATATAATAAAATCATTAACATGGTACAGTAAAAGTAACATTTCTACTTACTTTTATTTTCAAGGCCACATAAATCCCTGATGATTTTTTCCTGACGCTTGATAGGCAAGGTTTTGTATGAAATGTATTAAATGTTGGTTTCTGTTCAAATAGTTTTTAGGAGTTTCCAATTTTTTTTCTCAGGCAAAAGAAAAAAGAGAACACAACTAAACAATAGTTAGCAGGGTAAGGCATAAAGATGAAGGCTTCCGGGGAACTATAGGGATGGGAAGCTGTCCTCTTGTGAAGACTAGCTTTGATGGAACAAGCGAAGAGTGAGAAGGGGCTTTCGTTATCTGTACTGACCATCTCCTGCAAGGTCCTGATGGTCTTCTATTCTCCTGGAAGCCACAGTTGAACCCCTTCCTATTTAAGGCATTGGGAGTTGAGTACCCCTGCATGAGTGGTCCTTACCCCCAGAAAGGTGCAGCTTTCTGTTATTAAAATGTGTTTTATTAAAACTAAAGTTCAAAAAATATCTCTGGAGCATGTCACGTCTCCTTTCATCAGTAAAGAACACAACCTCCTAAGGTGCTGAGTGTTCTCAAGCTCCCACTAAATTCAGTGAGAGTGGAGGCTCTAATTCAGCAAGGCATGCAAGGCATCTTTAACTTTAGGGATATGCCAGAATCCCCGCATGTTCTGGCTTGCTTAGTGTACTGCACAGTCTGGGCCAAAGCTTTCAAACTCTGTGGGTTCCATTTAATCGAGCCATATGAAGATCCTAACTTACTTAAGGGTCCCTGACAGACTTTAGATTTAGATGTAGTAGTTCCTTCATTCTTCTTTGCACAGGTAACATTTTCAGTGTAATTTTAGTGCTATTGTTTTTGATTTAACTAACTAGCTAAATAAATAAATTTTGCTAGCTAGCATAGCAAGCAAATATATTTGGGCTTGCCACACACTTGCATTAAAGTGAGGTGAATTCCTTGGTGCAGTGCTATTTCTCTGCATTTTCAGTATATGTTATCCATGCAACTCTCACAATTGAACTAAAAGCCCAACAGAACAGTAGGAAGGAGTGATGAGTGAATGGAATTAATATAGAGCAGAGTACAATTAACTTAATCAAATTATATCCAGATACAGTCCATTGTAAAAATGAAACTCAGCTAGAAATTGCATTTCCTAAAAACCTAGAGAATGTCATTATCCTAAACAGAATGATTTGTTTGCTAAAGTAATGGCATGTAGCAAAATGTGAGGTGGCTATTCTCTTTTGGGAAGTATTTACTCTCATTTCAACACATTTACTACCTAGTTTCCATTGGGTGGTTCACATATGTCCTGTTTCTTGGAGGGTTTTAAACTGGTTCTGAGTATGTTTGCAAGATAATATGTTTTTTTCTGCATGTTCACATATTGTTTCTGTGCAAAACTGACAGATGCCACACACTGGTACACATTCCGATAGTCAATGTCACATTTAATTATGTATACAGAGAAAAGAAATGCATAATTTTGGCTGTTGAAAATTCCTGTAAGCAGTTTTTATGGTACTGAGCAAGCATGCAAGTGCCCAAAGTAGTCCTGTCATATATAGGAATATTTAGCACACTCTATATTATTTGATTATGCTGGTACTGGGGCTTTTCCTCCTCCCCCTCCCTCACTCCCACTTCATGCTCTTTCTCCTTTTTCTATGGTTTTTTGAGTGGCATCTTTAAGACCAATTATGCTCTATCATTATGGCTGCAGGAAATTGGTCTTACATTTCCCAACTGTAGAAATAATCAGCAATAACTATGCAATATCAAGCTGCTACCTTTTTAATGAGCTAAGCAGCATAACCACTAATTTATGGTAACTTCAACTTCCCTTGTGACAATAAAAATACATTAACTTTTATTTTTAATAAAGGCAATACAAAAACACCAGAATTACTATACTGAGAGAGAATAATCATAAGCATATGTGTGAATGAATTAACATCTCCTGTTAATTTTACTACTGTTGAATAGGATTCATAAAGTCCCATCTTTTTTTTTTTTAAGTTGAGCCTTTAATTGTAGTGTTACTTGCTAATGTTCTTATAGGATACAAGTGGCTATAACCCATTTTCAAAAGGACCATGAAGAGTAAGGAACCAAAGTCATGCAGGGCCAGATTTATAAAAGTAATTAGGTGCCTGACAGAGCAAGTGCTTTGGAAAAATCTAGGTGCTTTGGAAAAATCCCACTAACTCTTTTTTAAACCAATAGGAGTTACATTTTTTTCTAAAGTTGATTAGGCATCTAGCTGCATCATTAGTCATGTAAATATCTTGGAGAATCTGGCCCCTAGGCACTTTTCAAAATGACCCTTGTAATCTTTAGGTTGAAATTTTCCCAATATTAAGCTGTTAATAATAATAGTGCAATAAAACCCAGCTTAGTTTTCTGGTTTGGGCCTCTAGGTTGGTTACAGAAAATTTACTTTGTAGCAGAACACTAGGTGACATTTTGATAAAACCAAACCCCTTTGAATAAGGAAAATGTTTAGTTAAGCAAACAGGCATGCAATTACCATGGACACAATACTACAATTATACTTACACTCCAAGAGGAAATAGTGTATCAGTGGGTCATCAGTCCCCCGCCAACAGTGTGAAGTTCAGGTTTATAAGCCTGGAACTTAATGGTGCCCTTTTGATGTTAATTGGAGCTCCCCTGCAATTTAGCAAAACTGTTCCTTTTATAATTAATTATAATACTAATTAACATTAAACTGCCCTTTACCATAAATATATTTCCATCTCCTCATTGGCACTATACATTACACGTTATTTAAAGAAACGGTTAAGCCAGTACTTTCCCATACTATCAATGCAGATACCATTTGAATAACATTCACAATTCTTAAAAACACTCATTAAAAACCTGTAACAACCAGTTACAGCAATAACCTAACTTTGGGTCACATCTTTACTAGCTTCCAATCTCCCATCATAATCCACCCAATTTATCTCCAATTTTCTCACATTCGCAACCCCAGTTTCCACTATTCTCCTATACTTAAGCCCAACACCAATATTTCCAATATACTCCAAGTTTCCAATATGCTCCTATACTTAGGCCCATCACCTAATTAGACTTCTAAATTGTTGGTATCTGAAAAATTTACCATTATGTCCACTGCATAACTTGTTCTTCAACAAAATTAAGGGTGAGATTTTAAAAAATGGATGCCTAAAGTTAGCCTTCTAATCTGGGCTTTAAAATAATTTGACTTGATTTTCAAATGTTCTAAGTCAGTAGTTGCCAGACTTTTTACTAAGACAAACCACCAACGGCCTTTTGTCTCTTTGATCCACCACTACCTATATGCACCCTCCACCCTGGAACCACCACTATGGTCCCAGCCCAGTGAAAAAGGGAGATCCCGAGGCACTGGGACTGGAGAGAGACCCTGCTCTGCACTCACCCCACAGTTGTGGCTGTTGTCCCTAGGGGCTGAGCCCAGCTCCCCACTCTGGGCACTGCAGCCTGGCACACAGGGGTGCACAACTACTCATGTTTGGTCCAGCTGCCCCACTGAGCCAACCCAAATAAGAACATAAGAATGACCATACTGGGTTAGACCAAAGGTCTATCTAGCCCAGTATCCTGTCTGCTGACAGTGGCAAATACCAGATGTCCCAGAGGGAGGGAGCACAACAGATAATCCTCATGTGATCCCTCCCCTGTCACCCACCTCCAGAGAAACAGAGGCTAGGGGCACCATTCCTACCCATCCTGGCTAATAACCAGTGATGGACCTAACCTCCATGAATCTATCTAGCTCTTTTTTGAACTCTGTAAAGGTTCTAGCCTTCACCACATCCTCTGGCAAGGAGTTCCACAGGTTGACTATGCACTGAGTGAAGAAAAACTTCCTTTTGTTTGTTTTAAACGTGCTGCCTATTAATTTCATTTGGTGACCCCTAGTTCTTTTATTGTGGGAATAAGTAAATAACTTTTCCTTATTCACTTTTTCCATGCCAGTCATGATTTTATAGACCTCTATCATATCTCCCCCTTAGTATCCTCTTTTCTAATGGCTCTGTGACCCTGTGTGCCAGACTGGAGTAGGCTCCACTCCTGGGACAGGGCAAGTACAGGGTAAGCTCACTTCCCATCCCCCCACGTCCCTGCCCTTTCCCCACACTGGGCCTATAGAAACATATTTTTGCCTAAGCCTGGACCCAGTGATGGGTTAATTCAGCCCTGTACACAATTAAGGGCTGTGTAGCCACTTAATTCGAATTAGCTGGAGGCTAGCCCTTCCCAGGTTGCACTGGTGGCCACTCTGGGCCAAACCAGGGAAACTCTTCTGCCCCCCTCCCGGCCCCGGAGCCCTTGAAGGGGCACAGTCTGGCTACAGTGCTTGTGCCAGTTGCAAGCCTGCCAGCACCGAGCCAGCAGACCCTGCACCGGGCACAGCATGAGCCAGCCACCCGCTGCCACCCAGCCCTCCGCCTCTTCCCAGGACCAGGCTGGCGGCTCCCAGGAGTCTGCCCGGGGCCGCAAGAGGTGGGCGCCCGCCTGGTCTAGTGCGGAGATCGTGGACCTCATCGAGGTTTGGGGGGAGGCCTTCAACGTCCACGATCTCCGCACTAGCCACAGGAACGTGGCCGTCTACAGCCGCATGGCTGCCAGCCTGGCCACCAGAGGCCACATGCGAACCCAGGAGCAGGTTTGCATGAAAATCAAGTTGGTCCAGTGAGACCCCCAACCCTGAGCTTAGAACATAAGAATGGCCATATTGGGTCAGACCAAAGGTCCATCTAGCCCAGTAGCCTGTCTGCCGACAGCGGCCATCACCAGGTACCCCTGAGGGGATGGACCGAAGACAATGACCAAGCGATTTGTCTCGTGCCATCCATCTCCAGCCTTCCACAAACAGAGGCCAGGGAACACCATTCCTACCCCCTGGCTAATAGCACTCCATGGACCCAACCTCCATGAATTTATCTAACTTCTCTTTAAACTCTGGTGTAGTTCTAGCATTCACAGCCTCCTGTGGCAAGGGGTTCCACAGGTTGACTATGTGCTGTGTGAAGAAGAACTTTATTTATTTATTTTATTAGTTTTAAACCTGCTGCCCATTCATTTCATTTGGTGTCCTCTCGTCCTTATATTATGGGAACTAATGAAGAACTTTTCTTTATTCACCCTCTCCACACCACTCATGATTTTATATACCTCTATCATATCCCTCCTCAGTCTCCTCTTTTCTAAGCTGAAAAGTCCCAGTCTCTTTAGCCTCTCTTCATATGGGACCTGTTTCAAACCCCTAATAATTTTAGTTGCCCTTTTCTGAACCCTTTCCAAGGCCAAAATATCTTTTTTGAGGTTAGGAGACCACATCTGTACACAGTACTGAAATTATGGCATACCATAGTTTTATACTTCCCCTCCTCCTTCTTCCCCTGGCTTCCCCTTTCCAGCTCCCTCCTCCCAGGTTTCCCCCTCCCCTCTCCCACCCTCTCTCTTCCCCTCTCACACCTCCTTTTCCCAGTTTCCCCAGAGGTTAATCCCCCCCCCACACACACACACAGTTTTGTTAAATAAAGAGAGTTTCTATTTTTGAACACGTGTGCTTTATTTTTTACATCAGGAAGCAGGGTTAGGGAGGGGTAAGTGGAAGGAGGTGAGGGAGGAATGGGGCACGAGCCCCTGATGGGGAGGACTGGGGTGGCTCTGCGGGCTCCTCGGGGTGGAAGCTCTCCTGCAGGGCCTCCTGGATCCTGACAGCCCCCCGATTGACACCCCCGGATGGCAGCCTGCAGCAAGTGCAGCCGGGCTGATGGCCGAGTGCTGTGATGTGCCGAGTGTGGGCACTCAGGGCACTCCAAGACAGGACTGCTTTGCTGTCCCTCATCGAGTTAGACAAGCAAGCAGGGAACCCTGAGAACTGTCTGTCCGGGATGGGGGTCGGGTCCCTTTAAGCACAGCCCTCGGCTAGCCTGAGGCAGCAGCTCCACACTCTTAAGTCCTAACCTGATGCCCTGCCGGCACTGGTTCCGGTCAGCCTTAACTTTGTTCAGGATCCACTCAATGTGGACATGCTATTTCGAATTAGCAAAACGCTAATTCGAATTAGTTTTTAGGGTTAGATGCACTAATTCGAATTAGCTTATTTCGAATTAACTAATTTGAATTAAGTTAGTTTGAATTAGTGCTGTAATGTAGACATACCCTAATAGTTTTGGCTTCATTGGAACTTGTTTTCCCATAATATTCCTATAGCAGATGAACAATAAACCTCATAATTTGACTTCCAGTCACATCTCATCGGTTACTAAGACTCTTTCGGGGAAGGGCTAACTCTGTTTTTACAAATGATGAAAACGATGTATAGAATGCTTAAAGGGCAATGTTAATTTAAAATATTCATCTTTTTTAAAAGCTATTTTAAGAAGTTTAAGGAAGTTATGTTTAGGTATTAGGCCTGCCTCTTGCTGATCCTAGCAAATGTTGTAGTTTTAACAATTTCATCAAGACTATACATAAATTGCTGCCAAATACCCTATTGAACAAATTGAAAAGATTAGAGAAAGCAATTTTTCTCTAATCATTTGGTTACGTGGTATCAGAAATTATTTGTAACAATAGTATATGTTTCCAGTCAGAACAATGTGATTTTTTTTCTGTCGATGAGACCCCTGTAAGGACTTTGTAAAGGTTCCTCACAAAGTTGAGAAAAGAACCTAGATCTCCTGATGCCACGGCCCTGGCTCTAAGGCATGAGACTGTCTTCTTCATCTTAGGGGCACGAGGGGACAAGATTAAGGACAACATTTCAAGCTTTTCCACTGCAAATGCCATGCTTATGTCCCTCAAAGTCCAATCCTTAGCATTATTTGAACCTCATATTTTGCAGTTTCAGTGATACTGTACTGTATGTAGCATGCCAGCACGGGGTCCTTTAATGGATTCAACACTGAAAGAAACTGACTCCATTAAACCGAAGTACAGGCTTTTAATTCCCTTTGGTTGTAAGCGTCCATTTATCACTATCTCACAGCATCCTGCATTCAAATCAAACCTGCCAGTTGCTTAGAGCTCTAGTTGTATTTAATGTAGTTTAAAAAACCTCATTTTTCCCTCCCAGGTACAGACAGGTTCCTTTTAAGCTATTCTGAGTAGGCATGTTTTCTTCTGACATTAAAGGGCACCCAGTTTGTAAGGGTGAACATTAAATTTAGGACATAGAGTTCATATGACTGAAAGCAAAATGAGGGCAGAGAGAGATAGAAACAGAGAGGCCAACAGCCTTGCTGGGCCCCGAGTGAGGTGGGAGCTCCCAGATGGGGTAGGGCTTCAAATAGAGGGAGTGGGGCTGGGGCAGCCAGCCCTCAGTGCTGCCCAGAGCACTCTACACCCCTCCCCCCTGGGGTAGCCCTTACAGCATCCTGGAGCACGCAGTGCAGTGCTCTGGTAGTGATGTAAAGGGCCCGGGCCCTTTTGAATTGCCAGGCCCTGGAGCAATTGCCCCTGCATTGGAGTGCCTACATAGAAATGTCAGTCAATATAGGGTAAAGCAGCTTATGAATCACCTTTTAGGTGGTGCGTGTGCATATTCTAGCACAAGAGATAACAATATTGTAAATTTAAAAGCAATTAATAATTATCTAATGCTGGATAACACTGAGTTTACTGTCAAGATTCACTGGGTTTTGCCGTTTCCTTTTTCTAGAAAACAAAATCATGTTTTGCCCTTCCTTGGTCAAAGTTTTCAAACTGAAAAATCCAAGCTGAAAGTGTTCAAACTGGAACACAGGGGATCTGAGTTTGATTCCAGGTCTTGCCTCAGAGATTTTTTTGACCTAGAGCATGTTGTTTAATCTGTGTCCCAGCTTCCCTTCTGTAAACCGGAATGAGGCGAAAAGGAGAAATTATTTCTCCCTTTCTCTGTCTTCTCTCTTGTGATTGAAAGCTCTTTGGAGGAGGGACCTGACCTGTAAATGCATTGGCTAGCATCTTGGGGTCTCCACATGCTGTGCTGCTACAATTCGAATAGCTCAGCTGTGAAGTCTATTTTCCCCTTCGTGGTGTGCAACCCATTAACACTGGGTTAACTAGGCATATGTATAGGAGAGGGAAGAAAAGACCATTCGGAACTCTGAAGCCCAAGGGGAGGATTGTGTTCGGCATTTAACTGAGGAAAAAGAAGGCTCTGGGCTTAAATAAGGGAAGATCGACAATACAGCAGGGGAGCAGTTATGACCCTTCCAGGAGCTGTACTCCAAAGACTGGATTCTACCATGCCTTTGGGAGCAATGGAACTGAGCATTTGCATGCAAAACCACCTTTCTATGGAATTCCCCAACAGTGCTAAGGTCTATGCATTAGTTAACTCTTAAGCCCTCAAGAGAAACAGTGCATATGGGATTTAAGTGCATAAGCTTTGTACTGGGTCTCCGCCTGGGTGAAAGCTTCACTTCGTGAATTTAGCATAAGTGCAAACTGCCACACTGGAAGCCCTTCAAACTGGAGTCCTACCTTCACCCACACAACAGAGAGAACACAAAGGAGTATACAGCCAGGAGCAGTTCAAGGATCCCTGCCTCTCTCCAGTCAGCCAGCCTTGCGCTCTCATGAAAAGATCATTACCAACTGTGAATTATGACACATGTTCCTCTTCTTGAAAAACTTACAAACCTTTAAAAATAGCTATTTTGATAGTAGCTAGAGGCCTCAATTTAGAGCAAAGGTAGATGCTGTAGATACACACAGTAGGGGGCATCCCAGCCCTGATTTACTGTCTAAATAGACAAGGCAGACAAAAGGGAAAGGACATATTGTCCCCGTTTTACCCCGGGCACCTGAGGCACAGAGAGTGTGTACCTTGTCCAGGGTCATGCAGAGAGTTTGTGGCTCAGTCATGGAACTGAACTCAGGTCTTCTGAATGCCAGCCCAGTGTAATATCAGACCTCCTCTGTAGTTTGAGAGCTGACTAGTTAAAATTGTGGGTAGAGAGTCGCAGATTATCAAGTATTCACTGACCATAAGCACTGTCTTTCTTGATCCCCACTCTACACTTTCTGCCAATGCTCCATCCCTACCCTGCCTCTTCCTGCTCTGTTCCACCCCCTCCCAGCCCTCCTGCACGTCTCAGAACAGCTGATCACTGGCGGGTGGGAGGCTCTGAGGGAGGAAGTGGAGCTTATTAGTGAGGTCCACTGGTGGGAGGTGCTGGGGAAGGAGCTAATCCGGAGAGGGGCTGCTGGTGGGTGCTCCAGCCCTAGATCGCCTCAGAGTCAGTGCCCACTGAGAGTTGGAGATTTGATTAGGTTTCAGGTGCCTCACAAGCCCTTGGGATAATCAGCATTCTACTGAATAAGAGTGGAAGAATTCAGACTACCGTTTTGAAGTATGAAGACAGAAAACATTAAAGAAATTATACACGCCAGCACTCTGTTTGGCATGGACTGTTTCTTTCCCCACTATTGATTTGCAGTGGTGTCTTGTAATTTATTCATGCAAGGAAACTATGATGGATGATGTAAATTATTCTGTTTTTCCCTTTTGACTTAAACAATAATTGCCAATATCTCAGGATAATATGGAAGTATACGGATAAGACAATATATTCCATAGTGTTTTGAATTGTGGGGTGAGGGCATTAAGGGGCTGGTAGCTGGGAAAGAAAAGCTCACTATTCAGCAATAATGTCCTTCTGAAAGGTGAAAATGTTACTTTAAGGAAATCATTTGGCCCGCAATATTTTAAAACTGTATGTTATGGGGGAATGCTATCAAATCCATGTGAAATTAAAAGATGACCAACTTTAGACTCCAATAGTCCTACTTCAACCTTTAGTTCACTGCAAGAAATTCAAGATCAGTGGGTTTGATTTTGAGAATACAAGTTCTGGAATAAAACAATGTTTCCTAAGGCTGTCTCTTCTGCAGCTCACTAGGGATGGAGGACTAGGAATAAAATTAAGAACTGGAAAATAAAATGTAAAGCAACTCAGAGACAGTCAGCCATTCTGTATCTTACTACATCCCAGTTCATTCTGGGTATAAACTAGCTGTCTGCAGCAGTGACACAACTGATGAATTTGTTCCATTATATACTACTAATGACAAGTATTGATCTTATTTTTAAGGAACCATTTCTAAGCCCCATGTTGTATGATACACAAATAATAACAGAAACACCTCAAGGCTCCAGCACTGAACATGACCCATTTCTGCCAATAACTGTACACACACACAATAAGAGTCCCTACTCCAAAGAGTTTATAATTGAAATACACAAGACAGACAAAAAGAGGGAGGAAAGAAGCATTGTTAATCCCCATTTTATAGATAGGGGTATGTCTACACTGCCACCCTAGTTCAAACTAGGGTGACTAATGTAGGCATTTGAAGTTGCAAATGAAGCCCGGGATTTAAATATCCCGGGCTTCATTTGCATCTTGCTGGGAGGGCGCCATTTTTAAATCCCCTTAGGTCAAACTCCATGCCCGCGGCTACACGCGGCACGAAGTAGGTAGTTTGAATTAGTGGAACGAATTAGTGGAATGAGGTGTACCGGTAGTTCGAATTAGAGATCCTAATTTGAACTACCTACTCCGTGCCGCGTGTAGCCGCGGGCACGGAGTTCGACCAGGGGATTTAAAAATGGCGCCCGCCCGGCAAGATGCAAATGAAGCCCGGGATATTTAAATCCTGGGCTTCATTTGCAACTTCGAATGCCTACATTAGCCACCCTAGTTCGAACTAGGGTGGTAGTGTAGACATACCCTGAGGGATTGTGGCACTGAGGGATTAAATGATATGCCCAAATTCACAAAGGAAGTCATGGTAGAGCTAGGATTTGAATCCATATCACCTCAGTCCCCTTCCAGGGTCTTATCCCAAGGCTAGCCTTAGTCTCTGATTATGCTCCATGACATCATATCTTCCCAAAGGGAGCCAGGGAAGAACATGCTCTAGGTTCATAGTGCTTCCACAAATTAAAGCTTCTTCTTAAAACTACATAAACCCTCATTCTCTGTGACCATCAATTCCTAGATACTTGTGTAGGTTCTAATATGGCAGGTTATATTTGTATGATTCATAGGACAGTGTTTGGGGCTAAAAATCTTTCATCCAGATTCCAAGCAAAATGTTGTCTCTGGATGGGGATAGGTACAAAACTAGCTTTGGTTCCTTCATTTTGGTTTGTCACGAAACTTGTCACTTGATAGGCCAAACAAGTCAACATGCATAACCCAGCTCACCAATTTTCATTCTCAGCTTTCCCATTGCCTTACTTGGTTCAAATGAATTGGGACCTGAAACTAAGGAAGTTCATTCAAAGCGATGTAAACTACAGTGTGCCTGTATGAGATGGCTACATTACTGCCCATTGCTCTATTGGTCAGAAAGCTGATGAGTTGGAGATCTTCTCCAGCACTTGTGTCCTTATTATTCAATTACATTAGGGCTACGTCTACACTGCCAGTTTTGCCAGCAGTGAGTATGCAAATGAGACGCCGATTAGCATATCACCGCACCTCATTTGAATAATGTACACAAGCTATTTTTGAGGAAAAAAAGGTAGTGTGAACGTTCTCTTTTTGTGCAAACCCCGCTTTTCCCGCCAGATCCTTATGCCTCGAAAAAGGAGGTTTACCGATCTGGCGGGAAAAGGGGTTTTTGCGCAAAAAGAAAACATCCACACTACTTTTTTTTCTGCAAAAACCCTTCGCGCAAAAACTGCTTGCATAAATTATTCAAATGAGGTGCAGCAATATCCTAATCCACACCTCATTTGCATACTCACTGCTGGCAAAACCAGCAGTGTAGATGTAGCCTAAGAGTTTCATTTTGCGTCCCTACTGCCAACCACCCTTCAAAGTGACCTAAAGATTCCATTGCTTTTGCCACTGCAAAAGTCTAGTAGCTTAGAAATTTACTCTCACTGCAGCAATCTACTAAAGGCACC
Source organism: Pelochelys cantorii (assembly GCA_032595735.1). NCBI lineage: Eukaryota > Metazoa > Chordata > Testudines > Trionychidae > Pelochelys > Pelochelys cantorii. Next base: position 238,732,084 of record CM064327.1, read on the forward strand.
ATCATGTTAGCTTGACTTGCTTATTCAAAACCCTTCTTAATTTATCATGTTGTCCTCTGGTGAAGCTCCCAGTTCATTATCAGAGGTAAGGGTGGTCAGGAAAGTAATGTCTCTTCATCCTGTGATATGAATGGTCCCTTTAGCCCAAGGGCCAATATACCAGAGTCCAACTTGTAAAAGAAAAATCCATATTCCAGTGCCTAATCTGTCTTTGCCATGAAAACAGAATGCCTACTAACAAAATTACACCAAAATTGTGTATAATAGCAATATAGGAATGGACTGTAAACCCACTAATGATTTATGGAAAATGTATTCCTATGCTAGTGAAGAAAATGTGCAAATACGTTTATAGTAATCAACATACACCATGAGTTACCCATAGTACCTGCAAACTGTTCAAACTCATTAACACAAAATTTAATTTGTACTAATCAGCTTGAGGCAAGGGGGAAAAAATTAGCTTGACGTGTTAATTTTGCATTTTTACAGCAATGCCCAATTTGCCTCACCATGCTAGGCCAATTTTATATACGTGTTGTGTGTGCGTATGTTGCAGTTGTCTCAAGCAGAAGTACCATGCTATGAGATGTTTCTACTTTTCCTTTGTATTAGAAGCAGTCCTTCTTCATGTCTCACATTTGAAGTATCATGCTTTCTTTTTTATCTCCAGTCTGCTGATGGTACTAATGTTTAGTGACAGTTACTCAGTACTAATGATCACCTTTGGGGATTTTCAGAGTGCTTGTCTCTTGCTGGTCATTGGTGAAATGTAATCAATAAATCTGCCAGCCAGGTTTTTCGTGTTGCCTTTCCTGTTGGAATTGAATGAACACTACTATTAATGATTTGTGATGTATTCCCCTTCGCACAAAAGTAACCACGGATGGGAATAATGCCAGTTAAATTGATCTATGAAACGTGTTGTAAAATGGTAGATAAATGAAGGGGAAATAAATGAGCATTATTTGGGGTTGTGTCTGGGTGTAATTCTTGCCTTAAAGAAAAGAGGAAGAAAGAAAAGTTGTTCCAGCTTTTTTTTTCTTTTCTTTTCCATTAAGTTGTTCCAATCTGTTTCTTTCTCTTTCTAACTCATGCCAATACACAGATGAAATATTTTCAATTTTTGTATTCAGCAGTGAGGTATGCACATTTTTCATTTAAAAAGAAAGACGCTCCCATGTGTTTTCTCTGCAAGTGAGCTCATGTCCTCTGTCCTTATTGTAGCATAAGAGCTTTAGCAGCTAAGAGTTAAAAGTAAACCATGTGTGATTTCTCATCTGTCAGTTCATTATATAAATCACTGTACCTAGTAAACTGACATTTATTCTTAATTATTGATTAGAACAGTAATTCTTCCAGTCTTTCCAATCTTTTGACATCAAGTAATAAACATTTAGTTACATGCCAAATGGCTTTCTAGAAATGTATGTACCGTGCCTCTGATTAAAGTATTATTTACTTTGGGTCAGATCCTGAAATGAGCCATGTACTCGCTACTCCCATGAGAAGTTAATTTTGTCTTCAAATGTTAGCAGAGACATTATTTAGGGGTAGAGAGCTCAATACGCAGAAGAATGGGTCCTTATTTATGTGTTAATAGGCCACCTAATCCCAATTTTGCTTCTACTTGTGTTTCACTGCTGAGGGGCAAAGGCTAAACGTAGCAAGAGGATAGCAGAAGATGCAGTAGGAGACTGCCGGCATAGATGTACTTGTAACACCAAGGCAAATGGACTGTGATACTTTTAATGGTGCATATGATTTCAGTCCCTTAATTTGTTTTCTGAACTGCTTCTTTGGTTCATAAACAGGAGAGAGGAAGGGCCATGATCTTGTGTAATTAATTACCCTCTTTAAGGGCTAAACCTTTTAAAAATCTGATTTCTGTAACTATCCAAATGTTAAAAGTTGTTAAACTTGAAAAAATAATTATGTAGAAAAATTTCCCAGCATGGCCAGATGCAGGTCTTATGTTGGCTGACTGCTGCTGATGTTACACCCTATACAATCAGAAGACAATTGACTCATATATTCAGTGATGCTTTTAACCAGCTTCCAAATAAAAAACTTTCAAATGGTCTTTGAACATCTCTCCCTTCCTTCCTCTCTCCCTCTCCCTCCAACAGCAAAGAATCCATTTGGAGCTTCTGGCTTTTGAAAGATTACTGCAGACCCTATATGAAACAATATGGACTGGAGACCTCTTCTAATTTGAATTAGAAATATACATCTAGGCCCTGAACAGGCAAAGATTTACGTACATTCTTAGCTTTACACACTGTGATTGGTACCACCAAATTAATGGTGCTGTCCTCAGTGTATTCATTGAGAAACATGTGTGAGACTTTGAAAGATTGGAATCCACTCTTTTCAGCTGGTTTAGTTGTTGTTTTTTTTTACTTTTACCACCACCACAGGAAAAAGGAAAGGTGACTTTGTGTTGTCTATATGATATCTTGATCTTCGTAGCAGGACAGGACCCTCAAGGCAAATGTGAACAGCTTTGAAAATTAGATTTATTAACATAATCCTCCCATAAAATGAAAATATTTTAACCCCAGACATTTGTAAAATCATTTAAAAATAATCCATTGAGGTAACGCAATCCAAAACATAACCAAAAATTCAACATGAAAAGTAGATGGTCCTATGTATGAGCACATTTTCATTTAATCTTAAGTATAGTGGTCAATAATAAACTACGTTATGAAATATACATCTGTGTGTTCTAAAACCCTTATCACTGCAGTATATAGGTGTATTTGAGTGTATGTTTATATCATAGTCATGTAAATAATGTATCTGATGGTTTTTAACAACTATTTAGATGGATATTTAATACTAGCTGGGAAATGAGGTTTGTTCCCCTGTGAAAAACTTCAACTTTTTCAGTTTTTTCTCAAAAAACAAAAACATTTTTAGTTTTTCAATGAAAACCCCAAATTTTCAACAAAACCAGAGAATTTTCATAAAAAATAAAACCCCTCAGCTGAAAAGCCATTTCCTGTTGGGGGAGAAGAGGGGGAAGGAAGAGGAGGAGAAAAGAGAAGGGGGTAGAGAGAATGGTTTAATGATTAGGATAATACCATAGGACTTGGGCAACCTGGATTCAAGTTTCTACTCCAACACAGACTTTCTGTGTGACCTTGGGAAAATCTCTTTGCCTCAGTTCCCTCATTCATGAATGTTGTTAATAGAACTTCCCTGTCTCAAGAGAACATTGTGAGGACAGACATGTTTAAAAGATTGTAAAGAGCTCAAATAGAAAATTTTAACTCTAGCTGCCACACTCTGCGTCTCAGAGGCTATGTCTACACTGCAGAGTTTTTCCAGGATATCCTGGAAAAACTCTGCCACATCCAGGGAATGCACCTGCTCTTCAGGAATTTTTTTCAGAAGAGCAGCCTCACTATTTCAGCATCCCTGTAAACCTCATTTTATGAGGAAGAAGGGATGTTTCGGAAAAGGGGTTTTGCTGACATTTGGCCCAGTGTAGATGGGCCAAATGTTGGAACAACCTCTTCCGAAAAAAGAAGTGGAAAAAGGTTACACAAATTGCAAACCGCTTTTTCCTAAAGAGCAGTGTAGTGTAGACATAGCCTAACTGAACTTGTAAGAAACATAGGATATCCTAAATCAGCAGTTTTAACAGCAAAAAACAGTTATAAATTGTGTTTGACTCTTAGCAGTGAATTAGGCTACAAAGCACTTTATCTAATAAACTGATGTGATAGTATCTGGATAGTAGTAGCTGGGTGCTGATAGAATATTTAAATTTATTGGAAGATTTGCTAATAATTATTTGCAGAGCAAATTATTTGAAAACAAATCTTCCAGCTGACTCTAAATACCCTGTTCAGATATGATGGTACAATCAAAAAGCTTTAGCTACATAGCATATAATTTTTCCATTCCTCACCTGGTACAGAGTTCCTTTTGAAAACATGCAATAGATTTCTAGGCCTCCAGGTAGAAATGTCCTTGTGTTTCTCCTGAGGATAACTGATCTGAAAGCAAACATGCTCTGCAATGCTTGGGATGTTTCTGAGCAGCAGAGACCTATGGCAGGCATGTGATTGGCAGGTCTATTAGGGGCACTCTTTTTTGTTTTGTCACATTTCCTTTCTCTATGCAGGGATCAGTGTTGCCAATATTTACTACTGGGCACAGCAACCAAGAAGCCCATGAGGCTCCTTACAAGTAGTAACATTTATGCTCAGTAGAAAGTGAGACAGAATTAGGCCCTGGGATGATAATTTTTCATTATAAAACTTTTTTGTTTTTTTTAATATTTACATCTCAGGCTATGTCTACACTACAGAGTTTTGTTGGAAAAACAGCCGTTTTTCTGACAAAACTTGAGTTACATACACACTGCAATCGTGTTCTTCTGAAAGTAAATCGAAAGAACAGAGAGGTTTTTAATTGGTAATCCTCATTCTATGAGGAAGAAGCCTTTTTCTGAAAGAGCTCTTTTGGAAAAAGGCGTGTGTGGATGGGAAAGAGGGAGTTCTTTCGAAAGAAGAGGAAAAAGCACAGGTGCCCTGGTGGCCACTCAGTCCATAGTAATCACAGCTTAAATACGAGATAGCGTCCATTCAGTGTGGACACTATCTTTCGAAAAAGCAAATCGCTTTTTCGACGTGCTTTTGTGTGTGGAAGCGCTCTTTCGGAAGAAGTTTTTTCGGAAGATCTCTTCTGAAAGAAGACTGCAGTGTAGACATAGCCTCAGTCATGGCATCCTTACCCATGTAACTACCATAATTAACTTAATTAGCTTCAGTTGTTCTACTCTCATGAGCAAGGATTACTCATGTGGTAAAGAATGCTGGATCAGGACTCTGCATTGTAGTTATTCCAAAGCACTTTACTTTGATTTGCATCTTTTGCAAAGCCTTTTACACATGATAATGATTGTTGCATTTGTGCAAACTGATAACCCTTGCAATTCTGCAAACCCCAAGTTCAATATTTGTTTCAGTGTTACTCCAATTTCAGTAACTGCATGCATGCAAATGTAGTTTGAATAGAGTACAACATCTTTTGCAGCACGCAACTTTAGGAAATTTAGCAATTACAACGCATTAAAGCTTATAACTTACAGATGTCAAATTGACAGAAATCACTGTATGCATTTTATTACCAAACTGACACTTATTGTATAATTAATAATTCAAAAAATAATTCTTCCAAGCTGCCTGCCACTACAAATGACTAAACTACATGTTTTGCATCTCCGGAAGATTGTCATTCTCATTGTTCTACATGAACAAACCGACTAGTTAGTTAAAGGACATTGGTGGTTGAGTCTGTCGTTGACCTTATAATCAGAGAAGGATGGGAGCCATGACAAAGAGACTTAAAGATGAGGTGTAAAGTATGAGGGAATATTTGAAACCAGTTGTTCACATCTGTACCTTGATATTGGGTTTTTTACATCTATTAAATATTGAACGGAACTTTTCTTTAAAAATATAGCCTATCAACTGGATTGAGATGAAAGATAAAAATGTGAATAATTTTAAAATAAGTGGCCAGCCATGATTAATTCATTTGGTGCTCATTATAGTAACATTAATCATGATTAATGCAATGGGTAATACTATAGACTTCCACTGGAAATCTGGTTTGCAAGAAAAATAACTGGCTGCTTAAGACTTGACCTATTCTCCCTTGTTCCTCAGTCTTTTAGAAGTGATGGCCAGGGGAAAATGGATCATTCAGGTGGTTGGCAAAGGAACATGGTGCTTTTTATTCCTTAGGTTACACATTGAATGTACGCCAGGGCAAAAGTCTAATGACGCTGTGAAATAATTTAGTGGTCTCAGTCCAGCTGCTGGCAAGCAGGTGTATATTTCACAAAGCTGACTTAACAATCCTTGGCATCCTTTCTGGTGTTGCAGCAGAGGGTTGAAGAATAAAATGGAGCATGGTAATGGAACTTACTTCCTGCCAGTTGAAGTTGTTGCTGCAGATTGGAATTGACATTCTCCACGTGGAAGGTTTGTGATTGAGAAGCCTGTATGTGATTACCTAGAACGTCTCTTTTGTGTCAATGAAGGATTTCCATTTCCATTGCTGGCAATCCAGTCCTTTTCATGAATAGTAGTATTTTTCTAAATGAAAGCCAGTTTTATTGCAATATATACCATGTCACATGTATTTGCAGCAAAGGAGTTTTTAAAATAAAGGCTGATTCTTTTGGCTTGTGGTGGCTTGGAAATTTCATCAGTTTCATCTCCCATCATAAACGGAAACCATATTTTTTAATATTGCTCTGCTGTTTGAGACAGCAAGTTAAACTGGCACCTCCTCTCTAAGGGTGCTGATAACGAATTCAAATTCACAGTTACTTTGCAGGCAAAGTATCAGCATGAAAGTTCCTGTCCCCAATTAATTTTTGGTTGGCTCTGATGCTGTTTGGTTGCACTGCATATTTCAAATGTTTCTCTTCAGCTGTTAGGGTGCGTCTACACTGCACCGTAGCTCGAAATAACATACGCAGTTTGAGCCTTACTTCTGAATGTCCCTTCAAAAATCCAGCAACCCGGGGGGGGAAGCAGTGTGTCGTTGTAGCATTGGTTCATGTAGTGATTAGTATTTAATAACAGTGTGTATTTAAATGTGCTATAAGCAGGATTTTGACCTTGAAATTTAACATAGGGAATTGAATGATTCCTAGGAGTGCAAGATAGATTTTTCACATACCCTCATAGAGTCAGCTGTTCCTGAGCCACCAAAGAAAAAAAAGGCCCACTGAGGGAGAATGTGCTGCTATGTTCCCCAGAGCAGAACACCTTTAACCTTCAGCCAGAGTTTGATTCAGTAAGTGCCCCACTAATGGAGGCTGCTTGGGAAGGGTGCTGAATCAGACATACCCTGTTACAATGGGAACCATAGGGAATGGCATGAGGAGCCTATCTGAGGTCACTCTCCATTAATGCTCCTGTCCTATTAGGTAGAAAGAGCAGGGTGTTGCTTCCTCGTCACTCAGAGTGTCCTGATCCTGCTCACTGCTTCTGTAGTAGAAAATGAGCTGGCTTGGGTGAAATGTGATGTGTGTGGACTCAACCTGGTGAGAGTCAGATGCTTCGTTCCTTTCCCCTCGCACATATGCCCATCTCCAGTGCAGGACTGGACCTCTTATGACAGTGGGTTGTGAGTGAAGAGCTGGAGCCCAGGATAAAAAAATAACATGTTTCTTCATCGTTATTGAGAGTGCAGAGGTGGGGGGGGAGCTTTCATTTGTTCCCCCACATAATAACAACAACAAAAAGTAGTAGCTGCCACTGCTCAGATTAAATCCAAACTGTCTGTTAAACCTCTAATTATCAGCTTTCCTCGTGGGTAAAATGGTACTGTTCAATGATTGTTTTTTGTTCGCTTGTCAGCTGCAAAAAACATATTATCACGGCTTTTCAAACCAGCCAAAAGAACAGAAATTCTGTAAATTGCTTTCTAAGCGTAGTTACTTTAGACCTAATACCTCTCTGCAAAGTGTCAAGAATTGTATAATGCTATGTTGCATGCAAATTGTAGTTAATGTAGGTATTCCAATTATTTGTTTTACATTATGTAATTTTATTGAAATAATTTCCTGTGTCACCACTTTATATGTGGTTTAGTTTGATGCAGTCAACCTATCGTGTAAAAAATACATTTTATCAAGTCACTGTAAATAAAAGCAGAAGTTGTGATACGGCAGTTAAAGCTCTGCTACCATTGTAAGATATGAAATAGAAACCTCTTTCCAAGGAGAGTAATTTCAAGATTGACAATATTTGACAAACTTTCTTATTTAATCTCTATGGATAAAGGTTCAAGAGACCCTTTTTCCTTGTTGTGTCTGGTACAGATAACATGCCGCCAGATGGTATCGGAGCCTAGACCCTTGAATGTTAGCACAGGTATTATGCTAATAACTGTGCTATACCTAGAATGACTGAAGCACTATTCCTCCCATGCTAAAACTGGGGAACACATTTAGTACTTAACACATTTACATCAGACACAGCTGTTGGATTTTTGAAGTTACAGTTCCTTTGCTTTCCATTTAGACGTGGTGATCACATGAAACCCAGTCTACCAAAGCAGTGGGAGCATAGGAGAGAAATTTCCTCTGGTGACAGTAAAAAAATCTTCCCCCCTGCCTCTCTGATGTCTTCCTGTATACAATAACTGCATGATCCTTGAAATAAACTGTCTTTTGCTGGCCAGCTGGTCAGTAAATCTAGAAAAACATATGTGGCTATTTTTGAGCTGCTAATTCACATGCCATGCTCATTTTCATCGCAAGGTTGCTTAGCTAGTCACATGACAGTTTTACTATTTCCTCAAGGTCTTCTTTTGAGGATGCCCTTATTGCTGTGGTACCAGTGTATAGCATCTTCTAACCTTTTCCCATTGGGGTCATCATGCTGACAAAGACCTTCAATATGATAAACAGCAGTGAAGTGAAGGCCGACCTCTGATACAGAAACAAAATTGCACACATGCTTAAATTTGCAGAATTGGGACTAGCTGTTCTTTGTAACAATTATATAGTGATTTAAAATATAATGGGCCAAATCTGGAATTTACCTTTAACCCAAACTTGGAAAACTGCAATGAAAATTTACCAGCCCAAGGTGATTAAATATTTGTGTGTGTGTGCTCTTGTGCTCTCCCTCTCACGCATACATACACTCACAAACACACATGCCTTTAGCACTGTGATGTTTATTACATTCAAAAAAGAAAACAACCCTTGATGCTTTATTTGCCCATCAGAAAATTTATTTGCCCTAGGCATGTAAGTGAGTGGGATTTTACAAAGCTTCTCCCACCTGACTTTAGACTTCAATTAAGCTCTCCCTATGATGGGGGGAGTCATTCATTCTTTTTCCCCTCAACAAAGGACAACAAAGGCAAGGCACTTGCCTTGGGATCCCAAAGTTCTCCCAGCTCTAATCATCGCCTGTCCTTACTCAGTGACAAATGATGGCTTGACTTCTATTGACTGAGAAGAGACCACAAGGGGTCAGAGGCAAGGAGATTCAGTGAGGCCAGCCATCCAAGAGAGGCGAGTCACGCCTCATTAGTAGGCATGCAGGTAGTAGAGCTTTAGATTTGTTTCAGGCCCCTTGCAAAAGTGCCTTGACAGCTTGAGTTATGTTGACAGCCTCCCCTCAAAGGGAAAGAGAGTGTCAGGCAGAAGAGATGAAACATGTTTCACTGTCACCTTCCACATAGAATAAATGAATGGCCTAGAATCTTGCCATCAGCGACATTCCCATCTGGGGAAAAATGGAAGAGTTGAGTTTGATGTTATAAATCACCATAATTTGTTACAATTTCCAAAGACAAATATGACAGGGTGGAATTACTTTGCGGTGCTGAGACAGTCATTTGCAGAAGCCATAAAGTGCCAGTATAAATCTAAGGATGAGATATATTTAATCTGAGGAAACAGAGCACAATATCACCTCAGTATATTGTGTTTACCAAGAGCTTAGCAGCACTGATGCTATGGCATTGCAGGTTGTTCATTTAATTTCACCCTTCGAATCCAGCTGATTCTTGTATAAACATTCCAGTGACTATTAAGAATCCTTCTATATATATATTAAACTTGCTCCATTGGGAGGGAATCAAATTATGTGTTTTATGTCATCTGAGAAAAATGTATGATTATCGGTCGTGACAAAATCAATAGTTTCACAGGCTTTGTAAGAGGATTCCAAAGAAGGCAAATGTTCATATTCCTCATAACATAAGGTGTATCTTTTTGCAGCTTTCCCAATCTAGGCCTTGTCTTCACTACACCTGCCCTGTCGATCCAAGATATGCAACTTCAGCTACACAAAGTCGACGTACTTAGAATCATAGAATACTAGGACTGGAAGGGACCTTGAGAGGTCATCGAATCCAGTCCCCTGCCCTCGTGGCAGGAACCAGTACTGTCTAGACCATCCCTGATAGACATTTATCTAACCTACTCTTAAATATCTCCAGAGATGGAGATTCCACAGCCTCCCTTGGCAATTTATTCCAGTGTTTAACCACCCTGACAGTTAGGAACTTTTTCCTAATGTCCAACCTAAACCTCCCTTGCTGCAGTTTAAGCCCATTGCTTCTTGTTCTATCCTCAGAGGCCAGGAAGAACAAGTTTTCTCCCTCCTCCTTGTGACACCCTTTTAGATACCTGAAAACCGCTATCATGTCCCCTCTCAATCTTCTCTTTTCCATACTAAACAAGCCCAATTCTTTCAGTCTTCCTTCATAGGTTATGTTCTCTAGACTTTTTAATCATTCTTGTTGCTCTTCTCTGGACCTTCTCCAATTTCTCCACAACAACTTACCGCAGTGTCTTCCATGCAGTAAGGTCATCAAGGTCTGTTTTCCTGCCAACTCCTACTGGTCTTGTCCTGGTGGAGTACTGGAGTCGATGGGAGAGCACTCAAAGGTCGATTTATAGCGTCTAAGCAGATTCAATAAATCAAATGCAGGTGGATCGATTGCTGGAGTGTTGATTCACCATGTAGTGAAGACAAGCTCTTAGCCTGTCTTACAAAAACAGAGCCTCAGTTATATATTCTTCTGTTTTAAAGTGCCTCTGAACCACATACAATCCTGCCCACAGACATAGATTGAAACTGGCTTTATTTTCACCAGTATAAATTAATCGAGAGAAATATTATAAATGGGCCTTCCAAATTTTAACCCTTCAAAATTTGGGAGCTAGTGAGAGAGATGGGTCTTCAGTTGGGATTGTTCTCAGAATGAAACTTGTTTACAAAACTTTTGAGGTGTTATTCTCCATGTATTTAACCTACAGAACCTAGAGCCAAAAACTTCTATTCCTAGCTTTTGGTCCTTACGGCTAGTGAGGCTGCTTACCATCCTGCCTCAGTTTAGTTACTGGTAAAATGAAGATGAAGATTACCTTCCTCACAAAGGGTGCTTTGAAGATTAAGAAATGAAATCCTATGAAGACTGATTGCCTTAAATAGAAGTTGCACTAAAAAGCACAATGTCCTATTAAAAGGAAATTTGTTTTTAGTACTGATGTCTCCTTACGTTTCCTACATGAGAGAACCATGGTCAATATTATAAAATGATTTAAAAAAATAAGAGGCATAAAAGAGAGAGAAAGATTCCTAAATGCTTATTTGGCACTGACAGCTAATCCCTAGCTGAGCCCCTGCTTTTCACTTCCATTAATACTGGCATTGGTATGTCAATGAATAGCTGGTGATGGGCTCCTCTAAAACATAAGAACATAAGAAAGGTCATACTGGGTCAGACCAAAGGTCCATCCAGCCCAGTACCCTGTCTGCCGACGGTAGCCAATGCCAGGTGTCCCAGAGGGAATGAACTGAACAGTGATCTCTTTCCTGCCATCCATCTGGCAAACAGAAGCTAGGGACACCATTCCTTACCCATACTGGCTAATAGCCATTAATGGACTTAACCTCCATGAATTTATCTAGTTCTCATTTAAACCCTCTTATAGTCCTAGCCTTCACACCCGCCTCAGGCAAGGAGTTCCACAGATTGACAATGCACTGTGTGAAAAAGAACTTCCTTTTATTTGTTTTAAACTTGCTGCCCATTAGTTTCATTTGATGGCCCCTATTCCACATTTGAGTATTACCAAGAGAGGCAAAACTCATTTCACAATTGCATTTTATGCAGCACAAATGCAATCCCAGTGTTGCAATGTCATGTTATGAAAGTCCCATGCCGTGCAAAATAAGTCACCTTAAACTCCACCTTAAACTAGAGCTCTCAATATGTTAGCCTCCTGTTCCAAAGCAAGCTAGTAGGTGTTTAAGCATGCTGAAATGACAGTAACTTTGGTAAATGCCAACAAAAAAACTGTTTAGTGCAGGTATTGCCTTTTGTCACTACCATGCATCATGTAGTGCATGCAGCTTTCTCCCAGCATTTGAGACCTGACACCAAGACTGAGCAAAGGAATGAGAGAGAAAAACACAGAAAGAAAGGGTGGAAAAGTTTGAAGGCAAAATATTACCAGTGTGTGTTGATATTAGTTAGTAACTTTCCTTTAAGCCCCCTCACTTTCCTCCCCAGTGCTGCCCTATAAGGCATGTCACCTCTCCTAAAATATCTTCAATCTCTTTTGCTCTGACACACCCTTTTCTCTCCCAGAGTGCTCCAGAGAATTCAGAGAGCCATTTCTTCTCGCAACAGGAGGGAGCAGTAATCACCCTAAGGTGCTGCAGAGCTGTTAATGGAAGGAGGTCAGGGCACAGGTGGCTTTTTCCAAAACAAATGGAACTCTTTAAGTGTCACCTGGCCCGTATACTGCTGTGCAAACTGCTCTCCTGCCAATCCCACCTCTCTATCCCCTCAAGCCTCAAACAACCTTTTACTCAATGTTTGTTTGGGTTGTTTTTTTAAGTCTTCGGTATTTTAACAAAGAGAGAGGGGAGTGAGACAGAGGTACTTGCAGTTCTATCACCCTTCACAGGCTGTTGCCAAGCAGTGGAAAGCTGCTTTCAGTGTGAAAATGGTTTGGGGGCAGTGTCAACAAGAGAGAGCTGTGACTGGGAAAAGTACTGGAGCTGAAGCAAATTCTTTCCACACCAGTCAGGATGAGTAGTTTGTGTGACATGTTGCTGGTAGGTGAGTGAGTGTTTCCAAAAATGGGCTAGATCCACTGGCAGCTGAATTAGTTTCCCTATTCAGTCTCTGGCCTAGAAAGGTGCTGAATTTTTATTTCTAAATTTGTGCCGCATTTTCAGTCATATGGCTCTTAATTATCTGCTCTACTCAATCTTGGTTTCCTGCTCTCTCCTGAAATTTGAAAACATCCCAGTGTTAATGAGACCACTTAGGCCAGTGTATAATTTCTTTAAAATTATTAGCATTGTAATACTGAAACCTGTAACACTGTAGTTCTTTTTTTAGGTGGATGTAGTCAAATAGATTGAGCAAACAGCTGGAAGTCAAGAGACCAAGGTTCTAATGACAGCTTTGCTGTGAGCCACTGTAGGACCTTGGTTAGCTACTTTACCACTCTGTGCCTAAAATGCAGAGAGTAATACCTACCCACCTATGCAAAGCACCTTGAGTATGATGGGTGAGCAGTTCTAGAGGGCTGGAGCCCAGCTCTGAGTTCAGTATGCGATGTGCCTCAACTGCAGAGATGAAAGTAAGCGGGTGTACCCTGGTGCGCAGCTCTGGAAACAGCTGGATGAGCTACGGCAAAAGCCAGCAGAGAGCTGTTTAAAGAGCTAGCTAGACCCTGGGTGCAATAGGACAGTACCTGTAAAAAATGTTAAGATACTTTCACCGCTGCTCAACTCTTTTTTGTCTGGGCAGTGATAGAAGAGCTAATGCCCTCAGTAGCAGAATTCCACTTCTCCTGGGGCTCTCTGCTGCTGGTGGTGATGGAGAAGTGGAACCCAATGCCCCAGCTCAAGGGCAGGGTTTATGCAACCTAAGCGTTCTGTATCTGAATCCTTAGAGATGGCCTTGCATCCTGAAGACAGCCAAACAGCTCTGCTTGGGTGTGGCTGGGAACCCAGCCCAATGTATACTAAACAGAAAAGAAGATTCCGTTTGGGTACAGAGGAGAAGAGAGGCTTTCAAGGAGCTGGTTACAGATTTCTTATCCAGCAACAACTGGACCCAGTGAGAGTTAGAGCAGGTCCCTGGCTATGCTAATTGAAACCAATGATGTAAAATTTGAAAGGAGAATAGTGTAGGCTCCTCCACCCACACACACTGCAGCCCCTTTGTCACCTGACATGCACCCATGATGGAGACTGTTCCATCCCATCCTCCAGCCTTATGCCAGTACTCTCTGGAAATTCTCCATTGACCTTTCCAAGCCAGAATCCCATCCTTGGTGTGCAAAGTGGGTGGCACAGACCAAAGAGCTTGGTCCTTTGGATGCCTTTTGTAGGTTCAGAGACCAAGATGTTTAACTTTGTGATTCTCTGCTCCAAATGGATTGCACAGTTATTGATGACAAAGCACCCGGAAGCAAGCATGCTGCAAAGCCTTTAAAACAGTGGGGAGAGCAATAGCAGGGAGGGGAAACAATGAGAACAAGGTAGGAAAGACTTAGTCTGAAAGAAATGGTAAGTGGGAAGTAAGAGCAGGCAATGTAGTGTAGTGCTTAGAACTGACAATCAAACTCCAGATAGTTACTTAAGGATTTCCATCAAGTTAAGCTGCTGAGGAGGGCAAATAAGTGCCAGAAGGTCTTCTTTGGAACACAATCTGTCCAATTTGGGACCTAGCATTGGGACCTCGCAGTTGTGTAGCCATTTCTGAACATCTCACACTCATCAATTCAGTATTCAGGGGTGTAGTCTGCTGTACAGTATGAGTTTTGTTAGCATTCATTTTCTTTGGGGAATCCTCCACCTCTCTCTCTCTCTTTCTCTCTCTCTCGTTTAGCAGTTTGTTGAAAGAACAGAGTGTGCAGGAGCTAGACTACAGATGGCAGATCATATGACTCTGACTAGTTTTAGAATTTCAGAAGGGGACCATTCAATTTTATCCATGGCTAGTCAGTTATTTTCATTTGTGCAGCACATATTATAAAATCAGATACAGAAAAGACATCTTAGGTCCATGTCCATTCCAGTCTCCTCCACCACCATAGTAGGGCTGTTTCTTTCAAATTCTTCTCCTGCTTTCAGTGTCTCAAAAGGTGAAGTTTCCACCATTTCCCCTGAGAGATCATTCCACAGTCCAATAGATCTCCCCATTAGCAAGTGTTCATTATACTCAGCCTGCAGTACATGGATCATTACTCCTTCACTTTCAATTTGTTTGCCGGGATTCTCTTAGTAACAAAATATTGCGTCTCAGAATAATTCATATATTCCTTCTTCATACACTTTATACGTTTTCTAACAATAAATCTAAATTGTGGATCATCTTAAGCAACAGAGTTGTTTGCATGGCAATATTTAAAACTCATAACAGCACTTCATGAACAGAGAAAAGAGATCCATGTTATACTTAATATTACACCATCCTTGAGAACTGGACATTGCAAAGACATTGATCTATAACATGGATGATAAAAATTGGGCTTTTATGTATTTGGGAGGTGCGGCAGAGGCATATATCATCAACAGTGGCAGAGCCCTCTAATAAATCAGGGTGGTATGTATTCAAGAGAAACATTTAAGGGAAAGGTACATAATCTACTGTCTGTGTTTTCAAGTGAATGTTGTGTTCTTGAAGGGTGCCAGATTGAAAGTCCCCTATCTATCCCCAGAACAGGTACAGCAAGGGCAGCTGTCATGCAAATTCCACATTGTGCATGTAAAAACCACACTCTGTCAATGGCATAGTTAAGGGGAGCCAAAGAGCTGAGTTGGCCCATTATATGGCACCGGAGGGGAGACAGGTAAGTAAGAATTGGCCCAGTTGGCATCTAAAGGAAGACTTGCATGGCAAGAAGGAGAGCAGAACCGAGAGAGAGATAGAGGAGAGTCTCTGATTTCTGGGACAGGAGCCACTGGGGCTATGTCTACACTGCATGCTTATTTCAAAAGAACTCACATAATTTTGAAATAACAGAGTGCACATCTACACAGCAAGCCTGTTATTTCAAAATAATTTCGAAATAACGGGCGTCTTACTCCGACTTCTGTAACCTTCATTTCATGAGGAGTAAGGGAAATCTAAAGAAGAGTGTTCTTCCTTTGACTTCCTGCTGTGTACCCAGCATCAAAAGCCACGTTAGCTATTTCAACTTCAGCTACGCAATTAATGTAGCTGAGATTGCATATCTTAACTCAACTTTAGCCCACAGCATAGATGTACCCAGAAGGGCTTGCAGGAGGGAATTTGTACCCTGGGTTTGTCCCTAATAGCAACTGGCGAGATGTAGCCCTTTAAAACAGGCCTATGAAAAGCGAGACTCCTGGGAAGAAGCCATGAGGGTTGAATGGTCTGAGAGGAGCTAGGCCTCCAGAGGGAAGGCTCTGGGAGACAGTGTTCTGTAATAGAATGGAGGAGCACTCTGTGGAGTCCAGGAGCTGGGTAAATAGTCTGTGGAGGAGACTGAGCCCAGGAAGGGAGGAAGAACTAAAAATGGCCATACTGGGTCAGACGAATGGTCCATCTAGCTGAGTAAGCTGTCCTCTGACAGTGGCCAATGTCCGGTGCTTCAGAGGGAATGAAAAGAAGAGGAAATCATGAAATCCCCTGTCACCCATTCTCAGATTCTGGCAAAGAGAAGCTAGAGATACTTCAGAATACACTTTTGTTCCTTTGAGTTTTGAGTTGGGACATTGTTACCCCAGAAAGGATGGAACTGTTAATGTGCTGGCTGTGAAGGGCCATGTCAATGCACACTTCTCTAAGCAGGAGGGCAAGGCAGAGGGCTATAATGCCAGGCCTTACCATAAGCAAGCACTTTGAGGTGGTGAGTATATGAGAAACACACTGTAAAGAGAGGAACTGGATGATGTCCTTAGTCTTCCCATTCTCTAACTTCCATATGTCTATGGATGTCTGGCATGCATCTAAGAATGTAGTAAGTGCTTTACAAATACAAAAAGATGGTCCCTGCCCTCCCCAAATGTTATCATCTACAAATAAGATGATATAACCAATGGAAAAAACCAAACTAAGGCTATGTCTAGACTACAAAGAAAAGTCAGAAAAAGATACGCAAATTGCGAACCACAATTTGTGTATCTTTTTCCACTTTTCTTTTGAAAGAGGCTTTTCCGAAATTTGGCATGTCTACATGGCGCCAAATTTCAAAAAAACCTGCTCTTTTGAGCCATCCCTTCTTCCTCATAAAACAAGGTTTACAGGGATGGCGAAAGAACGCGTCTGCTTTTTCAGAATTTTTGGTCTCAGCATTGCTTTTCTGGGATACCACCAGCATCCCAGAAAAGCTCTGCAGTCTAGATGTAGCCTAACAGGGAAGTACAAAGAAACAGTGAAAAAATAGCGAGAAAGTCAGCCCACCAGTGGCCCAACTGTTGTCACATTTTTGTAGGCATAATGGCAAAGGTGGGTTTTCATCTTGCTTGTATTCATTCTACAGCGTCTAGATGATGTGGTGTAAAATGGATGTTTTCGGAGGATAGGAATTCCTATGACTAGTGGTAGAAAGGACTGCTTCCTTTATTTCCATCTCTGAGGTGAGGGTATTTTGTAAAGCCCATCACAGTATGTTAACCTTATTAATTCATGTTGTGTTTGGGAATCCTACATAACACCATCAATTATAATTCCTCTGGATGTAGAATTATTAGTTCTGCCCTGCCTCACTTGTGCTTTTTCTTGCATAGTACCTGTCTAAAATTCCAGGAGACCAGCTGTTCCTAAAAAGTAAGAGAGGCACACATCCTCCAAGTTATTTAGGAGTCTAAATAACTTTGAGGATCTGAGCCTAAATGTCTATTTAACCCTGGACTTCACTATTGCTATCCATTTTCCATGGAAGACACTTGAGTACAATTGTGATGGGCATTACAAAACCCTAGGACGGGTAGACTTTCAGAGGCTGTGATTCTCAGTCACAGACCTGTTTAGTCAAAAAGCCTTACTACATGTATTTTGTTCTGCCTTCTGTGTAGAAATGGATGCATTGCTGAGGTTATGTATGGATTAAATTTACAATTCCAGCATAAGGAGGGGGGTGGGGAGCCAAAGAGAGAAGCATTTTTTCTCAAGGGGAATAATGGAGAAGGATAAACAATTACAGCCTACATTTGTGAGCTCTGGAAGATTAAGGCTGCTATACATATGACGGTATTGAGAACAAATTATTTTGGAACAATTAGGTAGAAGAGCCAACATCTCAAGAAGAATGATGGAAACAGAAAATACTTTGGAAATGATACAGTTGCTGCTGAGGAAGCCCAAGAAATTGAAAAAACTGATTCCTCCCAAGACTGGTACATGAATGGGAATGAGGCTGTATGTGATATGATAGGCTTTCCCTTGTCAAAAATAGAAAGCAAAGTCTAAAAGTTTCATAGAGTTTGAGGCCAAAGGGACACTGTAATTTCACAATATTCCCCAATGTGTGGCACATGGACGTTGCAGGGGAGTGGTGACAAGTCCGAGCCCAGTAGGAATCGATGTATGGGAAGCTGTTTACTTCTTTGGTTTGGATTAAAAATAAGTATGAGTAGCCCAATGGATATATCATATGCCACACTGTTACAGATAAAGATCAACTTAACAATCAAACAGTGCAGACAATGACACTTTACCCCAAATGTAAACACTTCAGCTATGTTGTTCTTCAGTGTAACAGAGGATGAGGTACAATACACTGGAGACCATTCAGAAGTTTCTCATTTCCTTGCAGCTACCTGACAGCTAAACAATATAATCTGCTTTGCAATATATTGCTTTATCATGGGAAATGTATCTCAGTATGTTGCAGTAAAAAGGAAATATTTGAATGGTCTACATCTCCATTGCACATATCTGTCACATTTTAGATGGCCATTTAGATGATGTTATTGCACTGGATGAGTTAACATAGGAGGCTGCCACAGATTATTCTTTCAGTCCAACCCTGAAACTGACAGCAGTTGAATATGGGCAAATGGTATCATAGGACTGCAGAATAAGATTCCACTATTATGACAGAGGTGAAGGTTTTTCCTAGAATGGCCCTCAGTAGGCAAAGGTGACTGAAGAGAGATTCCAAAAGCACTTCACAATAGTAATCTAAATCTGCAGGAGGATGCCCGTATTTTATACCAGTTCCTGCTGAATTCTTTCTGTTTAAACTCAAAAGATGTAAAAGACTGCTCAAGAATAAATTGTCCATTTCTGACGTAGGGGGGGACTGTTTGGAAAATCTGAGTGTCTTGTGGTTTAATCATAAAGCAACATTCTCAGGTAAAAATGAGGGGAGCAACTGCAGAAAGAGAATTGCTGATTTGACAAGGACCATGGAAAGGAAAAAATAGATTGTGAGTCATGAGACAATAATGAGGAGATTTAAAAAAAAAACCAATTATTTCAGTTTAAAATGTCCATTGGTAGAAGAACAGGTCAAAGATTCTATTCAAGACAAAGGGTGATCCAACGGCTACGGTGCTACCCAAGGACTCAAGAGACCCAGGCTGAAGTGCCTGCTTGACTTCCTGTATCTCCTTAGAGAAAAGTCTGTGTGCTTTGGTTCTCTGGCTGTAAAATACAAGCAATTGCAATTCCCTACTGAACAGGGGTGTTGTGAGATGCTCAGCTACTTTGGAGAAAGAGGCCCTATAAGTACCATAGGGTATGTCTACACTAGCCACCCTAGTTCGAACTAGGGTGGCTAATGTAGTCATTCGAACTTGCAAATGAAGCCCGGAATTAAAATATCCCGGGCTTTATTTGCATGTTCCCAGGTGCCGCCATTTTAAAATGCCCGGTAGTTCGAACTCCCTGCCCGCAGCTACACGCGGCACGGGCAAGGTAGTTCGAACTAAAGCCCCTAATTCGGACTACCATTACTCCTCATTGCAGGGGTAGCCGAGTTAGTTTGTAACTGGAAAAACTTGAAAAGCAACAAATAGTCTTGCAGCACCTTAGAAACTAACAAAACATGTAAATGGTGTCATGAGCATTCGTGGGCACAACCCACTTCTTCAGATGAAAGTTAGAAATTTATGTAAAGAGGTTTGAAGAAAGTGATGCATTTTGAGTAGATTTTGCATATTAGTGAGAACAATTCTTAAATTATTAGAAATATAGGTATAGTTTATATATGTACCTGCAGTAACTGCTTGTAACTGGGTGAAAAAGTGTTTAAGAATAAGTAAATTGTAGGTTTGGATTTAAAAAGCACCTAAGTGATTTAGGAGCACATTTGAAAATCCTTCTCTTTAATCTTATTTCTGGTTGTAGATCACTTTCATTCATGATTGCTACTAATATATACTTCCTCAAGGCAGCAAGTTCAAAGTGGATTAAAAGAAATATTACTTCCATGCAGTGCAATTTTAGTCCATGAAGTTCATTGCCACAAGGTAATATTGAGGTCAGTATGTAGGATTTGATACTTCATGGATAAACACAGTAACCAGAGCAATGCTAAGATTTAAAAAAAAAGAAGAGGAGGAGGAGGAGTTTTTGGAAGGAATGCTTTATGTGCTACAATGACTTTGCCTAAATTTGAGCTGGCATAATTCACTCAAGCTCAGTATTCCCTATAAGCCGTGCACTCAAGAGAAATTCAAATGCTGCCTAGCTAATTAGTGCAGTGCCCACATCCTGGTTGTGTGTTTCTATTGATAGTGCACATTCACACATGCCTCCATGCACAAAAACATTTATTGCACACATGAATGGAAAAGATTAGTGGAAACATTGATCAATCTGCTATTTATGCTTTATTGCATAATTCAACCTTTAGTGGAGGTTAGGAAAAAATCTTCCCCAGTCAGAAATATACTATATACTTTCTACTTTCTGTGCTTCCAGCACCTTGGTCTGAAGCATCTATTACTGAGATAGGATACTGGACTACATTCATCAGTGATCTGATTCCATGTAGGATTTGCTATGTTTTTATTTATTTATTTTGTGTGTGTGTGTTCTTTTGTATCTTATCCCATCACAGTTAAGGCCTTCAGAGTAGCTCTGTTTGCTATGAGTCTATGGTGACACAATGCCTATTAATGTTGATCAAACAGTGCTGTCTTTCAGGAATGTCAGTGTGATCTTCAGTCTTGCTAATTACACAACCCAGATGTCTTTATTATGACTATGATCAATAAATATAGAAAAATGTAATTGTAGATGAACCTGCTTTGAAAAAATTGCTAAATTAGACATTTTCCAGATTTGTTTTTTAAACACAGATTTTAAAAATTTCTAAATATTGATGTTGAATGTATTCTTTTTGTAATCCAAAGGAATTTGCAGCTACATTGAGATATGCTTTCAACTCATGCATGCAGCTGTCTTTCATATTCATAAAATCGATCATTTTGCTCAGGAGATAAAATTTCTACTCCGTTCACCCCTCACCTCCAGATCCCAAGTAAATATCTCTCTGTAGAGTAACTGCATAGAAGATTCAGGGGGTGGGGTTATGAATACATCCCCCAAATCCTAGGCAAGAGGACAGGTACTTCCTTGGCTGAAATAAGACCCTAAATCTTTGTGCACCAGTGTGGGTGCAGGATTGGTGCCTCTGGGTCTGCATATATTTGAATGTAGTGGTTACTTCACCTCCATGATCCTGCTCCCATATCCCTCTGCACTTATGCAGGATTGGAATTAAGGCCATCTTTTAAAGTTAATCCAATGTTTAAGAGTTTTCCTAAGTCAATTAGCTGCTTGAGTCAATTATACCATCTCAAATTTAGGCAAAGTCATCCTAGCACTGAAAGGACTTTGCCTGCTCTAGTAAGAACTTTGTTTATACATGATCCACCAAGATGCAATTCCCTTTAGTATCAGTGGTGCAAATAGAAATGGGCTGAACCTAGCTTTCAGAGAAATGTGTGTATAATATATGTGTATGCATGTGTGTACTAGGGTATATGTACCGTGGTGGCCTATCTGCCTAGAAAGAATGGAAAAGAGGAGTGAGGTAGTGGCAGGAAGAGAAAGGCCTCTTTTTCTCTTTGTGTGTTAAGGATATGTACTAACTTTCTGGAATCACTGAAGCACATTGTAACTGATGTATGAAATGAGAAATCCTTGCCTACTGCACACATAGAGAGCATGATAATGTTGTGCATTTTCTGCTGGGTTATTTGCCATGCTAATCAACTTGGATAGACCCCCACTGAGCTCACAAGTTTCAGCCAATAGACACTAAAAAGAAAAAAACCTCAAGTATTTAAGTTTATGCGACAACGTATTAGTTTAAGTATCTGAACTGGAATACTAAGAATCTCTGGTATGGCAGGTTTAAATCCCAGTTGGGATTTGGTTTTACTTTTGTACTTACTAACCCTGTCTCCACCTCACTAGCCACTGCCTTAATTGTGTTCTCCAAGGTAGACATCGTTTTCGGTCTAGCCATCTTACTAAAGAGCAAATTCGGATAATCTGTTAAGTAGCACCCTCAGCCACAGGCAATCCCACTGATTCCACCAAACTGCTCTAGAAATTAGGAGCTTTTCCAACTCAGTGGTGTGTTCTCTTCCAGAAACCATAGCTGTGACTTTCAGTTACCTAATGGAACTCAAATGGTTGAAAAATGGGAGACTGTGGAAAATATTCTGCCATTTTTTTTCCCAAAAATGTTGAAAAATGTCACCAAAAAGTTGAAACTCTGAACATTTCAACTGTCACTAAACTCACATGAACTCACTAAAATTAAAGAAAAAGGGACATTCTGCATAACCTTTCTACTCTTCCATTCCTCAAAACTCTGTCTAACTGGTTAGGTGCCATTTATGGCAATACAGAGAGATAAGCTATAGAACTTACCTTAAATATGGTAATACACACACCAATTGTTTCTTGGCTCCATTTTCACATCTTATTAAAGTGTTCCCCTCCTTTCCATCCCTTGAGTCCTGCTCTTTGTTCTGGCCTACTCACAATGTGTTTGCAAGTTAATTGTCCCGAGTGGAGGTGTGAACCAATAGGTAGCTCATATGCCATTACAAAGGTTAGACTGACATTTTCTTATAATTCCCATAACTGTCCCCTACTGGATCAACTATGAACTATTGTCAGATAACATTGCTGTGCCCTACCCTTCACTTGTGCAGAAGTTGTCCGCTTAGTGGCTTCCGTTCCCTCTGGGACTGGCTGCATTTCAGTGCTGCTGTCTGTCTTTACAGTATTTTGTGAAGTGTTTTAGGGCCCTTAAGGATGCAGAGCACTATCTGAGCCAAATATCTTTGTTAGCTTATAGTGGTACGAATTCAAGGGCATTGTGCTGGTGCAATGGAGGGCGGGTTTAACATTGTTAAACATTTTTTACATCATTCATAAATCCAAGTGCTAAGGACTCTACCTAACAAATTAATACCTGCTGCCACGTGGGCAGGGACCTAGAAATGCCAGAACTGAGGACATAATGTAAGTGAGAGTATCTGCTGGCACATCTATTGCACCAAAGACACAATGGAAAGTACATTCAAGTGTTTTAGCGTTTCAGAGGGTTTACTTTTGCAAAACAGTTTTTCTCTCGACTAGACACTGTGTCATCCCCTAGGAAACAGCCATCCTTCAGGAAATAATGATGTATTTGGATTAAAGAGGCTTCCCTACACCCCCCAATCTCACTCTCTCAAAAATCTCTGTATGAAGCATAAAGGTTAGAAATGTGATGTCTGCTTTTCTGGGGGTAGGGGCAGGGAGACCGACTAGATTCTTACCAGGGTTTTGTGTCTGTTTTGTCAGGAAGAAATGCCTTTGACAGATATAAAAGTAATAAAAAATAGCATGTACTCTCAAGAAAAGGTTTTTTAACAAAAGCCTTTTTATGAAAGATGTGGCTGAGAGTTAGGTTAAAAAATTAGAGCAATAAATGAGAAAGAATGTTCTCCCCCTCTCTCGTATTCACTTTCTTGGCAATTGTCTCATGGGTGACGAGTGTAAAAGCATTATTTATTTTGTATTGTCAGACATAAGTCTATCATGCACTCTGAGTAGCTGTCTGAAATGAAAAGCACATTAAACAATTTGAATTGGTGTCAGTATAAAGAACTTCCACCGCTACCTCCTACCCTACCAAAAGAGGGAACCTTGAACCCCCTCTAAACTAAGCTTGCAAGAACACATAGGGCCTTGGAAAGCAGCCCTAAAGTCACTAAAACTGATGTCTACCCAGTCAATGAATGAAGTGACTTCCGGGGTTAAGGATCCTTCACTGCTAACAGCCCTCTTCCAGCCATATTGTTAAAACTCAGTCACTTCTATTTGAAATGCTCTGAAAAGAGAAAACTGGTAGCCTCTCACTGGATTGTGTTTATACATCCACCCGATGTAAAGAGCACCACCATCGGGGCACCCCAGGGAAGGAATCGGTTCATGATTCCTCCTTTGTTCCTGCCCTTTTCCCTGAGTATAATAATCTGTAATTAGCCGATATGGGTAGGAAATTATTAGCCTCCCCTGCCCTTGCACTAGCTCAGCTGAATTAGCTGGCACAAGGGAGGGAGCAGAATCAAGTTTCCATCCATTCCTCACCCCTCCCTGTAGGAGTATCAGGTGCCTCGCTCCTATTTAATGCCTCAACACATGGTGTAGACTTGGAAAAGAGGCCACACAGAGGCATTGGGGGGAGGGCTCTTACTCACCTGTAGTCATGAAGGCGGGAACATGATCTGGCCCAAGCAGGTTTAAAAAAAAAAAAGCTCTCAGAATTTCAACTGGACATTAACTGGAAGCCAACATCGTTGGGGCACAGGAGCAGTGTGCCCCAAGGAATACAATGGTCAGTCCCATTATGAATTCATTCATGTGGCCTTTTGGGTCTAGACCCAGTCAATAACAAAAATAATTGAGCTGCCTAAGAGGTGTGAAAATGAAGCTCCAGGAGTTAGTCCTTCAGAGCTTAGTGTGAGTTCCACGGGATGTGGGAGCACCACAGAACTGAAACTCCAGATTAGCTGAACCCAAAGTTATGTGATGGTTAAGAACGGTTTCTAGAGCTTCATGAAATCAGCCTGTAAATCAGGGGCACTACTGCATTGCAGCTACTTGTATAAAGTAAAGGCCTGATCCAACTAGCATTGGAATCAATGGGAGTATTTCCACTGACTAACTGTAAGGAGTCCCCCCCACCATCTGCCCCCCTTGCCTCTGTGTGGTCTCTTTTCCAACTCCGCTGCATGTGTTGAGGCATTAAATAGGGCCGAGGCACTTGATACTGTACAGGGAGGGGCAAGGATTGGATGGAATATTGGTTCTGCTCCACCCCCCATCTTGTGCCAGCTAATTCAGCTGAGCTAATGGGGGGGGACTAATAATTTTCTACCCAGATGGGCTAATTACAGATTATTATACTCAGGGAAAAGGGCAGGAAGCAGAGAAGGAATCAAGGCTGAAAGACATGTAGAAGACTTTTCAAGTCTGGTCAGAAATAATAACTAAATAGCCAACAAATATGTTTGAATTGTTGCTGACTTTGAACTAACTAAAATGTAGTTGTTTAGAGCCTATCATGCTATTTAATTTGCTATTTAATGCTCCGTATAGGGCTTCAAGAAGATTTTCCTTAAATAAAATCTGTAGAAGGAAAAAAGTAGTTTTTCTATGATGAAAATAAGGAGATATCTAAATGGCAGGAAAGTGGCACAATTATCCTTCTGAAACCAATTTTTAACTGAACTTATTTAACTTATGAGGTGATTCTGTCTATACTTTTAAAGTTAGCCTGTTGCTTCTTATCTCACACATTTTTTCTGGCCATTGCTATGAGTGACAGGATTTCTCGTGCACTCTGTGTGGATGATTTAAACTTTGAATTTGAAAGTTGGAGATAGAAAATCTTCCTCAAGTGAGATAGGGAGCTGACAGCTTGAATCATCAGATTCAACTTTTCACTCTTGCACAGCGTGGGCACTGAGATGTAAAGGGGAAAGAAGCAAAACCTCCAATGGTTTTACTTACCATTGTAAATTAATATTGGCTGTCCAAAAACTATATAAATATAAAGTGGACAGTTGAATAAATGTTTTACAAAAGCATTCTTGGATACAGTATTTAGGTACCCTATAGTTAGATTTTAATACAAATTGCTACAGATTTGAATTTAATATAAGCTCCTCTATCACCTGTTTTATTAAAATTCACACCATTTCACATGTGTTTCTTATATCACAGTTGAGAAAGTGGAACATTTATGGAAGGAATTTTTTGCTGCTGATCTTCAGAAGATGTTAATGGTACTGGAGAGGGTTTCTAACTATAACCAACTATAATCAGAGATTCAACCCCTCCGTGTCCCTCTCTACCTCCAGCTTTGAAGGTCAGATCTCTATAGAGCAAGCTGCCTTTGCTGTGAATTTTATAAGCTGTACAACAAACACTGTGCTTGTGTTGAACAGCAATTTTCAACAGTTTGAAAATCTATCAAATGCAAGCCAGAATTTGTTAAATCCTCAGTAGTGCGGAAGGCTATTTTCCAGGCCATTTCAACCTTCAAATGTTTTGCTGGCTCACACTACAAAAGGCTGTAAAAATATTTTTATAAGAAAAATATTTCTCACATACTGTTTGAGGAAGGTGTCAGACACACAGGGCAAAACTCTGTTTGACTTTAATGCGAGAGTTATCAGACCCAGATTCTGTCCTGACCCCTTTCAACTCCAGTGTGTGTGTCTGTGCTTTTTTAAGACTCTATCTGCTCTATACCTATGATAGAAAGAGATCTCAGTTAGGCTACGTCTACACTGCAGCGCTATTTCAGGATACTGGAAGTATCCCGAAATAGCAATTCTGTTTCTTAAAACGTGCCCATTATTTTGAAATAGATTATTTCAAGGTAGCTTATTTTGAGGTAATTTCAAAATAAAGTGTTATTCCGACAAGTCCCTTAATCCTTGTGGAATGAGGGTTGCAGGGACACTGGAATAGTTCGCCCATTATTTTGAAATCTATTTATTTGAAATCTATTTCAAAATAATGGACGAACTATTCCAGTGTCCCTGCAACCCTCATTCCACAAGGATTAAGGGACTTGTCAGAATAACACTTTATTTTGAAATTACTTCAAAATAAGCTACACAATTTGCATAGCACAAATTGCATCACTTATTTTGAGGTCAGGGTGCTGTGTAGACACACCCTTACAGTGCTTCCATTTTGTAGCAAAGATGAAACTGCATCTTTCAGATATTCTTGCAGTTGTCCATTTAAGTCAAAGGAGAAAAACTCCTCTTGGTTTCAACAGACATTGGATCAGGATCAACATGAGAGTGAAAGAGAAGTGGCCCAGCAAACTTATAATGAACTAGTTTGCATCAAGGTATATACTTTCTGAACGTAATAGACTATAAGGCCAGAAGGGACCATCATTATCCTCTAAACCAGGACTGGGCAAACCTTTTGGCCTAAGGGCCATATATGGCTGTGGAAATTATATGGCAGGCCAAGCAGACAAGCCCCTGCAATCTTGTTCCCTGGCGGGAGCAGCAAGCTGGCAGAGCAGGACAAGCCCCCGACAACACTCCCCAGTGGGATCATAGGGCAGACGGAGCAGGGCAAGCACTTAACGCTGCTCCCTGCTGGAGCATGAAAGAGAGCAGAGCCAGGAAATGCCCCCTGACCCTGATCCCTGGCTAAAGCGCCAGAGTAGAGCAGTCCCCTGACCTTGCTCCCCATGTGTAGTGCCAGAGGAGCACAGTGGTACTCAGGGCCAGATTAAAACCTCTGATGGGTTGGATGTGGCCCATGGCCATAGTTTGTCCATCCCTGCTCTTAACTGATTTCCTGCACGTGGCAGGCCACAAAATCTCACCCATATTTATTTATCGTCTTTTCTAGTTTCTCCTCCCCATCTTCATTCCTCCTGTTCTACAGCTGAATCATAGCCAGCCTTATTCCCAACTCTGTTTCTCAATATATTTCCAATACCCCCATTGCTCTTGAGTATTTAATGAGACCACTGACATGACACAGTGATTTTTTGTGGCACCAGCGTAACTCAGCTTACCTCATCAAAGAGATGTGCTCACAGCCTGAAACACGCCAAGAGAAGGAGTACAGTGAAGATATTCCAAACTCATGACTTTCCAAGGTCCTGGTGATCGTTGTTACCCATTACTGTCTCTACTAGGGGGAAGTGATCCACCAAAGCTGGTGCTTAGGTAAAAGATTTTTCAGTTAATAGACATAAGGCGACAATAAATACAGTGCCACATTGTCAATTAAACATTTATTATACTTTCGTTTAAGGTCTATAGTAAGAGTAAGGTAACTGAAGATTGGATGCCGATACATTGAGATCATAGATCTCGCTGATGGCACAGACCCATTTGGCTATTTTAGCCACCTTCCTGCAGCCACAGATTTCTCAGTACTGACTGTTTACGAAGGTAATAGCCCTTCATTTGCTAAACATTTCCACCAGTGTCAGCATTCACTAGTGATGTGTGAATCCCAAAAGTTTGGCAAGCTCATTTCATTTTTGTTAAAATGCTTCTCTGTAGCTTTTGTGTCTGCTACATTGTTGTAGTATTCTCATGAGACCCGCTGTCCATGAGATTTTCCTAAATAACAGGACTAGAAATATTGGGAGAAGAGCGTTTTTCTTGGCATTTGTTGGCACTTCATCTCCTCCCATCTAGATTTAGGGAAGTACAGCATTATGCAACTAAATTTACCAAATCACAATCCAAACATGTTTTGACCCAACGGTGCGTCATGCACATGTTTTTTCTTCGTTTTTCCTTTATTGATATTAGTTCACCTTTAATACGGCATGCAGACCTGTTTGGCCCATCTCAAAAAAGGTATCTGGGAATTGGAAAAAGTGCAGAAAAGGGGAACAAAAATGATTAGCGGTATGGAACAGTTTCTATATGAGGCAAGATTAATACAAGTTGGACTTTTTAGCTTGGAAGAGAGATGACTAAAGGGGGATATGATAGAGGTCTGTAAAATCATGATTAGTGTGGAGAAAGAAAATAAGCAAGTATTGCTACCTCCTTCTCATACCCTGAGAACAAGGAGTCACCAAATGAAATAATAAGCAGCAGGTTTAAAGTAAACAAAAGGGAATATTTATTCACAGTTAACCCATGGAACTCTTTGCCAGAAGATGTTGTGAAGGGCAAGAACAGGCTTCTAAAAAAACTAGATAAGTTCATGGAGGATAGGTCCATCAATGACTATTAGACAAGATGGGCAGGGATGCAGAACCATATTCCAAAAGTCCCTAGCCTCTGTTTGGCAGAAGCTGGGAATGGGCAACACAGAATGTATCACTTGATGATTGCCTCTTCTGTTAATTCCTTCTGAAGCACCTGGCATTAGGCACTGTCAGAAGTCAGGATACTGGGCAAGATGGACTTTAGGTCTGACTCAATATGGACATTCTTATGTACTTCTATACCTGCTCCTTTGCATCATCAACACAGACAGGAAATGAACCCTCATAACAGTTACTATACAGGCCATCCTCTCTGTAAATCCAAGATACGTTTAAAAAACTGTGGACTTACAGCAAAACAACTTAAAGCGAGGAATTTTTTCCCTGCAGCTGACTTCCATTTGCACAAATTGGAGGCTTGGGGTTTTTTTTGGTTGGTTGGTTGGTTGGTTGGTTGGTTTTCTGCATGACTTAAGAGCGGGGAATGGGAGGACTTATAACACAATTAGTTCCTACAAGTGTCAACGACTTTAGTGTGGAACGGCGACTTATAGCAGGGACACCCTGTAACTGCATTTGCTGTTGATAAAATTTAACCTTATGCCAGCACAAGTTCTGTGCTTCCCTTACACTCCATTAGCTTTGTGCTGGTGCTCTTTGCACAGATTTGAAGTCTTTGTGAGTTTGGGCATATCACTTGGTCCCTTCATTCCTAAATAATTTGTGCACATGCTTAACTCTATACACTACCCCTTTAAAATAAAAGGGGCTGTCTACAGAGTGTAAAGTTAAACAGGTACATAACTTTCTGTAGGATCAAGGGCTATGACTTCTGTGAGTATCAGTTTGCCTCTTTTTTGAAATGGATAAATATTAATACCTAACTCACAGGAACATTTTGAGGCTTAGCTGCTATTTGTGAAACATTTTTATCTCCTTGCCGGGGAATGGGGAGCTATAGAATTGCAAAAGTAGTGTCTTTCCACAATGATGCTTAACTGCAATTGTCCACAGGCAGCCTCATTAAAATAACACCCCAGGAAATTCACCCTATTTTTTCTTGGCTTGCCAAGATTTTACACTGCACTTTGATCTCAGAGGCCCGGAACTGCAGTTAGTACAAACTTTGACGTAGCTCCACTGCAGCTGAGCTGATTTACAACACAGATGAGAATCTGTTTCTAAAACAAAGCCAGTAGTATATATAGGATGAAAAGAAGCAGTACAATTTAAATTCAGTCTGTGGCCTACATCAGTTTTAACAAGTTCAACTTATTACAGTTTTCAATAGTGGTGAAAAATCTTTTAAACTGGGAGGGTTAATAAAAACAAACCCCCAAAGTCCAAACCTTGATAAAAGTAGTTCATAAACCCTGTGGCATCCAGTGATTTCCATGGTTTCACATCACATGCATTAATTTTTAGGGTGCCACATCGTATGTGAAAGCAGCCCAGAAAAAAACCCTCCACCAAAAGGCCTTTATTTCATTTCTCTTTTCCTTTATTTAGCAGCTATAGCTTTTTTTCTGAAAAGCCTCTTGAGTTTAATTTGGATTTGAGTACTTCAAAGCCTGCAGTGATCTAGGGTGGATCCTGCCCCCACAAGAAGTCAATAGAGAAACTTTCATTGACTTCAGTAGGAACAGGAGCAGGTTCCTGATATGAGAATGAGTAACAATGGGGTGGTATGATTCACTTTTCCCCAAACTCCCCAGAAATAATCTAACATAACCACCATGATGCAACAAATTTATTAAAGGCAAATAGTCATCTAGTGCTAGAAATCCTTCCGAGTACAGTGTTTTGACTAACTGACATTTAGCAGCGTTGTAGCTCTAATGGCAAAGAAAACAGTAGCAGCTCAGTACTTAAACCTCCGTCCCAGGGTGAATATCACTTTCAATATCCTGTAAAAATTCTTTGAAGTGTTTGTACCAGGCAGCCTCAATGGATTTACTCAGAATTAGTTAATAGTGAGAAAGCATTGAACTAAATTTATTGGTTACGGTCTCTCATGATCCCATAAAAAAATAAAATTAAAAGGAACACTCTATAGAATACTTTATCAAGCTTGGTAATGGCATCATCTCTGACAGAGAGGCAATAAAAGCATATTAGTGACCCCCTGATGAAACATGTTTACCGGTGAAGTCAAAGAGATTGATCATTGTCTCTGTGAAGTGGCATTTTAGTTCTGTGTACTATTACTGTTAGTCACAAAAGGTAATATATGGTGAAAAATAAATGTGTGAAACAGGGTAGAATGATCAAGATCCACTTGCTACTTCTGGGAGACTTTGGAATGCATTCTGCTTGCAAACTGGACTTCTAGATCACACAGTCCTCTGTGTTTCCCATATGTATTAATAGCATTTGTATTACAGCATGGCTGAAAGATCCAGGGCACTATTATGACAAATACCCTACAGGCACAGTCTTTCCCACCAAAGAGCTTCCACTCTAAGTAGACCAGATACAAAAAGGGCAGAAAGTGAAACATGTCACAAAGAGGAGAAGTGACTTGTTCAAGGTTATATAATAGGGTAGAGACAAAGCCAGGAGCAGAACCAAGGTCTCCTGACACCCAGTTCTGCACTGTATGCATGAGACCATGTTGATCCATGCCTTGTTTTCTGCATGATTGCTGCAATCAAAACACCACCTTGGGATATTTTTTAGAGTTCATCCTCTCATGCCACTGATATCCCATCTAAAGTCATGACCCATAGTGGCATGAGCACAGAGACAAAAGTCCCTTGCTTCTTGATCCTTGCTTGGAAGCCCCTTGCCTGAGATCCAAATGCAACTCGGGGAATGCATTGTTTAGAACATGGAACTTCCATCCCCATTGTCAGTGGTATGTATATGGCACTTAACTCTACACCATGATCATCTCAAAATCATTGTCCAGGTAACTCAGATACAGACAAAAACTATCTCCCAAAAGAAATTAAACCCAAACCAGTCAGTGATAATACTAGTGAGGAAAAAGTGCGTCAAAGAAACCATCCCCCTCAAGTTGAGGCATCTGCTGGCTGAACATTAAGATGGTTTGGTATCTCAGAGGGTTCCTGGATGCTTTGCTACTCCTGGACACCAAAATGATTTCAGTAGCCAGAAATGCCTTCTGCCATCTTTGGTTGAACATCTAGGAGGCAATACTATTCCCTGTCATCTGAAGGTCAGCGAGACATATGTTTGTTACCTCCAGGCTCAATCATGGCACAACACCAAACATGGATATTACAGAAAACATGATGAAAAAAAAAAGCTCCCAATGGTCTAATGCATGGTGGGGCCATCACCTCAGGAACACAGAATGATAAGACCAAGTCTGTGGCTATGCCTAGGTTTACATTCTCTGGTTTATCACCCTGATCTTTAGGACTCTCAATAGGCTAGGCCTTGGCTATCTCTCTCTCAGAAGATTATCTATCACACTACTTGCAGCCACCAGGGACAACAGAGTTAGCAGCTGCAAGATCAAGATTCAAGTAGATTGAGATAGGCCTTCTCAATGGCTGGCCTAAAAATGTGTGATTTGGATTGACCAAAGAATTTGCAATGTCCTACAAGGAGAGGTAAAAGCCATGTTTTTTAACTGGGGCATACCTTAGGGAAAATGGCACTTGGGCAAACTTGTGTTTTGGTGCCCCTGACTCTTGTGGGCATAGCACCACCCATTTCCCCTGCACCTCCATCCTGTGCTCTCTTTACCACTAGCCCTTGCATTGTGCCCTGTTCATCCAAACCCTTGCCTTTTCCTCCCAACTGTGCCCCCAACCCCAGCCTTGTGCTTCCAGCATGTCCTGCCACATTGCCCCCCTGTCCAGTACCCTCTACCCCCTTTGCCAGCAACACCTATGCCCAATTGTTGGCTATAATCCTTGGGGTTGGGCCCACTTTTCCCAGCCCTAAGTCTGACCTTTGGAATTTCCAAAAACAACTCTGTGTGGGGTGGAGGAAAGGAATACATGATTTACAGGAAAACACACAAAAGTAGCCCTCAAAAGGATCTTTAGAGGAGAAAACACTACCTCTGGCAGTTTCTATGTTTTGATACATTGGTCAGTGATCACTTACCTGTATAATGGGTGCATAATAAATACCCAGAGAGATAGGAGCAACGTTCAAACTCAATGCATGCTTGAGAAGAATGAAACTCCACATAGTAGCAGTATCTGGAATAAAGGAGAATTTGGCTCAAACATGCTCCTAAAGAGCAAGGGTAGAGAAAGAGGCATGTTTATAAATACAAATTTCCTCCAAGTTTCCATGAAGCTTTTGCTTTAACACTTCCACTGCTGTAGAACACTTCCGCATCCATTACAAAGGGGAAGGAGGTTTGCTAGCTCAGACAAGTGTCATGATCAAAGACAACTCTTCACAATGAATGCAAAAGTTTCATTGCCTGTCAATAGTATTGGCCCTACTTTATTCAGGTGCTGGAATTCAGATCCTTACCTGTCTGTGGTTTTAGGTTTCTACTGGAAAGATCCCTTTTTAATGCCCTCCCCCCCACACACACACCTGCCCATACACCTCTCATTGCTATACAAAGAACTGTCAACGTGGCAGAAAGCACTAGCTTTCCCAATACAGAACAATTTTCAGATTTTTTTTAAAGCAATGTTGGAACCAGAAAACAAATGAGTCATTTAGCTGGAACTTGTTCAGCCCACAGAGAGCAGCAAGGAATGGACAAAGGTAAATCAGGAAGTCTATTTAAGACTCCAAGTCAACAAATTGGACATTAACTCCCTCACTCACTCCATTTCCAGATGCAAGTGACCAGAAATGAGAGAGAGAGAGAGAAAGAGCAGTAATGTTGTACAGTTCTGTCTTTAATCCAAAGGGATTCACGGATCTGGTAGCTGACACAAAGAATAGCTAGAAAATGTCTAATCTGGGGTTTTCAAATGAATCAAATGGCATTTGATGCCCAATTCCACATGAACCTCAGTGGAATTTGGGTGTCTGGGCAACTTCAAGACCCTAAAAAAAATTTCAATCTTGACTTTAATTCAAAATGAACCACTAGGTATTCTTTGCATTTGGCCTCAGAAAAGTCACTTAACATCCTCATGTTTTAGATAGTCTAAGCAGAAACAGGCTCCTTGGGAAATAAGTGGACCTGATTTTTCAATGAGTAAAAAAACAAGGATGTGTCCTTTAGGAACAAGGATAGGAAGATAAAGAAAACCAGTGAGAAACAGGGGATAAAGATGAAGACTCTGAGGGTACGTCTACGCTACAAGCCTCTTTCGAAAGAGGCTTTTTCAAAAGATACTTTCGAAAGTACTTTTTCGAAAGAGAGCACCCAGGCAGTCTGGATGCTCTCTTTTGAAAAAGCCCCGTTTGCAATCAAGAATGCCTTTTTTTGAAAGAGCACTTTTGAAAAAAGGCATTCTTCCTCGTCAAATGAGGTTTACCGTGGTCAAAAAAACCGCTGCGTTCTTTCAATTTAATTTCGAAAGAACGCAGCAGCAGTCTAGATGCAGGGGAAGTTTTTTCGAAAAAAGGCCACTTTTTTCGAAAAAAAAAAAACAACCCCGATAGTCTAGACACATCCTGAGGGGAGAAGAACTGGGATGGGGAGTTGATTTTGAAGGTCTGAGGAGGAAGATCAAGGGGGAAACATGCTTGTCTTTAAGAAACCCTGACATTTGTTGGATCAGGCTTTATTTAGATCACAATCTATAAATACCTACCCAGAGAATAAAATGTGATAATGGAACCTTCAGTCTATCACAGAAATGTATAACATGATCCAATGGCTGGGAAGTGAATATAGACACATTGGAACAGGAAATAAGGCATACATTTTTAACAGTGAGAATAAATAACCATTAGAACAGCTGACCAAGGATAGTGGGGGATTCTCCATCATTGACCATTTTTAGTCAAAATGTTTTTTTCTAAAAGATACATATTCTAGGAATGTTTTGAGGGGTATTTTATGGCCTATGTTAGGAGGTCAGACTAGATGATCATAGTGGTTCCTTGGCCAGGGATTCCAGGGATATATTCAGCTCTTTATTCTGCCATTTAGGACGCGCTCACATAATAGACTATTGCATATTTAGCTCATCTCAGAATGCAAGGAAATGGGCTGAGCTTATTTTTTTCCTTCAGACCAAACAACTTTTCTTTTCCATTCTGGGTTGTATATTTGCTGAAATGGAGTTTAAAAAAATCTTGAAGCATTTCAAAAGAATAAGTTATATCTGCTTTTAATCCTTCCCTCATCATCTGATATTGTGTAGAAAAAAACCTTTAGTGCCTCTTATTCAAGGATCTTAAGTGGTTTATAAAGATGGATAAGTATTACTATTTCCATTCTAAATGGGAGAACTGAAACTTTGAGAGATTTGCTGTGTGTTTGTTAAAGTTGCTGAGCACGTGGGGTTCCTACTTAAGTCAATGGCACCTTTTGAAAATCAAGCCTTAAGTAACTTATGTAATAAGTCTATGGAAGTCTCATGGCTCAACATGCCAGTCATACGCATTTGTCACCTGACTATGCAGCCTCACATAGAAAACCTATGAGCTAGATCAGCCATTCTCAAAGTCTGGATCTCGACCATGGGTGGTCAGTGAAAATAGGGCTGGGGGAGGCAAGCCCCCAGCCCCACCCCCAGCTCCACCCCTTCTGCTGAGGCCCCACCCCCACGGGAGACAAGTCACTCAGGGGCAGCAACACTCTGCCCCCAGTATGCCTACAGTAAGCATTCTGGGGGCAGAGTGTGGGTGGGGCCAGGCTAGTGGTTTGGGAAAGCAGTGCCTAGTATACCCACCGCCTCAACGTGGGATGTGACCCTGTTTTAATGGGGTTGCCAGGGCTGGTGTTAGACTTGCTGGGGCTTGGGGCTAAACCTGAGCCCCACCATCTGAGGCTGAAGCTCAAAGGCTGCACCCATGGATGATGGGACTTAGGCTTCAGCTTCATCTCTGGTGGGACTCAGGCTACAGGACCCCCACCCTGGGCTGAAGCCATTGGGCTTTGGCCCCCCTCATGGGGTAGTGGGGCTTGGGCTCCCCTGCCCCCCCCCATCTGAGGTGGTGAGACTTGGGCAGGTCGAGACTTAATTCCCTCCTCCTGGGGCCGTGTGGTAATTTTTGTCATCAGAAGCAGGTCACAGTGTAATGAAGGTAGAGAACCATGGGGCTAGATCCTCATCGGGTGTTACTCAGTTGAGCTCCTTTGATTTCAGTTGAATTACAGCACTGTATTTCAGAAAATATAATAGTTGGGATCCACTTGTTATCTGCTTCAGTGCAAATAAAGACATCAGTGGAATAGTGTGTTTAAGGGAAATTATTGCAGAACCATATGGTACTGATGCTACACAAAGGCGGCTAGATGCTGGCAGCAATGTTCACTGACAGATCGTCCTTCCTCTTGTGTGTTTTTGAACCAACATTTTCCCACTCATTTTTCAACATCCATTATAAACAATCTTGCATTGTCTTTGATTTTGTTGTTCGTTGTTAAGTATAATGCCTGTAACAGTTGCAATGCAGTGGGGAACAGCAACAGCAAAGTTGATGATACAGTGGAAAGCTGCCATAGCTGATGTGGCAGTCCTAATCCACTGAAATGAAACCATTTTATTCCTCTGTTTTCCCAAGAGTATTACAAGCCTAGCTTTTGCTACAGCATGTGAGTAAAAAAGGCCCACAACTAAAAGTCCCCAGGACAATACATTTGTGGCCTTTACAAATAATTGTAAGCCTAGTTTTGTTTTCCTCAGCTCAGAAATAAACCTACCATAGCTTTTGTCAGCTAAAGGTCATCTGTCAGCTAGAGGTGCAGGTCCTTTGCTTTTTCTATCATGGGGAGCGAAACTAACACCCACAAGGTATGCTTTTGCAAGGATGCACAATATTAGGGACTATTTTCCCTGAGTACGTCTACACAGCAGGGCTAAAGTCGAATTAAGCTACTCAACTTCAGCTAAGTCAATTACCTAGCTGAAGTCAAAATAGCTTAATTCGGCTTTTGGCACTGTCTATACAACAGGAAGTCAAAGGAAGAACGCTCAGTTATTCCGAAATAATGCTGCTGTGTAGACGTGGCTGGCTTGATGGCTGGCTGAGAGGTTGCAGAATTTCCTTTCAAGATACTGACATTCCCACAATTAGGATAGCGTTTGTTACCTCCAAGCTAAATTACAGCAATGCATTCTGGGTTCAGTGCCCTCAATGGCCATTTGGAAGCTTCAGATAATGCAAAATGCCAGATGTCTTTAAAATAGAGTAGACCAACACAAGCACATAACTGTACTAACTATGAAGCATGGAAAAACTGTTACATGGCCAATGCCAGTTGCAGTTTACTGAAGACACTTATCATTCCCCAAGTTTGAATAGTTATTTGGTTTGGAATGTTTGCCTTTGTAGTTAGAACTGCTCAGCTGTGTGTGTCATAGATCTACTTCTACTAGAGGTTCGCCTTAGTTCGTGTTGTTAAGATTTTACGCTCTGGAGCAGAAGAATCTGAATTCTATTGCAAAGACTGCCATGAACTACAGTGCTGTGACAACTCTGAAGCCTCTACATTGTGGATTTATAACAGCAACTGATTTTTTTTTATCATCTGTAGAATGGTACTGATATTAAGGCTACATTGGCATTGCTCAGTTTGCTTTCAGCCCATGGGTGCTCAGGGAAAACCAGTTTATAAAAATTCCCCTTTCAGTTTGGCATTTTATTTCCTTTGTTGTTAGACACAGATCAAGCTTCCATCTAAAAATGCTGATGTCCAGAAGTGCATAAGGATTAATAAAAATACTAATACAAATTATAGGCCCATATGCACATTGATGTATGGAAAGTTCTTTCGAAGCAAAGCATTCCCTGTAAAGAAGGAAAGTATTAGAGATATGGATTCTAAGGAACCCAGGAGTACCAAAGTCCTGGGTTCAAGCTAACCACCTTGCATCAACCTACCATATGCTGCTGTAACAAAGGTTACTGTACAGAGAGATCTGCTCTGAGGCAACTTACATCATCAGCATAGAGTGTTGCCATCTGTCTCATAAACAAGAAAATCTTGGCTTTGCACAGGAATTGAAGTTGTGAACCTATTGCTACTGGGATTTTCTTTTGAATTATTGTTCTTTAGGTAACCCAACCATTACAACAATTACAACAATTTCTAAATGTCTGACAAAAGTTGATACCTTCAGTAGCATAGCTTCTCTCCATCATCTTTTCTGAGGTGCTTGGTCCTGAAATCCTGCTGACTTCAATGGGTTTTGAGGGCACTCAGTTAAAAGCGGGGTCCCCTTTTGGCTCCAAATGCCTCTGGATCAGGTCTGCAGAACTTTAATGGAAGCTTAAAATTACTGTCATTCTGTTTCCAGTCTAATTACAATGTTCATTAATATTACCATACTTGTGCTTTACAAAAAAGCCAAGAATCAGGACAATTCTCTGACAATGATTTCAAAGTGGATGGGAAATGTAGCTTTGAGAAGTGTTTATGAAACCACAATGTCTTTTTCTTTTCATAGAACTCACTGAGCTGCTTGTCTTAGACAGTTTTTAATATATTTTATTCCTCTGTTATTCTTGTCTGTTTGCATGGATTGCAGTGCAGTCATATTTTTTAGACAACAACTTTTTTCTTTTTTGAATAGCAGTAAATGGTACTGTATAAGGAATAAAAGCAAGTTTTTCTGTGCTAATTTTCTTAATTTAAATGTAAATGCATGCCACTTAAAATAATTCAGTCTTATTACTGCCAATGTGTTCACATTAAAAGAATAAATATATTTCATATTTTCCCTAAATTTGCCATTTGGAAAATATATTTATTCTTTTAATGTAAATACACTGCCACTAATAATACATTTTGCCTAAAGTTAGTTTTGAGGGAGATACACTTATTTTACATTTGGTATCCAAATAATACAGTGATTCCATTACATAGATGGATGGATTAATAAGTAGACTGTGGTAGTTGGTTAAAACTCATTCATTCATTGTGCTTGTGCAGACCAAATCCTTCATTTGTATTTGCAAGAAATGCTAACTATTAGGGTTATTTGATCAAAATCACTTCTTCTTGTGTGATGGTAAAGAAACCAGAATAAAACATGGCTCCAAAGCAGGCTGAAGACACCTTCCCCACAGAATCAACTCCAACTCCTCCCTCCAGTTGTGAATGAAGAAAGCTGATGAGTGTTATAGAGAGAAATCACTTTAAAAAAAACATTGCCTTTCATCCTGTCACATGCCAGGACTTAGCTGCTTATCATTTAGTTGGAGTTGGTCCTACTTTGAGCAGGGGGTTGGATTAGATGACTTCCTGAGGTCACTTCTGTGACTTCATGTCAGGGAGTTCCCCGATCCTGGACCCCCATCCGCAGCAAGATGAGACTCCGCCAGCCAGTAGAATAGAGAGGATTTATTGCTTCTCCAGGATACAGCACAGCATAGACATGGTTACAGGAGTCAGGGCCAGGCAGCCTTAGATCCCTTGGGGTAGGGGTCCACAGGCCCCTGATCCCTCAATACTCAGCTTAGTCTCCTCTCTTCATGTCATCCGGGCCAAAAACTGCCCAGCTCCCAGGCCTTGCCCCCCAGCCAGGTGGCCGCCTCCGCCTCCCTTCCTTTGTCTCTCCCCCTGGGAAGTGCCTTGTTATCTGCTCAGGCTGGGACTAGGTGTCTGGGCCAATACACATGTGGGTGAGTCAGTGGGAATCACACATCACAGCGTAGGGGAACCCCGGGTTACAGAGCAGACAGCACCCCCTCTACGTCACGACTTCCAACCTTTATCTTCTATGAGTATTATAAAACTTTGTGGTTTTATACTGCTTTCAAGCTGAGGTTTGTAATATGCTTTACAATCATCAGTTAATTTAACTTCACATCACTGAGGTCACTGGTGTCACATTTACTCCCATCCAGTGAAGGGCAGTGGCATGGAGGTAGAACTATATCTAGATCCCACTTTCCTTCCTTCTTAATTTCCATAACATTTAAAGTCTACGAGCAATAAAACTATTTTTGCAACACGCAGTGCAATATCACAATATATGCAGCCTCTTCAAAAGGTGACAAAGTAAAAAATAGTATACAGTAAATAAATAATAAATAATACACAGATTTTAAAGCCCTGTGTTTATCTCTTTAGTGCATCATGTTAACAGTTAACACTGGAAAAGTGCATCAGAGAATAGTCAATATACTTGATAAAAATCATATCACATACTCTGTTGAATATAAATGTGGAGATAAAAGGAAAGGAGAACAAAAAGTGTGTGGGAGATTATCAGCACTCAATGGGAAGCCAGGAGGAATACAAAGCAGAGTTTTTTGACTTTTTAAAATTAGTTTGTTAAATAGCATAACCCCAAATTTTCTAACATAAGTCTAGGATTCTATCTACTTGAAGAAGGTGCCTGGGACTAAAAAGGCAAAGGCTGGTGTGGAAGAAGAAACTGATATCGATGGGGGAGAGAGTTCTTTTAAGTCTCTTGAGTTAATCCTCCCATTAATTCTTCTTTTCAGAGACACTGGGGTTCTCTCTGTGCTGCTAGAGTATTGGGTCTGAATATTGGGTAAATTCTGACTTCCCCAAGGTCTGTAGGAGTTTGGAATAAGCTAGCAAAATGGTGAGAATTTACACCACACAGCCTTCTAAACGTTCAGAGAATGGAGACATTATTTCTTGCAATTTGCATTTTATTGGGCCCCAACTATCCCTCTGGCTACCATGAGTGATTGGGCCTTATTGGTGGAAAACAGGGGTAGTGCTGCTTCTATGGCAACTGCTCTACAAAACCAGAACTGGTTGCTATTTTCAACTTCTGGTTTTTCTGTGAAATTTTTATTTTCAGCACCAACAAAAGCTTTGAAAATAAAGTGTCTTCTTTTTGTATTATCAGTCAGTTCTAAAGCTGGCCTGCATTTTTTTTATTTGTTTGTTTGTCAAAAGATGTGGACCAATGTTTTTAAATTAAAAAAATACATAAATACAAATATTTATTTTAATACATTTTTTTCACAACCCTCCACCACAGCTTCACAGGGTCTGGAATAATGAACTGTGGAAGTGAGGCTGGTGGTTGCTGCACGTGGAGCTGGTGACCAGCCACTCTATAAAGCACTGTTCCCTGCTGCTCCCCGGATTTCCATTTGAAAACTCTGTTGGGATTTAACAGTATGTTAGGAAGCACTGTTATCATAATCTTGGGAGGATACAACCACTGGTAATGTATCGCCTTCAGGGTCTGTGGTACCAAGAGGGAGTGGAGCCAACAGAGCAACATGGAGGGTCCCCCACCAATGTGGCCCCTGCATGACTGCCTGTCTCCATGGAGCTAGGGTTTCCTTTTCTCATTGTTTCCTAGGCTTTGTGGTGTCAGGAAACTGTGTTCTATCCCTTCTTTCTATCCCCTATCCAAACCAAACCTCCATCCTCAAATCCACAATAGTTGGGAAACCCCTGTAGGTCAAGTTTGCTGCCTCCTCTGCCCACTCTGTATCTGTTAGTGGGTATAAATTGGCCCTTGTTTATGTCATATACGCGAATAACAGGTTAGTGTAGCTGGAAGCCTTCCAACTGGTTACTATCTGGCTGGGAATCATGTTTCAAACATACATTGCAGCTCATAACTTTGTAACTGTAATTTCACAGTGCAGTCCTGTGGACAGATTCCACTGAATTCAGATTGTCCATTTCTAACACTTGTGCAGAAGAGCATTTGTCCAGAACAGCCAAAAGATATGTTATGGCTAAACTGAAGCAATCATTTTACTGCTAATCAGAATCCACAGATGATAAAATGATGGATGAACACAGCTACTCATGCAGAAAGATGCTAGCATATATTCTGTATTGCTTAAAGTCTATACTAACAAGAAAGGGAGAATCTGTAAACTAGTCCCATACATTTTGGCATTTTTCATTGTGCACGGTATTTCTCTCCTAGAAGAAAATGTGTCAGTTTATAAAGCTAATAACATTGTGCATGTGTCATTATTTAATCACTCCAAAATTGCACATTACTGTTGTCACATGGCTACAGTAAATTTGCCATATTTAAAAGAAAACAGAGCTTAAGGGTAAGCTAGGGCTTGGTGATCTGCCAAACTGAAAAGAGCATTTAACAGGCTTTTAATCCATTTCATAGGTTATTGTCCCCATGAGTGCTGTTAGAGTCTGCCGATAAGAAAAATGAGAACAAAGGGTTATTTTCACTTACAATTCAGCAGCTCATAGTACTATTACTGTGTCATTGGTAAACAAACAAAGGTGCACTAATAATTGTATCCTTTAAACATGCCATGTGCAGTAAATGTTTGTTGATTTAAAAGTAAACAGGCTGTAGGAATTAGAATGCAATTTCCATCAAAGGTAGCAGATTAAATACTTGTAAAGCTGAGCCCCATGAAGATACGCGCTTGCCATTTGTGTTTCATTTTATTTATCTCTGCATGATTTCGCAGGTCTACTTGTACTGGGGGAAAAATAGATGTTTGAAGTAAAACTGTAATTAAAATCAAAATTATATCTTGTTCTGTTTCTTTTTTGAAGCCTAATCTGAAGATGGCCTTAGCGATATGCAGCTAAAAAATAACTTGCTACTCACCTCCATTCATTTTGCTCTAAATAATGCAGTGCACAATGGCATCCAGAAGAGAGAAAACATATTTTTTTGCTCACTAGTTCC
Source organism: Pelochelys cantorii (assembly GCA_032595735.1). NCBI lineage: Eukaryota > Metazoa > Chordata > Testudines > Trionychidae > Pelochelys > Pelochelys cantorii. The sequence goes on from CM064327.1 coordinate 238,774,504, forward strand.
ATGCAGGATGGATGGATGAACAATTTCTTTCACACTGTGATAGACAGACAGGTGGTCCAATAGGACGCTTCAAGTTTTGACTCCAGAACAATGTATTTTGGTGCTAGTAATGGGGAACCTCCAAAGTTTCCATTCTGCTTCATAAGGACAAGACATGTAGACAAGGAGAGAGAAACTTCGAAAATTAGACTGTTCCCAGGAGTCCTTCCTGTCTTCAACCATGAGGTGATTTCTGCCCCTGAGGTGACGTTGGTTAGTTGTTCCCACAAACATACAGCAAGTGCCAATCCCTAGCTATAGAGTTTGCAATCTAAATGGATGAGACAGAGCAAAGTAGAATCTAGTACTATTATCCCACTTTTACAGATGAGGGCCTGAGGTACTGAGCAATAAGGGTAACAATAAGATAATTTCTAGACGCCCAGACACATTTTCAAAATCACCGTAGGAAATTATGAGCCTTACGTTTCATCGCTGAAAGTCAATAGGGCCTGGGCTCTAAAATGATTTAGGCACATCTGAAAATGAGATTTAGGCTTTTAAACCACTTTGGCATTTTTGAAAATGTTACTGTAAGCAACTTACTGAAGGTTCTTATGGAGTTTGTGGCAGAGCCAGGAACTTTAAACTCACTTCTGAATCTGTCCACAGGGCCATACTTCCTCTCTAAGGAGCTTTTGAATCCCTAAGGCTTTCTTATCACTCATCCAGGAAGGGCTGGTTTTTTTTTTAATTTAGGTGAGTTTTAAATATTTTGCGTATTTTTTACTTTGGTTCTGAGTGGACTATCTAACCAAATATTTTTTCTCAGCTATAAAACTCAATGCCAACCTTCAGCCTTCTGTCCCAAGCTGATTTCTGTCGTTAAGGAACTCAGGGACGATAACCCACTTTTGTGCAATGAGAGGAGTCCGAGCACTAATCAAGAAACTGAATCCGAACTATAAACTATTGAAAAGCTAATGGTCGATGCAGGGGCATCTCTACCAGACTCTGGATTACAGCACCTCCTGCTGGTGCCTTCGGGTCCAGGTTCTGGTGAGAGAACCACTGGGTGAAGCTGAGTAGTTCTGATGCCAGCATGGCAAATGAGTTTGTGGTTGCTGCTGTTGGGTTTTTTGGGGGGTTTTGTTTGTTTGTTTGGGTTTTTTTACCATATGTGCACCTGCATATGTGCACCTGCATGCTTAAAGTTAGTGTTTAAGTATCCCGCTGAACCAATGTCATATTGCTCTACACTATTAAAGTCAGATCCTTAGCTGGTGTAAATGGGTCGTTAATGTCAGTGAAACCTTGCCACTTTAGGCCAGCTGAGGATCTGGTTAGCATCTCTCACAGTAGGGTTCAGCTTTCAAAAGCCCAGGCTATTATGCCTGTCAGAAAGCTGACAAAAGCACTGTCTACAAGCAGAGCGCTGGCAGCTATTTCAGTGCATCTCCGTCCATGAAGAAAAGCAATAGTGTGGAGTGGGGTGGAGAGAATGCCTGTCTAAAGCTTTTAAAATGTTATTTTTAGAAGTATTTTTCATCTTCAAAATGTAAGTGGCTTATCTAATTAGTGGGAACAGAACAGGGCTTTCCTGATCTCTGTACGTAGGTGTCCCTTGGCCTGTCACTAAAGAGTGCTCAGCTGCGGATGATGAGATAGCAGATTTTAGAGCATCAGAGTGTCAACCTCATCAGACAAGGCCTGTGTTGGAAATGTGCTGTGGAGCACCCTACAGGAGCCAGGCTGAGGTTAGGTGGGGCAACGCCTCAGTGCCCTTTTCTGCTTTCTGTAGCCATTGAGGCAGCTCACAAATGAAAAACAAGGTCTGTGGCCTCAACTTTGTCCCTGTGCACTCACACCACAGATCCATCAAACATCCTGGCAGTTTCTGGTGGGGGAAAAAAAGGCCCAAGTCTGACACCATGGGGTGCTGCAACAGAGAAGTGAAGTGCATTGGCAAAGCTAAATGGAGATGTCTGTATACCATCTGCTAGCCCTATGCCTGGTAGAGCCAGGGCTATTAGCCCTTTACTTTCATTATTTTTAAATTCACTCACAAATTCCTTTTTTGCCTAGCCAAACACGCCCTGATGCCACTGTGCTCTGTGTATGAGGATTATTGATGAATGCCGGGCAGACACCACATGTGGCTAGATAATTTGAGCGATCCCAAAACAATGAAGATACGTGGGCATGGATAAAACTGATGAATAGAGCAGCAGGGAGTATATTTTCAGTGTTTCAAACTGGACGCCCAACTTCCATTAAAGTGTGAATGAGAGCGGTGTGTCTAAGTCCTGTGCATTGTGCTAAAAATCTCCCCCTCCATATTTTAAAACTAATTGATTTCTGAAAGTACCTTGCAACTCACTTGATAATAGCAGCAAATAATAATCTTTGGGAGAAAACATATATTTCACACTGTTTCACAGCTCCACTAATGCTGTTAGGGCATTTGTCTATTTTTACACCAATTCTGTAATGCAATCCCTGAAGGTCACTCTTTAGGAAAGGCCTTAATTAAGATTTCTGCCTGCAGCAAATTATGGGAACTATAATATATCACGCTGTAGCAACCCAGATACAGATCATTGGCTACCCTGATCCAGTCATGTGCTATGAACAAACATGACTGTTTTCGTACCACTGAGGATCATTTTACAATGCGAGTAAAAATGTAGTGTCTTTGTTTTTAAAAAACATCTATGAAAAGACAGAAGAATTTTTCTTTTAGGCCAAACAAATCGCTTAGTTTATCCAGTGAAGGTCAAATGTGGACATGCATGCATAGCTGGCTGAGGCTGGCAAGGCTTTTTTGCATCATAAATATTAAAAACAATACCATTTAAAAGGTCTAATCTATTTTTATTTAATTAATCTCCTTCCATCTGTTTTACTTTTCCTTCCCTCTGGACCGCCAAGGTCTACTCTTCCTAGTCCAAGGACAGATCCTCTTTACCTGCCAGCCCTGAGTATTCGTGACTGGCCTGATTTCAAATCAGAACTTACAAATTTGGGGCCTGATTTTCACAGGGTCTGAGCACCCAAAACTCTTTCAGAGATGCTGAGCCCTCAGAGCTCAGCACATCAGACCACTAGCTTCCAGGTGTTTGTCTCTTCCTTCTTTAGGACCTGATCTGGCAGCTGCCCATATGTGCCTATGCAAAGCTTTAGGCCCTGATCCTGCAATCACCCCTGTGCCCACGCAGAGCCTCGCTGAAGTCAGTAGGAAAACATATAGGTATGGGAATCTATCCACACAGAAGTCTTTGCAGGATCAGAGCCATGTTTAGTGTTAAAAAAAAAAAGTCTTGTCTACATCTCAGCAGAGATATTTCTGGCTGTGCCTCTTCGTGAAATGAGAGGCTTTTTAGCTTTCATTGGAGCAATGGCAAGGAAACTTACTTGGGATGCTTCAATCTCTAGTTAATAAGGGGTTTACTGTTCAGATAACATACTTGGGAGGGTAAGTTTAAAAATATCAATGCACTTATCAGTAGCCAGGGATCATGCTTTTTGCTCAAGAAATCTTAATCATGCTCAGATAGGGACAGAAGAGGGGTGCATATTAATGAGGATGGATGTGTGTGTGCATTTGTGTAATGTAGGGACTAAGACTTTAACCTGAAAACTACAGAGTTAGCTTGCACTTGGCCCTTGAGCCAGATGCATAGGGAATAGAAGGGGGCTTCGTTCTATATTTTCTATGCCTCCTTCCCTCTCATCCTCTCCCCACCTACACCTACAACAACACTGGCCCATGTATGGCTACATCCGCTCTTGGAGCTTGGACTGTGATTCCAAGCTCTCACACATGTATGTAGGTATGGGATTCAGGTAGGTGTGTACTCCGAGCAGCCACCCTATGCCACTGCTAGCCAGTGGCCCTGGTGCTAAACCTATACCGCTATTTTTAGCATGGCAGGTCAATGAGTGCTAGCACAAGTATGTCTGTGCAAGCTCGGAATCACACCCTTAGCCCCAAGTGCAAAGGTAGCCATATGTGAGCCAGGCACAATCAGTCTTGGGGTCAAGACTGTATCCTCACCTCTCCCACCACGGCCTTGCAAAAGGAGCATGGTGAGACCCTCCTGAGTGAATACTGAGCAGCTCCAGGAAGCTTCATGCTGCCAAACGGATTCCTGTGGGTGATGTGACTTCATGCTGCACCCAACAGGGGCCGTGTATGGATTACCCAGCGTGACCCCCCTGGAGGCCAAATAAACGTTTCTATAGGCATGAAAGGGCTCAGTTATCTATTCCTCTCTCCCCACCTATTATTTCATTTGCCACTTTGGCACAGCTAGAGTTCACCTAGAGCCCAAGGCAGGAATGCTTATGGATTTCGGGAGAGAGCCTCCTCTTGTTTCATTCCACCCTCGCCCTGCCAACTAGAAGCAGAAATCAAACTCCAGAGTCTGTTCGTTCACAAGACTCCGATCTCAATGTTTTCAGCCTCTTGTCCCCTTTTTTCCTGTCACTGACAACAGCAAATTTTTTTTCTCTGCATTCCTACCACAATATTCATAAATATAGAGAGATGGCTGCTATAAGACAAATCATGCTGCACTTCCACTGAATATCCCCAGAAATCTATACGAGATATACCAGTTGGTATATGGCTACACAGCTGAATCTTACTGCTTCCATCATTCTGTAAAGATCCTGAATCCCACCCTATTGGCTGCAGTCTTGGGCATTGCCCACCAGAGGTTCAAAAAAGAGAAAATTGTTATAGTTCCCTGCCAGGACTCCTAAAACATTTCATATTACTGCCACGTAGTGGTAGCACTATGGGCGGATGGGGAGGGAAGGTCTATATTTCTACCCACTAAAGTCTGACAGCCATTCTGCACGTCCAGATCAGTGTCCATTGCCTTAATCTCAAAGCTCACTGCTTGCCCAGCTGCCTAACATATACATTTGATAGAAACACTGCCTTGCACCCCCAAAAGAGTCTGCCTAATTTTTACATATTAACCTTTTCTTTAAAAAAAAAAACCCTACTGCCTAGTGTGAAGAGGTTTTAGTTTTGTATTTTATTGAAAACCAAAGCATTTTTCATGTCAAACTGACAGGACAGCAAAGTTAGTGTTATAGCCTTGTGGCTCTTTGCAAGCCAGTAATCAACCACCGTTAGCAAGAGTCTCAGTATCATTTAATATCATGCCCTTATGTAGCTTGGCAGCATGTATGGCCTTGCTAGTCCATGAGTGAAAGATGGCAGTAGGCCTTTAAAATATACGTGCTTTTTGGTCTGTGTTTAGAGGTATCCTTCCACTCCCCATAGAGAAAGTATCCTTCCTCTTCCCTGTGTTAAAACACGGTAGCAGGCAACAGTGGTATTTCAGAGCAATCAGGAGTGCTCCAGGCTAACTTGCCTGCTTTCCTTTCCTTATTTTTATTCCACTGTAATGTGTTCATGATATTTGTAACTATAATGATGTATGGTGAAATACAGAAAAATATGAAGTCTTCACATGAGCAGGAGGCAGTTTACCTATGACTTTCTTGTGTCACTTTTCAAACAAATTTTCTAGGGTCTCCCCCCCTTTGCAGCCAAATGAGAGAAATATAGCCTGCACATGAGAGATAATATTGTCCTGGGAAATATCCAGTGGATTAATGTATTTCTACTGAAGCTAGCAGGAAATTGTGTTTCAGTTTATGCTTATGGGCTTATTGTGTATACGTCATATCGAGAACAATTTGTTAAACAAGAAATATGGGGTGTTGAAAAATAGGAAGGCAAAATAAACTAAGAAAGTCAGATTCTATAATAGGCTTGATGTGTATCTGCATTGTTAATAGCCACGATGGCACACTGCTGACTCCCTTCATTCTGATGAATAGCGCCCTATTTCATAACAAAACAAAAACCTATTGTAGTCCCCCAAGTCATTTATGTTCAGTATCTAATGCTGCCTATAGACATTATTCTAGTAGTATTAGTTTTAAAACACCCTTTTGATGACATAATTATAGATAAATAGCAGTATAGCATGGTTAAGGAGTAACGTCTATATGATACGGTGCAATTAAACTTAAAACCGTGTCTGCCTTGAAAAACAAAAAAACCTCTGGGCATGGAAAAGAGAGACTACAGAGAGCTCTGACTCTACAACATCATTGCACGAAAAAATGGATGACCGCAGTGAAGCAGAGCCAAAAGTGAGTTGTGAAGGGTCATTAATAACTTGGGGAAGTAAATGATGAATCCAGAGTCAGCCACTTGTATGTGACATTTATACGGCAGTGGCTTGGATTTTGATGGGGAATGAGGTCATTTTTTGTCCATTTTGATGGAGCCATGTGAGTATTCACTCGTCGGGTGTGATACACACTATTGATAGGGCATTAAACTTAGCCATTACTGCCATAGCTCAGTGAGAGACTCCCACATCCACCTCCTCTGTCATGCATCCTGTGAGCAGGAGCATTCCAGGGATTTTGTCGGCTTCTTCAGCAGCTGTGTGGCTCCTAACTAAAGTCAAAGGGCTATGCCTAGAAACAAAACTCTGCCACACACAGCAGCTCACAGGACTGGGCCTAAAAGAACTTCTGGTGCATAATTAAACCAAGATTTTCAAAAGGGACTAATGCTTTTGGGTTCTTCTGTAATGCCAACAGGCAGAACCAAACCTGGGACTTTAGCATCTGAGCCTCTATATGGCTGAGCTAACAGCCATCTGGCTCTCAGCTTAAACTGTAGAGCAAACGCAAATTCATTCTCTCGCTCTCTCTGTAAGTGGTCTAAGTGCCACTACATGTGACAGTGACCCACACCCAGTAAGTGTGTGGGTTACACCTGCAGACTTGAGTGTCCAGCATGAACCACTTTAAAGGAGCCTGATTTATAGAAAGTAATGAATATTCTTCCTCTGATAACCAGACTCCTAACCCCATGACACTTTTGGAAGGTGAGGCTAGTTTGTCTGTTGTAAACCAGTATGAATTATTTCACCTGCCATGCATTAAGAATGTGCCCCCTTAGTGCAAGACCATGTACAGCATAAAATAAAATGGCACTCAACAGCTTGTGGGATTCGTGGACTGGAAAGGCGCTAAAGTTCTCACTACTTCACTCTATAAGTGAAACTCTTGAGTGAGGCTTTTGTGAACCTTTATTCCTTCTCTTTAACAATGATGGGCTGTGAGGATAAGTTTTCAGTCACCAGGGCCACTCAAGAGAGAGATCTTGGAATTATTGTGGATGAAAACATCCACTCAACATGCAGCGGCAGTCAAAAAAGCAAACAGAATGTTAGGAATCTTTTAAAAAGGGATAGAGAATAAGACAGAAAATATCTTATTGGCTATCTATAAATCCATGGTGCACCCACATCTTGAAAACTGCGCATAGATGCAATCACTTCGTCTAAAAAAAGATATCATGGCATTGGAAAAGGTTCAGAAAAGGGCAACAAAAATGATTAGGGGTTTGGAATGGGTTCCATATTCAGAAAAATTAAAAAGACTGGGACTTTTCAGTTTAGAAACTAGAAGACTTAGGGGGGATATGATAGAGGTCTATAAAATCATGACCAATATGGAGAAAATGAATAAGGAAAAGTTATTTACTTGTTCCCCTAAACATAAGAACTAGGGGTCACCAAATGAAATTAATAGGTAGAAAGTTTAAAACAAACAAAAGGAAGTTTTTCTTCATGTAGCACACAGTCAACCTGTAGAACTCCTTGCCAGAGGATGTTGTGAAAACCAGGACTTTAACAGGGTTAAAAAAAAAAGAGTTAGATAAATAGAGGATAGGTCCATCAATGGCTATTAGCTAGATTGGAGAGAGATGGTTCCTAGACTCTGTCAGAAGCTGGGAATGAGTGACAGAGGAGGCATCACTTGATGAGTCCCTGTTTTGCTCACTCCCTCTCAGGCATCTGGCATTGGCCTTACCCCCTCCCACACTCCAAACCCCAATATCATGAGCATTCATGGCCCGCCATACAATTTCCAAAACAAGATGTGTCCCTCAGGACAAAAAGTTTGCCCACTCCTGATATATAGAGAGTATGCATCCATAGTGGCAAGGATGGTGGTATAACATTGGAAGTTATTAACGTTGCAGAGTTTGAGAGGAAAGTCTTTTTTGTCTTGGAGGAAACTGGCCCTTTTTGTGTTGACTAGTTTGAGGATGGTCTGTGAATTCCAATATTCCTTCAGTAAGAGTGTTACAGCCACATATGATGGGTCTACCTGAGTTCCCTTGCTTGTGTGTCTTGAAGAGCATGTAGAAGACCCCTGAAGAGTGTGGTTTTGTGGGGGATGAGTTTGTGGAGTTTCCCTTGGAGTGGTCTAAAAAAGGATTTGATGATATCCTTAAATTCCTGGGTAAATTGTGACACAGGGATTTCTTTATACGAGGTGGCATCAGAGTTGTTGGTTGGCCCCATTAACATAGTAATCATTGTTGTGGTCCAAATTAGCTGTTACCACTCAAGAAACAGATCTTGTAGTCATTGTGGATGGCTCACTGAAAACATCTGCTTAGTGAGCAGCAGCAGTCAAAGTGATAATAAATTTTAGGAACCATTAGGAAAGGGATAGATAATACAAAAGAAAATATAACAACACTATGTAAAGTCCTGGTATGCCCATGCCTTTAATACTGCATGCAGTTCTGATCATCCAGTCTCCCACTCCTTAAGAAAAAACATATGTTTAAAATGAGAAAGTACAAAGAAGGGCAAAAAATATTATTAGGGGTCTTGAACAGCTTCCATATCAGGAGAAATTAATAAGACTGGGACTTGTCTGCTTACAAAAAAGTTCACTAAGGGAGTGTGATGGGGGTGCATTAGACCCTGAGGCTCCCTGCTAGAGGCTTGTGGCCTTGCCATACTGAACCCCAGGAAAAGAGCAGTAGAGAAGTCCTCCAAGCTTCTTGGAGCGGCAGTGTGAGAGGCAGCCAATCAGAGCCCAGGAAGACAGTATAAAGAAAGCTACTGGGCCACAGCCAGCCAGTTCCTCGTTGGACTTTAAGGTGTACAGACTGGGGCATGGCTGGCTGGCTGGCTTGCAGAGCGAGCGAGCGAGAGAGAGAGGGCGCGCTTGCGTGTGCAGCAGTGCACAGATAGCTCACTGTGAAGAGTTTAATACAGACCAGACTATGCTGGGACTTTGAGACAAAGCTCTGAGGTAAGCACAAACACGCTGCCTTCACAAAGGAAGCCCTGGTGGCACCACTCTATCCTGGGGTGGGAGGACAGACTGAGGAACATTACAGAGAGCACTGAAAGAGGCCCAGTTATATGTGAACCACAGAAAGGGTTTGTTTACTTTGGCACACAGACTGTGTATGACTTGACCAAAGAGTTGGGTCACAGAAGGGATATGGTAGAGGTCTATAAAATCATGAATGGTGTGGAGAAAGTGAATAAGGAAGTGTTATTTAACCCCTCACATAACACAAAAACCAAGGGTTACCTGATGAAATTAATAGGCAGCAGGTTTAAAACAAATAAGGGTATACTTCTTCACACAAAACACAGACAGCCTGAGGAACTCATTGCCAGACGATGTTATGAAAGCCAAAGGCATACTTGGGCTCAATAAAGAATTAGTTATGTTCATGGATGACAGGTCCACCAATGGCTGTTAAACAAGGTAGTTAGGGATGCAACTCATGCTCTGAGAGTCCCTAAGCATTTAACTACTGAACGTTGGGACTGGATGGCAAGGGATTGTTCCCTTGATAATTCTCCTGTTCTATTCATTCCTTCTGAAGCATCTAATATCAGCCACTGCTGGAAGGATACCATATATACAAGACACAGGGTTGAAAGATGAATCATTGTTTGGACCTAGATTCATCTATACTAAAATTGAACTCAGTTGACTTAGAGTGTCAAAAAGTAGTCAGGCTGTTTGCACTCAATGTGCAGATAATTCCATGGCAATCAACAGCAGTAGAGGTCAGAATGAGCAAATAGGGCAAAAGGAATGGGGGAGGTCTAGGTTGGATATTAGGAAGAACTATTTCACTAAGAGGGTGGTGAAATACTGGAATGGGTTACCTAGGGAGGTGGTGGAATCTCCATCCCTAGAGGTTTTTAAGTCTCAGCTTGACAAAATCCTGGTTGGGATGATTTAGTTGGGGTTGGTCCTGCTTTGGGCTGGGGGCTGGACTTGATGACTTCCTGAGGTCTCTTCCAGCCCTATGATGCTATGAATGACTACAACAGTGCTCAAGACTCAGCCTCTTTAAGGGTATGTCCACACTACAAAGTTAATTCGAACTAACAGCTGTTAGTTCGAAATAACTTTCATAGGCGCTACACATGCAAACCGCTAGTTCGAACTTAATTCGAACTAGCGGAGTGCTTAATTCGAACTAGGTAAACCTCATTCTACGAGGACTAATGCCTAGTTCGAATTAAGTAGTTTGAATTAAGGGCTGTGTAGCCACTTAATTCGAACTAGTTGGAGGCTAGCCCCTCCCAGCTTGCCCTGGTGGCCACTCTGGGCCAAGCCAGGGAAACTCTTCTGCCCCCCTCCCGGTCCTGGAGCCCTTAAAGGGCACAGTCTGGCTACAGTGCCCATGCCAGGTGCAAGCCTGCCAGCACCCAGCCAGCAGACCCTGCACCTGGCACGGCATGAGCCAACCACCCGCTGCCACCCAGCCCTCTGCCTCTTCCCAGGACCAGGCTGGCGGCTCCCAGGAGCCTGCCTGGGGCCGCAAGAGGCGGGTGCCCGCCTGGTCTAGTGTGGAGATCGTGGACCTCATCGACGTTTGGGGAGAGACCTCCAACGTCCACGACCTCCGCACTAGGCACAGGAATGAGGCCGTCTAGGGCAGGATAGCTGCCAGCCTGGCCACCAAAGGCCACATGCAAACCCAGGAGCAGGTTTGCATGAAAATCAAGTTGGTCCAGTGAGACCCCCGACCCTGAGCCCTGAGCTTAGAACATAAGAACATAAGAACGGCCGTACTGGGTCAGACCAAAGGTCCAGCTAGCCCAGTAGCCTGTCTGCCGACAGTGGCCAGCACCAGGTACCCCAGAGGGGATGGACCGAAGACAATGACCAAGCCATTTGTCTCGTGCCATCCATCTCCAGCCTTCCACAAACAGAGGCCAGGGACACCATTCCTACCCCCTGGCTAATAGCACTCCGTGGACCCAACCTCCATGACTTTATCTAACTTCTCTTTAAACTCTGTTATAGTTCTAGCCTTCACAGCCTCCTGTGGCAAGGAGTTCCACAGGCTGACTATTTGCTTTGTGAAGAAGAACTTTCTTTTATTAGTTTGAAGCCTGCTACCCATTCATTTCATTTGGTGTCCTCTAGTCCTTCTATTATGGGACCTAATGAAGAACTTTTCTTTATTCACCCTCTCCACGCCACTCATGATTTTATAGACCTCTATCATATCCCCCCTCAGTCTCCTCTTTTCTAAGCTGAAAAGTCCCAGTCTCTTTAGCCTCTCTTCATATGGGACCAGTTCCAAACCCCTAATCATTGTAGTTGCCCTTTTCTGAACCCTTTCCAAGGCCAAAATATCTTTTTTGAGGTGAGGAGACCACATCTCTACACAACACTGAAGATATGGCGTACCATAGATTTATACTTCCCCTCCTCCTTCTTTCCCTGGCTTCCCCCTTCCAGCTCCCTCCTCCCAGGTTTCCACCTCCCCTCTCCCACCCTCTCTCTTCCCCTCTCCCACCTCCTTTTCCCAGTCTCCCCAGAGGTTAATCCCCCCACCCCCAGTTTTGTTAAATAAAGAGAGTTTCTATTTTTGAACACGTGTCCTTTATTTTTTACATCAGGAAAGGGGGCTAGGGAGGGGTAAGTGGAAGGAGGTGAGGGAGGAATGGGGGGGGAGGACTGGGGTGGCTCTGCGGGCTCCTCAGGGTGGAAGCTTTCCTGCAGGGCCTCCTGGATACTGACAGCCCCCTGATTGACCCCCCCCGGATGGCAGCCTGCGGCAAGTGCAGCCGGGCTGATGGCCGAGTGCTGTGATGTGTCGAATGTGGGCACTCAGGGCACTCCAAGACAGGACTGCTTTGCTGTCCCTCATCGAGGTAGACCAGCAAGCGGGGAACCCTGAGAACTGTCTGTCCGGGATGGGGGCTCGGGTCCCTTTAAGCACAGCCCTCGGCTAGCCTGAGGCAGCAGCTCCACACTCTAAGTCCTGGTTCCGGCCAGCCTTAACTTCGGTTCAGGGTCCACTCAATGTGGACATGCTAGTTCGAATTAGCAAAAGGCTAATTCGAATTAGTTTTTAGGTCTAGATTCACTAGTTCGAATTAGCTTAGTTCGAATTAACTAATTCGAGTTAAGTTAGTTTGAATTAGTGCTGTCGTGTAGACATACCCTAATTTCCTTAATGTTGAGGCCAGCCTAAAGAACAATGGAGCATGAGAACAATTAGCCAACAGCAGGATGGTATCATCTATCTGTGTGTTTACCTGACTGTAAATTCTTTAAGACTTGGACTGTGTTTACCATACAGCACCCAACGTCTAGTCAGTGTTAAACAATGAAGCATTGTTTCAGCATGTCTGTTCTGACAGGGAGATCATTCGTGTTATGCTAAATTGAAAGGATGAGTGTGAGAGACTTTTTGTGCCCTGTCCAAATTTAGTACATTAACAAGGGAAAGAAAATATGGACACAGTCACAGACAACAATAGTGGCTTGGAGTCTCTAAATTTCTGTTGGCAGACTGGACAAGTAGCAACCATGTATGTTTCTCTTTAACAATGGTGGACTGTGCGGATATGTTGTCAGTCTGCTCAAGAGAACCTTCTGTGTGTATTGGTGTTCTCTCTGAAAATGCTCAGCTGAGTCAGTCTTCAATACTAGGGCACTAGTTAAAAGGGTGCCATCAGATCACGGAACCACAACACTGCAGTAAACCTTTTGTCTGTGGAATTAGGATTGGACTCTCTAGGACCTGGGCTGTAAAAGCACTGCAAATTTTGATCTAGTGTATTAGTAGTCAGGCGCTCTCAAAGTCAGACACTACAGCTTCACAACAGTGGGGTCTGTTTGGGGGGCACTGGTCACATTACTGCCCCCATGACTCCTCCCTGTGCCACCCCTTGCCCAGTGGAGGGCCCTGCTTCTTCCTGTCCCCACTCCATCCTAGATCCCACCTTGCTCCCACTCCACCTGAGGCCCCTCCTCCTCCACCAAGTGACACAGCCCAGGGGAGTAGCAGAGGGCCTGGCACAGGCTGTTTGGCCCCCCTTCCCTCACTGGCCCCAGCTCACTCCACACCCCTGGCTCCCAACCATGTCTCTCCACTTCCTGATGCTAGTGAGTGTGGGGGTGATCCCCCCCCTTCCCCAAATGACGCTGTTGGGATCCAGTAGAGTGGAGTGGGCGGGGGCTGGATCACTCCTTTTCCCCTCACAAATGCAATTTATATAGACCAGTGTTGCTCAAAGTGGTCCACAAAACCACTCTGAGAAACCTGCTAACTGGCTGTTCCAGTGTGTTTATTTACCGGCTCCACAGCCATGGAGCCTAACAGCTCCCATTGGCTCTGGTTCGCCATTTGTATCAAAGGGGAGCCGCGGAAAGTGGCATGGGCCGGGCCGCCACTTCCCGCGGCTCCTCTTGGCTGAAAACGGCAAACTGGAGCTAATGGGAGCCGCAAGGCTCTGTGGCTGTGGAGCCAGTAAATAAACAAACTGGAACAGCCAGTTAGCAGGTTTCTCAGAGACCACTTTGAGAAACACGGCTATAGACAACAAATATGGAAGGAAGTACTGTTTTCAGCAATGATTCAGTAACCAGCAAAGGGGCTAACTGCAAAACAAATATGTGCAGTGAATATTTTGTCTATGTTGAATGGTCTAATCTGGTGGGCAAGCAGAAGGCCAAATGGTGGAATAAACCCAGCTGTGTGGGTCAAGATTACTCATTCAATGATTATAGTAAAACTAACAACAGCATTCTATTAGAGAAACAGCACAGGTCAAACAGTGGCTCTGAATTAGGTAGCTGCACTGCTTGAGTGACCTAAAGTGCTTCTCCTTCAGCTTAGTGTCTTCAGTAGGCGAGGAATCAGGGCCCCACAGTGCACCAAAAAACCCATGATACTTAATCTTACACTACATGGTTGACTATCGTTGCCCAGCCTGTTGTTACCTCATACCCTTAAAGTAAAAAAGGGACCAACATTAATGCTTAGTGAGCAGTTAATACATTTCTCGGCGTTTTTTTTTCTGTAAAAGCTTTAAGAAAATATTTACATTTTCCAGTCACAAACCGTTATAGGGAGACTGTGCAGGGATGAGGGGGAGAGAATTATTTCTGACAGCCATGCTATGCTGACATATTAAAAACATATTGGCTGAGAAGTGACTATTATAAATAGCTGGAATTGTAGCGCAATACATTAGTGTGCTAGTCTTTTGATTCCTCTATAATTATAGAATGAAAGCTTCAATCCCTGCAGTGGGTGAGCATTTAAAATTACAGCTGAGATAGTAAATTACTGGTCCTCAATGTCTCAGTCAGACAGATTGCTTTCAGTTCATGAAGAGGAACTCAGCGCTGTGTCAGAGCCACATTCCCCTGGTGAGCTTAATGTGTTCCATTTAAAAGTATCAGATGAAGTAAAGGAAGTAGTAGAAAATCTTACAGTTTACCAGCATAAACACCTATTTTTATTTTCATAAACAGGCAGTGCTGGTGGTGCTTTGACAATGCTTACACTATGTATATTGAACTTTGCTTCATGCCTCCCTAGGAACAAAGCCTCTCCACAAATAACCTGTTTTTATTAGTTTCGCTGGATGCTATTTTAGTAATGAGTCTCACATGAAGGTAGTGTTATGTCTTATCTATCTCTCAATAGGGACTAGTCTCAAAAGTTCATCCTACTAGTGGTTATGCTGACTACCAAACAGAAAATTGCAACAAGTTTCTAATTCTTTCTAGCACTAATCTGGGCAGTGGAGCACAAATAGATGTCAGTTTTAATCTGCCAAGGGACAAGTGATTGTCCCTTAAAGGTTGAAAACACCAAATAAACAGATATCAGTCTGATGTGTCAGAATCAGTCTACAGAAATAAGCTATGCAAACTGAGTTATGTCAATCACGTATCTTATTTCAAAATAGCTTATTTCGATATAGGGAGCGTCTACACAGCACTTATTTCGAAATTGAGCATTCTTCTTCCAACTTACCTTATTCCTTGTACAATGAGGGTTACAGGAGTCAGAGTAAGAAGTCCTTCAACTTGACAGTATTTTGACACTATTTTGAAATAACTGCCTGCTGTGTAGACACAGTCTAAGTTATTTCGGAATAGTGTTGCAGTGCAGACATACCCTAATGGATTTCTGAATAAAATACTGATTTCTATTTTTTGTAAGGCCAAATCTGTTGTGCTAAATCCATACATACTCATTTAAATAAAGGCCTGATGGAAATCCCAGTGAAGTCAATGGGAGTCTTTCTACTGCCTCCAGTGGGTCCTGGAGAAGGTCATAAAAGTGGCCGGATTTTTCAGAAATACTGAACAACCACTGGTCCTCACACTTTTAAAATCCATCCAGAAAAATTTAGTTACCTAAATTTGGATATAGAAACCTGACAAGGTTTGAAAATTCTGGCCATATTCTTTTGTAGTGCATTTAGGCAGGTGATCATCTGCATTTGTGTCAGCCTAGAATAAATCTTTCATTGAGCCCTTAGAGAACAAACAGTTTTGAAATGTATGTGGAAGGCAACAGTACTCAGGGGATGTTCGTGAAAAAGTTAGTCACACCTTGTCACTATTGTTGTTCAGTTTGAGCAGAGAGGCCAAGGATTAAATGAGAATGGAGACCAAATTACTTTCTCAGACATCTAGGTCAAGGCTGTGACACACTGGCACTCTCTGTGGGGAAAATTCCACTATCCCTGACTGTGTTATATTTATCACATGTATAAAGAGGAGCTAACGAAACAACTTGTATTACATTTCCTTCAAATGTACAAAAGAGAAAAACAATGACTTCATTCTAGCCCTTCAGATTTGTGAGAAGCATTTTCAAAAGTGCACACGGCTCATGTGCTTATTGGTGTTAGGCACTGCTTCACTCTTCTTTGCGAGCCCTAACTGAATTAGCAACCTGTATCTTATTTTCAAAAGGGACTTAGGCACCAAAGTCCTATTGATTTTTCAGTCAGACTAAAGTCCAGATTTGTAAAAGCATTTACATATCAAAATCCCCTTTATTTCAATGTAAGTTAGGCATCTAAATACATGTTTGAAATCTGCCCTGACTCACATTCAAAAATGAGACTTTGGCTCCTATGTAATTTAGGCACTTTCGAAAATGTTACTTTGTCAGCCCGACAGTCAAACTTCTACTTTGTGAATGAGCAGCATTAATTAGATGAAATAAAAATTGGCTGAGGACACACTTTCCAGCATGTCATTAAGATTTTCTCAATAATCTGTGTTTATATGACATTTAAGTAGAATTTCACTATGCAAAATTATTTATTAACCTGGATCTTTTATAAGTATGTTTTGGTTTTATTTTTAAATACACATGGATACATAAATGATTCAGGACACAAA
This sequence comes from Pelochelys cantorii, assembly GCA_032595735.1. Lineage (NCBI taxonomy): Eukaryota > Metazoa > Chordata > Testudines > Trionychidae > Pelochelys > Pelochelys cantorii. The sequence goes on from CM064327.1 coordinate 238,791,037, forward strand.
TATGTTGAAGAAAAAACCCTTACTTTTACATTTTTTATGTTTTGAAGATAGCACTATAAATAGATGGATGCAGTCTTTTTCCATAGCTAAATACCTTCTTTTGCATAGAAAATGTATAGAATCATGATGGCCAAATTGTCACCAAATCATCTGAGAGACAGAATTCTCAGACATGGATTCTGGTCCCATATGCAATAACTAGGCGCACCTTCCTTACTTCCCACTACAGCTAGCCACACCTATATTTGAGCTCTTGTTTTAGCAATATCCTAGGCACCCATTTAGATATGCACAAAATGCATGCCTGCTTACTTTACATGTGCACTACCAGATGTGTGTGTGACAGGTATAAGGCCCAAAACGTGTGGTAAGCTGCCCTAAAAAGAAGCAAAGCCTTATTTTGTAAACATTTTACTTTGGCTATTTAATGTAGCAACATTTTTATCTTTTGCGATAAAAACATGTGCTACCAGGAGAGTCAGATTAAAAAGACAAAGAAAAGCACACAGTGCAAGTATAAGTCCAATCTAACAAGAGCTAAGCCCCAAAGCCTGTATTAATATATTGAAAAGCAGCTGGTACGTATTTTTAAAAAATAAGGATTTTCTTATTTACAGTTAACATTTTGTATTTTAAAATGCTAAGAATTTCAGAATGCAAACTAACCTGCTCCTCCAACAGTAAACATTTAAAAGCCCTTCATGTTTTCCACAGTCATCTCAGCTGAAAATCTGTTTTCTAAAAGGTGTCTAAAGGGTACATCTACACTGCACCCAAAGCTCGAAATAAGCTATGCATTTTGAGCTATGCAAATTGTGTAGGCTGTTTCGAGTCCATTTCAAAATAGCTTATTTTGAAATGTGGTGCTGTCTACACAGATTTCAAAATAAGTTGCTATTCCAAAATGTCCCTTATTCCTTGTGGTATGAGGTTTACGGGGATGTTGGAATAGCAAGCCCATTATATTTTGAAACAACAGGCTCACTCAAAAGATGCTTAACAGCTATTTTGGGATGCCTCCAGTATCCCAAAATAGTGCTGCTGTGTAGATGTAGCCTACGTGGTCAGCCACTCATCACCCTAGGCATTTAAAAATTCAGAGGAATTTTTTTTCCAGAAAATCAGAGATACCTGGAGTAATAGAGCTAAGGGCAAAATTAGTCTTGAATTATTCCTTCAGTTAGGATTATCTTAATTCTTCCTTTCTGGAGCATAAAATCTGCTATTATGAAATCAAGTGCTAGAAAGCACAGAAGCCTGATATCCACCAGTCTAATGGGTATGCAGATTTGCATTTGCTTTGAAGTGTGTCTCTATTTGCCCATGCTTCAGTACACATCCATCTCACTGGTTTGGTGCCTAAATCAGGTATTTGTACATAAATATCTGATAGTGCACATGTAAAGTGAAAGGCATACATTTGTGCCTATTTATATCATAGCTTAGGATACTGCTGAGTAATGTGCACTGATTCCATGAAATTTTGAAACCACAAGTAGAATTTGTTTAAGCTTCATACTGTCATTTTTCTTTTCACTGAAATTGATATAAAGCTGTGAAAATATTGCACATACAAGAAACACACACTAAAACAATTGAATAATCAAACTGTTGAAGATCAAAACTCTTTCCCACTACCTTTTGTTTCCAGAGGATTTTGTTATGGGAGGGGGAGATATGGCATTTGTATATTTTATTTTATTATTGTAGGCAGAAAATCCATTTTTCTGCAATTTTTATGTAGTTAGTGAGGGGGATGAAAATGATAAAATCTACCAGTGAAAGGAATGACCTGGTGAAAAAATTTCCAATTTTACTGCTAAAAAGCAAAAATTAATAGTTTCACACAGAGTGCCCAAATGCATGAAAGCTCTTTATCTTTATGGAATTCTCATACAGAAATTCCTGTAATCAAGATAAGCCCAAGTCACAAAATGTGAACAACTCAAAATTTGAAGGTGTCTGGATCTGGGTTGCTCTTTTGCCTCAGTATGAATATGTGGGCTATTTGAAAATTGTGTGTTCATATTTGGTATCCCATTTTGACATTTCCATAGGTATTTAGGTTTAGAGTTTTGGTTAGGATCTCTGTTGTACATGGTGTTCAATAAAAGAAATTTCTAGATTCCTTTTCCAGATTCCTTGATAGCCCATTACTGGTTTCATGTTAGGAAGTTTTATAGGATTTATAGTTTTATAGGATTTGATCGCCCTGACAGTGAATGGGAAGCTTTCCCTGGTGAGTGAAAGGACCTAGTCTATCAATTTCTGCCGAATGTTTAAAAGATGATTTTTTAACCTTTATAACAGTGAATATAGCCTTCCAAATATTTATGGGATGGAAAGTGATGGTGCTATGGTGCCTTCCTGAATTTGCAGATAAGCTGTGCCTGAATCTGCTCTTAAATTCCAATACATTAATAACATGAAACTGACTAAACACTGTTCAATTTCACTACTCATATTTAAAACCTTGTGGACAGCATGTATGGTGGCAGTGTAACATTGGCCTAGGCACTTAAACTGCTGCCCAGGAGGTTTATCAGTGGCCTTCCACAACCCATTTCTTTTGACTTAATTTCTGGCAAAGCAGGTATTTATTAATTTCAACCTTTCTGGTGTAATAATCAAAATGTTGTAAAAAAACAGCATTCGTCTTACTCTGATTCCTCTCATTGTGGAAAAAAATGACTTGATCTATTATTATCTTTGTTCAAGTAAGACTTACATTTTGTATAAGTGTATCCTAATGTTCAAAAGTCAGAAAAAATGAGCATAGATCCAGGTACATTTCATTTCGACATTCTGAAGACATTACAAACCACCAATGTATCCCATAGTTGCAATGTGATATGTCCAAAAAGGCTAATGAAATAACTTCCTTGTACTGTATTAACTTGATGTATTGTCCATCACATCTGTTATTCCCTATAATCCTATATTGTTAGATCCTTTTTCCACTAAGGTAAATGGGAATTTTGTATGTGACTTCAATAAGGGGGGTATTGACCTCCTAAGAGTATTTCACACCTGTGAGAGGATGAATAAGCAGGATTCCCCAATAGATGGATTAAATAGATGTTTCTAAATCTTTACATGACCAGAATTTTATCGGAATGACAAACTTTAAGAAAAAATTAAACAACAAATAGTCTAGCAGCACCTTAGGGTACGTCTTCACAGCACTGTAACTCAATATAAGATATGTAATTTGAGCTACACAAATTGTGTATCTTATTTTGATGCTATTTTGCAATAGTTTATTTCATCATTTGGTGCTGTGTACACAGCACCAAATTTTGAAATAAACACTATTCCAAAATGTCCCTTACTCCTCGTAGAATGAGGTTTACAGGGACGTCAGAATAGCGAGCCTGAAATAATGGGCTTGCTGTGGAGATGAGGGATAGCTATTTTGGGATACTTCGGTATCCCAAAATAGCGTTGCAGTATAGATGTACCCTTAGTCTGCATCTAAACAGCAAGCAGTTATTTCAAAATAATGTCAAAATACTGTCAAGCTGGAGGACTTCTTACTCTGACTCCTGTAACCCTCATTGTAGGAGGAGTAAAGGAAGTCAGAGGAAGAGTGCTCTATTTCGAAATAAGTGCTGTATAGACCCTCCCAATTTCAAAATAAGCTATTTTGAAATAAGCTACGCAATTGATGTTCCTCAATTTGCATAGCTTATTTCGAATGTGTAGATGCACCCTTAGGGTGTGTCTAGACTACAGGGTTTTTTTTTTTTAAAGTGGCCTTTTTTTAAAAAACTTCCCCTGATTCTAGACTTCTGCCACATTCTTTCTAAAGTAAATCAAAAGAATGCAACAGTTTTTTCTACCACAGAAAACCTCATTTTACAAGGAAGAATGCCTTTTTTTGAAAGTGCTCTTTCGAAGAATGGCACTATGTAATGCAAACTATACTTTTTCGAAAGAGAGCATCCAGACTGCCTGGGTGCTCTCTTTCGAAAAAGCTGCTTGCTTTTTCGAAAGTCCTGGTTGTAGTCTAGATGCTCTTTTTCGAAAGAGGCTCTTTTGAAAGTATCTTCCGAAAAAGCCTCTTTCGAAGAGGCTTGCAGTCTAGCTGTAGCCTCAGGGTGTGTCTAGACTACAAGGTTTTTTCGAAAAAAGTAGCCTTTTTTCGAAAAAACTTCACCTGCATCTAGACTGTAGCCACGTTCTTTCGAAAGTAAATTGAAAGAACGTGGCAATTTTTTCGATTGCGGTAAACCTCATTTTACGAGGAATAATGTCTTTTTTCGAAAGTACTCTTTCGAAAATAGGCGCTATTGAATGCAAACTGTGCTTTTTCAAACGAGAGCCTCTAGACTCTCTTTTGAAAAAGCGGCTCACTTTTTCAAAAAATCTGCTTGTAGTCTAGACTCTTTCTTTCGAAAGAGGCTTGTAGTCTAGACGTACCCTTAAAGACTAACAAAACATGGTATCATGAGCTTCCGTGAGAACAACCCACTTCTTCAGATGAAACCTGAAGCTTTTAAAGTTTAAGAAAATGTTAATTATTCCCTCTCTAAATATGTCTGCTTACGTATTTCAGATCTATTTTGTCCCAGTTTATAGAAAACACCTGCAAACAGAACAGAGCTTGGTTGTTTGTGAAAGTATAAAACTGGAGCTAGGCAAAATTATGCAAACTTGTATAAATTTCGAGAAGTCCTGTGGCACCTTATAGACTAACAGATTTATTAGGGCATAAGCTTTTGTGGTGCATGTAGTGGAAATTCCAGAAGCTTCGTCAGATGCATGTAGTGGAAATTCCAGAAGCAGGTATAAATATACAGGCACATGAAAAGAAAGGAGTACCAATCAAGAGGGAGGCCAGAGATAACAAAATGAATTCAGTCAGGGAGGATGTGGCCCACTTCTAGCAGCTGATGTGGAGGTGTGAACACCAAGAGAGGAGAAACTGCTTTTGTAGTTGGCTAGCCATTCACAGTCTTTGTTTAATCCTAAATTGATAGTGTCACATTTGCAAATGAACTGTAGCTCTGCAGTTTCTCTTTGAAGTCTGTTTTTGAAGGTTTTTTGTTTCAGGATGGCTACTTTTAAATCTGCTACTGTGTGTCCAAGGGGAGATTGAAATGTTCTCCCACAGGTTTTTGTATGTTACCGTTCCTGGTATCTGATTTGTGTCCATTTATTCTTTTATGTAGGGACTGTCCAGTTTGGCCAATATAAATGGCAGAGGGGCATTGCTGGCACATGATGGCATGTATTACATTGATAGGTGTGCAGGTGAATGAGGCCGTGATGGTGTGGCTGATGTGGTTAGGTCCTGTGATGGTGTTGCTGGTGTAGATATGTGGGCAGAGTTGGCACCAAGGTTTGTTGCAAGGATTGGTTCCACTACATGCATCTGACGAAGTGGGCCTTTGCCCACGAAAGCTTATGTCCCAATAAATCTGTTAGTCTATAAGGTGCCACAGGACTTCTTGTTGTTTTTGCAGATTCAGACTAACATGGCTACCCCTCTGATTCTTGTATAAATTTGGCACTTGTGTGGGACTTGTGCTTATTTGCTTAGAGTTCATTGTTGCTAGCAGATATTGAGCAGGAGCCTAGAACAAAGTTCTTGCTTTGTACATTGGAATGATTTGGGAGAAATCTGAGTGTAGGCACACTCCGTTCTTGCTGTAGAGACTTGCAAAGACTCATATAAATCTATCAGGGGCATAAGAGGAAATCTCGCAAGGCAGGTATATGTTTTTATGTATGTAGGTTAATGAAGTGTGCCTTCTATCCTGCAGCCAGTTGAGGTTTCTTATAGTGGCAGCATAAAAAAAAAAACCCTGACCTAAAAATGAGCTCGAAGCGATGTCTGCTCTTCGTAGCTAACTCAGAAACACTCTGGGATCTTCTTTATGAGCACTTCAGTATTTGCAGCTTTAGCTTTTTACATCCTCACCTTTTATCAGTGGATGATGCCCCTGTGAGTGTTCGCAGTCTCCTGCTAAGATTTTTACTTTCTTGTGATCCTCAGAAGAGAGTATCTTTCTATCAATCATATCCGGAGGTGCAGTTCCAGGAAACCCCTTAGGGATGACAATTTCCGTGAAAAGTACGTAGCCTAGACACCAAGCAAAACACATGTCCTTTAGGCTACGTCTAGACTGCAAGTCTCTTTCGAAAGAGGCTTTTTCGAAAGATACTTTCGAAAAAGCCTCTTTCGAAAAAGAGCATCTAGACTACAACCAGTACTTTCGAAAAAGCAAGCCGCTTTTTCGAAAGAGAGCACCCAGGCAGTCTGGATGCTCTCTTTCAAAAAAGCATAGTTTGCATTACATAGCGCTTTTTTTCGAAAAAGCACTTTCGAAAAAAGGTATTCTCCCTTCTAAAACAAGGTTCTCCATGGTCGAAAAATCTGCTGCCTTCTTTCGATTTACTTTCGAAAGAATGCAGCAGCAGTCTAGACGCAGGGGAAGTTTTTTCAAAAAAAGGCCACTTTTTTCGAAAAAACCCTCTAGTCTAGACACACCCTTACAGAATACTGGGACTCACAAGAGCCATGGCCCCCTCTTCAGTGTGGAGCAGCAACCTCTCCTCTGCATCTAGGAAAACTCCCTATAGGAAAACTCAGCATAGAAATAACACTCATGGCTGATCTTTTTTTCTTTTCCTCCATCCTCTTTTCAACTTTTCATCCTGAACATCTGGGTGTCCCCTGTAGCACAGTGCAAGGGCACTTCCAAAGCGATGTCTCTTTAGCAATAAACAGGAGGTGTTGTTTTGGAAGTGGCAGTCATCTGAAAGGGCCAAGCCAAAGAGAAAGGAGATAGGACAGTTACCATTAAATTTGTTGGGAGTTGGGAGCCTGGGGTCACCCAAGCTGCCATCCCTGCTACCATCTCTTGTTAAAGAAGTGAATTTTTTTTTTAAAAATGGTGTGACTTTAAACACTTCCTCGGGGCATATATGACATAGCTAAATAATAAACGGGCATGACAATGTCTACAGAGTGCCAATTAGACAACGAGAGAGAGGGTCAAAAACAAAAAGCTCTCTCGCTTTATTAGAATGAACTTTCAGTTCATAAAGTACTAAGTACATAAATTAAAATGAAACTCTTTGGCCTACTTGTAATTATATATTTGAGGTTATCCCATCTATTAATTATCCAGGAAGAGGCACATTAATATAATAATCAGAACTGAATTGTGCTCTCTGGGAACTGAAACTCCACATTATAAATAAACTCTATTCCTGGAAATTCTAGTGTTTTACAGGTACTGATAACACAGATTTATATCACTCTTAGGCTGCGTCCAGACTGGCAAGTTTTTGCGCAAAAGCGACTGCTTTTGCGTAAAAACTTGCCAGCTGTCTACACTGGCCGCTTGAATTTGCGCAAGAACACTGACGATCTAATGTAGGATTGTCAGTGTTCTTGCGCAAATACTATGATACTCCCGCTCAGGGATAAGCCCTCTTGTGCAAATGCTTTTGCGCAAGAGGGCCCGTGTAGACAGGTAAAAACTGTTTTGCGCAAAAAAGCCCCGATGGTGAAAATGGCGATCGGGGCTTTCTTGCGCAAAACCGCGTCTAGATTGGCCCGGATGCTTTTCCGCAAAAAGTGCTTTTGCGCAAAAGCATCCGTGCCAATCTAGACGCTCTTTTCTGCAAATGCTTTTAACAGAAAAACTTTTCCGTTAAAAGCATTTGTGGAAAATCATGCCAGTCTAGACGCAGCCTTAGAGGAAGATGTGACTGTCATATTTTTAAGAGGACAAGAAAGTTTCCACCATAAGTAAAGTGCATTATTTTATTACAATTCAAATGCCTGATAAAAAGAGCAAATTTAATTGCTTTCATTAATAAAATGGGCACTCTTTCCTTTATTCACAGTGCAGTCCTTTTAAAATTATATAAACTATGTTGTATAAAATTCTCCAACATGGGTTGTATCATTTGGAATTGTTGTGCTATGCCTAGAGATTTGCAAATTCCCTATCACAATAACCTTCTTTGGTAGTGATAATAAACTGGGGAAAGGACAAACAGCCTCATTAAAAAGAGCACCCAGTAATCTAAAATGCAGGCATTATGAATAATTCCCATCAGAAATGTTTAAAATGTCACATTATGGTGAGTTAAAATTTTAGCACAAAGAAGGCCAGTGCTTTTTGCAGCTATAAACCAGAGCTTAACTTTCCATAAAGAGCCAAAATTCAGCTCTATATCTTTTACCTAGAATCAGCCTGGTATTTTGTTTACCAGTAAATATGAACTGCATTTGTTACTATCACCTCAGGATGACAGTAGCTGTTTAATCTACAAATGTATGAAACAAGTCAAATATTGTAGTTGCTAGCAATACCAGTCACAGTAAATTAGGTGTATTTTCTAATCAATTACTTGCACTTTAAAACATTATAAATTAACATTTTAAATACAAAGCATTACTATTTTAAAGGAATATCTAATGATTAAATTCCTTCCAGGTGGTGCTTGATGTGCTTCTGGCAAAAGAGTATGGAAGCATCTGCTCCTTAACAAGTAGCCTTCTTTTCACCTGCACATCCCTTCTAACAAGCATCTGTCAGCTGGCTGCATGTGTACCCAGGACTTGGATTTTGCTTATAAATGAATTGTACCTGTGAAAATTGATAGTGTAGGGATCCTCTTTCACAGAAAGCAAGGGGAAAAGGCCTTATGGAGTTTTTTAAGCCTTTCTTTTACAAGCAGCAAATGACAGCCCTCATTTAAAACTTCTGCTCCAGCTTCTGTTTCTGTAACACCACCTTTTGTTTCTAAAATGTTCTGGCAGGAGCAAGCATTGGAAAATGCATGCAAAGCATGACTGCAAGTGGGAGAAACAATGGGAGCAGAGGAGCTGCTTTCAGTGTTCTCACAAGCATAATTAAAGTTGTATGCAATTGGGTGAAATTCAGCCCTGCATAGAGATCCAGCACAAAGTCTATGCAGAGGTTTGTTAGGTGCATGATGCCTTCTGCTGGTCCTCAGCATAGGACTGAAGCTCAGTCAAGAGTAATTTAAACCCCTGGGCCTTTCACCTGACCTAGTCACCAGGTGCTGCCAGCCAGGACTTGTGCTTAGTGCTAGAAATCAGCAAAGCCCCCCATTCTCTGAATCCTTAGGCTGCAATCTCACATGTGAAGATGCAATCCCTGGGGGAAACCATCTGCATGGGGAGGTGCCAGAAACCCCACATGAAACAGACAAAGGAAGGGTAATGAAGTAGTATCAGTTCTTCCCCTCTTCTTTCTGCCACTTGAAATCTGTGGATGCCCCCAGGGCACATTTCCAAATCCTTGAGTTCTGCCAGAGCATGGGGTGAGAAGCAGGACCAACAGGAGGTCAGCCATCTACAGCTTTCCCCAGTTATTTATACTAATTCTCTCAGCATGCTACCTGGGGGCTTAGTGTGTCACTGTTGGCAGGAACTGGAAGCAGAGGGTCGAATGATGGCAGCAGTGAGGGAAATGCCTGTTGCTATCCCTCATACCAGTGCATGTGACTCCAGTGTCCGAGAGCTGACCATGCCTCTCATCCAACCCACTTCCCTATAACTCTGCTCATTGCTGCATTTTGATTCTAGAAGCCCTGGAAACAGAGCAATGTTTCGAAACCAGGGCAGCAGGCTTCTAATACGAGGCCATGTGCTGCTCCAGTGGGAGCTTTCATCTTCAGTGCATGACACTTCCATTTGTACTTAAGTAAACACAAACCCAGCAAAAATAACCAGAACAGTCCCCTGTGGCCTTCTGTAACGTGGCAGCATCACTAATGTCTGGCATCAGATTAAGCTGCTTATAGCAGCTGAATGGGAAACTGTTTCATTCAGCCATTGTTTTATTAAAGCAGTTTGTTGGGGGGTAGATTTGTGCTATCGGTTCGGCTCAGCATAGATAAACTCTGTCGATGAAACTGACAAAAGATCTATTTGGGTTCAGAAATCCGGTGTATCCTCTCCTGGCTTTTTCCTTGATAATATATCCAATGTGCTTTTATCTTCATGGCATGCAAAAGTTTCACTCAGGCTGATGATCTGCAAAGCATACAATAATACAAATTTCTATACTAATAAATAGAAACAAAGAGATACAACTCTAAGCATTCTCATTACCCGGCATAACTTTCTTCCCCATGCTAAATTATATTAAAGCAAAACTACACACTAAGCCTTCAAGGTTACTTTAAATAAATAGGTTATTTAAATGCAAAAGTAACTTCTTTTCTGTTCACTTTTTGTTTTGTTGAAAAGACCACATAGCTTCAGGGTGGACTATCTTTCCCTCAACACTGTCTCAAAGCATACACCAAGGTCACCCACATTTCAAAATGTGATTCAGGGTCTATTTAGGCTGCTTTAAATCCCATATATTTGATCTCTCTGAAATTGAACCTATGACTGCCTAAAAACTAATTGAGCTTGCACATCACTGATGAAATAATTTGAGCCTTGAGGAACTGGGAAGGGTATTTTTATTTTGCAAAATAAAGTCTCCCCTATGTGGCGGAATACAGGGTGAATACTAAAGGGGCGGGGAGTTAAATGGTTGAGGATTTGGGGCAGTTGTTACCTGGCTGGGGAAATGTCTACAAGTGACAGCAGAGAACTAGAACTGAGGGCTCCCAGGAGCCTAGTCTTAACTCTGCCACCAATTCAGTGTGTGACCTTTGACAAGTCATTTAACTTCTCAGTGAGTTGGTTTCCTTATCTGTAATATGATGGGTATATTATGACGTACTTCACAGGGGCACTCTAAGACTTAATTCATTAATGCTTATGAAGGGTGAAATCCTAGCCGTAGCTTCCTTAGTCAATGGAAGTTTTACTATTAACTTCAGTGAGGCCACAATTTCACACATCATATATTGACACCTTTGGTTTAAAGGTATTATGGAAGCATAAAGTAGTAGTAATAGTCTATTTGTGGATGCTAATTATCTCTTTCCTCTGATGCTTTGTTTTGTGCTTCGTCTCTAGGCTGTAATCAATCTGGGCATGCATGCTTTCTTTCAGACATCTTTGATTTTATCTTTTGTTAGAAAGAGTGCTTTGCTAATGTAGGGCAATGAAATTTCTACTCAACATTCTTAACCACTTATTGACTCCAAGGTCTTTCTAGGATTCTGCACAGAAAATAATTTCATGGTTATACATTTAAAGCCTTTGCAGGGTTTTTTTTTTTAAACTCTCTGGGAGATATTTGATCTAGAGCAGTACATTTCAACCTGTGGTTCTCAGATCCCAAGGGGTCCACAGACTATATCTAGAACCCACTATATCTAGAACCCATCATGGCAACACAGATGATCATGAGTCAAATTTTCAGCTCACCTAATCTAGCATGGCTCTGTTGATTTCAAACATGTTATACTGTTTACATCAGCTGAGAATCTGGCCTTCATACCTGACAATTTATGAGGAATCCCTTTCTGGTAACAGCTTAGCTAATGGCCACTGTTTTATGAAATAGGAGAAGCTTGCTTACATTTATACTGCCACTTTGGTTTGTTTTAACAAAAATTTCCGGAAGTCCCAGCCCTCTTTCCTCAAGTCTGTTGAGAAGAGGTGATTATTTGTTTGCATGTATTTCAACTGCAGGGAGCTTTGAAACCCAACACACAATCTGGATCAGATAACTCTTTTATCAGAGGCTGTTCGTTTGGGGTTTTTTTGAATTCTGTTTCTATAACAGACTAGTTTACACTACAGCATTTGAACCTTACTTATGCCAGATTGATTATTATTTATGTACTTATAATAGCATAGCATATAAAAATATAGTAAACAACTTAAATGAGTCAAATAGTATTATAGAATCTCTATGAATAGAAATTCCATGCTTGAATAATAAGAGTATAGCAGTAGGACTATACTATCAACCATCTGCCCAAGATGATGGCAGTGACTGTGAAATGTTTAAGGAGATTAGAAAGGCTACAAAAATAGAAAACTCAGTAATAATGGGGGGATTTCAATGACCCCTGTATTGACTAGGAATATATCACTTTATGATGTAATGCAGAGATAAAATTTCTAGATACCATTAATGACGGTTTCCTGGAGCATAGTCCTTGAAACCACAAGGGGAAAGGCAATTCATGATTTAGTCCTTGGTGGTACAGAGGATTTGATCCGAGAGATAAATATAGCTGAATTTAGCTCAGCAATAGCCACTCTAGTGTGATTAAATTAACATCATTGTAGGGGAAAAATATCAAAGAAAACCAACTCAGTAGCATTTAACTGTAAAAAGGGGAATGACACAAAAATGAGGAAGATAGTAAAATGGAAATGAAAAGGAACAGTCACAGGAATGAAGTGCCTGTAAGATGCATGTGTAACACCAAAAGGCAGAACCAAACCTGAGATCTCTGGAGCTTAGTGCATGAGCTAAAAGCCCATTGGCTATTAGCTAAGGCTGTAGATCAGACTCATTTTTCTCTCTGTAAGTGGTTGCAGAGCCTCTAGATGGGACAGTTCCACACCCAGTAGTTGTGTGGGTTACACACAGAAACTTAAAAAACAAAAAAACCCACCATAACAGAGGCTCAAACTATTTACCCCAAATTAAAAAAAAAAAACAATAAGAGAACCAAAAATGCTGCTACGACTGAACAACAGAGTTAGAGATGGTCAAAACTGGAAGTCAGATTCTACGGAGGAGAATAGGAGCATAAATTCTAGCAAATGATAAATCAAATGTAAAAAGCATAATTAGGCAAGCCAGAAAAGAATGTGAAGTGCAACTAGCAAAAGATACTAACAGCAAAAAATGTAAGTACATGAAGAGCAGAAAGCCTGCTAAATAATCACAGGAACCACTCAGCAATCAAGGTGCTAAAAGAGGACACCAGGAATATAATGCCATTATGGAGAAGCTAAATGAATTCTTTGCACAGAATGTGAGGGGGTTTTGGTGACTAATCTGAAGAACTGAGATGTAAATAGTGGAGGTTTTAAAACAAATAGATTAATTCAATAGTAATAAATCAACATAGCCAAGTGGTAGTCACCTAAGAGCTCTGAGGGAACATGAAATTGCAAAGCTACTAACTGCGATATGTAACCTATCTCTTAAATCAGTCCCTTTACTTCATGTCTGGAGGACAGTTAATGTGATGCTGATATTTTTAAAAGGCTCCAGACGCAAACCTGACAATTACTGGCCAGTAAGTCTAACTTCAGTACCAGGCAAATTGGTTGAAATTTTAGTAAAGATTAGAATAATCATGTTGGGGAAGAGTCAATGTGGCTTTTGTAAATAAAAATCATCCTTTACCAGCATATTAGAATTTTTTGAGGGGTCAACAAACATGTGGACAAGAGTGATCCTATGGATATAGAGTACGTGGACTTTCCAGAATCCTTTGACAAGATGCCTCACCAAAGGCTCTGAACCAAAGTAAGCAGTCATGGATAAAAGGGAAAGTCTTCTCATGGATCAGTATCTGCTTAAAAGAAGGAAACAAAGGGGAGGAATAATTGGCTAGCTTTCACAACTGGAGAGAGTTAAATAGCACAGTGCCCAGTGCTGTTCAGCATATTTATAAGTGATCTGGAAGGGGTAAACAGTGAGATGGCAAAGTTTGCATATGATACAGAATTATTCAACATAGTTAAATCCAAACCTGACTGAAGAGTTACAAAGGGACCTCAAAAAACTGGGTGAGTGGGCAGTAAAATGACAGATAAATTTCATTGTTGCTAAAGGTAGAGTAATGCACATTGTAAAACATAATCCCAACTACACATACAAAACGATGGGCTCTAAATTAGCTATTATCATTCAACAAAGAGAGAATTCTCCATATGGCAGCAGTAAAAAAAGTCCCTTCCCGCGGCTCCCCTTCGCTGCAAACAGTGAACCGGAGCCAAACACACTGGCGTGGCCAGTTAGCAGGTTTTTCAAAGTGGTTTTGCAGACCACTTTGAGAAACACTGCCTTAAGAGAATGTTAAGAACCATTAGGAAAGGGATGGATAATGTGGCAGAAAATATCATAATACTACCATGTAAATCTATGGCATTGTCCATGCCTTGTATACTGCTTGCAGTTCTGGTCACCCATGTCAAAAATATGTTAGAAGTGAAAAAAGTACAGAGACGTACAGCAAAAATTATTAGGGCATTAGAACACTTTTTACGTGATAAGAGATTAAAAAGATTTTGAATATTCAGCTTTGAAAGAAGACAACTAAGGGGGGATAGGATAGACATCTATAAAATCATGAATGGTGTAGAGAAAGCAGATAAGAAACTGTTGTTTATTCCTTCACACATCACAAGAACTAGAAGTCACTCAATGAAATTAATGGGCAGTAGGTTTAAGATAAACATACAGAATTACTTCTTCACACAAAGCAGAGTCAACACAAAGCAGAGTCAACCCGTGAAACTCATTGCCAGGGGATGTTATGTAGGCCAAAAGTATAACTGAGTTCAAAAAAATTACATAAGTTCATGGAAACTATTAAGATCAGGGATGTAACCCTATACTCTGGGCATTCTTAAACCTATGATCGCTAGAAACTGGAATAGGATGAAAGGGATGGATCACTTCATACATTTCTCTGTTCACTTCCTCTAGCACCAGCCACTGTCAGAAAGCAGGGTACTGGGCTAGATGGACCATTGGTCACACCCAGTATGGCCATTCTTATATTCTTAACTTGCCACAAATCAGGGATGACTAGAGACTTCTCCAAGCCCTGGGGGAGCTGGTACAGGGCTCCCCAGAAGGGATGTGGCCTCAGACAGAAGGCGCAGGGCTGGGGATAGTTTACCCCAGCCAACCCTAATGTGCCACTGTGGCTCTGATGACAATTTAAAGGGCCTGGGGTTCTGGCCACTGAAGCTGCTGAGGTAGCCGGGCCCCAAGCAGCTACCTTCTTTGCCCACCCTCTGTCAGCGACCCTGCCTCAGATAATGTGTCAGCATCTTAGACAGTTATTCTAACACTATTTTCTTATGCAATATCATGGCCTTGATATTGTTTTACCTTTAAAATATAATATCAATCTGTTCTTTCACTAGACTGATAAATATTCTTGTTTTTAATCCTGTCTACTTTATAAAGTATTGAAATAGAGATGAAGAGAAGAACAACATATTTCACAGCTCTTTATGATTAGCAGACATTTACCTCAAGGGAAGACAGTGGAGCTTCTTTTAAGCAGGATTGTCCCATTTATGATTTATAGGTCTGGTATCCTTGTAGTTTTATTTTTATGCCTCTGGTGCTCAAGCAGATAATGGGATCAGTGCATGTAATTTCAACTCTTTCAAATGAATTCATAACCCTTTTCAAGCTCTTGTTCACTACAAGTCACTTGTATGCCAATTTTAGTAATAATCAGCCACCTAACTTCACAATATGCTAATATAATTGTTGCTTCTAGCTTAGTAGCTGTAATATCCTTTCACCTTGAGGTCTGATGCTAGATTCAGTTGAGGCTATTAAGAACTAGCCCTACTTACTACACACAATCTTATTATGGGGTCTACCAGTGAGCAGTGCTGTTGGTGAGGGTGTTTTAGAGCTTTTGTGATGAAAACCTTGTAACAGAGGTCTAAAAATTGTTGATGTATTGTGGCCGGATTGTTGTAAAAAAAGTGAATGGGAGGCTGCACCTTATGGCATTTCTTTTAAGTGAAGTATTACAAAATCTACCGGTGTTCATTTTTTAAATTGCAACAGACTTTTATTGATCTTCACTTTTTTAACCCAAAATTGTGCTGTCTCCCCATTCCACAGGTAAGTTTGTACAGCAAATGCTAGCACAAAGTCCCTTGCTAATAAAACAATTATTTTTACAAAATGTACATGTAACAGGGTCCGCCTACTTGTGAGCGCCCCTCTGTGGCCGAGAAGTTTCTGGTAAGCTCCCTGCCTGACCGTCTGTGGCAGAGGAAATGTTGGTATATGGCTTGGTACCAGACTTCTTCTTGACCCCTTGCTGTGGCTGCTGGAAGTTTTGGGGGGACCCAGGCCTATCCACTCCTCTGGGTCCTGGCCTAGGGACCTTATAAGTACTACGTGCCTGCTACAAGTCTCCACTGTCTGCTACTTCCTTGTTCCCTGGGCCACTTCCCCAGGATGCTGTTCCATCTGGTCGTCTCAGGGTCCTGAGGCTGGGTTCTCAATAAACCCTGTCCAAGGTGCTATCAACTCTTCTAGTCAGCTTGTGGCTAGTCTTCGGCCACTAGACCTGGGCCTCTCCCAGGCGTAAAGTTCAGCTTGCGCTCAAAGCTGTCCGCAATGCTGCTGTTCACCCAGTCAGTACATAGATCTGTCTGGGTCAAGCTCCTGTGATGAACTGCCAGGCCCAAGCCCAGCAGCTTCTTTTAAACTGGTCTGCTGGGCACTGATTGGCCGCTGCAGAGGCAGCCACTCTATCCTGCCTGGAGGACCGCTCTTCTGCTCCTCTCACGGGGGTGGAGTGTGAGCTCTAGCCTTCTGTAGGGGGCATCGGGGCTGAGTCCATCCCATCACAGTACAAGAGTGTACCTCCGACTCTGTTATGAATTCTGAGGTAATAACATGTGGGAATCTAAGCACAAGCAAGTTTGAGGGCCAGTGTAAATTAGCATAACTCAATTTATATCAATGAAGCTACTTCTTTTTACACCAAACCAAGGTTCTGACCTCCATTTTCAAAGGATTTATAATGACAAAAAATGTTATACTTTATCGAGCCAAGATTTTTATCTGTGTATCCTGTATTTGTACTGTACATCGGTGCAAATAATTGCAGGTGAAATGTAGATAACCACTTATTAAAAGTGCACCTTTAATCAGGAATATAGCTGTTGAGACAGCTGAAATTATACTCCTGATTAACTGTGCAAAAATTTCAAGGGCCGCACGGAATCATAGTAATATGGAAGAGGCATACAAAGTAACCAGGTCCATCTCTGCATTCCAAACACAATGGCCAGTAATAGTGAATTGTTGTCAAGGGGACTGAATCCCATTGAGCATGAGGATTTGACTGAAATTAGCTCCAAAGTGCAAGTATATGGAATAGTTTTGTATGTATAAATAACTGTTGTTAGCTTATTTAAGTAAGGCTCTTCAGTCACTGAATTTTGGCTTTGACTATATCATTCTGAAAAAAAACAGGACTAAGGATTTGTCGAGACTTGCAATTAATCAACCAAAATTTAGTCATTTACTGGTGCTTAAACCACCTCCCAAATGACAAACATTTTGCCACAGCAAGTGCAAGTGTGAATGCTGCTCTATGGACAGGTGCACTCTCCTGCCAACAAAGTGAAAGCTGCTTATGGAGGCTAGGTAGGGGGCTGACAGAATTGCCAGGCCCCGGGGCAAGCGGGGGCTGGCTCCACATTCCTGGCAGTGGTGGGACCTTCATCAGAAGGGGTGAATCAGCCATTCCTTAGCATCACCTGAATTGTGTCAACCTCCTCCCCTCCAACCAGCCCTTAGTGCTGCCCAGATTACACTGCCCAGCACTCGGGTGTCAATTTAAATGGCCTGGGACTCCTGCCAACACCACTGCTGCAGTAGTGGCAGCAGCAGCAGGGAGCCTTGGGCCCTCTTGAATCACTAGGCCCCTGGGCAGTTGCCCTATTCCCCTCTCCCTCTTGTTGGTGGGCCTAGGGCTAGAAGTATTGTGTCAGCAAAAGCACCAACGAAAAACTCACACACACTGACCTTAGCAATAGGGAAGTATTGACAGGGCCTTGTCGCTAATATCTACATAGTGTAGACATAGCCTTAGTGAAAGCAAATGGGGCTGCATGATCTCTGCATGTCGAATTCCCATAGAAGTCAGTAAGGGATCTGCATGAGAAGACCTTCTTGACTCTGGCCCAATATAAGTCCCCAGTTAATTAACAACCAATCCAGCTTCCAAACCACACAAGTCAACTGAAAATCTCTTTGTATAACCTGACAGTCAATGAATTCCTTACTGAATCTGGCCCTCTGCATCTAAGATACCTCATAATTAGTAATGCACATTTCTAGTTTTAATCATAACTTGCTAATAGACACATACACATCAGAAAATCAGTGAACCCTATTTTGAAGCCTATTTCTGTGTATTTCTGGCTATGTAGGTTGTGCAGGAGTGCATCAAGCAGTTCTATTAATGACATGGCTGATCGTAACACAGTGAATGTCTTCTGCTGCCCAACCTATTCAGTCATGGGAGAGATCGTGTCAAAGCACTTCTCTCAACTACAGCAAAATTAGAGTCATCAGACCTGAGGTGGATAGGGAACAACTTAGAATTCCAGGATGCACAGTACTTATCAGCTAAGCTACTATTGAGATTAAGAGGATTCTTCAAATCTGGAGACATGGGACATAAATTTAAATGAGGATTTATTATCAAAGGAATCTTCTTAAAGATAAGAATTGTACAATAGCAATAAATTACCAAAAAGCAGCCTCTAAAAAAGTCACCCCTGCAATGGCACAAAAGTTCTAACTATCCTCACTAACACCCAATTAAGCCACTGGAAAAAATACATTAAATAGTTCATTGTAAGAAAAATAAAAGGATCCATTTTTGTAGAGTAAATAAAATAAACTAATTTGGCGGGAGGGGGAATGTAAGTGGTTTTTCACTCTTCTTCTGAATTTCCACAATTATATGAATTCCCTTACCTGGAAAAAGTGATATATGGGGCTGAGATTATTAACTAGTCTATAAAAAATTAAACCAGGTAACAACTGCACAGATTCCAGTGATTGTCTGGTAGACTTGACAGTTTGTACTTAGTGGAGTGAGTCCACTGACATTACCAAGGGAACTTAGAAACTAGACTGTCACACAATGTAGGAAGAAGTTTTAATCATTAAAGATCTGTACAGAAGAAGCATTTGTAACTAGTCTGCCCTCTTCAGCATTGCCTCACTGATAGCATTTGGTTGTGTTCACAAAAAATACCTTTTATTGTATTGCATCATTTTTATTAACACAATATTACAGAATGTGAGCATTTATCCTTAAATACTGTGATTGATATGCTGTGGTAGGACACTTTATATTTTAGATTAGTTGCACATTTTTATGGTAAAAATGAGGAGCAATGCAAACTGGTGCAATGACTTCAATCCATTGATATAACAGTGGTTTGCCTCA
This sequence comes from Pelochelys cantorii, assembly GCA_032595735.1. Classification (NCBI taxonomy): domain Eukaryota; kingdom Metazoa; phylum Chordata; order Testudines; family Trionychidae; genus Pelochelys; species Pelochelys cantorii. The sequence goes on from CM064327.1 coordinate 238,810,144, forward strand.
GAATGGTGTAGTTGTATTTAAATTGCATTCATTCTCAGGAAAAGCTTTCTTACATATTTAGATACTAGCCTTAATGTGCAAACACTAAAAATGGCTCATTACTAACTAAGAGCACGTCTACACAGCAGGAAAAAAATTGAATTAAGTTACACAACTTCAGCTACATCAATTCCGTAGCTGAAGTAGAAGTGGCTTTTGGCACTGTCTACACAGCAGGAAGCCGAAGGAAGAACACTCTTCCTTCAACTTCTTTTACCCCTTGTGAAATGAGGGTTACAGGAGCTGGAGTAAGAAGTCTTTGCTGTGTAGACGTGCTCTTTGTTATTCCGAAATAACTCTGCTGTGTAGACATGCTCTCAGTAATAGTGTAATTTTTAAATGGTTCCTGAACTTTATGATTTATGGAGTTGTCTGTATTTTAAAGGTATTTTTTCTTACAGGTTTTTGTTTGGGGTTTTTTTTGTTTGTTATGATTTAATAATAGTTTTTTTTTAAAAAATACGCCTTTATACGGCAAAAAAAAAGCACCCTAAATGTTAATATAAACAAGGAATGCTTTTGAAGGCTATAGCTCTGATCCAACAATAATAAATGGTAAATCCCTGAAAACTATAATGTATCCATGAAGAATTGGGGTCTATGTACTAACACAGCATAAAAAATCTTTAATATCTGTGTTATGGTTGCTCTCAAAGGAACTAGCCTGAATTGGATCCAGTACAAACCCAGGGGCAGAAATGGCTCTCTGCGGGTGCAGGTGCAAGAGTAAGCCAGTTGTCTATTTAGGAGGCATACAGTTCAATATCCTTGTGCTCTGAAGCAGAGAGGGAACAACTGGGCCTGCTGGTTGCCTAACCCTGTTATACACACAATTAGCTTGTGTGGAAATTCCAGGTGTATTTGTCATCTTTCCCGTGAATCCTTTTGTTTTGAATTTTCCCGTCACACAAGGGGCTATATAAGACCCTCCCCAGCATCCATGTCCTACATTTTCCCTGTGGGAGAGACTTGAAGCAGCCCATTCAGGGTCATGGGTGGAGGGTGAAGGCCCAGCTGGGGAAGGCAAGACCCAGCCCTGCCCCTTTTGCCTGAGGCCCACACCTAGAGCCAAGCCCCACCCAGCCCAGCCCAATCCTTCCTGGCCATCTTCCCTCCACAATGGCCAGGGAAAGTGGGCTGCCACGCCATGGCCCCAGCCCTCCCTCGCAGCCAAGCATATAGGCAGTTTTGGGAAGGCTGTGCCTTTCCTTGCCGATATTAATAGCCGCCCATGCTCAGGGTCTATTTTTCTGCCTTCTTTGGACACAGTGAGGTGGACTCTTCTTTAGCCCCAAAGAAGCTAGTAGAGAAGGTGCTGTTTGAAAAGGGGTTAATGGATCATCAGTCTGGGGCAGATCCAGTGTCCTTAAAATTTGTTTTCCAAGTGGATCTTGTGTTCTTCGTCTGACCAGTACCCCTGAGTGGCCTTCCTATATAGGCTGGAACAGAAACCAATTTCCAGGCATACCCTGTAACCACTAAACCAGCTGATAATCTTGCACAACCCCTAGCAGGCCCCTAATTGATGTGGTGAGCCTTATATCAGGAGGCCAGGAGAGTGAATTTCATCTCCAGCACACGGATCAGTTCAGAAATGCCATGGCTATACATTCGCTATCGAGTAGCTAATGTCTGCATGTTTAAAATGAGCCACAATTGTGGTGACCATGCTTGCGTGGCTATAAAGGCAGGTTTTTCCATGCGTGCCAACGCAGCACAAATTTACGATGTGCAAGTTGCATACGAGCTGAACTAATGCTGCATTTGCCAAAACACTGTGCAAACCAATCACTGCACAGTAATCTGTTTAAACCAGTAAGAGGCCATTTAATAGTATAGCATTCATTTTTTTTCAATCTAACATAAAACCTGTGGAAAGAAAGCTTTTTCTTACCTAAGAAGCAAATGTCAAGGCTCTTAGCAAAAGAGACTATTTTCTTCTTTCGGAAGTCTGGTGCCTTTTTTTTTGAAAAGATGTCTTCTAAACCTAGTTGCACGGACAGTGAGTTATCATTTAGGAAAAGTATAAAATGAATCTTGAGAACTCCTTCCTTTCTCAGTTTATAGGGAATGAAATGCTCTTTTTGATAACTTTCCCCTTAACATCTCTAATAGCAGGGCCAACAGACTCGCCAGACCCCTGGGCAAGGAGGGGGGGGTGGTTTTGCACCCATGGAAGGGGCGGGGCCTCAGGCAGATGGGGCAGGGCTGGGGATAGCATCCCCCAGTCACCCTCAGTGCTGACCGGAGCTTGCCACGTGATGCACTGGTGACAATTTAAAGGACCCAGGGTTCTGGAAGCCCCTACTTCTACAGTAGCACCCTTTGCCCTCCCCTATCAGCGGGCCTGCAGACAAAAGTCAAATGCCACTGATGTATTTATCCAAATAGTCAAAGACCACGTTTTCCAACTACCTTCTTCTCTCCCTCCTGTGCCCCCTGCCACTCGCAAATTGCACCAAATCAGATATAGAGATATCGCTACAAAGTGTCACACAGCAATAAATATAAGGCTTAGTGTAGAACATCTTCTAAGAGCTCCTTTTCCATGAAGGAGTGTATAGTCAATAATAAATCAATGTGCTGCAGGGTTACATGAAGCAGCTGCATTTTCATCACAGAAAATAAGATCTTTTCACTTAAATGAAATTGCTGATTTAAAGGAACCATGTAAAACTTGAAATGACAGTTAAGGCACATCTCATGCCCTGGGGAAATTTAGATATACCTGGGTGCATGAAGAATTCTAATACTGATTTTTTTTTTTCAACCCTCAAAGCTGTTCCAATGTAGGATATTCTTTGAGAAGCCAAAATTAAGTGTTAGGTCCTATTTATCCTAAAAAGTTGGAGTGAAATCCTGGTTCCATTGATATCAATGACAAAACTCCCTTTGACTTGAATGATGCCAGCATCTCACTCAGTAGAATCCTTGGGCTTATGCTACTTATGCATTTTCATAATGACTCTAGCGCTTTCTGGCCCTAAAGCTGTCCTCCTGACCTGAAAGAGTGGGCATGTACTGGACATGGAAAGCTAGTCATAAGTGGAGAAAGAGCTGGATAGGCACTCACATGCTTTATTTTACTTAGGGTTTGACAAAATCTGAGGTCAGCCCTGAGTGTGGATGGAACCAAATGGTCCATAAATACCAAATTAAAAGAAGCCAAATCTTAGAATAGCAAGTATTCAAATATTATCATTCTTGAATGACATCTGCCATTTCAGCAAACAGTTCTACATACTCACCTCTCATGTGGTTTTTGAAGCAGCAATAAATATCTTCGCCTACAATCAGTAGTAAAGTCCCTTCAAAGATTGGTTTTAAATTAATCTTAAAAAAATAATGAAAAGTGCTATTGGAAAATTGCAGGTTGCTTACTATTGTTCCCTAGTGTTGCAAATATTCAGTAAATTTATGGACAGTTCATAACTGTAAAAGGCTTCTGAAGAGCTGCTCGTATTTGCATAAAAGTATTCATTCTGTTCATAAAAAATGCTGAGAATTTTTAAAGATTTATTTCTATCATAAAAGGATGTTACATTACAAAGGCTTATGATTGGTGCAATGAACCTAAAATACCTTCCTGCCTTTTCCTAGTTGATAAATCATTCTAGCCAATTCAGCTAACATTTGCTTGTTTAATAGCACATATATAACCAAGAAAAAAGTGAACTCAGCAATCAACATTTAATGAAATAACATACATAGAGAGCATTTCTAAGCTGCTATGAAAGTTGCCCATTCTATCAGACAGAGCAAACTGTTTCCCACGTGTGTGCGACTGTGTGCGTGTATAAATTCAAATTTTGCTTCAGAGTACAGCTGAATTCAATGAAAATGACATTGAAAATATAACCTCTTCATAAGTGAGATTCAAACATCACAGACTGATTCTCTTCATTGTGTGTTTTCCATTTGTACTTCAGACTTTGGATAGACTTTAAAGAATTAGGATGGCACAGAAGAATGAAACTATACAAACTGAAGCCAAAAAATAAACCCACACACAACTCATTTCTCCCATCATGCCCCAACTTCAGCCTGCAGTATTTTTATTTTTATTTTTCTCTTTTCATGGAGATCTACTGGCAACTACAGAAGCAAAATAGACAATTTCCATACATACTGTGGTACTTAACTATTTTTTTGCAGCAAGCAGAGATTTATATACATATAACCTTAACACACTTATTTCCACCAGAAATAATCCCTGGAGGAATAAAGGGTTTGCAAAAAAAAAAAAAAAAAATCTGTCTCATAAAGTTTGCACTAATGCAAACACTAGTAGATAAGTAAGGAATTTCTAAATGAAGTTTTATTCAGTTGCACCTGATGGTGTTTCTGTATAACACCAAAAAAAAAAAGTTAAGGATTGTAATGGTCTATAACAGGGATGGACAACCATGAATAGTGGGTGGGCTGCATTAGTGGCCCTCCTTCACCTGAGTGGGCCGCAGCAGTAGCCCCCTAGTGGCTCCCCTCCCCCATGCACCTCTCCTCTCCCATGCACCTCTTGCTCACTAGGGATCCGGAACCCTGCACTTACCTGCTCCTTCCTCTCCCTCCCATCATTTTGGAACATGTGAATCACCTGATTTGCACTCCGTTCCTATTCCTTCACCTCCCTCCCAGAGCTAGGATGCTGCGAATCAGCTGTTTGTGGTGTCCTACTCCTGGGAGGGAGAGGAAGGAACAGGGACAGAGTGCGAATCAGGCAATCTGCATGTTCTGCAAGTACTAGGAGGGAAGGGGGAGGTGTATGAAATGCGGAGCTCCTGTGTCTCAGTTCAAGAGAGGCACATGGGGGAGGGGAGCAGCCAGAGCTTCCATGGGCCACAGGTGGTGCCCCAGTGGGCCACATGCAGCCCGTGAGCCACCCACCATTGGTCTATAAAATTTAAATTAAATTATCATAAACTTTGTTGTCGTCTCAGATACCTTGATCACACCTTCTAGGGCTGCAAGCAGAATTGATAAAAATTGAGCCCAGTTGATTCTGATTCCCTGTCTAACTGAAAGCAGGAAATACAGGAAATCTCATGGCAAAATCTATTCTCCTTAGGTTACAGACAATTTTTGGTTTTGTAACAGATGATCTGCAGAGTGAGAATTTAGAGAGGACAGTGCAGTCTCTGTGCCAAGAGAATCTCTGTCATTCTGCCTAGATTATCACTAAAGATAACAATTGGTGCCTTGATTTCTGTTGTACGAATATTTGGTCTCTGGAAGTTTACAAAGCACTAGCTCATTCTATGTGGGTCACTATCCAGCAGCAATATCAATTTCAGTCCTGACCTGGACTGTGCTTCAGAACTTTCACACATCATATATAGTGTAGCCCAATGTCTGTGACTCTGTAACGCTGTAGCGTTACAGTCTTGCCTCTGGGGGGTGCTGTTGCCTCCCACCGTGGCGCTCGGCTGACTTCTGCGCCGCTCAGCCGGGCTGCCGGGGGGGAGCAAGTGGCTCAAGTGGCTGTTTGGGGTCTGCCCTCCCCATGCAGCATGGGGGTACTGCATGAGGAGCACAGACTCCAAACAGCTGCTTGCGCCGCTTGCTCCCCTGCGGCAGCCCGTCTGAGCGGCGCAGAAGTCAGCCATGCGCCACGACGGGAGGGGAAGGGGGGCGCGGTGGTGACGTACACAGCCAGGGGGCGGGGCCTGGCCATGTACATCACCGCCCCGCCCCCCTTCGCCTCCCGCTGTGGCGCTTGGCTGAGTTCTGCGCTACTCAGCTGGGCCGCCGCAGGGGAGCAAGCAGAGTAAGCGGCCATTTAGGCTCCACAGTCCCCGTGCTGCATGGGGAGCGTGGAGCCCAAACAGCCGTTTGGACTCCGCGGTCCCCCGAGTGAGAGGCAGGAGGGGGAGGAGAAGAGAAAGAGAGAGTGAGAGGCAGGAGGGGGAGAAGAGAAAGAGAGACGGAGAGAGAGGCAGGAGGCGGAGGAGAGCTGAGAGAGAGAGGGGGGAGGCAGGAGGAGGAGGAGAGAGAGAGAGAGACGGACATGGAGGAGAGACCCGAAAAATCTCATTTTATGACGGGCTATTGGCTAGTTTATAATAATTTTCAACCCAAGGTCAAAAAATGGAAGATTCAGTGTTAATCTTTAGGAGAAGTAGGGAGGAGGAAGGTGTCTTTTTTAAAAAAGATTGGAATAGTAGTATTTTTGTAGGAAGCCAGTATCCAGTACAACACTTCTGGTCCCTGAAACAGTTATGAACATCCACTGAAACTGTTTTCTGGAACATAATATCATTTAGCCCACACCAAGGCTATGTGTTTAGCAGCAGTATGAAAAATATAAATGGTGTGAAAACAGCTCATTATCAAATTAGGCCTTCTGTGAAATGAGCCACATTATGGCCTGTCTAATCCCCAAACCATTCAACACAAAATGTGCTTTGCTGTCATAGAAGAGTGTCCTTATTCTTAAGGCTTACCATGCAGTTTCCTTTTTTTTTCTTTTTTTGGCAAACGGAATAAAAGACTTGTCTACAATATGCAATGTCATATAGACTATAGACAAGAAATGGCTTTAGGAATAGACACCACCTTGGTAACAAGCATGTATTGTCTACAATATGCAACATCAGTGTAGACCAAGTGTGGGCAATAAAATGGCAGTGGTCCATCGGGGCTAGCACTTAGTGGGCCACTACCACTATATTTAACTACCCCTCCAGAAGTGCGGGCAATTGATGCTCCTGTTGGCCGGGAACAGTGATCCATGGCCAGTGGGAGCTGTGATCCCTTCTACCTGCAGAGGTTCAGGTAAACACAGCGGTGTGGGAGCCTGCCAGGAGCTAACTCTGGCAGACCAGATCCAGCACATGGGCCGGTATTTGCCCACCCCTGGTGTAGACTGTAGACAAGAAATGGCTTTAGGAATAGACGGCACCTTGGTAACATGCATGTATGTTCCAATTTATGTATTGGCAGTACTGAAGAAAAGGTTTTTCTATAGCTACCTTTGGATTGCAAGTTATTGGCTTGATTCTGCAACCCTTATTAACAGGAAGCAGCCCGGACTCTTGCAAGTAGTATCGTCTGATGTCATACTGCTGCCTAGAATTCTGTTGGCTATTGCTCAATATCTTGTTGACAAAGCTGTGTGAAAGTGGCTCTCAGGAATTGGTCTTTTCCTCACATGCTTCCTTGTGTAGTTTCTATTAAGCTGAGCTGAATTTAATTCTTAGTAAAAATCAGTTGTTACTCTTCTAACTTGCCTCTGGATTCTTTAAACTGAGGTTTTTAAAGCCACTGTGATCTCCACAATGTTGAGGTAGCTTTGACAATCTCAACCTTAAGTACCTGTTATTTAAAATAGTATAGTTTGCTGTCAGCTATTGGATAGAATAGAGGACAGAGAATGGGGAGATTTTCAGGGGAACTCAGAAGGCTGAATCTCTACCTGGTACAAATCTGCCTATGTTGATTTACACTTGCTGAGGATCGGCCCAGAATGGCAATCAGTTTTGTTTCCAAAGATGCAAAAACCTGGTTGGTTTTTTCAAAGTCTTTTTTTTTTTAGTTAGTAAGGTGATAAGCTAGAGTAAATATACAGGGCTTGTCTATACTGTCCCAGAGTTCAGAATATGGGGCTGTGAACAGCAGTGTTTACGAAATGTGGTACTGTAACTTCCCCCTGTGGACACTGCAGGCATGAATGGTTTCTAATTTTTATTCATGTAATCCTCTTTAACAGGATTAAAGTACTGCACACTAGGAACTGTTTAGTTAACCCCTACTTATTTAGGATAGCTTAAACTCGGCTTCGCCAATGTAGTGGGTTATTTCAGAAGATCAAGTCATGCTCTCTAAAAAACTTTTCTTAACTGTCTGCTTTATTGCCTTTTGAATACACATTTGCTATAGTAACTAGTTCAATAAATCATATTCAAAGTATTCAACTGCAATAGATTAAAGTCTTCAAAATAACCCAAACAGAACATGTTTGAGAAGTCTGTCCCATTTTTAAGAGATAAAGAAGAAATGATTACTCAAATCAAGATCTGATTCAGAATGCAAAATAACATTCAGAGTAGTCAGAAAAAAGGAAGATAGGATAGAGAGCAGAGACAAGTTGCAGAATTGGGAGTAACACAGTAAATCTTGTATGATAAAAATAAGTAAAATCAGAGTGGGAAAACATGACATCAGTGAATCAAAATGTTTGATAAGGGAGTCAAGATAAAATAAACAAAAGCACAAGTCACAGGGTTGTTCTTTAAACTGAAAACAAATGCAAGGGACTATAGAAAAACAAATCTACCAGTTTAACATTTTAACTATATTTGTAAACATTATTAAACATTGTGCTACCTTAAAGCTTATTACTTCTCTCTGACAAACTCATCTAGTTATGTTATGATTCCTGTTATAACAAAGAAGCAGAGCAACAAGTCCTTTGACTCCGAGCTCTGTGGTCTACCATTTAGAAAAATACTCACCTAAATGTAATGACAGTTGGGCACACATGCATGCAGAGTGAGGATAAACAGAGAGCTTCCTACTCAGGTAATTTGATCTCTTCTTGCAAACGCAAAATGTCTGAGGGGAGATTACACTGAAATATCAGCTTCTAAAAAAAATCAATCAATTCACTGTTGATACTTGAGAACAGCTGGTGGTTTCCACTAGTTACTCCCAAGTGGCCAGCAGTCGCAAATTGTGACTAGCCTTGTCTTCAAACATCTCAGGGCAACCAAAATGTGACAGGATGACAGATAGTCCTCTCAATAGATACTGACAAACAAATTAGTGCAAAGATGCTTTTCATAGCATACCAGATGTGTTGAGTTCTATCATATGGAACAAGCAGTGAAAACTGTCTATGTCCCATCTGTGCTTTTTTAGTAATCACCGATGCACTAGTTGTAGAATACAAGGTCCTGGAAACAGTTTGCCTGTGCTTTACACATGAAATAAATAGACAAAACAGGTCTTGTCCTCATCATCAATGTTTAAAACTTTTAGATTTGTGAGAATACCTCACACGCCCAGGAGTTCTATTCAGTAGTTAGAGAACTGTTCATTGACAGCAATTAGTTGAAAAAACTGTGCCAATGCCAAACAAAGGTTTATGTAAATCAGTAAAGAACACAAAATTGTGCTTTGCATCTGAACAGCATGCTTTAAAAGCTCTAACTTAAAGAATTGCCATTTGGATTTATAGCATTTTGTCTCTCAGGCTTATCTCTCCTCAGACTGTTAACCTAGTTTTAATTCAGAAAGACTACCCAACAGACGCTATACGAATAGCATTATAATAGAAATGAGGGGAGCAAGGGGTCACAGAGTTTAAAGGACATGGGGCACAATAGCATATATATTGCTAGCACTATTGCAAATTAAATCAATATCCTCTTGTAAAAATGCACCGTCTTTTGGGCATCAGCCCCTAACAGGTCCTATTCACTGGGGGCTGCACAAGTGTAATATAGGGCAGGTTTAGCTCCAAATAGCCATAATAAAACAGCACATACATGTGAAGGATCTGCTTAAGTCTTGTGTTGGCCTTTTGCAAGGAGTGAATTTCACTCACTGAAATAAAAATGTTGCTCTCCGCACACTCCCAAAAAATGGTTTCTTATTTTTAAAACATTTTAAATTTAAGAAGGAGTCTTCCCAGCCTCCTGATATCATCATTCACTCAGCTTTGACACTTGGACTCCGGTCCTGGGCATGGAGCCCAACACAGGGAATATGAGAGGAAGTATTGAACCTGCCTGATTCCTTGTATTGCACTAACTTTTTCCTTGCTTGCAGTATTTCTTGTGGGCATTGACAGCTGGGACACAGGAATGCACTGGCTTACCTGGCTTATCCCAATGTGCCTTTAGCATTAGGGACTCATGGAGGGGTGAGGAGGGAGGGAAGACGTATAGTTGAGTTGCTGCTTCCAGTCACCAACCACAGAAGAATTTAGCCTAAATATAATTTATCATTGGCTACATTTCCATTGGTTTCACTTCATCCCATCCATCGCCACTTGCAGTCCCTCAATCCCAAGGGAGACTTCTTGGCCATCATAGTTCTTGGCCTCCCTTTTGTTCTCACTGGTCTCCCTCTTCCAGGCCCGCAGACAGGGGGAGGTAATGGGGGCAGTTGTCCCAGGGCCCAGTGACTCAAAGGGCCCAGGGCTCTCAGCCGCTGCCACTACGTCAAAGGCTGGGGGCACTTTGTCGGGGCCCTAGCACCTTTCCAAGGGCCCGTGGTGGCTATTGGCCCTGCTGCTCTCCCTTCCATTTCCATGGATCTTATGAGCGTCTAAAAGATGCTTTCTTGTTTCTTATCCCATTTTTGAGAACATTGGATAAACAATTATGAATCTATCTCCAGTTCCTGAAATAACCAAAATTGTAGTAGAATATAAAATATAAATAATATATAAAATATAATATAATCACACCCTTTTCTTTATTCCTTGAAGATGGTGCACCTCTTATCACAGACAATGTGTTAGTATACTGATTCCAAATGCATAAAACATATAGAAATTTTTGCCTTCGCTCTTGTGTGTGTGTATGTTATATTATCCTTGCCATTTAATTTTCCCTGATTTTCATTTTGATTCCTCTCTTAAGAGAACAAGGACTTGTCATAATCCTTTTGGGATTTTATTCTTCATCATGTAAAAATGTTGCTTGAAGGCCAGTTTCTACTTGGCATTAAGTGACTGAAGATCAGCCTAAATCAGAATTTTATAAACCTCTTATATTGAAATTCCTTCTGTTGTAAGTGTTCTGACTCAGTAATTAGATAAATATACCAGACCACTTGTTACCAGAATAATATAGAAACTAATTATATTTTCTCATGACTGCATGTGGTGTGAACATTCCTCATCAAATAATGTACTTCAGTATCTGTCATTCTTTCATTGCTGTAGATAACTGTAGATGCAAAATTATTTATAACAGCCCTATTAAAAGTAAAAACTACTTAAAGAAAATGTAGAACAATGCTTTATGGACTAAGGGATAAATTGAAAGTATTTTCCAATAGTAGGTAAGGAGGGTTTTAATTCTCATTTGATCATTGACAAAAAGCTTCTGACTTGATTATGAAATGTTTTCTCTTGTGCTTAAATTTCATGCCACAGATTATTAAAAATTGACTTTGCAGTATTTATTTTACTTATCTACCCCAGACAGACTGTGCTTAACCTGTAGATTTTGTGAAATATTAAATTTTAAAAGCAATTTGTGTTGGATTTTACACTCCAGCTATTTCTGCAGGGATATGCACCTCCAGTCCTAAACCTAGAGCTGAAAAGCTTTGATTCATCTTTAATCTAAAGACTTTTTAAAGTGTGTTCCAAAGATGTAAGACATAATGATAATCTCCAGTGTAATGCTTAACTAACTGCTTGCTAGTTTTAACTTTTAGAAGCATATGATAAAAAATAGTTTCAATAGATTAACCAAGCCGTAACGCTGCAAAACATAATTCATTTAGGCAGATAACAAGAACTATTTTGGAAGATAATGAGAAGCTAACAAAGGTCACTATGCCTATAAACACATATACATCACTATTAATTTAGCAGTACCAGTGCCAAATACATATGCATTTCAAATATGGGTTGCAGTTTTCTTAACTGAAACCTGCTGGAGTTGCATGCATTTAAAAATGTACAGTAAATTAAATACATCTCACACCTTTAAATTTAAACTACAAATTTTGAATCCTAATCAAGGTCCATGCTTTGAGAATGGTCATAGCTGGAGCTCTTGGATTGGCCATAATACGGGTAGGACCTTTCAGTGTTTGAATGGGGCAAAAAAATTGATCACTTCACTAGAATTTGGAGTGTTTAGATCCATATTTAAATTTTTAAAAATGTATAGTCAAAATTTTCAGAATTGTCCCAGATTCAGGTATCATTAGAAGGAAGTTTTGGAACAAACTGATAAACTAAACAGTAATAAGTCACCAAGAGCAGACAGCATTCACTCATGAGTTCTGAAGGAACTCACATGTGAAATTGCAGACCTACTAACTACTATCATTTAAATCAGCTTCTGTACCAAATTATTTTAAAAGGGATCCAGAAGTAATGCTGTCAGTTATAACTCAGTAAACCTAACTTCAGTACCAGGCAAACTGGTTGAAACTATAGTAAAGAACAGAACTGTTGGACACATAGATTAACATAATTTGTTGGGAAAGAGTCAATATAATTTTTGTAAAGGGAAATCATGTCTCATCAATCTACCAGAATTCTTTAAGAAAGCCAAAAAGCATGTGGATTAAGGAGACCCAGTGGATATAGGGCTGGTACTTAGATTTTCAGAAAGCCTTTGACAGAGTTCCTCACCAAAGGCTTTTAAGCAAAGTAACCTGTCCTGGAATAAGAGGGAAGGTCTTCTCATATTGGTAACTGGTTAAAAGATGGAAACAAAGTTTAGGAATGAATGGTCAGTTTTCAGAATGAAGAGAGGTAAATAGTGATGTCTCCCAGAGTTCTGTCCTATTCAGTGTTTTCTTAAATGATCTGAAAATCAGGGACATGGCAAAATTTGGAGATGATACAAAACTGCTCAAGATAGTTAAGTCTCAGGTAGACTGTGAAGAACTTCAAAAGGATGTCACACCTGGGTGACGAGCCACAAAATGGCAGATGAAATTCAGTGTTGATAATTGCAAAGTAATGCGCATTAGAAAACAGAATCCCAACTATACATATAAAATGATAGGGTCTAAATTAGCTGTTGCCACTCCTCAAGAAAGAGATCATGGAGTCATTGTGCATAGTTCTCTGAAAACTTCCATTCAGTGTGCAGCATCAGTCAAAAAACCCCAGAATTTTGGAAATTATTAAGAAAGGGGTAGAGAAGAAGACAGGAAAATATTGTATTGCCTGTATAAAAATCCATAGTGTGCCGAATACATGTTGAATACTATGTGAAGTGGTCACCTCATCTCAAAAAAGATATATTGGCATTGGAATACATTAAAAAAAGTCAACAAAAAATGAAACAGCTGCCATAGAAGGAGAGCGTAATAAGACTGAGACTTTTCAGCTTGGAAAAGAGACAATGAAGGGGGATCTGACAGAGATCCATAAAATCATAACTGTTGTGGAGAAAGTAGATAAAGAAAAGTGTTATTTACTTCTTCTTATAACACAAGAATCAGGAGTTGCCAAATGAAATTAATAGGCAGGGGGTTAAAATAAACAAAAGGATGTTTATTTTTCACACAACACACAGTGAACTCCTGGAACTCCTTGCCAGAGAATGTTGTGAAGACCAAGACTTCTAAATAGGGTTCCAAAAAGAACTAAATAAATTCATGAAGGATAGGTCCATCAATGGCTATTAGTCTGGATGGGCAGGGATGGTGTCTGTAGCCTGTTTACCAGAAGCTGGGAATGGGAGACAGGGGGAGATCACTTGATGATAACCTCTTCTGTTTATTCCCTCTGGGGCACCTGGCATTGGCCACTGTCAAAAGACAGAATACCGGGCTAGATGGACCTTTGGTCTGAGCCGGTATGGCTGTTCTTATGTTCTTAATGTTTGAGTGCCTCTACCTTGGTGTATCCAATTTGATTCAACATGAAGTAGGCCTGAAACCACCCTTCTGAAGTCAAGCCTGTCTAAGGTGTGCCAAGTTTTGAACTCCAAAACTCCAGCCACCAAAAACAAACAGTCATTTTGAAAATCTTGTCCTGTTCATGGAACAAGAACAACAAACCTTGCACTTTGTTTACATTGAAAATAAATGCTAATTTTGTTTTTGCTTAAACCACTGGGTTTCTAAAATATGTTTGCTTGTCTCAATAATTTTGCCAAGAATCATACGGTTAAGATGAATCATCACATTTCCCAAGCCATCCAGGTGCAGGAAGAGAAAGAGGCAAAAAGTAATAACAGAATGGATACACTGCATATAAAAGACAAACATTCAGTTACACAAAAACATGACCAAAAACCCCCCAAACCACTGGATTTAGCTACATCCATAAATGCATGTTAAAATGCTGAGTTCTGTGGCTGTTCTAGCTTGTCAGACACCCCAAACTCAAACTAAAATTGCTTTATTATTAAAGGGGTGCTAGAAAGGTGGATAGATTCAATGTTTGACCTACTTTTTTTGCTGCTGATTGCAAGATCCATGTAATTATCTATGTGAGGTACTTGTGACGCATCACTACTTTTTCTTTCCCTTTCTTCTTTGCTACAAAACAGAACAATAAATTCCAGCAGTCCTCATGAGCACCCTAAAATAACTTGTCAGTGTGTAAGCACAATAAAGGGAAAGCAAGTGAAGATAAAGAAACCTTTCAGTTTCAAGCTTCTAATAGTTCTGTGGGAAAGCAGTAAAAGTCTTACTTTATCAATAATACCTTGAAAGCAACCTAGAAAAAAGATGTACTCAATCTTTCTAATAGGGGACTCTATCATTTTGATTCCTTAAATTCAAGATGGGTTGTCTTTTTGAAAGAGTTCAGACACAAGTTATTGAGTTGCATAAAGGAATTACTGGGTGAAATTCTGTGGCCTTAGTTATTCAGGAGGTCAAATGAGAGGATCATGATGGTACCTGCTTGAATTAAAAATCTGTGAATTACCCCTACTCACACACCATTTGTGCCTCTTGCCCTTCAAGGCATAGCTCTATATTTATCATCCTTCTGGATGAGAAGAACTGACTGAGATTCTGTCAGTGGCTTTTACTACTTATCCATTCAAGAGTGGTATATCTGCATCCTATACTCTAGGGGGAGAACATATTGCCTTCATAGCAGATCCAACACTGGCTAATACAGTGTACAAGCCAAATAAACCAATAATATTCATGTTGTCCGTTTACAATACTGGTCCTACTAGCCAATTTGGCATGAGTTGGATCCTGATTTTAATCTAAGGAGTGTTTTAAGTTTATTGTAAAATTGCCTTTGCATTGAAATTTTATTTATTGAAAACAACTGTGAGGGACCTTTGTCGTGCATGGGGAACTTGTTATTGAGATGTGGGTTCTTAAAGACCAGCTCAGAAGTTAGATGCACGATTTGGGTACCAGTGTTTGAAAAATGTACCTACAACTATAAAAATATACAAAATGCATATATCTCTGTGATTGTCCTCCTTTGAATCAGACCTTGTAAACATATCCACTAAAGTCAGTAGATAGCAGCCTTTTTACATCACAAAGGAGTATCTTTTGGTAACCATGTCAACTTTATCCTTGTGGGATGACTGGAACCAGATTATAGGTGAGATGTTTTAAAACTGTGCAGGGAATTTCAGACATACTCATTTCATTAAAATAAATAGAAGATCTGTGACTAAATCCTTTAGTCTGTTTTGAAAACCTCAACTCAGGCTGGTTGCTCTGTGAGTCACAATTTGATTGGAGGAACCTGCCTACTGCATCTTGCTGTTGACAGTGGTGTACACTGAAAGGATGTGTCTACACAAAGGATTATAGATAGTATCATTTAGATTAAAATGTTACAGAAAAGCTGCTGTCAGGGTACTCATCAATGGAAAAGTTACAAACTGACATCCCTCTACATTTAAAAAGGGTATAGATACTTTCTTATTATTATAATCCATCTAATTATGATGATGATTTTAATATAGATATTGTATTAGAATATTTTAGGTCATATGTTTTTTGAGTCAAGTCATTTACTATGCGTTCATGCAGTACTGAGGATAGCATGGTTCCATTACCAAAGTATAAATATTTAATAATAATAATAATTAATAATAAATAGCACAATCTATAGTATATTTGCGTACATAGTTGTAAATGTTACAAATGTGTTGAACCATGTTAGTTCAGGGATCAGCTGTGTAGTCCTAAGACTGAAGGTTATGAAATGCTACTGAATAAAAGGACCAGAGAAAGGAGCTGGAGTGGGGGTGTGGGTCGGGGTTGGAATAGGCAAAGCCCAGGACTCAGGCTAGCAGTGTCTAGTGCAGAGAGTGATGGGGTGCTAAGGGCTGAGGCATAAACCTATTGGCCAGATCACATTTTCCCAGACAGTAAACCCAAGACCTGGAGTCCCAGGAATGTTTCTCCCATTTGCTCTTGGAAAGCAATGCCTTCCAGTTCCTGGTTTAAATTTCAGCTTTGTCCAGAGACACTTTACCCATCTCTGAGGAGACAGAGCTCAGCAGGGCATTCACTCACCAATGCAAAGCATGGTTTGGTTCTGCCACCACTCAGACACATACTGTATACAGCACATGTCCCAGTAGGAAGGAGTAAAAAGCCCTGAACCTAGAACTGGGATCTATGGAGTTCTTCCTCAGCGCCAACAGGCACTCATGCAGGAAGGCCACCAAGAAGAACTAAGAAGCTAAGCCCTGCAGGCGGACAGGACCAAAGGGGCATGAGCAAGAATACTCTGTGATTCCCTGAATACCTGCCACTCCCATATAAATCAGAAAGCCATTTCGGAGAGTGGTCCGAGCAGTGAAGTCCAGAACCGGGTTTGGGAGTTGAGCTTAAGGTGACCTAGACCATTGTTGACCTGGAGAAAGACTTTGGCATGACCCAGCCCTGATTCTCACCTCACACTCTCAATTAATGGAATCCAGCCTTGTGTTTTTGAGCATACCTGGCACTAGACTGATTTCTGATCTGATTTTTGGCCCCAATGCTGAACAGCTCATTCTGTGCCTACCGGCCTTCCACAACCCTGCTCTGACAAATTGCTTAGATCACCTTAAGACTTCCCCCTTCTGCCAATCCCTCAACAGATGATGGAAGAGTCACGTGCATGTCCCATCTAAGGCTATGTCTACATGTAGCTTCCCTCCTCCGCAAAAGCCTATGCAAATGAAGCACGGATTAGCATATTGCTGCGTATCATTTGCATAATTAATTAGGAGCCTTTTTGTGCAAAAACCCCCTCTTGCACAAGAGCTGTTCTTCCTGAATTAATTATGCAAATGAAGTATGGCAATATGCTAATCCGTTCTTCATTTGCATAGGCTTTTTTGGAAGAGGGAAGCTGTGTAGATGTAGCCTAAGTGTCCCCAGAAATCCCTGGCCAAAGTGCTCACCCCGATGAAAGTTACTGGCCTGATCCCACCCAACCCAAGTATCACCACAAGCTCTCAATCAGATAATGGCCTCTGACTTTGGCCTGGCCATGTCCCACTTTGCTGTCTGAAATTTGATCTTAAAACTAGATTGCTCACTCCATGCCAACTGACCATCCACCCTTGAAAGGACTGAAAGGACTCCCTTCTAGGGAGAGCAATGAGAAGACCCTTGGTGTCAGCAGAGGTTCTGTGGCAAGGGTGCCATTTTGTGAGGGCAGGAGGGCCTGCAGCCATGTGTACCGGGATGCTGCTTACTCTTCTTCCCTTCCCCTGATTATCGGGGAACGAAAGGAAAGTAAATAGCTTGTGTGCATTCCGCTCTCTCCTGGCTGGCAAGGGGAGGGGAAAGAGGAGTAATTCAGTCAAGCTGTGAAGTTTTTTCTCACTCCCTGATAGTCAGGGGACTGCAAAGAAAAGCAAGCCGTGTCCCGATACACATGGCTGCAGTCCTCCCACCCCAACCTCCCAAAATGGTGCCCTTATTGAAGCCCAGGGCAGCTCAGTTGGCATGGTGGCTGGAGCCAAGTGGAGGAGCTGGGAGCTGGGGCTGCCACCAAAGTTCCAGGCCATAGACTTGAAGCGCCACGTATGGGGGCTCTGCTGCCTCGGCTAGCATGCACTTCATCTTCCCGCCTCTGGGAGGCAGCAGACATCCCGAGTGGAGCAGCAGCATGGAGCACAGCTAGAAGGGAAGCAGGGGGCTGAGAAGGCTGCTGCAACAGTGCTGGAACAGCATTCTGGCTCGACGACACCACCCATTCAGGAACACTGTGTCTTCAAAGGCTATTTTGGGTTTGGTCTGTCAATTCACTAGTACTGTGACATTACTCCTGGAAGTCCATTCTGAGAAGCTAACAAATACATTCCTGAGTTTTATGATGTAGCCAGAGATAACTGTGATGGTACCTTGTTACCAGGTAGCCCTGGGTCAGAGCCCAGCTATACAAACAATTTCCTGTTGCTCTTTCTTGCTTACATGGGGGAAAGGGCAATTAGGACCTCCCGTGGTCCAATCGTCAGGGTCTAGAGGTGGGGCTGCCTATCTGAGCTGGGCTTCAAGGAATCCCAGTTCTAACTGAAGCCAACAAACTGGTGAGGGGAGGGTTAGAGCATGATGATACCCCACCTCCCTGAGGCTCCAGTTTGAGATCTGTGGGTCGTGACACCTTGTCCAACAGCAGTGCCTCAGAACTGATCTTGAGAGAACACTTTTCAGGATCAGCATATTTCTGTTTCAGTGCTCATTTGCTCCCTAAGCTCTCTGGCCTTGTCTTCACTCATTAAATAAATGGTGTGTTATTAGCTTGTTAGCTAACACAAGCACATATTTACATAATTGCAAAATTCACTTTCCAAGAACATTCTTGCAAACAGCAACAAAAAGACCTGTATATCTATATTCACAGGAGCTTTATATTTATTCTTTTTTTTTCTTTGAAAGAATATTCAAAACCTGAATGTGTTTTTGTGAAGAATATCATGGAAGCTTTCCTCTTCCTGCATACTTCAAAGTGTCAGTCAGGTAAACAGGGTGAAAAAAATACCCTGTGTGACTTAGGTGACCAGTTACAGAGCAGGGGTAGTGAACAATTAAAGCAATTAGTTTTCATGTGATAAAATCTATTTGCCTAGTGCATTTGAACAATGTCATATGACAAATACATTTGGAAAAAATGGAAGTCTATATGCAGAAAATTTGCAAATAGGGGGAAAAAAGCCACTGAACAAATTGTCAGCAACAAGTAATTCTTCCAATTCTAAACACAGCACATGCAGTTCCATAACTCTAGACATATTAATAACATGCACAAATTGGTCCACCCATGTAGATCATTTGCATTATCGGGGCCACAGAGAACAGGGTTTTGAATTCATTGCTTTTAATAGGATAAGGAATTTTTTATTCAACAAATACATTGTTACTAATAAGTCACTTAGAGGTATTGCTGAAGTCAGATTGCAGCTTGTTAATTTTGTCACCTACTGCACGAGGAACAAGCAATGAGACTGTTTGCACATAAATCATGAGTGCTAGACACAACTGCACATAGCTTGTAAACCATTTATAGAGACTGAAAACACTGCAGCCTTAAAGAGATCCCTGAAAGTACACCGCCCCTCAACTTTTGCTCATTGTATAACTACTTCTGGAGACAAATTGCCAGCTTTGATTTTTATGTACTTAAATTAATAAATGTCAAGCAAATCCATCCATTAAGTCTCAGACAAGGCCAAAGTGTTTCAGTATTCTTGGGGGTTTGAATGTCCTGAAGTATTAAAATCCTTGCAAGGGTCAATACACATAATGCTATTGACTCGGTTCCTCCCCTGGCACTATAGCTTTGACCCCACAAGTCTAAGGCAGTTGATTTAATCTAAACAGAATTTGTGTGTGTGTGTGTGTGTGTGTGATTTCTCAAAACTGCCACTGAATTTTTTTTAAATCAATTATTCACTTACCTCTATATACAGCTTTAGACCATTCTAACAGTGTGAAACATTTAAGACTATCTCAGCTTACAGACTGTATGAGCTAGACCTTCAACAGCTGGGGTAAATCAGTCTAGCACTAGGGTCTTTCATGGAGCTATACCAATTTAAAACGTCTGAGGAGCTAACCGCGAGATGGAGATACAACTCTGCATTAGCGAAGGTGTACTCATTGGCACCCGGTAGGGTTGCCAGGTGTCCAGTTTTCTACTGGACAGTCCGGTATTTGCACCCTCTGTCCGGTAGAAAAATTCAGAAAATACCAGACATGTGCAATGTCCAGTATTTTCTGAATTTCCAGCTGGGCACCGGACGGAAGCCTGGTGGGGGCGGGGGAGTGACTGGGAGGCGGGCTGCGATTGGCACTGGGAGCCCTGTGGTTGCGTGCAAAAGCCAGACGGGGTGGGGGCAGTGGCTGGGACTCCCAGCCACTCCCCCTGCCAGGCTTCTGCACACGACCAGAGGCTCCCAGCACCAATCGTGGCCCCACCTCCCAGCTGGGCTCCCACAGGGCTCCCACTCCCCCCAGCCCCGCCCGGCTTCTACTAGCAATTAGAGGGAGTGCCTGCCGGGGGTGTGGCCCATTGGACTCCGGCTGTGGCCAGTGGCTGCACCACCCCCCACCCCGCCAGCTCTGATTCCCGCCCCCCTTCCTCCTGCTCCCCCTCCTCCCATCCAGGCCCCCAGCCTCCGATCCCCCACAGCTCTACTTCCCCCCCCCTTCCTCCCAGCCAGCCCTGCGGCCCCTGACCCCCCCCCTCGCCAGCCCCACCTCCCGCCCCCCTTCCTCCCGGCCAGCCCCGCGGCCCCCAACCCTCCCCCTGCCTCCCGCCTCCCACCCCCCTTCCTCCCAGCCAGCCCTGTGGCCCCCGACCCCCCCTGCCTCCCGCCCCCCTTCCTCCCGGCCAGCCCCGCCCCCCTACCGGCCGGTCCCTCCCGCCCCACCCACGATCAAGTGGGTCCAGTATTTTGGGGGGGGGTCTACCTGGTAACCCTAGGCACTGGTAGGGTGTTCTCTGTGAAGACTGACGTTCTTTCTTAGTCAGGAGAGATGGTTCAGGAAAGAAGTTTAGTTCAGAGTCAGTTTACATTATCTTTACCCAAGTATAAAAATCTGACATTTTAATGAATACTCTTGGAGGCCATACTATGCTTTAGTGTAGTGGTCACCAACCAGTAGATCAGGATCTACCAGTAGATCTTGGAGCCCCGACAGGTGATCCTGACTGGTTTGGCCAAGAGGCTATCAAGTATCAGCCCTTCAGCTGCCCCGCCCTCTACTGCTGCGCACCTCCTGCCCTTTGCCTTAGAGCTGTCTCCCCCCATCCCTGGGAGCCTCCTGTTCACTGTGCAGGGTAGGGGAGGGAGAAGAGGGGCGCTGATGTCAAGGTGCCCCCTCTCCCATCCTGTAGCCTATCTCCACAGAGCAGAGTGGGGGGGCACAACAGGACTTGGGATGAGTTTGCTGGCTGCTTTTCGGAATGGTGCAGGGCCAAGGCAGGGGTGAGCCTGCCTTAGCTCCACTGCATCACCACCCAGGAGCAACCTGAGGTAAGCAGTGCCCAGCTGGAGCCCACATTCTGAAACCCTACCCCAGTCATGAAACCCCCTCTTGTACCCCTAGCCCCTGCCCTAGCCCTGAGTACCCCTGTATCCAAATGTCCTCTCAGAGCCTGCACCACAACTGCCTGCCCCAAGCTGAGCTCAGTGCCCCTCCCACACTCCCAATCCCTTAATCCAAAACAAGAGCCTGCACCCCAACCCTCTTCCCCTGCCTAGTGAAAGTGAGGGAGAATGGGGGAAGGAGGGAGGACGGAGTGAGCAGGGGTAAGGCCTCGGAGAAGGGGCACAAAGGAGACAGGGTAAGGGTATTTGGGTTTGAGGTAGATCCTGGATTGCACTTAAATTAAAAAAGTGATCTCATGCTTAAAAAGGTTGGAGAGAACTGCCTTAGTGAATATGATGACTTGATAGATAGTACAGTATAGTACAAAATATAAAGTAATGACTGGCACTTTAAGTGGAGCTTTTATTGTAGCAGCCTGGAGGAACAAGGTTACTGTTTCTTATTGTTTCACTTACACTGATGATTCACTGTTATAATTTAGAGTCTAGATTTAGACAGAAAAGCAGCTGGAACTTCAAGTGGCTAAACTGAATTAAGTGTATTACAGAGTCTGCCGTGTTGCCTTTGGCTTAGGGATATTAAATGTACAAAAGGTTCCATCTTTAGACGTCAATGCGAAGCTGAAGTTCTACTCACTTGTGTTCATTGAAAAGGCCTACTTTGCAAGAGCAGGTTTACTAACCTTCATGTATTGGACAAATTCTAACCTGGCTAATTACTGTCCACCTCCCTGTATTTCCTCTTGAGTTTAAGATAGATTCAATATTCCTCACTTACTGTTCTAAACTGCTTGTATTGTCACGGTGAACTGGTGAATATCTGCTGCTTTCCATGGCAGAGGTGGCTGCATTGCAGTGGTAGGGGAAGTGATTCTTATACCCTTATAAACAACGAGAAGTCCTGTGGCACCTTATGCCCACATATCTACACCAGCAACACCATCACAGGACCTAACCACATCAGCCACACCATCACAAGCTCATTCAGCTGCACATCTACCAATGTAATACATGCCATCATGTGCCAACAATGCCCCTCTGCCATTTACATTGACCAAACTGGACAGTCCCTACGTAAAAGAATAAACAGATACAAATCAGATATCAGGAATGATAACATACAAAGACCTGTGGGAGCACACTTCAATCTCCCTGGACACACAGTGGCAGATTTAAAAGTAACCATCCTGCAACAGAAAAACTTCAAAAACAGACTTCAACGAGAAACTGCAGAGATACAGTTCATTTGCAAATGTGACACTATCAATTTAGGATTAAACAAAGACTGTGAATGGCTAGCCAACTACAAAGGCAGTTTCTCCTCTCTTGGTGTCACACCTCCACATCAGCTGCTAGAAGTGGGCCACATCCTCCCTGACCGAATTGACCTCATTATTTCTGATCTTCCTCTTGATTGGTACTCCTTTCTTTTCATGTGCCTGTACATTTATACCTGCCTCTGGAATTTCCACTACATGCATCTGACGAAGTGGATCTTTGCCCACAAAAGCTTATGCTCCAATAAATCTGTTAGTCTATAAGGTGCCACAGGACTTCTCATTGTTTATGCAGATTCAGACTAACATGGCTACCCCTCTGATACTTATATCCTTATAGCTCTGCATAAAGGAGAGCTAAGCACTTTGATTCTATGGTGATACGCACAGCAGGAAACCACAACACAGATAGTCATGAAGGAGGAATAGGTAGTGGCCTTCCAAATTAATTCAGGAAGGGCATTTCATAGAAGAAAGTATGGCGAGGCTTGTGGGAGCGGCAGGCAAATGGGTATAAAAGGTTGCCGTCATTGCCAAAGCAAAAGGAATATAACCACAGTTGTGAAAGATCTTGAAGATGAGAATATTAAAAGCTTAAATTTGATGAAGTTGCAGCAAGTCCCTTCTTTTCATAAGAAGGTGTCTGTGAGATGTGAAATGTATTTATTATGCATCACGAGAGAGCTGTCACACGGTACATCCAGTCCACAGGTCAGATGTAGCCTTCCCATTAACTAGGGATACACTAGCTACCAATAATCCAGGTTTTTGTCTGTGCCATTCATAGTGAAGTAACTCCTGCAATGACAACAAAGAAAATCTTTTCCAGTGAGGCAGAAGGGAACTTGGCTAATAAGAAAAGATATGTATATTCAGTATATGATTCATACAATCAAATATGTTAGAAGACTATAAGTTCTATATTTTTCCTACTCAGGTATTTTCTGTGTCAGAGGGAAAGGTGCTTGAGATACTTTTGGTGCTTTCAAATGGAAGAACAGAACTTGAGAACTTTCAACTCTAGCTAAGTTCAAAAGAGAAGTAATGGATATGTACTGCTGCTGCCACAGATACTACTTTAACTAAGGAAGCCTGTACTGGAGCAAAGTGTAGGTTGAGGCTCTTAATCTCTGTTATCTATGAGCAATCCAAAAGTCTCATATAATTAGCAATGGATGAATAGTTTTTGGGAGGATGGAGGTAGACAGGAAATAATTATCCCTTTCCCCTCCCCTTTCCAGAAATGGCCCTGATCTATAGTTCTGAGCTTCTTCCTCTCCCAACTCCCCCCCAGGTTTGTTCTAATGACACTCTAGATCAATTCTTATCATAATCTCGCAGAGCTAAAATGCTTGAATAATCCATTTAAGTTTATAGGATCATAGCCTTAGCTCACATAAACCAGGGCAGTACCACTGACCTCAGCTGGTGTGATTCTGCATAGGCCAATTGACATAGTGAATGTACAGTTTCACACCTGCTGAGAATCAGGCCCATGAAATTCTGGGTGCTTATCCAAACTAATATGAACTCCAGATCATTTTAAGTTCTCCTATTGTGAACCAGACTTCTAGGAAAAAATAATTACTAATTCTATAGCTCCCACTGCTTTTATTCCAGCTGCTAGCTGTGCTCCAGCTAGGAAAAACTTAAAAACCCACAAATAGTCTAGCAACACCTTAGAGACTAACAAAACATGTAGATAGTATCATGAGCTTTTGTGGGCACAGCCCACTTCTTCAGAGATGGAGTTATTAAAGGTTCAGTGCTCCAGCTAATCATTGGTTTAACTGCTGAATCAAGAGTTTCCAAGCAGTCTTAGTACACAAAACATTCAAGGTCCAAGAGAAATTTATACAATATGCTTTCTGGCAACCTCTCCATAGCTATAGGCTTGCCCATGGATCAATGAATGATGCAGCAATGACATGCTTTGGAGGGAGCTTTCAAGCTAGACATGAGATCCTAGTTTCTTAACAGCTGCTACTGTACTAGTGAAAAAAAATTTTAGTTGGGATTCTCATCACATGCTCTTAGCCCTCCAAACTACAAAATCTGCGTTTGAATAAATTAGGCAACCCAATCCGCAGGTCACAGTTATGATCTTCTTGTCAGGAGATGAGCAGAAAAGAAAACAATAAAAAGTAAGTGGTGCTTTCCTGCTAAGCTAATCAGTTCTTTTCAAGGAGGGAGGATTGTGCCAGCTGCAAATCAATGCACTAAATCAACTTGGCGCTTGTGTGAGTACTGTTATAGTGACAGCTGCTAACGAGGGAATAAAGAAAACTGTTATTGAGTATTTAGTAGATTTTTAAGTGCTTGTGTAAAATAACATTTAATTTAATGTGAAGTTATAAATATAATTGGACTTTATGGACATTTGCTGCAGGGAAGCCAAGAATGGGATATCCCTTTTCTCAGCTCAAAGAGCTATTTAACTCTTGTTGAATCTTAGAATGTCTTTATCAAATTGCAATATTAAAGAACTTCTATTTCAGAATTTCCATTTGTAATTTTTTTGGCTGCTTTTCCCTGAACTGTACCACAATTTGTTTGAGAAGAAGATATCATTGAGCTCCTTAATAAAAATAATAATTAAATATCTGGAATGTTATCGAGTTTTTAACATGTTCAGATGATGGTGCCATACTAATTCATATTCCATTGTGACTTAAACAATTAGTTAGTAGTAGTCCTATTCTGCATCTGGGGAAACTGAGCCCAAGAAGCAAAGTGACCATATGGGAAATCAATCGCAGAGCCATTATTACAAGTAGGAACTCTATTACATTCCTCCTCTTAACATGCACGGTACAGCAAAAAGAAAACCCATATGAAAAACACAACTATCTCATACTGTGAGATAGGCACTTATTTTGCCACTAAGTGATGTCAGAAAATTACTCTCCTAAAGAAGACAAATGTAAGGAGTTAATCTGGGGTTTTGCTCATTTCCGGTACAAGCAAAAGTGATACTTTCCAAGCCCTATTGCCTTCCATTTGTGGCAACTCCTTCTGAAGGAATGTCCTTCTTGAATGCACTACCCTGGAAAACAATGAGCAGGGATTTATAGAATCATACAATACTAGAGCTGGAAGGAACCTTGAGAGGTCATCAGGACCAAGCACCATCTAGATCATCCCTGACAGATATTTATCTAACCTGCTCATAAATATCTCCAATGATGAAGATTCCACAACCTGCCTAGGCAATTTATTCCAGTGTCTAACCACCTTGACAGTTCGGAAGTTTTTCTAATGTCCAACCTAAATAGATTTGGATAGAATAGATCTGGGCTCCATGACATTAAGTAGTACTTAGTCTATGAAATTTCCCCCTCCTTGAAGGCAGTAATTATCTACATAAACTATGTCTGAAGTGTGTACATATCAAAGGAGAGGAATTGTTCAGAGTTGTTTAGAGTATAATGTGCACTACAAGGTTGCCATTGAGCCTCTTCCCTAGTCACTTTGTTCATCTTCTGGAATAAACCAGTTGTCTCCAGTGCCTTCCCAGAGCTTGTTGGATATTCTGTCCTCTGCCCAATTATTTTCCAGCAGATTTCTGGATCCTTGAAGTCCCCCATCCATGTGCTTTGCATGATTTTTTTAATTTGTTTATGATAAGCCTCATCCACCTTGTCTTCCTGGGTAGGTGGTCTAGTAGATCCCTATCATAACCAGTGTCCTCTGTAAGCACAGTGCTTGGGCAGCCACTCAGGAGAGATTCAAATGCTTCCCAGCTGATTAGCAGAGTACCTACAGCCTCTCACTGCCAGCAGCATGTCTTTCTATTGGTGGTGTATATCTGCAGCATGTCTTTCAATTGGTGGTGTATATCTGCATCATGTCTTTCAATTGGTGGTGCATATCTGCACAGGTCTCAGTGCACATAAAAAAAATTATTTTGCTCAAGGATGGAAAAAATTAGAGGGAACATTGATCATGACATCACCCATGGTTTTTTTAACTTCTTTTATCCTTACCCAGCAACTTTCAACAGGTCTGCCTCCCGCTTCAGTCTCATCTCCAGTGCAAGTGTATTCATTAGTTAGGATTGGTCCTGCCTTGGACAGGGGGCTGGACTTGATGACCTCCTGAGAGCTCTTCCAGCTCTATGATTCTGTGATCTCTGATATACCCGGCAATGTCTTTCTTTTTCCCAGACCATCCTTCCTAAACAAACTGTACCCTTCCATACTACTTCCATATTCCAGTTATGTGAATTATACCACTTAGTTTCTGATATGCCAATTGTGTCATATGATTATGATTATTCACTAATATTTCTAGTTCTTCCTGTTTATTCCCCACACTTCTTGTATACAGATATCTAAGATGTTCATCAGATTTCCATACTGTGTTCCCTCTAGTATATATATAAGCATGATTAGTCAGATTGCTCAAGAATATACTAGAGAGCACAGTTCTACATTCACAAGGGATAGGACAAGATAACTTAAAAGGTCTGTCCTATCCTTACATTTTCTGTTATTCACCACTGTGACATTCCTCCAGGAAGGAGGACTTCCCATGGAGTTCACTTGTGATGCTTTCAGATACCCTTCAGGTGGTTGCTATTAGTTGCATCACTTGTTTAATTCCAGGCCCCACTTTTTCAGCCTTTTCAGCCCTCTAGCATAGAAAGTACAAACCTGGGATCCCTGCAATTCACATTCAGGAGTGTTGCACTGATGCAACTAACTGTAGCTATCACACCTGCTCAATGTTGTCATTTAAACTGTTAACCATGCAATGAAACACTCTACATAAAATATCTATGGGCAAGCAGTGGAGTTCCTCCTCTGTATTTACATCAATCTCAAATCACCCCACAGCAGTGCTGTCCTTGAATGAGCAAACTTTGACATGAAGCATTTCTGGGAACACCATAAAAATACCAGCATAGCAGCAAAGAATATAAGCTACCTGATCTTCAGAGAGTTATTACACCTTGCTAACATTCAAGGGTATGTTGTCAGAACTGTGCAGAAGGACGTGGATGTACATGGGATTTGGGGTCATAGTTCCTGCACATTGCTATGAAAAAATTAACCCTTTATAAAGTTTTGCAGATTTTTCTCTTGTTGCTTCTGTTAATTAAGTAACAGATTTGCAGCCACCAAATGATGTGCTGAGTACAGATAAAAAAGATGTGATTTGCAAAAAAATATCCAACAAGTTAGTAGTATCGGATAATCAAGAGGAAAAGAATCTAAATTTTCCAAAGAATATGAAATCTGGGACAAAAGCATTGATAAATATTAAGAACCAGATCTTCAGGTGGACTAAATCAGCATAGCTCCTTTGAAGTTAGGTTTACACTACTGGAGGATCTGGCCAATTGTCTAAGCTAGAATAGTCCAACAAAATATAACTTGATGTTCTTCTGACATTTGTAAAGTACAGGTCAGATCTCTCTTCCCAGCACCCTTGGGACCTGACTGGTCCCAAATGAGGGAGTTCGCTGGACCAGGAAAGGTCAATATCGCCCCTCTGCTGATGGACTCCTGGCTCTCCCAGAGTCCATCAGCAGAGGACCACTCTCCCAGCAGCAGACTCTGCTGCTCCAGGGCCACCAGGGCTCTGCCACTCCAGGGCTGCCAGGGCTCCACTGTCCCAGAGCTGCAGGGGCCAGCAGGGCTCCGCTGCGCTCCACCTTCTAGGGCTGCTGGGGCCAGCGGGGCTCTGCAGCTCCAGCGTTGGAGGGGCTTTGTGGCTCTTGGACCAGATGGTTCTACACTCTCCAAAGTCCTGGAGAGCTTTGTTGACAATCTGAGGAGCTGGGAGCTAGTCTGTTCTTTCCAGATTCTCCCACCAGGTCCCAGCCCAGGGCCCAAGAGGAATGGGTGGAGGGTGTTTCCATCCCTCTAGTTGATACCACAGGCCAGTCTCCCCCGGAACACTTCCTCCCCTCCCCGCTCCTCTTACCCCTAGTGTTCTCTTGGGCTGTATCTATCCTCCAGACTTCTATTTCCCGCCTCGTGGTGGGTTGTTCAAGAAGTCTCACTGAATTATATAGTCAGTAGGGGATTCCCAGCTCATTTCGGTATGTATGATGATTTCCCCTTTGTCAGGGAGAAGGATCCATCCCTAAGACTGATTGATATTCAACTCGCTCACAATCAAATAATATTTAATGTTAATTATGCCCCTTTGTTATATGCATAACAAAACTTCTGTCCCTTTTTTGCTGTTTATGGCACAGCTCTTACTTGCAGAGTTTTGAGCAGAAAAGGCTTTTTACTAATTATCTGCTTTAGAAAGGGTCTGCCCACTAAGAAAAGAGAAAAAAAAATGCTCGTTTGTCATATTTTATTCCCAACCTGCATGGAATGCAAAATGAAAACTGTATTAAAAGGAATGTTCAAGTAAGGTAAGAAACTTGCAAAAACATTATTTGTAAACTGCTGCTTTTTAGCCAGAGTCACATCACTCAGAAAATACTTATACTATGTAATCCTCATGAAAACGGAGGTTCACATATACTGATAGTAACACAAAGTATTTTATCTGTGTGTCCCCAGGCTAGACATCAGAAGGCAAAAAACACTCTGGAAACAAAATTAAATAGTTTTAGATCTAATTTTACTAGGCTGAACTAGATTTCAGATTGATTTCTGTAGAATCTAATAGAGAACAACACACTCTTATAGAAAATCCATCTACCACACTGTGCTTTTTACTTACTTTGCTGTTTACTGGAAGTATAAGAAACTAATATTTCACAATGTGACGTGTTTCATTCTGTAAATGGCCTTTCATTTTAAAGGAGTTTGGAGTGGCTGTTATGGAGGGCTGATGTATAGCCACTGAGATTTGTTTACTCAAATATCTATTAACATTCATATGGTGAAACTGCTGCTAAAATCTACCTTTGTCATTCTGTGAAAAGATAAGAACTGCAGGACAAACCATGATAAAAAGAAATAATATTCCAAATGCTGCATACGTAATGATTTTCTTATTGTGGTCGGTATTTGGTTTTGCTAGTCTTCTTGAGTCCCTGGCTAAGGGCCCATTATGTGAAGGGGTTTAATCAGTATGTCATATCCCAATGAAATTATTCCACATTTTAAGTCATATGTGTACATTCCTTTATCCAGATCCCCATGGGACTGTTTGCACAGTTTGGTTGTTGTGCATCTTTACTTTCACCCCTAATTAGAAGCTGTAATCCTGAACACACAGTGAGTGATCTGTGATTTCCTGTCATGCAGACATTGGGGGCCAGATCCTCAACTGCAGATGAGTAGCCATCAGAGTAAGAAAGTCAAAGGGGATGCAAAGGCTGCCTTTGGTGCCCCTCATTCCTCAGACTGCTGGGTAGGCTAGTTGCTGGTAGGTGTTCTGATGCTTGGCTGAGCTGCTACAGTCCAGTTGTAGCCTTTGTTCCCCAGCCCCATTCCCTACATCAGGGAGAGGGTTTGGCATGTCTCTGCCACCTGAGGATTCCTCTAAGTGAAGAGGAATCTCCCAATGACCTGCTCAGTCAGCTAAATACCAGTCAGAATTGGGTTTTATCTGCTAAGAGCTGGGTTTTCTCATAGATTACCCAACAACTTTTTCAGGTGGTAACAACTTTTGCCCTTGTAGGGCCAGATTATTAAAGGGTTTAGGTGCCTAAAGTTGTAGATAGGAACTTAATGGGATTTTCAAAAGCCCCCATGGGCTTTAGGTGCCTAGGTGCTTTTGAAAATCCCACTAGTTACTTAAACACTTGTTTAGGTTCATAAATATTTCTGAAAATCTGGCCCTACCTCTGTGTGTGGGCTGCCATTTGATAGCATCATTATCAGCCAGGTGAAGAGCCAGTAACCTGCCATCAAAATAACTCAGCTGGCACTCATCAAGGTTATCTGACAGTCTGAGGTTGGCTGCATCGATATAGCAGGTCATTAGAAAAACCCCATTTGAAGAGCTTGGGCACATAATTGTCAGCAGCCAAGCTCAGCATCATTAATCTGGGCCTTCATGGATAGGCCTGGAAGCCCAGAGGTAAAAAGCTTTGTTCCTTTACCTGTTCCCGGAGCCATCTGAAGTGACACATTTCATGCTCTTACAGTACTGTAATACAACAAACTTTTGTTATTTATCTGTATTTCAGTAGCTCCTACCTACCATAGTCAAGGGCCCAGACCCATGATGCTAGGCACTCTACAGACACATTCCCCAAAGAACCAAATGCATCAGTAAAAAAGCAGCAGTTATATTTACACCAAACTGCTGTATGCAAAAGACCAAAGTGGAATTCCAGCTGAGGCAGAGGGATAGACCCTTTTATGCACTGTGATACATATTGAATTGCTTCTAGCCCTACTTCATAGGAAGCCATCATGGCTTTGGCGTTCACCCCTCTAACTCTGATTTGAAAGGGAATCCTCCTAGTGCAGTCAAAAACCTTCCCTTGAAATGCTGAATATCTAAATGTGCTACAGACTTGTCTTCCCTTTGATTACCATGTGAGACAAAATGTGCTCTGCTGTTTTATGTCTTAATTTCATATCCCTGCTGAAGTGTGTGTGTGGGGGCGGGGGGATGTTACAGCTGATGGATTTTCTCTTTTATAAAGGTCCATTCCTGATTCACAGAATTCCTTGGTTTCCTTCCAGAGAAAGATGTCCCAGGGCAGTAGAGGATTTGTCTGCACAGGCCCTGGAGGTGTTATTTCCAGCTCAAGTAGACATATCTGCTCTCGCTCTGATCAAACGAGCGTGGTAAAAATAAGTGTGTAGCTGCTGTTGGACAGGTGGCAAGACAGGCAGAGAACAGTCCAGTCTGAAACCCTGGGTACATACTCAGGATGGTGAATACATTCCACAGCTCACATCACCATGACTACACAACTCTTTGTAGTGCACTGGCTCAATCAGCGCTAGCTGTACTTGAGCTCGAAGTTTCCTTTCCAGATCTAATGCAAACATACTCCATATCCCTTTAACACCTTCGGGAAACAATTTCCCTCCAGTTCTCACATCTCTCAAGCAGATGTAAAAAATCAATGCAAATGCACTAGATTCAAAGCTTAATGATCACAAGCAAATCTCAAGCAACAGAGGGCCAGCTGCTCAGGTGTTGCCAAGCAGCTTTCTGTGTATCTGAGGGCAGGGACAGCAAACCAGCTTCTAGCCACCTTTGTACCCATCCAATTCAGGAGCTGGCAATCAGCAAAAGTTAGAGCAGAATAAGTGTTGGTTGCCAGTATCCCGAGTAATCATTATGTCAGTCAGGAATTACCAGGAAAGCATGGATGCCCTAGGCATGTCTCCTTCCCCATTCATACCCTATGTGCTGGCTGTGAAGGAGCTATCTAATTCAGAGATTCTGTTCAGCAGTGAATTCCCCAGGTTATCTATATCTTATGGGCCAATTCTCACTTGTGTATACCAAAAAGTGCATATGATTGAATACTGGCAGAATCCCCTAGAATTATTCAGTTGTTCTTATATTCATGTATTCCAATTCTAGCACGTAAATGCCAGAAAACATCAGTCACTTACACAGGCAGGAATATCCATGAACCACATTTGCCAATTTCATTGGTGTCCACCTGCTTCAAAGGCACAGTGTCCAGCAGCTGTAGCAGTCCCTGTAAAATCCAGCTTTGTATCTCTTCCCAAAATGCACACACATGCTGTTGGTCTTAGGCCATGACTGGCACAATGATGGTGGTCCTCTTGTGTTTCCCCTCTTCACTGGCTGGTACATAGGGCAGCAAAGACACAGATAATCCTCCTCGTATGGTGAAGAGTGCATTATTTCAGCTGGTAGCCCAGATGTTATCTGGCTGAAGCACATATGCACAGGGTCTCTGCACAGACCATTCCTGATGTTGCCTCCTGTCTGTGTCCCACAACCCTTTGTGAGGCAAGAGCCATGCAACATACACAACTGGCCTTCTGTGTGTCTCATTCGTGTCACATGCTGTGAACAGTGTCCCACAGTATTCCAGGTACAGTGTGCATATTCCGTCCTGTGATATGAGGCATCTCAGAATCTGGTTCTGTGAGGGGAAGTTTTTCCTTCAATTTGCTCTGAATATGATGACCATTAATTTCATCCATCTCTAAAGTTTGTGAAATTTTTGCACAGAATCCAAATGTTTGTGTCCCCACTCACTGTGCATGTGACAGATGTAGCTCTTAAAGGGTTAATCCATTTCATTCTCAGTGGCTGCTAAATTCCACCATCTTTCTCTGACCACTAGGTATAAGGGACAGCAGAATAAACTATTTATTTACTGTATGCCTCTATGAGCTTCATCGTGAACCCATGGTCACGTGGTCATATTATTATGGTCATTAATGATGTGAATTACACAAGCACTTAGGAACTCCAAAGAGGGATTTAGGGATGCACTGTGCTCAGGGCCAGATTAAGCTCTTCGTAGGCCTTAGGCACTCTCATAATTGTAGGCCCTTAAATTAGACTATATAGAAATATATAAGGGAGAAATGTCTTATCACTTATATACCTAATAGCACCCACTTTAATTTTCACTCTTGAATGTGGCGCACCGTGTGACAAATTCATGGTACTTAATTCTAAAATAACAGCCATTTTGTTGTATGCTACAATTGTACTTAGGATTCACCTGATAGTTAATCGGCTGATAAGGAGAAAGGTTAGGTGATCTTGCTGCTGTTACGACTGTAAAATCCACAAAGCAATGCATTGCGCTGCAGAGCTGATAACTTGGCAACATTGTGTCTCAAGATCTTTCAACGTCATTTACAAAATAACAGTATATTGGCTGATGCTGGCCATACATTTCCGCCAGAAATAGTGTTTAGTAGTAGCCTAAGGTTTCTGAAACAACTATGAAATACAAACACTGTAGTAATAAGCAGTGTTCCCTCTAACATTTTCCATGCTTGGACAGGTTGAATTTTCTTATGTGCATAACCAGTACAAACAAAAATCCTAGATATAGATATATATTTTAAATAGCTCGTAGGTTTAAAACAAGGGATAATTAACAAGGAGCAATGCTTATAGTGTTCATTTAATATCAAATAAAAAGAAAATTAACACTACCCTGGGACTACATGTATTTTATCACCCTTTCTAAAAACTCAAGCTAGTAAACACACCAAAATATGTATTATCTGCACATAGCTCAGCTTTAAGATACTAACGTAATCTATGAGTCAACTAGAAACAGTCATGCTCTCCTTGCAAATATTAATACAATATTTACTTATACTGGAAAGGAGACAAAAAGGCATACACTCAGGCTTATGCAGTTTCTCTGGGATGTCAACTCTTAATTTGATTAATAGTGTAAAAACATGGAACGGTAAAAATAAGTAACAAAAGCAACACAGAAAGCAAATAAAGCCGCAAATGTGAAAATAGGAAGGGAAGTAAAACATCAGGTGATTGGTGATGGTGATGGGTATTGTCAATGAATGTTTAGGACCACTATCCAAGTGAAACTGAGACCTCTAGACACAGATAAAAGTTATCCTTGTCTGAAACTTTCACATTGTGTCACACCAGCTCAAAGAGTAGAAGCTCCAGAATAGCACTTTAACACATGGCTTCAGAGTTTGTAAACAGTTCCATTTTTTAAAGAGCTTTCAAATACAGTCTTCATCCTACAGCAGACCTACCATCACACCTAGTATGCCCATTGACTCATAAGAGCCAGAACTCTGCCATATAACACCCCTCCCCAAACAAATTCTAAAATGTAATGAAAGTCACTTGTCTGGAATCCAACCCTAATTGAAAGGCCAAATAATTAAACAGGTTCCATGGCAAAGTTCTTCCAGTTTTAACAATGTTCTATGTATTAATTAGTAATACAGGATATTTTTACAAAATAAAGATCAGAATTTTCAGATATCTACAACACTCCAAAAAAATCTGTTAAAAGAATCCTCTTTTTTCCATAACTTAAGCCATTAACACCTATGTAAACTTTCTTTGAAGTGTAATCATGCAAATGTCATGAGCTAAGCCTATCCATATAATCCTTATCTTCAAAAGCAACCTAACTGCTTTACAGTGAAAAACAACAAATGGTCTGGTAGCACTTTATAGACTAACAAAACATGTAGATGATATCATGAGCTTTCGTGGGCACAGTCCACTTCTTCAGATGACTGGAGTGTTCATCATGAAGAAGTGGACTGTGCCCACGAAAGCTCATGATACCATCTACATGTTTTGTTAGTCTATAAAGTGCTACCAAACCATTTGTTGTTTTTTCCTCGACAGACTAACTCGGCTGCCTCCTGAAGCTGCTTTACAATAGAAAAACACCAAAACAAGTGAAGTCATATCCTGCATTAAGACCTGCACATGCAGAATCTCTCCACCGTCTTTATTTGTCCATTCTAGATCTGTCTCCCTCCAAACAAATTAATTTTTAGCTCAGACTAACATTTCCAGGCAGATTGCCTCCTGTTAACAAACTCAACATGGCCAAAAGCAAGCTCTTCATCTTTCCCTCCTGATACTAGGTGAAAAATATTTTGTTCTAGAACTGCTGAGGAGTCACTGTTTTGTGTTTGCTCTACAAGTCTAACAGTGGGTGCTACTTTATTCTCCCTCCCCTCCCCCCATCGTATTTTCCTGGCATATTTAAAATCTTGTAATTATGTCACCGATCAGTTGGTAATTAATACCAACCCCTCCTCACTCCAGCCTCAACAAGAAAAGGGAAGATATATTTGACTAAGCTCCCTCTGATGCAATAATTAGACAATCAGGTTTCCACAGCAGCATCCCCATCTCCCATATATACATATGCCTCCATAACTCCAGCATATCAGCATACCCCTCCCCCATGCAGCCTGCTTCCCCACATCTCCCCCAGCCCAGAACAGAGTCCTACATCTCTCTCTTGCACCAGCAGTTGCAGCCCAATCAGGAGTGAGTCAGGACACCCTATCTCAACACATAAATGCCAGCGCCCACCATCCCTCTCTTTCCCCCACCTACCTACCCCATGCAGTCTGCTCCTCCTCTCCTCCCCTCCCAGTCCAGTGGGCGTGAGAGTGCTGGGTTTCTTACATAAAACTGCAGCCAAACCCA
Organism: Pelochelys cantorii; assembly: GCA_032595735.1. Taxonomy (NCBI): domain Eukaryota; kingdom Metazoa; phylum Chordata; order Testudines; family Trionychidae; genus Pelochelys; species Pelochelys cantorii. Next base: position 238,845,692 of record CM064327.1, read on the forward strand.
TCTGCTGTAATCACACCAATCCTCTCTTCTCCCAGTCCAGCCAGGATGCTCCGAACTCCCCCCGCTTTAATCCACCCTGCAGTCACTTATTGCTCCTCCTCCTTATGTTCCCTCTCTACCAGCTGAAAGAGGCAAACTCTGTCTCCAGCATGGAACTGCTGCTGCTGCTGTGGGAGAAGTACCCCTTCCCCAGTAAGGCAGCTCCCTGCGAAGCAGCCCCGGAACTCTTGGGTCGGGTTCAATAAGTGGTTGAGAGGCCATGCTGCTGCCCATCTTACCGGGAACCTGTATTAATTGTGTGTGTTAATTGCATGTTATACCTATATGTTGTTTGTTACTAAAGCTTTAATACACCTGCATTTAATTGATCTCCAACATTTGCATATGTATCCTAATAAAAAACAGCAAATTGTTAAGTGTGATTTAGCCATTTCCTTTTCTTATTTTTGAGTCAATTATGAATTTTTTTTAGGCCTTAAATATTTTGTAAGCCCTAAATTTTTCACATTAGGTCTACTGTGCCTAATGGATAGTCTGGCCCTGACTGTGATAGGAACAATATGCACAATTAACACAGTTCTTGTTTCAGAAAGATCTCAATCAAGGGTTTAGATAATGTGCAGCTGGCGAATCAGCAGACAAGCAGAGGGAAGGACAAAGTAACAGTGAAGAGAAGTATAGATGCGTACTGTAGTAGACTCAGTGGGAACCTATATGCACCAGTCTAACCAGTCGTAGATGGCAGTGATTTGTAGACACTGCAGTAAAGGCAATTTCTGAAGATGTATTTCAAAGAGGATAATGTGATGGGTTCCTACATGCAATGTCTGTGAGATACAGCACCCGTACGCGTTTGCTGCAGCAATCTGGGGGCATAGTCTGGCAGTGCATACTGAAAAACTCACACCTTAACAGCAGGGTTCTGAATTCAAATTTAAAGGTTGAGACTGATGCCAGGTGAGTAAATTCCTACCTAGAAAACAGAGTCAGGTTCCCACTGCAACAAGAGATGCATTGTAGTGGTTGTGCAAGGTACAATTTAGAAAGCTGTGAACCTCCTGCAGTAAGCAGGGTAAGTTTAAAGGGATTGCTATTTTTCCTGCAAAACTTCCTCTTGGTTTTTTTCCCCTTTTGTGTAACGACTCACCTCATTCTGTCAATCACTGTTAGCTCATCCAAGCCTGAACTGACTGAACACACCAGGAAAGAGGAACAAAATCATCTCCTGATGTGTCGATTTTTTTTTAATTTTTCAGAAATATATCTAGGTTAACATGAATGTAGCAATGTGAATATTTGATTTGCTACATGTGCAAGTTAAGAGCAAAAAGTATCTGTCTTAAGGGGTTTTACAGCTGAGATCGCTTTATTGTATCAAAGTTGGCCCATCCCCACTAATCTTGTCCTCAGTGTGAATTAATGCATTAAGGCATGGTTTATAATGTCCAAATTGTGTTTTATAAAGAATCCCATTTAAGAAATCTCCAACATTCAAAGTAGCTTATGGTAATCAATTAGAATATGAACATGGAACTAATTCTGTAAAACACGCTGAACTGGCAAACTTCTGGTAGCCATATCTCTAATCCTTGCTGTGTATTCAAAAGTCTCACTTTAAAACACAATTTTAATGGTGGTCATTAACTGCCAAGTGAAAGAGCACGCTGCAGATTTCCATGTGGAGATTAGCTCCCAAATACATAGGAAGATTTGGGATAGAACTTGAAGTGGGTTTCCAGTACTCCCATATTGCCATAAGACAAAACGGGTCTCTCTCTGACTGGGTGCATAAAGCCCCACAGCTCCCATTATCTTCATTCTACTGCCTGAGGGACAGATAGTAGTTCTGAAGATCACATTTTCTTGGAGTGGTTTATGACAGTGCCAACCTCAGGACAGACTGTCAAAAAGGAGAGCAAACACCCCAGACTGGTGGTATGTTCTATGATTAGATCTCACTAACCAGTAAGCAAAGCGAACTCCTGGAGTCATAGTCCCCTTGTGGATGGCAGTCTATCTTGCCACCCAGGCAGACTGGATGTAGTGATAAATGGTCACTTACACAAATTATTCGGGTTGCTCCCAGTCCAAAGAGACCAGTTACTTACCCCAGATCAATTTGTACCTTAGATTTCATACCACAGACAATGCTGGTAGCTAATTGTATAATAAACTAACTTAAGGATTTATTACCTATGAAAAAGAAATCAGAGAGTTATTTACAGGTTAAAGCAGACAATATATAAGCACAAATGAGTTATAGTCTATAGTTCCAAAAGATAATGTCTTTTAGGCTAATCCAGGATGATTTTGGTGATCTCTTCTTTTGTTTCTTCAGTGCAGCCCTTGTCAGAATCCAAACAACAAAGAGATAACCATTTCTTCTTGTGAATATCTTTATATAACCTTCCCCCAGAGTTCAAACCAATGGGACAGGGACATAACTTCTTCCTGGATGTATGGGGCAAACAGCAGATTTTGTCCTACAATCGCCCATTTAAGTCTTAACAATCCTTCTTGATTGGCAAGGAACCACTCTTCCTCCCATGGTTCATGAGTTCAGAGAAGGCATTTTTACACTTATAAAACAAAACTTTCATATTACCTTATAGCATGGTGAGATGATAGACATTACAGGCAAAACTAACACACATTCTATAGAGACTAAGCAGCTTTACAAGTCAACACCTGTCTTTAATAATATTAGCACACAGGTTAGCTGGTCTGTTTTCCAGCTATACATTTGTCACTCCTCAGCTGATGCCTGCAGCCTTGGCAAGAGATGGCATTTGGTGTACTGGCATCACACATATCATACTGTATGATGCCCTCTAAAAGTGGGGTTAATAGAGTGACTGCTGCCCTTGATGTCATTGTGCCATTTGGTTCATGCAGGGGAAAAAAAGATCTTAAAGTCCATACCTCATTGCAATTAGTTTGCACAGAATCTTACCAAATGTGGATTGAATCACAAAACCACCATCTCTATTATACATCTTGTACATCTCTGGCTGTGTCTACACTGAAATACTTCTGTAAAACTTCCAACCAGTGCTAGCAAAGATGGAAGCTCTAATAGGGTATGTCTACACTTGCACCCTAGTTCGAACTAGGGATGCAAATGTAGGCATTCGAAATAGTCAATGAAGCGGGGATTTAAATATCCCGTGCTTTATTAGCATGATCTCGCCAGCGTGTTACTCCGATCAACAGCTGTTTCGAAAGTGAAAGTGCGCGCCGGGACACGTTAGTTCAAACCAAACCTCTTGATTTGAACTAACGTTACTCCTCAAAAAACGAGTAACATCAAAAAATGAGGAGTAATGTTAGTTCGAACCAAGGGGTTTGGTTCGAACTAACGCGTCCCGGCGCACACTTTCACTTTCTAAACAACTGTTGATCGGAGTAACACGCTGGCGAGATCATGCTAAAGAAGCGCAGGATATTTAAATCCCCACTTCACTGACTATTTCGAATGCCTACATTTGCATCCCTAGTTCGAACTAGGGTGCAAGTGTAGACATTCCCATACAGACCAGCCAACTGTGCCTCATCTTTTGTATTATCCAACCTTTCTCATAATAGATCTAGACAATGGTAGCAGCAAGGCTGAAACTGAAGACATAGCAAACAAGCATGTTTGATGTGTTCAGTCCTGGCAAGATGCTTATAAACACTTTTAGGGAAACAGCAAAAAACTTATACAATGTTTGAAAGATACAACTTTAAAAATATATCAGGCCATGCTGTTCAAAGGCTAGGCTGTCAGCAAATTACATTATTTTAAATTGGCCAGTTGTGAAATCATTCAGGTTGACAGTGTCCCTCTAAACGATAACATTCTTTGCAGTGTGTACAACTCTAACCTTCACATTCGAGGCGTCTTATTGGCTCAGCACTAAGCCTGTATTTATGAAGTGTTGATTGACAAACCACAGGGCAAAAGCCATGTTGCAAAAGGGCAGTGTCTAGCAGAAGTTTGGTAGCCTTATGGTACATTGCGATTTGATAAAATATTTGAATTAAATGCTGTTCTTTTCAAACAAGCAAAAGTAAGTTGGCTCATAGACTTTGGTTTGTTTTTGTAATTTAAAAGGACACAGTCAAAACAGTTTGTATGATTTTTTTTTTAATTAATTGCTGCTAAGGAAAATCTCTCTCAAGAAATCTGTTTCCTTTCCCAAATAAGTTGGGAGGGTTTTTTTGGTAGTTTCTTCCATTTTGCATGTATGTGGGCTTTACATTGAGAGGACAGATGGTTGTTTGGATAAGATACTAGACAAGCTTAGGACATTTGGCTTCATGTAGAACGATGGTTTCTGGGTGAGGCAGCAGACTGGGTCTTGGCAGATACAGTTGTGTTCTGGCTCCACCACACGCTTCTTGTGACATGAGGCACCTCCTATTACGTCTTTGTGCCTGTATTTCCCCTCCCTTTGGCTATGTCTAGACTACGGGGTTTTTCTGCGATACCAGAGGTATTCCGGGAAAACTCCGCCACATCCAGAGAACGCGTCTTCTCTTCCACTTTTTTTTGCGGAAGAGCAGATGTGCTCTTTCGGAAGCCCTGTCTTCCTCCTCTAAAAGGGGGGGGGGTCCCAAAATTTGGCCCACTGTAGACGGGCCAAATTTCAGAAAACCTCTTCTAAAAAAACTATCAGAAAAAGGTATGCAAATTGCAGAGTGCAATTTGTGTACCTTTTTCTGATAAAGTCCCATAGTGTAGACATAGCCTTTGTCTCTTTCTATTTCCATTGTAAATGCTTTGGGGAAGAGACTGCATATTACTGTGTCTGTTCAGTACCTAGTACAATGGGACCCTGATCTACTTTCACGGATTGCCTCTGTTTGACCCAAGCAGCAAGTCAAAGTTCGGAGCCTTAGGGATGTTCTATTTGGAAATAAAAATTGATGGAGTCTGGTAATTGCTTTGATGCAACCATGCTCCTTTACAAGTCCCATGCAGAGTCTTACTTTTTCAAATGCAAGAACCAAGAACAAAAGCTTGCAGCCCCAAGCCTCTTTAGAAAACAGACCCAAAAGTTCTCTCCTTAGTTTTCACCAAGGTCACATTGGATATGTCTGCATGGCTGTTTATCCTTAAAGTTATGTTAATTGAAGGGTGAAGTCACACCTATCAATCTCAATAAGGTTTTGAATCAACCCATAATGAGGTCTCACCCAGCTCATAACAAGAGTCTTCTAGGTCTTTCTCCAATGCAAGTAAATAATAACCTTTTTATGGACTCTCGTGAATGTACAGTTGCTGGTGCTCAGTTCTGTTTTTGTTCTTGGTGGAAAGGAACACTGCAGATTATTTTTTTTTCTTTTCAAAATTAAAGAATTACATCAGCTTTACTTACAGACATCAAGTAAAAATAATAGCTCAAATTTTTTACTTGCCGATCTTGACTCTCCCTTTAAAAGGCAGTGTAAGAGCAGAAGAAAGTGGGAAAAGATAGGAAGCTTTAATGGTATTTCTCTGGGGAGCCACAATACGTCTTCAGATCTAGCAGCCTCCTTTATTCTTATTCATGAGATTTCTTCAAACTGCCAGAGATAAGACTAATTGTGATGGACATTAAAATATATGAGGACTTTAAAGTGTGAATGTACAATCCCCCTAATCTTGTTTAGAAACAGTAAACAAGAACAATACTGAATTTAGCCATTTGACAATAAACCTAAATTAGTGTTACACGGCACATATATGGTAATAGACAATAACTTACAAGAGATGGAAGTGCATGATCATACCTTTAGATATATCTCCAAACAGATTATTTTCCTGTAAGGACCTCCATTTAATTATCCTGCCATCCATCTTCTCCTCCTCCCCAGACCGAGTAATCTGTCTGCATTAGGTGCACCTAGCAACTGTTACCGTCTTACATCTTTCATTCAAGAAACCTCCCCTCCTGCTCTTTCAGACACATAGTAAATCTTCCATTCCTCAGCCAATGGGTTTAAATCCTACATTCTAATCTTTATCATCTTTATTGATTGAGCCATAGTCTTGTGTAAATTGGGGCCAAGTTGTATCTGGGATATAATTAATCCTCTCATTCTGATCTGCAGTTCTAAGAGTGGGATCATTGTCACTAACTGCTGCAGTAAGCCTCTGTTCTCAGCCAGGCAAAAGTGAAGAAACAAGGAAGATCTTTGGGGAAAAAACTAGAGATGGCTCAGGGCGCCATTAAAATAAAATGTGGGATTTCAAGTCATGTTACAAATCAGGCCCATCAGCCAAACAAATCCTTGGGCAAAAGAGGTGTCAAAAGATGCCATCTCATGTCATAATAGAAAACTCTATTTAACCCTTATATAAATGCAATGACTTAATAAGTCAGTGCGGCAGATGGGGCCTGGGACAATGGGCTCCTGTTTTGTGATTGGGATCCCAAACTGCTATTGCATGCAAATAATAATGAAGGAGACATTCAAAGTTACAGGCTAAAGAGGCTGCAGATTGAGGAATCCAGTATCAGAGTAAGGCAGCTTTCTACGACAGACATGGGGCATATCGTTCGGCATGGCTCTCATCAGCAAGCAGAGGTGAAAGTGAACCGGAATGGGCTGGAACAGCAGACCAGTAAGACGTGGCTGCTGGGGCTAGCCAGTACACAGCCAACATTAACGCACTGCTGCAGCAACACTTTAACATCACTGCCCCTTGTGTCCCCTCCTCAGGGTCACTGACAGCACAAGAGCAGAGCCACTGCTGGGAGGCCAAAAGGGGCAGCTGCTCACCACCACCGCCACTACCATAGCAGGGACCAGAGCTCTGGGCCCTTTAAATCCTCAGTGGAGCCTGGAGCGCCATGTGGCACAGAAGGGCTGGTGGAGGGGGAAGCTGCTAACCCTGCCCTTTCTGACCAAGGTTCCACTTCATCTGGGGGCCCGAGCCAGGCCCCTGGACTGTTTAAGATTTTTAAATTACTTTCACTCCTGCCAGTAAGGATAAAACCTAGAATGCTCAGCATCAGTGTCACATGCTTTAGCCATTGAGCTAAAGGAGTAACGTCATTAGCTCTGAATAAGAAACAGGCTTTACTGTCAACGGAGGCACTTTAGTTTACTGTGTGCCGTCCTGCGTGTTAGGCAAGCTAGTCCTGAAAGTCTGTGGCCCATCAGAGTTAAGATCCAACAGCAATACATTGTATAATGAACCACGTCTTCAATGTATAGCACCACTCATTAATGGAGCTCAGATCAGAGAATTCAGCACAAGTGGGCTTTGGCTCAGTTGCAGCAAGCACAAGCCCTTACCTATTGAGCTAAAGGAGTTACTCACTTAGGTGTGAATGCCAGCAGGCTTTAGTTTCACCAGGCCAGGCGCCAGAGAGAAGGACATGATCACACACAGTAAGCCTGTGTGTGACAGAAGCATCATATTTCTCCCTGATATCCAAAAGCAGAGTGAAACCTCAGCAGACTTTCACTTGGGAAAGTCTCCTGGTGAAAGCATGTGAACTTTAGTCTCTAAATTCATTCCCCCACTGCAATTCCTTAATGAAATTACCATTCAAGCAGGATGTTTCATCATAAATTAACATAGGCTAAAAGGTCTGTGGACTAAAAATTCTTATGTGGCGATGAGTGTTCCCTGTAAGCTGTGAACTTGTGTGACTACTTAGGAGAGATTCAAATGCCGCCCAGCTCATTTGCAGAGCACCCGCAGCTAAGTTTTTTGCTTCTACTCGTGTTGCACTTTTGCACATGCCTTGGTGCATATAACAAAATTTATTCTGAGCACGGATGGACGAGATTAGAGGGAACGTTGGTGGGAATATCTGTTTAGTGTTTTTATGCAAGAAAGAGCCATCATCTTATACTCATAGCTGAGTTGAGTTGTGCTGCTACTAAACGCTTTTGGGGTATGTCTACATAGCACAGTTATTTCAAAATAACAGCCATTATTTCGAAATAACTTTCCTAGCATCTACACAGCCAAACCGCTATTTCAAAATTAATTCGAAATAGCGGAGCACTTATTTCGAATTTGGCAAACCTCATTCCATGAAGAATAACACCAAATTCAGAATAGCTATTTCTAAATAAGTGCTGTGTAGATACTTATATCGAAATAGGGGGCCTCCAGCCTTCCCAGGGTGCCCTGCTGGCCACTCCAGCCTCAACCAAGAATACTCCACTCACTCCCCCCCCCTCCCTGGAGCCCTTAAAGGGGTTGACTCTGGCCACAGTGCCTGTGTCAGCTCCAAGCCTGCCAGCCCAGAGCCAGCAGTCACTGCCCCTGACCCAGTGGCCCAAAACATGAGCCAGCAAGCCACTGGCAGCCAGCCCTCCACCGCTCCCCAGGAGCAGTCTGCCAGCTCCCAGGAGCCTGCAAGGCCCCGGAGAAGGCGGGCGCCTTCCTGGTCCAGGGTGCAGATAATGGACCTTATTCAGGTTTGGGGGGGATGCCCCCAGCGTCCATGATCTCCGCACTAGATGGAGGAATGCAGCCGTCTATGGCAGGATAGCTGCCAGCCTGGCCACCAAAGGCCACATGCGAACCCAGGAGCAGGTTTGCATGACAATCAAGTTGGTCCGGCGAGACCCCACCCCTGAGCCCTGAGCTTCCCCTCCCCCTTCTTTCCCTTGCTTCCCCCTTCCAGCTCCCTCTCCCAGGTTTTCTCCTCCCCTCTCCCATCCTCTCTTCTCCCTTCTCCCACTTCCTTTCCCCAGTCTCACCAGAGTTTCATTCCCTCCCCCCACAGTTTTGTTAAATAAAGAGAGTTTGTGTTCATGAAAATACATGTATTTTATTTGACATCGGGAAGGGGGTTTAGGGAGATGTAAGTGGAAGGACATGAGGGTGGAATGAGGCACAAGCCCCCAGTGGGGCACACCAGGGAGGCTCTTAGTGCTCCTCAGGGTGGAAGCTCCCCGATGGACCTCCCGGATGGCAGCCTGCAGAAAGTGTAGCCAGGCTCACAGCAACGCATCCACGAGAAGCACCAGAGTGCCATGGGGCAGCTCTGTCTCCATTTTCCAGAGTGCTGTGGTGTCCCGAGTGAGGGCAACCAGAGCATGCAGAGACAAAATGCTTTGCTGTCCCTCATCGAGGTAGGCAAGCAAGCAGAGAAACCTGAGAACTGGCTGTCCAGGGGGGGCGGTCCCTTTAAGCACAGGCCTCAGATAGCCTAGGCAGCAGCCACACAAACTTCTGACCTGATGCTCTGCCAGACCTGGTTCTGGCAGGCCTTAAATGCGATTCAGCGTCCACTCAGTGTGGACGTGCTATTTCAAAATAGCAAAAAGCTATTTTGAAATGCAATTTGTGTGTAGACGTGTTATTTTCGAAATAAGCTATTTCGAAATAACTATTTTGAAATAAGATATTTCAAAATAACGCTGTAGTGTAGACATATCCGTGGTTACAAACATCTATATGAAGTTTATTTTGGAGTCTGATCACACCCTTTAATATGAGACAAGATTGTTTGCAAATCCAGGCAAAACAAGGTTGACGAGCCAACAGATACATTATTGAAACAGAATGACTTTAAACAGACTTGTACATCAGAATACACAGTGGAATGGTAGCTAACTGAAGAATCTCATCTAAAATTATTAGCCATATGTTCCAAGGAAACTTGTACTAAGAAAAATAAAAGTTTAGGAAATGTTCTCTCCCAAAAGAGAAGTTCACACTCAAAATGATTTTCCAGGCCTTCTTACATGAAGTAACTCATTATTTAGTTTTTGGTGAATTTCAAAGTAATATGCTGCAAGATATAAGTAAAACAGTCCAATATGGTGCAGAGAAGCATGGCTTTTAGTACTATAGATACTTAAGTGAATAATGAGCTTTGATACATATTTGACTAAATACCGTACCCATCTGCAATGTAATCAAATGTAATGTGTCTCCATTAGTAAAAGTTTTTTCCCCAAAAAACAGATACAGAGACAGAGTCTCAGCATAGCAATGTCAATTTTATTACAAGTGCCTGGTACTCATAGGTTTAAGATAGACCTTGATAAATTCATGAATAGGATTATATGATAGGTTTGCTGGTGATAGCAGTCAGCATAAATGAGACTATGGGGATTAGCAGGATTCAGACGAGGATTGGATGTTGGTTTGGATAACAAAAACATCCAGAATCACAACAAGAAGGATTAAAAAATAAAAACATGTTCTGGAGAATATAAATCATCGTGCTTTGAGGCATGAGCCAACCTCTAAGAAATTTTCCCTGACGGTAAGTTGTTCTATAACTTCCTTTAGTAGACTCTTGAAACCTACCTCCTTTGAGACATCTGCTATTAGCCAATGTCAGAAATGGGAAACTAAACTAGATAACCTAATGATCTGATCCAATTATGGCAATTCCTATAATCCTATTCTTACCATTGACTCCCATTAACTGTTTTGTTTTCCCCAAGGAGAAATAATAGCAGCTCTCTAACCCAACTCCAAACTCCTTTAATCAGTGTAGAATAGTATGTCACAATAACTGTTTCACAATACTCTCTAGCAGCATTATATCTACAGCTGAGGCAAGTACTGCCTCAGCCAATTCTGTTTGGACAGTTACGGTACGTCTACACTGCAGCTTATTTCAAAATAAGCTATTCTGGAATAGTTATTCCAAAATAGCTTTTTTCTAAATAGCACGTCTACATTGCAGGGAAGCCTCAAAATTAGTCCCAGGCAGGCTTGCTTAATGTAGATGTGCTATCTAGATTTAGAGCCCCAGGAGGCACTGGGGAGGAATAACTTACAATGGCCCTGGTGAGGGGCTATTTCGAAACAGCAGCGGTGGAGCATCTACAAATGCCTTATTTCAAAATAGCTATTTCAGAATAGGCGTTATTCCTCATAGAATGAGGTTTACAGATTTCGGAATAAGACATCCGTTATTTCGAAATTATTTTGAAATAACAGAATGGCTGTGTAGATGCTCACATTGTTATTTCCAAATAACGCTAGTTATCTTATATTGCTGACAAATTTGAATAAAGATCCTACTACTGCAGAACCTCAATCAAATACTCCCTTAGGGCGAGCAAACTTTAAAATCCTCACAGACTGCCCACAAAACAACATCAAACTTTATTAGGTTTTTACTTCTGAGGACAGGACAAGAAGCAATGGGTTTAAATTGCAGTAAGAGTGGTTTAGAACAGATATTAGGAAAAACTTACTAAGTGTCAGGGTAGTTATGCACCACAACAAATTGTCTAGGGAAATTGTGGAATCTCTATCATTGGAGTTTTGCAAAAACCTTAATCCTTAGGCCTTATCTCCCCTTACCGAGAGATCGACGTTGCAAAGATCAATTTCCCAGGATTTGATTTAGTAGATCTAATAAGGATCGTGTCCCCATCAACTCCGATACTCCCCCAGGTTGCAAGGAGTAAAGGAAGTTGACAGGAGAGTTTCTTCTGTCAATCTGCTGCAGTGAGGATGCTGAGGAAATTCAGACTAGGGTATGTTGACTCCAACTATGCTATTCATGTAGCTGGAGTTGTGTATCTTAGTTTGACTGTGTTCCCTAATGTAGACTTGACCCCAGTCCTGCCTTGAATGCAGGAGACTAGAAGACCTCTCAAAGTCACTTCCAGGCCTATAGCTCTATGATTCTATAAAAGAAAATTTTCCAAACTGCCTAATCTGAGGAAAAGAGTATAATGAAAATCTGAATGTTTTGGGCTTTGGCGAAACCCTGATTTTATAAGTATGCATCCTTTTTTTTCTTTTGTTTCAGAAAAAGTAAGCATTTTGTCAACCTTCATTGCGCCCTTCAAGTATTTAAGTCCTGGTGCGGCCAATATGGAAGATGAAGACAATTTAAGTAAGCAGCCTCTCTTCTTCATACAGAGATGAATAATAAAGTAGACTGAAAGAACTGTAGAGCGTGGGTGATTCTGGGAGCCTAGTGCTTTAGTAAATATGCAAATATTGAGACCAGTCCTCAGTTTAATGCAGATTTCTCTGTTGCATGATACATGACCCTGGTCCCTAATGAACAAAGGGTTACCTCAGCTCAGCTTCCCAAGTCTTCTTGCACAGATGCTGAGGGAATGTATAGAGTGTAGGTGTGTAGAGACTGGGGAGAAAATTCCTATGGGAAGGCAGTACTAGATACTTAAGACGGGAATTTCTTTGTTTTTTTCTATTTATATTAATTTATTTTGCTTTATTCTTATATGCATTTTCCCTAAAGGAAAACTTTTTTGACTGACTGTTTCACCCCCACCTCCCACCCCACTGTCTTGCCCTCTCATAGGTAATAAGCTGATAAGTAACCGTCAGCATGGATTTGTCAAGAATAAATCATGTCAAACCAACCTGATAGCTTTCTTGACAGACTAACACACCTTGTAGATGGGAGGAATAGTTGGATGTGGCTTATCTTGACTTTTGTAAGGCTTTTGATATTTTCTCGCATGACCTTCTTATAAACAAGTTAGGAAATACACTCTAGATGGAGCTACTGTGAGGTGGGTGCATAACTGGTTGGAAAAATGTTCCCAGAGAGCAGTTATCAGTGGTTCATAGTCATGCTGGAAAGGCATAACAAATGGGGTTCTGCAGGGGTCAGTTCTGGATCCAGTTCTGTTCAATATCTTCATCAGTGATTTAGATAACGATATAGAGCAGTGGTTCCCAACCTGTGATCCACAGTTTCCTGCTGGTCCGCAATGGTACAGTAGGGGGTCTGCAGAAAGTTTAAAATAGAAATTAAAATAAATATACAGAGCCTTTCACAGACAACACGTCCTTCAATCTGTGTTGTTTCCCACAGCTCGGGAAACAGCGCAGGCTGTGGGACATACTGACTGCAGGCGCAGAGCCTCTCAGCTGAGCTCAAAAAGCTATGCTCAAAAAGGTTGGGAGCCACTGATATAGAGAGTACACTTACAGAGTCTGTGGACAATACCAAGAGTTTTGGAAGCTAGGATTCAAATTCAGAATTATCTGGACAAATGGTCTGAGTTAAAGAGGATGAAATTCAATAAGGACAAATGCAAAGTTCTCCACTTATGAAGGAACAGTCAGTTGCACACCTACAGAATGGGAATGACTGCCCAGAAAGGAGTGAACCACAAGCTAAATATGAGTAAATAGTGTAACTGTTGCAAAAGCATCAAACATTATCAGTGGCAGCCCGTCAATACAGGTGAACTGGGCGGTCGCCTAGGGCACCAAGATAAACGGCCGTTGAGGGCTTTGGAGGTGGGGGCGCCGATCACGCGCCGATTGCGCATTTTGCCTAGGGCTCCAGATGCCAGCAGCTCGTCTAGGGCTGCTCCTGAACATTATTCTAGGATGCATTAGCAGTACTGTTGTAAGTAAGGCATGCAAAGTAATTCTTCTGTACTATTCCATGCTGATTAGGCTTCAAACATAGTATTGTGCCCAGTTTGGGGTGCAACATTTCAGAGAAGAAGTGGACAGATTGGAAAAAGTCCAGAGAAGAGCAAGAAAAATGAGTAAAGGTCTAGAAAACATGACCTGTGAGGGAAGATTGAAAAAACTGGGCTTGTTTTGTCTTGAAAAGAGAAAATTGAGAAGAGACATGAAAAACAGCTCTCAAGTACCTAAAAGGTTGTTACAGATAAGGGAGAAAATGGTTCTTCTTAACCTCTAAGTTAAGAAGCAATGGACTTAAATTGCAGCAAGGGAGGTTTAGGTTCCACTTTAGGAAAAACATCCTAACTGAAATAAATTGCCTAGGGAGGTTATCGAATCTCTATCATTAGACTCTTTTGATGTCAGGGATGATCTAGAATGGTGCTTGGTCCTGCCATGAGGGCAGGGAATTAGACTTGCTGACCTCTCAAGGTCCCTTCCAGGCCTGTAATTCTAGGATTCAATGGGAGTTTTGCCTGAGTAAGGACTTCAGGATCAGAACCTTTGAAACATTGCCTCTTCCTTTTCTTTTTGTTAATATTACCTGAAGAAGAAAACAATCCAAGTCCAATTTAATGGGACATATTCACTAGATTTGGATTAGCTAGATGCAATTGATGGGCTGGTTATGTTGGAATCCAAGAGCTACTCTTGCTTCTGATTGGTGGTGCTGGCATATGTTACACCAATGACTCACAAGATATAAGAATGTGAATGAGGCTGGGGCATCCTCTGTGGCTAGGACTGAATAACCTTAACCCGCTTTTTGCATTTAACACCTAGCCGGGATTTCAACACATCCTCCAGCCTTCTTCTTGTAACATATTTTGAGGCACATAAAACAGAGAGGAAATCTTTCCAAAGCAAATGAACACCTCTTTGCCTTTTAGAATCCCCTACCAGATGGGCACCTTTTCCAGCCAGAAACAATGAAAAGTTGCCCTATTATAACCGGTGGGTGGAGAAAATGAATGATTCTCCATATTGTTGCTAATCTGCCTTGCTTTGAACACAAGGCATAATGGTTGGAAATATTTACTGAAGGTAGATAACCTTTTATTGCACACTGCTGAGTAACACATGTACCTCATATTGTGCATGCTGCACTGTTGTTAACAACTTGATCGGTAGATATAACATAAACTAGCAAAGGTCAAAAAGTCTAGAAAAACCTTTAAACCCTGGTCCTAAGGAGGGAACATTTCTACAATGCTGCTGAATGAGAAATGCACTCGGAAAACATAGTATGCACGTCATGAGCTGCTGCAAAACTCTCCTGTGCAATGTTTCCTAAATGTGCTACTCAGTTATTGTTGAGTAACGTAGTTTGTACAAGCCAGCTAATGAAACCCCATTTTCTTATTCCTGCAGCAGTACCCAGGCCTGCTTTACAGTTGCACCCTCACACGGAATAGCAAATGTCATCCTGTTAGTGGTCATTCCACACTAATCCTCTCCTGCTGCCAAGACATATGACATTGGCAACGACAACAATTTTATGCATTGGTATGAATTACACAGCATTTACTGATAGGCAAAAAATGCCACCTACCCCAATCAAAGAGGCACCATATGGACTTAGTTCTGAATAGGAGGTTTTATGTTGTGCCAGTGCTTTCACTCAATGGCTAGAGGCAGTGCTTTAGGAAGAAATAAATCTACCCTGCAATGATGTAAGGTGATGGTCTGGCTTTGTGGCTCTTTCAAGCCTAATATCCATGGGCCAAAACAAACTGTTCAGTCCAATCCAGCTAGTGTTGCAGTCAGTGGAAAGGTTCCCATTGGCTTCAATAGAAATGGCTTCAGATCCAAAGAAAATATTCTGCATCCATTGGGCTTTGTTTACACACAAACTGGCACCAGTTTAAGTAAAGATGTCTTTAAACTGATGCAAGTCTGATATAGATACTTATATTTTGGTTCAAGAGCTGAAATAACCCAATATCTCCTTAGTTCCTTTAAAATGCCATCTCTGCTGGACTGAATATCAGTCCCAAAGGAAGAATTCATTTGAAACCTTATGGCAAAGTCCATCCTACAACATCATTCCCATAAGCGAGATGCCAGCTACAGTAGCCAGGCTACACAGTCCAGGGGTGGGCAATAAGCCGAACGTAGCTCAGCAGGGTTAGCCTCTGCCAGGCCATGGGTGCTTTATTTACTTGTGCCTCTATAGGTACAGCTGCTTGAAGCTCCCGTTGGCCGTGGATTGCTGTTCCCTGCCAATGGGAGCTGCAGGAAGTGGGATGGACCGGGACTCCACTTCCCGCAGCTACCATTGGCCAGAAACAGTAATCTGCGGCCAACAGGAGCTTCAAATGGCCATACTTGTGGAAGTGCAGGTAAATAAATCACTGACAGCCCACCAGGGGCTAATCTTGGTGAGCCATGTCTGGCCCTTGAGCTAGTTATTGCCCACCACTAAGCACACAAGTGTGATCCTGCCTCTGGGAAAGGGGCAGTTTCCAATGGCTATACCAACATAATGGCATTGCCCTGAAACAAGGAGCCACTTTTTTGGTTTTAGTCATAGAGATACACCGGGGTGGGCAATAAGACTGTGGCAGTTCATTAGGGTTAGCCCCTGGTGGGCCACTGCCACTATATTTACCTGTGCCTCTGCAGGTATAGGTGCTTGCAGCTCCTGTTGGCTGTAAATCACCATTACTGGACAATGGGAGCTGTGGGAAAGAGCACGGACTGGGACACTGCTTCTGGCAGTTCCCATTGGCTGGGAATGGTGATCCCTGGCCAATGGGAGTCACAAGTACCCGGACCTCTGGTGGTACACGTAAATTCAGTGATGGCGGCCCACCAGGGACTAACCCTGGTGAACCAGATCAGGTCCATGGGCTGGTATTTGCCCACCTCTGAGATACACAAATCCCCTTTTTGCAAACTGCAATGGACAAGTTCCTGTTGGATCAGGCCCTATAAGACTATGACACACATGTATTTTTGGTGGCTGTGCAGGCATGAGAGCCTTGAAGTACTTGAAGCACATGTTTGACTATATAGCATATTGGGAAAGATTCTCAAAAGGGTCTAATGATTTGGGGTCTCTCCATTTAGCACCCACCTCTGAATACCAGGCCCCTTTAAAGCATTTCAAGAGGCCCAACATGAAAGAACCAAAATCATTGGTCACTTTTGAAAATTTTAGCCATTGACTTCCTCATGAGCTTAAAGGTGAGTATGTACTTAAGCCCCAATTCTTAAACACACTTAAGCAGGGACCTATGCCAAGCTCTCAAGTGCTATCCAGAATAAAGGTGCTTTCCTGAGTCAGAGTCTAAATGCTGTGCTAGATCAGGGCAAAAATTACGTAGATTCCCTAATTGGTAAGCACTATATGAGTGCTTAGGTATCTTGTCATTATTACAAACAATAGATGACTCTGTTGTAGGAAAATTTTCTGTATGGCGATGCTTAAGGAAACAACATTCACCCTTCACAGGTTGCTTCATAAATTCTCAGCTTTCATTTTAAGCAAGAAACTGAGACAGATTTCAGGGAAACAATAGGGGACCTTATAAAAGATTTTTTTTTTTACTCTAAATGCAACCATTCTGCAGTGTATTGTTATAATTAACCTTTGGGATGAATTATAATAGCATGGTTTTAAACCACCTACACCTTTCAAGTGAACAGGAAGGATTTCATCATTGACAAAGAGAATATGAAATATTTTTTCCTCTTACGCATAATTCATCATATATACATCTAACTGCAGTAGTTAAAGGTGTATGTAGTTATGATTTCTACTGTTAGCTACAAGTTTATTACACCAAATTCAAGAATATGGATCTGACTATAATTGATTTCTGCGAATCCCCAGCAAAAGCATTTTTGTTTCTTTCTCTGAGTTTTGTTAGTTTATGAAAAGGGGTGTTTGATTGGCTGGGGAGATTGCCCTACAGGGTTGTTGATATACTAGTTAACTGGAATATGGGTCTCCTGAGTTTGACCTCCCGATCATGCCTATTGTTTTTGCTGTAAAATGACTCATTTTCAAGTATGTCAGAAACGATGGAGGTGACTCCCTTTAACCTCTGTGGTCAATATGATGGAGATGAACAGCAAATAACATGTTCTATGTAAGGGGTCAAATGGGGGCCAGATATTAAAATTCAGATAGCAGAAAATTACAAATAAACCTAAGCTTCACTGTTCAAAATGCAACAGTAGCAATCTTGGGATTTCTAAACATTTCTAAAGACAATATTGTTTTGTGACCCTCTTGTGCCTGGACAATCTGTCCTCATTCCTTAGATCTTGACATAACAGATACCTTGCAGTTATTTCAGATGTTTACTTGTTGTGATTTGTTTTTAAAAGATGTTTGCCATAGTGAAGCATCCACATTTCCTCTCCCTTCCCCCTCCCCCCCAAAAAAGAAAGTTTGGCAGCAGAATAACCTTCAACAGGAACAATATTATCTCTTCAAATGTAGCGTGGCGTATCGGATGGCTAGTTCTTCAGAGCCCTTATGACCCAGAGACACAGGCAGTGTCATTATTAGTGATGCATTATAGTTCTGAAAAGCTCTTGATGATGCAGACTCTCCAGGTTAACTCTACTGTGCATAATGACCAGAAAGGAGAAAGAAATTAAATGAGATACAGAACAGTGGGCGGGAAGGGGGGAGAGAATGCATAAATAAATATATTTGATAACTGCTTTCTTTTTTTCCTATTCAATTGTTGTAGCAAAAAGAAGATTGCTGTATAAAGGCTAAAGGCCTTCATTTGCTTGTGCAGTCTGAAAAAGAATGATGAATAAAGTTATCTGAGGAGATCCTACAAGGCAAATCAGATTTTTTTTATCTTACAGAATAAAGTAAAAAAAATTACTATAAATCTGTATTTTTTATTCCCCTTTTTTCAAAAACATATAATTTGATTATCCTGCCAACCTTTCAACTTGGGAGCACTATATTTGGTTGTAATTTTTTTCAAATATCGATAATGTATTTTGAAGACTCAAGAGCCAAGTCATTCTGAGAGATAACAAGGATGAAAATGATCCACAGTTTTGCATTTTTTCCTCATGTGCAACCTCTGACTTGCCCCTTTCCTTTTAGAGCTCTTCATTTCTAAAATTACTTGTGATTGTTGTATTTTGGCTGCTTACAGTATTTATCTAATGTAATTTGGTGTCATTTGCCTGCTTTGTCTGATTTTCACGATAGAAGTACATATGCCATCATTAGAGATGTAATCTTGTATCGGCTGCACAGAGGTCTCATGAAAGCCACATTTCAAAGATCTCCTATTTCAAAGTACCTGAAAGTATAAAGTAATTTAGCTTTATACAGCTATCGTTGGATGTCATGCGAATCTATCAGGCATGTGGTCCTTCTTAGAAGCTTTGCTCCCTTGTGGGAAATAAAGGAACATTCTGATTAAATTTAGGTAGTCACTAATTCATATGACATGAATGACAACTGGCCTGATTCTGCTCTCTCTGGGAATGTCTACACAGCAGCGTTATTTCAGAATAACTGACATTCTTCCAAAATAACAATTAGCGCATCTACACTACCACCCTTTATTTTGAAATAACGTTGAGCTGGAGGTCTTCTTACTCTGACTCATGGTAACCCCCATTTTATAAGGAGTAAGGGAAGTTGAAGGAAGAGTATTGTTCCTTTGACTTCCTGCTGTGTAGACAGTGCCAAAAGCCGCGTTAAGCTATTTTGACTTAAGCTATGCAATTGACGTAGCTGAAGTTGCAGAGCTTAATTCAACTTTAGCCCTGCTGTGAAGATGCACCCTTTGAAAGCAATGGGGAATTTAGCTATTAACAGGAATTTCAGGATCAGGCCCTTAATAAGATTTATGCTTTGTCTGGTCTAAGATAATTTGTATCGCTAGCAACATCAATGTTAGCCAATAAGGTAGACAGGCAGCACCAGTGCTAAATAGTATCTGTGGATTGTGCTAATATAAATCATTCCAATAATTTTTGGTGCCAGCCCCATCTCACATTGCTGTCACACAGCTACACTGAGGATTTGTGCTGGCATCATTGCATTTATTTAGCTGCATTGGGGAAGAAAACCCCGTAACCCACTACTTCACAACTAACCCACAACAACCCAGGATAGAGATAAACTTTTAGGGCAAGCAGGGAATGATTATTTTGATTCATTGTGTTTGTGAAGGTGAAGGACAAACTGTCTCTGTTCACAAACCCATATAGTAAAGATTATAAAAGAAAAAAACAAATGGAAAAAGACAATGTGAATTATAAATACAAATAACCCTGAGAGTTTTCCTAGTCAGTGGTGCATAATCAATACAAATTCTTTTCAAACCTGTATATAGTGTGAAACAAGAGCTATCTTTCTTTTCATGCCTCTTGACTTCAATATCATTATGTACAATAATTGGGCCTGTAAAAACCCTATTAGGAATAAAGAGAGAAGAGGTGTTAAATGCAGAACCAGCCCTACTTCCTTTAGAAAACCATATATAGAGTAAAATGTTTCACAGCTTTTGTCTAAGAAGGGATCTTCAGAGAAAGATAGTTCAGCCTTAGGAAGGTAGTGGTAGCTATGGAAAAACAGCTATGGTGTAAAATGGTTAGCTATTTCAAAAAGGCCCAGGAAAATAAGATACATTTAAGGCTAACTTGTTCCCTCTCCCCAGTTCAGAGCATCCATAAATGGCTTTGTGAACCCTAGGAGAAGAGATCAAGTTATCTCTGATCATGTCTTATTAACATGACCTTTTCAGTGGCTCGTTTCCAGTGAGGCTGTTTTTATAGCTATCATATTTTATATGACTGAACTTTATATGGCAAGATTTTTCTTTTTCTAATTTGGCTTCTTTTTTTTTTCACTGTAGAAAGTAAAAAATGAACTAATCACTAAGGCTGTGTCTACACTACACGGCTCCGTCGACGGAGCCATGTAAAATAGTTTATTCGGCATAGTCAAAGAAGCGGGGATTTAAATAATCCCTGCTTCATTAAAATAAAAATGGCCGCCGCGCTGTGCTGATGATCAGCTGATCCAGCATAGCACGGCAATCTAGACGCAGCACGGTCGACAAGGGAAGCCTTTGTCGACCGCTCCGGTATGCCTCGTGAAACGAGGTTAAAGGCTTCCCTTGTCGACTGCACCGCATATAGACTGCCGTGCTGTGCCGGATCAGCTGATCATCGGCACAGCGTGGTGGCCATTTTTATTTTAATGAAGCGGGGATTATTTAAATCCCCCTTTTTTGACTATGCTGAATAAACTATTTTACATGGCTCCGTCGATGGAGCCATGTAGTCTAGATGTACCCTAAGGCCCTGGTTTAGCAGCCCATCGCTGCTAAGCAATGCACTTAAGCACCCACTTAAAAGTCAAGCACACAACTTTAATGAAACTTAAACATAGGCTTGAAGTTTAGCATGTGCTGAAGTGCTTTGCTGAGCTGGAGTCTCAGTGTTGCAAGATGTTGAGATCCCTGCCCACACAGTGAGTATGATTGGCCTCAGTGGGTATATCTATACTGTGTGTAATTAAAAAGCCATGGCTGGCTCATGTCAGCTGACTGAGGCTCACAGGGGTCAGCTTCAGGGGCTGTTTTATTGTGGCTCGAGATTTATGGGACCGGGGGCTCCACAAAGAGGAAGGGAACCAGAGCCCCAGTTCCAGCCTGAGCCAAATGTCTATATCACAAATAAACAGTCCCATGAGCCCGAGCTTTGCAAGCCTGCATCAGCTAATGTGAGTGTGTAACTGCACTGTAGGCATACCTAGTGGGGCTACACACAGGCATCTACCCTCACAGAACAACCCGCAGGACTGGAACCTTATTGCTTTCGCCAGAAGCAGTTGGTTGATATTTAGTCAAAACACCAGGATTTGACCTCTTGCTGTTTAGAATATAAAGCAGATAACTTCATCCACCCTTGGGGCACTTGCATGTGTTAAATAACAGCAATGAGTTTCCCTTATAATTCTCCTAGTGCTTATATGTGTCTGTAAGGCACAGCCAGAGCCAGGGTGGTGCTCTTGCAGAACCTCCTCCTGCCTGAGCACCCTGCACAGACATACAGCTCTGTCATCCAGCGTTTAGGGGAGACAGCATCATGGCCACACTGCTTTGGGGTTATCATTCTGCTAGGGGAATCAGGAGGGAGCAGCCTCTGCACTCCCCTGAATGCAGGGACTGTAACTGAGCCTGGTCCTTATGCAGATTTCAAAGGTGTCAGATATCTGGGGAAGAAAGGATGTGAACAGAGCCCCATGAGTCACAGCTGATGAAATATAGGCAGCCAGGCATAGAATGCCCTGCTTTGTGTCAGGGATCAGACTGGCAGCTGGACAGCCCTGTGACTGGGATGAAGCCATCTTTGCCTCCAGATCTGATCCCACACCAAGCACAGCTCCATTGGATCAGAGAATATGGCCCACAATATTTTGACTCTTTGTGAAATAAGAAGGGAAAAAAAATAAATGTACTAATCAGAGATGTCAGTGGTACAGTGAATTGATTAGTGACTGAGCTATGTGTTTTCATTGTTGCTTGTGACTTTCAGTTACTGACCAAGCCACAAGTATACTTAAAATTTGTTGGCGCAGACTTGGTTCTCAGTTACACTGTGCTACTGCATCGAGGTCCGTGGCGATGCATGAGCATAACCAAGAGCTGAATGTTGATGGTTAGTTCTGGAATTAGAAAATGCTCACTCTCATTTTCCCCCTGCCCCTCCATACCAACAGTGCCTCATTGTCATTGCTCTTTCCTACTGCTTTTCTGTGACATAGCTCATCCTTTACATCAGTAATTATTGCCATTGTGTACCTCTAGTTGTTCCAAGCCTGATTTGCACTGATCTAATATTTTTGCATTATTGGTTATTGCTGTTGCAGCAGCAAAGAGAACCTGTGATTGAACTTGACAGGAAAAGTCTCACCTATTAAATGAGGATCTTAGCCCTGAAGAACACATTATAGCCTCAAATGGTGGGAAAGGATGTTTGATCATCTCTTAGGCTGGGTTTATGGTGTTAGTAATACCAAGGTCTGTGTTGTGGCTAGAATTTGTCAATGTATTCACTGAAAATAAATTATTCAATGAATTTGCCCATTTTTCTATTTGTGAATCAATTGTGGATTAATTCTAATTTTAGCATGTTTGCTGTTTGTAAGCATTGGCTACATGGCTGAGGTGAACACATTTCACCACAGGGGCTCATTACAAACTGTTCACCTTTATTATTAATTATCCATTTTGTGTGCTCATTTCAGTCACATGAAATCATTTGTGCTCCCTCGTGGGGCAACAGAAACTTTGTAAACAGGAGGCTATGACTAATACACATCAAGGAGGAGTTCTTGGGCCGATAATCATTCTGGCCATGTCTCCACTAGGAGATTATTTGGAATTTACTAAATTTGACTTCTGGACTCCTGATTTAACAGATTTGTACATCTATGTTCTCACTACAGGGAAACATCGAAATTAGTCCAAGCCAGGCTCCATCGATGTGGACATGCTACCTAAGACTCAGAGCCCTAGGAAGCACTCTAAGAAGCTGTGGAAGGCTTCCCGGAGGCCAATAAATTCAAATTAGTGGCACTGGAGCATCCACATTAACATTATTTCAGGCTTACAAGTTTGGAATTAGTGTTATTCCTGATGAAAAGCAGGACTACAGAGTTTGAGTTCTACAGCCCCTTATTCTGGAATAAGGGGCTTGGTAGTGTGGATGCACCACTTTCAAATTTAATCTTGGGGGGGGGGGTACTTCGTACTAAGGTCCTAGTGTAGACCAGAGCCACGTCTACACTACAGATAAGATTGAAGCAGCCGCAGTCTATCTTCTGGGATTCGAATTAGCGAGTCCAGTGAAGACACATTTGAACTGAGAGGGTGCTTCCATCGATGCTGGCAGTCCTGTTTCTATGAGAAGTAAGGGAATTCAAAGAAAGAGTATGCTCCCTTCCACTTCCTGCAGTGTGGACGGCGCCAAAATTTGAGTTAAGATACTTCGACTTAAGCTACACAATTAACATAGCTGAAGTTGAGTATCTTATTTCAAACAGTTTTGAAATAGATAAACCAGGCATCATCCAAATACTCATGAAGGATTATGAATATGACCGTACGAATATCGGCTTAGTGAATGGGCCATGCTTATTCATTAAAATTTCTGTAAATCTCTTTTAGTGCTGTTCTTCCAGCTCCCACTTGACATTAGAGATCCTAATGGCAACAGTAATGTGGGCTTTTCTGTTTCTTTACTGACAGGTACCAGCAGTGCAGAAGTAAAAGAAAACCGAAATGTTGGCAACCTGGAGGGTCATCCAATATCCTCTAGTGACAGGTCAAAAGTGGGTACACCTAGCATTAAAAGGAAAAGACCTTTAGAGGAAGGCAACAATGGTCATTTCTGCAAACTCCAACTCATCTGGAAGAAAGTCTCATGGTCAGTGACACCAAAGAATGCCCTGGTCCAGCTACATGAACTTAAACCGGGTTTACAATATAAAATGGTTTCCCAGACAGGCCCAGTACATGCTCCAGTCTTTGCTGTTGCCGTAGAAGTCAATGGGCTTACATTTGAAGGCACAGGACCCACGAAAAAGAAGGCCAAAATGCGAGCTGCAGAACTAGCACTGAAGTCTTTTGTTCAGTTCCCAAATGCATGCCAAGCTCACTTTGCCATGGGGAACTGTTTTAACCCATCCACTGACTTTACATCTGACCAGGCAGACTTTCCGGATACTCTGTTCAAGGAGTTTGAACCGTCTGCACACAGTGAGGACTTTTCGGTCTATAACCCGGTTAATACTGAATTGCTTTCTACGGCTTATCGGCATGGGAGGTTATTCTGCCACACATTGGATTTAATGGGCCACACTAAGCAAAACAAGCACAAGATGGCATCCACAACTGAGAGTGAAAAGAACCCAGTGGTGTTGCTAAATGAGCTGCGATCAGGACTGAGGTACGTCTGCCTTTCAGAGACTGTGGAGAAGCAGCATATCAAGAGTTTTGTGATGGCAGTGAGAGTGGATGGGAGAACATTTGAAGGCTCAGGACGTAGCAAGAAGCTGGCAAAAGGCCAAGCAGCACAAGCTGCACTGCAGGCCCTCTTTAACATTCGGCTGCCCAGTCACATTCCCAGCAGGAGTAAATGTAACCATTTGCCACAGGTGAGAGTTCTCAGGTAGCTGCTATCAAGTGGGAGGAATGCTTAAGATTAATGTGTTAATATTCTAGTTGTAGTTCATGAATGATCATACCATTCTCCCCAGTTATAAAAAGTGCCATATTACAGCAAACCCCTTTCTTAAAAGAAACAGTTTTAAGCCTTTATATATGCTTACCTGAAAATCATTTGGAGCAATTTACAGGCTTTTCCATAGGCTGGATGGATGAACATAGAGAAAATAAAGGGAATGTCAACATTTCAGCTTACCAGGGATAACTATTGTATTGACACACGTAATGGAAGTACGTCTTGTGATGATTCAGCATTCTTGTAAGAAAGGAAACCATAAGTAAGAGCTAATGGAATATCTTGTTGTTTCTTTTCTGTAAAGTTACACGTCCCCAAGAGAAATACCATTCTGCAGAGTTGCTAGTGACAAGGAATGTGATCAGGCCTCAAGCCTGATCTTTTACACTATTCTGCCACTGGCAAAGCTGAAAGATTAGCTATATAGATAGATAGATGGGTGTGGGTGTGGGTGTGTATTGCAGCTGTGTTTGCCAAGCTTCTAACAGAGAGAGGATTGCTTGGATTCATGAGTTTCTTGGAGGTAGTAGAGAGATAGATGTGCAATATATAGATCAGAAGTATATCTTCTTTGAATCAAAATGGGCTGGTTTGTCACATGCCAAATATCATGATGCTGTATTCTCACACTTGTATGATTTTGCTGGGTTCAAAGTAACTGACGTTTTCTGGAACTGGAGGAGCCCTCCAGAGGTTTGAATGATTGCTTAGAATTGTGCCAATAGTTTTACTATACCACGGCTGGATTCCACTGCCTACGTTCATTAATGTTGTGGAGAATGCTGTGCTGGGTGAAACTGTCTGCATTCCAAAGGGAAACCAGGGAGTTGTTATGGCCTAGAGGTTAACACAAAAGTTGGGAATTAGGAGACCTGAATTTTATTCTCCAAACGGCTACCAGTTTATCACTTAACACCAATTTCCCCATCTATCAAATGAGGATGTTACTTTGTAAAATTATTTAAGAATCTCAAGCACTATGTAAAGGAAAATTAGCATTAACTTTAGTAAAGGAGAAGGGTTTTCCAAAATAGGCCATGCACTCCTTATAAAAGAGACAAATCACAACTTTATTTCAGCAATACAAATATAGAAAACACTACCACCATCACAAGCATCACATATGGGGCTTGCAAAGTACTTCACATCCTTTTCAAAATGCTTGGCCAACATTTGCTACTGTATCTTCTTCATAGCTCTCTTTTATTAGGAAGAGTCTACGCTTCTGTGCTGCTCAAATTCCAATGCTCAGGCTAGTGGCATACGGCTCTTCTTCACACATGTGCAGCCAGTGATAAGACTAGTGTCAGCATGGACTCCTAGGGTATGTTTTTCAGAATCACTCAGGGCTAGTCTAATTTCTGCATCCATTTGAAATCACTGGGAAGGTTACCATTCATCACATGTAGAGCAAATCTCCCCTACTGCATTTCCGACACTAATTACCTTTGATCACATGGATAGCAATTGTTACTTTTCTGAGACATCAGCCCAGGGCACCCCCAGACTTTTTCAAGGATGTTTCTTTCGAGTCAATAGAGTGGGAAGAATAATTCTTGATGCCCTTTGTGCTTATTATGCATTTTGCCACCAATAGACTAGTCGGGCTCTTTTGATGCCAGCATTCAACATTTCATTTCAAGGTATCATTGGTACACTGAGATTTCTTTTCTGACATCCCTCTCCTATCTACCAGCAGTGACTCAAGCTGGTCACTAACGGCATGATCCAAATCCCCTCTCCCCCTGGCCCAATGTCAATAGGAATCTCTCCACTTACATCACTGAGTTTTGGATCAGGCCCTAAATCCATTGATACCTTCATCTGTCCAGGAGGATCATGAATGATCTTTTCCAGCACCCTTTTCTGTGTTCTTCCTTACTGGGCTGTTGTGCAGTGGTGGAATCTGGCAATAAACTGATTAAACAGCTACATTCTTTCTCTCCGTCCTGTTCCATCTTGCCCATTGCTCGGCCATCTCTTCAAGCAGTTTTTCGGACCCATTTCCCTTACTAAAGTAACATGTACACTTTGAGCTAGGGGTGTAATTTCCATCTTACAGAGAAATACCCACGCACTCTGAGCTAGCATATGAAAAATAGTGTAGCCACAGCAGCATGAGCAGTGTGGGGGGGGGGGAATTCACCCAGAGTGTGTACCCATCTAACATTTATGCTGCACTGAAGTTTGCTGAGGAGAAGAAGGGAGTCCTGAAACTCAATAGCTTTTGAACAATATCTGAATTTTCAGCTACTTTTCTTTTCAGAAGAAGCACCAGCAATTCCCCCTACCTCACCGATCACTCTTTTTCTGTGCTTTCTCTTTTTTGTATGGATGCCAGAACACTGAGTCATCAATCCTTGGGATGGGCAGATCAGATATAATAAGAATCAGCTACAACAGCCACCAGAAAAAAAAATCCAATATAAATGCCCCTCCCTGCCCCCCAGGTTCCATTTTTGCATGTCTTTATACTACACACAAAATAATAAGTTTGGGCCTCAATAATCAGACCTCCCAATAGGTTCCTACAGGATCCTTCTTCCTAGCTTCCCAGCCCTGTCAGACAGGTCTACTATTCTCTGGCCACCCACTGAACAAATAAGCGAAGGTGCTTCAGTGTAAAAGGGTCTCTTGGCGGAAAGCTCCGGGAGCCACATCTTTCAATCCGTACTGTCATTCTTCCCCACGGCCTAATCCCTGACAGGTGCTGCATGCCCGGTGTGTCTATGGAAACCACCAGAGTTGCGGGGATTCATCCTCTGTCAGCATCCAGTTCCCTAGTCCCAGCACTGAAGTAGTCCTGCTGTTCTGAATCAGCCCTTTTTCAGGCAAAACTATTAAGTGCCATAATAAAGAAATAAGGGCAGCAGAAATCCTCAGGCGCAGTCACAACCTAACTTGCCACGGCAGCATCCTGCCCTACCAAGTATCTACAGAGACTGAAATGTGCCTCTGCCCTCAGCAATGGTTTACACCTTATCTGTGCAAATGGGGCAAAGCTAAATATATTGCCTCTCCATCTAAGGGCAGGACATAAAAGCAGTAAATGATCTGAACCTACATGCAAAATGCTGGACATGGTGTCCAAGCAACCAGAGAGGAGCCACTGAATCATCCTGCAGAATCAAAATGGGATGAGAATGGAAAAAAATAATCATTGTTTCCCTTCTCTCAATCACTGAATGTTGACCTTGTTTACTATTGCACTTGGTCTTGACTTATATGGCTCATAAGTAAAGATTGCTCCTTAGATTATCAACTTTTATGAGAGCTTAGGGTTAGGGGTAGGGGATTCACTTTAAAAACTGTTATTCCTATTCCAAAATAGTAGTTAATAGAGGCAAATGCTGACAAGGCCTTACCAAGTCCACATTAGTGGGAACCCAGTATGATCCCTGGTGAGAAACTGAGGGATCCCAGTAGGCTTTTGTTGTACAGTGTGCTCTTTTCAGAAACATCAAGGTGACCCCCAACTGCACCTGACCAGTTTCCAAATTGTTTTTCTAATCTTATACTCCTCCTAATCTATCTCACTCAGTGTAAACTGCATTCTAACGGCTGGAAAGCAAAACCATTAATTAATATTGCCATAACAAATTAGTAATAGAGGATGCTCGGATTTTAAATGGACCTAAATTAAAAATGAATGGGTGTGAAAATCACATTCACTCTGCTTTGAAATTGCTTAACTCTGCTCAGGCTGGTTTATATCAACTGAACTCCGTAGCTTGAGCTGCTAGTTTATGTATTTAAACATAAGCTTCTCTGATTGTGCATTGTATGGGGGTCACTACAAGGAAGCAGAGGAGACTGGTTTCAATTCTGCAAATGAGGCTAACAGTTTGAATCCAGTTAAATCCCACGTTTGCCTAAAGTCTCGTTTACAGTCTAAAGCAATCTGAGTATCTCCTTTGTACTGCTCCTTTACACTGTGCAGGTCAGGGATTCCTATTAGTCAACTTAAGTAACATCTTAGCGCACAGTGTCATGTGGAGAATAATCACTGTATATGGAAAAGACCAATTGCTCATTCCCTCTGAACCATTTCCCCACAAAGGCCTGTTTCTCTCTAAGCTGCAAAAAGGACTTCATTTTCACATTGGATCAACTGCTCTCTATTTTTCTCCTTTATTTCTCTAGCCATTCTTGCTGCCAGCTTTCTTGCAATCATGCCCTCACACCAGTGGTGCAATTAAACCAGGACTCAGGTTGTCAGTGATAGATTTGATTCTGGTGCAAAGTGAGTCGGCATGTTGCTGGCAATGTGTGCTCTGAAGCTTTTCAATGTGCCTTAATGTGAATAGCTTTGCCTAGTCAAATGACCAGGCCGATTTTTTTTTAACCTTCTCCACCCCCATTCTACACAAACAAAGGCTTCAGATAAGGACTTATGATACTCCTACCAGAGAGGCAAAGTGGGTAGGGAGGATTGCTAAAATGCTGCTTGAGTTTAAGTCTTCTATCTCCGCCTGTAAGCAGCAGACTCCCACTCTGTGTGTGGAAAGTTCCTTTTCATATAACCACAACCAGGGGGCCATTTGAGATATGTATAGGATTACAGTTTCTTAATGTATAGCAATTGAAATGGAGCCAACTTGGAGACACAGTCATAGTGGACTAGGTATCATTATTAGTAGTATATTTGTATTGCAGTAATACCTTAGGGCAGGGGTGAGGAAAAGGGTCTCTGCGGGCCAGAAAAGGGTCTCCCCAACCTACGGAGGCCCTGCCACTCTCCCACCCCCCAGGCCTATTAGGACCCAGGGGCAGGGGAAAGCACACAAAGTTTCCTCTGCCCTGCCAGGAGCGCACAGCACTTAGACGCGCCGCGCACTCCTGGCCAGGGCGGGAGGAGACGTTGCGCGCTCCCCTGTCCCCAAACCCTGATTGGCCTGAGGATGGGGGCGGGGAGTGTGCGAAGTTTTCTCCGCCCTCTCCCTGCCCTGCAAGGAGCACTCAACACTTAGAAGTGCCATGTGCTCCTTGCAGGTCAGTAGGAGACTTCGCATGTCCCCAGGCCCTGATTGGATTGGGGGCAAAAGGGGGAGCACGCGAAGTCTCCTCCCATCGCCAGGGGCATGGGTGCCAATCATGGTCTGTGGGTGGGGAAGCAGGGAAGTAACCTGGCCCTGCCCCTTTCGCTTGAGACCCCACCCCTTCTGGTGCAGCCCGGGCTCACTTTGAAAATTTCTGAAGTGGCCCCCGGCAAAAAATTATTGTCCACCCCTGCCTTAGTGCATGTCTATACTAGGAAACTATTTTGAAATAACTAAATTTGACTTAATAACTCCCAATATTACAAAATTGAAATAGCATGACCCCACTATGGGGAAGCCTCAAAATTAGTCTGAGGCAGGATCCATTAATGAGGATGTCCTACCTTGACTTAGAATCCCAGGAAGCGCTAGTGAGTAATTAGTTCAAATTACTCTAGGCAGTAGTAATTTCAAAATAGCGGCACCAGAGCATCCACACTAATGCTATTTTGAAATAACTATTTCAGAATTAGAGGTATTCCCCAAGAAAAGCAGGAGTACAGATTTCAAAATAAGCAGCCCATTATTTTGAAATAACAAACTTGGTAGTGTGGGCGCTTCACTTATAAATTAGATGTAAGGGGGCTAATTTCAAAATAAAGCCCTAGTGTAGACCAGGGCTCAGAGCTCCCTCTCAGACAAGGGCTCCATTGTGCTAGATGCTGTACAAATGTAGCCTCTGCCCCAAAGAGTTGACAATCGAAGTGAGAGACAAGATGGGTGAGGTAATCTCACCTTTTTTGGCCCAATAAAAGATACCATCTCACGCACCTTACTTCTCTAACATCCTGCGACAAACACAGCTACAACAACACTGCATTCACTTAAAAGACAAGAGACAACAAGCGGATGCAGCCAGACAGATGGCGAAGCATGAGAACAGCATAGGAGAATTAGATGAAGAAAAGTTGTGAAAGCTGAAGAGTATCTAGGGAAGCAGGACCTCTCTGGCCTGGCACAGTATCATGTTCCAGTGGCAGTGTCCATTTTAGAAGAGAGGGCATTATATTGTCAATGTCAAAAAAGTAACCAGCATCTGCTGAATCAGTTAAAGAAGTCTGTTGCACAAAGCACCCAGACCAAGAATGTCCAGCCAGAGCAGCATGTCAAAACTTTACATAAACAGAACTAAACATGGCCGTGGAGGTCTGGTTGTCCAAGGTGCCTGTCCATGCCATTTGTGACATCTAAAATAAACATTCCACAGGTATCACCCAGACAAAGCATTTTTATGAATCCAGAAATCCATTTGCTGCAACCCCTGATAGATAGCTCACTGCCCATTCTGTTCATGCTTCGGGCGCTCTGTCATTTCCCTCCCCATTGGGTGTACTGTTTCCTTCTTACCACCTATATCCCCAGTCTCTTTCCCTTGGTGTTCTGTACCATGGCTCTCTCCACTGCTGCTCCCCTTCAACCTCCAGCCCTCTGTTGCCGTTATCTGCCCAGAGAGGGAAGAACTGCAGGAGATAAATGCTGTAAGCTCTCACCTGCTCATACCGCCTTCTATAGGAAAAGATTCTAATTGGGCTGCTAGTGTGCTTAAAGTTAAGCATCTGTGCCAACCTGAGCACCATCTAGTTGTCAGACAGAATGCCACAGGACGATTAAACCAACAAATAGGCATAGGGGAGTTTGGGAGGGTGAGATAGCGAAACCACAACTTAGGAGAGAAGCACAAGTCTTAGTGCATCACTTGACTAATAACAGATTGTTAGTGGTTTGTAATAATAGTAATAATAATAATTAATGGTCCATGTACATTTGTGGTGCTGTGTAAATCATATTTATATCTTCCAGGGGAAAATGTACATGAACTAAAGCAATTTTTTTTCATGCATAAAGACCTTACTTTACTAGATAGCAGAAAAGAGCCATCACTTTCTAAAATACACTGGAAAAATTATGGAGGTTAAGTGTTTGGGGGTTTTGGTTTGGTTTTTATTGTTATTGGGGATTTGGGGTTTGTTGGTTTGGGTTTTTTTTGGTGATAAACTGAAGAGCTCTTTGTGATGGATGCACATGTAGAATTATTGTCAAATGACTCCAGTCTGCTAGTGAATGCTGGCCACCGGCTGCTCTGGTAGTGTAATTTTAAAATTCATTATTCCATCCATCCATCCCTGCAGCCAACGTTTGATTCCTTCTCCTCAGAACGTATATTATTTATTAAGTGAGGATAGTAAGACACAGTATGGAACCTGCTGTCTTTCAAGGTTTGTTCATCTAAACCAAACTCTCCTATCCAGAGAGCTGGGGATGAGGATCCGCTGATTTTGGGAGAACTATTATTTGTATGAAGCATTGTGGTGAGAGAGTTTTTGAGAATGATTAGGTCGGAGGCAATGAGCTGAGCTAGTTATTACATGAAAGTTTGAATCTCAGTCCAGTGTTGTCATCACATAAAACTTCCTTTAAACGTAGCCACTCTTGCTGTCAGAGTCTCTATGGTTGGTTTTCTGGCTCTATAAGGCTATGTCTACACTGGTGGCTTCTTGTGCAAGAACATCTTGCACAAGGGTTCTTGTGCAAGAAATCTTGTGCAAGAACATGTCCACACTGTCATGTGCTTTTGCGCAAGAGATGTGCTTTTGCGCAAGAGCATCCATGGCAGCGTGGACGCTCTCTTGGGCAAGAAAGCTCTCATGGCCATTTTAGCCATAGGGCTTTCTTCCACAAGAAACCCCTGCTGCGTGTCCACACTGCCCTCTTGCGCAAGAGCTCTTGCGCAAGAGAGCTTACACTTGTTAGAAAAGAGCGTAGCTCTTGCACAATAAGTCCTCTCTTACCATGCTTTACTGTAAATCTTCTTGCACAAGAACAGGCGGGCAGTGTGGACGCTCTGCGGAAGAACGGCAGTTCTTCTGTAAGAACCCGCCAGTGTAGGCATAGCCTAAGTGATCTAGGGACACGTCAAAAAACTCCTGGCAAATTAAACATCCTCTTGGGCTTGTGTCCTTACACTGTGAACTTTCATTATCCTTCACTTAGCACCAACTATGATCATTCTGCTCTACTAGAGCCCGTTGTGAGCTTTTTCTCTGGTTTGATGCTATATGAACCCTACTCTGTTAGAGATGGGCTGTTAGAGTCATTCCAAAATTATATTCTTTAGCTGTTTATCACTGATATTCACATCTCAGAAGCCTTAATTGTTCAAACAGCTTTCTCCTTCCAGAATGCAGAACAGCAATTTGAATCAGTCTACCTCTTGTTTTATGATGACTGGCTCCCTCTTGTGGTACTCCTGCCAACCGTGTGCAATGCATTCTGCAGCTACGTAAGGAGACTGAGTGGATAAAACAAAATTACAAAGCACCTTTGCAAAGATGTAGATACATTTGTTCCCTAGCTAACCAAAGTGTTCACCCACTAAAATCAATCTGCTGCCTGAATATTCAAGTAACTATCCTTTTTTAGAAAACATAGTGTGATACAGTAATCGTGGATCAGTTCATTGTTATAGCCTGGTAGGGAGCTTTTTAATTATTTTCTTTAAAATCTTTTACAGTGGATTTCAGACATGAGGGTGTCTTTCTATCATCATTTTGGAAAAGACCAAATCCTCGACCTTGGGCCGCAACCAAAATGCTCATGCAACATTACAGTATAAAAAGGCGTATATACACCACAGATAAATGAAGAGAGAGGCTGTTTGTGTTTATACATCCTATAGTACATATTTAGGGCCTTATTTTAGGGGGATTTACTGCCAACAAACCCAATTGACTTTGGAGGACTTTGGGCTGTCAGTCCTCTGAAAGCAAACCTTGGGTATTTAGATATATTGTATCCAGTGTGATCAGTGCATGTGCATATGTAAAGATATAGGTACATTTGTTCCAGCTAACCAAAAGTACAGAACATACTAACCAAAAGTACAGGACATACTATCAGCTAGTGAAGTCTTTTGTTGTTTGCTTTCTCTATTTTGGATAACATAGGAGTGGGTTATCCAAACTGTATTGTTTCAAGGGACACAAAATTGGAGGTAACAACCCATTTTTCTTTCTCATTTATAAGATGCATTATAAGAGCATTCATTAAAATAAAACATTTTGCAAAACTATTGAAAAAGACAGATGGGAAATAATTTTTATAAGCATTGTTATTGTGCAGGTGTAGCAAGACTTCTGTTACCAGGATTGGAATTTAGTTGGATTATATCTGTGCTTTTGCATGCTACACCATTTGGTTAAAAGAATGAATGTTCTCAGTGCTACTCCCCCTCCCCCTTCCCCTCCTGGATCACATGTTACATACACATCGACTTCTTTGAAGTCTGTCAAAAAAACATGTTAATGTTACACCAACCTTTGTTCTTTCTACAATATTATCTCCCTCATTTTAAACACCTTGTCATTATTCTGAGCCAAATAAGTGGGGGGGAGGGGGTTTCCTTTTGTTCTTGTGAAAAGTTGGCTTTATATTTAAAGCAATAATGTGCTGAGCTTAAAGGACTGTCTCCCTATTCAGCATAGAGAGTCTGGTCAGAATGCAGCCAGTGGTGATTACTTTTATCCCATCAGATCCCCTGCAGCGTCTAGCCAAGTCATCAGTTCTGCTGAAAACAAAAGAATCCATTGCCATTATTTGTTATATGGGGATTCTTTCTTAAAGCTAAATAGGGCAAAGATGCTACCCACAACCACAATTCTTCCATGTGGAAGCCAAATCCATCCCTTGTGAAAATTCACTGAGTCTTTTTTTTTTTTTTCGAAACAAAGGATTGTCTTCACATACCTGAATTACAAAAGAGATGTAAGGGTGAAAGGAGCATATAGCTGGAATATATGTACTTAAAGTCAAATAAATGGCAGGATGTGTCTCACCTGTTGCTCTTTGTTCATAAGATCGGTCAAAGAATTACCAGAATTTCTAGTTACTGTGCATGCAGCTCTTCATGGTTCAGAAGGGGAGAGAGGGTTAGTGGGTTACATACACATTGTTGTAAGAAGGCAAGGGTACCCACAGCCCGTTAGAGCTTTTCATAAGACCCACTGCCTGCTTCAATACGGTATCCTTATGGTAAGTTCATTAGCATTTTGTCTTCTTTACTTTTTTCCTCTTTTCTCTAATTGTGATACATGTTTTATGCACTGATTTTTTTGTCTTTAAATAGATAACACTGTACATTGACTAAACCTATCTAAATTCATACAGAACAAGCTGAACTTAAAATATAAATCAGTACAAGTGACTTTAAATCTTATTAAAGTATGTAGAAAATATTTGGCCCACACAAGGTTGTGCTTAGGGTTACATGGCTTTTCTAGCTAATAAGGTTGGGCACCACTGTAATAAGCCATAAATCCAAGGTCTCTCTTCAGTCTGTGTTTTTTAGTGTCTAACTGATGTTATTCTGAAATACCATAGTGTGTGTCTACACTACAAGCCTTTATTTCGAAATAATGTCAAGCTGAAGAACTTACTGTGACTCATGGTAACCCTCATTTAACAAGGCGTAAGGGAAGTTGAAGGAAGAGTGTTCTTCCTTCTACTTCCTGCTGTGTAGACAGCGCCAAAAACCGAATTAAGCTACTTTGAGGTAGCTGAAGTTGTGTAGTTTAATTCGATTTTAGCTTAAGGAGTACCCTCAGGGATTTGTCTACACAGAAGGTCTAAAGCCAAATTAAGCTACGCAACTTCATCTACATCAATTGTATAGTAGAAGTCAAAATAGCTTACTTTGGTATTTGGCACTGTCTACACAGCAGGAAGTCAAAGGAAGAACATTCTTCCTTCGACTTCCCTTACTTCTCGTGAAATAAGGGTTACCATGAGTCAGAATAAGAAGTCCTCCAGCTCAACATTATTTCAAAATAAAGTTTTGTAGAATAGACGTATTCTTTGTAATGCTGCTGTGTAGACATAGCCTAAGAGAATCATGAATCTTAGCTCCCAGGCTTATCTTTTGAAAGTCTTTCAGTCAGTAAGCCATAGTCTGTGAACAGGTCACTCTACCTTGAATGGTCCGTTAGATAGAATATGTTAAATTTTAATTGTGATTTTCTGACCTGATGAAGAGCTCTGTGTGATAAGGCCATGTCCATGCTAGCACTTATGTCAATAAAACTTAGGTTGCTCAGGAGTGTGAAAAAACACACCACTGAGCGACATAAGTTTCATTGCATAAGTGGTAGTGTGAACAGCACTATTTCAGTGGGATATCATCTCCTGTCAACAGAGTACCTCTGCGCACTGCTTGTGGTTTAATCATGTCAACGCAGCTCTGCCACAGTCAGATCTCTAGTACAGACATAGCCTTAAGCTGGACTCTGGCAGTAATAGAAGTTAGTCCAATAAAAGATATTACCTCACCCATCTTGTCTTTCTAATATCTTTGGGACTGACACCACTACAACCTCACTGCATCCAAGAAATTAACTCATCATTCCCAAGGATGGCCTTACACTTCTTCTCTCTCTAACACATACGCATGCACAGAAGTTTTTTCTTTCTCTCTGATCCGTGTATACTAAATGGAACAATAATTTGTAACAGCATCTCAATTAAACTGTGAGGGGCTGATTGTCCTGGTCATCACAAGAAACATGAACTGAGGGGAAACATGCAAACTAGGTAGTTATATTTAAACTCAACCATGCTGTCCAAAACCACTCCTTAAACCAATGATGAGTAACCATCATTGTGTAGTGGCTAAAGAAGCACAGCAATCAAACAAAGGTAATGACAGTGGATGACACAACAGCCACAAAACCAAGGTCCTTGATAGTCCATTGTCGTGCAGCAACACAGAGACAGACAAGTTGATCTGATGCACAACACAAGGCACAAATCAGGACCATGTGAAGGATTTGCATTGGCATCAGCTATTCAAAGGAGAATGAAAGTAGATCAGATAGCCCAAAACTGTCCTCAGCAGTCAAAAGTACATGTTGTGGCTCTTCAAGTACCATTGTAATAGTCATAAGGCACTCCATCACAGTGACTCAGGCATGGAGATACATAACCATCTGCATTCATTGAACAGGGTCTCAAACTCATGCAAAATTGACTGGGGAAGCATGTGCTACCCAAAAAGCAAGATAGTGCCCATAATGATATCTGAAAAAGGACAACTGTTATAATAACGATGGTGATAATATAAGAACATAAGAATGGCCATACTGGGTCAGACCAAAGGTCCATCTAGCCCAGTAGCCTGTCTGTCAACAGTGGCCAGCACCAGGTGCCCCAGAGAGGGTGGACCGAAGACAATGATCAAGCGATTTGTCTCGTGCCATCCCTCTCCAGCCTCTGATAAACAGAGGCCAGGGACGCCATTTCTATCCCCTGGCTAATAGCCTTTTATGGACCTAACCTCCATGAAATTATCTAGCTTCTCTTTAAACTCTGTTATAGTCCTAGCCTTCACAGCCTCCTCTGGCAAGGAGTTCCACAGGTTGACTACACGCTGTGTGAAGAAGAACTTTCTTTTATTAGTTTTAAACCTGCTACCCATTAACTTCATTTTGTGTCCTTTAGTTCTTCTATTATGGGAACTAATAAATAACTTTTCTTTATTCGCCCTCTGCACACCACTCATGATTTTATAGACCTCTATCATATCCCCCCTCAGTCTCCTCTTTTCTAAACTGAAAAGTCCCAGTCGTTTTAACCTCTCTTCATATGGGACCTGTTCCAAACCCCTAATCATTTTAGTTGCCCTTTTCTGAACCCTTTCCAAGGCCAAAATATCTTTTTTGAGGTGAGGAGACCACATGTGTACACAGTATTCAAGATGTGGGCGTACCATAGTTTTATACAGGGGCAGTAAGATATTCTGGGTCTTATTTTCTATCCCTTTCTTAATAATTCCTAGCATCCTATTATAGCAAGACAAACTATGTGTGACCCAGGCCTGAGAAACCAATGAGTCATGCTGTGGCACTTTCATCTCATGAAGTGTGTTTTGCCTAGGAAAGCTCATGATCCTATACCAGCGGTTCTGAATCTTTTCCAGATGGGGACCCATTTTGACAATTCAGGAAGGCTTGGTGACCCAGGGCAATTCAAAAAATGTGTGAATGGATCCTTAAGAGCCACCTGGGGAGACACCTGGCGACCCTTTTGAAATGTAATGGTGACCCATATTTGGGTCCCGACCCATAGGTTGGGAAACCCTGTCTTATACCTTTGTTAGTCTCTAGGGTGCCACAGGACTACTCATTTTTAAAGTTACAGCCTAACCCGCCTACCTTCTAAGACTTTTTACCATTCCTGAGAGGTCAGCATACTGATACCTACCCACACTTATGTCCAAGGCCATTATGACCCACAACAAAGATATGCAACTGCTACGTGACTTGTGTACTATATATCAGTATCCTCAGAGCACAAACCCAAACTTTGCTATCTCCAGCCAGGGTTGGAATTAGAAGCACATAAAAGCACATTTATGCTGCATTTTGCTGCCATTTGTGGCAAAGGTTTTTCTACCTCTTATATTCAACTACTGCCCTGCTCTCATGCAAACCACAGTTCTGACCCTACTCGTAAGTGGGCACTAAAGTCTTATTACAGTAGGCCGGTATGAAAGAATTGCTGTAGCTTTCTGATAAAAGCCCAGTATCCCCACTGTCTTAGAGAAAGTTTCCCCTGCACTTTTGCTAATTTGCTTTGATTCTGGAACACTATTTAGCTGCTCACACTGATGAGGTTGGGTTTTGTCTGCAGAGTTCATTGTCGTCAAGTGAGTAGTGTAGAGCTACCAATAACAAGACCTGAATTGCTGAAAGAGTTTTTTGGCCAGACTGTGCCTGTCTTTTCCAAAAATGAGTTATTTATAGCTAAAGCACGTTTCCCCTGAACATCATTTACATCCTATTATCTGTACATCTCTGCATTCAGGGTGCCAAATCCAGCAATACGTAGGCAACCCTCTGACTGATTTTAGGAGCTTTGCCAGAATAAGGTCTGCAAGTTATAGCCGAGGTCAAGCATCCTAGCACTTTGCGCTACTATTCTCTATACTGGTACCAAGTTGTCCTTGTTCCTCCGTCTACAGGTTTTAAAATGCAGAGGATAACTTAGAGCCCTTAGAAAATGTATTTGTTTAAATAAACACACAGGGGCTACGTCTACACTGCAGGTTTCTTGCACAAGAACTTTTTGCGGAAGAGATCTTCCGCAAAAAGTTCTTGCACAAGAGCGTGTCCACACTGTCATTTGCTTTTGCACAAGAGAGTAGCCACACTGCCATGGATGCTCTTGTACAAGAAAGCTCTGATTGCCATTCACAGAATGGCCTTCAGAGCACCTGTGCTTTTTCTGATAGGGGTTTCTTGCACAAGAAACCCCTGTTGTCCGTCCACACATGCCTTTTTGCGCAAGAGCTCTTGCACAAAAATGCTTTTTCCTTGTAGAAAGAGGAATAACTCTTGCGCAAAAAGCCCTGTCTTCTGATGATCTACTGTACTTTTTCTTGTGCAAAAACATGCTTGTAGTGTGGACACTCCGTGAGTTTTTGTACAAAAATGGCCGTTTTTGCACAAAAACTCTGCAGTGTAGGTGTAGCTTCAGTCTAATGGTACATTTACCAAAGTTCTGAAAACTAAAGCAACCCAGCTTCCAGGTTGCCATAGAAAGACCACATAGAAAGGATATGGGTTTTTTTACTTTTGGAACATGGCTATTTTGGTGGTTTTGGTCATGATGGTAGAAAACGTAATGATAGGAGGTGCTCGCTGCTTTTACATGGTAAACCCTTCAGCTCAGTGTTTTGCATCTCAATGTTGAGGGAAATTAAAATAGGCCAGAGATGTGGACATCACTGTCACCATGTGCTACAGAACACTGACAGGGAATAAATGAATCCCAAAAAAAACCTGTCAAGCAAGAGTGCATAAATTTGCTTATTTAAATTCTGTATTCATAAAAAAAGGCAGCTCAGTAAAATGACTTTGAAATTTCCTGGACTTTGATGTAGATATTTTTGCAATCTTTCCTTCTAGAGAAAGGACTGCAACCAAGAAGTATGTGAGTTCACAAAAAAATACATAGTTACCTTGAATTTCCCTTGGATATTTTATTTCTGTGGCTTTAAAAGGAACACACACACACACACACACACACACAAACACACCAAAAAAACTCAAATACTAAGTTCAACAACTATCTTTGATGCAACAGAGAACAAGAAAACAAGCTATTTTAATATGGAAAGTTGAGGTTCTTAAAGAGAGAGTAATATAATTATCAGACAGCCTCATTATTAAAATGAACATAAATCAACCATAAATCTAGGCAAAGATACCACATTGCCTATCACAAGTGACCTGCATAAATGAAAGTGATCAATTAGTTAGGCATGTGGTAAAAAGAAGTCATAAGATAAACACCAATGAAGCCAGATTGATCAGCAGGAAAAAAAGGAACATTGCCAAGACAAGATAGAAGAGGCTTCCAGTCTGCCTTTGACAGAAATTGATCTGAGTAAATTAAACACTTGTACCACAGTGGTTAGCAGCACTAAAAAAATGTAAGATGTCAGTAGTGTTGAGAGATCAGGGCTGCTGCTTTATCTGTTTCTAAAAGGCTGAGGTTCACATGGGAAAGTGCAGCCTTCTCAGCTGCAAATACGAAACCAAACCTGTGGGTTTTAGCGTAAAAATGCAACTCATTGAAAAAAAAAGAGCACTTTTGAAGGGGAAGGATAATCAGACATTTAGATGAAATCCAGCAACTTCTGCATCTACAAAAAAACCCTTGAATCTCACTGGGGAAAATGTGGGAGTTGTTCAGTAGAGTACTAAAGCACAGGGACAAAATCTAGGCTCTGTGTAAAAGGATTTTGCTTGAGATACAGAAAGGGGCATGCTATGATGGTAACTCAGCTGTATTTTTTTTTCTGTTGCTGAGCACCATAACTTTTGCTTTTATTTCCTTACATTTGTTTCAACCTGGGGAGGGTTTCTGTCATGAAACTAAGGGTTTCTGTCATGAAACTAAGAATATTAACTGGACAGATTTTAAAACAATTCTATATTTCATGTGCCAAATCCCCTCTCAACTCCACTCATATAAATCCACAAAATCCCACTGAAGTTCATACCATTCACCAGGGTGCAAAGGAGAGCAGAATTTGGCTCTGTGGATTTACAGCAAATAAAATATGAAATGTACACTGAAATATGTTGCAGCCATTTCTCATTCCG
Organism: Pelochelys cantorii; assembly: GCA_032595735.1. NCBI lineage: Eukaryota > Metazoa > Chordata > Testudines > Trionychidae > Pelochelys > Pelochelys cantorii. The sequence goes on from CM064327.1 coordinate 238,886,506, forward strand.
TCATGCAGCTGATAAATGCCTAATCTCCAGGTCAGCCCTCTATATTTAAATGTGCTCAGCAAGAAGTTTAGCTATCTCCAGCTGAACTATTTCAGTTGAATATCCCTACTTCATTGCTTCTGGTTCCTATTAAATACTGTTCAGATAAGGTCTGTTTGTATTCTGCTAGCTCTTCACACACCTTGCTTCTGCTCATGTTAAAAGGTTCTGTTTTGGACTAAAATAAAAGTCTGCTGGAAAAAAGTATATGCTTTAGCAATGAAATTCTAAACAACTTTAAGACTGGAAGGATAGCAAATTATTTCTCTTAATGCATGTGTTACTCTCATTAACTCTACTGAGAAACCTGAGTTTTCCCATGGAGTTTGATAGAGTGCAAGATTAAGGCCAAGATGAGGAGGCTACATCATTCTCCAGTGGTAGAGGAGTAACATAGCACCCACTTTTACTTGTAGATCTCCTCAGGTTACTACATGCTCTGTTATGTGGTTGCTCCCTCTTTAGAAGCTGTATTCTCTTCTTTTTTGGTTTTAAATGTGTTGCAACTTCTAGAGCCTCCCTGTTATATGACTAACTGCCTTAGGCCTCCACACAGATCCATGCAGGGCTCCACTTTTCAGGGGTCCTGCAGATAAGCTCAGGTTTGCCCTGAAAAGAGCTCCATCCTTGATTTCTTTTCTGTGGCCCTGTTTGACTCCAATTTCCACTTTTGATTTCCACAGTTGATTTCCACATGACTTGCCTCCACTGATCCCTGCTGAGAAAGTTGAAACAGGAATTGTTCTACCTCCTGGCTCTCCAGTCCCTGGGCATGTTGGCTCCACTGGAGTTCCAGAAACAGGGGAGAGAAACATTTATCACCGGGAAAATTATAGAGAGGGTGGGACTTCGATGGAATGCTTTACCATTGTGACCTAATAAGTTTCAGATTGCTGATCCCAGACAAGATCTAAAGACCAAATAAGTAGGTGCTGCTAGAAACTACTGAGCAACAGTGAGAACATTTCTGCAAAACTATTTCAGGATCCTGTCTCATCCAATTGAAGTTTGCTTGGCATCCTGGTAATAAATATGCACACACTAAGGGGTTAACCCAATAGTGTACATGCAAAGTATAGTTTCATGTATATGTCTATGGGGAAAATGCATATATTGGCTGAACTTCTCCAGTCCAGCACCCTCAGGACCTGATCAGTGCTGAACGAGAGAATTTGCCAAACCATGAGAGATCAGTATTGTAGTGAGTGGGCCTCTATTTTCATGTCACCAATAACTGGAACAGTGCTTGCAATGCTGCTTAATAATGTACATCTGTACTAATATACCCTATAAAAGCCTACATTCGTCAAAGCGTATCAGCTGTCTTCATAACAAAGCATTAGTGGTGTTACACAATTTTACTTTATTGGCACAAGGAAATAAGTAGATGGAGTATAAAAAACTTACTTACACTTAGCAGCAGTACCAGCACTTCCACTGATTGTTGGTCTCTTGGGTCATGTCTTCACTCACTGCGATGGAGGTCAACCTTCTGGTGTTTGATTTAGCAAGTCTAGTTAAGACCCATAAATTGACCACTGAGGGCAGCTCTGGATGACACCTGTACTCCTCGCAGTCATGAGTAGGTGAAACCGACGGGAGCATTTTCTCCCATTGGCCTCCCCAATGGGGACAGCACCAAACTCAGCTTAAGGTAAGCTGACTCCAGCTACAAATTTTACATAGCTGGAGTTGCGTACTTTAAGCCGACTTCCAGGTCTAGTGTAGACCTCCTGGCCTTAGCAGACATTTAGGGTAATTTAGAGCTAAATAACAGCACAAAACACTGACAGCCGAGACTGGCAGCTGTACACAAACTTTACAGGACCATGGGGAAACTTGGCCATACCCACAATAAGCAGATAACCAACTAAAATCATGCTGGACCACAGATGTTGCCAGACCAGAGAGTGCCAGACTAGAGAAGTTCAACCTGTAGAAATAAATACATCAAAGTATGCAGTACATCCCTGTTCTCTGTATGTAACAAATTAGTGATTAAAAATAAAATAAAATAATTGTGAAAAGCCTACCTCAAGAATGTTGTATGCCCTACTTATCCCTAGCAGTATTAATGGGATAAATCTGGCACCTAATTTATCTCACCACAAGATATTCACATACAAACTGTTGCCTTCATTGTGTCTTGGAATTAATTCTAAGATATTTCAGTTGATTGCTTCTAGGTTTTACCTGTATTTTTCTAGTTGCCAGGTCAGTGGCTATTTTACAGCTTTTTATCTAGTACTACATAACTCTCACTCTGTTTACATGAATAGCAGGTGGTAGCAAAATCAGAATCAATACTATAGAGATATACTGTACCTGTATTACAGAGGTTACTGCAGTTGGAAAATAGCTGATGAAGACTGGAGGTAATGAGCTGAAACATCCTGAGAGTAATTCCTTGCAGCACTAAAGACAATGATATAACTTCACCTGACATGGGTAATCCTCAGTAGACTGAGGAAGTATAATTTTTCTGGAAGGGAGTTTTGTGGTCCACTGAGAGTTTGAGTGAGATATGGGATATATCTTACAAGTGAAGAATGGCTCATAACTCAGGAGAGATGGAACCTAAACGGAGTCACAAAGGTCATTCTTATTTTATCACAGGAGGAATTATGCCTTGTATATCACACATACCTTTCATGCATTTGGTTAAAGAGACAACACTTATTGTAACATATTGCTACCATTTTTATTAGGATGCTTTTCTTTTCTAGTTTTCTTTTGCTAAGTGTTTTTGAAACATACATACACGGAACATTTGCCTCCTGCTAGGGAAGCACAGCTCCTCTTTGCCGCGGCAGATACATTGTGTGAAATGTACAGGGAGGTTATTTTGTTAAGTATTGAGCAATCAGCTGGGCTTTTTTAAAAAGTATTTTTTGTCCTCCTTGGAACGGCTTTTTCTTTCTATTTTTTTCCAACCACAGAGCAGAGACTGGAAGGGCCAATACAGCAATCAGAAGAGTTTGCCAATCTGTCAGTCTTCTGTCTAGTGTCCAGTATGCTGTGCAGTTTCAGTATGCCTGCAGGAGAGATTTTTGTGTGTATTTTCTCACATTAATTTTTCAGTCCTAAGAACACACCATTTGCCGCCTAACACCCATTCAGATCTCTGCATATCACAGTGTAGTGGAAATACCACTTTCCCCGGCTATTTCTTTTCAATGTTTTATTTGTAGTGTGCCACTTCCGGCAATCTCTGCTCAGTTTTCAGTTAGTTCTTGTAATGAGTGGGAGTATTCCTCAGGTAAGAGCTGAGAACAAACTGTAAGAGCCACCAGGCTTGATTTGCTATTGTATACACTGGGCCTGATTCCCCTTCTCACATAAACTGATATAAAGCCACTATAAAGCTTTAGGGGGTCATACCAGCATGGGACTGTGGAAGCAGGAGAGAATTGGGCCCAGACAGTTTATTTCTAACTCAGCACACAGTAGCACTTTCATTTGTGTCTTTACTGTTAAGATTTTTTTAATATAGCAATTTATCAAAATGGTTCTAATTTCAAAGTCTGTGCAATGAGCTGAATTCTGTGTAATCCCCATTGAAAGGCATTATTTAAATTGGCATTGGATTTGGTTCAGTGTCTGAAGCTATGCAGAGCCAATGAGATGCTTCTTGTTGTATGAGGCAGCTTTGTCTCTGTTTTTCACTTAAAATGGGATTCTGTGCTATGTAAAAACATGGACACTTGGGGAACTTATAGGGCCTCATTCTGATCTCTCGTCAATGTCAATCACAAGTAACTTGACTGAAGTCAACAGAGTTACACCAGAGTCTCAACGTGATGGGGAGTAAACCAGAATCATACGCTAGGCATTCATTTGGGATAACCTTGAAGATTTTTGACTTTTCATAATTTGTCCAGTTTTGTATTTGTTACATCAGAAAGGTGCTTTACTCTAACAGGTGATCTGTCATTATGGAACCAGTATGCCATGAATATAGGAATTAACAGAGTAGTGACGGGAGTAAATTTATTCTCCTATCCGGTATGTATGTGGGTTTCTCTGTACTGATCTTAAAAATGTTTTTATTTTAATGAGATTGCCACTAGTAAAGTCCCTTGTCTTGTGTTGTATTATAGCGAATGTGCTATGTGGCCAAAAATGGCATTAAAATAGTGAGACAGAGCATGGTTGAATTACAGGCAGTGTATTCTAATAAATTCCTGTTGGATGCAGAGTATGCACCTCTGGGCCAATCTGTATAAAGACTGGATGCTGGAAATCTAGGGGAAATAACATGAGCAATTGATCGGTGGTGTTGAAGGGGCAGGCAGGGAAGGGGCATCATTTATCTTATTTATACCTATAGTGGTAACCAAAAAATTGATATTCTGATTTTAAACTCATTCTGGTAACAGATATAAATGATTTCAGTGCTTTTTAATGCAACATGTTTGCTGATTAATAAACTACAAATCCTATTATTTCTTGACTCAAAAATAAAGAGGGTAACATGTGACTTTGAATTGCTACATTTGCCTTTTTTTCTGCTTAACTCAGTCCTGCCTCTGATTTTTCTCTAGCTTTTAAATTTGGGGATTTTAATTGGCAAAAAGGTGAGAGGTGGTTGTTGAGAGGTTCTGTTATAAACTGGAAATGTACAGTAATCTAATGATGTTGTGGGTGAGTTTACTGTTGTGCACTTGTCATAAACAGTAATCTGTTTGATTGTGATGGGCAAATCTTGAAGTTTTTATTCAGGCAAAACTCCCAGTGAAGCCAATCAATGTAGTGCTGAATTAAATGGTGACATTTGTATTGAGCTGCTTAGAACACTGTTTCAGTGTGTTAGAGTGTGAGGTCAGTTTGCAATCCGTCTGAGGGTCATGTGCGTAATATTTCAGTAAGTATCCTTGAGGCAGTGTGATGAAGGAATTGAATAAGAAGGTGACATTCAAAACAAGGCTATAGGAAGAGGATACAATCACAGTACTCAAGAAGACCAGGGGTGAAATCTTGGCCCCCTGCTGTCTGAAGTCAATGGCAAAACTCTCATCGATTCAGCGGAGCCACCATCTCTCCTGATGGCTTTATGAGAGTGCATTTAGTGAACACTTGAAAACTAAAAGATTGAGATATTGCCATTTAAAAAGCAACATCAATGGTTATTCATCATTAACTGCCTGGTTTCCGTTCATGGCTTGTGGGTCTGATCAATAAAGCATAATCATCTCCTCCATTTATAAGGTGATACTTGTTTTCACACTATGGAGAGCACTATTGAAAGACCATTTCAAGAGGACATAGACATATGTGTCAAGATCAATTCAGGGTTTAAATTGTTTATAATGGGTTTTTTAATATCAATGCAGCTGTCTTTGAAAGAGATGATGATAAAAAGGTAACTGACTGTGTAACAGGCTACAATTTTGCTTTTGTATTTGAAAGGAACATTGTCAACTTGAAATCTAGTCAATGAGATTTAAAGTAGTGTCAGGCACTGCACTTGCCCTGAATCTACCTGCCAAATTCTGTGATTTCATAACTACATTATCTTATTTTTTTTAATGTTTCTCTCTGTCTCTTGTTGCTGTGTAAAAGATCCAAATGAAGAAAAAGGAAAAGCAGAATAACTATTGAGGGAACAAGAATGAAAATGGCCATACACAAATTGAAGTCAAATACAGAAAGCATCCAAACAGAATATTTTTTCTCTATTCTGTGTTTGTTATAGCACAAGTTATTGGGCTACATGCAGAATTTGCTGGGTGAAATTCTATAGGTCTGTTTTATGCAGAACTGGATTATCAGAATAGTCTCTTCTGCCCTTAAAATCTCTGTCTTTTGAGTTATTTATCTCAGTATCAGGTAAAATAAATTTTTGGACAGCAAAATGATTATTAACATAATATTGTCCCTTAAGCTGTGATATTTAACACACATGGAAATATTAATATTAGTAATGAAGCAATCTTGATAGTGCAAGTGTTGGAATGTTTCGTGGCTGCAAGTCCCAAATGGTCAGCATATACTAAGGGTGAGCAATAAACGGCACACAGGCTGGATGTGGTTCAACAGGGCTAGCCCCTTGCAGGCTGCCGGTGCTTTGTTTACCTGTGAGTCCACAGATCTGGCCACCCCCAGACAGACTGCAGGCCATGGGGTGGATGCTGGAAGCCACAGCCATCCCATGAGCCTTGCTTCCCACCCCACCCCCCCAGTCAAGCTGCAGGCCAGAGCCAGCCCATATGGTCCCAACCTCCTGGGAGGAGCCGCCAACCATGCAGGAGGAGCTGCCAGCCAGAGACCATAGCCCCAGCTTCCTTTTTCATCTGACCCAGTATGGTCATTCTTATGTTCATAGCAGTGTCGCCCTCGCTGCCCCTGGCAGCCCCCAGTAACCCAACCCAACCTTCCAGACCCCTGCCCTGGGACTCCTGCCCTGAGTCCTGCACCTCCCATTCTCTGCCCTCACTCTTGCACGCCCACCCTCTGCCTGAACTCCTCCTCTCCCCCCCCCCACAACCAACCCCTGCTCTGGGCCTCCTCTCTCCCATCCCCCTGCCCTATACCATCATGTAAATAAAGCATGTACATTTTCCCTTTCATTTACAAAAACAAACCCCAAATATTACTACAGTTAAGGACCTGAGCAATGCCGGGCACATCTGTTAGTAGGTAACTAAAGTGCCAGTGGCCTGCCAGGTGCTAACCCTGTTGAACTGCATCTGGCCCGTGAGCTACATATTGCCCACTCCTGATATATACAATATCACATTCTGATTGCAGAGCCACATTCTGCTAGTTATATCATCTGTGTTTCACTTCAAACATGTTTTATTATGGTACTTTAAAAAGGGGAATGAAACATTTTATCATATTTTTCCTGCCAAAACTCTTTCAACCTCCTTCTCCCCTTCAAGAACTGTTATCATCCGTCTTTTACTTTATATCACTGCATTATCTTCACCAGTTGGCGGGAAAATGAATGGACTTACAGTATTCCATAGACTGACAGCAAATCATAGCATGGATGTTCCCTTCAGAATGACAGTTACACTCTAGAAGGCATATGACTAAATAACTCATTGCGGAAAAACTCCTTTTCACAGACAGTTGTTAAATTGGAGGTATCACAAAAATGGAATATAAGAATTATCTTCTATTCCATGGTCATTTTTCTTTGGTTAAGGAGATCTCCCTCTCTTTTGCCTTCTGTACGTAGCAAATGTAAAAGGGAAGCAGACCTGTTTTAGATAGCACAACCGAGCCCGCTAGTGTCATTATAATTTATGGTCACTCAGTGTTTGTATTATAAGCCCTGTTTTCCAGGTGTGCCAGGAAAATTCATCAAGGTCAGGGTGCAGCATACAATTCATTCTTATTCTTGGGAGAAATGGTCTTTTTCTTTTTTTACAGTTTTGGGATCATGCAAGTTCATTTTAAAAATTTAACAATTTCAAATGATTTTTGTTGCTGCTGACTTTTGTCACTGCTAGAATCCAGTCTGAGTTTGAAACTGGGTTTTGCTCAGGTGTCTAATGTGAAATAATAATGCTTCTGGATGTATTGGAAACAATACATTAAAATGACAGGTTCATTTTACTTAGAAAAGCACCTACTATGTAATAAGCAAAATGTAATAATTTGACTGCACAGACTTAGAACCAAAGCCCCAGTGGCCTGCTCAGCCCCATAGATTTTAATGAATATGTTAGAGCCTTTGCACTCTTCTCACATCAATGAGCCAACCCTAAAAGACTGTCAGAAATTCTCTGATGTACAGAAAAGTTATGGATGATTATTAGATGCTCTTTCTTCACCTGCTTATAAATGAGATACATGCAACAGTAGTTCCTGGTGAAAACAATGCTCATCTAAAAAAATCACGGTAGTACAGATATGACTAGCTCTGGACCGTTTTAAAGACAGTCTCGTTAAAACAAGGGTTTAGTGATTTTTTTTAAAAATCCATGTAAATCTATTTATATATGTGTGCCTATCCAGGTATGCATCCATGATTTACATTCACAAGAAATACATACACTAAGGATGTGTCTACACTTGTCATTTAAAGCACAAAAAGTCTACACACGAGGTGTGGTTGACATAGTTCTGTCCGTTGGATGGTTTTTCACACCCCTGATTAACAATGTTGAATCTAGCCCTCTGAATGAGTGAAATGCTTTACATTGATAGATCTGCTGCATATTTGAATGAATTTGTCTGTGAGCAAGTGAGTCTGCTTGTTTGTTCAAGAACTCCTCCTAAACGGTAAGAGCTAGGATCACCAAATTGGATATGCAGCTTCCTCTTGTCATAACTTAAATCAAGGTAAGGGTTTGGTTGTGCCAGGGCAATGAATGTGGCTGGAATGCAATTGTTTTTCATAACACAGAAAGGCTGCTCGCAGGGACAGTTGTACTGTTTAATGAACACAGCAGGCAGCAAGGGCAAGAGATGGGACAGCTATAACTCTATTGGGGCACCACAGGCTATGGGTGGAGGTAAGCTTTCTTACTGCTCCCTGGCCAGCGCAGCCCCCACAGTGGCCAGCACGGGGATCTGACCCCTGGTCAGTGTGTTTCCCCCACCATGGCCAGCCCTGGTGAGCCACCAACTGAGCAGTGCAGCCCCCCACCCCAACTCTGAGTCCTGTATACACACCCCACACACAGCCCACTGCCCTAAGCCCCTCCTCACCCACAACTATGATGCCAGCAGTCCTCATACCTCTAGCCCCCTGTCCTGAAGGACCCAGGCTAGTAAAGTGTATAAAAGGAAATGCATTCACAAATAACAGTGCGCACAACCAGTAAGAGTTAGGGACACATGCAGGTAGGTAGTTCTGTCAAGAAAATGTAGCAGTCCAAACACCAAATCTATTCGCTTTTCCTTTACAATGGTACTGAGTATATAGAAACATATTTTCCATTCATCCATTTGTATTTACATGCATACGCATATACAGAATACATGACGTAGTATGGCATAAATATTTTATTGGGGCACATTTGGGATATAACTTATTCATTGCTTCACAGGTAATTAATATACCAGGTCCATCCCATATTCGTGTCAATCAAACCTTTATACCACACCACATTATCATATATTTTTTGTCTTTGGGATCCCTAAGGATCCCAAAGCCCTTCCTAAACTATGGACCTGATTCAGTATGGGTTTTGATTGCAAGACTCTCACTGAAGTAAATGGAAGTTCCATGCATAGAAATGTTATAGAATCAGATGCTAAAGCACCACTGAGATGCAGATGCTTCTGGGGTGGAAGTGTGGAAGGTAACAAAATAAATAGGTTCTAGCACTATAGAAAGGGAAAATATTCTGCCAAAATACTGGAATAAAAAAGACAAACTCATCAAAATAGCCATGTGATCATTGGTATTCACACAGGGCACATCTACACAGCAGAGATAGTCAAATTAAGCTACGTAACTTGAGCTATGTCAATTGCATAGCTGAAGTCAAAATAGCTTAATTCGGCTTTTGGCGCTGTCTATGCAGCAGGAAGTCAAAGGAAGAACACTCTTCCTTTGACTTCCCTTACTCCTCATTAAATGAAGGTTACAGGAGTTGGAGTAAGAAGTCCTCCAGCTCGCCTTTATTTCAAAATAATTGCTTGCTGTGTAGACGCACTCCTTTTTATTTAAGAATAATGTCAGTTATTCCAAAATAACTCTGTTGTGTAGACATGGCCACAGTGACAGAGGTTTTGTTGTTTAGGTCTCATCTGAAAAATCTGCTCACAGATTTAGAGGAAGGAAATAAAGTAAGAGACCTTCTAAGGTCTCTTCCTGCTCTGTGGTTCTATGATTCTATATAAGCACAGCCGATATATCCTGTTAAACAAAAATACGTAAAGAGTCATAGGAATTAACAAACAGGTCTTTTGTGACGTGTGTAACAAGCAAAAAGTCAATGAAATAGGAAACAGTGTGCAGTTCTAAGTGAAGAACCATTTTATTTCCCTATGGTAGCTGCACTCCTAAAAACGATTTTCTTTCTAGTTTCAGCACTGACAGAATAGGAGGAAATTTTATGGTGTTAACAAGGAGAAAAATATCTTTGCCATATATTTACACACACACATACAGCCCCCCAGCAAAGGCAGAAGGAAAAGGCAAGGCATTCCTACACTATCCTTTTGTCTGTTTTGGTGTGGTTTGGTAAACTGATCTAAGGTAAGCTTCATGTTTGCCAAATGAGAAGTGTGTAAACTTAGTCTATCCAAGTTTACCCTCAGCTACCCTGCTGCTTTTGACCAACACATCTTTTCAAATAATTATTTTACTGACCCTATCTATTGAAAGCTCAATCAGGGTGAAGCCAGGTGATAGTTTATTGAGTAAGTCCTAAGAAGGGGAATAGAAAACAATTTGAAAGATTTTGATAATAGTGTTGCAGCTGGTGAAAACTTGTATAGCACCAACTTATTGCTGATTTTTCCAATTAGAATAACAAATTCCCTTAAGAAGTATTATCAAATGGTCTATGGGTGTGACTCAAAACCTACTGATGGATGTTTATCCATTGACTTTAGTGGGTTTTAGATCAGTCTTTGTGTGTATTATATTCAGAGGCAGGTTACACAATGGCAAGTTCATACGATACAAATTTTCACCATTAAAATTGTGCTCAGTGTCATAGGTTTACAAATAGTTTGTGGAGGAGGAATTTTTGCTTCAAAATTTAAACTAGGAAAATCTGTTGTTGGGTTTTTTATTTGAGGGTTTTGTTTTGTTTTGGGTTTTTTTGGTCTTTCGGGGGGGTTTTTTGGTGAAGCCTGAAGGCTGAAAATTAAAGGCAATAAAGCAAAGTTCATATACAGTAAAACCTTTAGCATTAATTGCTCTGAATGTTTGTGAGTACCCAAAACCCTGACATAAAAGCTTTAATTTCTATGCAAAGTAGATAGGATGATTGAGTTATAATTAAAATGGTAATTATACCCTTAATGCTCGGTATTTGACTTTTCAAAAAATGTTATGCTCCAAGAAAAGCTATTTAAAGATCAGAGGAAAAATCTGTGAAAATAAATGTATTCAAGACATTCCAAATCTTTTAAAATCCAGTTATTGATTTTTACGTGCTTTCATGTGTAGTCTGAAACATTTTCCTCATTTATTTTGGTCGATGAAAATAACAAAAAATCATTGGAATGTGAAAAGCTTAAACAAACGCAATATTATCAAAGTGGATATTTAACTTGAAAAATATTTTAAATGTGTTTTTGGGGGTGGAAATATTCACAGTATGATGACGAAAAATCTCAACCAGACATGGACAAAGAAGAACCAGTTGGAATCCAGCAACCTTTGGTTCCTCCCTCACTGGCTCAGGATGTGTCACTCTCCATTCTGCATGCTGCAAATGTGGCATTTCCTTTGATCCCATATTGACTGTTTAGAATTAAAAAAAGTACCTAAAGCTATACATCAAATGTCAGATGTGGCAGCCTAGTGGAACCATATCAATATTTCATATTATATGGCTTGCTGAGAGGCTTTACAAATGTTGGCCATGCCAAAAATGACACCCAGTGTGCTTTGCACTCACTCAACCATGAGGTCTTCCCAGAGCTGCAGTAAATGAATCATGAATATTTGGTAAGACATGATTATATATATAACCAGTAGCTCTGTGGCACCTTAGAGACTAACAAAAATATAGAGTATTATGAACTTTCATGGGTAAAACCCACTTCATCAAGTGATGACCGAAGCTCATGATATTATAAATTTTTGTTAGTCTCTAAGGTGTCAAAGGACTACTTGTTATTTTTAAACTTACAGATTAACATGCCTACCCCTCTGAGACCATTATATATAATGCAAACCAGGGTCTGAATGAGGTCTTCCCTGCCATCTATTGATTAACTGAAGGGAAAGACCACAGGAGCAGACCGTTATATTTGCATGACCAGCCTACTTTGCCTAAGTGAGCAGCAAACTTTACCAAATAAATCAATTGTGGCTGCTTTGAGTTAAAATTCACTTTTAGCCTTGAATGCTGGGGCTATGAACTGTTGTTACATTTACTGTGTAGCTGAAGGACAACAGAACTGTACTTACCATACCCTGATTGAGGAGGTCACCCTAAATTTAACCTCACTCTCTAAGCATAGAGTAGTGATTCCAAATCTAAGTAAAAGTCAGAGAGGATGGGGTGGGGGGCAGAGGCCTGGATGCTAGTTTATGATACCAGAGTTGATCAAACTCTACACTGAGTCCTTGTTTCTTCTCAGTGGTTACAAGAGCTGGACTCACAGAGGAGCAGGTCTAGGGAGTTAGTGGGGACAGCAATGCACTGCAGTGAAAGGTGATGCACAGGATATGGCAATAGAGAGGTTTCCTCACTACACTCAGAGCTGAAATCAGTAAGGGTATGTCTACACTGCATTCCTCTTTCTAGAGAGGAATGCAAATGCAGCTGAGCGAAATTGCAGATGAAGCGCAAATTTACAAATCTCACACTTCATTTGCATAATGGCGTCCAGGCGCTTTTTCGAAATACCCTATTTCAGGAAAAAAAACGCCATCTAGACGGGGTTATTTTGAAAAAAAATGCTTCTTTCAAAATAACCCTTACTCCTTAAAAAATGAGGTTTAAGGGTTATTTCAAAAGAAGGGGGTTTTTTTCGAAATAACCCCGTCTAGATGGCATTGGGTTTTTTTCAAAATAGGGTATTTCAAAAAAGCGCCAGGATGCCATTATGCAAATGAAGTGTGGGAAATTCAAATCCACACTTCATTTGCAATTTTGCTCAGCTGCATTTGCATTCCTCTCTCAAAAGAGGAATGCAATGTAGACATACCCTAAGATCTTGACTAAGTGGTGGAATCTCAGAACATGGCATTGTAGTTAGAGACAGAACAGTAGCAGGTAATGGCAGAGAGTGATAAACAGCTGCAAAGATGGCAAACACTGGTGAGCAGAGAAAGCAGCAGCAGCATTGCTCACTACACCCTTCAGGAGTGGGAGGTGAGCCGACATGAACTCACCCCTGAATTCTGGGATTTCACTGACTTTTGACAACCAACTGTGAGGGGCATACAGTGAAGGAAAAGGGGAGTGGTTTGTTAAGGAGGCATTCATCTGTCAGACTTCCATACCACAAGGTGAGACTCTGAGGTAATGGACACTGCCCAAGATACTATGGGGTAGGTCTCTTGTTGCTGCCAATACCACCTGGCAGACTGGCTTCATGTACACAAGGCTTACTTTTCCATAGAATATTTCCTGGAGTCTCCGCACCCTTCTCTCCCTCCCTCCCATCATGCTATAAAAACTCTAGAGGTTGAAATGATTCACCAGAGCTCCACTCTGGAGATCTCTGCCTGAATTTAAGCGCTGAATGTACACATACATAGACAGGGAGAGAGAGTCTGTAGCACAATCAAATAACAAGCATGTTCTATTCATTGCATGTACACACCATTGCCTGTGCAACTAATATGTTCAAAACTGGATTAGGAGAGCCTTTAATCACACTGAAGTTCGCACTGTGATCTTTCCAATTGTTCAAGTGAGCATTTTTCTGAGCAAGGTAGAAACAAGGCATAACAAACTATGCAATCAATAAAGTTGTGCAGGTATCTAAGATCTTCTGTGCCTTCTCATTGTGCAGCATTCCTAGTGAAAAAGGTCTGTTATCAATCCCTTTACCTAGGACACATTTTCTATAGTCAGTAGTTCATCACTCCATGCCTTTTGTAATTTGCATGAACATCAGAAATCTCTCCTCACTTCAAGGCTGTCATGTCAGAGAAATTCTTGTTGGTGGGGGAGGACACACAGTTGTATCAGGATTTACAATATTGCATGTGATTATATTCTATCCCCAAAGTGGGGGATGAAGAAAAATATGGTGAGTGTAGACCTATGAAAAATAGGAAACAGGGGGAAACTCCCCACTTGTCCCACAGTGAATGATTATGGCATTGGCTCATCCCTCAGCAAAGAGCACTGCAGAGAAGTCTTATATTGTGGTAGTAATATACATTATTTCTATAAAATATTCTACAGCACATTTCTGTAACTTGCAAAAAGACAGAGGCACCATGAAGTTCATTATTGACAGTCTATGTTACATGGAAAGTGTCTGATTCTGTGGTGATAGATGGCAGTGCTAAACCCAAACCAGTGAGATACTAAAGCGTATCTAATGTCCCTCCTTTTTCATTCTCTATTTTGGCCTAATCTTCTGTCCATTGACATCAATGAAAAAATCCCATTCATTTCAATGGGCTTTGGGTCAAGCCCTAACTTAGTATTTTGCAAAACTCACCTATTTGAAACAAGTCTCCTGACCATTATTGTGAGTTAGCCAAATGCTATAGAATATGTTGTGACTATCTGAATGAGATGGGTCCTAACACCCACTGCCCTGCAGCCCACATCTGCATGGTGGAGGAGGGACAGAAAACAAAGCCATGGAAGAGTCACTCCCTTCCTTCCTCCTCCTCAACCCCAGTGTTCCCTCTAAGATTCTCCATCCATGAGTGGAGTAAGATTTGTCTTGTGCACCAATATTGAGGTCATATGTGCTTGTTCGGTTGTGTGCCACCATGGCATCCAAGTTATAAACCCCTCCCTTTTCCCCTCTGCTGCCATGTCTCCCACCCTACCCTCACCCCATCTGCTCCCCTGGTGCCGGCTGCTTCTCCCCACCCCCCACCCTCCTCTGCTGTCGTGGCTCCTGCCCTTCTCATTCCACTCAGCCATCCTGGGACTTGCTCCCCCTCCCCATCCTCTCTGACCCCTGCACCTGCCCTTCCCTTCCCCCCCCTGTGCCCACCTCACCTCCAGCTCCCCTCCCCATTCCCTCTCCTAACACCTCCTTCTAACCTGCCCTGCCTCTCTCCTCTGCCCTCTGGTGTCTGTCCCTCCCCTTCACTTCCCTCCCCATGTCTGCCCTTCTGCTTCACCTCCACAAACCCCCTGGCACCTTCTCTTACTGCCTCTGCCCTCCCAACACCTGCCACTCTTGCCCTCTTCTTCCCTGGTGCCCACCTCATCACCACCCTCTGCCCTTGTTCCCCTCACGCCCCTCTGCGCCCACACATGACTTGCTCCATCCCCTGCCTTCCTCATGCCCACCCCTCCTTTCAACCCCTCTTCTCCCAGGACCCACTCCTCCCCTCTCCTCTTCCTCCCTCTTGCCCTCATTTCCCCTACCCTCTCCCAGCATCACCCTGTCCCCTCCCTTTTCCCACCTCCACTGACACCTTCCCATCCCCCCTCTCCTCCTCTCCTCCTGCCCTTTCCCCTCATTGTCTCCTCTTGGCCCCCTGGCATTTGTCTCTTCTCCACCCTACCCCTTGGTGCCTTCCCCTTTCTTTTCCTGCCCTGGCCCTCTTCTCTGCCCTCAGCACAAGCCACTTCCTCTCCTCACCCCCATCTTCCCCTTAGCTCTACCCTTCCCTTTCCCTCACTTTCTGTCTTCCTGACACCAGCACCCCTCAATCTCCTCTAGCCCACACAGGCACTCGCCTTAAGGGAACTATGCTCCCCATCACTGTGTGTCCTGGCATATGTATGGCCCAGGTTTCTGTCTCTCTCTGCTAACAGAGGGTGAACTGCAGTCAATGGGAGCCATGAGGCTCTGTGGTTGCGGAGCCGGCAAGTAAACAAACAGCCCTGTAGCAGCTTTCTCAGAGTGGGTCTCAGACTACTTTGAGAAACACTGGACTAGAGAGAGGGATAAAGAATGGGAGCCTAATCAAGGAAAAATAAAGATGCTGAGAGCAGGAGACACCGCCCAGGTAACAAAGATGTAGCACACTAGGGGGAGATAGAAAGACAGAATGGGAAAGTTCTGGAAGGTGTGGGGGGATTAGTCCCTGACTTTTATTTTCTTCATTTTTCATGCAACATTGTGCAGAAATATTTGTAAAGTATTCACGTCTTTTGAACTGAATCTATTTAAATTTATCCCATTCTTTGTTTAATGTGTTTTTTCACAGTCTGTCTTCCTTCCTTAATCGAGAGCTGATGTTTGCATTTGCCCTGCAGTATGTTCTGAATGACTGATTTTTAGTCATTGAGATTTTTAGAAATAGTCCTAGTTAGCAAAAGATATGTTGTAGATGTACATCAATGCCAGTTGGCCAGAAAAAAAAAGTCTTGGTAGGCATCATTGATAGCCATTAGCTATTCTGAATATCCACAGATGCAAATTGAAATTAAATGCAGCAGCACATTTATATAAAAGCTTTGCATAAAAAATTTCACTTGTGAAATAAAGGAAGCTTCCAATTTAAAGAACATTAAGGACCTGATGCCCTGTCCACTGAAGCCACATCTCCATTTACAAGAGGATAGATGCTCCGGTGATCAATCTTCCAGGGCTCAATTTAGCGGGTCTAGTAAAGACCCACTCAGTTGAACACAGTGGGCACCCCCTGTCCGTACCAGAACTTCTCGCTGTCACGAGGAGTAAGGAAAGTCAACACGAGTGTTTCTCCCATTGACCTCCCACTGAGAAGATGGCGTCAAGCTTGGCTTAAGGTAATTACATAACTGCGTACCTTAAGCCAACTCTCCCCCCACAATGTAGACCTGACCTGAGTTCAAGAGGACTCTTTCAATTGACTTCAATAGGCTTTCAATCAGATACTAGGTTATTTATATACCTATATCAATATATGTCACGTTACTACAGTCTGGCAGAAAGGAGGAGATAAAAAAAAACAGAGGAAGAAAAATTCTCCACAATTATTATTCTTGCTGGAATTAAAAACCAATTTCTCCAAAGTATATTGGAATATACATTGAACCTTTCTAGACTGGTATTCTCTGCTCTGGCAACATCTGTTGTCCAGTGTGATTTTAGTTAGTTGGATGTCCACTTACCATGGGTGTGGCCAGGGGTCGCCCGAGGCAGGCTGCGGCAGCTGGTGCCCCAGGCGGAAAGCACGATCGGCGCCCCCGCCTGCATGGCCGTCAATGGCGTGACGTCATCATTGGGCACCCTGGGCGACGGCCAAGTCAGGCTATACTCATGGGCAACCCCTGGATGTGGCCAAATTTCCCACAGTCCCATAAAGTTTGTTTACAGCCACCAGTCCTGGCTCTCAGTGTTTTGTGCTGTTATTTAGCTCTAATTTACCCTTAAATATCTTCTAACGGTGCATCTACACAGCAGCCTTAGCTCGATATAAGCTACGCAATTTGCACTATGCAAATTGCATAGCTTATTTTGAGTGTATTTCAAAATAGCTTATTTTGTAATTTGGTGTTGTCTACGCAGCGCCAAATTTCAAAAGAACTCGCTATTCCAAAATTCCCCTTAACCTTCGTGGAACGAGGGTTACCAGGATGTCGGAATAAGCCACCCATTATTTCAAAATCTATTGCAAAATAACAAGCTGCTTCAATCGACTCAGTATCCAGTATCCCAAAATAGGTCCACGATGCAGACATACCCTAAGAGCTCAGCAAGCAGTGGAAGTATTGGTAATGCGGCTAGGCAAGATTTACCTCCCATGATCTAGCAAATTCTCTGGTTCAGCACCAGTCAGGTCCCGAGGGTGCTGGACTAGAGAGGTTCAGCCTGTATTTTAAAATACTGATAAAGTAGGCTAGATCCTCAGCTCATGTAAACATGTCTTAGTTAATGGAACTTGACCAGTTTACATCAGTTGCAGCTGTAGCTCCCCACATATATTACAGCTTTGCAAAATTGTTGTGAAATGTATCAGTCCAGCAATGAATGAAATGTTCTTTCCATAAAACGTGGAGCATGAACATTATTATTATAATTATCTCATACCAATTTATTGTTTGACATAACATTAAAAAACTCTGCATTTTTAAGTGATTGTTTTGGTTTGTGGTTTTTTTTAAAACTAAACTCCTAATCACATGTTGAGGTGTCTTTCCCCAAAGTATCTGCTAATCTCTGAAGAGGTTTTTTGGGTATATTTTTGTGTATATATTACTATAGCTTTCTAGAAAGAGAAAATAATGCCAATCAGTTGTGCTATGTGGGCTTCATTCTCCATTAATTTATACCTTAGGGGAGTAATCTATAGGGGCATGTCTACAGAGCAGCATTATTTTGGAATAACTGATGTTATTTTGAAATAATAAAATTGCATCTACACAGCAAGCCATTATTTCGAAATAATGTTGAGATGAAGAACTTTGTACTCTGACTCCTGGTAACCCTCATTTCACGAGGGGTAAGCAAAGTCAAAGGAATAGTGTTTTTCCATCAATTTCCTGCTGTGTAGACAGCACCAAAAGCTAAGTTAAGCTATTTCGACTTCAGCTACACAATTGACATCGCTGAAGTTGTGTAGCTTAATTTGACTTTTGCCCTGATGTGTAGACTTACCATAGTAGTGTAAATTAAGGAAGCATTCTATTCCACCTTTGTACTGATAGTCAATGATGACTCAGATCCTATGTTTCTTCCATAATCCACTGGAAGAACAAGTCATTGTTATTATATGATCAAAGGTTGCGCACATTGCTCATCACGGCTACAAGTTGCCCTTTGGCTGCTGACGTTCCAATGTGTGTCCATCATGGTGTTCTGCTGCTGGGAAAGATGTGAACCTTTACTTGGCTTTCTCAAGCTGCTGTTTTGTTTCTGGGGCGTAAGAAACAGTGAAAAGCGCTGTTAAAAGCTGCTTTCATCTCTGCTGTGACGAAGGACAGGACACACACAGAACTTCTTTCCAGGCTGTTAAGCCAATCTAGGAAGCTGAGATTAGTGCACTAGCCTGTTCATTTTGAATCCAGGAGCAAACAAACAGGGATATTGTTTTGAGATCTCATCTTCCCTCACTGTTCAATGATTATTTCTATCTCCAGCTGCATTTATCCTACAAAAGAAATAAGTTTTCATTTTGTTTCTTTGGCAAAGGCTATGGGGAGGCTGCCCACTTTGCACTGAGGCAATGGTCTATGTGTTGAGGGGAGGGTATGAACATGAACTAACTGATCCTCCCAGCTTTCTCTATTTTATAGTTAGGGAAAAGGCAGCAGAGAGATTCAATAGTTTCTCCAAGCAAATGATTAGCACTTAAATCTCATGTGTGTTTCTCTAGACCCCCATGCAGCCATATAGCTAAAATGTAGCATTCTAGTGTTTGTATAAGAATATATTAATATGCCTTATTCAATGCAGTGTACCCTGCCAACTACCCTTTCTGACTAGCAGGAATGGCCCAGTGCCGTTGGTAAAGATGCATCAAGCAGGCTGCCTGTGTCTGTTATTGTTGTCAAGGCAGAAACAGATCAGAACAGTCTTTGTGGCTGATTATGGTCACCATATGTTATAAGGCTTGTTGATGTTACTGATTTTTGTGGTTTGTAATTACAAACAGTTTTGTACTTTGTAGCAATAATGTTTTGGTATGGGCGAAGAATGTGTGTGTTAATTAGATAAGTTTGAAGGTCATTTCTAGGTGCAGACGTAACAAGCGGGGGAGGGAGCCACATTCTCAGAGGCACCAGAAGGTCCACATAAACACTCTGGTCATGATGAAAGCAGATTGACAAGTCTGGAGTTAGAACCAAGCTTTCCCAACATGTGAAGATAACAAATCCCATCAAAACTAGAGTAGAGCAACACCCAGAAAAGTTGTCAGCAGATGACAATGAAACAATGAAAACAATCTCCAGATAAACGTATGTTGCAAAGTGACTAATTACAAAATGATGCAGAACAGTCCATAGACTTGCTTGACAAGAGATTCCTCTAAAAAAGGGGGTGTCTTGCATGGTACTTTGAGTTCATCCTTCTAACCAACAGCCTCCAAACATTATAATTGCAACTGATAGAACCCAGCTCTCCCACTTCGGCCCAATCTAACTGGCCATTTGACTGATCTGAGCCACAGACTGGTAACTATAACAACACTGGCAGGGCAGTGTGGATTTTTGAATTATGTTCTCAATAAATGCTGTGTATTGGCTTTTCCCCTGAAAAAAATCCCATGTGCAATGGGACTGACAGACTTTCTAGACTCCTGGACGAAGGTTGGTGGGCATCTATGCGGTCTGAGAGGGAGCAGGGCCTCAGGTGGAAGAGGCGGGGCTGCAGGCAGTAGCCGCAGTGATGGCCACGAGCCCCAGGCTATTTTGAATTGCTAGGTCCCAGGGCAGTATTCTTGCTCTGTGACTTCCCAGAATGCTGTCTGCATTGCAAAACACAAACTGTGCTCATTTTTGTTGTCATTGCTGTGTGAAGAAAGTACTATGGTTATTAATTATTATTTATTAAATGCACCAGATGACCCAGCATCTCTCTGCCAGGGGTTATAATGGTTATTTAAAATCAATTTCATTTCTAAATAGACAAAAAGTAATGGTGCAAGTCAGGCCAGCAATGCTGAGCTTTGGCAAGGGAACTCAGCAGTTTTAATGTTTTGTCAGCTGTAATCTATGAAAGTAAGTGTGATGTTTTTAGATGCTTGTCTGAGCTTTCCTTATATTTACTATCCCCTCTACAGAGCCAAACACCATTCATTTGTAGCATGTAACTACCACTATAATTCTGTTGCAGGATGGAGATAAACAAATTGCATGTGAGGAAGCTAAAAGACACATTTTATACACACACCTTCCCAAGCTGTTCTAACAGGATAAAACACCAAACAACACTCTTGTCCGCTGTTGGTGGACACTTCGCCAACTTGCTACTCACCTGTGAAAATGTACTACCCAGATTAATTACCTAACAAAGACTAGACCTGAGATGTCAGCACGAAAGTGAGGAGAGCTCTGTTGATGAGAAGCAACACAGAAAACACTCTAAAAGTGGTTTGCTCAAGGATTTTGCCTGCACAAGGCTTTTTTTCTGAAGAAAAAAAATCACCTCTCCTGCCACTGTTTATCATTTGCATTGTGGTAGCTCCTCAGAGCCTCAGTCACGGTGCAGGACCCTGTTGTATTAGGCACCATACAAACCACAGAACAATGTTGCTGCCAAGAATGGAATTCTGTCAGTAACTGCAGTGTGGGAAGGGCAAACATAGTTGCCAATGTTTTAAGCACTACGTCTTTCAGACCTATTCTAGAAGCTTCATTTCAGATGACAGTTAAAATGCCAGCGACTGTGTGAGCCTCTTCACAAGTAATGCTTCTGCCATTCTTATCACTAGTGAAGCCTCATCAGTGTTAGCAACAGTGAGCCATTTTTCCCGCCAGCGTAGACACAGCCAGACTGACCTAATACTCCTCTGCACTTCTAATTAGCATTCCTGTTATTTAAACAGTTGGGCTAATGGAAGAGGCTTAGGAAGTGAATAGATGAGAACAAGAAAGAATTTGACTGGGTTATGTGTGCTCTATTGAAGAGTCTGTATGGTTTTGGCATTTCTGTTCCTACAGTGAAATCAAATGATAATGCTGATAGATATATTTAGTTATGAAACTGAAGTAATAACATAAGCAATAGCAACTCCCTAATAAATACAGAAATTGTAAACAGCCAAAAATAAAAACAAGGCAGAATCAAGGCCAAAATCTGCACCGAGTAACTGACATATAAATCCTGCTAAGCCTGGCTCCGGTTACGTGGAGGAGTTAAGTAAAAGAGAACAGGTGTAGCACAACTCCCACTCCCATCCCTGGTATGGAGGGAAGAGCCCTCCCTCACAGCTCCTCTTTCTCATAACTTGGTGTAATGAGAACTCCTCTTCTTGTCTCAATCTTCTTATTGGGTGTAACTGCACAGAATTTGCTCTGTGTATGGCATCTGAAATTCAAGCCTTGTGCCTTGTTCTTCCATTAGATATTAAAGGTAAATTAATTATAGTATAACTAGAAGATTTACCTGGTGTTGCTTGGTTCTTAACTCAATATTTGTTTTTCTCCATTTAAATCATTGCTCTGCGGTGGGGTTGGGGTTGAGGCGTTGAGTGTGTTTACCCCAGCTCTCTCTCACCGCAGCAGCTTAGGGCAGGGTGAGAAGTGCCTCTCCATAGCCACTGCAGCATCAGTGGACACAGCTGGGGGAGGGAGTGTGCCCCTGCTGAGCCATGTTCCCCGCCCCTGCCTGAGGCAGGTTCCAGTTCATCTACCCCCGATGCTTCCCAGCCAGATTGAGGAATGGAGCAAATTCTGCACTTTCTCCTTGCTTCCTGAAAAAGGAGAACAGACAGCAATGTTCCCATATGAATGGGGGGGATTCATTTCACCTCCCCCCCCAAGGGTACCCAGGAGGTGGGATGTTTGGGGCTGGGACAGTTCTGGACTGGGGGGAGGGGCATGCCCCTAGATATCCCCTTTCACCCACCTGGTGATTCTGTCTCTTTTCTGTATGGTTTTATGCATTCCCGTATGCATCGGGAGGAATCTCCCAGCCTACGCACAGCCAAACTTTAAGTTATGGTAAGAGGAAGCTTTATAACAAATTTAGTGGTCCTAGCTCTGACTGTTTAGGAGGAGTTTTTGAACAAACAGATGGACAGACAGACTCACTCACTCACCAACAAACAAATTCTCTTAAACATATATTAGATTGCAAACTAAAGAAAGAACACTGGGAAGCTTTTCAATACAGTGCAAGTTTATTTTTAACAGAGTTTTCTTTTTGATTGTGTGTGGGGGGGGGGATAATAATGGAGATAAATACAGCAGAGCAGACAGTATATAGTCCACAATGGAAAAAACAACGGTGTAAAGTGAACAGTATCCCCATAGTATGAGTACGTGAGTTCATATGAGTACGTGAGGCATTCAAATATCATTGTGAGGAGTACCATATAAAAACAAAGAATGATGGTCAGATAGTATTTTCATTAAAAGATTTTCTATAGCATGGATCTCCAGAGAATTTGAGCCCTTCATATATATAAATAAATTTGAATTCATGTCATTATTATAATCCCCATTTTACAGATGGAGAACTGAGGTATAGAATGATAATGACACTTACTCAAGATCACAAAGGGCTTCTTTGACAAAGCCCAGGAACTGAATCCTGAAATTCTATGTGTTAGTCTTCTGAGGTAAGCATGAGATTGAAAGAGATTAGATAGAAAGATTTTATCTGCTCATTCAGTTCCTGTGAAAAATATCACTGGAAATTATATACAAATACACAAAATCAGTTTGGTGGTTTCAGTCCACGACTTTGCCCAACACACAAACCAGTTCCACAATTTCCAGAATTATTTCTCATGTTGGCAACCTTATTAGAGAAGCTAAAAATTGGAGGGAATGGAGACAGATCTAATATTCTCAGTTCTAAAGGTGGTCTCGCCCTGGTTGGGCAGGGTAGAGTATGGGGCTGTGCAGTATCGTTCACATGTTGAACCTTTTCTACCAATAATAAAGGTCATTTTCCACTAGGCGACCCACGGCCAGTGGGAGCTGTGAGGCTATGTTTACACTGCAGAGTTTTTGTGCAAAACCAGCAGTTTTTGCACAAAAACTCACGGAGTGTCCACACCTCAAGCGCGTTTTTGCACAAGAAAATGTACAGTGAATCGACAGAACAGAGAGGGTTTTGTGGCATAGGTATTCCTCTTTCTACAAGGAATAAGTCCTTTGTGCGCAAGAGCTCTTGCGCAAAAAGGTGTGTGTGGATGGGAAACAGGGCTTTTTTGCACAAAAACAGCCTATTGAAAGAAGCACAGGTGCCTTGGTGGCCATTCTGTTAATGGCAATCAGAGCTTTCTTGTGAGAGAACGTCCATGCAGTCTGGACATGCTCTTGTGCAAGAAGTTTTTGCGGAAGATCTCTAAGTGGCTACGTATGCGGACACTCAGGTAAATTAAGCATCTTGAGCCTGTGGGACGCTTATTGCTCACCCCTGCTCTAATGGAAATTTACCTGGAAAACTACACTTCAGCAAGTTCCAGCCGTCCCAGCTTACATCCTCCTTAAACTTGCATATATTCTGCATTCTCTCTCATGCTCCTTTTCATAAACTTCTAACAGCCTGCACCTTGGCCCTGATCCTGCCAAAGTCCCTGATTCACTGGTGGGACTCCTGTCACTAGGAAGGATGACTCACACAAGTAAGGAATGGCAGCACTGAATCCTAGACCCATAGATAGTCTAACTCTTTCATGCATCTGATCTCATACTATTTATTATTTTTATGAGGACCTAAAGCTATCCTCAACCGAGCATACACTCAGATTTAGGCCTGATTCAGCAGTCCATGTAACTATACTGTAGTCGAGAGCAACCCAGCTTTTGCACTGACCAAGCAGAACATGGTTTGCTCCCAGAGCAATTTGCCCAGACAGTGTAAATCCCACATTTTTTTCCTCTGGTAAAATTGTGCACTGGTGCTGCTGTACCTATAGCTGAACCAGTACTGTTCCCAGTGTAGAAAGTATCTTAGTTGACTTTGAAATCTTTTCAGTGCCAACAGTGCTTAATGTGTGAGGATGGAGGTTCACATGGGGCCATAGATGTGGCCAAAAAAAATTAAGTTAATTAAAATCAAGCTGTGTCATCGAGGGATGCACTTCAAGTACAGTTTAACTCCAGCTGTTGCTCTCAGATATGATAGACACCCCCTGCACATCCCTTTTTCAATCCATTTTAAGCACTGAAAACCACCGTCTGCCCACAAAATGTTGAAAAGACATGTCCATTGGGTTGTTGTAGTAATTGTTACTCTGACCTTCACACCTCCACAATTGTAAAATTTCCTTCCACCAGTAGGATTTATTTTCCTTCCATCAGTGGTTCTCAGACAGCTTCAAATTAACTCTCTTTGGGGGTGGAAGGTGATTTTTTTGTTTTTGGTTTTTTTCTCTTCTCCAAATCTTTTGCTGTGCATTTACTCATGCTGGAAGACAACGTCCTGCTGACACTTAGAGAAGCATCAGTGAGTAAAGTCTGCTGTACAGGCTGCAAAGCCATCTGGACTTTCTGCTGAAAAGGTTGGACATGGATTTAGGCAAGATTTTATCACATCTGAAAAAAAAATCTGCAGACAGTACATCTTCCAAGGTTGCTGTCAGATTTTTTTTTTATTTTGTCAGTTGCAAAACAAACAAAAAAAATGACAAACAGTGGGAAGGCAGTAAGGATGGAGATATAAATCTCTAGAGGAAGCTTTGTCAAAGGTAGTGGAGTATAAACAAAAAATAAATTAGTTTTGGTTTTATCAGAAACTGGACAGACTTCTATTCACATAATAGTTTTTCTGGGATTCTAGAAGCTGCCTAGACAGCATTTTCAAAAAGCTAAACACAGATTCACTCAACACAAGCAGAAGGTTTTTTTCTTTCTACAAACCGCAAAGGGTTAAAAAAGTATACTCTCCGGAAGGAAAATAGAGAGCAGGAGAGACAAGAAGATATATATTCAATGAAAGAAAGCTACAGGAGTTTTGAAATTCGATGCCTCTTTTTTTTTCAGTTGATCAGCATGACACGTTTTACCTATTTTTTCCAGAAAGTTCACCTCTTGTGTCCAAAAGTGTTACGTAGCTTAGCAACGTCTGCTCAGAAAAGAAAAGAAAAGAAAAGAAAAGAAAAGAAAAGAAAAGAAAAGAGGTTTTTTGAAGGGTAGTTTTGTAGTTTGAAGAAAAGATAGAGCAAAGCTGTTCATTAGAAGTAATCCCTTAACAAGGTGTCTTGTGAGCAGAATAGGTGATGGCAAGTTTCTGGATGTAATTTATTGGTGTGCTCTTTAGGTTATGTGCAAGATAGCAACAGTGCTAACATCTAGCAATTGCCTTAAAAACACATACTGATGATAAATTTATGTATTCCAAATGCCAATGTTAAACACTGCATCTGCTGGTAATTCAATTTCCTCTGTACTGTTGCCATTTGAAATCTTGTGAGACTGTTATGTTGATGGAACAGTGGCTATACATTGGGACCTATAAGTGTGACATTAGAGATCCTCAAATGAAATGTGCCAAATTGATATATTAATGTTATACAAAAAAAGTCTTCCTCCAATTTTTGTTGAATTTCTAGAATCTAGTGATCAGAGCACAAACCTAGGAATAGCTGGGTTCTGTTTTCAGTTCTGCCACTGACTTACTGCACTTTGTGCAAGTTACTTAACAACTATGCGCTTGAGCTTACCCATATTAATATGGGAATAATGTAATTGTATTTACCCACGTAACATTGTAAGGTGTCTTCTGAAGCTTAAATAATTTGCTTGCAGAGGCTTATGAAGAAAGTGCAGTATAAATACAAAGCAGTATGGTTTACTATTGCTTATTTATTTATTCATTCATTCATTTATTATTTGTCCTGGTCCTACCAGGAAGCTATATTCATAAATCTACAGCGGGTAAAGCCCATAGCTCCAAACATACTTAGGCATGTAAGTCCCAGTTTTAAACTCCACCGTGATCCACAAAACTCCCTCTCATCTCTAGGTGCCTAAACTCACTCAGGGTACGTCTACACTGCATGGCTATTTCAGGATACCAGAAGCATCCCGAAATAGCTACCCCACGTCTACACAAGCCTTCCATTAATTCAAAATATTTTTCAAAATAACGGGTGCACTATTTTGGCATCCCAGTAACCCTCGTTCCACAAGGGTTAAGGGATGTCTGGAAATAAGGCATTATTTCAAAATTTAGCACTGAGTAGACACACCAAATTTCAAAAATAAGCTATTTCAAAATAGATTTGAAATAAGATAAGCAATTTGTGTAGCACAAATTGCATATCTTATTTCAAGTTCAGGGTGCTGTGTAGGTGGACCTTCAGTGCTTGCATTTTTATGGTAAACTTTTCTTAAATGCCTATGTTTCTGGCTCTGGGTATCTGAGTGCCTAAGCACCAAAGTGACCCACAAGCCAGGGGAACATAGTTGTTTGTCCACCTGCAAGGCCTGATCTGGTAGATGAGCTTGAATGCTACCTCCCAGACTGGGTCCCATTCAAAAATCTGACCACTGGCAAAAGAAGGGACAGCAGTGCCTCTGTAGTAACTTTTCATCCCATAGTCAGATCACTCATCTGGTCACACACTACATTTATGTTCCTTTTGTGGATCTACATCTAAATCACTTATGACAAGTCTCTGTAGTCCATGGCAAACTCCTACTCTTAATGTAGATCTGACTTGTGATAGATATAATCTAGATATTGCCCTATTTATGGCCAAATTCAGTCCACTACTTCCACGTACACATATGCATATGAGACAAGGTCACAAAATAGTGCACAGCTATTATGCTCCATTCTGAGTTATCTCAGGATCAACATTTCCCATTGCTGGTGCTCAGAAGCAGTTTTTTGAGGCAAGGGATAATGCCAGGAAACTCATCATCAAATTTTAGTGCAGATACTCCCAAATTTGGCCCTATCTTCCATAGAGAGACTACAACTGCTTCTGACAGGAATTATCTGAGCAGAGTTTCATGTGGGGATGCATGCAGATTAGAATGTAGACTCTCACTGATACTGCCTTTTTCCATAGTAGGACAGATCTTCCACTGGGGATGAATAGGTGTAGTTCCATCAACTTCAGTAGAACAATGTTAATTTATATAGCTGAGGATTCTATCTCAATGTGCCCCAAAGTCAGTGAAGGCCTAGACTTAGTTCTTGGTAACTCAGACACACCTTTCATGCCCCATGACTTACCATAGGATTGTGGAACCATATGTTTGGGAATTTCTCTTCTGTCAAACAAGCATAGACCCTGTTGAAATAATGGGCCTGACTCTAATGGTATTATTTTAACATAGCTCACAACACAAAACCACCTCAAATAATCCTGTCTGTCAGGAGAAAAGCCTGCAGCTGAGGTAACATGAAATGTAAATTGCCTTGATACCCTTCCAGATCAAGCAAGAGGTCGTTAAGAAGACTAGAGCAGGATTTCTATGATCATTAAGCAAAATGAGATCATGCACCTTAATAACAAGAAACTTACAAAACCAATGTCTTTATAATGACTTCCTTCCAGTAGATAGCATAGCAGTTATGAAGGATGCATTGTGGGATCCCTTGCTGGGTTCAGCAGTTCAGAATAGATGAGATTTGTTTTAGACTCAGACTGCCACCCTTCCAGATGTAACAAAGCATATGTATGATGTGGAATGCAGTTAATAGCACAGCTCTTTAATGAGACCCATAAACACCCGGGGTTTGATTTTCAAAGTGGTGCCCATCGGATTTGAGAATATACTGTTCTCAAACTGCTCCAAATTTACGCAAGAACCACTAACTGGTGTGACTTTAGTGTTAGAGCGGACCTTGAACAGTCAACAGTGTTGTTTGTAACAAGGGTATAATATTACTTAGTTTCTGAAGGTTGTTCACCTTTAATGTATGTGAGAAAGACAAAGCAAGGAAATGGAAAACTAAAAGGACATTTCTTGGTTGAAGCGCTGATTTTATTAAAGAGCTAGCACTTGTAATATGAATTTAAAATCTAATTTTTGTAGAGTATAAAAGACTTTTTACAGAGTTAGCCATTCCCAAATACTGGTAGCTTTGTAGAGCTTTTATCTAGTTAAAGGAAACTCATTCGAGCTAATTTAATATCTGTAGTGGTACAACAGCTTGACACCAGAGGCTTGTCCTCAAGTAGTCAGAATGCTGCGAAGTGAATGCTGCTTCATTGTTTTGAATTATTCAGCATTTATACCCAACCTTATATATGTCCCTGTAGAAAAAGACTTTAGGGTTAAGGAGCACTTAAAAAAAAAAGCCCACAACCCTTCTTTTCCGACATTTGTTAGCAGGTGCAGTATTGACTCCGAGAATGATTCTGCACACTTGGCATAGACATTCTTCATTACCTAAGCAATAAATGCAAAACTGTACTCAGAACTAGCAGAAGCTGGGAAATGAAACATGGCCTCCTTTAGGGAACAACTGCTTATTTCAGTGGAAAAGCTTGTTTTCTCTAAATTCATTGAAATGGTACTCCTTTTTTACATCTTTTGAAAGTAAGATTACTACAAACAGTAATGAATCAATCTCAAATGGAGGGGCTCATCTGTTAGCATCCTAGCATTAACATTCTAATGTGAATTTAAAGATTCTAATTAAACCTAGATGTAAATTGTTTTACAAGTAAATAGCAAACCATAGCTTTTGGAAGAGCTGGGACTTTTAGATTTGACAATGTTCTTTTGTTAATATAATCATTTGTGTGTTACTTTTTTTCCAGCCAGTCCAGGGGTTTATGAAATAAATAAAAGATGCATATAAGTTTGATTGATCTAGTGTAGTCAGGGATTTTATTTTCAAAAACAGAATAATTTGTTTATTGAACTCTTAAACTCAATTCCTGTTTGTTTTTTGTACTTCCCATTTTTGTTGTATATGTCTCCTTTTAGATGTTCATCAACAGCATGTTTGGATCATCACATTTACTTAAGTACATTTATGATCACCTTATTATATATATGTGTGTGTGTGTTTATATAAAATTAAAAGACAAAAATATTGCAGCAGCAATCATATCACAGCTATAGTTGAATCTCAGTTTCCAAATTGCCTCTCCTACTCCAGATAGCCCAATAAAAAATATTTCTATTTCAAATTTGATGTGAGTGGTCTCTGACAAGCATATAATTTTCCTTACAGTTTGAAGTTCATGAAAATCATTTTTAAGACAGGTTCTGCAAACATTCTGCTTCTGCTTTTTTGCCACATTCTACCAGTTGCAAACAAAAGGCTTGTAGGAGAGATTTTAAAGGAGCTTTATTAAAGGATTTTAGTGAGCTGTGGTGCACAGAGCCAAGCTTGAGATGGACAAACTAGTAATACCAGAAAGGCTTGTCAGGAACCAGAAACATTCTTGAGGCTCACGGTGGCTGCTAGTGACCTTTAAGAAGCACATTGGAAATATGAACAAGTTCTGGAAAGTTAGACAGGTTGCTTTTTTGTGTACAGTTTCTAGCCATTTGTCCATTCAAAGTGCCTCATTCAAAAGTCAGTGAATTCAATGAAAAGCCTCCCATAGACTTCAGAGGGGTTTGGACCCTGTAAAGAGTAAGGTTCCAATGATCCACTGGAAAAAGCTTCTCATCTTCTTTCTCTTTTCTTTTTCCCACTCCCATCTTTGAATCTTTTCCATCCATCTCTTCCTGCATGGAATGAACTCCCAACCCCAGAGAGTCAGCTTCCCATCTTCTTCCCCCATAAAGCCCTATTTTTTTCTGTGATGCCCACAAATGGTCTTCCAGTGTTCAGCAGGCTTGTATCTAACGGTAAATTCTGAAGTGCAGGAACTCTGTTTATCCTAGAGTTTCCTCCAGCACCAAGCACATTGTTGGTGCTTAACAAATAATCCCTGATGATGTAAAAATAAATATCTATATGGAAATAAGTCTGCCCTGGAAGGGACTGAGGAACAAGCTGACTAGCAGGGGAGGAAAGAGTGTCCAAATAAAAACTGTTTTGCAAACAAGACATTTTTGCCTCGTCCCAGCACAGTTAGCTGAGATGGCAGAAGTCAGATGAATAGTTTGTTGCCCCAGCATGTGCATAATAATTCGGGGGAGGAGGGGGTTATGATTACAGAAATATGGAATTTACCATGAGAGCTGCACCACACAAACACTCATAATGAACAGCTTTTCTTGCAGTAGGGATTTTTCTGGCCAAATCAATGAGAGCATCTCATCTTTTTTTATCAATTTTGGTCTGAGAAACTTGAGGCTGCTCAATCTAAAAATACATTATTTTTTATTAAAGCTTTGTTAAGAAGCACAAGGCAGGGATGTGTAACATGTTATGTATGTGCACAGCTCACGCTAATAAATGTGATTAAATAGACACCTGAGTTGGGATATACCAGGAATGTGTTGGGCTGAAATGAAAATATATAGTCAGAGAAAATAAAATAATGTCCATGTGAGATAAAGCAAAGCTCCTCTCCTCTGGTCCCTGAGGAATAAACCAGAGCCAAGCATAATGATCGATACCACAGCAGTGATGATCAGACAGAAATAGTCATTGCACATCTCCATGAAAGAATCACAATGAGCTTCGTGGCAGCGTCCTGTTCTGTCAGTAGCACTGTATAAATGCCTCTGCATGTTAAAGGAGGGCTGAGTTTCCTGAGTTAGGAAAATATCTCTTTTTACATAGGGGAAACTGAGGCACGCAGTAAATTAAATGAATGCCCCAGTGTCACAAAGGAAATGTGGCTCGGTATTGAGCCTCAGTCTCTTGAGCCCTGTCACTAAAACAGTCTTTCTAATCGTCTGGCTGTCTTTTTAGTTCTATATTTATTAGGTCCCTATCACCATCGTGTTCCACCTGCACATTGAACTTCCACTGATGCCATACACAAGGATGAAGAGCAGCTTGTGACCCTTTATCATTTTTTTCTTCTCTTACCTGTGTCTTCTAGATGATATAGTCCGTGACACTACTAATTAATAGTGATTAATTGGCCCAAGGATACAGATGTTGGGAGATAAATTTGCACCCAGCTATGGAAAAGTTCTTTCCAAGTCCAGATCCAAGTGTGGTGGGTCACTATTTGCTACATGCCCTGGCCATTTTGTCTGCCCTTTCCCCCTACTCCACAAAAAGCTGATGAGACATATGATTTAATGTCAGCGACTTTGGAAGGGTATCTCTTCATCGTTCAAATCCTCTGTGCCAGTTTTTTCTGCTAGTTAGATTCATGAAGAAAAACACTGATTTCTACCTTCAAAGAGGGTACATTTTCTGCATATTGTGTATGAAATTATGTGTACAGCTTCTGTTATCCATGAAGGAGGTGGTGAACTTAATTCCCCATTCCCCATGCTCAACATTTACCCCAAATGTCAGTAATTTACTGCAAAATAGAGTACTTGGGAGACAGGAGTAACAGAGCCCTTTGTGATATCTGTTTAGCAGAATATTTCATCCCACCCATATGCAAATCTAACCTTTCTGATATTTCAACCCTTTAAACCCAAAGACAGGATTTCAATAGAAAATATTTACGAAAGGCTTTCTCCTTTATAATCTATTGATTTTAATATCCTTACCACTCCCGTTGAATGTCAGTTTTACCCTGAAGACTGCACTGCAAACTTGAACACATTTAATTATTTATACCATTTGAAATATTAGTGCTGAGAAATGAATAAAAGTTTTCGGTTTTGTAATGTTATGATCTAAAGTCTGATTTTCCTTTGTGAATAATGCTGGTAATTTGATATTGCAATCAGGAGTTATAGAATGGTTTGGATGATTCAATGGAGTATGAAAGGGAGTGACATTTATTTTTCCACCTTATTTATGTGCCATATCACAGATCTCTTTAAATCCATTGTTCCATTTTAGAGTATTCTTTTGCAACTACATTCAGTATTCTGTTTTCTTTTAACTAGGCACCTAATTAAAGGCTTATTTCTGCCACCAATTACACCTATGCAACTTCCATTGATTTCAGTGGGGGTGGGTAAGCGAAACTGTCAGCAAATCTAGTTTTCCTTACGCCCATTACTCACCTCATTGACTATGGCAAGCAGGGTTTTGATGCAGAAGAGTTTGCTTCTGGCTTAAATTTTCTACTCATGTAGAAAAAATCAAACTATAGAAGCTGCAATTTAAAAAGCAGACAGACAAAAAAACTTCTTCTGAAAGTATAAAAGTTTAAAGAACTTGGTACATTAAGGGTTCGTTCTGCTAGAGAAACAGATTCTGCCACTTTTAGTCAGTGGGTGTAGTACCTTACTCTGTTGATTTCAGTGGAACTACTCAATGAGTAGAAATACATGTAGCAGAATAAGCATCCTGATTCAGCAAAGTGGCTTAAATCCCATTTATTTCATAGGTTAAAAGCTGAGCACATTTTTAAGTCAAAATCTGCACCCTGGCATAGAGGACCTAAGCAAAGCCTGCTGAAGTGTCTCATCTCCATTGACTTAAATGGATTTTGGATCAGGCCCAAGGTTTATAGGGACGCTCACCTCCAAGCTATAAGTGCACTTACGCATGGTGCCCTTTAGGAATCAGACTCTGTATCAGTAACTCTGTATTCTTGTGGATTTTCAAAGTACCAAACATCAGTATTCCCCTCTTCCCTCCAAGGCTGGCAGTCTGTTTATGACATTAAATGTTTAGTTCAACTACATGCTATTCAGCTGGCTGTATAGTTCACGGTAAATATTCCTATTTTCTTAAGTTTCTGCATCTTTCTTATGGCCTGCCTTTTTCGTCAGCTGTGTGGTTGTTCTATGGAGGTTGC
This sequence comes from Pelochelys cantorii, assembly GCA_032595735.1. Lineage (NCBI taxonomy): Eukaryota > Metazoa > Chordata > Testudines > Trionychidae > Pelochelys > Pelochelys cantorii. The sequence continues at coordinate 238,919,636 of CM064327.1, forward strand.
CAAGATCTATTATGCTCTTTCATTGAATCAAGATGAGGACTCTTGTCTTCAGTGCTGGCAACTGTAACCATGGGTGTCACCAAATATAGACTTTCTCACAGATGAGTTTTATAATGCAGAAATATCAAAGACTTGCTCCCCCCCAACCTCCCGGTTCGTGATTTTAAAACCCTTTTGATGGCCGCCAACTTCTCCTTGCCAATATTCCTAAGAATCCTGGTGATGAAATTGATTCCAGGCCAATGTTATCCTTTGATACTTATAAATCCCTGGCTTTTACCCCATTGGCAAGTTCCCTAGATATATACCTTTTAGTAGTTTAGCACAATTATTTAACTGCAAAACCTTGACCAAGACAGACTATAAACTGGGATTGCAGGGAGGCCTGTGAACAGGGTGGATAAGTCTGTACAGAACTTACTTTCACAATGTTTGTCTGCTATTTCTTCAATCCACAGATTGGTTTGGTTTTGGTTTTTTGTTCGTTTGTTTTGTTTGAACTGAAACTTTCAAATCTAACATAGGACCAGCACAGGATGCTGCTGAAGTCGGGATCAAGGCTCCTGTTGACTCAATAGATCGGGCCAATGACAATATGATGGTAGTCTATATTTCAGTATCTTTTAGAGAAGGAGGTTATAACACGGTACTGGGAATCAGCATCATCTCTGTTCCCAGCTCTGCTACCAATTCATTGTATGGGCCTCAGCTTAATCTTGCAGAGTACTGACTACTCTTGTATTATGCATACTCAGTTCTCATTTAAAATACATAGATATTGGAGGACATTCAGCACCTGTCAGGACTGAACCCTTAATCTCTGTGTACCTCATTTTCCCCATCTGCACAAATAGAGATAATGTTGTCTACCCACCCATATGAAGCACTTTGAGATCTGAGGGTAACAATTTCTATATTAATGGCACGTATAATGTTACATTGTAACTCTTCAATGGCCTTTTAGATTAGGTCTTGCATTGATGCTTCTGAGTCCTACTGTATTCACAAGGACCAGAGTGTGTCACTACATCACTTCTACATTTCATTACTTTTCCTGGCACCCTGTTCAGCAAATTATTCCAGACAAAAGTACTCTCCTGACTTATCTCAGCTAAGAGGCTTCACTCAATGGATTTGCTATTTTTTAAAGTCCTTGATCACTCTTTGAGATCAGTGAATGCTTAATTCCTTATTGTCCTTACATTTTATATGAAGTCATGTCCTTCATTGGCCTTTAATGAGTCTCTCTGCCTTTGGCTTTGGAATCCACTGCCAAATGAGATAAAGAACCCTCCAAGTGCCACAGGACTACTCGTTTTTAATGTGTACCACAGGATTACTCATTGTTTTTAAAGTTACAGACTAACCCCTCTGAGATTTTCCTCCAAGTTCTGGGATTTCTAAATCCAGAGTTAAAACTTATTTGTTCTTTTTAGCATTTTTAAAAGAAGTCTTTTAGGAATTGCATGTGCCTCTAAGCTAATTAACTCTTAATGAGCACAAAATGCCTTGGGATACTTATTTGGAGAAAAATCAGGCAAGGATTGGTCTATAATGCTGTGGGAGATTAAATGGATGATTTGAGTCTTTTGAAGACAATTGTTTTGCTGAAATATTCCCTTTTTCAAAAACTCTAAATGAAGCTGATCAGATTTGCAGTTGACATTATATGAACCCAATCTTAGCATATTTTTATTTTCTTCTATGGCTTATTATCTTTTTAAATATGGAAAACAAGATTAGAAACACCATTTTATAGCATGAAAAACAGGCAGTCTTATAGTGGTTAGCGCAGAGAATTGGAGTTCAGGACAACTAGGTGCTCTTCCAAGCTCTGCTCTGACCCTCTCGACCCTGTCATTTACACTTTCTGTGCCTTAGTTCTGCCATCTATAAAATAGATACAGTTATATTTATATTACAGGTTTGCAGTGAGACTTAAAGCAGTTATGGTTATGTAGTGTTTAGTGATATTTTGAAAAAGGTGGTGTTGTTAATATTCAGAAGTGCCACGTATTATTATAATTCATAGATTTATAGTGTTTAAGGCCAGAAGGCAAGTGTGCCATTTATGGAGGGTTGGGGGTAATAGCCCCCCAACCCCCAGGGTTTGAACCCCTGGATTTTATACTTTAAGGTCTGCTTAAAGCTGCATGCCCCAGAGGCAGTTCTTAAATGCAACAAGAGTTTGAACTGCTTGCAGCTTTGCCTTTAGGAAAGGGAGTTTGTTATCAAAAGATGGAGGCAGGTGATTAAGAATCACAAAAGACTGGTCATTCAAGTAACTGAGGGATGGTTAGATCATAATGAAAACGTTGCGGGGGGGGGAGGAGTGTAGCAATGAGTGTTGGGCTGCTGGGATTTGCATTTGGATCACTGCTGTTAAACTTCTCATAAATGTTCTTGAAAAAGGTATAAACAGTGAGTTGACAAAGTTTGCAGATGATACAAAATTATTGAACATAGTTAAGTCCAAAGCTGTCTGCAAAGAGTTTCAAAGGGATCTCACAAAACTGGGTCATTGGGCAGCACAAAGGCAGCTGGGATTGGGAGACAGAGGAAGGATCATTTGCATGCCCCCTCTGTTCATGCTTTCTGAAGCACCTGATATTGGCCTCTGTTGGAAGACAGGATACTGGGCTAGATGGACTATTGGTCTGACTCAGTATGGCCATTCTGATCTTATCTAGAGCCCAAATGTATCTGCCCCATTCTGTAACCCACTAGACCCCACTTCCAGAGCTGAGGTAGAGGCCAGGAGTCCTGACAGTTAGTCTCTCTCTCTCTCGCTCTCTGCAGTTAGTAACAAAGTAAGAATATATATTAAAATGTTACGGCTAACCAGTGTCCCTTAAGTGAGTTGCCACAAGATGTCAGAATGTTAATATTAGAGCTGAGTGGGTCTAATATGTATTTAAATGTCTTTCTTTTATATAAGAATTAGATACAGTGCTCCTGTCAGCTAGTTGCTAAGTTATATACCAAAAAAACTAGAGTTTTTCAGTGCCTTAGTAGCCCCAGAAAGAGGTGATCTGTGTGTGGGGCGGGAGGCAAATGGAATTGGTCCTCCCCCAGTTTGCTGCTTGGCTTCTAGTGCAGATGCTCAATAACACTGCTGAAGCTGCTGTCCTCAGTCTGCCCCTCTTCCCCCCATGCTCTGACTCGCTTCCCCACCTCCCCCATCATGGCATGCACAGGTTGGCCTCCCTCCACCAAAATCTGAAATGGCGCCAGAAGGGATCACTACATCATCTATTCTGTCTTCCATTACATCACAAGCCATTAAATGTTGCCCAGTTACTCCTGTATTGAGCCTAATAACTCAGGTTTGACTAAAGCATATCTCCCAGAAAGGCATCCAAACTTGATTTCAAGATATAATGAAATGGAGAATCTACCAATTCCCCTGGCAGTCTGTTCAATGGCTAATCGCCCTTGTGGTTAAAAATTCATGCCTAATTTCTAATTGACTTGAATTTGTAGTGGCTCACTCAGATAGTCCATCAGTCGATAATGTTTATGTGAGCTTTCCCAATTTAAAATCCTCTCTTTTCATCAAAACGTTCTCATTCACATGACCAGGTTTTGATAGCAATCTTCTAGGCCCTGTTCTCTTATTGTTACCATTTTTTACACCAAATGGTATATACACATAGAATGGCAGATCAACTGCACATGACGCTACCAGAAAGAGCAGAACACAATGGGCAGATGGACATTGAATTTGCTAGTGTGCCTCCATTTTGTTGTTGCTTTACATAGTGAGGCCGGGCTACTCAGTGCATAAAGCATTCTGATAAAAGTGGTAGGGTCTGTCAGAATCTGGGAACAGCATCTTTGGTAAGACAGTGTTTCAAGTACATTCCTCAGCAACCCTACTTCATTTTAACATTTTTAATTGCATCTGCAATCTCTCCTCACATATTCATACTTGAAGTGTGGCTTAGCCCCTCTTCTCACTCCCCATCCCCCAAATCCCCTTCCCTCAGCAAAGAAGTTGTGTGTGGCAAGAAATCTTTCAAAGTGAGTAGCCCCCACTTATTCATCTGCCATATGCAGTATACACATTCAGAGGCTATGTTTACACAGCAGCATTATTTCAGAATAACTGATGTTATTCCAAAATAACATAGCCCGCGTCTACACTGCAAACAGTTATTCTGACATAATGTTGAAATAATGTCAAGCTGGAGGCCTTCTTACTCCAACTCCTGTAACCCTTATAAGGAGTAAGGGAAGTTGGAGGAAGAGTGCTCTAACTCGGACTTCCTGCTATATAGACAGCGCCAAAAGCTGAAATAAGCTATTTCAATTTAAGCTACACAGTTGATGTAGCTCAAGTTGCGTAGCTTAATTTAGCTTTAACCCTGCTGTGTAGACATGCCCAGAGAGGATATGCTGATTGCGGTCAGCTGGTTCATTTGGAATTTTCCCAGAGTTCCAGTGTTGCCCACTAACAGTGAATGGCAATAACTGCTGCTTAATCAGGACAGTGTTAATGTTGTCTCTTCTAAATCGACCAGATTGCTGAGAGATTGCATGATGCCAATGAGACCACAAGAGATCTAAAGCCAGGGTGCAATTCTAAACTTGAGTCTTTTAACACAGAAGCTGTCAATTGAAAGAGTTTTTGTTGTTGTTTGTTGCTGAGAACAGCTTAAGCTATGTCTAGACTGCAGAGCTTTTCTGGGATACCTCCAGTATCCCGGAAAAGCTCTGCTGCGTCCAAGGAACACGTCCATTTTTTCAGAAGTTTCCGAAAAAGCAGACGTGTTCTTTCAGCATCCCTGTGAGAGGAACAAGGGATGTTCTGAAAGAAGAGTTTTTTCCAAAATTTGGCCTCGGGTAGACAGGCCAAATTTCGGAAAAGCCTCAATTGGAAAAAGATACACAAATTGCGGTTTGCAATTTGAGTATCTTTTTCCAGCTTTTCTCAGCAGGGTAGACATGGCCTTAGGTATTTAAGCAGAGCTACCATTTAATATTCTACTGTCTTTTGACTTTTTTTGCTCAGATTTAAAGTATACACTCGGAATGCCTGCCTGTGATGTGACAAAAACATGCAGTTTTCCTCCGCCTAGTCTCCCGTGCACCCCAATTTGTGCTTAACTCAACACAGAACCAACGTGCAGAGATAACCAGGGTAAAATGGATAGTGAGGGATGTAGCTGTGTGTAATGGCTCAAGGTAGTGGACAGTGTGATGTGAAGAGTGCAGGAGGCTGTTCTCTTATGCATAATCATTTTCTTCCCCCAGATAGTCTATCTAAATGATTTTCAATAGCCCCTTCTGTGTGGCTGTGGGTGACGCTCTCTCCAGTTATTCAGACTAGAGCTCTTAATGCTGCTCTGTAGCTCAGATCACTGAACAGAGTAGGGTCCGACCCTGAGAAAAGTTGAACACCCTCCTCTCACCTCCTATTGATCTCAATGTGGCTCTGGTGCATTTAAGGAACAAGTCCTTCTGCTGCCCAGTGTAGCCCATACCAACTTAGGGTATGTCTACACTGCAGTGTTATTTCGAAATAGCTTATTTCAAAATAACGCATCTACACACAAAATGCATTTCGAAATAGCTTTTTGCTATTTCGAAATAGCGCGTCCACACAGAGTGGACTCTGAATTGCATTTAAGACTGGCCAGAACCAGTTCTGGCAGGACATCAGGTCAGGACTTACTTTGTGGGGCTGCTTCCTGAGGCTGTCTGAGGTCTGTGCTTAAAGGGACACCCCCCCACCCTGGACAGTCAGTTCTCAGGTTTCCCTGCTTGTTTGTCTACCTCGATGAGGGACAGCAAAGCATTTTCTCTGCGTGCTCTGATTGCCCTCACTCAGGACACCACAGCACTCTGGAAAATGGAGCCAGAGCTGCCCCTAGGCACTCTGGTGCTTTTCGTGGACGCGTTGCTGCGAGCCTGGCTGCACTTTCTGCAGGCTGCCATCCGGGAGGTCCATCAGGGAGCTGTCAGTATACAGGAAGCCATGCGGGAGAGCTTTCACCCTGAGGAGCATTAAGAGCCTCCCTGGTCTGCCCCACTGGGGGCTTGTGTCTCATTCCTCCCTCACATCCTTCCACTTAACTCTCCCTAACCCCCCTTCCTGATGTCAAATAAAATACACGTATTTTCATGAACACAAACTCTCTTTATTTAACAAAACTGTGGGGGGAGGGAATGAAACTCTGGTGAGACTGGGGAAAGGAAGCGGGAGAGGGGAGAAGAGAGGGTGGGAGAGGGGAGGGGAAAACCTGGGAGGAAGGAGCTGGAAGGGGGAAGCAAGGGAAAGAAGGGGGAGGGGAAGCTCAGGGCTCAGGGTTGGGCGTCTTGCCGGACCAACTTGATTGTCATGCAAACCTGCTCCTGGGTTCGCATGTGGCCTTTGGTGGCCAGGCTGGCAGCTATCCTGCCATAAATGGCCATGTTCCTCCATTTAGTGTGGAGATCATGGACATTGGGGGCATCCCCTCCAAATCTGAATAAGTTCCATGATCTCCACCCTGAACCAGGAAGGCGCCCACCTTCTCCGGGCCCTGGCAGGCTCCTGGGAGCTGGCAGACTGCTCCTGGGGAGCGGTGGAGGGCTGGCTGCCAGTGGCTTGCTGGCTCATGTTTTGGGGCCACTGGGTCAGGGGCAGTGACTGCTGGCTCTGGGCTGGCAGGCTTGGAGCTGGCACAGGCACTGTGGCCAGACTCAACCCCTTTAAGGGCTCCAGGGAGCGGGGGAGGGAGTGGAGTGTTCGTGGTTGAGGCTGGAGTGGCCACCAGGGCACCCTGGGATGGCTGGAGGCCCCCTATTTCGAAATAAGTGTCTACACAGCACTTATTTCGAAATAGCTATTTTGAATTTGGCGTTATTCCTCGTAGAATGAGGTTTACCAAATTCGAAATAAGCACTCCACTATTTCGAATTAATTTCGAAATAGCGGTTTGGCTGTGTAGATGCTAGGAAAGTTATTTCAAAATAACTTTGCTGTGTAGACATACCCATAGTGTTTCCAACCTGGGGGTGTAGATGCTACTGCTCTTTTGCAAATACCATCCTACAAAACATAAACAGAGGTCCCTCCAGCTGCTTCTGGTGGCTGTCTATGTGGAAATTCAAAATCTTATTCTAACCCGTGAGTCCATCATTTTCTGCTCTCTTAGCTTCTCTGGGTCATTAAAAGCTCTTCTTAAATGTGGGAAAAGTAGCTTGCTGTGCCACCTAATATGCAACATGGGACTCAAAGAGCCTCTCAGACATCACTTGGCTAGGAACCAGCCAAGGGACAAAGTAACTTTTCTTTCAGTTTTGTGAAGTGTTCAAAGCTTTGCTAAATTAACATTCATGAACAACAGAAATACTGGAAAAATCACTTCGAAAATTAGGTGACACTAACACCATTCAGCCCAATGTTAAATGACTTGCTGAGGCAAAGAAATACTTTTTTAGACAAGAAAAATGCTTTCAGGACTGGCAAACTGTTCCATGAACTAGTCTTGGACCAAGGACCAGAAACAAAATTTGTCAAATTCTATGTCTTTTTATTGATCACTAAGGATTTGATTTAAAGTCTAGTCAAAGTGAGCCTTCCTATTGATTCACTGGACTTTCAGTTAGTTCCTAACATCAATCTTCTGGGCTAACTCCGGACATCAATCTTCTCAGGTTATGGCCTTGTCTATACTATCACAGCCATTGACCTAAGTTACAAAACTTCAGTTACTTGAATGGCGTAGCTGAAGTTGACATACTTAATCTGCTTACCCACGGAATCTTCACTGCAGTAAATCAACAGCTGATGCTCTCCCATTGACTCCATTTACTCTTCTCATTTTAGTGGAGTACTGGAGTCAAACAGGAAAGCACTCAGCAAGTGATATATTGGGTCTATACTAGATGCAATAAATTGGCCCCCGCTGGATCAATCACCACCCATCAATCCAGCAGGTAGTGAAGACATGCTCCACGTCTACACTGCAATAAAAAAACCTATGGCACCAAGATTCAGAGTCCAGGTCAACTGATTTAGACTTATTGGTCTCAGGCTGCAGGGCTAATTATACTGTAGCCATCCTCCAACCCATACGCCTTATGGGGTTTCAGAGCCTAGGTTCCAGCCTAAGCCCAAACACCTACTCTACAATTTTAACCCCTTTACCAGAGCCCTGTGAGCCTGAGTCATCTGACCTGGGCCAATTTTGGCCATGCCATAGCTCTTTTGCTGCAGTGCAGATAGACCCTCAGAAGCATCTAGTGATCATTTATGATACTGATGGTTTTCTAGGGGACCGTTCCTTTTATTTTTTTGCTGGGGTAGGTGGGATTTAATTTTAAAAGGAAGATCTCAAAGGCTGGTTATTAATTGCCCAATACACCCAACTGCTTCAATCAAAGTGAAAAATTCCTTCTGATTGTGTCTTTCAGGATTTTGCTGATTCCATATATCAAATGGTTACACAGAAGTTTCAAGAGTTGACAGACAATTTCACCTCCATGCATGCACGCCACAAAACCCTTGCAGGAATTGTGATGACCAGAGGTAAGATGCCCTTTAATTTCTTTTTTTTTATTTTATTTTTCTGATGCATTCTTCATAAATAAGGAATATATTATTTACCCAGTCCACAGTAATAAAGGATGTCTTTATTCCAGCACAGGAAAATATACAGTAATGAGAGAAAATACGTATTTCATATTTAAACTTCAACAGGTGCACAATGAATATATTGACCATAGAAATACAGCTAAATTTATAAATATATACAAATATACCATTTTTTCTTTATTCGTGGAAGGAAATGGAGATCTGGTTGTTTTCCTTTTTCCTGATAGTGGTTTCTTTTTAAATATCAGTAAGAAAAATATTAGCTCTTTTATGAGTTTATTATTTTTAGAGCTGGAGCCCTTTAGTATTATATCTTATTTAAGACTGTCAGGTGAAAACAAATCTCAGCCCATTTCTCTTCCAGTCTAAGTAAGCTCAGACACTTAAGACTTTATATTCTGTTCACATCTAAACACAGGAAATATTTAGTGAGGAGACACTGGCTTGGACGTTCACTTCTGTTAGTCCCTAAACAGGGGATGTACTCAACCCAAGAGCATATAATACAAAGACATGTTCAGCAGGTAGATGAAAGCATTGCATAAAGGGCCTTGCTTTGTTTGTTTGCATAGGAGTGATTATCTCATTTCTGGGTGCCTTATGATATTTATGAGAATGTCACCATCCCAGATACTGCATTAAACATCATTCTCCCTCAGAAGTGTGAAGCAGCAGATAGACTTTAGATAGAAGAGGGAACACTTGGAGGCAAGAGAAATGTATAATTAATCCAGGCTTTTCTGTCTTGTTCCTTTCAGCAGTTACATTAGCCAGATTCAACAGGCACAATTGTGAATATTGCAGAGCAGCAAGCTGGATTTGGGATTACATACCAGGACCTTTCAAACTACAAATTCTACTCCCTAAAGACTAAAATATAATTGCAACATACATGTTGTTCCTATTGAAAGGGAAAGAGTGAGAAACCAGCATTAGAATCACAGGAAATAGTGACAGAGTTGGCCAAATAGTCTTTTCTACCTTTTGTCAATGCAGGATTGCTCCCCACCCTACATTTCCTACTATTTTGACCAACGTACTATTATTATTGTTATTTGTATTGTGATAGCACCTGACAGCTCCAGTCAAGGACCAGGACCCCAGAGTGCTAGGCACTGTACAAACATAGAACAAAACATAGAACAGATGAGAGGTGAATACAGCAGTCAGATGGGGGATTACCAGGAAACAGAGACAATACTGCTAGGCAATGGTCTCAGTGCACCAGCTGTGTGGCCAACATCAAGGTTTGTTACAGGGATGATAGCAGAGGAAAATGTTAAAGGGTTTGAAGCAGAACAATGAGGGACCTTTGTTTAGAGGAGCTCTTCCTGACCATGAGGGGACTCAGAGTAGAAAACACATAGTTATTTCTTTGAAAGAAGTCTAAACGTGGATGTTCTGATGTGGCTTCAATCACTTCCTTTGGAAGACTGCTCCACAAGTGAATTGATCTTATCAAGAAGGTTTTCCTAAAATTCAGCATACCTTTTCCTGTTTATAACCTTATCTCATTCATACCCTAAATAATCCTTCTGCTTCATTGGTTCCCATTCCTGGCTCGACTTCAAAAAACACAGTAAAGCCAAAATTATTGCAAACTAAGCACTGGACACAACAAGAATGGGGATTGAGAACTTGAACACCACAGGGAAGTGTTCAATGCCTGGGCGGAACACCTGGTTGTTTCAAGAGCATGGCCACTAGGTCCATGCCAAAATAAACGTAGGAGGGGTGTAGTGGAATATGTCCTTTGCCTTCTTCCAGCCCAAGAGCTGCTGGACATGGTCAGGTTGTTTTGGTGGTTTTGCTTCCTTGTGTGCTATGGGGGAAGGAAGGAATTTGAAGAGTCCCTCCTCCAGCTCCTTTTGAATTTCACATAGGTAAAATCCTTTATGAGATTTTATTCTCTTGAACTTCACATTTCTCCATAGTCAGCACAAATCCTAGAAATAAATTTATTTAATTTATCCTACTAAATCCATTCCTCCAGACTCCTTTATTATTTTAATTTTTTTCCTCTGAATTCTTCCAATTTCAGTTGTTTCCAATTTGTTGTTATATTTTATTGGTCCTAAGAACCTCCCAGACTGAACTTACTGCTGTAGGTGTGCTCAAGAGAAGATACAAAGCCAAACCCAGCCTTCTCTGGACTCATTCCCCATGAATATTTGAGTCCCTTTTTACCTGAGCATAGCTACAAACCCATGAACAGGGAGAATTATTTGCAGCTACATTCTATTTTGTACTTACAAGGTTTGTGCTCTTTTCTCAGCCATCATTCCCAGAGGTAGAAAAGATTGTGAGGTATAAGGTTTCAAAGGTGGTATAGGGGGGTTTCACTCTAGCAGCAGACCTACGAATAAATGCAAATCTCTTGTGTTATTAACATGGAATCTGGCTGCTACCGTGGAGAACTGTAAAAGCTAAGCAAATAATAAATAATAACAACAACAATAAAAATAACTCTAGTAATGTCATATTGAATTTGGTGAGGTACACAGCTCCCTGCAACCAAAAGTCATTCTGGTTTTCCCCACATTTCAATTTAAAGTCATATAGCTTATAAACAGAATTGTCTATGCTTATGCTGTCTTCAGGCAAAACTTGTAAAAAACACAATGTAATTGTGGAATAACTGCTGTTGAGATAATACAGCAGCTCTACAAACAAAACAAAAGTGCAGCAAATTGGTTCTCTTTTCCTGAACTCCGGTATTTTTTCTACTTTTTCAGATACAGGGAAAACCAAAGAGAATTACAGCTGAGTGCTGTGTCTGAGTTATGTTTTAGCACCAAGGGCAAATTCCTATCTAGAAGGAAGAATAAAGGAGGGGGGAAATGTAGAAAACAATGTTACTGAGTGGCTGAGAGTTTTTAATAGTGATCAATTGCTGGTAGGAGAACAGAATTTCCATCCCACAGGAAATTCTGACCTTTCAATAGTTGTTTTCATCCTGAATCTTGATAAAAAGTTGAAACCTTGAACTATTTAGCTAAATGGATATTCCAACATATTTTAATTCAAAAGTATCAATATGATCTTGTGAAAGGTTTCATTTCCAGAATGCTGAAATATTATATTGTAGTGTACATGAAACAAAAAAACTCAAAGCAAAATGTTCCCAACACTATTAAAATGCAAAGTTTTGACATTATAGGTATGAAACAAGAACATTGAAACAAGCCATTTTGAAATTGTCAGATTGGTTGAAATCAGTACATTTCCATGAAATATTTTGATTTAGACAAAATGACTTTTCAAATGGAAAACAGTTATATCAATAAAAAAATCAACCATCTTTAGTGATAATATAATCCATAGATAATTACAGAAAATAAAGATGGAAATTACCCATAGTGGTAGTTCAGCTTGTCGGTTTGCCTCCAGGATCTTCTGAAATAAATTAAGGTTATTCATTAGTGTAGCACAATATTAATGTAAGAGCTTGATTTTCATCAGTTTAATGCTAGGTTAACTCCATGGTTACAAACTCATACCCAAGAAATGGTTTGTTCAACTCACTTTTATTTCAACTCAAAATACTGGAAAGACAACCAAGACAGAATTGTATCAAATACAACTGTCAGGTAAGAATGTACATGTTTAGTACTTGCTGAGCAATTTTTCAGAGGTGGCAGGTGGTAACAAATTCATATTCAGGAAAGGGTGGCTAAATTATCTGGAACAAATTCACCTTATGTTATAGATTAGCATTGTGCAAAACATTATCTGGAAATGGATCTGAGCTGGAACAGAACCCAAACCCATCCAACTTTCAGGAAGTTCAAACTCAGATCCAAATGCTGCATGTCAAGCTAATCTCCATGTGATGTGAGCCATTTCACAGATATTGTTTTCTGGACCTAGAGTGAGCTTTGCGTCTCAGGAACATTTGTAATTAGGGCTGTCAAGTGATTTAAAAAATTAATCGTGATTAATCGAGCAATTAATCGCACTGTAAAACAATAATAATACTATCTATTTAAATATTTTTTTGATGTTTTCTACATCTTCTAATATATTGATTTCAATTACAACACAGAATACAAAGTGTATAGTGCTCACTTTATATTTATTTTTTATTACAAAACATTTACACTAAAAAAAAACTTCAGTTCACCTCACTGAAGTATTGTAGTGCAAATTCTATCATGAAAGCTGAACTTAAATTCTTCTATATAATCAGTATATTTGTGTCCTATTCAAAAGAGTCCTCTTTTTGCTCAGCCCAACTGTGGGCGGCACCGGGCCGGAGAGGGGTAGACTCTGCCGTGGGCAGTGCAGAGTTTGGGGGGGTTCAGCCCCCAACTGCAGGTGGCATTGGGCTCAGGGATGAGGGTCAGCCCCTGGGTTGCGGGGGGGGGGGGCGGTCAGGGCTGGCCCACAACATTTTGGCACCTGAGGCAGGGAACTCAAATGATGCCCCCATTTCCCCCTCGCTTGGGCCAAAACTTTGAAAGGTCTCAATTCTGCCTTCTTCCTGTTCTACTTCTCTCATGGTACTGCAGAGAGAATACATATGCACCTGCAGCAGACACAGTTTTCTACACTCTGGGTCCTAGTGGCGCCCCCCCCCAGTCTGGCACCTAAGGAGGCCGCCTCAGTTCTCTTCATGGTAAGGCTAGCCCTGGGGGGGTAGACCCCACCATGGGCAGTGCAGAGTTTGGGAAGGGGGACTCAGCCCCAGAATCAGATGTGGGGGAAGGGTCAGTCCCAGCCCCAGGAGGCAAAGAGAGGGTGGCTTCAGTGAGCCCTGCCCGGGGAGGGGGGAGAGAGGGACAGTTTGGGCAAGCTCCTCCCCCCCAGCTGTTTTATTTTAAAAAATATGGTCACCTGGGCAGGGAGAGGGATGGGTGTCAGGGTCTTTACTTTTCTTGTTTACTTCTCCGCTGGAGCTGGAACCACGGTTTCAGGGGTTTTTTCCTCCTTTCTGGCTGCTTTGTTTTTCCGTGCGCCTTCTGGTGGTGGTTTGCATTATTGCACCTGACCAGAGATGGTCTCTGAAGCAGCTCATGCTGGTTTGCTGCGCTCTGCAATTAACACGAGTTAATTTTTTTAACACGTTAATTCTGCCCAGCGTTAATTGCAGGCGTTAACGCCCACTAATTGACAGCCCTATTTGTAATGTTGAGAACTAATTTGAAATCCAGATCAAGCTCACTCAAAGCTTAGGCCAGGTTCCTTTCTGTGACCCTGGGCTTCGTCCTTCGACAAACAACGTGCTGCCTGGCGCAATGTCCTCCACCCAGCTTTGTTGAATTCTTCTGGAGTGGGGAATGGACTAACCATCTGGCACTTGAGCCCTTAGCATACAACCCTATCTACATAACTGAACCATATAAAAATTGCTGTGATGGCAAAAAAAAAAGTTAGCCCCATTCCTTGAGTATTTTGGTGTTTGTTTTCCCGTTGTCCCATATCTCTGTGCTAAGGCTATGCAATCTAACACCTGCACACTGCCCAGTGCTGGTTGGAAAGGCCAAAGGGGAATGTAGATGGCACGTTCAGAGCAACAAGGCTTGTTCCGCTCCCCCTTTTCCCCTGTAGCTCCACAATCATTGTGCTTTCACTGTCATAGGGCAAGAATGAAGCCACATTTTCAACACCAGTGTTCACCTAGGAGATGTAAAGTGATATTCATAGCCTAGAGGCAAGTGTAAAACAGTGTTAAACTGAAAGTTTCATTCAAGTGGAGACTTAAAATGTAAAGATAACACCAAACGGGATCAATCACTGGGGCTCTGCTCTGCCAAGCCAGCAGCACCACTCTAGGAAGCGAGGGTGGCAGGAAAGCAATCCAGGAAGAGGAGAAGAGAGATGGAGACATCGGAGCTAATGTAGGGGTCAGGAGATCAGTGGCCACTCAAGACAATCTGCAGCCCTAAGCAACACTTCAGAGTGCCAAACAAGGGGACTCGCCCTCTGGGTGTGTGTCAGGCTTTAGGGCAAGGAGGGTCCATGAGCTGTGATACTTATAGTGGCTCAGTGCCTATGGTAAAAGTGTGGGGGAGAGTGGAGAAGCACCAGGCTGAAGCCCCACTCACTCAGATTTGGACAGTTGTTTATGAGTGGGGCTGCAACCTAGTGCTTGTCCCTGCAGCACCATTCAACTTGTCCTAGGTAGAATCTGCTGCCCTATACAGTGGCTTTGTTCGCCTGCAGACAGAGGGCCCCCTGCAGGAGATGAAAGAGCATTCCAGCATAAGGAACTTTTCTAACGTACTGGGTAAACTTAAGTCAGAGAATATCAGTCCAAAGGGGGTTCATGGCAAATCAAGGTTTGGAAGAAAAACAATCCATTTCTTTTGAGAGACTGATGATTTAATTAAGGGGAAAGAGGAAGTCACTGTTAAGTGATGCTTTCTGTCTTACTGAAATCAAATTTTGATTGGCTTCTGACAGAAATGCTTCTCTGTATTTCTAGCCCTCCTTTCTTGAGCATACCACAGGCAGAATGATTTCTGTTTGCACCATTAGGGAGATGTGCCTCTTTCCTTGTGATCTGTACAATTCTGCCTCTTAGGCATAATTTGCTGATTATGAAGACCAAACTAGTGTTATATTTTTTGTGTCCTGCAGAAGGGACAAAGAAGAGATCCTTGTGGTTTAGTAACATGCGCTATGAGACACAGAATATCAGAGAACATTCACACGTTTATGATAGTTTTCTTTTGTGGACATTGACAAATACACATACATGTGATGAACACCCATTTGTCTTATACAGCAGGGCGTGACCCAGGAACGTTCAGCACTAAAAGCATAGGCTGCTACAGCTGGAGTTAATGAGACAAAGCTTTGTAGTTGTAAACTGCTTCCACTCATGTCCTCTGTGGATTAACACAGAGCAGAACCTGAACCATACACTCCCAGTGGGTTAGATGTACACTTGCTCAGTACCTAAATGTAGTGGACATGATAAAGAATGCCTGTCACTTTCTCCATAGATGATCTGTTATTGCCAAAGTCCCACTTCCACAGAAAAGAAAAGCCCTTCAGAATTGATACAAACAAGATAATGGAATTTAAGCACTATTTTCCCTTTGTTTTTGATAAACCTAGACAGTTTAGACCTATGTCAAAACTTTTTTTTTTTTTGCCATCTTTCCTGTTAAAATGAAGCATTAAGAAAGTTCTATGCTCTTTACAGTGTGGGACATTCATGGGGAAAATGCTATATGTTGATTCCTCAATGTGTGTGTGGAGGGGCGGCAGAGAGAGAGAAGAGAGAGAGAGAGACAGAATCACTTTGATCTTAAAAGCAAACAACAGTCTTTTCAGTTATCTATATGAAATAAAGATGAACTGGACAAAAGGGCCCTAAACAGCAATTTCATGCTTCGATGAAAGATGGGACATTATCATCTCTTATCTCATGGAATTAATCTTAATAATTGTGTAGAAAAATAACAGAAAAGGGGGGAAGGAAGGTTTGCAGTGTGGCTTCATGGATCTTTCCAGTCTTATTAAGATTTAAAAAACTTGACCTTTAACTACCATTAAGAATCTTGATGGGCAATTGATTTCTGATCCATAGTTCAAACTGGGATGATAGAAAATAATAAAATACAGCAGCAGATTTGTAACATTTACATTATAAAGTGCAGGATCCCAAAGCTGATTCTATTAAAAAAAACTGGCATCATCAAAACTAGGTAGCCCATCTGCACATTTTACAACCCTGTCCCATAAACAATATCTCAAAAGAGTATTAGATACAGGTTGAACCGCTTTAATCCAGCACAGTCCGATCCAACACCATCTGTGGTCCGGCATGATTTTATTTAGTCTGATGTCCACTTATCATGGATGTGGCCAAGTTTCCTGTGGTCTCATAACATTTGTTTACAGACACTAGTCCTGGCTCTCAGTGTTCTGTGCTGTTGTTTAGCTCTAATTTACACCTAAATGTCTTCTAAGAGCCCAGTAAGCAGTGGAAGTGTTGGTAATGCTGCTAGATAATATTGACCTTATATGGTTCGGCAAATTCTCTGGTTCAGCACTGGTCAAGTCCCGAAGGTGCCAGACCAAAGAGGTTCAACCTGTACTAGGTAAATTTTTCAGGAGCCCTAAGTTACTTAGTCTCTTCAGTCCCATTTTCAAGAAGTGACTTAGGTACTTAAGAC
Source organism: Pelochelys cantorii (assembly GCA_032595735.1). Lineage (NCBI taxonomy): Eukaryota > Metazoa > Chordata > Testudines > Trionychidae > Pelochelys > Pelochelys cantorii. The sequence continues at coordinate 238,936,349 of CM064327.1, forward strand.
CCTGAATGGCATAAGACTTAGGCTTGGGAAATGGGAGTTAGGCTTCAAACCTGTTCAGGTGCTTTAAAGATTCCACTAAGCTCCTATCTGCATCTTTAGGTGCCTAAAGACCTTTTAAATTATCTGGCCCTATGTCAGTTAGTTGCTTTGGAAAATTTTGCCAATTTTTTAGAAGTGCTTAAATTCTGTGGCGATGGCACTAGGGATAGATTAAACTAAAAACCATGGACTTAGCTTTGTTTATAAAAAATTTATTTTCTTGTGGATTTGAGCTTTATCCTGTTCATCTGCAGCTTAGTGGTAAGTACCCCAAACTCTGTAACCAAATGGCTCAATCCCACAGATCTGAATTTCACAGTCCCAGTGTATAGTGAGCTAAGCAGGAACCCCAGACATAGCACATCCCAGAGCTTTATTTTCAGAAGTATAAGGACGAAAAGGCTCCAGCTAGGCAGAAGGATCAGCACAGCAGCTAAGCTGCAGGAAACATTGTGATAAAACTCCAGTCCGTGTGAAACTTACTTGAATTCAAATTATGTAAACTCAAAACTCATAGAAAAATTCATTCAGGTTTGTTAACCAGAGCCCTATTTCCAGCAACCATGACCCAGAGTTCCAATGTGAAAAAGGGGGAAACTTGGCAGTGTTGACCAAGTTCATTTAGAGTTTGTTTGAACCTGAAAGCCAGTGGAGCTTCGAAGCCACACAAATGCAAGATTTAAAAAGTTTTATAAACAAAAGAGACCTTGTCTACAGACAGAAGTCCCCGGTGCAAATGCAACTATATCAATATAATGGTACTTATCAGTGTTCCCTCTAGCTTTGTACTTGTGCAGCTGCACAGGAAAAATTCAGATGCCACCCAGCTAGTTAGTAGAGTGCTCACAGCTAGGTTTTGTTTCTAGTAGTGGTGCACATTCGTACATGCCTCAGTGCACATACAATTATTCTGCACATGGATGGAAAATATCTGCACATGGATGGAAGAGATTAGAGGAAACATTGGTGCTTATGTTGATACAGCTTATTCCTGTATATAAAGGGAAATAAACTATTCTGGTAAATGGCACATATACTGCAGTAAAACTGTGTGTGGCTATGTCTACACTGCCCCCTCTTGCACAAAAAAATATGCAAATGAGGCAAAGCGTGGAATATCGCTGTGCCTCATTTGCATAATTAATGAGGCTCCACTTTTGCGCAAAATCCCCCTCTTGAGCAAGAGCCGTTCTTCCTGAAAAATCCTCTGGGATTTCATCCTTTCCTTCCACAGAAGGGAGGAATGAAGTAGACCATAGAAATTAGAACTGGAAAAGACTGCTAAGTCATCTAGTCTATTCCCCTGCAAGTGCAGGGATGTTTCCTGCAGTATTCCCAAATGCTTTTTCCAATCTACATTTAAATGAATCAATTAACAGTGGGGTTTTCAGTTCTGTCCCTGGGATGCCATTCCCATGTAATAGACATCATTGTTAATCATTCTTTCCCATTATTCAGCCCGTTTTCCATTATTTGATCTCATTGTCCTTAGTTATAACTCCTTGTACAACCCTAACAGCATCCACCATTGAGTGTGCAACCTTCAATACATGCAGACATTTGTCCTATTCCTTTAGTTGTCAATTAGCAGTGTTGTACATATTTAACTATTTTAGCCTCTTCTGAGTTAGTCTCCTCCACAGCCTCCTGATCAGTTATGTTCCTGTTTTCTGCTCTACTCTCAAGTTTGTCAGCCTCCCTCTCTGGCCAATTCTCTGTCTTATATTGCTCCATGAGCTAGACCTAGCTGCTTCTTGTTATGAATGCAGAGTCAGGTGGAAAATGTACTTGTAGATTCTGTTCTTTTTTCAGACACCACAGATCTGAGCCAGCACTTCAGAATGGGTTTAGTTCATAAAAGGATTTTGCTTTGAAAATGAAGTGGATTTGAAGAGCTCATTTCACAAAGAAATGTGTTGGTAATAAGGGCTGTTTACCATGTCTTATCGATATCAGTTCTCACACACTGAGAAGCCATCTGTTGTTACCACCATGCTGGAATCTGAGTTCAGGACAGAGAGGCGTGAAACCCTGTTCTGTCTCTGACAGGGGTTGAGTGTATCTTCCAAAAGGTCCTCTGCAGTCAGTAAGTCCAGCACAGTAAAGGAGGGGGTCCTGAGCACATGACCTGACCGTGGAAAGAAGGAAGACTAAACCAGGATGAATACGTAAAGTGTTCTCGCCTGCAGCAAAATATGATGCAATATTCACTTTCAGCTATCTCATACCAAGGGGATATAAGGAGAAGAAATCACTCTGCAACCACAGCATTTCAAATATCATTCGGGGCCGAGTTTATGTTACTTTGTGCACTCAAAATGCCATTAAATTCACTGTTGACCCTTTTTTCTTCCTGACGTTCAACAAGCCTTTGTTCAGATTCATCCCATTACATCTACCAATAACTCCTGGTGCCACTCTTAACATTCCTGTACCTCCTTTGGCCTTGTCTGCCCTAGAAATTACTTCTAAAACATCCCACCACTGCTGCCTGAGGTTCAATTCCATCAGTGGTAACAATCTCAGGAATGTTAACCCAGGTATCACTAGGACTAGATCACATGATTATTAGAACTTCAGCAGCTGGCCTCACTGTTGCTACTACTGGTGGAGTTGAACTAGTGATAGCAAAGGCAGGGATAAAAAGACAAAAGGTCGCATAGACATAGCCTTGGGTTATACGGGTTATACCCGTTACAGATAGCTGCAGACAGTTATGCTTTCCTATCTGGACTCTGTATCCACCTGTTGTCATTTGTTTTATACATAGATTATAAATTGTTTAGGTGGAAATGGTCTTTTTGTTCTGCATAGCTCCATGATGCTACCACAACAACAACATCATCAACAACAATAATCATAATATGCCATGAGAGAATTGGATTTGCAGTGCAGTCTATGTAGCTTGTGTTTGTTAAGTTTTGTTTTTTTCTTTAGACAGAGAAAAGTTCCCCTTCTCTGCTGCAGAAGCAGCTGCCATTTTGTGTTCAGATGCCACCTGCCACATGGAAGATACAAGGACAGACCCCAGCTTTTCAATCTGCTCTGTGGGGGTAAATCCCTCTGTCTGTGCAAAGCCTTCATGACTTCTGTGGGACTTTTGAGTAGGCACACAAGTTATCGGTGTGTGCAGGATTAGGGTCCTGATGTGCTGTCCCGTGGAGGATCTATAGCATTTTTGTCCTTTCTTGTCTTGCTGTTCTCTTCTTATAAAGTTAAGGTCATTTGGAATGATAATATATGGTTGCTATAGAACAGCATAATGCAAAGGAATGCAGGATTTGTCGGATGCTACGTTAGTAGCTTCAAAATTTTTTCATTTCCTAAAAACAAGCCAGAAATGGAACCCGACGCCTATTCCACCGTGGATAGAGAATGAAAAATAAATCAGTGTGTGATCACAGCTCTATTAAGCTGTTTCAGAAATGATTCCAAACACATTTAACAATAGAGAATCCTTTTGATTGATTTGTTATAAAAAGCAAAGAAAGAACACAAAATTATTGCTTATCAGCAAGAGAAGCAGCACCGTTTAAAATAACATGAAATTGTACCCCATGAATTATTCACGAGGGCTGACTTTACACTATCATTATTCCTGGCTTGGCTTTTTAGTGAATAGTGGTTTGTGTCAGTTGTCACCAACCTAATAAAAGAGGTGGATTTTTTTTTAATTAATCAAGCCTGATTTATCTTTTTTTTTTTTTTTACATTCAAGACGAACAAATTCCTAATACAGCCTTTACAGCATCATATTGAAAAGGAAGATAGATTTCTTTCTTGCCAGCGGATCCTAAAATGTGCAGTGAAGTGCATGCTTACACAGTAACATTTCTTTAGTAAGGATGAAAAAATATTAGGCATCCAGACGGTAAGCTCCATTCAGAATTGGCATTAGTAGACAGTATAGATGCAACTCAATTGACCCCAGTCTGAATTTAGTCTATCAAATATTGCACAGATCACTGACAACCTGGCACTGCCTTTCACTAATACATACAGTGGCTCTAACTGGGATTTGGAATAGTGCAGATTTGGTAGGCTGCAACTAACATGATTGCAAGATTTGTTGACTACTGCACCCAGTTATACCTTGTGACTTTGAGTTTTCTTTTTAGGTGCTGTTTTCTTGACCTCAAATTCTTCATTTCAGAAGCCAGATATCCCCTCTGTGACAATAGTGCGCCAGACACTCAGCAGGCATAAATCACCATACAAGCTATGATGATTTAGACTAGCCAAGGACCTGGCTCATTACTTTTACTGGTGGAATTGTCCCCCCCCCCGGCAGCTATGTATAGACATACCTTACATTTATTGTAGTACTTTTTTAAAAGCACACCTCATAACTATGCTGCCCGTAAACTCCATGTTGTCAGTTACTTACCCACATCTGGCTCATATTGGGAACAAAGCTTTGCATCTTGCCTTGTTTACTGCCTGCTCTCTCAATATCTTACTGTAACATTTCTATTGTTGTAACTGCTGTGTTGCGAGATATGTGCAAGGAAGCACTGTGGCCAACCCTCCCGATTTTATCACAACTCTCAGGGTATTTGATGTTTTACATATTGCCCCAGTTCCTAAAGTCCTAGGCTCTCTGCCTTCATTTTTTAAAAAGTAAGTTTCTATCCCTAATGGTGGTGGGGAAAGGCTGGAAATCTTAACGCCCAAAGGCTCCAACATCAGAAGGCAAATAAAAAGATTCCAGATGTTATTATTATTTTATTTATTATTAAATCTCATGATTTTCATGCCAATCTCATGATGTTTGCATTCTGGCTCATGATTTTGGAACAGTTGGGTTTGACAGTACACAGCACAGCACATTATAAAACCTGCAGATATTCTCCTTTATGAGATTCCATCACTTCTCCAAAGCCAGGTCAGTATTTGCGGAGAGAGCTCTAAGAAGACCAACGTGCTGTAAGAGGTTATGTTTATAATTCAGGGAGTTGCATTCTGTACTGTCCTAAATTCCCCGGATATTGATGTTGGATTGATGCTACTGCTGCACTGACATGGAATCATAGAAGTGTAGGGCTGAAAGGGACCTCAGGAAGCTATCAAGTCTAGACTCTTGCTCTGTGACTGAACCAAGTAAACCTAGATCATCCCTGAAAGGTGTTTTTATCCCAACTGCTTTTTAAAAGTTTCCAATGATAGGGACTCCACAACCTCCCTTAAAAGCCTTTTCTAGAGCTTAACTGCCCTTGGAGTTAGAAAGTTATTGTAATGTCCAATATCTAACCTAAACCCCCCCTTGCTGCAAAGCCTGTTATTTTTTGTCCTGCCTTCAGTGGACATGGAAAACAATTATAAAGTCCTCTTTATAATAGCCCTTAACATATTGGAAGACTTATCAGGTCCTTCTCAGTCTTTTTTTTTCTCAAGACCAAACATGCCCAGGTTTTCTTTTATCCTTTCCTTATGTCAGGTTTGTGAAATCTTAAACATTTTTGCTGATCTCCTTTGGACTCTTTCCAGTTTGTCCACATCTTCCTGAAATTGTGATGCCCAGAATTGGACATAGTTCTCCAGCTGAGGTCTCAACAATGCCTAGTAGAGTGAGATGGATACCTCCTGTGTCTTACATCCAACACTTCTGTTAATACACCCCAGAATCATGTTAGCCTTTATTGCAGCTACAGCACACTATTAGCTTATGTTCAGTTTGTGGTCCACTGTAATTAGGCTTGTTGGTAACTCCTACCAAATTTGCATCTGTTCTGACAAATATGCACTTGTTCCCCATATTCCTTGCATTTGTCTATATCAGGGGTGGGCAAAAGGGCCTCCGCGGGCTGGATCCGGTCCGCCAAGTGGGTTGATCCAGCCGGCAGAGGCCTTGCCGCTCCCCTGCCCCCAGGCCACTTAGGGCAATTAGAGCCTGGGGGCAGCGGAGCGCGTGAAACTTCTTCCCACTCTGTGAAAAGCATGCAGCGCTTTGAAGTGCCATGGGCTGCTCACAGGGTGGGAGGAGATGTCATGCACTCCCCCGCACCCAAGCCCTGATCGGCCTGGAGGCAGGAGGAGTGTGTGAAGTTTCCTCCGCCCTCTCCCTGCCCTGCGAGGAGCTCACGGCACTTCAAAGTGCTGTACGCTCACATAGGGCAGGAGCAGGGTGAGGGAAGCTTCACACAGCTCCCCAGCCCCCAGACCGATGAGGACTTGGGGGCAGGGGAGTGCGTGATGTCTCCTCCTGCCCTGGGAACAGAGCATGGCGCTTTGAAGTGCCGCATGCTCCTTGCAGGGTGGGGGTAGGACGGGAGGAGGCTTCACGTGCTCCCCCCGCCCCCAGGCCAATCACAGCCTGGGGGCAGGGGAGCTGCATGAAACTTCCTTCGCCCTGTCCCGCCCCTGCGAGAAGTGCACGGCACTTCAAAGTGCCACACGCTCCTCACAGGGTGGGAGGAGGCTTCCCGCGCTTCCCCCGCCCCCAGAACAATCAGGGTCTGGGGGCGATGGAGTGTGTGAAGCCTCTTCCTGCCCTGCCAGGGGCATGGATGCCTAGTGGAAAGGGGGGGCAAAGGGGTTCCCCCACCCCCAGACCAATTATGGTCCTGGGTTGGGGAAGCCCAGAAGCATTCTGGCCCTGCCCCTTATGGATTAGGCCCCGCCCCTTCCGGGCCAGGCCAGGGCCACTTCAAAAATTTTTTGAAGTGGCCCCCGGCCAAAAATTATTGCCCACCCCTTGTCTATAGACATCTAAAATGTTAATCAGAGTCCATCAATGATTTCCTTCTTTGACCTTATCATAATTTTTCTTATCCCGCAGCACCACATCTAATCCTATGGTAAGATCACCATTTTTATACTTTGCAGGGTTTTGTCATATGCCCCCATTGAACCTAGTTTAACCCCCCCCCCCCAGTAGGTTGGCAAGTTGATGTGTGAAGATGCCTTTCCTTTTCTTGGTCAGGGACCCCATTTTTCCCAAGAGACTTCCTTCCCAGGATAGCATCCCATGGTTGAAGAAGCCAAAGCCCTCCTGTTGACACCCTCTGACTGTTGTAGGAGACAGAAAACTGAGGTCCCGCCCCCTTTAACTTGAGAATAGGGTTACTATCTGCAGTGTAATTATCTCCACCTGAGGTAATTACTTACTGGCTTCTAACTTCCTCTGTAGTTTCAATAGGATATAATTATTTAACTTTTGTATGGTGTTTCTTTAAGGGTTGCTAAGCTCAACTTCAAAGAGGTAGCTGCATTTCAGTGGTGGGTAAAGAGACTCTGGTATATCCCTCACCAATATCACAAGGGTGTTCTCGGGCTTAAGTGATGTTTCTAAAAGTCGCTGAGCTCTTCAGATGGAAAGCGCTATATCAGCAGAAAGTTGTATTATTTAATTGAGTATTTTTGTGTGAGAGTGAGAAAATCGACCCATTACACTTATATCATGTATATTTTTCAAAGTACAGATCCTGTGAGGAAATCTGTTTTTCTCCCATGGATACCATCAGGTTTATTGTTACCTCTAATATTTTATCGATTGATGTCAGGCATTGGCAAAAAACCAAAAACTCATGCCTGTAGCTCAGTGTTTTTTTTCTGAGTTGCTTGCTTCTGATTTTCTCATATACAGTAATACTTCCAGCATAGAACTTGTTTATCACGGTGGAAAGAAAACCATAGAGAAACTTGTTAATGCTACCATGAAGGCCCAAGCTAGAGAACAGAGCACAGGGGAGAGATGGGAAAATAAGAACAGATTGAGTGAAATCCTCAAATTAACATAATTTATCAACAAATCGGAGAAAATTCAGAGGAGGAAAAGACATGATTTAGGGGCTGGAGGAACCGAGGGAAGATTAAAAGAATAGAATTGGCATTGAGTGTGTCTATTAAAAAATACAACACACACACACACACACACACACACACACACACACACACACACATGCTGCTTGAGAGAAATCCCCTTCAGATCCTTGAATTATAAGGTCTCACTTGACAAGTTATGAATCAGTCAATAGTGTCCTGGCCTCTTAGCATACAAAATAACATAGAAATACCTAGCCTATTATACTATACTTGATACACAACATAGCAAAATGCTTTACAGAGAAAATTAGCCATAAGCCAGCAAGAAAAGATTACTTTTAAGGTAGAATTGAAAAGAAAAATGCACTGACTACCCCCAGTAATTCGGGCACCTGCTCCTGCCATATAGGTGCAGCATAAAAAATGAGGAATCCTGTGGCACCTTAGACTATGTCTACATTGCATACTTATTTTGAAATAACTCATGTTATTGCAAAATAACAGCTTGTGTGTCTTTCCACAAGCACATTATTTCAAAATAATTTTGAAATAACGGGCTTCTCACTCTGACTTCTATAACCCTCATTTCATGAGGAGTAACAGAAGTTGAAGGGAAAGTATTCTTCCTTTGACTTCCTGCTGTGTAGCCAGTACCAAAAGTCGAGCAAAGGTACTTTGACTTCAGCTACGCAATTAGCATAGCTGAAGTTGCGTATCTTAGCTCAACTTTAAACCACAGTGTAGATGTACCCTTAGATATATTAGATGTATTAAGACATGAGCTTTTGAGGGTAAAACCCACTTCATCTGATGAATCGGAGTGAAAATTACAGAGGCAGGGATATATATATGAAAACAAGGACGTTATTTATCACGTACAGGACCAGTGCTAATGAGGCCAATTAAGTCAGGGTGTATGTGGCTCATTCCCAGCAGTTGATGAGGAGATGTGAATACCAAGAGAGGGAAATTGCCTTTGCAGTGAGATAACCAATCTAAATCCTTATTCAGTCCTAATTTGATTGTATTGAATTTTCAAATGAATTGCACGTCTGCTATTTCCCTTTTCTAGTTGGTTTTGAAGTGTTTTTATAGAAGGATGGCTACTTTTAAATCCACTACTGAATGTCCAGAGAGGTTAAAGTGTTCTTCTGGTTTTTGTACGTTACCTTTCTTGGTGTCCGATTTGTGTCCATTTATCCTTTGGCACAGATACCTTCTGGTTTGGCCAATTACATGGCAGAGGGGCACTGCTGGCACATGATGGCATATATCACATTAATGGAGATGCAGGTGCATGAGACCCTAATGGTGTGATTTATGTGCTTAGGTCCTTCAATGCTGTCGCTTGTATAGATAGGTGGACAGAGTTTGTTCCAAGAATAGGTTCCTAAGGAAGAGTCTCTGGGATATGTGTGGCTGTTGGTGAGTATTTGCTTCAGGTTGGGGGGTTGTTTGTAGGTGAGGACTGGTGTCCGGGGTGTCAGGCTGCATGGCCCCAGCCCCAGACTTCCCTGGCAGCCAAGGAGTCTGGCTGCTGCAGCCCCAGCCTTCCCCAGTAGCCAGGCTGCCACGGCCCTAGCCCCAGCCTTCCCCAGCAGCCAGGACGTGTGGGCAATTTTGGAAAGACAATACTTTCCCTTGCCTACATTACCCACCACCCATACTTGTAGATGTTTGTCTCTGTGTGTGGGATTGGAGCAGATATGGTTGTATCTTAGGGCTTGGCTGTAGACAATGGATCATGTGACGTGTCCTAGGTGGAAGCTAGAGACATGTGGGTAAGAAGCAGTGGGGAAGTCATTTGCAAATATATGTTGTCTAATAATTTACCCACCAATTTTTGAACATAATATTTGGAATAAAACATTTGGCAAATTCTCTCCCCCTTCACCCAGCTGCCGTTGTGAAAAGAGTTGAATCCATTTTTCAGCCCACATGCTGACACAGCTCCCCTATTTCCTTTCCCCTGCTCCATTTCCTTTTTAAATTGAAAACTATTAGGAGCGTTTAGGCAAATAATAGAAACCTAAGTGTCGGCGTCTCTTATAAATTGCTCTCTAGTTACTTTTACCCTAATGTCTTCTCAAATGCTATTTCATGCCAGGCGGTAAGGGGAAGAAATGCTTGAAGAACTCAGATAGTTGATGGGTCAGGAGTCAAGGTCATAATATTCATTTCTTCTTAGTTTGTCAAATGTTCTGATTGTAAGGTTAGGAATGGGCGGCATCATTAATCTAGACCTTGTGTAAGTATTTAACAGCTAAAAGTGTACATGTATGGTTTTTAATAGAGGACGTTTTCTTAGCTTGGTTCCCATCAGGTAGAATGTGGCTTATTCTCAAGAGCTCTGTATCTTCCTGTCCAGAGAGTGCTGAATGAGTACATTTCTCACACCGCAAAGCTGTCGAAATAGTGCTAATAAAAATATGGAACATTTATTTGAAGAAATGTCACAGCTTCATTATAAAAATACTAGAAGATTTACCCAGCATTGTCCAGGTCCTTCAGGGCAGGGCTGTGGGGATGTGGGGGGGTGCAGGTGTCAGGGAAGGGATTTGGGGATGTGGCAGGCTCAGGGCAGAGGAATGGGGGCTTATGGAGGTGCATTAGTCAAGGTTGGGGTGAGGTGGGGCTCAGGGCAGAGGGTTGGTGGTTTGTAGGGGTGCAGGATTCAGGGTTTGGGGGTGAGGAAGGACTCAGGGCAGGGAGCTAAGGTGTGGGGAGCGTAGGAGTCAGCAGGGGCTGTGCTAGCCAGGCAGCAGCTCCCTGGGGCTGGATGTGGCAGGGGGCCATGCTACCTGGACCATGGCTCCCCAAGGCTGGCAGTGGCGTGGGCCATGCCAGACAGAGGGCTAGGCACGGCAGAGACCTCACTGTTCAGATGGCAGGTGGGAAGCTTACCTCCTTCCCTGCCCCAAGCTGCCACAATGGGGTTATAACTGTCCCAGTCCCCTTCTCTGGCCCCTTGTTGCCCCTTGTGGTCACTACACTGTGTAACTGTCCCTGCTAGCAGCCTTCTTCCTTTCCATATTATGAAAAACAATTACAATCTAGACACATCCCATTGTCCTGGAAAAATCAAATCCTTACCCTGCTTTAAGTTAGGATAAGAGGAAAGCTCCATACCAAATTTGACAGTCCTAGTTCTTACCATTTAGGAGTTCTTGAACAAACAAATGGACAGACAGACTCGCTCACTCACTCACAGACAAACTCTCTCAAATATATAGTAGCTTTGAGAGTCTTTTGTGTTTTCCACAAACAGTCATAGGAGTGATCTGGGGGGATAGTGCCTGAGGCCACCCTTTAAGAGAACCCTAAAGAGATATTATACCAGTATAGGATTATCAGAGTGTGCCATTTGTCAGCTCTGCCTTTTTTCAGTCTCCCCCCATTCTCTGTCCTGCCACCATCAGGCGATGGCAAATAGCCAGTTATGCCAGCTCTGGACTAGCTGAGAATTCCACCACATTCAGTGCCTCTATTTTCTTACATGTAAAATGGGCATGGTATAACAGCTAGTTGTACTACTGCATGTTTTGAGGCTCAATTAATGAGCATTTAGAAAGCACTTTGCAATTATCAGGTAGAAATCACTATAGAAATGCCAAGTATTATTTGAGAACAGATACAAAGGTGGTCAATAATAATTAATAATTTATGTTTATTCCTTACTAAAAATTTTAGCTAGAAGTCTCAACCTAACTATACTGAAAAATCAACAAATACTGGTTATACTGTCCAGAAATGTCTACCTCGTCTCAATCACTGGCACCAAGAATTTAGGTTCAGCAGCTGAAAATACTCCACAAAATAACACTGTGACAGGTCATCATTGGAAACATTTAAGAGTAGGCTGTCAGGGATTAACTAGATGATGCCTGGTCCTGCCATGAGTACACAGGACTGGACTTGATGACCTCTCAAGGTCCCTTCCATTTCTAATATTCTATGATTCTGTGAAGTCTTTCCTTCATTAGAACATATGTGTGAATTCATCAAAGGAGCAACCCATATTATATTTGTAAATAAATTCACCCTGTGCCCATGGAAAGTAATGTCAGGGGAATGATTTTCTGAGTCTCTACATATAGATAATAAAGCATGCAAATGAAGGATTCATTTGCATACATGCTCCTGAATTCATCAGGCACCTGTGATATTCTCAGAAAGTGGACTTTTGTCGACAAAACTATACCTGAGTCTACACTACATAACATCGACAGAACTCGGCAGTTTTGTCGACGGCGGTAAACCTCATTCTGCGAGGAATAACGCCTTTTGTCGACAGAGTTCTGTCGACAGAAGGCATTATTGCATCTACACTGTCCTTTGTGTCTACACTCTCATGTCGACAAAGCAGCTTGCTTTGTCAACAGAACTGGATGTAGTCTAGACGCTCTTTGTCGGCGGAAGCTTTGTCAACAGAATCTGTCAACAAAGCCTCTGTCGACAAAAGCCTGTAGTCTAGACGTACCTTAATTCATCCAAAGGGGTAAAGGTTCCTTAATATCAATGATGGCCCTGAGACTGTTATGCGGGAGAGTGTTGGTGGTGGGGTGCAAGTGTGTCTCCAATCTATATTCATCAGAGACCTCATAGAAGCTGATGACCACCTTTCATTTAGACTGAATGGAAGAAGCACTTCAACCCCTTTATGGAGTAAGGTAGCTAAAAGAATAGAAGTACCTGCCCAAGAAACTGGATCACATAGGACTGCCTGAGCAAGAGATAAGGAAGAATATAAGTGGTTTCCCTGAGACTGATTGCAAAGACCGGATGGGAGTATTGATGGCAGAGCTGTGTGTGTCATGAAGTGAAAGGAAGTAGCCAGGAGAAAGTGAGAAAAGCAGCCGGTAGTATTGCCCTAAAAGGGAGCAGAGATAGCACTTCATGGGCACAGGACTGGTTCGGACCACACTTGAATTTCAAGGAAACAGCCTGCTGTTATTCATTCCTGCTGCATTCAGGGAAACAGAACTTTGCTTACATTCTGTGTGGATAAGCACTAAAGAAATACATGACAAAAACAACCCAGCAAGGCCCCAATATTTTCTAACCAATTGGACCAAAGGACAACAACATTCACAAACTGTGAGTAATGCAGTGAGCTACAGACATCCCTGCCTTGCATTTCTCCATGAAGCATCTGGTGTTGGCCACAGGCAGAGACAAAACAGTGGACTAGATCAGTGGTGGGCAGTCTCCGGTCTGCAGGCCACATACAGCCCATTGGGATATCACCTGCAGCCAGCACACCCCCTTTCTGCCCTCTTTCCCCCTGCCTCACGTGCACTGGGGCACTGGAGCCCCACACTAACTTACTCCTCACTCCCCACAGTGTAACCCACACACCTAGAGTAGTTCACTATCCCATGTAGTGGCACTTAGAGCACTTACAGCCACAGGTAAGAACAAGGGAGCTCTACAGCCTAAGCTGAGAGCCAGCTGGCTTTATAGCTCAAGCTGTAGAGTTTCCTACACTGAGATCCCAGGTTCAAATCTGCCCTATGGTGGTTACACCTGCACTTTCGGAGCACCACAAATCACCTGATTCACACTGTGTCCTTATTCCTCCCCTACTCCCTCCCAGCACTTTTGGAGAGCTGTGAATTGGCTGATTCACAGCATTCAAGCTCTGGGAGGGAGGATGAAGAGCACAAATAAGCTGATCCATGGTGCTCCAAAAGTGCTGGAAGGGAAGGGGAGGAGTAGGTAAGTGTGGGGCCCCAGTGCATGAGAGGGAAAGGGGGCAGAGCGGGGGTGCACAGGTTGCCGTAGGTGGAACCCCAATGAGCCACATCCAGCCCACTGAGACAAAGGAGGGCCACTCATACAGCCCACTCACTAGTTTTGGTTGCCCATCGCTGGACTAGATGGACCACGGGTCTAAAACAATAGGGCAATTCCTATATTCTTTAACTGTGATGTTAGTTGATTTGGAGATTTGAGGTCAAAGAAGTTGTAATGTGCAGACTACAAATATCCCTTTTTGTAGCATGGAAGCCACATATCCATATACATTTTTATATCAATAATAACAAAAAATAAAGACAAATACTTGCTAATGCAATCCCTTCACTGCATTTTCCAAAGTACTTCCCATGTGTCTCTTTCCTTTAGCTTGAGAAAAATTTGTATCTTATATTTCCAAACATGTTGTCATTAGACTCAGCACTACACTAATAATCTTAATTAATAATCACAACACAGATACATCAACTTCTACAGTGATGGGCACTTTGCAATTACTGCCTATAATACCTATCATCTGAGGATCAGAAAGTGCTTTAGAAATGTCAGTGAGTTAAGATTCACAATATCCTTTGGAGCTTGGGAAGTAGTTTTGCCATTTTACATACTGAGAAACTGAGCAACAAAGTAAAATTTATAAAGGGAGTTTGTGGCAGTGCCAAAGCTACAGCCCAGGTCATCTCCTGAGTCCCAGGCCTGTGCTTTAACCACAAAACACCTTTTATCTTATCTGCAACTTACTGCTGCTTACTTAATATCCAACCCAGGGATCATATGAGAGGAGGTGGCCCCCAAGCAGCGTGCTTCTAATCCAGAAAATCATTGCATTTTCTTGTTTGCTTCACTGCTCAATACAATTCAGCATATAGCTAAGTAGCTGACTCTTAAAGCTTATCACACCTAAAGAAGGTCACAAAAAGGAGAACAAAACAACTGTGCATATAGAGCCGGATGCATTCTCCAGCAAAGTATTCAAAAAAAGAAGCATTTGGCCTGCAATGAGACTGTCTCCATTTGCAGCATGGATGTATCTGACCCAATGCTCCCTGGCTTAATCATAGCTCTGTTCATTCTTAACATTTTGGATTGCTGTGCCCTGCGTGTGTATGCAATAACTTTTTACAGCTTCAGAGGGGTTAGTCTGTAAGGCTATGTCTACACTGCAGGCTTTTGCCGGCAGAGAGTATGCTAATGAAGCGTTTATTAGCATTTGTCGTGCTATTATTTGCATATTCTCTGCCGATGCTTTTTGCGCAAGAGGTTTTTACTCAAAAACAAGCAGTGTAGACGGGTCCGTATAGCACAAAAAAAACCCTTTTGCACAAGATCCTTATGCCTCAAAAAAGGAGGCATAAGGATCTTGCGCAAAAAGGTTTCTTTGCGCAAAACAGACCCGTCTACACTGCTTGTTTTGCGCAAAAACCTCTTGCGCAAAAAGCATCAGCAGAGAATATGCAAATAACAGCGCGACAAATGCTAATGAACGCTTCATTTGCATACTCTCTGCCGGCAAAAGCCTGCAGTATAGACATAGCCTAACTGGAAAAACTTAAAAAACAACAAATAGTCTAGTAACACCTTAAAGACTAACAAAACATGTAGATGGTATCATGAGCTTTCGTGGGCAAAACCCACTTTTTCAGCTGACTGGAATATTAAAAATCTAGATCCAAGAATAAATAAAGGAAGGTGGGGTGAGAGAGGGAGGAGAAAAAAGACAGTGAATAGATTGTTCAAGTTACAAAAGGCTGATAAAGAACAATTAGCACCTCCATTGGTTGGTTGGTTATTTAAGACATTCGGGGTGTGTCTAGACTACATGGCTCCGTCGATGGAGCCATGTAAATTAGTTTATTCGGTATAGTCAAAGAAGTGGGGATTTAAATAATCCCCACTTCATTAAAATAAACATGGCCGCTGCACTGTGCCGACGATCAGCTGATCCGACACAACGCGGCAGTCTAGACACGGATCTGTCTGCTGGGGAAGCCTTTGCCGACCAATCCTGTAAACCTCGTTTCACGAGGCATAAGGGATCGGTCGGCAAAGGCTTCCCCAGCCAACAGATCTGCATCTAGACTGCCGTGCTGTGTCAGATCAGCTGATCGTCGGCACAGTGCGGCGGCCATGTTTATTTTAATGAAGCGGGGATTATTTAAATCCCTGCTTCTTTGACTATGTTGAATAAACTAATTTACATGGCTCCGTCGACGGAGCCATGTAGTCTAGACACACCCTAGGAGTAGAAGATAGTGTTCATTCCATTCTGATAAGAATTAAACTTATAAATGAAGTTAAGTTCCAACCATTCCCTGTGCATTTGGCTTGTGGAATTGGCCTGAAACAACACGGTGACTTGGAGCTCCATTAATGAGTGCCCAGGCAGGTTAAGGTTTCTGTGTGTTGCCTTTTCAGATATCTGATTTAGGTCCATTAATTCTTTCCCATAGAGACTGTCCAGTTTGGCCAATATACATGGCAGTGGAGCATTGTTGCATTTGATGGTATAGATCACATTGGTGGACGTGCAGTTAAATGAACCCCTGATGTAGTGGCTGATGTTGTTTGATCCAGTGATGAAATCACTTGTATAGATGTGTGGGCAGAGTTACAGCTGTAACAGCTGTTACACATGGACTAAAGTTCTTGGGACCCTTGATCATGCCTTGGTGATATCTCATTGGACCCAAATCCATTTTTTAGGGATAAATATGTTTGCTGGTTTGTTTTCACTGTCAATCAAAAAGGGGCAGGTTCTGTAAAGTGCTCTGCAATCACTTAAGTGGGCTTTGTTCAATGCATTTTTAAACTGCTCTCCAGAGCTGTACTGTAGGTGAATGAATATTTTAGGGGTGAAATATGGCTTCACTGAAGTCAACAGAAATTTTGCCGTCCATCGGGCCAGGATTTCACCCCAGAGATCTACGGCTATTTTGAACAAAAAAATGAATGACCATAGCTGCTTCCCCCTTTGATATTGAGAGGAACTCATAGAGACTGTAGGTCCTAGCCAGCCAAGTTCCAGCTAAGTCTGAGCACAGACTACATTTCAGAATCATGTGGGTGTAAATATAGGAAGCACTGATGTAGAGGCACGTTTGGGAGTGGGAAGGAAACAGAACAAAGGAAAATCTCTTTGTTCTTTGAGATTTTTAAAGCAGAGAAACTCCAGAAATGTTACTTGCATTTTATTTAGCACTTCCAGTACAATAGTGATGAAAGCTAACATTATAGGGAGTGTGTGTTCCCATCAGAAAATGTCTTCAGCTCTCATAAAACCCCAGCCATTTATCAGCACTCTGGGAGATCTTTATTACCTACTTACAGCATGTGCTTTTCTATGATGTAGTTATTGATTTAACAAGTAAACTTTGGGGCAAGCTTTTATCCAGGAATTAGCAGCGCAGACTGAAACAGAGCCTGTGTTATTCTAGTAGCACTGAGATGTGGGGGTACTGTATATTCCAAAGGCCATATAATCATTTTCATCAGCATCCCATTAGGGCTGTCTCAGCTGCCACATAAAAATGGGGGCAGTGAGAACTTTAACAATTACGATGTCTTGCTAACTCTCAGGCTAGTTACAACTCTTTTGTTTCCTTTCTGCAGGCTTGGACATCAGGCAAGCTCAGGTTATTGTGCTGTCATCAGGTACCAAATGTATAAACGGAGAATACATTAATGATCAAGGGCGTGTGGTCAACGACTGCCATGCAGAAATTCTGGCAAGGAGAGCATTTGTTCATTTCCTTTACTCTCAGCTGGAACTACACCTAAGGTAAACTGAATTGTGTTGATGCCTGGGAAATAGTATATGGTCTTCTGTGGAACAGATCTGTCTTCTAGATGCCTGACTATACATCATTGTTTATGAGTCTTTGGCTGATGAGTGGCCAATATACGCTACCAAAGTAAGCAGAGTTAGATAGTCTATTGTTTTGGGTTATGAGCTCTTTCATTCCAGCTGATTTTCCTTCAGCAGCTATTAGATATGAATCATAAAGTCAAGTTTTATGAAGCCTGATGATTCTCTGCAAATTCTTTAACCACAGGCCTAATAATAACTCTTGCTGGTCAGAGATTCTTATTACAGGCATTTTACTTCCTTGCTGAAGCTGTGTTAACTCAGGAAAATGACTTGCATCTCTCTCGCTCACACACACACACACATACACACGCACACACGTACACACAGTTGAACTACACCGGTCATTAACAAATTCATTGGCTTGCTAGAAAACCACTGGCCTGCTAACAAAACAGTAAATCTGGTATGAAAGAACCAGATAGTAATGCTGCTTCTTTGCTCTCTTAAAAATGTAACAGCTTCTTTGCTTCTCTGCTTCTTTGCTCTCTTAAAAATGTAAATGTAAGTTCCTGATTCTGATGAGGGGTGCCTGTTTGTGTCTAATGTCTTCAGCCTTGCCTGCCTAGTTGTTTTCTACATTATTCATCATTATTATAGTCACTAATTATCCCTACAATACCACACTGCCCTCCTCATTTTTTGAGGAGTAACATTAGTTCGAACCAAGGGATTTGGTTCGAACTAACACGTCCCGGCGCGCACTTCCTGGTTCGAATCAGCTGTTGAGTGGAGTAACGCACCGGCGAGATCATGCTAATGAAGCATGGGATATTTAAATCCCCGCTTCATTAGCAATTTCGGTCACCTACATTTGCATCCCTAGCTCGAACTAGGGAGCAAGTGTAGACATACCCAAAGATCCAAAGAAACAACAACAACAAAATCTTTAGTTGTAAATTGTGTGTCCTCACAGGGCCCTATCCGAAGCCTGTTAAAGTCAATGGGAAAACTCCCCTTGATTTCAAAGGGCTTAGATCAGGCCCTGACATTGCAAGCATTGCTGAGACGGGACTATGTGTTCCTGCACATGTCGGAGAGCACCTGCCATGTTGGGGGGACAACCTTAATAGTCAGTATAATATTAGTGAATCTTCACTTGTAGCTGTGAGATGTTAAATAGATGAGGATGGTCTAACACGATAGAAGAGACAGAAAAGACCTTTGGGGGATGTAATCACAACCAGCATTATCTCTCCTTTGCTCTATATTGTTTTCATTTCAAGTTTACATTAAATTCTTATGTTTTCAGCATCTAGCATCCCTAGTACTTTCTTTGTATTAAAAGCTGAACTGTGTCTCTTGGGTGATAACTGCTACTGCCATATTTTAAGCTAGTGTATTGATCCACCTTCATAACACATTCAAGTTATATTATGTTATTTCGATTGATGTTGCATTTGAGGGTACATCTACACTGCACGGCTATTTTGGGATACCGGAGGCTACCCCCGTCTACACAAGCCTCCCATTATTTCAAAATATTTTTTGAAATAACGGGCGCAGTATTTTGCCATCCCAGTAAACCTTGTTGCACGAGGGTTAAGGGAAGGCTCGAAATAGTGTGTTATTTTAAAATTGGGCACTATGTAGATGCACCAAATTTCAAAATAATCTATTTTGAAATAGATTCAAAATAAGATACTCAATTTGCATAGCACAAATTGCATATCTTATTTCGAATTCAGGGTGCTATATAGACGCATGCCTTGTGTAAAGAGAATTCTAAGTGCAACAGAAACTCCATTTATGGTGATTTCTGCAATCTTTCTGTTCAGGAAAGAACCAAAACCGCTGTTCCCCTGATCTGTACTCACATAGGGTATGTCTACACTAGCTCGTTAGTTCGAGCTAGGTAGGGTAATGAGGGCAAGTGGAGTTGCAAATGAAGCCCGGGACTTAAATATCCCGGGCTTCATTTGCACGTTCCCGGGTGCCGCCATTTTTAAATCTCCCTTAGTCCGAACTCCGTGCCCACAGCTACACGCGGCACAGACTAGGTAGTTCGAATTAAAGATCCTAATTCGAACTACCGTTACTCCTCGTGTAGCCGCGGTCACAGAGTTCGGACTAAGGGGGATTTAAAAATGGCGGCGCCCGGGAACGTGCAAATGAAGCCCGGGATATTTAAGTCCCGGGCTTCATTTGCAACTCCGCTTGCCCTCATTACCCTACCTAGCTCGAACTAACGAGCTAGTGTCGACATACCCCTACATACACAAATCCCAGAAAAAATGGTGAAACCCTAACAAACACAGAGCTGAAAATATTGTAGAGTCAGATTCCACTCCCCTGCTATCCACTTCTAAATTAGATAATCCTATAGGCAGGACTCAACAAATACACTCGCCCGCTCGCCCGTGGCAAGTAGATATTACCAGCTGGCGAATAGCTACAGACATAGGCATGCACACTACGGGCAGCGCAGCCCCATCCGCCGGCCAGGTGGAGAAGCGGAGAGCCGCTGGGGAGGGGGAAGTGCGGCAATTCTCACCGCCGGGCTGCCAGCGTGCAGCTCCGGCACGAGGAGGCGGGGCGCGAGCCAGAGGGTGGGACACCGGCAGACGACAGGACACTGGCATGACGTGGCATCGTGATGTCACGGCCAGTGACTGCTGGATTCAAAAAGGCTCCAGCAGCCCTGCAAACTGGAAAGCAGAATCCAGGTAGGGGAGGAGAAGGGGGAAAAATAGACGGAAGGGGCTTGTGCTGAGGGGAGGGGGCAGGTCAAGAGAAGAAAGGGGAAGGCACCAAGGGACAGGGTGGAGGAGAGACAAATGCCAGGGGACCAAGTGGAGACAATGAGGAAAAGGGCAGGAGGGGAGGTGTCAGTGGGAGGGGGGACAGGGTGATGCTGGGAGAGGAGAGGGTAAGGTCATTGGGGGCTAGAGGGGGGAGGAGGAGGTGCTGGGAGAAAGCTTGAAAGAAGGGGTGGGCATGAGGAAGGTGGGGATGGAGCAAGGCATGTGTGAGGGCACAGGGGCATGAGCGGAACAGGAGCAGAGGGTGGTGAGGGGGTGGGCATCAGGGAAAAAGAGGGCAAAGGGGGCAGGGGCAGTGAGGGAAGGGGGAGGCACCAGGAGGGTGCAGGTGCCAGGAGATTCTGGGGGTGAAGCAGAAGGGCAGACACCTGCAGGGGAGGGACCAGCACCAGAGGAGAGAGGCAGGGCAGGTGTGTAGAGGGAGGTGTTAGGAGAGGGGATGAGGAGGGGTAGCTCACATGATCAGAGTGGGGCTACTGGAGGAGTGCGCACAGGGGGGAGAGAAGGGCTGGTGGAGGGGGGCAGGTCTCAGGAAGGCTGAGGGCAGTGAGAAGGGCAGGAGTCAGGACAGCAGAGGCGGGTGAGGGGTTGGGGGGCAGCAGGCACCAGGGGAGCTGATGGAGCAAGGAGAGGAGACATGGCAGCGGAGGGAAAAGGTAGGGGTTTATAAGGTATTTATTAATAACTTGGGTGGTATGTATTAATATTTATTAATAACTTATTATTAATAATTACTGTTCTTATTCTTATTAGGAATTTATGCCATTAAAAAAACACTTGGGGAGGGGTGGCGAGTCCCTTTTTAGTCTGGCGAGTAGGGTTTTGCATAATTTGTCGAGCCCTGCCTATAGGTAAGGAATACGGAGAGAGAGGGACCTGATCCTTTGTAGAAGTAACTTGACATAACTCCATTCACTTCAATAGGACTTAAACAGATGCTTAAGTGCTTTGCAGACTCAGACTTTTGTCTAATAGGTTGTAGAAGGGTTTCAAAAAAAGCAGCAGCAAGCATGCATGAGGAAGCAACAGTAGGAATGGCGGAAGAATAGATAAGTGGACAAGGCCACACTATGCTGTCTTTTATATTTGATACAACTACAAACTTATAAAAATTATTTAAATGACAAATACATATTTTTAATCCCTCTACTTTTTGACATTAGAAATGCCAGTTCCCTGTTTGCTGTTTTTAGTTGTTGGGGTATTTGTGGATGACTAGAGTTTTAGAATGGGAACTTTCTCACTTCTCAAGAAAGGAGATAGGAGAGCAGAACTTTTCTCCCAAAGTTTGTCAAAAGTTTGAATTAAATAGATACGAAAAATCCTCATAAGGTTTTTAACAGTCTGACACTGCTCAGATATATTTCATTTTATTTGTGACAATCACAATTACACTAATTCTCTAGCTGCCTGTGAAAAGGCCAGATTTTCCATTGTAAAAATTAAAAAGCAACAAAAAATGTTTTGGGGGCCTACTTTATACATCATAAAGAATGAAAAAGGGCTACAAAAAACTTTTATGCCAGTTAACCACATTGACTTTAGTGGAATTACTTCTGAATTACACTGGCAAATGAGGAGAATCAGACTCTATCTTTTCATTCTTTACAGGTCACCCTTAATAAAACTATTAGCTGCATATTGTAATATTGGCATGGAATCGTGATCTTACTAGTAAGAAGGCTTTGCAGTTCCCAGAGAGAGAAGCTCCATTGGGAACTAAAGTATTTTCAGCCAATCAGGTTGCAATCACTATCCAAACCACACTTTAGCTTATACAGGATAAAGCATGTAGTAATTTTCATCCAATCAAACAAAATTAGCTGCAATAAAACCAGTCACTTAGCCATAAATTTAACTCATTCCTTGTTTTCATCCCAGTGGTCTCTTAATGGACTTGATAAGCTTACGGTTAAGGTACCTGAGGGAGACCATACACATTTATAGTGCCATAATTGGTCTACAGACTTCCCTTACCTGCATTTTACAAGTATTGTTAGCCCAAAATAACTCCTCTGTTTGTTCAGAGGGTATGAATCTGATTCAGCAAAGCACATGGTATGTGATTTACTTCAAGCACATGATTAAATCCCTTTGAAGTCAGCTTTAAGCACATGCATAAGTGTCCTGCTGAATAAGAACGGGCTTAAACTAGTGTTAAAAGTTAATCAGATGCTTTTGTGTCAGGGCCTTAACATTGAAAATAAGAAGTTCTAATTGTGTGTCAAAATTCCCAACTTCTGCTATTTTGCTGTTAACAGTTCTACTCGCCTGCAGGCTTTCCTTCACATCCCAAGTACCATATGTGAAAGAAAGAGAGAGTGGGTAACAGTCAAATACCGAGCAATAGATTCTGCCTTTTAGCTACTACCTGCACTGGAACTGGGATATTGATCGCAAATCCTCATTGGCTTGTGCCAACACAATGCACTTCATTCGTCACTGCCACATCTTTTGTGTAGTTATCTGTGCCTGTGCAATGTGGGTGTAAAACACAGTCCGACTCAGTAATATTTGACACCCTCTTTGCACTCACTCTACCCAGGTGTAAATGAGTAGGTGAGAATGGGGAATCTGGCCCAATGGATCTTGGAGACAAAGTGCATCGGACAAGGAATACCATGCTCCCATTGTCCCATTCCTATCTGGGGCTCTGGAGTCCCCCGCCCTGCTGAGAACACAAATGCAAGTATGCAAGGTGTCCAGTGAATCTACCCAAGTTGTTCAGCCCCCAGTTCTCATTTAAAATAGTCTTGTTGTCTTGGGATTAGAGATGCCTGACTACTATGCAGGGAATTCAAGCTCAGCCCACAAAATACAACCCCACAGGCTGGTTGGCAGCATGGTGATAATAAAGTTTGCAGAACCCTGGAGCAAGACCCAGGCTGTGCTTCCCTCCAGCACTGCGGACTATTTTTAGAGCAGCTATATATCCCCCATTAGCCACAGACACTTGTTGATATTCAAGGAGTGAAAGAGGAATAAGGCTAATCAGTGAAAAATAATAGAACCAGGTGGGTTGATGATTCCTATGAACTCACTTAATCCAGACCAGTAAGCTTCTATTCCAACATACCTACCCACCCCACTTAGCAACTGCTTCTAAGTAGGACATGCTTTTCCCCACTAATAAAGTATAACATGATAATAACAGGCAGTAAGACTGCACTGCTCTGCAGTCTCCCAGCTGATTTTTGCAGGGAATTATTTAAAGGCAACAGTGATTTCTCTAAAGTCCAAGCAACAGGACTTATGGGTATTTTATTATTTCAGAGGTTTCTAGCAGGGTGATAATGTGATTAGCGTGGTTGGGAAATTCCACCAAAGCAGGAAGAAAAATTAGAGGGCTGCATGTGGTAGTCTTTCCTCAGGAAACCCTTGTGGCTCACTTTTCGTACAGGCAGGGTAATGTGCCTGTAAATTTCACCTGACAGAAAACACATCATAGCATCAAAAACTGACAAAACAATCTAACCATGGAAGATTGACAGCCAAACATCTCTACTGGCAAACAGATTACACTGGGAAAAAACAAGCCGACCCAGCAAAAGAAAGAGCCAGTTCCCAGCTACTCAGTTACACCAAGCATAGGTGGAGCAGCAGATCTACCCTGTACAAATGGATTGCCCACATTTCAGATTAGATGGGTAAAAATCCTGTTTTATGTAGGAATACCTCCCAGAGATGCACAGATGCTACCCATTAACTTCACTGGGTGTATCTGAGGGCAGACGTGTGTCCACAGTGAGAGGCTTGTCATTTCTTAGCTACGCTAATCACATTATCACCCTAAAAATTATAATCCTCATAAGAACATAAGAACGGCCATACTGGGTCAGACCAAAGGTCCATCTAGCCCAGTATCCTGTCTGCTGACAGTGGCCAATACTAGATGCCCCAGAAGGAGGGAACACAAAAGGTAATCCTCATGTGATCCTTCTCCTGTTATCCATTTCTAGACAAACATAGGCTAGGAACACCATTACCACCCATCCTGGCTAATAGCCATTGATGGACCTTACTTCCATTAATCTATCTAGCTCTTTTTTGAACCCTGTTAAAGTCCTAGCCTTTACCACATCCTCTGGCAAGGAGTTCCACAGATTGACTGTGTGCTGAGTGAAGAAAAACTTCCTTTTGCTTGTTTTAAACCTGCTGCCTATTAATTTCATTTGGTGACCCCTAGTTCTTGTATTGTAGGAATAAGTAAATAACTTTTCCTTATTCACTTTTTCCATATTAGTCATGATTTTATAGACTTCTAACATTTCCCCCTTAGTCTCCTCTTTACTAAGCTGGAAAGTCCAAGTCCGTTTAATCTCTCTTTATATGGGACCCATTCCAAACCTCTAATCATTTTTGTTGCCCTTTTCTGAACTTTTCCAATGCCAATATATCTTTTTTGAGACGAGACGACCACATCTGTACATGGTATTCAAGACGTGGGTGTATTATGGCTTTATATACAGGCTATCCCTTTTTTAATGATTCCGAACATTTTATTTGCTTTTTTGACTGCTGCTGCACACAGAGTGGATGTTTTCAGAGAACTATCCACAATGACTCCAAGATTTTTCTCTTGGGTAGTTGTAGCCAGGGCCGGCCCACAACATTTTGGCACCTGAGGCGTGGAGCTCAAATGACGCTCCCATGCCCCCTCACTTGGGCCAAAATTTTGAAAAGTCTCAATTCTGCCTTCTTCCTGTTCTACTCCTCTCATGGTACTGCTCTGCTACCTACATATGCACCAGCAGCAGACACAATTTTCTACACTCTGGGTCTTACTGGCGCCCCCCCACAGTCTGGCACCTGAGGTGGCCACCTCAGTTCGCCTCATGGTAGGGCCAGCCCTGGTTGTAGCTAAATTAGTAGTGGTAGCTGAATCCTCAACACTAGAAGGTATGTGGTTCTACTGTCAAAGAAATCAGCAATGTCTTCAAACAATCCAAAGGGAAGTCACCTGGGATGCTGCACAGCAGTACAGCTATAAATCCCTGTCTTGATTTTTTAAATCAGATTAGTGAGGGGAATTTGCCTACTCTGGCAACCTTTGCTAGAGTAGCAGATAAACTAAGTGCACTGTGTCCCCTTCTAGCTGCAAAACTACTTAGAAGTTAAGAGATTACTACTGCCTGCTACCTGACTGAATGAGCTGAATTAACTGTTTTCTTAGAGAGACCACTTTCTACAGGTGGAAGGTTCATGCTTTTGAGCTACACAAAGCTCGGGAAAAGGAAGCACAGTGTCTGAACTGCTCTGCATGGCTCAAAAAGTTTGTACCTTGCACCAACAGAAGTTTGTCCAATAAAAGATATCACCTCACCTCTCATATCCTGGGAACAACACAATTACAACAGCTCTGCAAACAAGAATTAGTTTTTTAGCTCAGGTAGTAGAGGTCTGTGGTTTTGGTGCACAGGTTATATCTTCATTACACCGAGTAACTTGTGAGTTCCAAAGATTTCAAAACTGACAAGAACCCACTGTAAGTCAAGAGTCAGAGGTCACACAGAGAAGGTTCCTTTAGCATTGAAACTGAGCTATGGTTGAATAAAGAGGAAAACAGAAGCCTGGTTTTGAATGTCTGAAATCTGTTATTTCTTTTCATGATTTCTGGTCATAAATTCAGGGCACTGCTATCTGACTTCAATTCCGCAAATCCTTTAAGCATGTGCTTAAGTTACCTTGACTCTCATTGGAATTTGAGCACATACTTAGGGGCTGCAATGAATAGGGATAGTTTGATAAATTTAAGGAAGTTGTTCTCCTTTGGTATATGCGCCACTCAGCATCAATGAGACTGATGTACTGTATTTGTTCGTCCAGTTCCCCTCTATCATTAGAATACATTACAAAAAAAGTAAGCCAAGAAACTCATTGACAGTTCCAGGACCCTTTGAACACCTCATTTACTAAGAGCACCTTCTTATTTTTCTACCATTGACACTAGCCAAAATATTATGAAAAGTGTTAATAAAACAAACAGAAACAAAGATAAACAAAACCACCACTGAGAGAGCTGAAATGTTTCTGATGTGAAATGCAACAAATGACCCAGAACTTCTTTTGTGATCACAGCAAACGGCGAGAGGATTGGGAGCGATCAGTCTTTGTGCGATTAAAAGAGGGAGGCTACAGGCTGAAAGAAAACATCCTGTTCCATCTGTATGTGAGCACTTCACCCTGCGGAGATGCACGCCTCAACTCTCCCTATGAAATCACAACTGACTGTAAGAGCCATTGCTCCCCCAAACCACTTTTTTTTTTGACAGATCTTTGTTCCTTTGTTTGTGGAGAACATATTCCACTAGAAAGCATATATGGTGGGGAGGGGGGTCTGTCTTGATCTCTGTACATATGTGTTGGGATGGGAACTGTGTGGTTGGAGACCAAAGCTGGAACTTCTGTGACTGCTTGCAGCTCAGTAGGGATATGTCTACACTGCAAATTAAAGTCGAGTTAAGCTATGCAACTTCAGCTACATTAATAGCATAGCTGAAGTCAAAGTAGCTTAACTCAGCTTTAGGTGCTATCTACACAGCAGGAAGTCAAAGGAAGAACAGTCTGCCTTTGACTTCCCTTACTCCTCGTGAAAAAAAGTTACAGAAGTTGGAGTAAGAAGCCCGTTATTTTGAAATTATTTTGAAATAACGGGCTTGCTGTGTGGATGAACATATTGTTATTTTGATATAAGCGTGCAGTGTAGACATAGCATGGCTATGTTGGAAGAAATCCCCATAGGCCTTAATAAACAAACATCTTTCATGTAAAGGCCTGGGAGAGCTTCATTATGAAAAAATAGATCATCATAATCATGGTCCTCAGGTGAAGCAGAGCATCACAGCTGTGACTGGGTTTGGTTGTTTCCTTCTCAGAGTTGTACAACCTTAATTGTTCTTTGTGATTATTAAAAATAGTCTCTCATCCCATGACCCCAAAACACGTTGCAAACAGTTTGTTGCTGTTGTTAATTTCGTTGCTAGTTCTAACATAAACAATTTTCATCCAGTCCACAGATCTCAAAAGCACAGTAGTTTATGGAGACCCTAACTGAGACTAGGATTCCCTTGTGCTAAATGCTGTACATATCCATAGTAACAAACAGTCCCTGCCTGAAAGATCTTAGGGAACAGACAAGACAGAAATGAATGGAAGTTCAAACAAAGACACAGAAAAGTGACATAATCTGCCTTAGGTCACACAACACTCTTGTTGCAACTACCTTGATCTGCAAATTGCAAGCAAAGAAACTGACACAAAGAGAGAAGAGACTTGCCCAACCTTGCACAGCCAATCAGTAGTTTAGATGTTTGGTGATATCTCTTACAAACCCCAGTTTACAAACATATTGATACATTTTTAAATATTGTTTTCCTAGGAATGGAAAGTTTCTCACCAGTAATATTGTGTGAAAACGCTAAATCTACTGACATGAATTTAAAAAGAATTATTACTATTGGTAGTAATGATGGTCCCAGTTTATAGAGGGTAGACAGCTATCCTGGACTGGTACTCAAAAATCCTGGGTTCTAGTCCTGGCTCTGCTCTGGCTCACTGGTGGACCTTAAGGCAAGATACTTAAACTCCTGTATCTCAAGTTCCCCATCTGTAAAATGAGAATACTACTGACCTCCTTTGTACTGTGAGACCTACTGATGACAAGCTCTGTATAAGACCTAGGAATCATTATTGCATCAAATTATGTTATGGTGTCATACAAAATATAAAGAAGAAAAAGAAAATTCAAAAAAGTCAAACAACAAAATTAATTTAATTCCAAATCTCTGGTAATGGGACTTATAGTAACTCAAGTGAAGAGGCATAATACCTGCACAAAATTTTTTAAAATGTAGGTTGTTCTAAAGCAGGGATGAGCAATAATTTTTGCAAGATTTTGGAAAGTGGTTGAGGGCCACACTCTTCCATGATATTAATGGAGGAGATGCAGGGTCTGGGGTGGAGGTTAGGTGCAGAAGGGAGCTTGGGGTAAGGGACTGGGGTGCAGGAGGGAGAATGGAGTCTGGGAGGGAGTTTGGATAAAGGAGGTGGTTGTGACCTAGGGCAGGGAACTGGAGTGCAGGGGTTTGGGGTGTGACCTAGGGTAGGAAGGGATTGTGATCAGGGGCAGGAGATTGGGGTGCCAGATCTGGGAGGGGGTATGGGTGCAAGAGGAGGGCAGAGAGTTTGGGGGGGGGCAGAGGGTTGAAGAAGGGAGGGGCTGGGGTGCCAGGAGACTTGCCAGCTAGCAACCAAACCAGCCTGCCTGCCTGCCTGCAGAGCTAAGGCTTGCAGAGCTTAAAACGTTTCCCAGTCAATCAGCCAGCCTGCTTGCCTGGCCATGTGCTTGTGTGAAGAACTGAGCTGAGGAGAGGGGGCGTGGTTCTTCATGTCTGCCTGTTATTCAGATAGGCAGCTCCCATTGGCCGGTTTCTGGACAGAAACTAGCCAATGGGATTGTGCTGGGAACCGGGGCAGCTCCTGAAGCTTTCCTCCCTCCCCTCCAGTTTTGAAACAGAAACAGGGCCTGGCTGCAGCATTTCTGAGTAGCACAGGGCTGAGGGGCAAGCAGAGGAGTCTGCCTGGATCCAGTGGCTTGATGGGCTGGATCTGGCCCACAGGCCGTATTTTGCCCAGGCCTGTTGTAAAGAGTCAGCAAATAATACGAGAGACTGAATTCTGCCCTTCATTGTATGAGAATATTAGGATTCCACTGGCTGCAGTCAAAACCAGCATGAAGAGCTAAGGACAGGGTCTGTCTCTGGATCTAATTTATCCATCTTGTCATTGTTTTACTTGCAGAGCTAAGTCAAATTTGGGGTAACATATTTCAAATTCAGGCACATTTTGACCTTTTCATCTTTGCAAAAGCATTTGCTAATTCAGCTATATAACTTGCATTGATGCCTCCATTAATACAGTTTAAAAAAAACCTCACACACACACACAAAAAACCCTTCCCAACACGTGCAAGTGAAGTTGGGGTAAAAGCACAATAATAGTACAATATTGTCCATAATGAAATTCTCCCTTTCTGGCCTCTTTTTCTATTGATTTGTCTCCATTGTTTTCACCCGAAGACACCCTGGTACTGGTGGAATTCTGGTAGGTCTGCTAGTAAGTAATTCAAGAAGAAAGACATAAGAACGGCCATAATGGGTCTGACCAAAGGTCCATCTAGCCCAGTATCCTGTCTGCCTACAGTGGCCAATACCAGATGCCCCAGAAGAAGGGATCACAACAGGTAATCCTCATGTGATCCCTCCCCTCACCCACCTCCAGAGAAATAGAGGCTAGGGACACCATTCCTACAATTCCTACCAATGGCTATAGCCATTGATGGACCTAACTTCCATGAATCTATCTAGCTCTTTTTTGAACCCTGTTAAAGTTCTAGCCTTCACTGCAACCTCTGGCAAGGAGTTCCACAGGTTGACTGTGCGCTGAGTGGAGAAAAACTTCCTTTTGTTTGTTTTAAACCTGGTGTCTATTAATTTCATTTGGTGACCCCTAGTTCTTTTACTGTGGGAATAAATAAATAACTTTTCCTTATTCACTTTTTCCACACTTGTCATGATTTTATAGACCTCTATCATATCCCCCCTTAGTCTCCTCTTTTCTAAGCTGAAAAGTCCAAGTCTTTTTAATCTCTCTTCATATGGGACCCATTCCAAACCCCTTCCAAAGACCTCTTCCCTTCCTCACAGAGGATTGTCTGACAGCTGAATTCCAACACTGACTATATTTATACTTCCTAATCCAGACATGGAGTGCAAGCCCCTTTTGGCACACAGATCTTTTCAGTAAACACATTGTTTCAACTGCTGATTGAAAACACCCTCTTTTAGATAGTTGTGCTTCCAAAAAGCTTCACTTTGCAGCAATTCAGATATAGATAATGTAATATTTGGCACTTGTATAGTGCCCTTTAAAAAACCTCAAAAGCAACATTCAGTTTGACGAGATTATTACACCATTAATTTGCAGGTAGGAAAACTGAGGGCAGGGCTACACAGTCTAAACTGATATAATTTATGTCGCTCAGAGGCAGTGTTCCCGCTAAGCCAGGCCTGGCAAAATACAGCCCGCGGGCTGAATCTGGCCCACTATGCCACCAGATCTAGCCCGCAGAGGCAGTGGGGATCCACAGGCAGCATACCCTACTTGCCCTGCATTCCCACACACCACTCAGAAATGTGGCTGCGAGGCGCTTTCTCTTCGAGTCTGGAGTGGAGGAGGGAAGATCCAGATGCTGCTCCCGCCCCCAGCACAATCCTATTGGCTGGGTTTTGGACAAACACTGGCCAATGGGAGCTGCCTGTTTGAATAACAGGCAGCCACAAAGCACAACTCTCCCGCTCACTCACTCAAGCACATGGTCAAGCAAGCAGAAACATTTTAAGCTCTGAAAGCCTTTAGCTCTGCTTGCAGGCAGGCTGGTAAGTCTCCTGGCGAGAACCTGTCTCTGGCACCTCAGCCCCTCGCTTCCCCAATCCTCTGCCTCATACTCCTGCCCTCCTACTCCACATGCACCCATATCCCCTCCCAGATCTGGCATCCCAATCTGCTGCCCAAGATCACAATCCCCTCCTACCCTAGGTCACACCCCAAAAACCCTGCACCCCAGTTCCCTGCCCTAGGTCACAACTATCTCCTTTGTCCAAACTCCCTCCCAGACTCCATTCTCCCTCCTGCACCCTGATCCTTTACCCCAAGCTCCCTTCTGCACCCAACCTCCATCCCAGACCCCAAACCACCTTCATTAATACCATGGAAGAGCGCAGCCCTCGACCCCTTTCCAAAATCCTGGGAGTGGCCCCCATCAAAAAGTATTGCCCACCACTAGCCCCAAAGCTGCTTAATGATCCCTGCCAGCCAGGGGCTCAGGACTCAGTGCGCAAAGCTGCCTGGCTAGGGGAGGGGTACGTCTCCCTCAGTGACAGCAGCAGCTCCCTGCTGAGGACAGAGCAGCCAGTCTCAGATAGGGAGGGAATGTGTCCCTGTGGGCTGGGAGAGACTTGCTGCTCTGTCCTCAGCAGGGAGCTGCTATTGTCACTGAGGGAGAAGTACCTCTCCCCCAGCCAGGCAGCTCTGTGCACAGCACCCGGAGCCCCTGGCTGGTCAGGACTCATTAAGGAGCTGCGAGGCTGTGCTGCTGCACAGTTTAGAGGAAACACTGTTCAGGGGTATGAAAAGTTTTGTGCTGTCCACACCAGTGCTATGTCAGCGGAAGAGGCTCCCCCACTAACACAGTTTCTATTTCTCACCAGGTGGAATGATTATGCCGAGCGGAGAGCACTCTCCCATCAACATAGCACTCCAGGGGCATAGCTGCACCTATACAGCATTGTAGAATAAACTTTCCCTGAGATACAAAGAGCTTCACAGAGTGGTTCTGTAAGCAGAGTTAGGAACAGAACCAAGTCCCGATTTCTAGTCCATTGATCTAAGCACTGGCTCACTGTTCCTGGCTTCCCTGTTCTAAAAGCTTCAGACATCACAAAAGAGGTGTTTTTACTCAAAAGGTTGCCAACAGCTGTCCCTTAAGTATTTCCTTTTAGATCCTGCAACCCTGGAGATATATGGGGAGATGAGCATTTTCTAATGTTTATCATTTAGATCCTCTCCTTTTTTTAACTAAAGAAATAACCTTTCTTTTATGCAGTAATGACAAGAAAGCCAAGATGAATGATGTTTCTTTCTTATACAACAAAGCACTAGCATAAGCCATCAGACACCAGTGATTACTCTCAAAAGATGCATTAATGTTTGAAAACAGTGCCTCACCATGTGTTTTCTGGTTTTGAGTAGGACTATGATAAGCCTTTATCAATATGGGGAATGAGTGAAATCCATTTCTCAAATCAAAAAATGTCCTGCACCATGACTTCCACAGCACCCTCAAACCCCCTTCTCATGTGCCTTGTTATGGTAAGAGAGGTGATAAATTAACATCTGCTCAAAACCACATGCTTAAAATGCATGGCACTGATAACAATTAACAGCAGATATAAAACTCTGACATGGAACCTGTATCTACAGTAATTTATGTCGTCAAAACTTATGTTGCTTTGGGGGTTGAATATTTCTCCCCCTGAATGACATAAATTATGTTAGCACAAGCAGTGATTTGCACAGCACTAGTAATACTGCTGCTCATTGGGTTTGGATTAATTATGTTCACAGGACAGCTCTCTCCTGTCAGTGGCTACATAAGCGCTCTTACAGCAGGGCTACTCAACATGTGGCCAGTGGGCCGCATGTGGCCCACAGCCCGTTTGTTTGCAGCCCGCAGTGGAATTTGGGATTACGCAGGGCTCAACACGCTGCCAGGACTCGAAACAAAAAGTAGTCAATATAATGGTCATCTGTTGATAAGCATTTTAGTAGTTAAATTCCTGGACTGTCATTAAAAGTGCTGTCATATGGGTGGAAATCGGGTAAATATTGCATTTTATTAATATCAGCAGAACTGACTTAAATGGGGCCTGTGGTTGTGTAGTCTTGCCTTAATTTTTGTATTCATGCCCGTCACTGTGAAAGAAGCTATTTGCATATATCTGCATATATATTTGCATGTATATGCAACCACACTTAAGTTGCGGCCCTCGGCATGTACTGTGAATACCATTGTGGCCCCCGGAGCTTCCAAAGTTGAGTAGCCCTATCTTATAGCAATGCAGGTGCCTCGCTATAGCTGTGCTGCTGTAAGCTCTCTAGTGTAGACATAGCCCAGGTGTTGTAACTAAAGATACATAAAAATAAGATACATAAAGATAAAACCCCAAAGCTGGAGGGTGAATGTTAATCCTGTCAGGATATTTTCAGAGAAGCAGGTAATTTAGTTACCAATTACAGCTCAAGTAAGTGCCTTGCTTTTCCTTCAAGAGACCCACAACAGACTAGGATTGACACTTGTGAAGAGTAAACAGCTCCAGAGAGAACAAATGCAAAGGCAGGTAAAGCTGCTATAAGCAACAACATCAAGGGCTACCGAGAAAGAAGGTAGTAGGGTAATAAAAGTTTAACCTGTCAGTCTCATAAGTGAGAAGCCAATCTCTGGGCAGACTGTCCAAAAACAGGGCAGACAACCCAAACAGGTGGCAGCTCTACAATGAGATTTCACAAGGCCAGTAACAAATGTGGGCTCCTGGATTACTGTGTTAGTCTGGCCATGGAGCCACAGGCAGTCCCTTAGCCAAACTCAAGCCAGACTTACTCCCAGATATGGACTTACTGGTGAAAGATTATTAAAAACAATATTCACCACCCGGGGAGCCAACAGAATTGCTGGGCCCCTGAGTAAGATGTGGGGGGAGTGGCTCCACATTTCTGGAAAGGCGGGGCCTCAGGCAGAAGGAGTTGGGCTTCGGCTAGCCTCCCAGAGCATGCCATTCTCTGTAAGTGATTTTAAGAACCAGGAATCCAAGGCCCTTTTGAATCATAGTCTTGTACCCAGGTTGTGGTGTACTGCTGGTCTCATCAAATACAATGCTGGCAGCCAATGTCTTTAGTAAACTAAAGATTTATGAGCTAGGAAAAGGAAGTGAGAGTTATTGAGAAGTTCAAGCAGATAAAATACATTACTGGGGAATTAGTTTGGCGTCAAAGGGCTTGTCTTCATTGCATGGTGGATCGACGTTGCAGCAATTGATTCACCAGTGGTTGATTTATCACATCTGATGTGATAAATCGACCTCCAAGCAATCTCCTGTCAACTCCAGTATTCTACCAGGATGAGAGAGTAGAGGAGAGCAGCCCCCACCAAACTTACTTCATAGAAGACACCATGATAAATACATCAACTTCAGCAACACTATTTGCACAGCTGAAGTTGTGCATATTAGATCAGTGGGCGGTTGGGAGGCATAGAGTAGACTAGGCCTAAATGATGCAGAGGTGTAATGTCTCCTAGTTTTCCATAAGTCCCTCAAGGTTTCCCAAAATGGCATCTGAGGACTTCCGTCTTCCATCCAGGGTTCAGGTGGGTCAGAGATGTGGGATCACTCCTTTTGTGCCTTTTTATAGCTTCTAGCAAGTTTTTTTTATCACCACATCACTCCTATTTTGTTGACTAAAAGCAGACAAAGTCGATGGATCTTCCACTGTCCTTTGGATAATGACCCATGCTTAGAAATCAACAACCTTCTCATCAAAGTTTTAAGTTTTCTGTTTCAGTTGATGGGCCATTTAGAGATAATGTAAACATAATGTGATAGTCAGGAACAATTCGTCATTAGATTTTACACATCAAGTAACTTCACATCTAAACATTTAAATACAGGCATCTTGACAATGTTAATTAAGTTGAGTTGCTTACATAGTGTAAAGGTAATTACAGAGTTACAGGACATGAAAAAGGATATAGCAACTATAGGTTAATTGTTTTACACTAATATCCATTAAACAGGTTGTAGGTAAATGAAGGCAAATACAATTAACATCTATCTAACAAGTGAATTACCTAGATATACAATAGTACCTTTCAACATTCCTTTGAAGTTCATTCAGCAGATCATTGATGCACTTAACACTTCTCTGAGGTTTTGACCTGAGCTATCCAGCTTCCAGTGCCACACTAATAAAAGGGACTGGAGTGATCTGAGTAGTTGAAGACCAGTCATCGTAACCTAGATACATTTCCTGCAACAATTTTTTTAAAATGATAAAAATCTGTTATGAAAAACATGATTTGATAGGTGCAAACCAGCACGCCTTCTGTCAAGAAAAAGCTTGGTGTGAACACAAAATGGTGAATAATAGCCTAAGGGTATGTCTACACTAGCCCCCTAGTTCGAACTAGGGAGGCTAATGTAGGCATTCGAAGTTGGAATGAGGAGTAACAGTTAACTCGAACTAAGGACTTAGTTCAAGTTAACTTTTGACTGCCGCGTGTAGCCGCGGGCAGTTAGTTCAGACTAGGGGGATTTAAAAATGGCGCCCGGACATGAAGATGCAAATAAAGCCCGGGATATTTAAATCCCGGGCTTCATTTGCAACTTCAAATGCCTACATTAGCCTCCCTAGTTCGAACTGAGAAGTCGGAGCTGGTGCGCAGCTGTGGGACCCTAGCCCCCACCCCCACATGGCAGGAAGGCAGGCAGCTCGTGGAAGGAAGGTCTGGCTGTGAGCCAAATCTGACTTCTTAGGAAGCGCACTGGCTGTTTTGGAGAGGGGAGAAGCAGCCTGTGCCGTGGGATCCCCAGGTACCATCCAAGCAGCCCTGCCCCCTGCCCCAGCCCCCACCAGCACCCTGCCCCGTCCCAACCCCCATCAGCATCCTACCCCTAACCCCCACCAGCACCCTGCTCCCTGCCCTAGCTCCCATTAGAATCTTGCCCCTGCCCCCACCAGCACCCTGCCCTCTGGCTAGACCCCCACCTGCACCCTGCCCCTGCCCCCATCAGCATCCTATCCCCTAGCCACACCCCCACCAGCACCTTGCCCCTGCCTCCTGGCCAGACTCCCACCTGAACCTTGCCCCCACCAGCACCCTTCCCCCTGCCCTGGCTGCCACCAGCACCCTAAACCCTGGCCAGACCCCCACCAGCACCCTTCTCCCTGCCCCAGCCTCCACCAGCATCCTTCTCTCTGCCCAAACCCCCACCAGCATTCTGCTCCTGCCCCCTGGCCAGACTCCCATCCAACACCCTTCCCAGACACCATCCAGCACCCTGCCCTGACCCCCACCAGCACCCTGCTCCTACCACCTGGCCAGACACCTACACCCAGCTTGCTCCTGTACCCTACTTTCCACCCAGATTCTGCACCCCATCCCTATCCTACTCACTGGCAGCCCTGTCCTGCACACTGGATCTCTCATTTTTGGCCCCACCTCAGAGTGTAGAGGGGCACACAAATTCCACTAACTCAGGAACCCCAGAAGAGTTAATCTGGCCTCAGGCCTTGAACCTCAGTCCTACCACCCCCTCCCCCCATGGGGCTGGAGTGCCAGAGGAATGAGGTGTCTCAGTTGGGGCCACATCAGTGAGGCCTGGGGGGCTTTGGAGAGGTTTTTTTGTATCTCACTTGTGTGGTCCCTAACTGATTTTTCTGTGGGTCAGTGGCCCCCCAACCCAAAAGAGGTTCCCTGCCTCTCTCATAAATAAAGACAACGCTGAAACATTGTATGTTTGACATAATATTTTATTTAAAAATGAAGCCTGGCCAATAAGCCCCCAACTGGGGCCAAGCCCCAATCTGGCCACAGCATCGTAACACTGCTGCACCC
Organism: Pelochelys cantorii; assembly: GCA_032595735.1. NCBI lineage: Eukaryota > Metazoa > Chordata > Testudines > Trionychidae > Pelochelys > Pelochelys cantorii. The sequence goes on from CM064327.1 coordinate 238,972,764, forward strand.
CTCCCCCAGACCCCAACCCTGAACCTATCATACACCAGTAGCCCCTGTCCTGAGCCTCTCACATCCCCAAACTCCTGCACCTTCACATCCCCAGTCTTCTGTCACAACACTCCTGCACCATCCACACACTGCAAATCTGTGTCCTGAGCCCATCATATTCCCAGCCTCCCTGCCCTGAACCCCTCAGGCACTCCAACCCAAATTCCTGCATCCTTACATCCACAAGCCTGTGGCTTTCTCAGCACCCCAACCCTCCACCTGACCCCAACACTCTCCAGCCTAGAGCCCCATTCATGAGGCAGCAGCCCCTTCTCCACCTCATCCTGCACACAAATTCCCTCCCAGAGTGTGCACCTCTCACCCCTTCCCACACCCAAATCCCTCATTCCCACCCCAGAGCCTGCACCTCCTGTCTCAACCCAGTGAGACTGAGTAAGCCTGGGGACAGCAAGTGATGGAGAGGAGGGGAATGGAGAGGGCGGGGCCTCAAGGAAGGGGTAGGGTCTTGTGGAAGGGATGGGGTAGATCTTGGCTTGCCCTGACATTTAAAAAGTGATCTTGGGTGTAAAAAGGTTGGAGACCACTGGTCTAGCTAAATATCCAAACACAAGCAGCTTGAACAGGTACTTCACATTTGGGATAACAGGCTCCAACCATCATAATAAAGAAGAGACAAAGAGGTATGTGGTGAGAACTGACCTAATACAGATAGACACAAAGCATCACTCTGTCAAAAGGACACATGCGGGTTGATGGAAAACAGTGAAGTTCAACTTACAAGAGCTAACGTACCCTTGCTGTGTGATTGTAATGCTCCTTATTTACATAACCTATTTATATGGCCCCCAATTATCACTGTATCAGAGTACCTCACTGCCTTTAATGTGACACCTCTGACGTGTAGGTGACCCTCCTGACTGTTTGGCAGGCTTCCTGCTTCTAATGTACTTTAAAAAAATACAAATGCTGTTAGTTTTTGAGGCTTTGGCTACCTGCTTTTCAACTCTTTTTTCATCTGCCTAATTATATGTCTGCACCTGGCTTGCCAGGTTTATGCTCCTTTCTATTTTCATCAGTGGGATTTAACTTCCAATTTTTAGAAGATCTCTTTTTGCCCCTAACTGCTTCTTTTACTTCTATTGTTTTGCCACGGGGGCACTTTTTTGGTCCTTCTACTATTTTTTTTTGTTTGTTTGAAGGAGTACACATTTAATACATTTAACATGAGCCTCTATTACAGTGCTTTTTTCGTTTCCATGCAACTTGCAGGCACTTCATTTTTGTGACTGCATCTTCTAATTTCAGTTTAACTAGCTTCCTCTTTGAGCCTACAAGAGAAAGGACTTGAATGTATGTCTCCAAATACTATGCTTGTGCCCTAACCAGTGGACAATCTTTCCTCTCTTCTCTAACTACTTTTTCACACATTCTCATGTTGACCCTGCCACATACACATTGCTAGTGTTTGGAAGACCTTGTGACTTCCTTCCAGTTCCAGTGCCCCCTGCACTTTGTTTTAGTTGTGTGCCCAGTGTTCAGAGAGCTGCTATAGTCCCTGGACCTAGTGACTGTGCTTGAGAACAGTATCCCAGCAATATTTTTTTGCAACGTACTTCACTGGTTTATACAGAGTATGGTGCATGTATTACACCTTTCACCACCAGTGAACCCATAGTATAAGTAGGCCACTGAGGTGTCTTGTAGCCTCTGTGGCTGACTTGTGAATTATTTTCATGAGCCCCCTTTGAAGTAAAAGGAATCACTCAAAAAAACTGAGTCACTGAATCCTTAACTTCCCAAACTCTCTCCCTACTGCAAATTTTTGCCTCCCCAACCATCTTTCTCCCAACCTATGCACTTTCTTTCTTCATGGCTTGACACAGATAGATAGAATCTGCCCTAAGGCTGCCTCCACTCTCCTCCCCTCAGCTGCTTTTCTATCTCTTGCTAACATGCCTTATGCCATTGACTCCTTGATAGCCCAGTTCCTGTTTTATCCCACACTCCCTTTAGGTCTGAAACACACCATTGCATCTGCTCCACATGGGGTCTTCCTCTTGCTTGTCTATTAACCTACAGCTGTGCTGGAACTCTGATGCACACACTTTCAATAGAGCTCCCATGTGAACTGGATCCACATGCAACGATGTGAGCTGGGTCGTTGAATTTGTAGGTAATTTTGAGGTGTGATGTGAATTGGATTTTTTGGTGGGAATGGGGAAGGGGAAGAGAACAGAGCACATGGAAAGATACAAGCCAGGTGACCCCTTCAATTCAAATACTTCATAGGTGTCATTAAGAATGCAAGGCTCCAGCTGCTCATCTTTTTACCCCATCTGCAATGAAAATGAAAGCTCAGAGTTCTGTGTTTCCTCCTATTAACTGGGCTGTTCTGGAGCGGACCAAATCAGCCCTGTCAGAGTTTCTGAAACTAACCCAAACTTTTGTGGGTTCAGGTTTGGTCATCTGGGGAACAGACATTACATCACACTATAATCCCCAGATCAGGAACCCAGCTTCTGCACAAAAGCCGTGGAAAAGGGCCTGCCTTACCAGGAAACCATAAAAGCCTATCAATCTTCCAGTGAATTGGACTCAAAGGCTGTGTCTAGACTGGCATGATTTTCCGCAAATGCTTTTAACGGAAAAGTTTTCCGTTAAAAGCATTTGCGGAAAAGAGCATTTAGATTGGCACGGACGCTTTTCCGCAAAAGCACTTTTTGCGGAAAAGCGTCTCTGGCCAATCTAGACGCACTTTTGTGTAAGAAAGCCCAGATCGCCATTTTAGCCATTGGGGCTTTTTTGCGCAAAACAATACCACGTTGTCTACACTGGCCCTCTTGCGCAAAAGCATTTGCGCAAGAGGGCTTTTGCCCGAACGGGAGCAGCATAGTATTTCCGCAAGAACACTGACAATCTTACATGAGATCGTCAGTGTTCTTGAGGAAATTCAAGCGGCCAGTCTAGACAGCTGGCAAGTTTTTCCGGAAAAGCGGCTGATTTTCCGGAAAAACTGGCCAGTCTAGACACAGCCAAAAGGTAGTGATCTCTATATGGCCCATCACTTCCCCATATAGAGTTCCCCAAACACAGCCTCTGTCACATGATGTTGTTTAAAACAGCAAGTAGTCTTGTGGCACCTTAGGGTATGTCTACACTTGCACCCTATTTCTAAACTCAGGGGTTGTACCATTTGACTGGAGAATTGCTAATATAGTTCCTATTTTTAAGAAAGGGAAAAAAAGTGACCCGGGTAACTATAGGCCTGTTAGTTTGACATCTGTAGTATGCATGATCTTGGAAAAAATTTTGAAGGAGAAAGTAGTTAGAGACATTGAGGCTAATGGCAATTGGGACAAATTACAACATGGTTTTACAAAAGGTAGATCGTGTCAAACCAACTTGATCTCCTTTTTTGAGAAAGTAACAGATTTTTTAGATAAAGGAAATGCAGTGGATCTAATCTACCTCGACTTTAGTAAGGCATTTGATACAGTACCACATGAGGAATTATTGGTTAAATTGGAAAAGATAGGGATTAATATGAAAGTTGAGAGGTGGATAAGCAACTGGTTAAAGGGGAAGACTACAGCGGGTCATATTGAAAGGTGAACTGTCAGGTTGGAGGAAGGTTACTAGCGGAGTTCCTCAGGGATCAGTTTTGGGGCCAATTTTATTTAATCTTTTTATCGCTGACCTTGGCACCAAAAGTGGAAGTGTCCTGATAAAATTTGCAGATGACACAAAGTTGGGAGGTATTTCCAATTCAGAAAGGGATTGGGATATCATACAGGAAGATCTGGATGACCTTGTAAATTGGAGTGATAGCAATAGGATGAAATTTAATAGTGAGAAGTGTAAGGTTATGCATTTATGGATTAATAACAAGAATTTTAGTTATAAGCTGGAGACACATCAGCTGGAAGTAACGGAGGAGGAGGAGAAGGACCTCGGAGTCCTGGTTGATTATAGGATGACTATGAGCCGCCATTGTGACATGGCCGTGAAAAAGGCTAATACGGTCTTGGGATGTATTAGGCGAGGTATTTCCAGTAGGGATAAGGAGGTGTTAGTGCCATTATACAAGGCATTGGTGAGACCCCATTTGGAATACTGTGTGCAGTTCTGTCTCCCATGTTTAAGAAGGATGAATTCAAACTGGAACAGGTACAAAGAAGGGCTACTAGGATGATCCAAGGAATGGAAAACCTGTCTTATGAAAGGAGACTCAAGGAGCTTGGCTTGTTTACCTTAACCAAAAGAAGGCTGAGGGGGGACATGATTGCACTCTTTAAATATATTAGAGGGATAAATACCAGGGAGGGAGAGGAATTATTTAAGCTTAATACCAGTGTGGACACAAGAACAAATGGATATAAGCTGGCTAGTAGGAAGTTTAGACTTGAGATTAGACAAAGGTTTCTAACCATTAGAGGAGTGAGGTTCTGGAACGGCCTTCCAAGGGAAGTAGTGGTGGCAAAAGATCTATCTGGCTTCAAGATTAAACTAGATGGGTTTATGAAGGGGATGGTTTGATGAGATAACATGATCTTGGTAACTAATTGACCATTCATTATCAGTGGTAAATAGGTCAATGGAGGGATGATAGGAGTTACTATAGAGAACTTCTTGGTGTCTGGCTGGTGAGTCTTGCCCATATGCTCAGGGTTTAGCTGATCGCCATATTTGGGGTCGGGAAGGAATTTTCCTCCAGGGTAGATTGGCAGAGGCCCTGGAGGTTTTTCGCCTTCCTCTGTAGCATGGAGTACAGATCACAGCTGGAGGATTCTTTGCATCTTGGGGTCTTCAAAGTTTTTGAAGGCTTCAATATCTGAGATATAGGTGAGAGGATTATTCTAGGAGGGGGTGGGTGAGATTCTGTGGCCTGCATTGTGCAGGGGGTCAGACTAGATGATCATAATGGTCCCTTCTGACCTTAAAGTCTATGAGTCTATGAAATAGGGATGCAAATGAAGTCGGGATTTAAATATCCTGCACTTCATTTGCATATTTGCGTTATGGTGCTATTTCGAAATAGCGCTATTTCAAAATAACAGACGCTGTTAAGATGCGGTTATTTTGAGAGAAAACGCTTTTCTCAAAATAACTCTTATTCCTCATACAATGAGGCATACCAGTTATTTCGAGAGAAGGGTTTTCTCTCAAAATAACCGCATCTTAACAGTGTCTGCTAAATAGCGCCATAACACGAATATGCAAATGAAGCGCGGGATATTTAAATCCTGGCTTCATTTGCAATTTTGAATGTCTTCATTTGCATCCCTATTTCGAAATAGGGTGCAAGTGTAGACATACTCTTAGAGAGTAACAAAAATATAGAGAATCTATTGAGGTAAAACCCACTTCAGGCCACAGGGCTATTCATTGCATCGAAATAGCAGCTCACCTCTGATTCTTGATTAGATATTGTTAAATGGTTTAAAAAGCGAGGTTCTTTTAGGATTGGAATATATAGTAACCTCATGGCAATCATTGTATAGGTGGGACACTATTTAGTCTTAGCTGTACACACACTCAATAGCGACTAGCGCTTTTCACGTCTCAATGTTTTGCTGTGATTGCTGGGCTGGTCAGTTAACTGGCACTGCTACTTTGGAGTCCCCTACAACTTCAAGCGTAAGTAACTTGAGTTAACTCTGCAGTGAAGATGTTGCCAGCATCACACTCCCTGTGGTAAGCTCTCCCAGTCATTTGTGCCTGTTGTTCTCAGCTCAGAGCAGAAATGACTTTAGTCTCTGGCGCGGAACAGCTGAAATGGCAGCACTACCGAGCATGGCAGCATGATAACAGCTCTGTACTGGCCTGTCCCCAGTCCTAATGTAGCATAGCAGCTCTGTACACAGCAGAGCCTCTTCAGGCACATCGCAGACCTAACAGAACACTCTAGGCCTGCTAGAGAAAAAGTGAGAATAGGGCAGCAATACCGTACAATACCTGCTGACTTTATTATTGGCATTATCGCTCTGAAAGAGGAAGGCTGCTGTCATTGCACATTGTGAGCTGGCAAAGAGTCACGGGCAGCCAGGCTTAATAGTCAAAGCTAGAGCCAGCAGCAGCAGGATGCATCTCAGGTGCACAGGTTGCTTCCTATTCCTGCACTGAGTATTTGTAGAAGGCTGTGAGAGGATTTTCCCGGGGGCAATCTGAACTGTGGCTCTGCTGAGCACTCTACCCCCTGCCCTTGCCCCGGCCCCCCAGCTGAGGCTGAAGGCTGCCTCTCAGCTATGAGGCTGATGTCAAGCTACAAACCTCCGGCAGGCATCACACTTACAGAGATATCCACAGGCAGGTTATCCCAATGATTTCTCAGTCACTCATGAGCCATCAGTAGAGATGCTCCAGACAGTTCTTCCCAGCCTTGCACCCCAAAACGATATCATCTTGCACTGATTAGAAGCCTGCCCAGTGTAAGCTCATTACCTAGTTTGCCACTCCAACAAAAGGCTGATGCATGTGCAAGCAGACCCTTCCCATCCATAGGATGGTTTGAGGCAGTTGCCACAGGGCCCACACTTTGTGGGGGGGGGTCCTCTGCTTCAGTGGGACATGGGGCCTGGGCAGCACAGGGCCCAGTGGCAGTGTTACCAGCCCTGCTCTGCTCTATTCCACTTCGCCACAGGTAAACATGGTGCCTGGCCAGTGTGAGAGCCAGTACTAGAGTAACTGGCCCCACTCCTCTCTGCTCCACTTCACTGGTTCCCAGCATCACTTGGGAGAGGAGGAGGCAGGTGTTAGTGGCCTGGTCCTGCTCCTTCTCCTCCTCCTCGACCACAGGCCTGCCCTCCACGAGACTTTCGATGGGCATCTCCAGCCCAGAGTCTACAGCAAGGGGGGGGAAGAGATTGACTCCTCCCCCCCCCCCCCCAGGATGCAGTAGTAACAAGTCTGAGGTGTCACCCCTGAGCAGGAGCACCTGAGTAGGCCTGCCGAGCTCCTTGACCTTCATGCACACCTGTTCCTGGGTGTGCATGTGGGCCCCCTCTGGCCCAGGCTGTCAGCCATCTGGCCGTAGATCTCAGCATTCTCGTGTGTGGTGCGGACATCCTGGAGACTTTCCTCCTCTCCCCAGATCTCAATGAGATCCAGGATCTCCTCACCAGACCAGGCTGCTGCCTGCCTCTTCTGCCCCTCAGGCAGGGGCTTGAGAGCTGCCTGCAGCAGTGCTGTCAGTCATGGAGGACTATGAAGGTGTGCTGGGGTCTGCCACGGCAGGAGGGAAGGCAGAGCTCAGCGCTGCTGTGTGGCACAGGGCTGGCCGGGCTTGCACTGTGCCACCAGCCCTTTCCCCTGTGGCTGTGGCTGTAAGGGTTGCAGGTGAAAGGGAACTATAGCGTCCTGATGAGTGTGAACAGAGTGCCCACCAGGGCAACTGTGGGAAACCCTGGAGGCCACTCATTTCAAAATGACTCCATCTGCCCCGTCTACACACACGCTATTTTGAAATAACTATTTCAGAATAGGCATTATTCCTCATAAAATGAGGGTTACAGAATTCAGAATAAGACACCCGTTATTGTCAAATTATTTCGCAATAACAGGCTTGCTGCGTAGACGCTCACTTGGTTATTTCGAAATAATGCTCCTGTGTGGACGTGCCCTAAGATGCCACTGTTCTACTCCTTTGCTGGCTGTGACTGTTCCCACCCTCACGATGTATTTCAGTCACATGTAGAGCAATACCCTGTAACTTCATATCCAATAATAGCACAGACAAGCCAACAGGATATTAAGGTTCAACAGATCGAGACTTTTAAAATGATACCTCACTAGGTACAGACCATATCATAATCCTATTGCCATGATGATGAATATAGGGGTTACAGGGTGCTACTTTGAGATACAGACTGTCAAACCAGCACTCTGCCAGTCAGGGTCCAGGACTTGTGTCCATCGAGATTCAGCTTCTGCTGAGCAACTGTAAGTGGCAAATAAACTCTAACCTTCGCCCACAAACATGCTAAGAGCTCTGTGCGACCAGGGTTTAAGACCCAGAATTCCTAGCACAAGGAGCTAATGGGTATAAAGTGTTCAGTATCAGACAGCCATTTTAGGCAACTGGTATTAGTACCTCATCTTTGCTTAGCCCAGTCACTGTAACCAGTATTTTAATTTTTATTGCCTTGTGACTTTCTTGGCTACACCTTTTTGTGGGGAGAGGGTGTTCAATCAATATTATAAAGCAGGATTTCTTTAGGAGACAGAGAGTGTCTGTGTATATGTGGAGGAGGGTAGGAAAGGGAGGGGATTCGACCAACTATTCTGAGAACTCAGGGAAGCCCCCAATTTTAGTTAAAGATACCAAACTAGCATTCTGTGGGCATGCACAAGCAATGTAATTACAGTGGCTTATGATCATCAACGTAATTTATGTTGACTGAACTCTGTAGTGTAGACACGGCCCGTGAGTTATATGCACCTGTGGTGCTTGTGCTCCACCAATATTCCCGAATGTGGGCCTGACTCCATCAGTGTTTGGTCTTACATTTTCAGAGCTGTGCCGTCCATAGGATGGAAAGGGACAATCGCCCCAGGCCCTGCACTTTGAGGGACCCCATGCTTCATGGCAGCCTGGAGGGTTAGTAGGGGGCCTGGCACTGGCAGCAGCAAGTGGCCTGGCCCCAGCCTGCTCCACTCCACCCCTCCAATTCACCCTTCCCCCAATCTCCCACCCCTCTTCTTCCTGCCCCCATCTCTGCTCCGCTCCAGGTCTGCTCCATTCACTCCTCCCTCAAACCCTACACTGCCTCGTTCTGGCTTCCGCTTTCTCCCCTGAGTGATTCTGGGAGACAGCAGAGCCTGGCGAAACACAGTGGGTTGGGGCCAGGTCACTCTCTGCTGCTGACGCCAGGCCCCCTGCTCACTCTCCAGGCTGCTTCTGGACCCCACATCTTCTGAAATGCAGGCCCCCCAGAGTGTGGGGCCCAGAGCAGTTGCCCCACTCTATCCTAAGCAGGGGATGCCTTTGTTTGGACCCATTCTGGGCACCACCAAAAATTATGCAAACTTAGTGCCCATAGGTCTAGGACTTGCCCCAAGCCTTGGAAAGCTTTCATGTAAAGCAAAATCTATTTGTCTGGGTCCAGGCAAATGGATTTCCACAGCTATAATCAGATCCTAATTTTAATAGAATGCTTGAATCACCAAGGGGAATTGCACTGTATTTATTGATTCTGTTTTGTTTCTAGGTATTGCTGGTTTGTAAAACATTACATTCAGAAGCAATGTTCAGCTGCAATATAATGGCTACATTAATCAGAAAAAGGCCACGGCTGAGGAGTCCGCAGAATAGTGGGAGGAATTTTCACACAGACAAGCTATTTGTCCAAGTATTTGGCTGGCCCTGAAATAGTTATTTGTGAACTCCTCTGGGGCTTCCTGCAGAGTAGATCAACACTATGCAAAGCAGCGCATGACAAAAAATGCCCAGTCCCATCCCCCCAGGACTTGGAAACAATGCTAGTCACAGAAGTGGAATGCAAGCCCTTTGCTAGATCCGCAAAGGTATTTAGGTGTCTATCTCACCCCATGCATTATGCTGGGAGCCTGGGTGTCTAACTCAGGGCTCTAGATTCCACTAGGCCTGTGATTCTCAATTGGTGGTCCATGGTGACTTTTTCGGTGGTCAACAGGAACATTGTCCAAAGTCACACGGCGTGAGCAGGTGCCGCCATTAGGCTGTTTTACGCCGTGTTCACAAGCACGCGGCACGTGAGTCACCTAGGATGCAACCACGTTGTGTTGCCAGTAACTTCTGACTGAGGCTCTGAGCATCAGTGTAGCTGCCATCATCGTGCTAAGCGGTTGCTGTGTCATTTGTCCTGTGCTACATGCGCTGAAGGTGGTCCACGAAAATTTTTTGATTGGCCTGGTGGTCCATGGACTGAAACAAGTTGAGAACCACTGCACTAGACAGTGGGGAGTCTAAACATTAGGCTTTGCAATGCTGACTTGAAGTCCCCTTTGTGGAGCTAGCTCCTTGTGGGCAAAAGATCCCTTGACAAAAAAAATATTCTTTTTGCTTTGGTTCTAATGTTTTTAGTCTGCACGCTGCCATTGGGGTGTATGCTACTATCCAATCCAGGACATCTAGAAGAGTATTCCTTGTGAACTGAGCACTTGTGTGGCTGCTCAGGAGGGATTCCAATCCTGTCCAGCTGATTAGCAGAGAGCCCACAGCTAGGTTGTTGTTTCTCCTGGTGGTGCACATTCACACATGTCTCAGTGCACATAACAACATTTATTCTGCACATGTAAAATCTTCACAGGGGTGGAAAAGATTAGAAGAGACATTGAAAGAACTCAAAAATCCCTATCCATTTCAACCTTTAAAAAATAAGGAGGTTAGTTTCTTCTTTCAGGATTTGCCATTCATTAGCTACTGCTAATGCTTACTGCATAAGACAGAACTAAGAGGCTTGTTGTTAATCATCCAAGACAACACAGTTCATCCCGTTTAGGAAGACATTTTTAGCACATTAGTCACAACCCAGTGGAGTCATAATGTTGCAATCACATAGTCAAGGCTTCTTCCCCACTCTGGCACGATAAATGCAGAAGTGGGGGCCCGCAAAAGTACCCCAAAACCTTATCTTTCCAGGCTTTGGTATAAAACTTCCCCCAAAATTCTTAAAAACCTAGATTTTGGAGATAAAATCCACTGCCACCACCCAAGTAATGATAAGAAAATCAGGGGAGAGATCACTTGGGAAATCTCACCTCTAAAGTAAAAACCAGGACACAAAAATTAACCAATGCCAGGTTAATAAAAGAAAAGATAAAGAACTTTTATTATCACCACAATATTCCTGTTGCAAGCATAATGACTAGATGGAACAGTCACAAATACTCATGGGGGAAACCCCACCATGGGCCAAGACTTAGTTACAAAGGAGAGCAAAACCCATTTTTAAAAATGCACTGATATCAGATCCCATTTCCCAAACCATAAAACAATAAAACCTAACGGATTTATCTAAACCTTACCCTACTTACAGATAGTGAAGAGTCTATTCTTGGAGGGAGACATTCTGTCTCCCTCAGCAGCTGGAGAGAAACTGCCCAGGAAAAAAAGGAGAGAAAAACCCAAAAATTCCTTTGTCCCAGTTTGAAATTCCTACCTACATTCCTATCGGCCAACTCTACCTGGCTTAGGTATAGTTAACCCCTTAGTCCCCGGGCTGCTGGCCATCTCTCATGATCATGACACACACACCCCTGCAAATCACAGACGGTGCTGGACAGCTTCTGGCCACGCTGGCTGTGATTTCTTCCTGGAGGTCTGAGATAAAACATAGTAAATAAGTATATTCACGCTTTACTAGACTATTGAAATACATGAAAAGTAAACAAACCTTCCACATCTATGGAGTACCATGACAGATATACTGAGAGTGTCCTAAGTAATTGACTTCAGAAATGCCTCTTTAACCAGTCAAACTCTCCATTTCAAAATCAGATTTAGAATAGCGTGGGGTCCTAATCCAAAGCTTAATTGACTAGGTTCTGTGCCTCCTGCGGAATACACCACTATCATATACCAGGCCAGGTTTTGGCACTGCTGAGGGTGTCAGCTCAGGGCGAATTGCTTAAAACCAGGGCTACTTACTGCCCTCAACTGGGGTCCTTCCCAAGGCACCCCACCAGTTACACCGAGCACTTCATCTGCCACTCCGGCCAGCAGGAAGCCTCACCGTCAAAACCCCTTTGATACTCCAGCTTCCCTGTGCCACCATCAGACTTAGGCCTCACACACAGGTGAGAGGTTATAAAACCCACACTCACCAACTCCAAACAGATCCTCCTGGTCCAAAGGACTCAGCCACAGTGCCAGGCCAATTTTCACTTTAGATCTCACCCACAAGAGCACACTGGGCCAATCCTTTAGAATCTAAACTCTAAAGTTATATTACTAAAAGAAAGAAAAAGTTGAGAGTAAGATTGTTAATGAGAATACTTGTCATACATCAATCACTGAGTGCTTGATGCAGGGGGTTAGCAAAGATAGTACAAACTGCTAGCTTAACAGTCTTTGGTGTCGGCCTCAGAGGGCCATTTGATGTTCCTTGTGTCTTCCAACTGGAGCTGGTCCCATGCAAGCTGGTTTGCAGATGCCCAGCTGCATTCCTCAGGTCATTGTCCATGAGGCAGTGCTACTTAGCACAGCCATTTACTGAATAAGCAGTAGATAGTCCACGCCCACTTAGTCCTTCCAGACAAGAAAAATTTTAACATACAAGAACAGAGTCCATTCCATAACTTCATATACAAAAATCACAGAAGTACACAAGTGGCATACATAGAGTCAGCAGAGTACAAGCTTTCAGCAGACACCTTACATGGGCCCCTTTTTACAACATTTGGACCCAACACCCATTAGTAGGTACAGCGATGCCCATGCTCAGCTAAAGAAATTAAATTTATCCGTGCCAGCTTTGGCAATGACCTGAAATCCAATTAACACTGATATAATGTATGTATCCTTATTCCCCATAGTGTAGGCATCTTGGCACTTAGCCATGGAAACAAAAATGGAGTCGTGCCTCAGTTTCCCTTTTCAAATCGCACACCAATTCTGGAATGCCCCTTCTCAGGTGAGAAGCTCTAAAACTAAGTACAGGTATCAACAGTGAAATACCAGTGTCACAAGGCTTTTGAACATACAGTGTGTCCTTGGGTATATTTCTTAACAGTTTCCAGGGTTTTGGTACAAAATCATGCACAGTGGACATTGTTACAATTCTTAATAACAACACCACATTGGTTATGACAGTTGACATAAGCAATGGGAATAAACCCATAGCAAGTGTACCCTGACAATATGGGGCTTTTTGATTTAAAAAGCTGTAGCCTTCCTGGGCAAACACAAGTCTTGCCCCTCCCCCTTGCCCTGTGTGCTCAACTTTAGAATTCCCTATCCCAAAGACAAAGGGCTGGCTGGGTGTATCTCTCTTGCTCACAATGGCCATGGAATTTCCTTGCTCCCCCCCAGCTAATCAGATAACACCCAGTCCAGACACCAATCTGGCACCCTGCTGCTTTCAATCTAGTTTTCCATCTAGTTTTCCAAGTGGGCCATTGCCTCACAGAGACAGGGCCTAGGTGAACTAGCCTGGTAGACTTACAGATTCCTTGTCCTTTCACATAATCAACCTGGAACCATTCATGTTTCAGTAACACACACTCCCCAGCAAGTGGGTCAAACACAGTCACTTGGTCACTCAACAGGGATTTCTTGCGCAAAAAGAGCACAGGTGCTCTGATGGCCATTCTGTGAATAGCAGTCAGAACTTTCTTGCGCCAGAGTGTCCATGTGGAGTGGACGCTCTCTTGAGCAAAAGCACATCGCCTTTGCAATGCGCTTTTGAGGTCTGGGCGCACTTTTGCGCAAGAAGCTTTTTGCGGAAGATCTCTTCCACAAAAAGCTTCCTGAGCAAAAACCCTGCAGTGTAGACAAAGCCTCAGGCTCTGGTTACTTCAGTTTACACATTTATAAAATGGTGACAAAAGTTACAAACTTCATACAATTGTGTGATGATCAATTCATGCTTACAACAGAATATTACAGATGAAAAATACTAGAGCTGTGTATTATTAATAACAACAATTCATTGATTTAAAGGCCAGAAGGGAGCATTGTGATCATTTAGTCTGATCTTCAGTGCAACACAGACCTTCAGTCCTATGAGCGAAAGAATTTCAACCAGTGATTCCTGCATTGAACCCTATAACTTGTAGTTTAACTATGTTTACAATATCATGCTAGACAGCCTTGACCATGAAACCTGTAGACTCCAGGAATGCCATTTGAATCACCAAGGGGAATTGCACTGTATTTATTGATTCTGTTTTGTTTCTAGGTATTGCTGGTTTATAAAACATTACATTCACAAGCAATCTTCAACTGCAGTATAATTCCTACATTAATCAGAAAAAGGCCACAACTGAGGAGTCTGCAGAATTGTTGGCAGAATTAGTGCCACGTCACCTAAGAGTGGAGTTAACTGTAAAATAGGAAAATTATTTTGTAAAAAATATTCATTTTCTGTTTCTCATTAATTTTGTGGGATTTTTTTATTAACATTCTTATCAAACTTGCTGTAAAAAGTTTTCAGTTATTGAAAAAATCATGTTTATGTGGTTAAAAACTAGGATTTTAGTAAATGAAAAACTCTTCTCGTGATTTTTAGTAAAACTTCGGATGAAAAATCGCATGGACATTTTCACACAAAAAGAAAAATGTCCACAACATTGTCCAGTAAAGTTTTACCATTGAATTTTCATTTGTTTATAAAAAGGTGAATCCTAAATGGAAAAACTTTTTATAGCATCCTGATCCTGTGATACTGTATTTAGGAGCCTAGTGGGCCTTTAACTCCCATTGAATTTTGCCTTATTGGCACCACAGAATCCTCCCATTCTGGATTTGCTCCGCTTGAAAACTAAGAATGAGAAATTACATTCAAAGTTGTAAAAGGATTAATTGATCATCCGTGGTGACCACGTAATGTTTCTTTGTGACTAGCAACTAAAAGGTTTGCTCCTTCCGAGGCACAAATTCTAAATGGCAGCTAGAATTTTGCAGCTCCCACAAGACCGTTTGATGAGTCTCCATACTTTGCCCCATGGGGGCTGCTGCACTTTCAAAGTGATGGTGCGGCACATCTAATTTTAGATGAGAAGAGCAATTAGTAATTAAAAATAATAATCTTGAGACATTTAAGTTGTACTCTCCTTGATTGGTATCTCCAAACCACATGCACGGAATCTTAATTCCTCTGACAAATCTTGCAATTTCTGCTTAGATATGCTAATACACTTCTCATCCAGAGCAGGGCTAGCTTCTCAGCACAGAAAATAATAATTGTAGGTGAGACGAACATCTCCTCCTACCCTGAACACAATCATTTTCATTCCTCTGAGCCCTCAAATAATTTACAAGCACAATAGCCAACTGTTTGTGGCTTTGATGGCAATAATTTGTTTTAAAGGACTATTAAGTAGTAGCATGTGTTTACCAGCTAAGAGGCCCCTGTGGGAGAATATGTGACATGACCCACATTTGTTAGGGTAGATATTTCCCACTTTATTATGTTTGGTCTCATAAGGATAATGCCCCATGAGAGACATCAGCTTATTTAGAAGTTGTTCCAAAGGCACAAAAGGCCCCATTAGTTAGTGTAAAGTGCTCAGTCTTTGGCAGTTAGTTTCACTCTAACATAACTTCAGCTAGGATGAGTGTTTCAAATAAGTTTCTATAATTCTGCTACTATAAGGAAAAGAAAAGACATTGGAATAGTCCTGAGGTCCCATTCTTCAAATACTTATCTGTGAAGGAATTTTTTTGATGTAGCTAAATTAAGACCTTTCCACAGACCATCGCTATTTTTTTTATATATGTTGCAGTTTGAATCCCATTGTCCAGGACTCACAGATAAGCAAACTCCCATGGATTTCAGTGGAACCAGGATTTCACACCTGAAACCAGGAGCAGTGGAAGATTCCTAAAAGTGGGGGGGGGAGGGCCACCTGTGCCCAAAACATGCCATCCCTGAAGTCCCCCCCCCATTGCCTTGAAGTCCCTCCCACTGCCTTTTCTCCCCAAGCCCCCATCCTGCACCACCTCTTCCCCTGAGGCTCTGCTCCTGCATTGCCTCTTCCCAGGCTCACTGATGGAGGGGGGTAGGGGACAGTTGCCCCAAGGCCCAGAGATTCAAAGGGGCACAGAGCTTCCAGCCGCTGCCACCACTACTGAGGCAGTGGCAGGAGCTCCAGGTCACTTTGAATTGCTGCCAGAGCACTGCTCCTCGCAGCTCTGAGGGCTGGGGGTGGAGATGCCACAGTCTGGGCAATGCTAAGCGCTGACTGACTTTGCCCCGCCCTTGCCCTCAAGGCACCTCCCTTTCTGGGGTGCACAGCCAGCCCCTACACACACCTTGCCCCTGGGTCTGTGGTGGCTGTCGGTCCCACTGTCTCTTCCATCCCCAGCCTGCTCACTCCTCTCCAATTTCTCCCAACCATTGCTAGCCCCTACGGCCAGTAAAAAGTGGGAGGGCATAGCCTTTTCAAAGTGATGGGACCATGGCCTGCTCTCTCTCTCTCTCTCTCTCTCTCTGTCTTGGACACACACACATGCCCCACCATTCCAGTGTCCCTGTCTGAAATTGTGGATCAAGTAGAAACATTCAAGACTGGTCACTTTAAAATTAATGCAGAGAAAGAGAAAATACCTCAGATAATACTCTGAATAAAGTCATAGGATACCTAATTATCACCCCAAAACAGGATTTTGGCCTACAAAGACAGAGAGATGAGAAGAGAGTAAAGGGTTTAGCTTCAGCTTATAAAATCATGTGTTTCTTTTTCCTTGTAAATATGGACTTATATTGGGGATGATCCCCAAGAATCTCTATGAGCTGTAATAATGCCATTATACAGCTCTCAGCCTACATTTCAAACAAGACTATTGGTCCTAGGTGCCTCAACTTCCAGGTGTTCAAGTTGAGCCATCAAACGGGCCTGATTTTCCTAAAGTGCTGAACACCCACTCTCTGCAAATCAGGGTCTTTAATCTCTGAAGTAGACACCCCAAAATTGGGACACCTAGCAATGGCTCTGGTTTTGAAAATGAAGGCCTTTTCCTCTGTATGTGGCTGTCTCTGCAGCAAGGCATGACCAAGAACACCTAACCATGTCTGACATCCTAGCCAAATAAGAGCCAGAGGTATGCATGCATAGCAGACAATATGTGTTATGACTCCCCCCTTCAAATACAAACGCACATAATACTAGGGTACATTTATGAAATAATATCTATAGTCACCATTAACTTTAATGTGAAGAGCTCAAAGTATTTTTCAAATATGAATTAGTGTTAATTAGAGATGATGTTTAGAGATTAGAGATTAGTTGTTACCATTCACGAGAGCTCTTGGGGAGTCATTGTGGATAATTCTCTTAAAACATCCTCTCAATGTGCAGCAGCAATCAAAAAAGCAAACAGAATGTTAGGAATCATTAAAAAAGGGAAAGAAAATAAGACAGAGAAGATCTTACTGCCTCTGTATAAATCCATGGCACACCCACATCTTGAATACTGCGTGCAAATGTGCGTCATCTCAAAAAAGATATCTTGGCATTGGAAAAAGTTCAGAAAAGGACAACAAAAATTATTACCGATTTGGAACAGCTGCCATATGAGGAGAGGCTAATAAGACTGGGACTTTTCATCTTAGAAAAGAGAAGACTAAGGAGGGATATGATAGAGGTCTATAAAATCATGACTGATGTGGAAAAAGTAAAAGTTAGGAAAAGTTATTTACATGCTCCCATAACACAAGAATGAGGGGGTCACCAAATGAAATTAATGGATTTAAAACAAATAGAAGGAAATATTTCTTCACACAGTGCACAGTGGAACTCCTTGTCAGAGGAGTTAAGAAGACCAAGACTGTTACAGGGTTCAAAAAAGAGCTAGATAATTGCATGGAGGATAGATCCATCAATGGCTGTTAGCCAGGATTTGTAGGAATAGTGTCCCTAGCCTCTGTTTGTCAGAGCTGGAAAGGGTACTTGATAATTCCCTGTTCTGTTGAGTCCCTCTGGGGCACCAGACATTGGCCACTGTTGGAAAACAGGATACTGGGGTAGATGGCCCATTGGTCCAACCCAGTATGGCCGTTCTTATGTTCTTATGATGTTGCTGCCACATACTGAATCATATTCTGCCATTCTTACATTACAATCCTGGGCTCTGGCTGCATAGAAAATGCTCCCCAAAATGAGAAGGGGTGGCAGAACCTGTAGGCATTTTAATTACTATTGGACTAGAAAGTTGCTCATATGGTAGTACTCCTTTTTCCATCTCTTTGTTCCTAACAGCACTCATAACGCTTTTAAACCATATTGATGAATTGAGAGCCTAGGATCAAAAAATGCTTCCCCCCCTCACCCTTCTAGAGGAAAGAATAGTTTCCACTGAAGCACGGAAATAGAAAATGAACCTACAAGTCAGTCACATGTGAATTTCAGACAAGCCTTACTTGTGTGGTTCTGTTTAATCACCATACAGTTCCTTTGTGCTCTTCAGCTATACATAAATATGGAGTTTTAATTTTGTTTAGAACTCATTTTTACACACCCCCAGAAAACAACACAAGAGCAAGGAGCTCAGCCCAAATTCAATGGATTTTTAGAACACTGTTTTAAATATGGGTTGTCTGTGTAAGTTTATAACATACTCCTGCCCCTTTTTAGTTCCAAAATTCTCAGGGACAGTTTTTATGTCTAATTTTAAGTCTCACATACCTCATCAATCCACTCCAAATGATTTCAAAATTTGCACTCTCTAATTCTGGTTTGGACTGACATTTTGTTCCAGCTGAAGTGGCTTCCTTTTCTCCCTGCAATTAGCTGAGATTAAGCAGTTGAAAAACCAGCCTGGCAAAGCTCAGAAATGTTCAGAGTCACTGATGCTTTGATCCCGCTGAACAGGAGAGCAGTCATAGACTGTAGTTTATAATGTTGACGTACATACATAAAAACATCTTGTAGTGGAGATACTTTTAAGCCGTCTTGTGGCAAAGAGTGTTCCAGCAGGTGGCATCACATTAACATCTAGCAAGCAGTATGTACCCCAAAGTCAATCCAAAGCATTGATGTAAAATAAAGGGATTCTTTTTCAATAATTATAGTTGCATACATTGCTTAATGATGCGATAAGACTCATGTTCCACAGATCAGATCTGGATCCAAACTTTAACAAAGATCAGGGCGTGCCTTTTAATAAAACGTTTTCTTAAAACATATTAGAGAGCAGCATATTGGAACATCTATTTTGTTTATTCTGATGAAGCAAACATCTTGGGACATGCAGCAGCGCATAAGGGTTTAGTCACATGGCATCCACTGAATTTAATAGCCATTGAGCAGCTAAAACCCCTTATCAATTCTTTGGAAATGTATCCCAGGGTGAGTGTGCACAGACCACGGTTGCATGAAGCCTATCTGCTAATTCTATCAGTTCTCCCTCTCCCTAGGTAGAATTTGTTAGAAAGTAACAAAGTTCAAAGACTTGGCCAGTCCATGTAAGCATTTGAAGGGTGAGATGTTTCTGTATGATCTCTTACATATACAAAACTGTGCCGGAGATCTGTGAAAAATCTTTGTTGCTAAACTACTGGTACTTCCAATCCAGGCAGAAATACCATAAAACAGCCATTCTCCTAGTATTTTGGCCCTTCCAAGGCCAGATCTGACATGAACTAGAGGGACAAGAGTGCACAGACAACCAGTTTAATGAGAAAAAAAGTTTTCCAAATGTTTTGTAACTCACAGAAGAGTTGTTTTTTATTTCAATAAAAAAAAATGGCCAGCAGTTGTTGGAGGAGCCTGTTCTTATTTTCCCTCAACTAGATCACTCCTCCTTAATTATCTCTCTCAGCTCATTCTGTGATGCTTGGCCCCTCGCTAGGTAACATTTACTTGGCACAATCAGAATTATGTAAATGATGGGATATTCCCTTGCCATGCAGATCATAAAATCTTCAGGCAGCTGCATCACATCCCCCTGGTTACCTTGCAGGGTTTGAAATACAAGAGTGAGTACAAGCGGGATAGCCGTTTGGTGGCTGTTTTCAACTGCTTGAGAGTGTCTGTGGCATGCAAGTTGATGACAGTGAGAGGAATGGAAACAAACCAACAAGACAGGGAAGGAAAGGCTGGGGGGAAAAGAGAACACGTTTGAAAGGAAGACCAGTAAATCTGGAACCTATATGCAGGAGATATATAGATGCTGATCTGAGTAAACCATGCCAGACACAACTCTATTCTTCTTGCTGTTCTATGTGTGCAGTCCTCCATATAGGGTTGTGTCTAAATTCTCTGTGATCATTTGGTCCTTCTTCTGATTGTGTTTGCTATGAAGCAATGGTGCTGATTGCTCTATCCCACAAGCCAGTAGTTTAAGGGAAAAAATGCTGATGTTCACCCTTTTCTGGAGGTGTATGAGAAAAGACACTTCCCCTCACAGTCTCAAGAGACATATGGACCAGTTCTCAGACCACTCTCCTTACACAGGGTATGACCACACTACAGAGTTTTTTCGGGAAAAACAGCTGTTTTTCCAAAAAAACCTTCAATTATGTTCACATTGCAATCACATTCTTCTGAAAGAAAATTGAAAGAACAGCGGGGTTTTTCCACCATTGGTAATCCTCTTTCTATGAGGAAGAAGCTTTTTTCCAAAAGAGCTCTTTCGGAAAAAGGCATGTGTGGACGGGGAAGAGGGACTTCTTTTGGAAGAAGAGGAAAAAGCACAGGTGTTCTGGTGGCCACTCCAGCCGTAGTAATCACAGCTTACATGCGAGATAGTGTCTATTCAGTGTGGATGCTATCTTTCAGAAAAGCAGATTGCTTTTTCGATGTGCTTTGGCAGTGTGGACGCTCTCTTTCATAAGAAGTTTTTTCGGAAGATCTCTTCTGGAAAAGCTTCTTCCAAAAGAAGCCTGCAGTCTAGACATAGCCACAGGAAGTCTTCATTGGACCCTACTGGAGGAGGATGCTTGAACATGAGATGCAGGTGGGATCAGAACACAGGGGCAGTGAATATTTGTGAGGTGCTCAGTTAATGCAGTGATGAGCACCACAGACACGAATCATAAAACAAATGCAATTGCATCCCACCACACTAAAGACAAAATGCTAGCTGTATTAGGAATACCCGGGCAGTCATGCTGCTATTAGCTATTCCCAGACATGATTGTGGAACTAGTCTAGATGGGCCCTTAAAGAGCCTGCTCTTGAACTAAGAACAGCTGACATTGCTGTTCTACATGTGTGTGCTGTACTTGCTAATCCCAATGTTCTGAAGCAATTTATTTTCCCATTGCTTTTTTGTAAACAATCCATTGGCACCAGCCAAAGTCAATCAATTGCTTCAACTAGTGCTAACAGTACAGGATACACTGTAACAAAGCAAATGCACTGAAAAATGACAGGAGGGAACCAAGCACAGCTAGGGAACACACACAAAGCCAGCTGCTCTCTGCCAGTGTCATGATCAGCTCAGAGACTTGTCATGCCTTGATTTTATTCTGTGTGATGACCAAGGTGCAATACAGACTTGAACCCTGATGTATGCATATAATCAGGATAATCATACTTAGCAAATCCTAACTTTTCCATTGACACCTTACATAACACACTTTGTACAAGATGTGTTGCAATTCTGTAATAGTGGCAACATCAGGGATATAAGTGATCATATTCAACTATGCAGTATCAACCCCTAATGTAAAATTGATACAAAAAAGGATGTCTAGAATGCAACCTAGAAACTTCCCTTTCTTCTAACTCAGTATTAGAAGAATTAATGTATAACAGAAATGGTTCATCAAAAATCACATCTGACTAAACAGGCTTTCTCTTTGTAAGGTCTATTTTGGAAGTAACAATGTTACTTGATCCTTTTAGAAACCCATGGTAATATTTGGTCAGACCATTAATGGATTGGACATGCTCTTGTGGGAGTTGCAGCAAAATCCCTGCATGTTTCATGTGAACTCACTAGGAGCTAATGAAAATGGCTAATTTGTCCATCTAAACTCTGGCAAATGATTGGAACATCGACTGAATGTAATCATTAGTGTTCTTCATTGTGAAGGTGTCTTAGCATTTAAGCCCTGAAATCAATGCGGGTGGTGTGCCTCAGTTTCCCTGTTCATACAGGAAATCAGATTTGTAATGGCTTGTCTGCTGTGAAAAGTTCAAGGTTTGTTCACTAGTATGAAAAAAACAGTCCCATCAGGGTCTCATCATGTGTGTTCTTATGTAATGCAACAGCATAACCATAAGGGTTCCTAGCAAAAAGTGTCTTTTCATTGGCCACTCCTAACTTTTTCAAGGATTTTTTCCAAAAGATCATACACATTGTATGTCTGTACAGTGCTTGACATTAGCAACACATTTAGCAGAAGGTTAAGCATCAATATTAGGGTCAAATTTATCACAACTAGGCAACACGGTGTCATCTAGAGAAGCTTTCTGGAGCACAGAAGCAAGAAGCAAGATGCTAGGAGGCTATAGTGTCTTATACCTGTAGCATGAAATCTGCCCCATTCTGCTAAGAGAAAAAAATGGGACTGCATGAAAATAACAAAGCTGGGG
This sequence comes from Pelochelys cantorii, assembly GCA_032595735.1. Classification (NCBI taxonomy): domain Eukaryota; kingdom Metazoa; phylum Chordata; order Testudines; family Trionychidae; genus Pelochelys; species Pelochelys cantorii. Next base: position 238,994,946 of record CM064327.1, read on the forward strand.
AGGAGGGGAGTCAGCCATTCCCACAGAAAACCTGTGAGGTGGGGTTCTGAGGGGAGTGAGACACTCCACGAGGGGCCCTTCACAAATGTTCCTCAGGATGGACTGACTAAGGGAGAGAGGCTGGAATTCCCCCACTCTCCACAGAGCAAGCAGCAGTTCAGAACTCAAATTCCACTGGTCCTCTGACAGCTGGGCAGAGTCATGGGGCCACGGCAGCAGAGGTGTTTAAACAGAGGACCTATGCCTGCACACCAGCTTCGGGTCCGCTCTGTCTCCTCCCTCTGAGATTTGATGCACAAGGTACCATCCCATCCTTTTGAGGGAGGGTTCCCAGTGTGAAATAGGCACCACATCAAAGTTAATACAGCTATAAGATGCATGAACATTTGAGCAGATTTACTTTTGGGTGCCAGAGAGATGTTTTTCCACACCCCTCTCCTGCTGCTCAGCCTGTCTCATATTGTTCCATCTATATACAGAGCCCCTTTTATAGGTCCAGGAACAGCCAGAGCAGCACTGTGGAGATGAGCAACCTGTGAACTCTCTTTCACACAAGTGGGAATGTTAGCTCTACAGCCCAAGGGGCACCTCCATGCATTAAGGTTGATTTCCCACCTCCCATACTCACAGATAAACCAGACATCTCTATGATAATGGTAATTTTGCTAATGAACTCAGATGCATACAATGTCTTAAATCCAAATTGATCCAAAGTGCTTTACAAATGTAACTATCTTTTGTATAAACTACATATCTACAGGTCTCATTTTTCATCTTACTAAAATGCAGCTAGCACTGGGGTGGAGCATGGCAAATATTTAACAGAAAATGTCAACATCTGTGATGGACCAGGCTGGGTCAGGGCACCACTGAGGGTGTCCCGCTTCGGGCAAATTGCTCAAAACCGGGGCTGCTTACAGCCCTATACTGGAGACCTTTCCCAAACAGGTCACAAACCAGTCACACCGAGCGCTCTAGCTGCCAATCCGGCCAGCAGGAAGCCTCACGAGCAAAACCCTTCACACAACCCAGCTCTCCCTGTGCCACAATCAGCCCCGGGCCTACACACTGGTGAGGGGTTATAGAACCAAATCTCACCTACCCCAACAGGTTCTCCCAATCCCAAAGAACCGGCCACAAATTTCCGGTCAATTTACAGTTTAGATCTTACCCACAAGATCACACTGGGCCAGTCCTTTAGAATCTAAAATCTAAAGGTTTATTAATAAAAGAAAGAGAAGGTCGAGTGTAAGGTTGTTAAGGAAAATACATCACATGCATCAATCACCAAATTCTTGTAACAGAGATGTTACAAACTGCTATCTTAAAAGTCTCTGGTGTACATCCTATGTCAGGATGGGTCGACAATCTTCCCCAGCTCTCTGTCCCTCTCAAGGCTGCATCTGGGATCAGCTGCAGAATTGAAGACAAAATGGAGTCTGCCTCATGGCACTTTATATCTATTCCTGGTACCTTCCAAGCTGGAGCGGGACACATAGTCAAGTGACCTATTCCTGTGTCCCCTGCCAGCAGCCAATAGATCTGACTGGTTTGCAGGTTTCCAGACACATTCCTCAGGTGTGTATGGGCCACCTTGAGAGCCATTGTCCTTGGGGCTCTGCTAATTAGCATTGTCATTGAACAATCCTTCTTTACAACAGGCAGTCCAGGCCCATATTCATAACTCCACATACAGACATCATACAAGTACACAAGTAGCATACATAGAATCAGAAGAACATAAGCTTTCATTTGACACCTCACATGGCTTCCTTTGTATAGACTTTGGGGCAAACCCCCCCCCAGCCCCCCCCGTGGTTGCAGCAGTGATCTGGCTGCTCCCCTTAAAATCCAATAACATGACAACACCACACAAGAGTGTAGTGCACATTATCCCAGGGAAATTACAAGGGAATCTTAGGCAAGTAAAATTTAATTACCCCAATTTTACTTTGGCCAAGTCACCAGGTTTAAATCTTCTACTCTTGGGAATTTTTTGGAATTTCAAGCCTGGACCTTAGACTTACATCTCCTTCAATGACATCTCTTCCAATAACATGGTACCTATAATCATACTCAGGTACTGCTTCAGTACAGGTCAGAGGGGAAAAGCCAACACCCACACTAGTCTTTCAAAGCACCAGAGTTTACACAGCCAAGTATTATACTGATCTGACCATCCTTAGCTTACAAGAACCAAGACTGGCACTGCACAACATACTGAAGGGAATAAAAATCAGAGTATTGCTTTAAAAAACCCTCTGCATTTTTTTGACTACGGTAGTAACTGTGAACGTTATCTCAATTCATGCTGGGTTAAAAACAGATTTGTGAAAAAAGCTGACAGTACAAGCCACTGAAGATATCCATTATGCTTCTGTCAGAGCTGTTCCCCAATCTGGCACTGTGAGTGCAGAAGATGGGGGCCCGCAAGGGATCTTAACTACCTTGCTTCTATAGGCTCTGCTTACAAAAACTCCCCAGAGTTACAGATTTGCTGACTTTGTGGGATAGCTGCCACCATTAACTGATTTAACCCTGAAAAAACAGGGAACACTTGAATTCCTTCCCTGGTGTACCCCAAGCTCTTTTGCCCCAAGAGAGCTAAACAAAAGAAGCAAAAAGCACAGGAAACCAAACTGTATCTCTGATAACTGACCTCCAAGGATAGGCAGACTCACACAGACCTCCTGTTACCTTCCAGGACACAAGAATCAAATCATCGCCTTAAAAAAATATGATTTTATTAACAAAACAAAAAGATACACTTGATAAAGCAGACTTGGTTGCTAGGTGTTATAGAGCAACTAAGAAAAGAACAGATTAAAAACACAAAGAATCATAGTTCTTTGGGATGAAACTTAAATGGTGAGTGGGGGAGGGAAGGCATAGATTCACATTGAGAAGTTTAACCAAACAACCAAAATAAAGAAAAATACCCTGATCATGACTAAATACATATTTTCCCTCTACTCATGATCTGTGCTGATCCATACTTCAAAGCCAGTCCACTCCCATGCCCAATATTTCTTATAGGCATGATAATTCTGATTATTGCATCTGCTTCCTCCAGCCCTTAACTTAGAATTTTTTTCTGCAAAGAGAGCAGTCAAGATATCTAAATACAATCCAAATTTCAGCACTGTATCCCCATTGGGTCTTCTGGCCCCCTGCCAACACCCTTGCTAGCTACCTGAGTTTAACCCCTTAGTTACTGGGTGCTGGCCAGCACTCCTATCTATCACAGCTTTTCATGGGCTGCAACCTTATTCAATTTCCTGTTTGATTTAAAGGACCTCAGGTGTGGTTCCATGATGCAAGTTGAGGTATCACAGACATTTTTATTCATCTCAGGAGACAATTGTGTCAACATTTAATTATTGTCTTTCTGTCATTACTTTTTTCTGACCCAGTGAACAGTACCAAGCACATAGTAAGAAAGTACCGAGGACATCTACGAACGAAGATTGAGTCTGGAGAAGGAACCATCCCTGTCCGATGCCATAATGCAGTTCAGACATGGGACGGGGTGTTGTTGGGAGAGCAGCTAGTCACAATGTCCTGCACAGACAAAATTGCCAGGTAATGTGAGCACCTAATTTATACGCTATAAAACTGGATGCTGTGTGGAAATGAGGTTGATGTCACAGAGGACTATGACTACTGGTGGAGAATAAATAGCAGGTACTGATAAACCCTAAGGAAAGAATGACCCAGTTTGCATGTAAATTTAAGGCATATAAATAGGATGGAATGGAAATAGAATATTTTCCCCCAAAATTCTCTGTGGGTCATTAGCTGCTCTTTAAAGTATGACAAAAAACATAAAACCTCTTTTGCAGCATTTTTACTGATCGAATTTCTGTTTGCAAATTCAACATTATTGGATGATTTATCTCTGAAGTGATAAACCAATCATGATTCAAATAAACTTAGTTCATTTGCATCCTATTGCATAAAGTTCTGTAAATGGCAAAAATGTTTATAGTTTCAAAAATGTAATTTCAAAGCTCTCCATAATAGAAAGCCTTCTGATGAATTAATCATGAAAAGTGATCTCTTTGCCTAGGTGACTATGATGGGATTTTTGTTTATTTGCTAGCTATAATCAGTAAATAAAATGCATATTTACTAAATCACTACTTAACTTATGATATTATAGACATTGCAGATTCCACACTATTAGGGTTCCACTGCAGTTTTTACAAGAGCTTTGAACAGGGCTGAAGTGGGAGCTCTAGGCAGTAACAGCATAAGCCCCTGCTCTCAACCCTGAGTGATAAACAGTGTAAAATCACGGAAAAGTAATAATGGACTTTATTACTGAATAACAATCATCCCCAATTCAAGTAGGGCCTTATATTTATATTTCTTAATATAGAACAGTTCCCGTTAAAAAGTCAACATTTGCCAACAAATATTCCATAGTGGCATATGAGATATCATAGCTACTTCCCATGCTAAGTCTAGGGTACTAACTATTAGCAAATGTTGATTATTTTAAACGGCAGCCACTCTGTATGTACATATTTAATACACATACACATATGTAAATGTACAGGCCTGTACTCAGGAATTTCTGAGGGGGTGGGGAGTGCAAGGCATGGGAGGGGCTGGTGGTGGCCCTGCCCCTGACACGGTGGCCCAGCCCCGCCCGCCCCCGGCTTCGCTCCAGGGATAGGAGGGGGGACGGGAATCAGCCCCAGCCTTCCCCCAGCTGGCTGAAACACAGGGAAGGGAGGCTAGAGCAATGTGTCATTCCAGCCTCATGCTTGTTTGGAGGACCATGGAAGGGTGCATTCGCATCCTTCACACACACTCCCTGTGTATGGGCCTGCTATATATAAATATATGTGTGTATAGATGCTCGTGTGTTATGTATATTATGTATATTAAACATACATACCTCTCTTCTTGTAAAATACATTGCATCACTGTTATAAGAAATGTAAACATGGGCTAAAGTCTCTGCTGCCATTTTATGCATATGACTTCAATGGAGTTACATCGGCAGAGGATTTGGCCATGAACGTCAAGGGCCAATGTCAGCAAAGTGCTAGAAAAATACTACTGCTTAATGCACTTGCCCAAATTCTGCTCTGAGCTTTTCCTATGAAATCCTGCTGAAGTCAGTAAGGATGTACAGTGCACAGTTGAGAACAGAATTTGGCCAAGAATGGTAGAGCTGATCCAATCATAAAATGGGAGTGCTAAGAAAACAAATGATAATACATCTAAATATTCACTCTGTGATAGATAGAATGGTCACTAAATAACTTTGGTTTGTGTGGCGAAGAAAAGGCAATCTCTTCTGTAATATGTTCATGTATTTGTAAAGAGATAAAAGCAAACTCAAAGCTGAGAGTTCCATCAGAACTCTCCCAATTTCAGCTACAACTGGGCTTTCTAAATCCAGACCTAGACAGACTACAAATACTAAACAAGTTAAAGTTTCTGAATTGAAATTTTGTAGTCTCTGTGGTTTTGAATGTCAATAGACAGTAAATTAAATATCAGCTCTGCAAGCAGTATTATATTTGTTATTGATGGGAATGTCAATTTTAATATAGACTCTCGGAAGCTGAGTTTTCTCCAGATACATGTTCTTTTATCCACTATTATATCTGTTTAGCCCTTTCAGTGAATCCTGCTACATCTCCGTGAACCTGATTGTTACCATGTAACTGAATGGCACTAAAACTTTAAAGGAGTATTACAGAGTGCCATGTAATATTCTTACATTATCAAAAGAAAATTTATAGCCTCCTCCTTGCTGTGCTCTAATTGTTGCTATTGTTGTTATTATTTATTTGTACATTTCTGTAAATGTGCATGGCACTAAACAGACAAAATACAGTATACCCTGCTTTGACAAGCTAAACAAAGGTGTAACGATGAGTGACAATTACAAACACTGTAGGTAGGGATAAAAGAAAACAAAGGTAACCTCAATAATACTAGGTAGCTGTTGTGGTCTATACAGCAGGTGTTTTCAAAGTAATGAGATTTACATGTGATGTGACACCATCTCTGAAGGTCAGCCTTCATGGAACATGTCTGTTTTAAGGAAGCACTCAATTAAGGAAAGTTTAGAAGCCTGGTAGATGGGGTGAGGAAGGGATTTTCAGTGCATACAGGGCTGATTGGAAGGAAGTCCTGGAGCAAGAGTGGAAGAAGGAAACATTGGAGGAGTTAGCTATGAGGTTTGGGTGAAGCAAAGAAAACAAGAGAGAAGTGAAAAGAGGGTACAGCATAGAGATAGGATAATGCTCTATTGTGAAGAATTTTGAAGCTGAGGGTGTGAAAGCAGAATTGGATGTGGAAGGTAAGGAGAAGCCAGAAAAGGGGAAGTGTGGTGACAAAGGATATGAAGAGAAGCTGTGTCAGAGAGGTGGCATTGGGCATGCAGAGAAGCTATGTCAGTATGGTGAATCAGAGTATATTTTTTTCCAGAATTTGGATGACTCATAAAGCCAGGGGTGCAGGAGGCAAAATATTAGGTAAGGAAGATTGAGAGGAGCACTGTGGCGGCAATACGGAGAAAACAAGAAGTGCAAAAAGGCACTACACCTCTAAAGCCAAGTAACAGTCAAAGCCTCTAAAGGAGGGCATGATCAACCATAGCAAAGAAAGAGGACAGATCAAGAAGGATGGAGATGGAAAGGAAGCATCAAAGCTTTACACTCATGGCTGTGGAGAAGGTAACGTCAGTGGGGTAGAGAGGGTGGGTACCAGACAGCAGGGTTCAGAGGGAAGGAAGGAACATTGAGATTAATGAAGAAGAGATTGTGGAGGTGAATGGAAGGAGGGGAGAAGGGTGCTAGTGAGAAAGACAAGTGGAGTCAAGAGAATGCTGGGGAACATTATAAATGGCACATTTGAAGGAAGAGGCGAAGGTGCTAAAGGAAAGAACCACGTACCAAGAAAAGTCTCATAATCTCCAAAAACCTAAGTTCTGTTCATGCTGGGCAGGATCAGCAAGGGGGCAGGGCAAATATAGCTTAACCCCACCTTTGCACTCCTCCAGGACTGCTTACTCCACAGCTGGGAAAGAAATCCAGGGAATGAGAAGAACATTGGTTTAATGTCTTCTTTACACTCCTTCTCTGCAGAAGGTTATTATTCAACACTTTGGAACTCCAAATATTCACCATAAACTGTAAACAGCTCAAACCCCCAATGACTGCAGGGACTGCGGTGACACAGAAACCTATGTGCACATTATCTGGACTTGCCCTACAGTAAAAAAAAACTTCCAAAAATGAACCCTTGTTTGTATAAATAATATGTTTGACAAAAATCTCTCTTATACTCCTTTGATTATATTGCTTGGAAAAGCCCCTCAGGAGAATTAGGCTATTAGAGAATGTTCCCCATTGAGAACCTTGCTAGTAGCTGCTAAAATATGTATCAATTTGCACTGTCTGCAGAGGAACTTAGTACCAGCATATCAAAGATCCTGGTGATGGAAAGCATTACTGAGCAACAAATTATGTTCTTTCCTGCTCACAAGATAGCCACAAGCAGAACGTGGGTTAATCAGATTTATTTATTACTACACATTGACCCAGCATTGATCGGGTCCTTAAGGAGGGATCCAGGGGAGGGGACTGGGGATGTCATGGTTCCCCTCCCCAGCCCCAGCCGCCCCCCACTCACCCGCATTCTCTGTGCCAGCTCCTGTGGCCAGCTCCATTCCCTGTCCTCCCTGTGACTGGGCCCAATCCCCTCTTACCAGGCGGCAGTGAATGGTGTGAGCACAGGCCAGAGGGCTTGGGAGGAACAGAGGGCAGCTGTGCAGCTGGTGGCAATTTCTTCTTAAATGTGTTAGTTTTCTCTGGCTGGCTGCAGTGACCAACTCTGCTCCTCTAGCCTGCGTTTGTGCTGCTCATCACCACCCGTGCATCCCAACTGCTTCCCTGAGCCTGTCAGGTGAGCCTTCACCCTGCCCTGCTCCTGCCTAGGGTGGACAGCTCTCCCAACCAGATGGACCAGATGCCATTTGCAGCAATGGTGTCCAGTCCAAGAGAGTTGGCAACCCTGCCACGTCTTCCCCCATACCTTTCCCTCACCCCCGCAAAGTGGGCACTCCCCCAAATGGAGGAGGTGTCATTGCTAAGGGGCATCGGGCACCAGCACCAGTAAGGACAGCCTTGGTGGTAACACCCTTCTTCCATTCTGGCTGAGTCTTCTGGGAATGACAGGCACAGCCCTTGCCAGAGCCATCTCATGAGTATTTTGAGATGGCTCAAAATACCCACTGCAGAACAGTAGCTGAAAGCCAATGTCCTGCCCTTTATGCATAACAGCAATTTACAGGGATCAGTACAATTTTTGGGTCTGTCTTGGATACACTGTCGTACATTTTTGCACCCATCTGTCTGCATCTTTGGTATCTTCATCATTTACAAAATCTGCATCCCCATGCTATTTTCAGAAGCACCTGGGTACCTAACTCCCATTCATCTCAAAGAGTGTTAAGCGCCGAGGTGCCTCTGAAAATCTCATCAAGCACGTACACACCTTTGAAAATCTGGCCCTATGTGCTTAATGCCAAGCTCTTACAAACATCTGGTCCCAACTCTGGGAGTTGAGATCTTCCAAAAATCTGACTATACACATCCAAAGCCAAATTGGGCAACATGCTGTCTTTCACTCCGAACAGCTCCACCATCATATTTCAGAGCAGTGTTAATTGTGCCCCCCTCTTCTAGCTGCCCATTGGCCTCCTCCCCATCCCAGCAGCTTAGAGTGTCTCTATTCCTGGCAAAGATAACTTGGTTGGAATGAGGCCATGTTGAGCAAAGGTCAGGGCATAATGCAGGGGCCCTGGCTTCTAGCCTCATTCAGAAATATCCTTTGGACTGGAGGATCTCCTGGCAGAGCACTTGTAGGAGGTTTGAGGGACATTCCCAATTGAACCACAGAGTTTCTAGCACAGGCGTAGGAGTAAATACCAGCCAGATACATCCCACATTGCACTCACTCTGGACTTTAGACCATAAACCATTTTTATAATAGTTTTCTCTAAAAAAGCTATCAGAAGGACAGCTTTATAAGGCTGCATTTTTGTGCCACCATGTTACCCATTGAGCAGTTACCTACTATTTCAAAAAGACACCAAAGTTAAACCCAGGGGCTAAATGAGATTTATAACATCTGAATTATACCTCACCCGTACAATGACATGAATAGCAGCAGAGTGCCTCCAAACTTCATGTTCACCATTGTCAAATAATCTATTCTTTTTCCCTGGCTAAGATTCAAGGGTCCTTCTGGCCCATTGCTAGTGAATAGATCTGAATAGCTATTGAGGGAGGCATTCATAAGAGGGTAAGATAAGAGTGGTTTTAAAGAATAGCATAAGGATTTAGCAATAGGGAGCCAAAATAGAACTTTACAAAGTGATTTGGACAAATTAAGCTGTGTTTAAATGTACCATAGAAAAATGTTAAACCAAAAGTCAGTTATAGAGCTTCACTTTTTTAGATCTATTTTAGGGTTAGCCTGTCGACCAGAAACATTATTAACAGGAGACTGAGACCAGCAAGGTAACTCTTAAAATAAGCTACTTCAAAAGCTGCATATTAACGTAAATGAAAACCAATTACAGCTAGATCTTCAGTTAGAGATCATCTGTGCACACAACACAGTCAACTTGTAATTCTCACTCTGAACCCCATCCGTGTGACTGAGAATTCAACTTCAGTCTTTCATGACAAAGGATAGTCCAAAAAAAAAAATACGAACGTGCACGCACATGCACGCATATACACTGCGAAGATACTGATCAAAAACTAATTCACTAGTTCCAGTTTCCAGACAAATAGTAGCTAAATAGTCATGTAAACAGGAAGATGGTAGATACTCTGCTGAATATAGATCACTATGAGCAACAATTTATATGGTTCAGAGGGGTAGCCGAGTTAGTCTGTAACAAGAAAAACTTAAAAAACAACAAATACTCTAGTAGCACTTTAAAGAGTAACAAAACATGTAGCTGGTATCATGAGCTTTCGAGGGCAAAACCCACTTCTTCAGATCCAGTCATCTGTCTGCCTCTCTATCTGCCTCCCTCTCCGACACACACCATCACACAAAGGCCAGGCACAGCAGCAAGCCTTGCACTGAGACATCATCCTGCAGAGCTCACTTTCCAGACCTGCACTTTCACAAGAATATGACAATTATTTGTAATGTTGTTGTAGTCATGTTGGTTCCAGAATATGAGATAGACTAGGTAGGGGATGCAACATCTTTTATTGCACCAACTTCTGTTGGTGAGAGAGACAAGCTTTTGAGCTACACAGAGCTCTTCTTCAGCTCAGAAACAGAGAAGGCCACTGGCAATGCGGGGGGGGGGGGGAGGGGAGAAGCAAAGCGAATAGATGCCCCTGGCCAAGTGATTTAAAAGGACCCCAGCCTCCAGGCAGTCACTGCTACTACCACAGTAGCAGCTGTGGCTGGAACCCCAGGCTCTTTAAATCACCACCGGAGCCCCTCATGGTGCAGTCTGAGCAGTGCTGAGGGCTGGGTGGGAAAGGCTAATCCCCAGCCCTGCACCCAAGGCTTCACCCCTCCTGGGGAGCTGTCGCCAAGTCCTCCCCACCTTGCCTAGGGCCTCGCGAAGTCTGTCGCCAGCCCTGGGGACAGGTACTTAGCCGCGACACTGGGAGTACCTTTCCCAGACCTGAAGAAGAACTCTGTGTAAGCCTGAAAGCTTGTCTCTCTAACACCTATGGAAACAATGAGCAGTCCTGTGGCACCTTAGAGACTAACAAATATATTATATCATGAGCTTTCATGAGTAAAACCCACTTCAGTTTTACCCATTTATGCTCATGATACACTATATTTGTTAGTCTCTAAGGTGCCACAGGACTGCTTGTTGCTTTTAAAGTTACAGACGAACACAGCTACCCCTCTGAGACTTTCCACCTACAGAGTTAGAACATAACACGTTTTTCTCAACTCGCATGTGCCCCCTGCTGTTCTGCTCTCCCCGCTGAACAGAGCAGGTATATGAGAGCAGCAGTTTCTTCTGCATGCTCACACTTTGTCGCTTCAGAGCCACACAACCTCATCTTCTTAGTTTCCCTTCTCCTGCACATAGCTCTATTCTGTGGATTTGCTTGGGGGAGAGGGGAAGGAGTAAATTAACAATCTGAAGACACAATAGTTTCATGTTTGGAATGTGTCTCTTTTAATTTCAGCAGCAAGGGAAAGGGACAGAGTTGCAGAGGGAAGAGTGCAGATGGGGAGGGGGGCCAAGAGCACAAAGCATCAGAGGAGGATGAAAATAGAAGCCATGGAGGTAGGGGGATCAATCAGTGAATAAGGAGAGTAGTTAGGGAGCATTTCCTCAACGCACTACTATTACCCTCGTGTGACGTAGTGGGGGTACCTTGCTGGTTGCTATGCTGGGCAGCAGGTTATCAGTGAACTCAACTGGCTGCTGTCTGCAGCAGGGCCCAGCAGGGCAGGGGATGAGTCATTATGCAAGGGGGCTTTGAAACTCGTCAGACAGGTATCTCCCATGGAGCGGAACAATGGAAAGGAAGGGGGCGAGGCCAGACCTGGCTGGGGGCAGGGCTGGAAGTGAGTGAGTTAGTTTTTTCTGTCTGGGATCATGGAGGAAGCAGCCTAGGGCCCAGAGGGGCTGGAACTTAGGGGTCCAGCATCCCCCATCTCAAGGGGGGCTGAGGCATCCTAGGCCCGGTTCCTGTAACCAGATGACATATGTGCTGTGCTGTATCCTGGAGAAGCAATAAACTCCCTCTATTCTACTGGCTGGTGGAGTCTGTCCGTGCCATTACGGGGGTGCAGGAGTCGGGGGACCCTGACGCACCGCCACACCTTGCCATCCAGCGTTGGCCATATTTTATTGACAAAGCTGGGTGTCTAGTGTATCTGGAGCACATTAAGACCCTTTATACAAATGTAAAACACTATCCTTATGTACACTGAACGATAATGGATGTGAAGTTACATCTACTGCAGTTGTGTCAGCTTATACAGCAGCATGCTTTCAATTAAGGTGCTGCAGCCACCTCCTATCCCAGTTTGCCACTTATATCACAAAGGTGATGAGGATTCTGAGGTAATTATCATTTACAAGTAGATTTTCAAGAATTTTCTGTTTGTAACTGACTGGCATAACCACATACAAAAAGTTCTGTTGCGATTGTTGTCGGCGTTGCTACATAGTTATGATTTCCTCTGAGCAAGGAGAGTGTGTCATCTAATTAAAGAAAAGCTGCCTGCTCCAAGATCCCTTCCAATTCATCTTTGGCATTTCAGTGATTGACAAACAGGCAAAATATATTTGTTTAAGGATTATTGGAAACTGAACATGGAATTTTGTCTCTGTGAACACTGCAGTAATATAAGCGACTTGAACAAAAGAGCTTGAGCAAAAGCCCTACAGACAGAAAGCTCCCCAGTTTAAGCTCAGGGGGGACATTTGGTTTTATTGATCCTCTTTGCTGAAGATGATTTTTTTTAAATCTATGACTATGTTAGCAGTGGGTTGGTTTTCTTACTGGAAAGGTTATTAAGACGTGTACAGAGTATAAATCATCTGGGAGGTGTGCCCTTGAAAACAGCCTTTAAAAATCTTGCATAATTAGAAAAACTCAAAATGATCTGCTATATTTCTTCTTAGGGAGGAAAGTCACTTTGCTGTGTGGAGGGCTTGAAATGTAACACTACGTTTCCTCTGAATAATAATTCTATTTGTAAAAGCTATATTTGAAGCAAGCACTTTGTTACAGATGGGAACACGCTACTTTCATGCACCTACAGTAGACAACATAGAAAAGGCTTCTTCTGAAATAAACATTGCTATTGATATTTTACTGCCACTCAGACTAGACTCACTCCTTGCAATTTTCCTATAAGTAATCCTGTAGGTGTTTAATTACCAGAGAACTGCGCTGGTTACTAAAACCAAGTGTACTATAAATATGTGATAGCCGGAATAGGAAGTATACAAGCAAGAGGCTTCTCCCAGACACTTGTCATTTGAATATAGGCCTCGTGACAAGTAATGGGTTGGCTGCCCTCCAGCATGAGGTCCTCTCCTTAGCCACAGAACAGACACGGCACAAGTTAGAGCAACACAAACTTCACACCAATGTGCCTCTGCTCTGACCTGACAGAGATGGGAGTGCTCAAGAGCCCTAATGCAGAAGTCCATCCCTAGTCAGGTCAACACTCAGCTTTACGCCCCTATTGACTTCAGTGGGACTTAAGCAGGTGCTTATAGTAATGGTGCTCTGCTGAATAGGAATAAACTTAAGCACAGAGATAAATGCTTTGCTGAACTGGGAGGTTGGAGCATAGTTTCATCTTTGCTGTGGGATCTGTGCTGAGACTGCCAGACAGGGTGCAAATTAGTGCTGATTTTTGTCCTGTGGACTTGGGAGTCAGCAGTATCAGTCAGTGAACAGCCATCAGATGATGATTTGGTCACTGCTATCAAGCATTGATCTGAATCCATGACGAACAGCTGAAAAGTTCCTTACCTCATTATGATTCCGTTGCAGCCCCATTACGATCCAGATCCCATTCCCCAGCATTTTGAAAAAGAAACACCAAGCTTTCCATGGGCAGGTGAGTATGTACTGGGAGATGTTAGAACAAGTCAAGACCCCAATCCAGCCCTTGTAAAAGCTAATGGAAAGCTAATACAGGTTGAACCTCTGTAAACCAGGACTCTCTGGTCCGGCAACATCTGTGGTCCAGCAGGACCATGAATGTTCCAGGACCAGAGAGTCCCTGTGGAGCGCTGGTGCCTAGGAGCTCTGCAGGCTGGCAGGGCTGCAGGCTACTTGCGGGGCTAAAAGCCCAGCTCCACGCAGCTGGGCTGCCTGGCACGCCCCAGCAGGGCTGCACAGCAGGGCTGGGAGCCTGGCGCGCCACAACGGGACTGCTCAGCGGGGCTGCCCACTGTGGGAGCAGGAGCACACCATGCTGGGAGCTGGGCTGCCCACTGTGTCAGGCAAAGGAGAATGGAAACCAGCAGACAAGTGGGGCCTGCGGCCTGTCCAGAGCTGGGGGGCCGGTAGCAGGGGTTTAGATATGACCACCTTTGGGCCGGCAAAATCCCTCATCCGGGACCAGTCAGGTCCTTAGAGTGTCAGACCAAGGAAGTCCAACCCGTACAAGCTAAATCAGTCCACAGCTTAGACTGGCCGAGACAGCAAGCCTGAAAAACATGAGATCATCTGAGTGCACTCACTCTGAAAATGGCTCTAACTAACTTAATAGTTCTTATGGGAGCTGGCACTAGAAACCACTCAAGAGCTGCCTGGCTAGGGGAGTACGTCCATTATCTGGTCCCTCTCTCCTCCATGGCACAGGCTGTAGGTCGGGATGGGCAATAATTTTTAATGGGTGGGCCACGCCGAGATTTTGGAATGGAGGGAGCATTTCTATGGAGGGAGCGCAGGGTCTGGGTTGACGGGTGGGGTGCAGAAAGGAGCTTGGGATAGAGGACCGGGGTACAGGAAGTGATGTGGGGGTCTGAATGGGAGTTTGAATGAAGGAGGGGGGCTATGATCTGGAGCAGCGGCTTGGGGTGCAGGGTCCAGGATGGGATATGTGTGTAGGAGAGGATTCTGGCCTGGGAGTGGGGAGTAGAAGAGGGTGTAGAGTCTTGGAAGGAGACAGGCTGGTGACCTGGGGCAGGTAGTTGTGGGGCAGGCTGTGGCTGGGAGGTGCTTACCTAGGTGGCACGCAGCCAGCAGCCCAGCAGGAACCTAAGACAGGCTCCATGCCCATCTGCTGGGCTGGCTTCTCCACGTGGCTCTGCTCCAGCAATGGGGAGGGGAGAGAGAGGGAAGAAGGAGGCTTCGCTCTTCCCCTGACTCCAGCAAAATTTCTCAGTTCCTATTGGCTGGAAACTAGCCAATGGGAGCTGAGGGATTTTGCTAGGGATGGGGACAGTGTGTGATTTGTCCTGTTCCTCCACAGCTTGCAGAGCAATTCACAGCCAGCTGTTTAAAACAGTGTGAGCTGCTGCGTAGTAAGGGTGCCGACAAAATCGCCATGAGCCTGATCCAACCTTCTAGCTGCCTCTTGTCCACTTCTGCTGTAGGTGATATTCTGAAAGGACTTCAGTTCTGGGATAATAAACTTACATTGTTTTTCCATTTCAGGCACAAGTGCTTCTCTGAATCTTTTCCCTCATTCCTTTGGCTGCTTTCCCCCCTCTTTCTGTGAATTTAGTTATATATAAATCAAAGTCCACCTTGGCTGGGTGGGAGAGTGGTGCAGGTGTCAGCTGGAGCAAGCACAACACTGGGACAGGGGAAGCCCTGAATTCTAATCCCAAGCTCTTACTTTATACAATTCTGGGGACTTGAGCAAATAACTTGTAGATAATAATATTGCTCCACCTCTCAGGATCATTGTGAGAATTAGTGAATGATTATACAAAGCGTTGAACACAAAGGGCTGATGTGGTCACACTTATGCATGTTTTCCATTGATGTAGTTCCACTGACTTCATAGACTTAGTCATTCATAACAAGGGTGTCAATGAGATCAGAATTAGCCATATAAATCTCTGTAAAGATGCTACAGGTGGATTATTTAATGTAAATAATGATCGGTACTATCTCATTTGTTATATGAACTCACTCACCTATTTTTTTAAATAAGACCCAGATAATCTACTTATGACAGGCATACGATTGAAATTTCAGTCTTGCAGAACGTATGTTGTTTTTCTGTTTAGCTGCTTTTCTCTTCCCTTTTCAAACAATATATGGGGGGGGAGAATTTGAAGGGAGGGGTGTAAAAGAAAATGTCATGTATTGAGAATGACACTGAGATCTTGCACGTGTTTCCATTTGGAAGGCTAAGTTGCTGTCTAATATTTTTACTCTGCTTGGAAGCCAATTCTGAATTTAGTGTTGTTAACTGAACTCTCCTCTATTTCCTAAGCTTGCATTATTAATTTTGCATTGCAATAAGATATGCATTCAAATAGTCCCTTCCTTTAAAAGTGACATTATTTGCAGAAATGACCACACTTTTTTTCCTCAAATGAAGTTATGCAAATCTGATAGACTAAAGTAAATGTTTCATAAAACCAATGACTGTTTAAATTGTGGGACTAAATTGTTTGTATATAAATATTACCTTTTATATTCCATTTGAGTTTTATGTAGATGAACACATTACTTTAATGACCTGCATTTATAGAGGGAGAGAGGGAAAGTCGCACTCAGAAATCCTCAGCAGCCAGATGGCTGCCTTTTCTTGCATGAGATTAAAAGATGTTTCTCATTCACAGCCCTGCTTCTGAGGCAAATTAATATAGCCAGCTAAATTGCTTGTGTTTTTGGAATAAAATTTAAAGAGAACTTTTTAAAGCAATTGGTGTCACAGGTTCCTTGAGCAGATTGCTCTCCAGGTACAGCATGCTGGTTTTAAACATTCCGTAATTAATGGAAAGTATTCCGTGTTAATTGACTGCTTCAGGAAAGGGAAATATAATGACTCCTTATTAATCATGAAAAGAGACATACAGCACAGAGGCACCGCAATAATTGCACTAACGGTTGAGAAATGTTAATTAATGAAAAGAACAATGATGTAAGAAATTAGCTACATAATGCTTGCTGCTGATGGAGATTGTGCTTTAAACACATTATTTAGCATGGTAACCACTGGATGTTGCCTCAAGTAGCAGACATCTCTAACCTTTTTTTCATTCGGCTCTGTATCTCCAAATGCTGTCCGTGTTTTAGCTTTTATAAGCCAAAATGCACTCCGCAAAAGTCCATTTTTCAAAAGAGGTTCTAATTTGGACTCCTGAGCTCAATACTGCCCAGATCAAGGTGAAAAGCTTTGAACTGTATTATAAGTGTCACTTAAGTTCAGGAAAACATTTTTGTGTTAATTTAGGAAGGGAAAATATTTCCTTTTAAACTGGCACTGAGCTAGACAGAACTTGAGGTTTGCAAGTGAAGATAGCTGTATCTTGAAATCTCTTTTTTCTCTTTTTCTGCTTTCTGCTTTTTATTCAATTATATATCCTTTAGAGAATTTAGAGTTTGGAGTCAGTCTTATTTGTAACTAGCTTTATATAAATGGTTTGTGCATATTAAAATGAAGAGCAGCTCTTTCAACTAATCCTTAAAGCACTTATAAGGAGCTCAAAATCATTAGTAGTTGCAAGGTCCTAAGGTTTTCGTCGTCATTCTTTTGTATCTATACTGAGACAGCATCAAGGCAAGGCACACTCAGTCTGAATATATCAAAGCGCATCGAATCATTCGTTATGAATAAATTACTTAACAAAGGTAGCCCTTTTTCTGGTTCAGGAATAGACTATGATTTTTTATGAAGGTGTTTGTTCTTCATAATTGCATGGAAAACAGTCTGTGCAAACAAATATCAGCCTATGAGGTGTTTGCAGGAAACTGGGTATGACAACTATGTTGTGTGGCATTGGTCACCTACAAAACCTGGAATCATGCCTGCCCTATGGTTGGTCAGCCAAAATTTCCTTAAAGAAGAGAACAGTAAACAAAATCTGTCCAATAGCGAATAACGAATAAGGAAATCAAATGCTTTTGTGTTCATTTTAACCCCATTTCTAACATAAGATTGTTGGTATTTTTATCCAGGAAAAATTTAAAAATTCACATAAATGTGTGTTAAAAATAAATACAAAGGGGACTTCAAATAGACATTCCAAGCCCAGCCTGGGGACTCTCACTTGCTCTGGTGTAAGTCAGACATAACTCTAGTAAGTCAGCAGAGTTCCACTTCCACTAATTGGCCAGTGTGAGAAAATCTATGGGCCTCATTCATCTCTAAGTAGCTCAGCTTTATGCAGGAAGGACTTCTTTGAAATCAGTGAGGTTGCACTGTCATAAAGCTGCAGTAATGGGCTCAGGTCTAACATAGCCTCAGCTCTGCTATGCTTGACACAACTGAGTCGCAGTGTGAGGAATAACTAACCCTAAACCACCTTCCTGCTTCCATTCTCGAGGCCACTAGTGCCACCTGTTTTTGCCCCGACATGCCATGGCACAATCTGATGCTATAGCAGGAGAAGCTTTATGACAGCCAGAGATCTCTCCACAGCGAGGCACTCCTCAGCAGTCTGTTGAGGGCAACATATGGGCACTTAGCCAAGTAGAGCCTCTGCCCCTAAATGTTTATTTCTGGAATCAAAATCCTAAAGATGGGAACAGTCACCCTCACCGATGTGTGGATGGTTTTTTCCTCACAGTCTCTCACCGGCTGGTTTCTGTCCCAGTATGATTTATCACTGCTGTATTTCTTTTTCAGATGGAACGTTCTTGGGTTACAAGGTGCTCTCCTCAGTTACTTCATTGAACCCATGTACTTGCACAGCATTATTGTGGGAAGCCTTTGTCACACTGGTCACCTTTCCCGGGTAATGAGCCATAGAATAGAAGACATTGGTCAGCTGCCAGCTTCCTACCGGCATAATCAGTTGCTCCTCAGTGGTAAGCAAACACCTGCTTGAAAGACAAACGATCACCTTTCCCATCCCTAATTGTGCTGGTCGTCAACAGGAAAGTTAACTTCTTAGCACTTGTTTACATCATGTGACCTCCCTGCATCCACATTGCATGTTTTCCTCTCATTCTCCTTTGAGCAATAGCAATACACAGCATCCAGCTATGGCGGGAGAAAAATGATCCAACTAACACAGCAGATCCCCAGGAAAGCAATTTATTCCCAATGATAATCAGTAGGAAAGACTGCTAGTCAATAGGGACCGCCAAGATGCATAGTTGGGATGCAGTCTTTCTCACTGACAGGCTGGGTTCCTGAATATGTGCATATGTTTTATCTGGCACCCATTGAAACTAATAGTACAGTTCCAATTGACTGCAATGGGTGCAGAATCCAGGGCCCAATCCAGCAGGGTGTAGTGTGCCGGGAGTTCCCACTGAAATCAGTGGGAGTTGAGTGCACTTAGCACCTCACAGGAGTTACTTTGTGCTTGAGTGCTCAAGCCCTAAACTCTTATAACGGAAAGCTTGGTGTAGTAGGCCGTAGCCACAGCAGCCCCCATAGCCAGTTGTGCTGTAAATCCTTATTAGCCAGAGCCTGGCCCAAACCCAGTGATGCCAATGGAAAAGCTCACATCTCCCTCTATATTTAAAAAAAAGAAGTCATCATGTCACTCTGCATCCCGCCTGCCTCCTCCCTCTCGTCCTCCTCCCCCTTCTCCCAGTTCGAGCCCAACCTCGCTGCTTCCCCTAGCCGCTTGGAATTGCTGTTTAAAACCAAGCCCCTACTCCCCTTCCTCCACCCCCCACCCCACAGGGCTTTCAATACCAAGAACCATGGTACAGTAGCCAAAAGACCCCACATTGCAGCCATGACAGCCCAGGGGCGGAGGAAGGGGGAGGGTACAGTGCTTGGGACAGCAGCCTGGAGACAGGCACTAGGAGTCGGGTTTATGTGCCAGCAGCAGGCTCATGGGAGCCCCACCACCACCAGGCTCTTGGGGAGCCAGAGCACGGTGCCCGACCACCCAGAGTCCAGCTGCCCACGCAGAGACTCACCCCCTCCCCAGCGGTTGCACTTACCGCGATCGCCAGAGCACTCCCAAGCCACCACACTGACCGGTCTGCTTCTTCCCTTCCACTCCTGGCGGGCGGATGGGCAGCCCTGGGTTCTGCAGGCAGGGCTGGGGCGGGAAGCAGCACAGGCGGGACCGCACAGGAGAGAGGTCAGGACAGTGGCCTCCCCTGCTGCTGCTTTCCCCACCTCAGCAGACTGCAGTGCCCTGGAATGCCACATGCACACAGCACTACCTGCGCCCTGCACAGGGCAGGAAGGCACCCCTGCACCTCCTTGGCTGTCAGGGTTAGAGCTGGGCCTGGCATGCACCACGGCTGGGGGGAGAGGGGAGTAGGGTTGGTGGAGCGAGAAAGGACCCAGGCTGGCATGGTAGGTGAGAGAGAAGGGTGGGAGGGAGAAAAGGCCCAGGTTGGTGGGAGGGGGAGGAGGGAGAAGGGGCCCAGGCTAGCAGGAGAGGGAGGTAGAAGGGACCCAGGCTGGCAGGGGGAGAGCCAGAATTGCCTATCCCCTGTGAGAAAGGGGTTGGCGAGCGCAGCGAGCAGCAGGCACAGCCAGGATTCGCAACTATTCTGAAGCTACCTTAGGGCCTTATCCTGAGAAGCGTGGGCAGCTTCCTACAAATTGCTGAGTGCCTTCAAGTCCCTTTGAGGTAATTGGAGGTTCTCAGCACCTCACAGGATCAGACCCTTCAATCAGGCACCTAGGACACAGGAGACTTGTGATTGTTGTGGAGGTTGCACTGAGCTACCCAGGGGGTGTCTCTGGCCTGTATAAAGGAGTTGCCAGGAGTCTCTGCTGGCATTGCAACACTGTCCTCTGTGGAATGACTTAAAGCCCTAAGTCACCTGAATGCTGCTGGAAATTTTATGTATTTCTTATTCCTCTTGCTGAGCTTTTATATTTTACATGTGTCCTTGAGATAAAATTAGCTTTGCTAAGCCTCAAGAAGTGATAGTTTAGCTAAGGGGGAAATTGGCTGTCTCACTGTGGGTTTAGCACATTAGATTGGTACTGCTGGCATGTGTATTGTCAGGGTGAGTAGGTCAGAGGTAGTTGCTTAGGCTCTTGTCAAACATTGGATGTCTAAATCTTCAGCATAGACAGACAAATATAGAAGGTATAAGGACAGGCCCGTAAACAGGAATTTAGGGAGGGAGCTTTTTTTGTAAATGTGGACTGCAAGGGTGTGAATAAACTCCCCATGGTCCCCCAAGTAAGTAGGGAAATCAGCCCCAGCCTTCCCCTGGCTGGCTGGAGCATGCTTACCTGGGGGACCAACAGGGATGCTTTCGAACCCTTCACACTCCCCCTCACCCCCGCATACAGGCCTGAAGGAATCCCCATACATATTTCATCATTTTGTCTGAGCTGGCATTAACTATATAAATCTTGTTTATCAATGACTACACTAGAATGGCTCCCACCATCATTTATCTGCATATTCTCCCTTTAGTGGGGAAAGCTTCCCCCTGTGCAGAAGGCCATCACACACTTAAGCCAATTAAGTCCTCAAAATAGGGTTTAAGTGGGACTGATGAAGCTCATGGGACTTGTGCAGGATCTCTGCACGGGGCGAATTTCAGTCATTGTGAACATCATGAACTTATTTTGTATGTGATTACATCAGTTTTACATAATCACCATTCCACTGATTGCACCAATGGACATGAGAACAGAATCAAGCCCATCAGTCTCAGTGGAAGTTTCCTGTGTACAAAGAATCCCCATGCATGTTGAAAAGTGATTACAAATTATAAGATGCTAACAAGGGAAATAACCACAGCCAGTCCAGATGCTACTGGGAGGGGTTTAGCTCTACACTGGAAACACAGTGGACCAGAGCCTCAGCAGGTGTAAAGCATCATAACTGGCCCAGTGCACATTTATGTTTGTGAGTCAGGTTATGTCTAGACTGCAAGCTTCTTTTGGAAGAAGCTTTTCCGGAAGAGATCTTCCGAAAAAACTTCTTCCGAAAGAGAGTCCACACTGAATAGACA
Organism: Pelochelys cantorii; assembly: GCA_032595735.1. Taxonomy (NCBI): domain Eukaryota; kingdom Metazoa; phylum Chordata; order Testudines; family Trionychidae; genus Pelochelys; species Pelochelys cantorii. The sequence goes on from CM064327.1 coordinate 239,016,527, forward strand.
CTATCTCGCATTTAATCTGTGATTACTATGGACGGAGTGGCCACCAGGGCACCTATGCTTTTTTCCTCTTTCCTCTTCTTTCAAAAGAACTCCCTCTTCCCCAACCACACACGCCTTTTTCTGAAAAAGGCTTCTTCCCCATAGAAAGAGGTTTACCAATGTCGGAAAAAGTCCTCTGTTCTTTCGATTTTTTTGAAAGAACGTGATTGCAGTGTGGACATAAGTGAAGTTTTTTCAGAAAAACAGCCGTTTTTCCAAAAAAACTCTGTAGTGTAGACATAGCCCCAATATCACAAGTTTCCAGGGTGGTAAAGCTGCATCAAAGGGGTGCTGATGTCACTTGTAAAAACTGTGCATCTCATAGAGTCTGGTTTCTTCTTTCTCTGAGAGTTGTCTTTGTTTGGGAAAGCTTTTGCTTTGCCTTTATGCTGTCTGTGAATTTTCTTAGATGGGGAGAGGTAGTGGGTAGAATCTGTCTCTCCAGATGATTTGATCTGTGTTGCTTTAGTTAATAAAACCATTGTTCGATACATCCTCATGACTCCTACGGAGGCAAGTGTCAGAAATACTACAGAGCCAGTGTCAATCCAGATTCAATTTAGACTGTTGTAGTTTATGTTATGTACTTCACAGCTGTAAAACTGTAGTGCATAGAAGACTTCCTCAAATGAGAGATTTTGAGGACAAAGTATTCAGTGAAACAAAATGTCTATTAAATGGGTGACTAAAAAAAGGCACATGGAACGCATTGAAACCTGTAACAATCTCAGACCAGGCATTTTCTACCTTCAGGATTCCAATTAGACATCTAACTAATTAGGAATTAAAAATTATTGGTGCCCTTTGTTTGTGAAGACACCAACCATTTTTGTTATCTCATCTATGCTGTAAGATAGACCATTTTAGTGAAGAAAAGAATTAAGGTCCTGAGGAGGATATTTGAGATAATTCCTTGCTACCATAGAAGAAAATGTCTGTTTGATTTTCCTCTCACACCAATTGCACACAAGTGGCATTGCTTTTGATTTATACCATGTGACTGAAAGCAGAATAAAGCCTCACATTTAGTGGAGGGTGTATTTGTTTATTTCTGTTTCTTTTAAGATCTGACCAGGGCAGGGGGGCACCATGCAGCACACCCATCGTGGCTGGTCAGAGGTGGGGGGAACAGCGCAAGCCTCCTGTCGGCTTCTCCCCAGGTCCAACCCAAGGCAATGGGGGCCATGAGGCACAGTGGGTGGCTGCTCCATGGGGGGCAAAGGGTGCTGTGCTGCCAGCCAATGGCTGTTCCCAGGGGTTGGGGAACTTGCTACTCCCCACCCCACTCCGTGGTTATTCGTGAGTATAATTGTCTCTGTTATCACACCCCTCTCTTTCCATTTGATGTGAAACAATCACAGTCCAGGCACATCCCATTGTCCTGGCACAACCAAACCCTGACCTGGCTTTAAGTTATGATAAGAGGAAGCTGCATACCAAATTTGATGGCCCTTAGCTCTTAACATTTAGGAGGAGTTCTTGAACAAATGGACTCACAGATGAATGGATGGATGGACACAGACAGACAGATACAAAAACTCTCTGAAAATAGAGATGGTAGGTTAAGTAAAACAGTATTAGGACCAGACTATGCCATCAGCTACACTTCTGCAACTCCTATGACTCCAAAGGGTACTAAATGTGATTCAGGGTACTATTTGAACTAGTTTGTTTCAAAGACTTTAATATTGATCAGATAGAAGGGACTTCCTGGAGCCACAGGAGCCCCTTGTTAAAATCCCATCAATCAAAGGGACAACCTGGACCTGATTCTCACAGAGCAATTCAGAGGAGAAAGGAATAGTAAGATGTCAACCTTATCCTTTTCCCCAAACTTGGGCCCGGGTGCAGGGAAGAAAGCCCCTGTGTGCTTGGTATTCCTCTCACTCTGAGAAGGTGGTTCAGAGGGAATAGAGAGTAGGGAGGGCCTTGGCTTCAGCCACACAAGCTGGTAAAAAGGGAGGAATATTCCACACCCAGTAAATGGTCATAACCAGGGCTCGCCAAACTGCGGTGAGCCCCGCTCGCCAGCCGCGCTGTCCGGCGTTCTGCACATGCGCAGATCGCCCGAACCCGGCTCTTCCGGGTTGTAATCTACTCACCACGGGCGAGTAGATTGCATTATTTGTCAAGCCCTGGTCATAACAAGTTACGGTTTCCGAGGACCAAGTGAGGAGCAGGGAAGAAATTGTGATTCTCTAAGTCACGATTCCTCCTTGGGGTTCTTTCAGATTGAGTAATGACTCAATCTAAGCCTAAAGGAAGGATTGGAATGATTTCCATGTCTCCAGTCATGTTCTCTCTCTCTCTCTCTTTCTCTGAGTATGGCTGAAGTATCCTGTCAGAGAGGACTTCTAACTAGAGGTCATATAAATACCTCTGGAGATCATTTCTTCCTCTCTACAAGTAAGATCCCCAATGTTTCCCACTCCCCCATAATGTATAGACTTTACCACAGGCAGAGAGGACACATTTCTGCAGGATTAAATTAACCCACTGTGCAAATATGTAAGCTATTAGCTAAATAACACTTTGGCCTATGCATCCCTCAGTCACTGTAGATGTTCTTTGGTGTGCAGATGGGGCAACCACGCCATATATTCCTTTCTGCGTGGATCTAGAGAGCTTCAGATCACCTCACCCCATTACTCACCTGGCAGTTAATTGATGCAGGAACAGGTGAAGAGGTGATGTCTAGATCTGGGCACTGAGGGCTAAATTTCACGCATATAATTGGCGAACATGCATTGGCATGTGCTTATTACTTTCATATAGCCTTTACGTATGTGGGCTCTCCCTCAGTAATGTCAGGTTTACCCCAGGTTCTGTTTTGAATTGTGTTGTTTTGTGCACAGCTTATTGCAGAGCTTCAACATATTGTTTGGTTTCAGCTTCCCTGGAGTTCTATGACCCCCTCACCTAGCGTAGACCATTCTTTATTGGCACTGATTACCTGGGGTTGGTCTGTAATATTGTCTGTTTGTTTAAGCGATTAATTTTAATGTATGCATGCAAAGCTACTGTTAATTCAATTCAACTTTTGTTTCCCTCTCGTCATTTGGTTTTGCGGCATCTGTGTTTATTCTATGACCTGTGGCTTTTTGCTAGGCAGGAGCTTGCTGAGCATTTGCTGTCATATTTTTGGCACTCGGTCCAGTAAGCTTTTTGGTCATATCTTGACAGAAACTAGTGCGTAAGTGTCAAATACCAGATTATGATCAGTTTTCATCATGTTCCGTACAGAGGTATTTGACTGGAACCATGGAGTCTCTGATATTCAGAATTTCAGAAAAGGGAAGTTTTTTTCCTGTCGCTTAGGTGAATTGGATTTTGAGATGAAGACTGATCAGTTATCTCAGAAAAAAATTGAAATTGGTATTAATGTGACATGAAAGCGATTGCAAACCCAGTGTGTGATTATGACTCAATTTTCATCTTGTCTTAAGTCTTCTTTGCACTGTAGCTAAGATAGCTCAGTACCTTGGTCATTCCTCTGATGTTGCCCATGCCAAGAAGCCACAAAAACCAAATAACTGTATCTAGTGGGACCAGGCCCACTCACGGGGGGAAGGGTAACTGCCTCAGGGCCCGGTGATTTAAAGGGGTCTCCTGGCCACTGTTGCTGCTATTGCGACAGCAGCAGTGGTCTGAGCCCCAGACTCTTTAAATCGTTTCCTGGAGCACACTCTGGGTGGCTCTGAGGGCTGCCTGGAGAGGCAGGGGTGTCATGCCATGAGCTCTGTGCTGCTCTAAGGGCTGGGGGGGCAGCGCCATGGTCCAAGTGACACTGAAAGCTGGCTATCCTAGCTCCGCTGCTTGCACATGAGGCCCCATCCCTTCTGGGGGGGCAGAGCTGGGGCTCCCCACACACCTTGCTCAGAACCATGGAAGCTGTCGGCCCCCCTGAGGCTGGCCATTTTCATTGTATTTTTTAATGGTCTCATTTCTTTCCCTCTACATGCTCAGTGCCCCTTTACTTTAGCAGCCGCCTTCTTTCTGTGGAGAGAGAATCATGCTGGACAACATTTGGAGCAGAGAGCGAGCAGCTCGGTAGGACATTCATTCATGTCCTGCTGAGAGGCACACAGCTGGGAGGTGGAAACTGCTGTAAGTGGCAGAACTGGCGGCAGCTGCCAATGTTACAGATGCTGGAAGCATTTTCATGCAGGAGGAGTCCAACAGTATTATTGTGATAGCAATGCGGTCCAGTGAGCAGGATGCCAGTGTGGGTCCTGTTCCCTGCTGGGCTTGCTGAATGTCCCCTGGCATGTTGTTGAGGCCTTCCAAAAGTGGCCGCTAGACTGGTGTGCTTCCATTTTTGGATGCCCAACTTGAGACCCCTTGAGACTGATTTTGCTGGAAGTATTCATCATCATCATTGCCCTTCATGCCCACTGGCGTATAGGGCAGCAACAAAGGTCCTTCACTTCTGTCTGTGTCTGGCCAGCCTCTCAATAGTGCCAGTCATACAAGTCACATGCAAGCTGCCCCGCCCCGACAAGGCTCAGGCACAACGGGCAGGTTGGCAGTATTGACCACCAATAATTTCAGCTGCAGTCAGTGGGAGCTCCTGGGGTGCAGTATATCTGAAAAGCAGTCCTAAGGGTCTCAAGCTAGTAACCTAGAAATTAGTGGACAGTTTTGGACGTATTGGCTTTAATGGGTCTGTGCCTCAGTTTCCCCATATATAAAAGGAAGGTGGTGTGGAAGTTCTTCCTCCCTTGTAAATCATCCTGAGAGCAATGGCTGAAATGTGCCAATATACACATTTAAAGGGATGTTCATTGTTGTAATCTAGCAAAGAACTGTATGTGGAGTTTTCCGAAAAGCTGTATAAACAATGCATCGTTGTTTGCACCCACTGTGATAATCCCATATGAGTGTCAGGCTATCTGTGAGTTGGGCTGATAGTCCAGGTTGCAGTTTGGAAACAGTAATTCCTGGTCTCCAATCCATGCCTATTGCCAACATCCACCCAGTAGGACAATCCACTGTTACTCATCCACCAGGCCAACCTTCTCAATCCAGGTTTGTGAGGTTAGTTGTATCTATGGCAGATCAGTGAAAAAGAGAATAAGTGACTCCAAATATATTGCCAATTCCTGCATTTTCCAAATATCCTTGAGGCAACTCTCTTTTTTCCATCTCTTATCACTCTCAGTCCCAGGAGCTAGACCTAAAAGTCACTATTGAGCATCGTGGTCCAAAGTAGGGATGTTAGATTTAGTTTAATCAATTAATCGACTAGTCGATGGATTTTCCATTGACTAGTCGATAAGCGGGGGAGCCGCAATGAGATTAGCTCCTGGTCTGGGAGCTAACCCCACTGCAGCTCTACCTTTTTAATGTATTAAGAGTCTGTTGGCCCTTAATACATTTAAAAGACTAAAGTGCAGCAGGAGGGACCCAGCGCAAGCTGGAACAGCTGTATTTTACATGTATTTAAAAGGCTGGTGCGCAGCAAGGGGGACCCTGTGCGAGCCAGGAATTAGCTGTCGTGCTCGTATTGGGTCCCCCCGCTGTGCTTTAGCCTTTTAAATGCATTAAGAGCTGAGCTGGGAATCAGCTGATTCCTGGCTTGCACCCAGTCCCTGCTACCGCCCTGCCTGCCCTGCCCTCCCTGCCCCCCACGGAGACAGTGCTGGGGGGAAAGGGCTTTTAAGCCAACTCCTCCCCAGCACCAGCTCCTACTCCCCCCCCCTTGCTGCCTGTGATAGAGGCAGCAAGGGTGGGGGAAGTGACTAGTCGACTATCCAATAAGCTTTTGCTTATCGGATAGTTGACTAGTCACTTATATCCCTAGTCCAAAGCTCTCTTCATGTCATTTACAATGTGCTGGGAAATAAACCCAACCTCTTCCTTACTCCTCAAATCTCCTTGGGCTGGCTGTACTGCTGACCTAAGTCCTGTTTCCTAATGCACCGAGGCACAAGAGAACAAAATGCAAGGAATACCACAAGGGGGGTAGCTGAGCTACTTTGCCACATCTAGGGTGTGTCTAGACTACATCTCTCTGTCGACAGAGAGCTATAGATTAGGCATGTCGAAATTGCTAATGAAGCCAGGATTTAAATATCCCATGCCTCATTAGCATAAACATGGCCGCCACTTTTTTTTTTAAATGGAGTTTTTTAGAAAAAAAAAGGCAGTCTGGACATGGAACTGTTGAAAGTAAAGCCATATCCCGTAAATCTCATTTTTTGAGGAATACAGGATCTGTCAAAAAAGGCTTTATTTTTGACAGATCCACGTCTAGACTGCTGGGTTTTTTTCAAAAAAACTCCATTTCGAAAAAAATGAGGCGGCCATGTTTATGCTAATGAGGCACAGGATATTTAAATCCCGACTTCATTAGCAATTTCAACGTGCTTGATTTACATCCCTCTGTCGACAGAGGGATGCAGTCTAGATGTAGCCCTACTGTTGTTTGGTCACAACAGTCTCCAGTACAAAACAGACACCCAGACATGTTATGTCCGTGCACTGATGCGTAGGAAACCTGTAGTCACTTACATTGGGGCAAGGATGAGTTGCCCAGGACAGAAGCAGTCACTTCTAGACAAGTATAACGATAATGCAGAGGACTTGCATGCCCTCTACAGGCAGGAGTCATGTGGCATCCGTGAGAGCTTCGAATGTCTGAGATACATTCATGGATGGGGCAAAACCATGTGTCTGCAGTGGTGACTTACCCCATGCCAGGGAATAACCATAGCCAGTGGAGTGAAAACGAGTTGTTACCTTTGTTACCCAGCCCACTTTATGTGAGTGGGAGGAAGGCCTGTGAATTCAAAGTTAGTTGTGAGCCTAGGAAAGAGCTGATATGATTGTCCCTTAGACTGCTTTTTATTAAGGTGTTTGTTCATATTATGTATCTGTACGATGTATATGATATTTAGAGGGCCCCTATCAACTTGGGGTCTAAGTACCAAAAGGAAAATCTCTTCCTTTCCCTGGTAAATGCCAAACTGATAAACACGGACGCTGTTGTTATTATTGCACATTTTTATTGCCTGCCACCCACAGGCCCCTGTTAGAATTTCAATGTGCTACTTACTGAACAGACCGGTCCACGTCCTGAGGAACTCTTAGGAAGAAGAGTGTGAATTGGGGCTGCCCATAAGTTCTTTTTAAAAATTGGGTTTTACATTCAAGCCAGTTAGAGGAAGCCCCATTCACTCAGCTGTCATAACACTGCTCCCTATCCTGCATTACAATGTAATTGCCTTCCCTGTCCTAAATATAAGGTTTGTCTGCCAAGAAAAAGAATTTACAGGAATGACTGAATTATTCCATTTATATATGCCCTAAAGAGGTACGGGTTAAGAGACAATACTAACAATCTGAGTGCACAGTAGATATGTGTTTTCACAGAGTTATTTTATGTCTTAGCAAACGAAGGTCACATTTGCTGGCTATGAAAGTTTGGGGCCATTGATATTAATGCTCTTCTGCCCTTCTGTTTGTCCCTTGACAGGAGTGAGTAATGCTGAGGCCCGGCAGCCAGGAAAATCTCCCAGTTTCAGTGTGAACTGGATAGTGGGTAACACAGAGCCTGAGGTTATTAACGCCACAACGGGAAAGAGGACCTGCGGGGGCTCTTCGCGGCTCTGCAAGCACACGTTTTATATTCGATGGGCAAAGCTTTATGGAAAGGTAGGCCTTGTAAACTACTGGAGATAAGGCCTCACAGTCAGTCATGTGACTGCTGAAAGGTTCCCAGTCATGGCTCTGAGCTGGTGTTAGCATTTCAGCCTGGCTGGGAGGGAGAAGGAAGAGCTCTGCTTTCTTGTTTCCCAGGGCTGTAGAGTCTGCAAACAGAGACTGTGCCTTTGTCCCTATGGCAGGCAGATACTCTATAGCAGCGGATCTCAAAATTCATTGCACTGGGATCCCCTTCTGACAACAAGAATTACTACATGACCCCAGGAGCGGGGACAAAAGACTAAGCCTCCCTGAGTCACACCACCCTGAGGGAGAGAGCAAAGCTGAAGCCTATTGGTTTGCACCCTGGGCAGGGAACATATAACCTTAGCCCTGGGCAGTGGGGCTTAGGCTTGGACTTCAGACTTGCTGAGGCCCAGGACCAACACCAGCCTTGGCAACCCCATTAAAATGGGACTGCGACCCACTTTGGGGTTCAGACCCACAGTTTGAGAAGCCCTGCTCTATAGCCACACTATTTGACAGTCTATGTAATGATGAGAACCTCCAAAGGAGTCCCAGTGTTCCTCATTAGTTGAGACTGAAAGCAGAGGGAGACCCTCAGGAATCCTATACAGCTGAGACAGCATTAGCTGGAATGGACAGGAGCACAGAGGGGCCTGACCACTGATATAGTACTCCAAGTTGCACTTCAATAATCCAGGTAGCTTTCAAAGGAAAGTGCCCATCCTGGTCATTCCGGACAGTGGAACGCTCCATTTGTAAACCAGTAGCACAAAATGAGACACTGTATTCTTGATTTGGGTGCCCATAAAAAGTGGCTTATTCAGTTTCTTATGTTCCATTCTGAGTGTCAACATTTTGAAAATTGGGCTCCAGTTGTGACTGTTATTTAATACTGATAAATACCTCTAATGCTGTCTCAACTTCTTTCACGTTAAGTACCCGACCCTGCAAGATGCTTAGTGCCCACTAAACTCCACAGACGTTATATTTAATGGGAGTAAAGCCACAGGTTTCCCTCTGTTAAAATGGCCATCATTCCTCTATTGCGGGCTTGCCCCTAGCAAAGCTGGCCACCTTTTCCCATTGATTTGTCAATGGAACAATCAGTAAAGGACCTCCAAATGACTCTCTGATATTCTCCCTTCCCCTGGAAGGTGCTGTCCAACAATCTGTTTGTACCTGGGAAACTGTACAATCTGTGTAGGCTCACCAGACAGGCACTAAGCTATGGCCATTTCTGCTTGGTCCTTCTTCATCTTGTCCCTCTTCTTGGAGCCAGCCTTGCTCTTCTCTTCTAAGGAGTTGCTAGAGGAAGAGCAAGAGCTGGGTTCAAAGGGCTGAGAGCTAGGCCCCGTACTTCTTGGAGAGAAGACAAAGGAAACTAAGTGGCAGAAAGTGGAGGCCACCTTTATATACCTTTGCCTCCTTGCTGCCTGGTCAATGGTGTTGCAGCCTGGAATCGTCCTGCAGGATGGGAGAAGATGGGGACAATTGGCAAAGTGTATTGATTAGTACCAGTTGGGCATTTCCTGAGCAGGCAAAGCCATATTCGTGTCAACTGGCATCCTGATAGGACTTCATCCCGCCTGCGGTAAGCAGCCACAATCACTTGGGAGAAATGGGAGGAAGGGGCAGAGGGGTTCCATTTTCATATATCCCTCTTGTGAGTTGCTTTTTCTGTTATATGCCTTTGGTTTGCCACCACCACCACTGAGACAAGGAGCAAGAGTCTGGAAACCACTTCCAGCAAAAGAAGTCCTCGCTTGGCACGCCACATTGGCACTTCCACCCATTTCCTGACCAATACACACCACCTGGCCTGTTGTTTGCATCAGCATTTAGATCCTTGCTGAATTTAGCTGACTTACCAATAAAACCATTAACCTCCCACTAAACTGAATGAGTAGCATTGGCCCAGAGATTTCCATAGGCACTTGATCTGCTCACTTCTGGCTGCATTTTAGTCTCTTTGCAGTAAACTAGAGCTCCTGGTGTCTTTCCTTATGAACACGAAGGAAGAGCAGGATGTTTGCTCCTGGCGGTAGTGTTTTGATGGGCAGTTTTTCCTACAGGATGTAATTTTGCTGGTTGTAAGCACAAGACTTGAACCTGTATGCCTGCTCTGAGGCATTTTCTACACTTTGATTGCTTTCATCTAATGTCAAAGACTCACTATTGGCTTGACTGTGTTAAGACTTTGGCAGGTCAGAGAAGGTCATTGATTTAGTTCTTCTGAAATACAAAAGGTGCTTTCTTCTTGTATGTGCTCAGGTTGATTGCTGCACTGCAGACATGTGTCTTTGTCTCTTAAGACAGTTTCTGGCAGATGCTTCAGGTTTTACTTCAGAATGTTCATTTGTATAGCACTAGCCATGTTCCCTCTCAGCAAGACAGCCTCTCAGCTATACATCCTCGCATAAATCCCTGAAGCTTGATTACTGCCCTATCTTATGCAGGTTTCACAGCATCTTTTATTATAACAGATTTAAGATGGGGGGAAGAGGAGGATTCTCCTCATCTTGCCTCTTGGCATTAGTTTGACTGGCTCAAGCGCTGAACTACTCAGCTTCCTTTAGTGAAACCAAGCACTCTTCGGATTCTCATAGAGGGTTTTTTTTTCCTCATCCAAAAGCACCCTAACTAATAATCAGATTTTTCTTTGCAGATTTATATTTGCTGCTGGTTGTACCCACTTCAGGAAGGGAAAAAAACTGGTTTCCTTTTTTTCCCCCCATTTGCTCCACATTTGCAATGTCTTGTACCTTAAATCTTCAATGTTCTGTTGTTGCAAACCAAAAGCAAACAGAGAGAGCCTAGAGATAGTTTGTTGCTTAGGAAATGTAGCTGGGAAGATTATATGGATGTTGAAGTCTCCTGTATCTGCTAGTTTGTTGATTTGCTTTCCCGCCCTCCCCCCCTCCCCTTCTCTTCTGATTTCGTTCTGCAGCTGAGCACACGAATGCCAAGCCATGGAGACATGCCATCAGTGTACAGTGAGGCTAAACTGGTGGCTCAGACGTACCAGGCTGTCAAGCAGCAGCTGTTTAAAGCATTTCAGAAAGCAGGTCTGGGCACCTGGGTGAAGAAACCCCCAGAGCAAGATCAGTTTTTACTAACTGTATAAATCATTCAACACCTTTGCTACATGACTGGATCAAGTCAGCTGGAGAGAAGAATAGGCAACATGTGTGGCTGATAGAATGGATGCAGTTCAATATTTAATGACAACCTCCATGAGAATATTTTCTTTTAATTCTGTATTGGAAATACATAAATAGATGATGTGTTTGATTAATGCACTGAACTTGACTTTAGGAAACTGCTTTTTCATACAGATCCCCTTACACAGTTCTACACGCCTAGATTATAAAATGATCCTCACAAAGATGCTGTTGTTCATTGTTTGTACCACATAGGATTTATTATTATTTATCCAGCAAACAGCTGCATTTCAGACTTCAGCAAGCCATGTATCTGATTTAAAATACAACTTATCCAATGCTTAATTTGTAAGGAAAGAGATACTAGGGTTCACACAAGATTTTTGTTTTTGGTTTAATTTTCAAAAATGACACTGCAAGTCCTGAGATGCTAGGGCTATGAGCTGCCAAAACTAGACATGCTGCAGTTCAGCCCTGGGATGAAAGAATCACTGAGTTTATCTTTCCCCACAGCATCAGAGCAATAATGTTGCTGAATGATGGAAGATACTTTAGTAATTGAATATATATGAAAGTACCTTCATACCCACCCTATGGCAGGGAGCCACAGGACAAGCATATTCATCCACCTGAAGGAGGTGTGTATCTTCTATGCAAGAATCATTCAGTCAGCTGCTTAATTTTGACTACAGAGATTCTTTTAAACTGGGTATCCTATTTTCAGATCTGAACTCAATACTGGGCATCAGGATTTCCTAATTTCTAACCCTGGCTCTGACATTGACACCTTCTGGCTGTGTCTAGACTGGCATGATTTTCCGCAAATGCTTTTAACGGAAAAGTTTTTCCGTTAAAAGCATTTGCAGAAAAGAGCGTCTAGATTGGCACGGACGCTTTTGCACAAAAGCACTTTTTGCGGAAAAGCGTCCGTGCCAATCTAGACACGGGTTTGTGCAAGAAAGCCCCGATCGCCATTTTCGCCATCGGGGCTTTTTTGCGCAAAACGGTTCTTAGTTGTCTACACTGGCCCTCTGGCGCAAAAGCATTTGCGCAAGAGGGCTTTTTCCCGAATGGGAGAGTCATTGTATTTGCGCAAGAACACTGACGATCATACATTAGATCGTCAGTGTTCTTGCGCAAATTCAAGTGGCCAGTGTAGACAGCTGGCAAGTTTTTCCGCAAAAGCAGCTGCTTTTGCAGAAAAACTTGCCAGTCTAGATGCAGCCTCTGTGTCCTGGGACAAATCACTTAGGGCTAAATTTTAACCCATGACCCTAAGCCTTGGTGACTCATCTTTTGGAAGCTGTGAACTAAACAGAGTGAAGGCCTAATATTTCAGAGGTGCTGAGTCCCACAATTCCAGATAAAGTCAATGGGAGCTCAGCACCTCTGAAAAATCAATTATTCAGTGTCTGATGTTGGATACCCACAAAAACCTCAGTTTCACAAAAACCTCAGCAGATCTACACAGCAGAGCTATAGTCAAATTAAAATCATGCAACTTCAGCTGGAGCAACTGTGTAGCTTAAATCTAAATAGCTTAATTCGGCTTTTGGTGCTGTCTACGCAGCAGGAAGTCGAAGGAAGAACACTCTTCCTTTGACTTCCCTTGCTCCTCGTGAAATGAGGGTTACAGGAGTTGGAGTAAGAAGTCCTCCAGCTCACCATTATTTCAAAATAAAGGTTTCTAGTGTAGATGCGCTCTTTGTTATTTCGGAATAACATCAGTTATTCCAAAATAACACTGCTGTGTAGACATAGCCTCAGAGACCACTTTTGAAACTTGGTCCTTCTCTGGCTCAGTTTTTCCATATGTCAAATGGGAATAATAACATTGAACTGCCCAACAGGGAGTTTGTGATGATAAATTATTTAGTTAATGGTTCGTTGTAAAGCACTGTATAAGCCAGTAACACTTACGTTGACTAGCACTTCACTCTGTAGATAAACCACATGGCAATAGACATGACTTCTCTCAGAGTAATGTTTTACTAAACATATGAAAGGTACGGTTGTCAGTTTTTGTTCTATGTATTCCTAGAGGTTTCATCATATGACAGAATCTTTAACTAAAGATTCATCTTTAATCCCCAGAAATTCCATGACACTCCTGGAGGACTGGATGGCAACCCTAAAGTGTTTTCAGATTCTGGTCATCTGTAAGGTACTAAGTAGTCTTATTAAATTGACCACACATTCATAGAGTCTGAAATGCTGATTGTTTTCTATTACAGGAATAGTTTTTAATAGCTATATCATACCTTTAAAAGGACTGAGTCTGTTACTGTCTGATCTATGAATCATTTCACTTCATCAGAATGTAAAGAAAATGAAGTCATGGGAGATCTAAACTTTGATAGTCCAACAACAGAACTACAGAACTAACTGTCAAACACTGGGGGGAGGTTGGGAGGGGGGTTTTTGGTTGGTTGGGTTTTTTTAGTGACAGGATTTTCGGGTATAAAACATTTTTTTCCCAGTGATCTCTTTAAATCTGTATATAACATGCAGCTACTGATTTGTGATAATTGTCTAAGTATTTCCTCAGAATTATCAAGATGAGTTACTTTTCAAACAAACACATAGCTCATATTTTTCCATGTAATTTCCTTTACAGAGGAAATTGTTCCTATCAATAAAGGTAGATGCTCTTTGTATAGCGTTTATCATGTTTGGAGAGCCATATTCCATAAATACATTGTTACCGATGCCCACGATAGACTAGCTACAGTATTTTGATGAGATCTTATTTTTAGAATATAAATTACAAGATGTAGCTATAGTGTCTTGTATAAAATTATTGTGATGAATTAGAATTTTAAAAATAGATAAAGCAGAGCTCTCCCTTTATGGAAACCTTTCCAATAAAATAATACATTCCATATTAATTACCAAAAAAATCCTTATAGTAGATATACTTAATAACTTGAAGTTGTTTCAATAGGTTAGGGGCAAGGAGGTATTTTTGTGGTAACTGCTTTGTTAACATGACTCCTTCCAGGGTTACCCTGAGCATTTCAAAATAATGTTCAGGCCCTTTTGGAGATTCCATCTGCACTTCTGAATGACAAACGTTCCCGAGGGTTACCTTCCCATCTGGCTCCGGCTCTGGCTCTAGCTCCCACTGGTGTTGATAGAAGATGTCGCCACTGACATCAAGGAGTATGGTTATCAGACCCACAGCCTGCCAGCTTTGGGTCCGTGCAAAGGGGAGTCACTTTGTGAAGGGAGCAGGGTACAGGTCTGTTTAGTGAGTTACATGCAGAGCTTGTGGCTGCTCTGTAAGCAGGTAGGAATGAGGGGAGTGTGGTCAGAGGACGTCTCCTCACCCCCGTGTTTGGGCTTCTTCAGGGCCAGGCCCCAACGACACAGTTGCTGCATGGGATGAAGCATAGGGTCTCCTCCATTTAGTCCTAATGGCTTAATCCACCCCAGTGGGGGTGGAGCAATGGCCTTTCCTAGTATGGCATGGGCCTGGGCTGTAGATGGAAGCATGCAGCACCCCTTGATAGTATATAGCCCTCAATGTCCTAGAGAGCTCAGGGAAAAATTCTAGCACCCTGAGACAGAACTGCCCTCTGCGTTCCCCCCAACTCCGAGCTGAGCACCATTTGCACAATGGAGTCTGTGCACTAGCAGGGCTGAAATCCAGCTACTCTTTAAAAGGGCCTGGTTCTGTTCAGTCAGATGTCTGACCGGGACACTGTCATTTAAACTGATCTCCTCATGAAGGGTCCTGAGGACTCCTTCTGAAACTACTGGGTTTAAGTCAACTCAAGAAATGTCAAGGCTCCTTGTTAAACCACCTGGGTTCAGCCCGAGCATGTTTCCAACCTTAGAGATGTGTAAGGCTTCAGGATTTGGCATCAGAGCGAACACGACTGAAGCCTCTGGTTCTTTTAAGGATGACAAGACAGGTGGGGTGGACTACTCTCGCCTTTGTTGCCACAAATGAAATGTTAAAATCCAGGATTCAATTGCCAGACCTAAACCAGGGCTGTGAGAACCAAACTTGACCCCTGTTAGGAGCAGGCATATGCTAGGTCCATCGAAGGCAGTGGAGTCACACCCGCATACACTAGGGTTGAATCAGGCACAAGCTTTCTACCGCTCCTCATTATATGTATCAACACAGCGTGCACCACATCCCAGCAGCACAAATTACCAACATTCAGCATTTCCTGAAGCAAAGGAAAACTTTCTCAATAGTAATTCTTAAGAGATGATTATGTACATAACACGCATGAGTGAATGGCAATACTGTACTAATGGATGTACATTTGTAATATTTGTAAAAAAAAAAAGACAACAAAAGAAAATAAATCTGAATTTACATATGTGAATTTGCTGCTAAGTTCTGTAAATTGCACTTCAGTGATACCTTATAAGTGAATGTTTCTGTTAAGTGAATAAAATACCGAGTAAAATTGTTCCTTTATGGTTTGTTATTTTTCACTATGACCTCGAAATCATATTCTTTTTATGTATTCAAAAGTCAATATATTTTCCCTTTCACATGCCCAATTACTGTGCTTCATAGGAGCTATATGGTTGTATTGAGAGCAGACTGCCCATCCTGGATGTATTTGGATTCTGTTCTGAAAGTGATGAGAACACTCTTGCACTGGGAGAAAGGTGAACTGAATCAATCTTTAATTTTAACCATTTCCAGTTATAATTGGGGCCCTTGTTTTAATTATAGCTGCATCGCCATATCTGTGCAAGACTGTGAGAGTATGTCTAGACTACATGCCTCTGCCGACAGAGGCATGTAAACTAGGCTACCCAACATAGTCAAAGAAGCTGGGATTTAAATATCCCCAGCTCCATTAAAATAAACATGGCCGCCGCGCTGTGCCGGCTCAGCTGATCATCGGCACAGTGCGGCAGTCAAGATGCGGATCGGTTGACAGGGGAAGCCTTTGTCAATCACTCCTGTAAACCTCGTTTCATGAGGCATAAGGGACCGATCGACAAAGGCTTCCCCTGTCGACCGATCTGCGTCTTGACTGCCGCGTTGTGTTGACAATCAGGTGAGCCGGCACAGCGTGGAGGCCATGTTTATTTTAATGAAGCCGGGGATATTTAAATCCCGGCTTCTTTGACTATGTCAGGTAGCCTAGTTTACATGCCTCTGTCAGCAGAGGCATGTAGTCTAGACATACCCTGTGTGTCTGCATTATAAAACTTTTACTTTGTCCACAAACTTAGTTATCTTGTTATCTTAGTTATCACCTATAAACATGTGTAAAGTGCCTGTTCCCAGAGTTCCTAGGTATTGGATGGGATTGTAAGACACTGGAACAATTGTCAGAGAGACATTCTTCATCTTGCTCTTCAGTACAAGTGTGAAACCTTCATAGATAGAAGCACAAGGAGTGATTTCCCCTCCTGCAAAACTTGGAGGGGGCAGAGTGTCATTCTGGATTCACGGGAATTCAAAATTCCCCAGAGGCTAGTGATTTCAGACACTTGCATAGCTAGTCCGTTGCCACAAAAGCATCTTTCTTTTTAAGCCCGGATTTTGCAGGTGGTATACTTGTGCCTTTGGGAATGTAGGTAGGAATGACGGCCATAGTGGAAAACTTTCAGAGTCAAGTTTTCTCCACAGTACCAAGTCACTGAGGTCAATTCCAAACTCAGGCAAAATTACCACTGGAGTGAGAGTTTTGCCTGAGTAATGAAAGAGTTCAGACTATCTGCAGTTATAAGTCTTAGCCCTTGTGAACACAGAAAAATTGCACTGCTTTAACTGTACCAATATTGTTAAAGTAACACCACCACCCCCTAGAGTGGATGCAGTTATGCCATTATCAAAGTGCTTGTGTAGGTCCAGCTTATTACCATACAGGAAGTTAAGTAAGCTCTGCTGACATAAGGGCCTTTCCCTCAGTTTCAACTGCATCCAAACTAGGTGGTGTGTTGGTTGTGACTCACTCTGACAGTGCCCAAAACCAGAGGTCACAGTGTCACCTCCCCTGCCTGCTGCCTCAGGAAGAGCGCAATTTGCTGGGACTAATTGGCTAGCCACTCCCCATCACACCAGTCTGTTAGCCACCCTGACAACCTTCTCACTACTCAGTCAGGCTTTGCTTGCCTCAGAAGTATCATTTCGTATCCCCCAGTTCTGTTGTACCAGGAAGAGCATTCTCCTGGAACAGTCAGTCCCGTCACTGGTTGCACATTGAAATTACCACATTTGTTGTCTCCAAAGAGACACTGCAGCAACCTCTCAGAGTCCCCAGTCCCCAGGACCAAGATCCAGCTTTTACTGATGCAAAGTGATGGATCTTTTTCTTCCTCACTGATGGATCACCAAAGCGTTCTTTTTTCCTCTTCTTACAGTCCAGCAAACCTCTGAAAAGTATCCTTTGGAATACTGTGTGCAGATCTGGCCACTCCCATATCCAAAACGATAGGTTAGAATTGGCAAAGGTACAGAAAAGGGCAATACAAATTATTAGGGGCATGGAACCGCTTCCATAAGAAGAGAAATTTATAAGGCTAGGACTTTTCAGCTTGGGAAAAAGACGCCTAAGGGGCGATATGCTAGAGCTGTGGTGCCTAGCACACTAGCCATTAGCCACATGTGGCTATTTGGCCAGTTGAGTGTGGCGAGTTTGCTATATCAGTAGCCACTATATCAGACCCCACCACGGCTTAGAGTTCTATAAAATCATGATTGGTGAGGAGAAAATAAATAAGGCAGTGTTACTTTACTGCTCATAGCACAAGAACTAGTGGCCACCAAATGGAATTAGTAGGCAGCAGGTTTAAAACAAACAAAAGGAAGCATTTCTTCGCACAACATACAACCAGCTTGGGGCATGCCCCCTCTGGCAGCGGCTCCTATGCGGAGAATTCAGGAGGGATGGGGTTTTTGCGTGCTGCTGCTGGCAGGCACTGTCCCCTCAGGAACACTCAGTGTGAGGGGGAAGCACAAAGGAGACCCTCCCAGCATCGGAGGGCCACAGGGACATGCTGCCAGCTACATGCAGAGTGAGCAGACAGGAAGCCACTCCTGTCCCGCTGTGCTGGTGGGGGTGGTGGCAGGGGCCTCCAGGCTGTATTAAATCACTTTGGGTGGCAGATGGGGCTAGGAGACACATAGGGTGAGGCATGCAGGGACAGCAGGTGGGGCTGGGGCAGAGACCGGCTCCAAACTTTGCTGGAGCAGGGCCCTCGGGCCAGGAATATTCCTGGTACTTGGGCACTGTGGGCTCATATAACTCACTGCCCATGTACTTTATTACCTATGCACCACTTCTTGCACGACACCCTACATCCAGCTCACAATGCTTATGATGTGGAGTATGGTGTAAGCTTTTATGTGCTATATTACACAACAGCCTTTATAAATAAATACCATAACCACAGTGTGTGTGTGTTGGGCCGGGGTGGGGAGGTTGTGAGGGTGTCAGGTCTGATGAAAATTGCTGTTACAGAACAGTGAACCTTTTGCCATTGGTACATAAGGGCTTTTTAGGTCACAATTTAAAAAAAAAAAAATCCTCCACACGTGCTAATCAAAATAGTTAAATTGGTACAACAAAAATCAGTGTGTAGACTGACCAGGCCTTCTAAACAGAACCCTGCTGTAACCAGAATTGCAAGATGCACACAGCAATCCATTGGAACAACCCACAAGGTCCATTATGCCACTCGAAGCACATTCACTTCAGGCAGGTTGCAATCTATTTTCTTTGCTAAAGTAGCTGTTCGTGCCCATCCATGGCAGCTACGGTGACATGATTTGACTGAGGAAAACAACTGCAAAGCAGTCACTGAGTCTGGGGTTAATATCATAATGTTTAAAGGCAGCTAAATACTAAAATGGCAGCTCTAACTTTACAGGTATGCACCATCACCTGATCAAGCACAGCTCGTTTTTTTCCCAACTGTACCTTGGAGAAAAACAACATAAAATGTGAGTAATTTGATATATTGTCTTAATAGAAGGCTTCGGTGAAGTGCCTGTTTCTCAGATAAAATAAATAAGTCCTTCTGCTGCAGTTAAATCTCAATAGGCACGCCTGTGTGTTGAAGAATGAAATGGCAGTGCAAGAGCTTTTTAAGCCCTTTGATTCATTACTTCTATGTCTACTTTGGAGCCCTTAACCCTGATTACTTTGGTTGGTTTGAACTTGAGCATGGAAACATTAGTTCAGCTGGAAAGCCAGATGAAGCTACCAAAAAGTCAGCTGTTTTAAAGGGCCAACAGCATTTCTGCTGAAATGCCACAAAATACCTGCAATCCACAGGTGCACACACAACTCCAAGGGTTATGAGCTAAATAATGTGTCCTTGGAGAAAGGGGATTAATAATCACTGGCTTTTTTCTTCAGTAAAATCATTCTGTTCAAATACTCTCTTCCGTCTGGCTTTCCTGGTAATTTCATCCCTGGCTGGTGTAGTTTATGTTCTATTTTATCAACTCAAAACTGAATTACTTCCATTAGGCTATTTCACATTCTTTAGAGTTTAGCCTTTTCACTAGAATTGACATTGACTCTGAAATCATCTAGTATCCCTCCCCCAGCCCAGTCTGGCCCAAAGAAAGTGCTCAGATGCTATGTGAGAAGACCCTGTAAGCAGACAGATACACTTATTACACCCAGGATGGCCAAAACAGCCAGAAATACAAGCTTATCGATCATATGTGTAGCTCCTCCTTTTCACTAGCCCAGCGTGAGGTTATTCAACATAGGAGAAGCCTTGTGACTTTTTACATAACTCTGGGAGACTAGGCTTGAGGCTCCTTTGGGCATGTCTACATTGGGAAGTTATTTCAAAATAAGTCCCCTTATTTTGAAATAACAAGGTGAGTGAACCCCCCACGGCTGCGAGTACACCTGTAGCCACCTCAGAAGCCCCTGGTCAGGGCTACAGAGGGCACTGACCTGGATTGGTGTGGAGATCCTGGATCTCATCAAGGGCTGAGGAGAGGAATCAAACCTCCAGGATTTCCACGCCAGATGGTGCAATGCCAATGTCTATGGCTGGATGGCCACCAGCCTGGCCCACAAGGGGCACAGCTGGACCCAGGACCAGGTGTGGATGAAAATTAAGGCATTGTGGCAAGCCTACACCAAGGCCAGGGAACATGTTCCCACGCTGAGGTGGCTCCCCAGACCTGCCACTTTTATGAGCAATTGGATGCCACCCTGGGAGGGGGCCAGTCACCACCCCCCATCGTCAACTCCAGCCAGGACACGCCCTTTGTCAGCCTCCAGGAGGGTGGGGCTGCGGAGGGGAGGATGAGGAGCAGGCCAGCCTGGACAGCATGCCCAGAAGCCAGGAGGTCATCATCCACCTGGAGCCAGTCCCTGCTCCCAGGATGTGTCCCAGGGTTCAGGCGAGGCCTGGGAAGGCACTTCTGGTGAGTTACATCACTTTCCCTACACACTCGTGGGGGCAGGCAGTGGGCAGCAAGGGGCTGCATGGTCCTCATTTGGCCCTCTTGGCCTGGGGATCACACAGCAGCCTGTGAATGTTGGTGCACATAGAGCACCCGTCTGGAGCACTCAGCCCCACGACACTCCCACAACGGAACCCCTTGTTCGTTCTCACAAGGTTCCTGGAGAGGCCTGTCTTACTCCAGACTCCATGGTGGGACACCTTCCCACGACAAGCCGCCACTAAGGAGGCCGGGGTCATGGAAACACACGGCAGTGCCACACACAGCACAGGCTCATGCCCACACCTTCAGACAGCATCCACTGCCAGGCAAGAGCAGCAATGAGGAGGAGACTGATCCCCTGCATGGGAACCTACTGGGAGGGGAGGAAGAAGAGGGAACTCCAGTAGCACTCTCCAGAAAGTGGCCTCTGCCGCTTTCACACACCTCCCACAACACCCTCTCCTCCAGTGGGCAGGGATAGGAGTTCTCTCTCTGTGGGACACCAGCCAGCATTGGACATGGCGCATGTGGGACACAGAGGGAAGCTGAGCCTCCCTGTCCCTCCCTCTTACCCACAGACTCCTGACCTGGCTGGCACCTTACCATGCCTGCTTGTCCCCAGGGTGTGAAGGTAGCGAGGCTCCCCAGGGACATCTGTGCCCCTGCAGGAAAGTGCCCACTGTCTAGGCAACAGATGACCTAGCTCAAAGTACATTGCCGTCCTTTGAACCAAGACCTTCAGTGTCGCACCATCATCCCAACCATGTGAGAGACCCTCAGGTGCAGGTGACCCCATGACGACTTAGTGCAGAAACACCTGAAGTGCCTCCAGTACCTCAACTGAAACTTGGAGGAGGAGCACCAGGAGAAGATCATCAACTGCCAGGAGCACTGGGCTGACCAGAAGATGAGGAGGACCAGCACAAGACCACGTGCTCCTCTATCACCACCACCATGGAGCGCCTAGTCGTGGCCATTGAGAGGTCCACCAGCCACCCTCCCTCACTTGCTTCCCTCTATCTTCCAGCACCTGCCCCCTTGCTTCTCCTAGCCTTCCCAGGTGCCACCAAGGCCCACGCACATGTGGCAGTGGGACCTCTTGGGCAGCCAAGCCATCCCACAAGATACCCAAGGCAGGCACCAGTCCCAGTCTCATCCCTAAGCTCCTCCTCCTGCCTCCCGGGTTCTCTCTCAGTCCCTCCCATTATATATTTCCCGAATAAAAATAACAATTGTTTTTCAAATCAAAAAAGTCTTTTTATTTGGTCTGCAGGGGAGGGAGAAGGTGGAAAGGGAGGGCAGGGCAAGGGAAGGGAGGGGGAAGAAAGGAACACAGGGGAAATGCGGAGGCCCCTTGTGGGGAGTCCTGAGAGAGAGTCTAACAGGTGACCTTGGCTGAAACTCTCCCTCAGGGCCTCCCTGATGAGCACAGCCTCTGATAGGTTCACCAAATGGCAGCGGTGCCCAGCTGCTCATAAGCCCTGGCAAGCCACTCAACCTGTGCCCCCCACACTGGCAGGAAAGTCTTCCCCTTATGTTCACAAAAGTTGTGGCGCACACATCAGGATGCCACTATCTGGGGGATGCACCAGTCGCTGTGGTCCAGGCAGGTGAGGAGACTCCAGAATCTCCCCTTGAGGTGGCCAAAAGCACCCTCCACAATGATGTAGCACCTGCTCAGCCTGTTGTTGAACTGTTCTTTGCTGAGGTCCAGGTGTCCAGCGTAGGGCTTCATTAACCAGAGGAGCAAGTGGTAGGCTACGTCTCCCACCATGCACACGAGCATGTTCACTTCCCTGACCATGATGAGGTACGGTTGGGGAAAGAAGTGCCGGCATGCATCCTCTGGAACAGTGGTCCACAAGGGCCCGCAGCACCATTGAAAAGTACCACTTTCTATTTATATAGTCTGAGGCCCGATGGTCAGGGACCGGGATGGTGAAGCCCATGGCAGGAAAGCCAGCGACGATGGGGTCCACATCGCCCAGGGTGGTGACCCTGCACAGCAGAATTGCATCAATGGCCTTTACCACCTATAGAATCATAGAAACAAAGTCGCAAGATCCCTTGGGAGATCCCCGAGCCCAAGCCCCTTCCCAAAGCAGGACCAACTCCAACTATACCATTTGCAGCAGGACTTTGTGAAGCCAGGGCTGAAAAACCTCTCGAGATGGAGAGTCCACCCCCCCTCCCTAGGGAACCCATTCCAGTGCTTCACCACCCTCCTAGTAACATAGTAAAAGAGTCATACCTGCATGAGCACAGCCCTGATGGTCCATCTCCCCACGCTGAACTGGTTCCCGACAGAGCGGTAGCTGTCTGTTGTGGTGAGCTTCCATAGGGCGATGGCAATGTGCTTCTGGAGGGGGATGGCAGGTCTCAATCCGGGTGTCCCATCACTGGAGAGCAGGGATGAGCCATTCACAGAGCTCCAGGAAGATGTCCTTCCTCAAGCAGAAGTTCTGGAGCCACTGCTGGTCATCCCACCGCTGCATGTCACAGTTCCACCAGTCAGAACTAGTCTCGTGGCACCAGAAGCGGCAGTGCATGGTGTGCAGGGGAGAATGGCTGGTAATACGGTGCAGGAGAAGTGCCCAGGCATGGGTGAGGAAGTCCCCCATTATGAGCTGGTCATCGTCCTCCTACAGCACCACGTGGGCTGTCAGCATAAACTACACCAGGAGGTCAAAGAGTCTGGCACTGCTTTGCAGCAGCTCCGGCTCCCTGTTGGAAGTGCTGTGGCATCCGCAAGAGCAACCAGAGCATGTGGTGTGAGTTTGCTGGTCCCTTGAGGGGGTAGGCAGGGAAGAAGAGGAGTGTGAGATGTGGTTGTAGAGAGGATCTGTTGTAGAGAGGATCTCCTTTAAGCATGAGTCCCAGCTAACCTCAGGAAGCAGCTACTAGAAGTGACTGCTCTGCTGATGCCCTGCCCAGAGTGCTTCTGGGGGCTTTAAATGTGATTCACCCTCCAAGCAGTGTGAACGTGCTATTTTGATATGAATCTGCACTATTTTGATAGGGACTTGTAATGTGGATGAGCTATTTCGAAATAATTATTTTGGCAGTTATTACTTCAAAATTACACTATTGGGTCATTTCAAAATAAGTTGACACAGCCTCAGTGTGCTCTGCATTGTGTGTCAGTGCACTTCAGACCAGACCCACTCAGAGGTCTGAGTCTACACTGTCTACACTGCAGAGTTTTTCTGAAAAAACTTCACTTACGTCCACACTGCAATCGCATTCTTTCGAAGAAAAAAAAAAAAGAACAAAGGGGTTTTTCAGACATTGGTAAACCTCTTTCTATGAGGAAGAAGCCTTTTTCTGAAAGAGGCATTTGTAGACGGGGAAGAGGGAGTTCTTTTGAAAGAAGAGGAAAGAGGAAAAAGCACAGGTGCCCTGGTGGCCATTCCGTCCATAGCATCTGGCTATTTTAAATGAGTGCAAGAAGAGTTATTCAGCAATTAGTGCAAATGACTCGTACATGTCAAGGCCTGCCCAGACCGCTATGAGAATCTATTCTGATTCCAAAGAACCTTATCCCCACAATTTCTGCAACAGACCCATCACTTCTGTTAAAGCTACACCCTCTCATTTTAAAAGATCTCTGCCGTATCCAAACATTCTTCCCAACATCAGCCCTTACAAAATTGTCCCAAATATCCCTAACAGAGTGCTGTAAGATTATGGTCAACAGCAAAGGCTCCTCAGTATCACAATGAGAAGTGCTGACATAGTGGTTGAGCACACTCTGGAGCAGGGGTGGGCAAAATCAGGCTTGTGGGCCAGATGTGGTCCTCCAAACCAGCCCAGCTGATTAACAGAGATGCATACTTACAGCCTGTGTTCATCTGCCCCCCCCCCACACACACACACATTGCTCTGACCTGCAGCTGAGCTGCTGCCAGGATTCTCCTGCTAGCTGTGCATGGGGAGGAGGGGAGACGAGAGTGCTGAAGTCAGGGTGTCTCCCTGCCCCTGTACCCCATCTCTGCAGAGCAGGGTTTGGGCAGAGGGAGACACACAGTAGAACTGCTCCAATCTGAAGCAAGGATGGTCAGTGACTCAGAGGAGTGCAGAGCAGAGGATGGGGGAAGACTACAGAGCAGGACAGATTTCCCTTAAATAAACAGCACATGACTTCTCTCAGGAACTTACCCAGAAGCAGCCAGCACACACACTCTCCACATCACTGTCACACACCCCCAGTCTGTGCCACGCTGTCTTGGTGCCACACATACACAGTCACATACACACTGAATCTGTGTCACAAAGTCTCTCTCTCACACATAGCGTCCCTCTCTTTCACACACTCTCTTCGTCTCTCTCTGTAGCCACCAGCTCCACCCTTTCTGCTCAATGTCCTGAGCCGGTCCACAACCACATTACAAAAATTTGTGACATGGCCCTCCTGCAGAAATTATTGCCCACCCCTGCTCTGGAGCATTAGGCTTTCTTAGGATCTTCTGCTAGAACTGGTATACAGCTGCACCTTAACACAAACAAATGTAAAACAATGAACCAAATTAGAAAATACAGCTAAAATATATCATTTCTCCAATTCCCCATACCCCCTACCACAGAGATTTACAATAGCTCCTGAAGTCATGCAGCACAGTTTAATTCTCTATTAGTGATTTTTTTTCTTAGTCCTCACAGCTGCCAACTCCCAGGGGTGCCAGAGAGAAACTTATCAGCTCTAGCCATGGAAGAGGGGAATCACAGGGCTGCTTTAAAAACTTCAGGCTCCCTTATTCTGGTGGCTCCTTGCTCTTGCAAAGCTCAGAAGCTCTATAGGAGCCTTGGTTCCCACAGCTTTCCCCGTTTCTTCTATCAATGAGGCATCTAAGCCCTGCCAGGGAGCTGTTCCAGTTTAGACCCTCTGTCAGGCTCAGAGGGTTGTTAAGCCTTCACTGCACAATCATTTTATGTTAAAAAATGTAGCATGAAAATACTGTAGTGAAACATCTTCAGGAGCGGCCCGAGGCAGGCTGCGGCAGCTGGCGCCCCAGGCGGAGCGCACGATCGGTGCCCCGCCTGCACGGCCATCAATGGAGTGACGTCATCATCGGGCGCCGTTGAAGGCGATGCCCTAGGTGACGGCCGAGTCGGCCTATAGTCACGGGCCGCCCCTGAACATCTTTGCAGTGAAAACTTCCAGTTCTAGTTTTGCTCCAAAACAGAACCATTCCCCAAGACTGGACTCAGGGCGTGGCACATTTTCTCACTAGCTTATGAAGCAGATAATGCCCTCATACAATTCTATCACGTTAAGTCACCAGTCTACTCTTACAAGCACGAGGGGTTATGGGACTCTGTAAACTAGATGTGCCTGGCACTATCTATGCAACTGTCAGTCAGCGAGATAGTGCTAGCACGTAGCAAAAGCAAAGGAGCAGGTCTCAGAAACCCTTGGGTTCAATCCATGAGTCTGTGCATTGCATAGTGATTTGCACCAATGCAAAGTCATTGTGGGTAAAATGCAACCAAATCAGGATGGTAGTTCTTTGCACATACACACTGCCACAAGCCAGTGAGTGCATAAGGTTTAGGACAACGATTAATCCGACTGACAAGGAGGGCAAAGGGGGCTACTGCCCCCAGGCCTGGCAATTCAAAAGGCTCAGAGCTCCCAGCTGCCGCTGGAATGTTGCACAGGGTGTTCCAGGCAGTGCTGAGGGCCGGATGCCCAAAAACTCCTTGTGCAAAAAGAAATGGCAGAAAATATGTAATGAGATCACGACTCATGCTAATGGGTCCCTCATTAGCATATTTTCTGCCGGAAGAACTTGCAGTGAAGACAAAGCCAGAGAGGGTGTTGGCTCCCCTGGATACCGTACCTGATTTGGCTGTTATTTGTTCACTATGTGACTGATACAGTGGTTCTCGAAGTGTGGGTCACAGCCATGTTTTAATGGGGGTCACCAGAACTGATGTTAGATTTGCTGGGGCCTGGGACTGAAGCTAAGCCCCACCCCCAGGGCTGAAGTCAAAATCCCAAGAGTGGTGAGCTGAACCCTTTTTTGGGTTGAAGCCCTTGAGGTTTGGTTTTGGCTTGAAGCAGGTCAGACCTGTTACTCTGGCCTTTAAGATCTGCATGCCAAAGAAAAGAAAAATGGTGTTGACTTCAGTTCAATTGCAAGACACTGGAGTCCTTGCAATCCTTAGCCAGCTGAGACTTAACACCTTCTCTAAAACTGAAAGCATCAGCCAGAGCCAGAAAATGGCAATGACTGTAGCTGAAGCTGCCCTCAACCTTAGGAAGAAATTACAGGCTTATGGTTGTGGGGAAAACCAAATACAACTGACAAGCAACACTCCTCAGCTGTGATTAGACTCCAAAAGGCTTGTTGCAAATTGCTGCCCTTCTCTTTCTCTCTGGGCTGTTCAGTCTGAGCTGTGGCTACTTCACTCAGGGGACAGAGTGGCTGGGACTATGATGAAGCTGCAAGTGTCAGGACAAATTTCTGTTTGGAGAGCTGCAGGGCAGGACCCATCTCTGATTCCCTGCTCTTCCTACACACTCACTTGGATCCTCTGCACCTGAAGGGGAAGCAAACTCGCAGAATCACAACCTATAAGGTGCATTCTGAAATTTTTTTGGAAGAGCAGACACATTTTTTCGGCATCCCTATAAACCTCGTTTTATGAGGAAGAAGAGATGTTTTGGAAAAGAGTTTTTTTTCCCGACATTTGGCCCAGCGTAGATGGGCCAATTGTCAGAAAAGCCTCTTCCGAAAAAGGAAAGGAAAAAGATATGCAAATTGCAGTTCGCAATTTGGTATCTTTTTCCGGAAGAATGGTGTAGTCTAGATACAGCCTCACTGATGACTATTACTGACAACCATGCTTCCATTTTACAGCAATTAAGTGATTTGTCCAAGGCCACCTTTGTCAGGGGTGGGATAAGAATCCAAAACTTCCTGAGACTGGCGTCTGTGTTCAACCATGTGTTCTCTCAACCCTCTGAATTAATAAGAAAAGAAACTGCCTATAAAAAGGGAAATGCATGACTGGACCCACAATTGTGAGCTTTCCTTATTTCTCATGCCTCACTGCGTGGCTGAGGCATACCGATAACTCCCAATAACTGCACTGTTCCCTGCTGCATGATCTTCCTGACTTGAAAAAGCTTCTTCATAAGTCTAAATACCTCCTGTGATGAGTGTGAGGCCCATTTGCAGAATAAGAAATGCTAACACCTCAGGAGGAGTTGGAAATCAACACGTCACAGCCCATCAGCCGCCTGGAAAGTATTCATCTCAGGCACATTAACAGAGATAGAAATTGTTTCCTTTATTCATGTATCAGAATGGAATTTCAATCTGGCTATTTTAGCAGAATTATAGCTCAGCGACGGCTTCTGATACGTGCTGTGATAGAAGCAGTTACAGCTAATACATTCCTGTCAATAGTAGAACTGGGTTTATTTGTGAATATGGTTGTTTGAAATATTTCTGTTCAGTAAGAGGCTTTGATCTCTTGGCATAGTTTGCTGCCTGCTTCCTACAGGCCATTTTTTCATTATGCTGAGCTAAATGTAAATTGAAAGGATGGATGGATAGTCTTGTAACTAAAGAAAGGGAGTCAGGAGAGCTGTGTTCTAGTTCAACACTTTCACACACTTCTTATATGACCTCAGGTAATTTGTATGAGCCTCCTTTTACTCTCTGTCTAAAGTTTGCCATCTTTGACATCAATGGATACAAACACTGTGTAGTGTAAGTGACAGATTAATTACAGATAAAAAATGTATGGCACTTTAAATGACAGCTTCTTGGAGCAGCAAATCCCTTGCATCCCAACCTTCTGTCCCAGCACTGAGCTCCTCCATCCACACCCTAGCCTGCACCCCCAGCCAGAGCCCTCACACTGTGGCACCCCAACCCTCTGCCCCAGGCCTGAGCCCCTTCCCACACTCAGAACCCCTTGTTACACAGCACCTCCATATTGGTGCACATAACATTCAGTCTGCTCAGGGAAGGGAATAATTAGAGGGAACACTGGGACAAAAACTGATACCATCATCCATCAAGGTAACATCCAAGAGACTAATAAGAACAAGTTTATTAACAGAGACAGATGGCAATGATAGGATATTGTATGGAGTAGTCATTTGTAATGCTGGTCATTACAGGCCTGATTTTTATGTGCTTCCACTTGGGACTAGCCAGTTTTGAATGCTCAAATCCCTCCATGCCCATTTTTTGCACATAGTCATCTGAAACACTTCTCAGAATAAGCTTTGTTGCTTTCCATCACATTGTGACGCAACTCACTGAACATTGCAAAATCATGGCCCTCTGATAGGACAGTGTTAAACCAAAAGTAACATGGAGTTAGACTCCCTGAGCATCATATGCATGGCATGAACCCATTAGCTACAGCTCTCCCAGGTGTGCCAAAAGAAAATGACCAAGCCGATAGGAACTTCTGAACTTGACTCAACTGGATACTACTAATGTTATATGGCCAATGTGCAGTCAGAATAAAGCCTTTAAATATATGTCCTCTCCCTGAATACCAAGCACAATCATGATTTCACAGGATTCCAGGCTAGTGTGTCTAGTTGCAACCTGTTTTTTGTCATCCACCATCCATCACCTATAATGTATAGATGAAGTGTTTGGCTACAGTACATTTGCACTGTAATCAAATCATTAGCCTGGGGGAGGCATAAAACATTAATGACCTTAGGAATGTTGGTTAAACTCCACTCCTGATCAAAGAGACCAGAATTTATTGTCATTCCACTAATAGCTGTGCAGTAACCAAAATGAAATCAATTTGATGAAGATAATTAGATTCCCATCTCCAAATCACCAGGCATTTAGCACAATTAAGTGGAATTAGCTTCCTCTGCTAGTAATATGATAGAATGAACACAGAAGAAAATACCTTCTCAAATGGTAACTCCTCCAGGTCTGAACTGTGGAAGGCCAGACCTTCTCTTCATCTATTCTATGAATAAATAGCAAACATCAGCAACAGAACTAATCAAATAATGGAAAAACAGATTTGTGTATTTATCAATGGTCAAACTTTGCTCCTCTGGTATTTATGGCACCCTTACATTCATCCTACATTCCATTTGTGAATGCTCAGGTGATTTGTTGGAGTGGGGAGGGGGGGGAAATTATGTTTATACTCCCCAATCACTTCCTGAATTTTAGCACAAGTGAGCTGTACATTTCAAAAGGAATTCAGCATTTGGAAGCAAAAGCTAAAATTTTCAAAAGTTTCAACATGACAGATACCTAAGTCCCATCGAAAGTCAAAGCTTCTGAAAATTTTACCATAAAGCTCATTGTGACTCTCAAAAATCAAGGGTGAAAGGTCAAAGGACAGTGTGTTCATCCTACTGCTCAAACATAGCACGAGTCACATTTTGAAATTTTAACACAAGGTCAACATTCAAAATAAAATATTAAGAAAATGTTTGGTACATTTGTTCACACACCCCCTTCTTTTTGACCATCAAACTCTGCACATTTTCAAAAAACCTTTTTACATTTCTTTTCCCCCCCTCCACATTTCTGCCCCTTACCTGTTCTACTCCAGCAGTGGTACTAAAGGTATGTCTACACAACACAGCTTTTAACAAGAAGACTGTGTTGATACAGCCCTATCTCTAAAAGTCAGCATGTGTGAATACTGATTGTCAGCACTTTTGTCAACAAAATACTTCCACTCACAATGAGGGGGTTTCATTTGTTGGCAGCAGAGTGCTCTTGCAGACAAAAAACCAGACTCATTCTTATCCACATGCAGAATACGCAGTTGCCTAGGGCACTTGGAAATGTGGGGCACCACTGGGTCTTAATGTCCACCCACCCTTCTCTTCCTATCCCTGTTCCATGGCTCTGCTTCCTCCAGAGAGGAGCTAGTTAACTTAAAAGTGAAAAAGCCTGCCAGAGCTATTAGCAGAACCTGTGAAGGAGCCATTCAAGTGGTAATGAAGCTATTTAACAGGCATTTGCCAACCCCTGTCAGTTTCTGAATTTACTGTGTTAGTCAACAGGACCTTAGTTTAAAATTCGTTTTAAAAATATTTCCTTAGTGTGTTGCTGAAAATTATAAAGATCACATCTCTAGAAGTTTGTTCCCCCTCCTTCCCCCTACTGCTGGGCATAGGGGCATGAGTATAATAGTACTACATAGGGCCCCATAAATCGTAGGGATGGTCCTGAAAGCAGTGTTCACTCTTTCACTTTCTATGGCAAAACTTTGTCTTCATGGAGAAGGGGAGGTTTGTGAACCAAGTGCTAGTGTAGACACCATCTAAAAAGATATCCACACATTCCTGCAAAATGGCAGGATACAAATGATGCCTAGGGTATGTCTACACTACCACGTTTTGTCAACAAAACTTTACATCAATACCCAAAAGTCAAAAAAACAAAGATCACCAGAGGGTGTTCACACTTGCTCCATCGGTCCATAGATCATGTCTTCACTGGTGGCACCATCATGCACAATGAGAGCAATGCACTGGGGTATGTATCCCACAGTACCGTGTTGTGGGAAGGTAGCGCTGATCCCTGCTTTTCTTGGGATTCCCTCTGAGTTCTCCCACAGATTCCTCAGCTGCCAAGAGCAGTATCATGAGTAGCTTTGTGAGCTCTCCATGCTAAGAAATGTCAAAGCAGCACAGCAATCTGTCCCCCTCACTCTGCAGCAACAGTCTGCCTGCCACTGTGTTTCTAGCAGGGCAGAACAGGAGCATTCCAATGATTTGCTCTTTGTTTGTTCCCCTAAGGAAGCAGCTCACTCAGCTGTCAGATACTTCCTGGAGCTTTGAAAGGGAAGACATGCGTGCGTGCCTGCAGAGCAGCAAAGATCAAAACACTGAGCACAGCCAACAGGGCAGGCATTGTGGGATACTGCCCGAAGCCAGTTCTGTCAGCAAAATAAACATCAGAGTCTACACTGGCGCTCTCTCACTAATAAAAGGAGGGGAAATGGAAAAAGTCTCTCATAAGGGTGGAAGGTTTTTGTCACCAAACCTGGGCATTTTTCCTGACAAAAGTCCCATGGCAGTGTAAATGTTTTCACTGTTTTGTCATCAAAAGCAGGTTTTGATGACAAAACTTTATAGCGTAGACAAAGCCACAGTGAGCACAGCTTTCAAGGGCAAGCGAGGCAGATACACGAAGCAAGTTACCCAAGATGTTCCAGATCCATGCTAGAGGTGAGGCTATACCCCATATATCCTGCACTGGTCAACAGTCCTTCTGCCACTTGGTCTCAATCAAGAACAGACTTAGACCTCCATCCTGCAGCTCACTGTGCAAAGGCAAACTGCTGCACCTGTCTGCAGCCCTGTGGTCTACTCTATGTAGCCACAATGCAGGATCAAAGTGGCAGAAGCAAATAGTTCAGTGAGCCTACCGGGGATGGTCCTATGGCTCTCCTAACTCCATGTAACCCACCCATGTTATGCTATTGCAGTGATAATTCTGACCGGGGCTTGTTTTGAAGCCACCAGGGAAGTCAATGAGCAGGCTTTCACGTGCACAGGGTTGTGCATATATTTGCCACAAGCACAACAGGAAGGGAGTGTCAACAATAATTACCCCCCCCCCTAAAAAATAAGGTGATAAAAACATCAGTAGAAAAACTACATGAATTGCTCTGGTATTGAATCACAGCTTCTGATATTCTCAAAGGAAATGGAGAGTAAACTATTGAAATTCTTGTGTAATGAGCCCTCTGTTAATTGCTCCACTGGCCATTTAAATACAAAAAGACAAAAATGAAACACAGGACCTCACTGTCCTCAGGCAAATTTTTGTTACATCTCTGTCTCTAATGCTAGGCTTCCAAGGCAGCTACATGGTACAGTGAACTCCAACAAAGGGCCTCATCTTGTCTCAAACAAAGAATCCCTCAATGTGGCCTGGCTCAGCCTGACCATATCAACAAAATTACTGGCATGTTGGGAGGCTTTGTCCACACAACAATTTAAAGCACAGCTGCAGCAGCACTGAGAGATCTCCCAGCAACCACCTCTGCGAGGGGAGTAGCTAACAGCACTGTAAACACACTAGGGCTGTAGCCTGCTTCACATAGATGCTTTATGGTGCTCTAACTTGCAGCACTTGGGGGCGAGAGAGGTGTTTTTCCACTCCCTTAAGCCAGAAAGTGCCTGTGTACAGTTGGAGAGTGAATGGTGGGAATTGAAGTATCATATTGTCCTGGACCTGAACCTTAATTCTTCACTGTGTCTCCAGTCCATGATCAGCTAGGACTTCAGTTTTTAGAGGTAGCGCAGTTAGTCTGTTTCAGCAAAAAAACAAGTGGTCCTATGGCACCTTAAAGACTATCAATTTTATTATGGCATAAGCTTTCATAAGTGCAACTTACTTCATCAGATATATAAGAAAAAGAAACAGATAGTAGGGTACAGAGATGGGAGTGTTACCATTTTTCATATAAGGGAGCAGAAAGAGCCCAGAAGTCAGGGTGGCTCTGCTACCTCTCCCCGCAATCCCGTGTGTGTGAAAAGTGAGTCCAGTCTATTTCCCACTCCTCTGTCCCTTCAGCGGGAGTCCTGAGATATGGGAGAGGTGAAGAGCCTTGGAGCTGCAGAAGGAGCAGAAACATGAACTGGGAGGAAAGGGGCAGAAATGGAGCTGGGGGAACAGAATTGATGGGGAACAATAATTAATCTCTGAGCTGGAAGATGGGCAGATGGGTGAGGTAGGGGACACAAAATTAATTAGCATTTTATGATTTGGGAAGAAGCTTGAAGGTCCACACCATGGCTAGGTCTAGACTACACTCTTTTATCAGAAAAAGCTACGCAAATTGCACTCTGCAATTTGTGTATCTTTTTCCAATTGCTTTTCCAGAAGAGACTTTTCTGCCATTTGGCCCTGTCTAGACGGGGCCAAATGGCGGAAAAGCCTCCTCTTTCAGCGGAGCCCTTATTCCTCATTCTATGAGGAATACAGGGCTCCCCGAAAGAGCGTGTTTGCTCTTCCACAAGAAAAGCAGAATACCTACGGTATTCCGGAAAAATCCACCAGTCTAGACGTACCCCCACGAGAGCAGCATTTTATTCACATCTTTGCAATTTGACCTGCATTCAGAGCTAAATCACCTAAACACTACAAAATTGGGATAAGTGGCAGCACTGTAATTACCTCACAAATGTACCCTGAAGGGATGGGCCTAGGTCGGAAGTTTGAATAAGAAAACAATAACAAACATAGCAACAGCCATGTTGGGTCAGACCAAGGGTGCATCTAGCCCAGGATCCTGTCTTCTGATAATGACCAATGCCAGGTGCCCCAGAAGGAAGGAACAGACCAAATAATCATCAAGTGATCCTCCACTCTATATGATTTGAGGGCCAATCATGATTTCTTTGGAGGGCTGATTTGTGAATTTTGGACTTCTGTGGTTACCAGTGTTGTTTCAGTTAAGACAAGAAGGCCAAGGAGAAATTGACAGCTCAGGGAGAGGGAGGAAGTGGAGGCAGGAAGATACACTTGTTTAGGTGTGTGATGCACGTGTTTCAAGAGTTAAATCAGGGCAGGTGGGTGTAGAGTATCTCTTTCCTTTGGGCAAGGCTTTTTTAGCATAGGCCCCCTGGTGAATGGGCCCCTGTTCTTTACAAGCAACATTCAACTGACAAACTCATTACATCACATCCATTACTTATCAGTGTTTGTCCATAAAGGGCAACCTGTAGGGTCACTATTGAAAACTTGCAACTTATCAGTGTTCATAATTATGGCACAATGCGTGTAGGGGCAACATTTAAAGAATAATATAATTATATTGAAATGTTGCCCTTATGGTCTTAAAGTTAAAAGGATTCACAGGAAAGTAAGGCTCTGTGTGCCCTACAGCTTACATCAACAGAAATTATGTCCCTCACCGGTATGAATAAACTGCCACCACCACCAGCTCCCCCACCCCCCCAAGCAACATACATGACAAAAGCTCCATTCTAGCCCGTACTATGTCCATGGGAGAGCTTCACCTGCCAACATAGCTTATGCTATGGAGATGGCTTTATTATGCTCTTCCATCAGCATAGATCGTCTTCACCAGACGTGCTGCAATGATGCAGCTGCCTAGATGCAGTGATGCCACTGCAGTGTTATGCATGTAGACAAGCTCTCGGTGACAACCTATTTGTGCAGGAGGGAGAATTACCGCCAGTGTTCCCTCTATTCTTTTCCATCCATGTGCGGATTTTTTCCCTCCATGTGTGGAATACATTCTGTTATGTGTACCGAGGCATGCGTGAACTAGGAGAAACATAACTCTAGTTGTGGGAGCTCTGCTAATCAGCTGGGTGGCATTGGAATCTCTCCTCAGTGACCGCACAAGGGCCTGGCTTACAGGGAACACTGGTTACCACACCTCCCTGGTCAGCCAGTGATGTAGTGCAAGGCTCAACTGTCTCCCATTGCCCCTTACAGAGCAATCAATAGAAAACCAGACCGGAACAAACAATGAAAACCACTTGAAGGTAAAAAGGCCATTGTAACAGACAGGAGATCACCCAGTCTATGACTAAAGACAAAAGACTGATTCAGTGTAACACAGAGCGAGGAGAGTCACGGAGAAGCAGCAGTGCTTTAAACTGAAACTGTGGCCACGGCTCCCCCAACGCCCTATGTAAACCACCTCTACACTGGTGCTTTACAACACTGTAACTTGCTGCACTCGTGGGGGGGGAGGCTGTTTTTCACACCCCTGAGCCAGGAAGTTACAGTGCTATGATGTGCCAGTGTAGACTTGGCCTCCTTCAAGCTGGAGGCAGTGGGGTCAGGACCACCAATGGGGGTGACAGTGGATAAAGTGATTCACAGACCTGGGCACCCCAAGAACTGTCACACATGTCCATAAATTATGAAGCTCCCTTGAAATACAGCGTTTCCAGAATTTCATTATGACAGATGGGGCTGAGCAGGGGGGTCCTGAGCCTGGGGAGACTGCATAGAAAAATGCAAAGAGACAAATGTGGAAAGGTCAAGGCCTTCAGATTGAGGGTGAAGCCCACACTGTCATTGCCTGTAGTGTCTATGGTGCACACAAAGAGAGGACATGACTTGCCAGGGCTTTCAGCCAGCTCCTCTCAGCAGTCCTGTACAAGCAGAAAAAAATTGTATTTAATAAAAGAAAAGAGGCTCCAGAGACGCTGACACAGCTCACCATTAAATGTCTTGGATTTCCAGCCTGATTAAAACCAGCCGCGATTACAGTACAAGATCACTCCAGACAGACAAGCAAGGGGATAAGCGGTGAAATTACAGCTGCACCCCAGGCAGCTGTTTTTGAGACTCGGTAGCTGAGTAATGAGTGCTGAAAAGCTATGGCAGTGATACAGTCCATAAGAAGGAGACTAAAAAAGATTCCTTGGGATGAGAGAGAAGCCTGATTTCAGCACTTCTCAAGAGCTGAGCCTCGCTCTAATTACCCCCCTCCCAAAAAACCTCTCAACTGACAGAAAAGCCACCAGATGCAAGAAAATGGCAATTGTCTTTTGGAATCCGCCAGCATCATACAAAAGTGACCTGAAGAATCGCACTGGAAAAGACGACAACAACAACAACAAGGGAAAATGGATTAGAACAGGGGTGGGCAATAAGAACAGATGTTCTGGCCTGGCAGGCCGTCACCATTTTATTTACCTATACCTCTGCAGGTACGGGTGCTTGAAGCCCCTGTTGGATGCAGATCGCCATTCCTGGCCAATGGGAGCTGCAAGAAGCGGGACACTGCTACCTGATGCTCCCATTGGCCAGGGACAGCAACCCACGGCCAGCGGGGGCTGCAAGCAGAAATGCAGGTAAATAGAGCAGCAGTGACCTGCCAGGGCGTATTTATTGCATCCAGCCTGCAGGCCAGTTCTTGCCCACCGCTGGGACAGAAGGAAGTGCAGGCAGAGAATAAATCTAGCCCCAAATGAGCCACAGTAAAATACTGTTCCCCAAAACTGTTTGTTATTTTGTTTTTTGCTTACTTAAGCTATTCAGCACTGAAGGCAAAGCTAATGAGCCCACAAAATGATTTTAAAACATTCGTATACTAGTAACTGAAACAAACAAAAGGCCTAGAAAGCCAGTCAGCACTGAACCCCTGTAAAAGTGAGAGAACAACTGCTAAGTGCTATATGACTTGTCCAGTACTTCAGCATCGAGGGCAAAAAGTGACTGTCATGCCTGCAGCAGCAATGTTCTAGCACCACATTTTTGAGCCTTTGGTGCATGCTTTTACTGACACTTCATTCAAATAACCTGTGTTGCTTACCCTACGCGCCCCCCCCCCCCCTAGTCCTACAGGGCCTAGAAGGGCTGTAGCTGCAGGAATCAGCTCCTAGAGACAAAAAGAACAGCATTTCTGGACTATTCAGTAATAGAATGTGATGGGGCCCATACGTATCCATGTCTAACCTCCTTGGCTGGGAACCAGGGCAGCTTGTTACTGGGAGCTGTTGGGTTGCGTTCAGTCTCTGGACCATGCCTCTTTAACAGGGCTACAGTATAGTGTGTTGCCATAAGTCTTGTCATGTAGGTACTAGCACAATAAAATGTCAAATAAACAAACAAACAAACAAACAAACAATGTGACTCGCTCTTTGCAATGTGTATATTTTTGACTGTCTGGTCATGCTGGCCACCGGGCAGGCTTGACCAAGCAGTTACGGTAGGACCTCAGAGTGACGAACACTAGGTGGAGAATGAAGGTTGGTTATTACTGTGAAATGATCGTGGCTCTGAACAAAACGTTCTGGTTGTTCTTTCAAAAGTTTGCAACTGAACATTGACTTAATACATCTTTGAAACGTCATTATGCAGAAGAAAAATGCTGCTTTTAACCATCTTACTTCAAATGAAACAAGCATAGAGACAGTTTCCTTACCTTGATAAAAAAAAAATTCTCTTTATTTTTTAGTAGTTCATGTTTAACACAGCACTTTTCCCCCAATGGATGCTCCAGCCTCAGAGATTTCACGGAGTAAGTGTCTATGGCTCAGGCCCTGCTGCCCCCCTTTCCCTCCCCCCCACAACATTCCCCTTAGGCACACATGCCCCACCATTTCAGGGCCCCGGTTCTACATAGTACCACTATACCTATCATGTCTCTCCTTGGGACATCATACCAGAGACAGAGGTAGATGACTAAAACATAAAAAGTGGAAAAAAAGAATGTTTCAGATAATTGTACTGACAAGTTCTATTCGTTCAGCTGTTCTGCAGCAATTCAGTTTGAAATAAAGAACAGGTTGTACCGCCCCAGTCTGGCATCCTTAAGGACCTGACCAGTCTGCTGGATCTGGGGAGGTCAATGCCAGCCCCTCTGCTGCCGCTGCCTGCAGGGTTCCACTCCAGAGGCAGCAGAGGGGCCGGCCTTGACTGAGTGGAAGCTGGGGGGGAAGAGGTAGAGTGGCTGGAGAGCCCTGCAGCTGGGAGCCAGGAGCACAGCCCCTCAGGAGCACACCTAGCTCCATGTCCGCTGGGCTGCGCTCCCAGCCCCCACTGTTGACTGGCCCCCAGCTGTGAGGCTCCACAGCCACTCTTCCTCCTGGCCCCCAGCTGTGAGGCTCCACAGCCACTCTTCCTCTTCCCCTGAGTGTCCCGCAGTCCCCGATCCTCCCACCCCCCCTTCCTGAGCTTGAGTGCTGCAAATGAGCTATTTGCCTCACTCCAGAAACTCTAAGAGGGCAGGGGAGGAGTTGCTGAGCTCAGGGCCTGGCTGTTCCTAATAAGTGCTCCAGCCCAGGAGTACCCACAGGGATGCCAGACCACAGATGTTACCAGACTATGGAAGTCCAGAATACAGAGGTCCAACCTGTGTATGAAAAAATAATAGACCAAAAATTCACACTAGACCTTTACAGGTTATCTTTATTTTTTATAACGTATGTCAGCACTTTGCATTGAATTTAGTCTGATCTGCCACCAAAAAACCAGAAAGATTAAAATACTACCTGGAACACTGCATATTTCAATATTATTACTCATTGGCAATAACTGCATGTTCTTGCTATCAATCAAAAGTCAAAAAATATCAGTATAAATGTACTATGCCTATATATTTCTTCAAGTTGACTCCCCATAATTACTGAAAGTCATTGTTCCTTTTTAGAAACATCTCATCTGTATTAACCAATTACTAGGATTATGTGTGCAATTATTTTAATTATTTGAAATATACTGAAAATATGCACCAGGACAAGTGTAACTATTGTGAAATACTGAAGAATATACAATACGGGAGCTGCAGGCAGACATTTCATACATGTCTAGTGACTCATATGAAGCTATATGCATATTTAGAAAGCTATATGCATATCTTGCACCATTGAATCAGTGGGATTTTAAATGGGAGCAGCATCAAATCCATAATTATCTCTGTTTGTCCTAGTCATCTTAATGCAGGTTGCATATCTATAAAGCAGAATGCTCTGGTTTGGCAACATCCCAAGATCAGTGTGTCCTGGTGCACTGTTGGGGGGGAGGGGGAGAGCCCAATGCAATATGGGGGGGAGAGGGAGATCCCAATGCAATGCAAGAAGGCCAGGAGTCCAGCACGTGGCCCAGCTGGGCTGTGTAGCTTGGGGGTAAAGAATGATATAATGTATGTGGGTATGGCTCACCAAATCCGACTAGTAGGTTCCAGGTCTGTCCTCTGATCCCAGGTTACAGAGGTTGAGGGCTATAAAGGTCTATTTCTGGAGGCAGATCTGGGGGACCACGACAGCAGCGACGCTCACAATGAGGATAATACCAAATTAAAACAATTTTTATTATGACTGGTATTCAGATGGCAGACAATACAAAGCACATGGCACTGATTGCAGATTGATTCAATCATCCTGGAGGGTAGCAATAAAAGTCTGGTTATATACTTGGACTTATCTAAGTATACAGAGTAAGTTACCTACTATAATACCATACTCACCTACCCTCTCCCACAAGACCTGGGTGTTGGAAGGGCCAGCCTCCCTCTGCTGATGGGACTTGGATCTCAGTGAAAGGTGAAGTATGGAAAACTTAAAAGGAGAGAAACGTAGAAAGAATACTTAAAGTGAGGCAAAGCTTTGAGGGATGTGAAGGAAAGAAATGCCTGATGAGGAAGAAGATTCGCTACCTCCCAACTACTGCCATAGCATGTTATGAGCCTTTTTGTATAATTAATAACCCAATCCTCAAGGCTAACAACAGATTTCTGAGATTTTGTGGATACACATACAGGATTGGATGGTGATATTAGGACATCTTTTGAATATGCATGAATAAGATCACTGGATGCCTGACCTGTTCCCTGACATGGGAACAGCAGGAACCTGTGGTTAGGTGCAAGGCCTTCTATTTCCTTGATCAGGATGTCAGTTGGCTGGGTCTTGCATTTTTGGACCTATTTTAGGTCTCACGAGGCACCGAGTCACACATCTCACCCTATCTGTGTTCTCACCCAACTGAAGATTTCACCACAAAGCTTTTCACAATTTCTAAAGAGACATTAAGGATATTTAATTTAATTTCTAAAAAGATACTAAGCCTTACTTATCACACTGCACTACTGCTAAAGCCAACTTCATATAGGATAAAATTCCTGCAGACCTTGCATTACTGCCAAAATGCAATAAAAGGGATAGGAAAGGAAAGTATAGAGATTTGCAGGCTACAGCTGTGGCTCAGCTGAGCTGGGGGGGAGCAGTTCAGCTGTGCTGCAAGGGGGGCAGCCAGGAAGGCCAACGTGTGACCCAGCTGGGCTGTATGGGAGTGAGGCAGGGACAGAAAGTCTGGTGCACAACTCAGCGGGGCTGCCAGAGGAGCCAGGAAGCCCAGTGGGGTGACAAGGCAGGGGGTGGGGTTGGCAGCAGGGGGCCCAGAAATGACCTTCTCCAGTCTGGCACCAGAGCACCCCCTCATGGCCTGGAGTGGCTCTGCCACAAGTTCAGATGGCACCTGTCTCCCTTTACAGGGCCAACAGGGCCACCCACCTTGTGATAACCCCCAGGCCCATATTATCCTTGCCTGAGACCCAGAAAGAGCAAGATTCAGGCCTGTCCCAGTAACAGCTTTTCTGTACATAAACATGTCATGTGTCAGCTTCAAATCCATCATCTTGGCACCCAGCAGAGCCAAAAACAGAAGCTTCAACCCAGTGGGCAAGGAAGATTCACAGCCTCCCAGTGGGGACCAGCAAGAGCCCAAGCAATCAGACATTAAAGTTGTGACATTTTTAGGTACAGAAAAGCAATTTACAATAATTTGTTTCTCACTTATTAGTTTTAATTTTTCTCGCCCTTGGAGCTATGCACAGTTGGACTCTGGTTTGCCAGGGAGTGGGATACAAAACATGGTCCCAATTAATATATTTAAAACTCTCTCAGTCATTCCTAAAACAATGTTCTGTCATGTAAAAAGAACACCTAGTCTACATGCTGGCAAGGGGTGGGCCACTGCTGATGAATATTTATTGCTGGCAGTGTACGGAGGCTGCCATCCAGACTGGGGTTCAGCTGTGGTGATTGCTCTGTAAACACAGAAAGAGACACAATCCCTGTCTTCAAAGAGCTCTCAGTCTAAAAAGAGCAGCAGGTTCTGAAGGGTAGGGAACAAGGAAGTAACAACAACATGTATACCAAGCCAGGAATACCAGCATTACTTTATTAGTTTCCATGCCACCATGTTCACATCTGTGTATATTTTAATATACATGAGAGAGATAGGGGGCACAAGTGCACACACACACACACATATTCAGACGTATAGCGAGGGAATCTCCATATTTATCTATGTAATTTCATAAATACCAGCTTTTCCCAATTACCACTTGAGTTAACAGGCATGAGCCGCTCACAACTTTGTACATATGGACACTGTGCATGTTCAAATAAAACCACACTTGTGTGTGTTCATATGTGGGTGTCTGTGTGTATATGCAGAGTTATTACTGAGAAGTATAGATAAGAACGTAGGGCTTCATCCACAGAGAGAACTATAAAGACAAAATTCAAGTCAAGCAATGAGCCTGTTAAAACAGGCCTATTAACCTCAGGGTATCTTAATGCTTAACCTCTGGAATGCCCTAAGGCACAGTGTGAATGTCCAACGAAAAGGCACTTGAAGGGACACATAGCATCCATCATGCTGCTGCATTGATTATAATGGATCGGTTTTTAAAACCAGGGTTTGGAGTATGCTAGGGGCATGATGATGAGTTAAGTAGTGGAAACTCTGTTGGTTATGCTCAGCTGCTGATACTGCTGCTGGCTGAATGTTTAGGAACTTAGCCTGTTGGGGGAATTATAGAGTAAAAACTTGGCAGACTAGACAGCATGAGACAAAATTGGTCCATAGGTTTACAGGGCAAGGTTTAATGAACTCTTAGAGGCAGCTGAGGATATCAGTGCCTTAGGTATCAAGCATGTTTGTGTATTGTTCCAGCAGCTTTCTTTTAGTTGCACAGTGTGTAGTCTTTGCTAACCAAAACGAGTTTTTGAGGTGCCAATCTTTTCTCCACATTCAGAAGGAAGTGCTATATTGGAACACTAATTAACTATGAAATGTAACATTGTCTGTTAAAAGATACCTTCTCAACACAAAGCGTGTGGCGTTTCCTACCTACCCATGGCTTACAAGTACAGTTTTAGAAATCAGAATCTGACAGTCACTTTTGTGAATATCCACATGTTCCAAAAGGAAAGAACCGTGGGCAAGGTCCACACTGGTTCAAAGGGTCTTCTGCTGCACTAAGTGAATTTCACCCGAGATGTATGGGGAAAAAGCATCTCCAAAGAATAGGGGAGCTGCCCATACAAGTGTAAGAGATAAAACTCTGCACACTCATAGGGAGCTGGGCAGCTGCACCACAACCCTAAGCAGCTAGAAAATGGGCAGTTTGGGGAAGGCAATGCCTTCCCTTGCCTATGTTACCCACCATCCCTGGGTTGCAGTATTATATTCCTACTGGTCCTAGGCTATGACCCCTCGCTTTTGCCTATGACTGCAGCTTAGAGAAGTTAAATAACATGTATTTTTGTAAACATGTAACCCCTGGATTTTTTCAGCAGTTAAACATTTACAGGGGGGGGAGGGCCAGGCTCTGTGGGAGCCATTATGTGTGGCAGCCAGCTTGAAAGCCGCTTCCCACATGTACCAGCTCCTGCCTGTCTTCCTCCGCCCCTCCCCCGTGCTGCTGTCTCTGATACAGAGGCAGCAACAAGGGCGGGGGAGAAGGTGGCACTTCAGGAGCTAAGCCAGTACACACAGTGAGCCATCTGAAAGCCAGATTCCTGCATTTACTGGCTCCTGCCTACCCCTTTCACTCCCTGCACTGTTGCCCCTCTATGTGAGGCAGCAGCATGGGGTGGAGGCAGGTGGATCTGCAGGAGTGAGTTCTCGTGGGGAGCCAGCTTTTAAGCCGGCTCCCTCAGAGCACTGGTTCCCACCTCCCCCACCACACACTGCTGCCTCTGTGGAATACAGCAGGGAGAGGGGAGGCTCTGCGAGTGCTAGCATGCATGATGGAAATTGGTTCCCACGTCCCCCCACCACCGCTGCCTCTGATACAGAGCCAACTGGGGGGGGGGGGGTGAGTGTATTTGTTAGGATTAACCGATAAATCCTGACTTATCGGTTAATTGTGTAAACGACTACATGCTAACATCCCTACTGCAGAGGTATTAATTGCCTATTGCATCTTGAATGATTTCTTGCAATTGTTAGTTCCTTATGCTTAACAATCTGTTCTCTTTTGATTTCAGTGGTCACACTCTGATTACCTTTCCTAGATCTGAAGAGGACCTATGCTGAACTCAAAAGC
This sequence comes from Pelochelys cantorii, assembly GCA_032595735.1. Classification (NCBI taxonomy): domain Eukaryota; kingdom Metazoa; phylum Chordata; order Testudines; family Trionychidae; genus Pelochelys; species Pelochelys cantorii. The sequence goes on from CM064327.1 coordinate 239,059,598, forward strand.
TTGTCTTTCTGTTAACAGAAGCTAATTCAATAAAATAAATAGTACTGACCCTGATCAAGTGCATCAAGGACCAGACAAGCACTGTATTCTTGAATGAGCTAATACAGAATATATGATAAAAGACAAAACACCCTATCGCCTGTGGGCAAACGCTTTTCATAAAACAATTGTAACCCACACACCCAGTGTGGTTCACTGTCCCATGTAGTGGCACTTAGACCACTTACAGGGAGAGCTAAGAACAAGGGAGCTCTATAGCCTAAGCTGAGAGCCAGCTGGTTTTATAGCTCAAGCTGTATAGGCCCTTATACTGAGTTCCAGAAGTCCCATATTCAAATCTGCCTGGTAGCAATTACACAATCACGCCATATCTGACCTCAAAGAAAACCTGCACAACACTTTCAATAGATGAGCCTGAGAACTTAAGTTAGTAACTCACTTGAAAACCATGGATTTAACTAAGGCATGGTCTTTAGGGCCCACTGCAACAATTTGTACCACCCTGGTGCATAGGCACCAACTCCATAGGTGCTCTGGGGCTCAAATACGCATTGAAGAAAAATAATGGGTGCTCAGGGTGCTCAGTATCCACCAAGCACAGCTGTTTGGCAGCATCACCAATCAGCTGTTCAGGGGGGAAGGGTTGGAGCGGGGGCAGGAGGAAGAAAGCGAGGGCAGGGCCTCAGGGCAAAAGCAGAACAAGGGCAGGAAGGGATGAAGTGGGAGAAGAGCCTCAGAGCAGACCACAGGTGAAGCACCCCAGAGGAAAATAAAAGTCAGCATCTATACCCTGTTGCCTACTAAAAAGTATCGTCTCCCAAACCCCTTATGCGTAACACTTTGTGTTTAGCTTGGACACTCTAGTTTCCTTCGCTAGACCTGAAGAAGAGTTCTTTGGAGCTTGAAAGCGTGTCCCTTTCCCCAACAGAAGTTAATCCAATAAAAGATATTACCTCACCTACACTGTCTCTCTAATAATTTATACAATTTTAAAAGGCAATGTAGATCTTGCATATAGTCACAAGGGCCAATGTGATGAATGGGACGGATACTACCCTTTTTATAGACATACCAGCTATTCAGTTAACTAAATTGCCTGTAAGAGTTAAACCCAGAGACAGTGGGTCCTAGAGGCTACGTCTACACTACAGGATTCTTGCACAAGAAGCCTTTTGCGCTAGAGTTTTTGCACAAAAACTTCTTGCACAAGAGCACATCCACACCTCAAAGCACATCGCAAAAGCGATGTGCTTTTGCACAAGAGTGTACCCACACTGTTGGATGCTCTTGCACAAAAGCACAAGAAACTCCTCTGGAGGGTCCACACTGGCCTTTTTGCACAATAGCTGGAGCGCTAAAAGCAGTTATGCCTCAGAAAAGGAGGTTTACCTACGGTGGAAAAAAGCCCTCTGTTCTGCCATTTAACTGCCCATTTAATTGCACAAGAGTTCATCTGAGGTGTGGACATTCCCCAGGTTTTTGTGCAAAAACAGCTATTTTTGCGCAAAAACCTTGTAGTGTAGACGTAGCCAGACAGTCTCCAGGAAGTGTTGGCAGGGAGCCAGGAAAACCGATGAAAACAGAGTGTGGTTTTTTAATTGAAAAGCAGGACATCCTTGCTGCAGTCTTTGTGCAATCAGACCTGAGCTGAGAGAGATGTAAGTCAAGTCAGGAATTTCCAGTGATATCCATGTTTAGGGACGGACTAAATCTTGGAACAACCAATATGTGAGTAGAACAGGGAATATTTAAAAGACAGGACTATGCAGCACTTTAAAGACTAACAAGATGGTTTATTAGGTGATGAGCTTTCGTGGGCCAGACCCACTTCCTCAGTTTGTGGAAGAAAATTGGCACGACCATATATACCATATAATTAACATCTTTGAACTCTGGACTGACCATTCTCTCAATGACCTTAAAACATGCATATTGCTTCAAAGACATTTTAACTCCAGTCTTCAAAGAGAAGCCTCAGAACTGTCATTCATGCTTAAATTTGACACTTTATGTATGGATCTCAACAAAGATGCTAATTATCTCACCCATTACAAAGATAGCTTCCTCAATTATCACCCCTAATGTCATTATCTCACAGACACTAACCTTCCCCCCTCACCCCCGCTCTGTTCTAAAATTTGATTTGTCAATTTTATGTGTGTTCACTTTTTTTTTTTTATTGTATCACTTTGGTATATATGGTCATGCCAATTTTCTTCCACAAATTGATCTGAGGAAGTGGGTCTGGCCCACGAAAGCTCATCACCTAATAAACCATCTTGTTAGTCTTTAAAGTGCTGCATAGACCTGTCTTTTGTTTCAGCTAGACCAGACTAACACGGCTGCATCTCTATCACTAGGGAATTTTTAGACACACATGATCATGTTATTTTCTTTATTTTGGGGTTTGTTGAAGTCCTTGGTGCCGAGCCCATGAACTACCCCCCTTTACACTATAACTTTTTAACCGAATTCCAGAGAAGCAATTTTCCTGTTTGTTTAATCCTGCCTTTTTCCGCTACTCTCTTAACACCTAGCAACCAAGTAAAGCTTTATCAAGTATGTCATCTTTGTTTTGTTAAAGTGATTTTTATTAACACTATGATCTGATTCCTGTGTCTTAGAAGACAGGAGGTTGTGTGTACATGTACCTAAGGTCAGTTATTAGGAATTACTGTTTGTTTTCAAGCTCTCTCCTGAGGGAGAACATAAGAACGGCCATATTGGGTCAGACCAACGTTTGATCCAGCCCAGTACCCTGTCTGCCGACAGTGGCCAATACCAGAGGCCCCAGAGGGAGGGAACACAACAGGTAATCCTCACATGATCCCTCCCCTGTCACCCACCTCCAGAGAAACAGAGGCTAGGGACACCATTCCTTCCCATCCTGGCTAATAGCCATTGATAGACCTAACCTCCATAAATCTATTTAGCTCTTTTTTGAACCCTGTTAAAGTCCTAGCCTTCACCACATCCTCTGGCAAGGAGTTCCAGAGGTTGACTGTGTGCTGAGTGAAGAGGTTTAAAGAACTTAAGGGTATCCCACAGGAAGAAATTCCCAAGTGCACCTCTGTGGATTCTCAAAAGGGGTTTTTACATTTGGGTCGTGGCAGCATACCACCCAAGTTTAGGGAATCTGTGACTTTGGAGAGTTTTTTAAGCAGAACAGCCTTGACAGCCCACATTAATACTCAGAAGTAGCTGTAAGAAACAATGACCCTATAAGCACTGCTGTAGGTGACCTGATCCACAGCTCATAGAGGTCACAAGGAGTCTATCCACTTAAATGGCCTGTAAATCAGGTTCTGAAATCATGGACTGGAAGGGACTCAAGAGGTCATCTAATCCAGTCCCCTGCACTCATGGCAGGACTGAGTATTATCTAGACAGTCCCTGACAGATGTTTGTCTAACCTGCTCTTAAAACTGACAGAGATTCCACAACCTCCCTAGGCAATTTATTCCAGTGGTTAACCAGCCTGACAGTTAGGAAGTATGAAGGAGTGGAGAAAGGAAGGTCCAGCATCCCAGGATTAAAGAAAGCCTCTAGGCCCAGCTAGTCCTGCCCCCACTTTATCTGCATCCAATGCCAGACCTGGAGTGGAGAGAAAAGGAAAGAGCCTGGCTCAGTTTTGGGCTGACTAGCATGGAGTCAGGAGCTCGGTTCAGCAGTCTGAAGGCTCTCACCAGATCCTGCCTGCCCATCAGCCACAGGAGCAAGTAAGCCCCCACCCTTATCCCTCTGGAAAAAAGGAAAAGAACCTATTGGGAAACCTCAACTACAGGGAATATGGACTTCGGGGGCCATGCCCCAAATTTAAGGGTAAAAATAGGGAGTCACTCAGAGCTCCTGGACCAGGGACAGAAGGGGCCATGGGGCCACACACACCCTTTTCCACCCACCTACTCAGTGACCTAGCCATTAAATACACGGTCTATAGGGGCCTGGCCACAGGAAGTTTTTCCTAATGTCCAATGTAAACTTCTGTTGCTTCAATTGAAGCCCATTACTTCTTGTCCTATCATTAGAAGTCAAGGAGAATAATTCTTCTCTCTCTCTCTTGTAACAACCTTTTTTATACTTGAAAATGGTTATCAAGTCCCCTCTCAGGTGTGTCTTTTTCAGATTAAACAAACCAAATTTTTTAAATCTTCCTTCATAGTTCATGTTTTCTAGACCTTTAGATTGTGATGTACTGTGACCCCCTAGATTCCTTTCTACTGTACTCTTTCCTAGACAGTTATTCCCATTTTGTATGTGTGAAACTCCTGTTGCTTTCTAAGTGGAGTACTTGCATTAGTCCTTATTGAATTTCATACTATTTACTTAAGATCATTTCTCCACTTTGTCCAGATCATTTTGAATTTTAATCCTATCTTTCAAAGCACTTGCAGCCCCTTCCAGATTGGTATCCTCTGCAAAATTTAAGTGTACGCTATATGTCATTATCTAAATCATTGATGAAGATTTTGAATAGAACTGGACCCAGAACTGACCACTGTGGGACACCATTCAATATGCCCTTCCAGCTTGACTGTGAACCACTGATAACTACTTACCGGGAATAGTTTTCCCAAGCAGTTTTGCACCCACCTTATAGTAGCTCCAGCTAGGTTGTATTTCCCTAGTTTATTTATGAGGAGATTATGCAAAACAATATCAAAAGCTTTAGTAAAATCAAGATATACAACATCTACTGCTCCCCCCCCATCCACAAGGCTTGTGAACTTGCTAAAGAAAGCTATCAGGTTGCGATGACACAATTTGTCCTTGACAAATCCATGCTGACTCTTACTTAGCACCTTATTATCTTCTAGATGTTTGTAAATTGATTGCTTGATTATTTGCTCCATAATCTTTCTGGATACAGAAATTAAGGTGACTGGTCTGTAATCCCCATAGTGGCTGTTATTTCCCATTTTACAGACTGGCACTATATCCTGCAGTGCAAGTAAGATGGTCTGGTCCAATATGCCAAGGGCCATCCCGAGAGGAATGGGGGGGGGGGGCCTGAGGCAACTCCCCCGCCCCAGTGCTCCAGGTACAGGGCCCAGGACAACTACCACCACCACCCTGCTGCAGGCACGACACTACCTCCTTCATCCTCCCCCGAGCAACGCAGCCTGAGGGATTACAGGGACCTAACACAGAGCAGTAGCAAGGGGGTGCCTCCTCTCCCCACTGACCACAAGGCTGCTGAGCCACTCCAGCTCCCACCACCTCAGTGAGTGGGGGGGGGGACTGCTCCCTCTCACACTAGCCCCCCCATAATTCTGCTGGGTCCCTCCTGTCCATAGGACTGTTGGGGAAGCTGCCTTGGAGCCCCCAAAAGCACAGGGCTTGGCACAGCAGTCCTGAGCCATCCTATGGATGGGACGGCTCTGGATATGCCATGCCAGCAAGACATTTCCAGCCAGTGTGACATACCAGAAAGACACTGTACCATTCCCAGCCCATCCACAGAATTCCTCTGCTCCAGCTCCGACTGCATGCCATGATGCCATCCTCTGGCAGGGCTGCTGCTACATGCAGAGGAGACACAGCTCTGTGGAAGGACAGAGCAGGGGCTTCTGCTATTTTTCCCAGCTGGCAGCAGCAGAGTAGGGAAATCATCTGAACTGCCAGCAGCTCCTTTGGCTGCCATATGGCCCTCAGGTAACATGGGCTAGGAAAGGGAGAGGAAGAATGTGGGGGCCGCTGGCTGGGGGCAGGATAGAGGCATATGGAGAGGTCACATTGCCCTCTCCTTCGCTTTGTGTCCTCTCCTCCTCCCCATACGAGTACGAAATTTATTTTACTTACACCACTGATGATGTTGTGATGGCTGATGCACTAATTTATTGTTGCTGTTCATTTAACTGCATATATTGACATGTGAAAGGGTACCTAGGAGACATTTTATTCTCCAGAAGGATTCGCATATGGGCATTCATTCAGGAACACATTTGCTGTGTACAATCTTGACTAAACAAGCATGCTAAAAAAGAATAACAGCTCACAACTGAAACCTAGAGGTTTTGAATCTAACAGAAATGACATTGAATGTTTTTTTTATCCAATGTTGAGGCACTTTCTCAAAGGAGAATAATTCTGTGAGATCCTGTAGCAAAGTGAAAAGTTCTTGCCATGATTTTAAAACAAGAAGTGACTGGTTTTATTTTTAGATTTTGTTTTTCTCTAACTATTGCATGGGAAAGGTTAATGAAAGAAGACCAGGTGAGCTCATGGAGTTATTTTTAAAAAAAAATCAGTGCATCAAAAATATGGCACATTAATTCTTATTTTAAGATAGTTTGTTGGCAGGCTTATTTCAAAGCAAACACCACCATTGCCTTGGCAGACCAATTATATTACCTTACAATGCCTTCCAGGCACATAAATTATAGATCAACATATTTTAGACTACGCTTCAAATAAATCAAATGCATGTAGTTTTATAAAAACACTTTTCCATGTATCTTGCCCTGCCCTCTAGTGGTATTTGTACCTAACAACACATTGCTATGTACCAAAATTCCCCATAAAATGCACCATCCCTCTAGACAAGAGGTTTGTTGAAGACCAGAAACAAATAGATGAACTTCAACATCTGAAGCACAGCACAAAACAGCTGAGACCAACAAATCTGTCAATATAAAAACTGTAAGGAGACTGTCGTGTTGATCAATATGACAGCTATTTTCAAGTACCTTCCAGAGACAGAAAGAGGCTTACATATAAAGAGAAAAGCCGAACAGTGGAATGCAGTTAATATGAGATAGCTGTGAGATAGAGGCATGTATCTCACACAGCTGATAAAAGTGCTCCTGTTAGAATTTTCTAGACATGAAGTGGGGTAGTCCATCTATTAAATGCCTCAGGATGTTCCAAATTGGAGTTCCAATTTGGATGAACTCAGGTATTTTCAATTGACTCTGTAATCTAACCCTTTAGGGTTTGGGATAAATTAGATGAATAGGAGTACACCCAGATGTGAGGGCCCCATGGTTCACTGGCTATACAGACAAGTACAGCACAGGCAGCAGTTGTTGTATAAACATCACAGTACTGGCCTGTTAACAATCTTGCTATTCCAAAGAGGAGACTATTAGTTGTACCAAATTCTCCACTGGTGTCATGAGACCACCTTTTGACAGAAATCACACTTAAAGCTAGGTCCCGCAAAGTCAAAATGCTCAATTCCTTCTTCCTTATGGCTCCCTGAAGCCTGCTGCAGATTAATCTCTCAGACATTGGTTAGGTAGGAATAATGTATAGAAAAATACCCAAAATTAAGTAATCAGTATCATTTATTGAATGATGCAGCTCCTTAGGGCTGTGTCAGCGGATTTGCACATTTAATTTTTTTAAACATAAACAGATTCTAATCCTTAAGAAAACAAAAAGAATGGGTTCCTTCCCCCACGTCTTTTTTAAAGACAAGAGCATATGGACAAGAACTGAGATTGTTTCCCTAAAGGGAAATTACTGATGAAGAAAACTTCTCCCATAAAAGAGGGAACTCTTCTCTCAATTGCTCCCACATAAAGCCACAGAAATTAATGGTGTTACTCCAGAGTAAAATTGGCGAACTAGGAGAAGAATCAAGGCCTATATATTTGGATCATTACACTGGTGAAAAGAAATGCCGAGCCAATATCTTGATAGTGTTGTGCTAGGCATGCAATGTATTATCTGTATGGCATTCATGTGCCAGAAAGCAGGACCACATTAGGAATGGCATGTAAATCTCAGTGTATTCACCGATGCTCTGACCTGCAAGGAGTACAGTCTGATTACTAAGACCCCCAGGCATCTGGTTTTCATCCGGAACAGCTGGCCAAAGAGGGACTTCAGAGGGTCAGCAGGGCTAGCCCTAGGGGGACACAGGGTCTGGAGCAACTTCCCCCATTGCTCCAGGCATGGGGCCTGAGGCACCCACCTCAACACAGGCCCTGCCTGGCTTCTGCTCCTCCCCCACACCTCTTCCCCCAAGCCCTGACCTGCTCTGCCCTCAAGATTTCCCTTCCAGCCTCTGTGCCACCTTCTCCCCCTCCCACACAACATGAGCCAGGAGATTATGGGGCCTGATGTGGGCAGCAGCAGGAGTCCCCCCCACCACCTGCACTTTCAACAGCAGCTGACAGCCTGCTCTGCCCCACCCCATTCACTGCCCTGGTGTGCTTCCTGCTGTCCCAGAGAAGAGGAGGGCAGCAGGCCAGAAGAATGTGGCAGGGGAGTGGAACAGGCCGCTGGCTGCTCAAGCTGCAAGGTGAGTGCAGGGAAGAGGGGGCCGACCCCAGCTGCCACCCTGCACCAGGCCCCCAGTAATCCCCCAGGCTGCCAGGGGCCCTGTCCATAGGACTGTTGAGGTGGCAGCCATGGGGCTCCCCCAAAGCACAGTTCCTGGAGCAGCCGCCCCAAACTGTCCTATAGATGGGTCGGCTCTGCTGCTCAGCACACAGCTGAGAGGGCCATTAAAACTCTGGCTGAATGCAGCAGCCAGCAGCCGCCAGCTCCACATGACTCCCTGAAGCATGTCCCTCTAGCTCCTAGTTACAGGAAAAGCCAATGGGAGCTGTGAGGGAAACACCTGGAAACAGGGACAGTGCATGGAGCCCCCACCTACCCACCCTTGTACCTAGAGGCCAAAGGGACATGCCAAATGCTTCTCAAAATCACTTCCCAGAGCCCACATGATGAACCCTCTTCCTCACTCCAAGTCCCTGTCCCCACCCTGTGCCCTCTCCCTCATCCAAACTCCCTCCCAGAGCCGACATTCCCTCCAGCACTACAAGCCCCTGCCCCAGCCCTGAGCCCCTCTCACATTGCAAAGCCTTCATCCCCAGTTCTACCCCAGAGCCTGCATCCCCAGCCAGAGCCCTCATCCCCTCCCACACCCCAACCTCCTGCCCCAACCCAGAGCCTCCTCCTGCACTCTAAACTTCACAACCCTGGTCCACACTGGAGCTCGCATCCCAGCCCCTGGCCCAGCCTGGTGAAAATGAGCAAGTGAGCGGGGCTTGGGGCAGTGAGTGACAGAGAGAAAGGGGATGGAGTGAACATGGATGGGGCTTTGGAGAAAGCATGGGACCTCAGGGAAGGGGCAGGGCAAGGGTGTTTGGTTTTCTGCTATCAGCAACCCAAGCCCTGACATCAATGGAGTCTACCTGTGCAGAATTCACTATTAGATCAAGGTCCTATTTTATTAAAAGAGGAGATAAAGAGATTTTCTCTTTTGGTAACATTCTGAGAACAGAAAAGAACCACCTGTCAACATGAAATCTAGTCAGTTTAAAAAAAATTACTTTAAGATACAGTAGTTTCATTTATTACATGACTGAGTAAGAACACATACACACATACATCTGCCAAATGTGGAGCACTTACAATCACATTTTCTTATTTTATTTTAAAAAAAAGTTCTCTTTTTCTGTTGCTGAGTGACAGGCTTCACAAGCACAAAGTACTGTGAAACAATAGCCCCCACCCAAACACTAACTGCCGTGGAACTGCGTACATTCCCAGCATCAACCAAAAAAGCCACAACAGAACATTTCCCCCTCTCATCTCTTCCAACAGAATCTCAGGAGTTATTTGTAACAATCACAGGTTAAAAAAAAATCAGAGACAAAGGAGATTTTTAAGACATTATCCCTTTCAACTCTCTTCCTAGTAGATCACAAATTAACATTTTTTCCTTCCATCATCACCTATTTACTAAGGTTTACTGTATTGTCTTTGTTCAAAATACATGACGCAATCTCAAGCCCCAATTCTGTAATTTGCCCCAGACAGAGAGAACATATTTGTGAATATTATGCACTGAAAGATCAGATAACTGTAACATTCATTCTAATTGTTTACATTGAAGTCACACCTGAGGGCCCCAGTCAGGTCTTAGGGCTTTTTCGTGCTGTGTTCTATTCATTTCAACAGTGCAAAGGCCGTCTGTACTCCACAGTGAGCAGTAGAATCTAGAATGAGGACAGGATACAACAGTTAAATCAAGTGACAAATGGGAGAGAATAGGGACTGAGCGATAGCAGGGGTGTTTGCATCTGTCGCTAGCCTCAATGGTCCCAGTGAGAATGTGGTAAGATGTGAAAGATTTCTAGGGTGCTTTTATATATGTATATAAATAACTACTATTGAGTGAGTTAATACCATTTCCTAGCTCCAAATTACTGAACAGCAAGCACTCTGTGAATCAAAGCACTCTGAAGGCTGAGATTCAGTTCCAGGCACGGCTGGTCAGGCCAAGATTAAGTAAGTGATAGTAGCAAGTGCTCTGGGTGTTAATAATGCACTGAGAACACCAGCTATCCTCCACTGCGCCTGTCACTCTGCTCTGCTTCTGGCAGTAAAATGTCATGTAGTTTGGGTTTAAAGTTCACATAAAACTAGGCATCTCAAATACAAGAATATAAATAGCTAGATCTGAAAAGAGCAAATCCAGTATGACTGAGAAACTAAGGGCTGATCTTGGATAGTTTGGGGGTAGCAGTTTTTATTGAATTAAATATGGGTATAAAGGAGTGGAAGGTGTTAACATAACCCAGTCACTGTCCAACATTAAATGGAATTAAATAAGGACCAGGCCTTAGAATACAGAAACCTTTGCCCGCATAGCAGCATGGCAAACAGTCCATTAGAGATCCTTTTAACCTTCTGTTAAAAATACAGAAAAAGGGAAACAGTTAAAGCACTTGAAATGCAAAGCACTAAATAGGGCTTTTATGTTAACTTCTCTTTTTCCTTCTTCCTCTTTAGCTGGAGAGAGTTTGTAGAAAGAAAATCTCCTGTTGTTTGACAGTGTTGGATGGCATTAAAGATGGCAATAACAGTCCTTTGGGGGTAACTAGAAGAAGTTAATTGAAATGGGCTGGAGATGTCATTGTTGCTGTTGTTACTAAAGTCTAATCATAGAAGGAAAAGCCTCCTTAGTTGGCAGTACCTTAGGTGGTATCAAAGATGATAATAGCTGTCATCCCAGTGGTGTTTGGGATTCAGCTGGAGCCAGTAGAGCTGACAATGTCATCTGAGCCCCTTTCCTTCTGGCCCATTCTAGTCTGGAGCAAGATCTGGATGGTGAAGGCCCAGGGTCACAGGAAGCAGGGGGAGTGGCAGCCATAATGGTGAAGCTGCTCTGGAAGCTTCTGGTTGTTTTTTTCCATCTCTTGTTCTTTTTGTTCTTTCTTTCAAGGACCCACAAAGGGAGTGAGGAATAGAACAGCCCAGACCCTCATTATTCTACCCTCCAGTTAGGCCAAACACCCACCAAACCAAAATTGGTATGGTGGATATTAACTTCCAGCTCCACAATTTCCTGTCTTTAACAAGCATATCATCAAAATTTCAACATAATCTTTGACTCATATCAATTTGGCCTTTTTTGTTTGTACTAATTCAGTTAGTTATTCTGACTTTTGTGCCTTTTCCCATTAGCATTTGCTGTTACGGGTTATTGTACCATCTTATCAACTTTTACATACTTTTTTCAAGTGAGCTCACCGTTGAGGTAAATGTAAAGGCCCAAGAGTCACAACAGAGCTCAGATGCTCTCAAAATCAGGTACACTAATTATTCATTCTAACGATTTATGCATCATTTGTCTAGTAAAAAACTTCACGTCTTTTTGTTCATAGATACCAGTTAAGGACAATTTAAAATACTGCACCTTTGAGTCACAAAAATCTCATTACTCAGTAATCTCTTTCCCTGCTGTATTTGATGACTTTTACTAAATAGTTTGAATTTAAATATTATTTGTTAATTGAAAATTGACTATCCTGCAAGCTTAACCACAGGACTGGACACTTCTTTCTAGAGGGCGCTCCATTTAACTCACTTGGACATTGCATCTTGCAAGATCAGGGCCCATGTTTGTATTTTACCCTTGTTTATATCTAAAAGACATTTGTCAGCAGGATTGGTTATTTTAGAAGATCATTTGTTCTGTAGTACCTGTGGGAAAGGAGATAATTTTAAATACTTAATATCAGCTTAATAAAAAAATGGATTAAAAGCTAGATACCGTTTCTCTTAAGATTCAGAAGTAGTAAACTTCAGGAGAACAGGTGGGCAAAATAATCAAATGGATATTAATTGAGGATCAAGATCAAATTAAGCTGGATTTACATAGCTTTAAATGTTATTGAGTATCTCCATATAACACAATGCTTCAGTGTGTGAGGCAGGTTGGAGGCCCTGAAAAATAAGTTCCTGACCTCCACTATTTGAATAATAAGATTGAGGGAGGATGCAGACAGAGATCGTCCTTTTACTATATCACCACAATTCTCTAAGGAATATAGTTAGGGGGAAAGTTTGATCCTAGCTTGTTTATGCAAATAGCTTTTCATTTGTCTCCCTCTCATGCTATTTTGAGGCAGGGAAACATAGCTGGAGGGAAAATCTCTTGTAGGGTTCCCAGGGTAGTTATGATTTTCTTTTTAAATCACTAAGCAAAATAAAAAGTTATATATCAAGGATGTTGAATCTCAGTGTTTGTAGCCGTGGCTTAAGACACAAAATCAAAAACAGTTCAGAATCCTGTAAACACTGACATGTTGAACTTCACTTACATGATAAGTTTTAAAGAAGGCAATAGGACTAGATATATTGGGAGCAATGCTTTTTTTTTTTTTTTTTTTTTTGGTTAAAAAAAAATCTCATTACTCAGTAATCTCTTTCCCTGCTGTATTTGATGACTTTTACTAAATAGTTTGAATTTAAATATTATTTGTTAATTGAAAATTGACTATCCTGCAAGCTTAACCACAGGACTGGACACTTCTTTCTAGAGGGCGCTCCATTTAACTCACTTGGACATTGCATCTTGCAAGATCAGGGCCCATGTTTGAATCTTAAGAGAAACGGTATCTAGCTTTTAATCCATTTTTTTGGTTAAAAAAAAAAAAAAGGTGCCGGTAGTCCAGGGGAAAAGCTGTTGACCAACAACAACAAAAAGCCGGGGTGGGGCCAGCATTGTCCTTTTAAGAGACATGGCCCCTTTAAGACACGGGCCCCAGCCGATTGTCGAACATTTGCAAACAGAGGTGTCGCTACACTCCGTTCTTTCCAAGTAAGCTCTGACTGGAGGTGGCGGTACAGCGAACCGGGCAGTACCATCACAAGAAAAGCACTGGTTGGGAGAATGGAGGCTTGGGGCCACATATTGAGATTTAAGACCACAATTAAGTAAGATACTTAATTACTTTAAGTGTGAGATGTACCAGTCTGTGCTCAGAGTTACACATGTACTCCTTGTTTAGCTGTGCTTCCCTCCCTGTCCGTATTCAACTGTCAGCTTCTGTTATCACAGCATCTTCACCATATGGACCCACAGGAAGGAGACCCTTGAAGAATTCCACTGGGATTTCAACAACTTTCACCTTACCATCAACCTTAGCCTGGACCAGTCCACACAAGAGATCTACTCTCTTGACGTCATACAATAAAATGACGACCACATTTCCACTACCTGATACCAGAAATCTACTGTCACAGCTGATCTCCACTCTGGCACTCCAAGTGCAGAAGTTAGGGGCCCGCAAAGACTTTAAATATACTTTGCCACTACAGGCGCTGGTTACAAAAACTTCCCCCAGAATCACAAATGCACAGATTTTGGGGAGGGGTCGCTGCCACCATCAAGTGATTTTTATTCCTAAAACTGGGGGCAAACACTTGAATTCTTCCCAAGGGTACCCCCAAGCTCTTCTGCCACAAGAGAACTTGAAAAAAGAGACAAACAAGCTGCAATCTCTGGTAGCTGATCTCTCAGTCTGAGGCATGCAGACAAGCAGACAGACAGACCTCCTCTACCTTCCAGGACACAAGAATCAAATCACCACCTTAAAAATTATTTTTATTACAAAATAAAAGATATACTTGATAAAGCATACTTGGTTGCTAGACATTACAGAGCAACTAAGGAAAACAAATTAAAACAAAGAGAAAATCTCTGGGAACAATGCTTAGATGGTAAGGGGGAGAGGAGGCATAGATTCACATGGAGCAGTTCAAACCAAACCATCAAATAAAGAAAAATTACCCTGATCATGATTAGATTCACTTTTTCCCTTTACTTACTTACAATCTTTTCTTGGGTCAGTCCACTTCCATGCCCCAAATTCCTTGTGGCATGATAGTTCTGCCTGGTTTTAAGTTATTCTGTGTGTCTCAACTCCTGGTTTAACTCTCCCACACAAAGAAAGCAGCCAAGACCCCCTTGCTAAGTATTTGAGTTTAACCCTTTAGTCACCGGCTACTAATCAGCACTCCTCCTGTCCATTACACCTACTGACCATTATGCTTACCTACATGCCTCTAGCTTCCATCCAGGACACAACGCTTGATCAGTTGTTTACAGTAGGGATGACAATGAGTAGTCAACTAGACGATTAACTGATAAGCCTAGGCTTATTGGTTAATCTTGTTGACTACTTGCATCCAGAGTTTACAGCCAGATCCTAAAATACAACCGGATTTGCTCCAATCCCACAGACAGAGACAAATACCCATCTGTGGAAGTGAAAAAGCAAATTGACAGAGCCAGAGGAGTACCCAGGCATCAACTTCTTCAAGATAGGCCCAACAAACAAAACAACAGACCACCACCAATTATCACCTACAGCCCTCAACTTAAATCCCTCCAGTGCAACATTAATAACCTACAACCTATCCTAGAAAACGATCCCTCACTCTCACAGGCCTTGCGAGACTGGCCAATCCGCGCCCCCAGACAACCCCCTAACCTGAAGCAAATTCTTTCCAGCAACCACACCTCAAACATACTTACCCAAGAACCTACGCCTGCAATAAACTTCATTGCCAACTCTGTCCACACAGCTATACTAATTACACCATCACGGGACCTCACCACATAAGTCACCACATCAAAGGCTCATACAACAGCACATCTTCTAATGTGATCTATGCCCTCATGTGCCAGCAACGACCCTCTGCCATGTATATTGGCCAAACTGGACAGTCTCTATGACAAAGTATTAATGGATACAAATCAGATATTTGAAATGGTAACAGACAGAAACCTGTGAAGGAACATTTTAACCTTCCTGGACTCTCAATGGATTTAAAAGTAGCCACTCTCTCACAAAGTAATTTCAGGAACCAACTGCAGAGATACACTGAGGAACTGGCATTCATATGCAAATCTGACACTGTCACCCAGGGAATGAACAAAGACATGAACTGGATGAACAGTTATATTCCACACCCTAATTACATCAAAAGCTAAGTATTGGAGTGGACTTTTAGTCCACTTTATTAGCCTCATTTAGCATGGACACTATAATTGACAGAGTTTTTTTCTCCCTCCTGCTCCCCCTTTTTCTGCTTTAAATTTTGTGGGTTTTCTGCATTTTTCTCCACTCATCTTAAGAAGTGGTTTGTGCCCATGAAAGAGAGAGAGAGAGAGAGAAATATGAGCTTTTATGGGCACAACCCACTTCTTCAGATGAGTGGAGCCAAATGCAGTGTGTGTATGTATATATATATAGTTAGTTAGTTAGTCAGTCAGTCTCTACAGTGCTACAGGACCACTCTTGTAAAGATTTTTTTTTAGTTACTAACATGGCTACCCCTCTGAGATCCAGGTACTGTGTTTATAAAGCAGATTATGTCAGATAGATATGAGAGTTAATGTGCAAATATTCTTAACCATCCTCAAGTATTCCCTCTGTCTGAAAAGAGAAAAATGCTCAGTCAATAGAAGTCCTGGGATGAACATGCATCATCAACTCCACAGATGACTTCTCAGAGGCTGTTTCTTCCCTCAGTCTACCATAAAGAGAACCTCCTAGGGAGTTCAATCTCTTTCCTCTTGATTTCTTCCATCTGGCTCTATTTGACCTGAGCAGCTGTCCAAGGTATATTCTTCCATATTATCCCTGTCTATGTGGATCCATCTCTCTCTTGTGCCTGTATTATGATTGAGTTTCAATTATAGCCATTGGCATTCATGGTTGAGACTCTTTGTCTACGCTTTTGAAAATTAAGACTGCTCAGCTGCTCTTTCACACTCTGTTTCCAGGAAGGTATTTTCTGGACAAGACATGAACAGGCTGGAGAGATGCCCATAGTTCCTCTCTTAGATTTCTGTTTTTACACATGCTTTCAGCAGGGAAGATGTTCTTTGGCATTAGAACGTATGTGTCATCTATAGTTTGTTCCTTGTGAGCATACAGTCCCAACTTGTTCCCATCACATCAAAGGAGTTATCTCCAAGACAGTTAATTCCTTAGAACAGGGGATCCCAAATTTTTGCTGGGGTCCCCTTTGAAAATACTTGGGGCTATAATGACATTCTCTCTCACACACACCCTCAAAGCAATAGCTAATTAACGCACATGCTCATAGGTTTTGCTGCCCTTATTTCTATGCTACTTCTCCAACAATATTTTTGTGATCTCTTAACATCCCTTCAATAGTCTTGTGACCCTCCCCTTTTGAGTCAGGCCCCCTAGTTTGAGCAATGCTGACCGAAAATGTCACACCACAGCTTGCTTTCAAGCAGCCGATATGGAAACAGCCAATTATTATGTCCTACTCAAATGCATATCCATTTGCTCACTTGCTTGGTTAAAATCCATTATTGCCACAAGCACATTACATTCTAGAGAATATGGAAAGTTGTAAAGGTGGCTTAACCTGTTTCTGAACTCGCCTTTTTTGTGCAGCGTAATAGTGTTATTTCAGGCATCCTGAACAATTTTTTGTCTACAGTGAAATCTGAACAGTTCTGCTGTTGACTCTCTGTATCTTTCATAGTGTCACTGGGAATATCATCTTTGCCAGATGCTTTCTGCTCAGCAGCAGTCTTCAGTGCTCATTCTACAGCTTGTCTTGTTTGGTCATTGGCCTTTCAAAACTCTCCTTTGTCATTCACATATTATGTCATGTAACAAATGATTTTAAGTTTTCAAGCTGCAATTCTGTAGAGACGCTCACGCAAGAATACTCTCCTTCCACCCACCAAATAGTCTGCCCAAAACAATACATTTCCCTCCAAGGTTTCAGGAACAGCTGGTTCCTTAAACCTGCAGAGAACAGACACATAAATATGAGCTTTATTGACCATAAGTCTACTTGTCCAGAAACCTGTTATTAAAGTAGTCAGGGCCTTGTACTACAGGAGTCAAAATAAAATTTAGATTTGAGTTATTCCATTTTAGCCACAGGAAGGATACTCATTCTGTGCAGTAACTGTAGTACTTGAAGATGTGCATCCCTCTGCTGCATTTCACATGCACCTTAAATCAGTGAAATTTACTAACAGTGCCCATTCAGCCAGCACAGGAGCTCTATGCATCCTCATGTCCTGAACCAAGGCTATAAAGAGCAGTACAGGTAAACCACCTTCATTTCCTTCTCTATCTCAAAATCCCATAGCGGAATCTCTGAAATGGAGGAGACATGGGGCAGGTAGTTGAGCACACATAGTAACTGTAGTCCTTTCATCCTATGTAGGCACACAGATAAAAAACGGTTACTTACCTTCGTAACTGTCATTCTTTGAGATATGTTGCTTATGTCCATTCTGTGTAGGTGCGTGCGCTGCGTGCACACGTTGTTGGAAGTTTTTCCCTTAGCAGTACTCATTGGGCCAGCAAGGGAAGCCCCTGCACTGGCACCGGCATATCAGTTAATGTATACCCCTGCTGGCCCTCCATCCCCTCGGTTCCTTTTTACCAGACTACTCTGAAGGGGAGGCGGGCGGGATTTTTGAATGGACATGAGCAACACATATTGAAGAACAACAGTTACAAAGGTCAGTAACTGTTTTTTCTTCAAGTGATTGCTCATATCCATTCCATGTAAGTGACTCCAAAGCAGAAACCCAAGGAGGTGGGGTTGGAGTTTTACCCTTCAACCAATCAGAGGACATCCCTTCCCAGGACTGCGTCCTTCCTCATCTGATGACCTAGCGCATAATGACTGGTGAAAGTGTGGACAGAAGACCATGTGGCAGCCCTGCAGATGTTCAGGATCAGGCCCTGGGCCACGAATGCTGTAAAGGAGGCCTGAACCCTGGTGGAGTGGGCTGTGAGGGGAGGGACAGGCACCCCAGCCACTCCATAAAACTCCTTGATACAGGACATGATCCAGGAAGAAATCCTCTGTGCAGAGACAGGCTGCCCCTGCAGCCTCTCAGCAATTGCTACAAAGTGCTGTGGGGACTTACGGAAGGGCTTTGTTCTTTCCAAATAAAAGGCTAAAGCTCTCCTTAACATCTAAAGTGTGTAACGCTTGTTCCTTACCTGAAGCATGGGGCTTGGGATAAAAAACAGGGAGGAAAATATCTTGGGGGACATGAAAATGAGACACTATCTTCGGAAGGAAGGCTGAGTGGGGGCATAATCTGACCTTACTCTTAAAGAAAACAGTCTACAAGGGGTCTGAGGTTAGGGCCCTCAGCTCGCACACACACCTGGCTGACATGATAGCCACCAGGAAAGACACCGTCCAAGAAAGGTGCAGCAGCGAGCATGTAGCCAGGGGCTTGAAGGGAGGCCCCATGAGCTTGGACAGGATCAGGCTGAGGTTCCATTGGGGGGATGGGCTGATGATCATGTGGATAAAGTCCATCCAACCCTTTCAGAAACCTGTGTACCATGGGATCTGCAAAGAGGATCTTGCTCGGGAGCCCTGGGAAAAGTGGAAATGGCCACCAGGTGTACCCTCACCAAGGAAGAGAATAACCACTGTAGCCTGAGATCCAGGAGCTAGTCCAGGATCAGCGGGATCTGGGCCTCCTTGGGTGATACCCCCTTCTGGGCAGCCTAGATAGAGAAGTGCTTCCACTTGGCCAGGTAAGTGGCCCTGGTGGAAGGTTTCCTACTTCCAAGTAGGACCTCCTGCACCCGCTCCAAACACTGCAGCTTTGCCGCTGTCAGCCATGGAGCTTCCATGCCAGTAGGTGCAGGGATTGCAGGTCTGCATGGTGAAACCTGCCCAAGTCCTGCATGATGAGGTCCAGGACCAACGGGAGGGCGATCGGTCTCTCACAAGACAGGCTCAGGAGAGACATGAACCAGTGCTGCCCAGGCCATGCCAGAGCATTGAGGATCAGGGATGCCCTGAATTCCTGAACACACAGAGTGCCTTGTGGACCAGTGGGAAATGTGGGACGGCATAAAGGAGACCCTCAAGCCAAGGAATGCCTCTCCCAGGGAGTCCCACCCCAGCTCCACGGGGAACAGAATCTTGGGCACTTCCTGTTCTGCCTGATGGCGAACAGGTCTAGAAGGGGAAACTCCCACTTGTGGAAGACTTGGAGGGCCATGTCACCTCTGAGGGACCCTCGTGGCTAGCAAAGAACCTGCTCAGCTGATCCACCAGAATCAGAGCCAGCCCGAGCCTTTCTTGTGCCCTGGGCCCCAGGCGCATGGTGCATGTGTGGCCCCACGCCCTGGGCACACGGCACATGCGCGGCCCCGCCACCGCCTGGCCCAGCAGCACCGCGCGGCACCCCTTACAATCGGGTGCCCCAGGCTATCACCCAGTCAGCCCATAGCTTGGGCCGGCTCTGACCAGAATGTTCCAGGACCCCGGGAGATAGGAGGCTACCGGGTGACTATCCACTCCCAAAGCTGAAGGGCTTCCTGACACAGGGAGGGGGGTGGGCCCTGCCCTGCCTATTGAAATAGGTAACTGCTGACGTATTGTCGGGGAGTATAAGGACCATCCTGCCCCTGAACCGAGGGAAAACGGCTGCACAGGAGAGGCAGACTGCCTGCAGCTCCCTAACATTGATATGTAGAGAAAGGTCGTGTCGGACATGTCCTTCATTAACCTGAGGGTATGCAGAGGTCTGGTGAACAGGACTCGGGCGCAGACCACCTCCTTCTGAGTCCACCAGTCCAGAGAGCACAGGACATCAGGTGGAACTGTCACCACTCTGTCCCAAGACCACAGGGATGTGTTGTGCACCTGTGCAAGCCACATCTGCAGAGGGTGCATGTGGAGCCTGGTGAGTTGAATGATGTAAGTGCATGCGGCCATCAGTCCCAGGAGGCGCATGCGAGCCCTGGCCATGGTCATCAGGAACTCCCGCATGCCCAGGACGGTCGCTTTCTCAGTGCAGCAGCCACAACAGCCATATACTTTGTGAACTCTCGAGGGGCAAAAAAGGCTAACGATCGTAAACTGGTAGTGATCCTGGCCCACTATAAAGCGAAGGAACCACCTGTGGTGCAGTGCAATGGAAATATCGAAATAGGCATCTTTTAGATCGAAGACAACATACCAGTCTCTGCAACATAGGGAAGGAATGATAGATGCCAAACTAATCATCTTGAATTTGGCCTTGGCGATAAAGGCATTGAGTTTCCTGAGGTCCAGGAAAGGCCGAAACCCTCAACCAAGAAGTATCAGGAGTAGAAGGGATAAGAGTTGCTAGACCTCCTCCCAGAGGAGATGCTCATGAAAGGGGTTCCTAAAGAGGGACGGGGCACGAGGATGGGAGGGAGGGGTTGAAAGGAAGGGGATGATGTACCACCCCTCTACCATTTCCAGGACCCAATGGTCTGAAGTAATGGATGCCCAGGCCAGGTAGAAAGGGAATAAGCTATCCCTGAATGGGAAAGGCATGGCTGGTAAGCTGTCCTGAGCATAACCTCAAAACCCTTGATGGGAGCCTGGGGGCTTGTTGGATGGGCCCTAGCCATGGTCTGGAGCTGGGCGGGATCGGAGTCTGCTGTTCCTCCCATTGTAGTTTCTCCCTCTTCAGAGTGGGTACCCTGCTGAGAGGGCCTAGGGGTGTTCCTGCCTGACAGGGAATGCCATTGATTATGAATTCCCAGGGACTTTAAGATAAGTCTGGTGTCCGTAAGACTGTGCAGGCGTTGGTCAGTCTGTTCAGAGAAGAGGGATGAACCCTCAAATGGGAGGTCTTGAATAATGGTCTGGAACTTGATGGGGCACTCCAGACACCTGCACCCAGGAGCTGTGATGCAGAACCAGCCTCGTGGCCGTAGTACAGGCAGCTGCATTGGCTGCATCCAGGGTGGCCTGGAGGGCAGTCCGGGAGACTTCCCTACCCTCTTCCAGTAGGGGTCCAAACTCAGGCTGAGATTCCCTAGGGACCAGCTTGGTAAACTTGCCCATATTCGCCCAGGTGTTATCGGCAGAGTGACTCAGCAGAACCTGCTGGTTCGCTCTGCAAAGTTGAAGACCCACAGACGCGTAGGCCTTTCTGCCCAAAAGGTCCATTCTCTTGGCATCCCTATTTTTGGGGGGTGGCGCCTGACTGGCCCTGGCTCTCCCTTTAGTTCACTGCCTGAACAACCAGGGACCCCGGAGAAAAAAAGATGTTTGTTCCCCTCCTATGGAACAAAATACCTTCACTCAACCCTCTTGTCTGTTGGTGGGATAGAGGCTGAGGTCTGCCAGAGAGTCTTTGTGATCTTGGTCACAGTCTTATTAATCAGCAGGGCCACTCTGGTGGGGGTGTTGGTCTGCAGGATGTCGACTGTCGGGTCCGAATCCTCTAACGCCCTCTCCATCTGGACTCCCAAACTCTGAGCCAGTCAGTGAAGGAGTTCCTGATGGAACCTCAAGTCCATGGATGCCAAGTGCCTCACCAGGTAAGGACGACGAGGACCCCTTCATGCCCACTGCCTCCAGATCCCAAGATTGCTATGGGGCTTGTGAGATCACAGAAGAGGCCACAGTAACGGGCTGAGAGGTGAGGCTGAGGCCCCCTTTCCTAGTGATGCTCTGGGGAAGCCTGGCCCTGGGAAGGGACTGACCTGATGTCAGGGAGCAGGTCAGTGGGGTTGCTGAGGTGGGAGCCCTCGGCCCTGAGAAAACCAACTCTGATCTGGAGGGGCCACCCCCTGGCTCTGATGGTAGGTCCAGGGAGGCCAAAAAGGCCACTGGGTTGGAGCCTGCACCTAAAGGTGGCCAATGCTGGTGTAACACCAGCACAGGTAGGTGGAGGCCACTGCTATTGCTGCTGCTGCTGGTGGTGCACTGAGGCACTACAGTGCCTAGAACGATGACTGGAGTAGGACCAATGTCTGGATTGAGACCTGGAATCCCAGGATGACCAGACCGATTCCATATCAGAGTTTGTTGAGTACTCTGAGGTCAACCATGGCGGTGCAGTAGCAGTGACAGCCAGCAACTTCCCGGATGGGGTGTACCAAGCCATTGACTCTGGTTTTTCCCAGTGCTGAGGCAGCGGCGGAGGCACAGCTAGTGGTGGTGCCAATGCACCCACAGGAGAAGGGCCGGCAGTTGCGGGACCTGGTGGTACACCCAGTGCCACCCTAAGCCACTGCATTGGTGCCAACTCCAGTGTTGGTGAGGGTGCTCAGGAAGGGGTGGGGGCTATGGCTGGTGCTGAGGGTGGATTTGGTGCTGCACCTGGGACTGGGGTCAAGGTTATTGGCACCAGGGCAGAATGATGGCACCCTCTAGAGTCCGGGGCTGGAGTGCTGGGTCCTGAGGCCATGGGTCAGTGCCATCTGGATCCTCGCTTCTTGGCTGGGTCTGGTGCCAGGGTTGGGGAAGAGGTCAGCTCAATTAGCTCTCTTGCTGCCTCAAAGGTACCCAGAGTGGAGGGCTCCAGAAAGACTCCCACCAGGCTAGCATCACAGTGCAGACTCAAGCGGTGCCGATCCGACCACGAAGGTCCTGATGCCTTGCCCGTTGGTGCCATGTGCCCCACTTGAGAGCGCACAGAGGGCACATGCCTCGAGGGAGATCTGCCCCTGCTAGGTCTCCTCTTCTTCTGAGAGGCCTGCATGACGCCGGGGAGGCACGAGAATGGCTAGGTGCCTTGTACACCGACACGGTTGCACTCTGGGTTACGGGTGCCAGATGTAAGGCCGCCTCTCAAGCGAAACTCCCTTTCCTGCTTGGTATGTGGCTTGAAGGGCCTTGCAGATCTTACAGGCCTCAGACAAGTGGGCATCTCCCAGGCACTTAAGGCAGGCTGGGTGAGGATCCCTACAGGGCATAGGCTTCCGGCACGTCTCACAAGGCTTGATGCAGTGGGGATGAGAAGCCAGCCCAGCACCTGAGCACTTAAAACTAAGAACATTTTACAGCTAATAAAACCGTAAATAAGAACAATGAACTTCAATGGGCTACTTGATAAACCCATTTTCTTCAGTTACAGCAAGCAATCCAGGATTAGCAGAAATGAGAAAAATTCAGGTCTGAGTCACTAATGTTCAGATTAATATTTAAATATTTTCCATTTCTGAAGGCAAGTACTATGTGTGGATTCTTTCTGGACATTTAATAACACCTACCTGTACAGAGCAGACTGCTGCCAGGCTGCTGGGGCTTGCCCCTCTCTGCCTGCCTGCATTTCTGCTGGGGAACAGGACAACCTGTTGCCATTTCTCCAGCAGGAGGGCTGGGGGGAGGGGGAAGTAGAAATTACAGGCAGAAAGGGCCTCTAATTGCTCTGGGCCAGGGCCATACAAAACCATTATCTACCACATCAGATCTTTTCCTCCCATCAAAGTTTATATACTCAGCAACTAAGACCTCAGAGATCTACTGCTCCACTGAATAGTTCTGGTTTTCTTTTGCATTTGCATTAGGCTTAGCTTTGTGGCATTGCTAAGGTTTAGAAGAGGGTGCTCAAGTCTGCCAAAATGTAAGGAATATCAAAGTGAAGAGTTGTAGTGAGTGCAATTATTCTGGAGGTGGTCAGGATTTACTACCGAGGTGTCCTCACAGGTCTCTGGCTCCACTGATGATAACCAGAAGGCTGCTTGCATGTATGCTCTATGATGTGTGCTGTGTCGACTTGTGCCCTTAGTCTCCATAGCAGACCCCAAGAGAGCCCCCAAAGACCACAAATCAGATAAGGATCGAAGGTGACAGGCCAGGTTTGTTAAGCCAAGTACAGTAATACTTGTCAGTAGACTCTACTGAACCACTATGCATATGTACCCCGTAACAATAAAATTACTCAATCAGTGGGAAATTTCCACTGCCCCCTAGGTCACACAAAGACTGTCCCCCCCCAAGACACCACTTTATATACAGATACAAACAACTTACACATTGCTGCTGACATATCAGGATGCCACCCTCTGACGCTACTTAGATACCACCCATCACTCTGTACCTCATGATTTGATTAGATCATCTCTATCCATCATGCTGGCATTTTAGACCCTTTCCTGAACCTGGGTCTGTATTGAGGAGTGGGTACCAAGTTATTTTTTTAATGAGCTAGTGGTACCATGTGCTTTCAACTTATGACCAGTACCAATTACTGTTCTACACCTAGGCCTATTATCAAGTGGTGTTTTGCACTCTCAGCCCTGTTTGTGCCAAATTCTGTGAGCAGGGGCCTGCCTCTTGCTCACAGCTTAGCTTTGCTTTATGTTAGCCATGTTTTGTCTGTTATTAGCTAGGCCTCAGACCAGGTTTGTGCTACATTGGCTTATGTTTTAGGCCTTCGTCTTACTACAGCGAGGACTAGCTTTCTGTTCTTCTGAGAACTAAGAACTTGCTAGACAAGAGAGCTTTGCACTGACAACTTAAAAGTGTGGACACACTCAGAGCTGGTCTACACTAGATTTAGGTAGTTTAATTACATTGCTCAGTAATGTGAAAAACGTCACAGCATGTGAACATAAAGCCAACCTAAGCCCCAGTGCAGACACTGCTAGGTTGATGGAAGAATTCCTTAATCTCTCCTCATATGGCAATCCTATTCAACATATCCATAAATGATCTGGAGAAAGGGGAAAACAATGAGGTGGCAAAATTTACAGATAACACAAAGCTGCTCAAGATACTGAAGTCCAAAGCAGAGTGAAGAGCTTAAAAAAATATCACAAAAGTAGGTGACAGAGCAACAAAATGGCAGATGAAATTCAATGTTGATAAATGCAAGATAATGTATATTGGAAAATATAATCCTAACCATACCTACAAAATGATGGGGACTGAATTAGCTGTTACCACTGAAGATAGCGCTCTGGAAGTCATTGTAGATAGTTCTCTGAAAACAGCCATTCAGTGTGCAGTGGCAATCAAAAAAGAACAATGTTGGGAATCATTAAAGGCACAGAGAATAAGACAATATCTTATTGCCTCTATCCAGGGATGCCCACATCTTGAACACTGAGCACAGATCTGGTCACCTCATCTCACAAAAGATGCCTTAGCACTGGAAAAATTTCAGAAAAGGGCAACAAAAATTATTAGGAAAAAATTACTAAGGGGAGATATGATAGAGGTCTATAAAATCATGACTGGTGTGGAAAAGTTGAAAATAAAGAAAAATTATTTACTCTTTTCCATAACAGAAGCACTAGGAGTCACCAAATTAAATTAACGGGTAGCTGGCTTAAAACAAATAAAATGAAGTGGAACTCCTTGCCACATGATATTGTGAAGGCCAACACTACTACAGGGTTCAAAATAATGCTAGATTAAATTCATTCCATCAATGGCTATTAGCCAGATGGGCACAGATAGTACCTTAACCTCAGTTTATCAGAAGCTGGGATAGATCACTTGATCACCTGTTTTATTTATGCCCTCGGGGGCATCTGGCATTGGCCACTGTCAGAAGACAGAACACTGGGTTAGAAGGACCTTGGGTCTGGCTCTGTATGGCCCTTCTTATGACTTACACCTGTTTTCTTAAAACAAGACCCATTCCGTCCTCTTGTCTCCAACCTGTCCCATCACCATCACCTTTCCCACCCTGTGCTCCTCATCCAACTCCCAGTCTCCTCACCTAGATGTTCCATGTCTCTACTCCTCAGGCGTCTCATCCAAGCCCCCATCTTCTTGCCTAGCATGTCCTAGTCTTATCCTACTAAACATTTTTTCCCCAGTATTCCTGCAACTCATATTCCCATTGCCCAGTCTTCCCACCAGCGCCAATTCTCACTACATCTCAACTCTCCTCACTCAGGCAGTCTGAGGTCCCTCACCAGTTCCCCATTTCCTCTAGCAATCAGTTTCTATAGTCTCCTCCCAAAATAATATTTCTCCACAACCAACTAGTTCCCTGCTTTCTTGTGGAACCAGAAAGAACAACGTGGAATGGTTACATTTTACTGACGACTCTACAAGAACATTTTAGGATGGATTTGAATTCTGCTAGGTGTTTCTATAGTAACTGTAATTCTTCATTTTACAAGGATGTTCTAATCTACAAGATTACTTAAACTTGCTTTCAGTTTATTTTAAGTGAGATCAGTGGTTTCTTTCCGTCTCTAAATTGATAATCGGAAAGGTGCTACACAAATTAAAATAATACTGTACCTGTTTTAAAAATAGTTTCTTTTAGACACAAAAATCAATTTTATACATTTCTTGGAAAAAAACCACACGGAGGATATTTATAACCTGTGCAACAAGATGCAATTAAAGACTTGCTTGTATGGAATTGGAAAAAATGGAAATAAAAAATATCTGAAGCCCTTTTTAATCCACATTGAACTGTCAGCATAGCAACTTACAACATAGAAATCATATTTTCAGGAGTGGTTTTAGCCCTTTTCCAGCAGCAATCTTCCCTTCATTCCCTTGGAAACAGAACCAGAAGAGAAGAAAGGGATCAGGGATGAAAATGATGGTGGTACAGGGAATTACTTTCTGATAGGCTGAAATACTGAGGTAACAGCAATACTAAGGTAACGAAGACAGAGTTTATGAACAGCAAGTTACAAAACACTGTTGAATGATTTAATGCATTTTCAAACTGTAATGAAGAAAACACTAAACATCTAAAAACAATCAGCAGAATACAAGTAAATAAAAACAAGTAATTTCACATAACATTTATAAATTCAGGATCTTTTCCAAAAGAAAGTAACTTTCACAGACTTACACAACAAATAAGATGTTTCACGACAAATTATTTTGACTCCAAAACATGTACAGAATTGAGTCTGTGAAAACCGACGTGCACTGCTTAAGGGGAAACACCCTCCCCCAAAAGCATGCACGTAAAAGATCTTTGTGAACTTCACCAAGTGAAGTTCTGCATCAATACTGAAAATATGTAACAGCAACATTCCTCCATTTTATGAAAAGCTTGACAATTAAATCAGCATTGATTAGCTCTCTTTAGAGCACTCCTGTTTCCATGCATGGCCAAAACTGAAATGATTACACATTCTGTCAGTGTAACATTGTTCACCACCAATCTTTGTCTTAATGGAAGGGGAAATTTATGGCCTCACTATTATATCCAAGTTAAAAGTTAAAAGACAGAACAATATCTAGCACCTTGGCTGGTTCCCCCAATTCCATCCCCAAAGAAAATGAGTTAGTGTATACTCATTTCTCGTATTAGAGGTTGATGCATCTGGTGATATAAAGGTCAACAGCTTCGGGAAGTAATGGCAATTAAACTGCATAGATACCAATGGTCCCGTGTTACATATGTATATGTTAACAACAGTTTGGGATAGTAGCATCACACTATTAATCTTCCCTTCAACCTAAGCTTGTCAAATCCATGAAAATTAAATGGTTAATCGTTGCTTAGGATACTGGACATGGACCAACATGGAACTGCTCTGATTCCATTAGTAAGAGGTCAACATGGGAAAAGTGTCAATTGTTTTTTAAGTATCCAGACTGTCTCTGTGCTTATATTTATCTTCTTTCCTCTGACAGATGTTTTAGTCATTTTTTTTAAAAAAGCATGTCTGCAGCCCAACACCAGCCAGTGTGCATTCCCAGGAAAGTAAAAAAATCTGAGTTTAAATTCCATCTTCCAA
Organism: Pelochelys cantorii; assembly: GCA_032595735.1. Classification (NCBI taxonomy): domain Eukaryota; kingdom Metazoa; phylum Chordata; order Testudines; family Trionychidae; genus Pelochelys; species Pelochelys cantorii. The sequence goes on from CM064327.1 coordinate 239,087,326, forward strand.
ATTATTAGAAACAAAAAGTAAAAAAAATTACTGAAGACACTGGTGCCAGTGTCTTTTAAATAAGTCTTCTGACACCAGCAGTTAAAGCCTGCAGCTGATCACCTGAACCTTTTACTGATAAGTATGGGAGTGGGCCAGTTGTGACAAGTCTTCCGGTTTACATATATACTGTAACTCCGAAAAAACAATCAAGCTACTAAAAAATTTTCTGCTTTATGAAGTCACTATATACATTCTCTGATAGCCTCCCTATTAACAACCTCACCCCTTATTATTCTTTTATAATTTTATGCTTCGGCTTACTTCTAGAACCCCAATTTTTTCATAATTACTTAATGATGCATTTATTCTCCCCTCCTACTCCATCACCATGCCTTCATATATTAATGAATGAAAGATCCAGTTAACACATCAGCCTTTCAACTTCAATCTAAACAATTCTGCAGAGGACTCAAGCTCGGCTATTGCTTCATATTATCATAAGTATGTGATTAAAAGATCATAATACTTAATGTCTTGTGGCAATCCATTTTAAACTCGGCCTATTATATAAGAAGCCACCATCTGATTACTTTGATCTTTCATCTTATGCTGTGATATGTCAGACAGTTAGGGGCAGCTAAAAGGTCTGTGTGAAGCAGCCTCTCCGTTCCCTCTGAAAATGTCACCTGCCACATGAATTTGCTTATTTGACCAACAGCTGGCAATAACTCAACACATTACCATTATAACAAGGCTAAGCACAGCGAAGAGTCAAGTCAGCGTAAGATCGCTTGGGAGTACGGAGGGAAAAGCTACAAAATTATTCCCTCTGGAATGGAGAAAGGACTGCAGCAGCCCTAGTTAGAACTGAAAGAACAAATATGACAATGTTTATCTGTGGCATTCTCCCATTAGCCATAAGTGTAAATTATTTTAAAGATCACATTTGGTATGATTGTCTTTCCTCATCTTGAAGACAGCATTTCAGACACAGAGCCAAAAGCACTTTTTCGAGACTTCAGAAAAACTCAACCTATCCTGACCAAAATTCATTTTCTGAGGTAGTACTCATTTTCTTCATATTGCTGACTGAAAATAAAAAACTAGGGAAATTAACCCATTTAAAAATGTGTTCATGAAGATATAAAAACAAACAAAGTTTCCTTTCCAGACAGGTCACCAAAAAATGGCAAATCCTTCCTGTATAAATCAACTCACATTCATTGGAACAGCTGAAATTTTCATAAATGATTTATAACAACAGCCATAAACTAAAGTGCTTTAAAATTTGCTTGAATAGATTTCAGTGATTAGAAACAAAATATTTTGGCTATTTGCTAATGTGAGGTGCTATAAGATTGGAATGAGCTTTATGGACAAAGAGCAGAATGAAAATTTCCTTGTTCTTTTTCAAGAAAAATGTACAAAAACATCCTGAATGTTTTAATGCAGCATTCTATGCACACAAGAGATTGCTTGTTTTTTCTCGCTCAAATTCATTTTCTTTATCCAGTAACTGGAATAAAATTGGAGTTGAAGGTACACTACACTGCATCATTAAAAATCATACTTCAGACATATGCAAACAAGAAAATGTTTACCATGATACTATTACTGAAATTCACACTTCTTGAAGTTCAGACCTGCAGATTCCTTTTAACACAAGGCAGATATGTAAAATTATGGAAAATGCAATATACTACTATATATTCTTCACAATTAGTATATAAATTTCACATTTAAGTCATAAGTGTAATGCCTTATTGTTCATCTAGCAAATGCTGAATAACTTATGAACACATATGTGCTCTATATAACAGTGAACCTCCTTTCTACTGACCAGTGGATGCTAAGATATAAAAATTCATACACAAGACAAACTTATTTTTTTAAAAAGTCACATTTTCTGTACATTACATGCAAATGGTGCACAATGTGGTAACAATAACATTTGCAAAGCACTCCTCTTAAGGGAGAACTTTTACAACGAAGGCAGACAAATATTCAGAAGAGTCTGCAAAGAGAGTTTACAAGTCCATGGCAACAAAAGCAAAATTGTTTCCAGCATTTCATTTTTCCTGTAACAGTGCAGGGATGTTGATGTTCCAGCCAATAGCCTGACGATCGAACCCACAGGTAAAGAGATTACATATTGGATGGTCTTCACTCCAAGCTGAACAGCATACCATTCTTCTATGGCCCTATTATAATTTAAATGAATAAATTAGTATTACATTAAACAAGGAAAGTTTTTTAAATTAGCAACCTATTAACTATACTAATTCGTGATGAACTGATGTACCTGTTTGCATTTACCAAATAAACCTATTGAAATGTATTTTTATATGATCTAACAATTTATACCAGGATGAACCTTCCAGTATCTTGAGTTCTAGTGTTTAACAGAACCCAAAATATTTTAATTTTTATTAAAAATTCTCAGTCATTCTGCTGCCATGAATACTTCTGGCAAAAAAAAAAATAGCTCTCAAATTTAATGAAGCACATTTGGCAAGTTTTAGTGCATGCAAAAAAAAGGAAGTTAATAGTCCCTGCTCTAGACCATGATAGTTTGTAAAATGAAAGCTTTAATGGTATGAAGTCTGATGTGGATTATCATCCTCAGGAATATCATGAAAGAAAAAATAGCTTTGTTTAGAAAAGCATGCACTGGGCATAATGAAACTTTCTACAAAAACTTTCAAAATCATTTTAGTCTGACTGTACAGATCTGTGCTTCTGTTACTGAAGTATTACTAACCTAAAGTAACATTTACAGTCTAGACAAATCTACATTCTACAGAAATAGAGAAATTCTAGAGAAATAATTGGGTTTCAACAAGTTCTGAAGGACTTTATTCCTTTTACTTATGCCTTGCAAAAAATTATATTACAAATATAATAGCAAAGAGCACAAAAAACTTTCAATCCCCACCCCATTTCTATAATCTTAAAGATCTATCAAGTAGCATGACAATCCTCAATTTAATCCTCAATCTTCTGTTGAACTGTGTTGCTGCAATCTGCTTAAATTACTTTCCTGATACATTTAAAAATTAAAACAGGATTAATGCCATATTGCAAAATGTTTTTAGTTACACCAAGTACAAGAGATAAACTGAACAACTTGTCTCTCAAATACTGCCCTCTAACGGTGTGTCTACCCAACAACACCACCACACCCTATGGCAGAGAGTTTCAGAGCCCAGATCAACTGATCCAGGCTTGCTCTATGGCACTAAATATAGCAATGGAGAAGTTTGGGCTCAGGCACAAGATTAACCTTCTCTCACTAGGTATCAAAGCCTGAGTTCCAGCCCAATCCTGAATGTCAACATTTCTATAAAAACAAGGAGCTCTGTGGCACCTTAAGGACTAACAGATTTATTGAGCATAAGCTTTCAAGGGTTAAAACTACTTCATTAGATGCACTGGAGTGGAAATTACAGAGGTATATGTACTAGTATACTAAAAGAAGGGAAGTTATTTGTCAAGCCTGGGACCAATGCTAATAAGGTTAATTGAGTCAGGGTGGATGTGGCTCACTTCTAGCACCTGATGAGGTGTGAATACCAAGAAAGGGAAAATTGCCTTTGTAGGGAGATAACCACCCTAAATCCTTATTCAGTCCTAATTTGATCATGTTAAATTTGCAAATGAAGTGCAATTCTGCTGTTTTTCTGTAGTCTGGTTTTGAAGTTTTTTTTGTAGAAGGGTGGCTACTTTTAAATATATTACTGAGCGCCCAGGAAGATTAAAGCATTCTCCTACTGGTTTTTATATGTTGCCTTTCTTGATGTCTGATTTGTGTCCATTTATCCTTTGGCACAGACACTGTCCAGTTTGGCCAATATACATAGCAGAGGGGTACTGCTGGCACATGATGGCATAGATCACATTAGTGTATGTGCAGGTGGATGAGCCCCTGACGGTGTGGCTTATGAGATTAGGTCCTGTGATGGTGTCGCTTGTATAGATATATGGACAGAGTTGGCAACATTTCTATATTTAGCCCTGTAGCATGTGCCCAAATCAGCTGAACTCATGAAACACTGCTATAGTTTTTTGCTGTTGTTGTTGTACAGAGGCACCCTAATATGGATCCTAAAGATCATGTCTCACCTGAAAGGTAAGTTTTTCAGCCACACAGTATCTCTTAAAACCATGCAGGGACACTGGTACTTCTATCTCATATTGTAGAGTATTAATGCCTGAATCATCAATAACTTGGGCCCTGCCTAACTAACTGATCTTGCCCAACTAGGGATATAAGCGACCAGTTGACTATACATCGTACTATACAGCAATGTTGTAAGCTGCAGAGTTTGTAACATACTTTTAGGCCCCATGGAATACTTGAAAGACTCTATATAATTGAAGTATTAAGTAAGTTCACTCTAATTTTAAGTGGTAGTTATTGTTAGAACAAATGACTGTCTATTTGTGTCAATTCTGAGTCATACCAGCTAATTTTTCATTATTTTTTTTTACAACACTCCTCCAGAACTTATACAAAAAGAAAGAAAGAAAATGGTTTTGGTTTGTTTTGGATTTTTTTTACCTACCCATCAGCTCTATTGCTAAATCTCAAATACAAAATGGATACTAGAACAAGCATGGGGGAAAAAAAGCATTACTACCAAAAATTTCAGTTTGCAGGATGGACAGAAGCATTTTTTCCTTGTAAACTAAACAAATGTAATATGCAATCACTGCGAGACAAGGAATTTCAAGATGTTCTGTAATCAATCACTTTTCAGAGTAGATCCATGTTCTAAGATGGATGGATATATATCTATATCTATATCTATATATATATATATCCAACATATAGATACAGATATACTCTACATTTAGACTTTAGGTGATTTTTAAGCATTCATCTCATCATTTATAAAACTGAAAAAAAATCAGAAACACATCAGCAACAGATAAGTCAAGGTGAAACCAGCTGAACTGAAGATATACATCATACATATTTTTGTGGACTCAGTAAAAAAATAAAAAAAATTAATTATCTGTTCCAAAGTTTATATGGAGATTTCCCCAAGTTTAGAAAAGTCAAAATGTACTGTATTAAATGCTAATTTTCAGTAACTGACAACATTTTCACTCCAGAAATTCAGCTACCTGTCTGTTACTGCGAGGAAGCCGTGCTAATCGCACTCCTGACATGTCGAATAATCTAACCTGACGGTTGTCATGTGGAAGGGCAATGATTCTTTGGCCAACACATACATTAATCCTGCACAGAAAAGATAAAAGTAGATTATGTACAAAACGGAACCTGACAAACAGAACTTGACAGTACAAGTCTGAATTCATTGGCAGTGATGTGGTTGAATATTTACTATTAAATATGAAAAGTATGAGTGTATTACAGTTAAGATTTTTATTGAATAAGCTTGATCATCTGCGCGCGCACACACAAATGCATAATTAACACCAGAAATCCCACGAAAGTAGAATAATCTGCTTTATAAGTAGGCTTGTTACAAAACCAACCCAAGCTTTGTTTTCACTTGATAATTGACTTTAAGTTGAGGTTCAATACATTTTAAATTGTTAACTGAAATAATTATTTGTTTACCTGTTTACTGCAGAGTCTGTACGGATAGTTGCAATAGGAGATCTCATATTTTTCAAGTCCCAGACTTTTACAGTACGGTCATCACTACCCGAAACAACATTGTCACCCACTGTGAAAACAGCCGATGTCACGGTGCTAAACAAAAAAACAAAAAACAAAAACCCAAAGCTTCAGGAAGAGTTAAGGAAACTTGATTTCATGTTTTTCTGTTAACTACTCTTATGTGTGTTATTTGCAATAGATACTTTTAAACCAAAGTGACTAAAATTAAGAAAAAATTCAACTGAGAGATACTAGACTTTAAATAAATTCTCAGGCCAGGTCCACACTATGAGGGAAGATAGGCTTAAGATACACAATTCCAGCTATGTAAAAAACATAGCTGGAGTTGACGTGCCATAAACCGAGCTTCGACGCCATGCTCACAGCGGGAGGTCAATGGGAGAAACGCTCTCGTCGACTTCCTTTACTCCTTGTGAGGATTAGGGGTATCGGCACTGACGGAAGCACCCTCAGAATTTGATTCAGTGTGTCTTTACTAGACCCACTAAATTGAATACCAGAAGATCAACCGCCACAGCATTGATATTCCCTCAAGTGGAGACATGGCCTTAGTGGACATGAGGTAAGCCAGGTCACATGGGACACAAAGCTAGACTGCACAGAACACTGGAGGAAACAAACACAGTGTTGAGGAACATGATCCACTGATGCAGATAAGAACAGAGAAACTAACTGATCATAAGAACTGCCATATAGGTCAAACCAATGGTTCATCTAATCCAGTATATAATCGTGAATAGTGGCCAGTACAAGAGCTTTAGGAAGAACACAAAGAGCAGTGCAATTCTGGAATGAGGTACTCCATCCTCTCCTTACAATTTCTGGTAGTCAGAGATTTGGGGGGTTATCCAACCACAGTGTTGCATCCCTGACCCTCTTGGCAAACAGCCATTGATAGAACTATCCTCTTTGAACTTACGTAGGTCTTTTTCTGAAACCAGTTATACTTTTGGCTATCACAACATCACATGACAATGAGTTTCACAGGTTAACTGTGTGAAAAAGTATTTCCTCTTGTTTGCATTAAATTGCTGCCTACTAGTTTCACTGGGTGATTCCTGGCTTTTGTTTTGTCAGAAAGGGTAAAACAACACTTCTCTATTAATTTTTTCCAAACCATTCATGATTCTATAGACTTTTAATATATGTTCCTGCCCACCTTTGTCTCTTTTCTAAACTGAACAGCCCTAACTCTTTTAGTCTCTGCTTGTAGAGAAGCCTCTCCGTGCCCTCTGTTAAGTTTTGCTGCCCTTTCTGATCCTTTCCCAATTACACAATATCCTTTCAGTGGTTCCCAAACTTTTCGGCATTACGCCCCCTTTTTGATTTTTGAGAAACCCTCATGCCCCGTTCCCCGCCCCCATAACAGCAAAACTTGTTGAGCAAAAAGGAACTGACAGGGGCCGAAAAACAAAAACAGCAGCAAAACTTAAGGAGGGGGGATTGGGGAGGGGGGGAGCTGGGTCACCTTGTGTCGTTCCCTCCTCCCCCAGAATTTCTTCATGCGCCCCCCCCCCCAGGGGCAGTTTGGGAACCCATGCTTTAGAGCAAAAGGGCCTCCATGGGCTGGATCCAACCTGCGGAGGCCCTGCCCCTCCCCCAGGCCAATCAGGGCCTGGGGATGGGGGAAAGCATGCAAACTCTCCTCCTGCCCTGCTTCCACCCTGCAAGGAGTGCGCGGTGCTTAGAAGCGCCGCATGCTTCTGGCAGGGCAGGAGACTTTGTGTGCACCACCTCTCCCTCCTCCCTGCCCCCAGGCTAAGCAGGAGACTTTGCATGCTCCCCCTGCTGCCCCAGATCAATCAGGGCCTGAGGAGGGGGAGCACATGAAGTCTTTCACTCCCTGCCCCTGTCCTGCAAGGGAGCACCACGCTTAGAGTCAAACATCAGCGGCACTCCCTTGCAGAGTGGTGGCAAGGAGTGAGAGACTTCACATGCTCCCCCTCCCCAGGTCCTGATTCACCTGGGGGCAGCAGAGGGAGCACGTGAAGTCTCCTCCCACTGCCAGGGGCGTGGGTATCTAGAAGGAACTGCCATCTCTTCAGAACAGCTGGCGGTTCTCCGGGGGGAGGGGAGGGGAGGCAAAGACTTTACATACTCCCCCACCCCCAGACTAATCAGGGTCTGTGGGTGGGGAAGCACAGAAGTGTCCTGGCCCCACCCCTTCTGCCTTAGGCCCTGCCCCTTTCCGGGCAGCCTAGGTCCACTTCAAACATATCTTAAGTAGTCCCCGGTCAAAAATTATTGCCCACTCCTGCTTTAGAGAATGGGTGACTAGAGTTACACACAGAATTCAAAGAGGAAGGGCACCATGATTTATATAGCAGTATTGTGGTATTTTGTGTTTTATCTATCCCTTTGTATTGGTACCCAACACAGTTAGGTTTTTTGACTGATGCTGTGAACTGAGTTGAAGTTTTCCGAGAACAGTCCATGGTGATACCAAGATACCTTTCTTCAGTGGTAAACCATCTATATATGACTGTGTAGCTGAGACTGGGGAAATACTGTGCATTACTTTACACTTATCTGTGTTGAATTTCTTCTGCCATTTTGCTACCCAGACACACAGTTTTGTGAGATCCCTCTGGAATTCTTCAGTCAGCTTTCAACTTCACTATCTTGAATAATTTTATATCATTTACAAATTTTGGTACTTCACTGTTCACTTTCTTTTCAAAATCACTTATGAATACACTCTACAGCATGGATCCCAGTGCAGAAGACCCCATTATTTGCCTCTCTCCATCTTGAAAGCTGCCTTTTGTTTCCTAACTTTTAATTTCTGATCCACAAGCAGAGCTTTTATCTTATTCCACGACTGACTAGTTTCCTTGAAAGCTTTTAGTGGGATTTTTTTTCAAAGGGTCGTTGAAAAACCAAGAATAGTACATCAGCTATATTACCCTTATCCACATGCTTGTTGACACCTCAAAGAATGAGTCATGACTTCCCCTTTTATAAAAACTGTGTTGATTTTTCCCAATAAATCATGTTTATCTACATCTGATCATTCTTTTCTTTAGTATAGTTTCTACCAATTTGCCCAGTCTTCCATCTCTAATTTTAGTTATCAAATCGTAACATCCCTAATGAAGACCTCCTCATTCACGCTGTTCACCATTATAGAAGATAAAAGAACTAACCTATTCATTAAAAAGGAACGAATGCTACATTTAAAGGTAAATTGAGAAGACCCAACTTCAAGCTTCTGTACTTTTCCTGTCAAACGGCTTTTTTAATAGTGCTCTAGTCATTTGTATTATCCACAACAGGAAAACAATTAAGCTCCTTTATATACCTGAATAGATGAAGTTAAAAAATATTTCCAAATGTTTCAGTTTAAAATATTTTGTGTTTATTTTATTGCATGCATGCGCACGCGCGTGCGCACACACACATGTGTAATGGTATATAGATACATTTAGAGATGCATTTCTGATACTGGCAGAAGATTTGATACCAGTGATCAGTTTTCTTCACTTGCTTTATAATCATATAGCAAAAGAAATGGTAAATGATCATACTGGGCCAGATCATCTGCTGATAATAAGGATGTGACCCATGATGCCTAAATCTGTGATATGGCAACATAAAAATAGCAATGTACCAGAACCCTTAAGAAAGGAAAATGTTGCTAAGAAAGGTAAATTCAGAATGTCAAATATATTGCTGAATTCTAAAGAAGGATGAAAATGTTATGAAAAGTGACCATAAGAGAGTACCCATTTAGTTGTTAAAATTAAAAAGACAGATCTCAGGGGGGTTGGCCTATTTCTTCAATTTTATTTCATTAACATACACAAATTCTCAACTAAGAATCTGCTGGCTAGTTTCCACCTATCCAATATGCTCAAGGCATTTTCTTCCCTCTCCTGAATCATTAAAGTATGCTTCTCAGCTCAGTTTCTATGGATGTGATTTAATGACCTATCCTGTAGCTGGGGTCAGGCACATCAATTTCTTGGAATTTAGTAATTTTAATTTAAGATGTCAGTTGTTCCTGTCATTTCTGTTGTACTGTGAGAATTTGATTTCATGTCTATTCAGACTACTGATTGAGATTAGCACTATCCAGGTCACAACGGACCAGTTTACGCAAGCCCTCTTAATTTAAATTGACATCAAATTAAACTCTAATTAGGACTCAACTCCACTGTATTAATGATACAAAGTTTCTTAATTCACTATTAGAGTGCAACTAAGCTATCCAGGGAAATTCACACAGCATGAATCAAAGGTGTTCACTGAGCTCCATGTGCCACAGCATAAAAATAGCTACATCTGTGCACCTAAACCATGGGTGGGCAATAATTTGTGAAGGGGCAGCTACTCCAAGATTCTGGCAAGTGGTCAAGAGCTGTACTTTTTTATGGAGGGGTTGTGGGGCATGGGATGGAAGTTGGGTGCAGAAGGGAGCTTGAGTTAGGAGACTGAGGTGCAGGGTGTGGGGTCTGACAGACTTTGGGCAAAAGAGGGGATTGAGACCTGGGGCAAGGGATTGGGGTGTAGGGTCCAAGAATGAGTTTGGGCACAGGAGATAATTCTGGCCTGGGGGAAGGGTGTAAGAGGGGGTGCAGCGTTTGGGAGGAAGTTGTGAGCTGGAGGAGGGGAACTTGGGGATGCAGAGGGTTTTGGTGGTGACTTGGGGCAGGGAGTTGGGAGAAGGAAGGAGGTAGGGTACCAGAGGCAGGTTGTGGCTAGGAGGCACTTACCTAGGCAACTTCCAGCCAACTGCCCTGCTGGACCCTGAGGCAGGCTTCCTGCCTGCAATAGCCTCAGGCTGTTGAGATTGGCTGATCCCTGTGGCTCTCTGCTCCGAAGAGAGAGGGGGAGGCTTCACATTCTGCTCCCCGCACCTCCCTCTCCCCCAGCAAAATCAGCTCCCACTGGCTAGTTTCCAAGCTGAGAGATTTTGCTGAAGGACCAGGGCAGTGCACAAAGCCTCCTCCTCCCACTTGGCACCCACAGCAGAGTCAAAGGGAGCAGCCAGCTGCTTAATACGGCACGGGACTGCTCCAAAGAAGCTGGCTGCTCTGTGTCTGAGGGTCCTGGCGGGGAGGCCTATGGGCTGATTAGGTGGCCTGCCAGCCAGATCCAGTGGCTTGGTGGGCTGGCTCTCTCTCACACCTGACCTAAACAGTACTTTGGGGCCACAAATACTGAAGACACAATCTGTCTCCCACAGGCAACAAGAGCAGGATGAAGCCTTTGGTCACCGAAGTAATAGGTGCCCTAGATGACTGGGATGAAAACCCTTTCATAGCAAAGTTACTTCATTGGGCTAGAGAGTTATATAAGGTACATGTCTTTTCATGCCATGCAACAGAGTTAAACAAGTAAATCTTTCCTTCAAAGTATAGCCTACAAACACATTGTTTCTGGATGCTGCTGCACTAGCTCCAAATGCAACCAGTGGACTCCACAACAGTAAGTTTCCCCAAAAGTTACCAAATGAGATCCCCCCCACCACCACTACATGAACTGTTCCCCTCCTGGATCTCTTCAACAGAGAGGCAATGAAGGCATGTCTACCTTGTAATTAGACACATGCTGGGGGCCCATACCATCTAATTCGGTCTTGTGGGGTTTAGGCTAAGGGGTTGTTTAATTGAGGGACCAAGAGCTCAGTCTCCAGCCCAAACCTGAACATTTACACTGCAATAATACGGGTCACTCACAGGTTTTTAACTGCAGCGTAGCCATAACCAGGGAAGCTGCAGTTGCCACCACTTTTCTGCATTTAGAAACTGGAGAGATGCAGCATTTCAGAAAGGACTTTTTTTTTGACAAAAAAAATGTTGATAAAATTCAAGTTTAGGCAAATCTGTACTTGTGACGAAGTAGGGATTGTATTTGCTCTTTTCATTTCATTATGTTGCATGTGATTTCTACTGTTCTGTATGAACCCCATGGGCGTGCCTCAGTTTCCCTGGGCTCTGCACCAATACCTAAATGATGACGGGAATTTTGATGGGTCAGCCTCCTCCACAATGGCTGATGCTTTCTGTAACCTGAAGGTTACAGAAGGGGCATGTAACCAAGTGACAACTTTTGACCAGGAAGCTGGAAAAAGCCAGAGGCAGAGCTGGCTGCAAGGCTGGGGCGGGCTTCTGAATGTGAGAGTCTCACTGGCTTGAGGTGCAGAGATGGGGAGAAGAGCCTTTGGCTCTGAGCCCCTTCTCCCCAAGATGGATTATACTGCTTCCAGTTTGGATGCTGACAAGACTATTCTACGCTGTATTCCTGTTGCCTAATAACCCTTTTGTTCTACCTGCTGGCTGAGCGTCACACCTGGCTGCGGATAGGGGTGCAAGGCCCAATGACTCTTCGTGCCTTGGTGACAATACTCTGCTGTGATTTTTACCTTACTTTTTTGTTTAACAAGTATAGCGTTTCCAGTCTGCTTTCCAAAATTTCCCTTTTGGAAAAATTTCATCTTTGGGATAAAATTCTTGTGCAGGGTTACACACTGACTTTGGCCTTTAGGCCACATTGCCCCGCTAACAGAGGCGAATATGTTTACTCCAGTTAAGATGACAGAAGCAGATGACGTACACCCTGATCCTACATCCCAAGGTGTAGCTCTGCACTGGATGAGGTGCCCCCAATCCTGTCACACTGCAATACAAATTGCATGCCAATCTGAAAATAACTTTACGACTTATCCATTATCCTGCTATCAAATCTAACTGAAAAATCTTTTCCTTCATATCCTAAGTGCTTCTCCTGTCTCCAAGTTTTTCACTTTATTCAGTAAAGTGCTATTGAATATAGCAAGAGGTGATTTAGAAAGAGACGCATCGCACTGTTGCCCAGTTGTCAGTGAACAACTAAAAGCATTGGTGGTGAGAAAGAGAAAGGAGGCCAGGCTGCTCTGATTATCTTTTAAAAGGCACTACGACTTCAAAGTTCAACTCTCTCATGCACTCTGTGTTGCAGTCTGGGACATACACTTCAAGATTACATGAAATTTTATTTGTATGCACATGTAACTGTTATAGCACCCCCTTTTTCAAAATAAGGATACTGTCAAACACCATAATGGATGTATGCAACTGTGATGCTATAGATGAGAATCTGAAAATCTGAAAGCACAGGAGCCAAAAACTTGAAACTCACAATTTCATCAGCAATTAGCGCATAAAGGTAAAGCATAATGCAATTCAATAACGAGAAAGGTATCTTACACCTCTTGTGGGAACCATAAATGCTCTTAACTCAGTACTGAAGAGTGTGATCTTTTCTTCTGAGAATGAGGTAGATCTGTGGAGGCCAAGAGTAATATTCTTTTTCATAGCCTTGTTTGCTCTCTAGGGCAAGGTCTGGTGCTTTTTAGGGGGGTTAAAGTAAGCAGTAAATTATCAGTGCTTTAAACTACTGTTAGACAAACAAGTTTATTACGAACCAAGTCCAAGTTTCTTTAAGGCAGAATGCATTCAGTGAAACATTTAAATTGCTTGTAAAGTAAATTCAGGAATGGGTACAAATAATACTACTGTCTTGAGTGTAAACAGATACTGCACTATTCTAATGCAATTCAAATCTCAGGTCATTTAAAACTCCATACTATTTCAAGTTTGTCTTCATATGAGACTCAAAAATCACCTCACACTGTAAGGTTCTTAAATTTAGACTAAAAAGGAACAAAAGCCAACATTTCTCAATTACAATCTAAAACCGAACTTGAACTCAAACAGTAACTGAGAAGGAAAACGGGGGTTTTGGAGGAAGCAGCAAGTTAATGTGTGAGCACCTAACATTTGGAGACCTAGAAGTAAAACACAAACAAACCAAAAAACCCTTCCAAGATTCAACTGCACCAAATACAAAACATTAATGTAACAGGGTGGGGAAATGAAGAGATTAAGTAACTTCTCACTTTTTCTGTTGTTACTGGCCTTTAAGTAGTTTTAACCAAGTTAAAACTGTAGTTAACATCCCATTGGCTAAATTAATAAAAAGCATCAACAAAAGATCATTAGACCCTGTGTTAATGGAATGCTAAAAGACATTAGGTTTTTAATAACTCAAAAGGATGACAGGCATTGTAGGACAAAAAAACTGGCAAAGAGGCAATCGTCTTATGACACCTTAAACTGTGGGTCCCACAGGGAATTTGGTGTGCTACTACTGTTCTCCAGGAAAGCTTCAGACTCTGCCAAACCCCAGCAAAACTCATTTATCTTGTCGTAGCGAGCAGCCGAGCATGTACTTCCAGCTGACAGCGTGGCACTTTCTCACCACACACCACTGCCTGATCTGGAACATTCTGCTCCCTCCGTGGGTCTCAATCAACGGAAATACTGTAATGCTAGCACTCCTCATTAGGACTAACAGCTGTCTTCCCAGTCACACAGAGACACAAAACTGTTTTGCATAACAATCTGCTGAAATTTCACACACAGGGAAAAAATAATGTTGAAAATGTTGGACCATGAAATGCTGATGCAGTATGCTTTTTGGCACCATATCAAAAACATTAACACTATAGTGTCCTTTTTTATTTGCAGTACACACTATTTTAGAAAAGTGTACATATAACAATACAGTAGGTTTTTTGTATCAAGGAGGATGCCTGTCTGGTCTTGAACACTTAGTATTTTGTCAGAAATTATGACCAAACACTAGAGTTAAGTCAGTTAGTTGAGCTTCTCTCTGAAATTTGATTTACAAAGGAAGGTGACTTGGACATCTTGATTAACTGATTTTTTGCTATTTAATAAATAATTACTCAAAAGTGACACTTTATTATGAATACAGTGTACCTGTAGCCATATTGTTCCCAGTACATTAGGGAGACATGGTGGGTGAGGTAATACCGTCTATGAGTATGTCTAGACAACATGCTTCTGTCGCCAAAGGCATGTAAATTAGACATACCAACAGAGTCAATGAAGCGGGGATTTAAATATCTCCCACTTCATTAGAATAAAAATGGCCGCCTTGTTGTGCAGGCTCAGCTGTTTGTCGGCACTAAGCGGCAGTCAAGATGGGGATCGGTCAGCAAGGAAAGCCTTTGCTGACCGATCCTGTAAACCTCGTTTCACGAGGCATAAGGGATCAGTCAGCAAAGGCTTTCCTTGCCGACCAATCCCCGTCTTGACTGCCGCTTTGTGCAGACAAACAGCTGAGCCGGCACAACGTGGCAGCCATTTATATTCTAATGAAGCTGGGGATATTTAAATCCCCGCTTCACTGACTATGTCGGTAAGTCTAACTTACATGCCTCTGGCAACAGAGGCATGTAGTCTAGACATACCCTATTAGACCACTTTGTGCTGGTGAGAAAGACAAGCTTTCAAGCTCACAGAGCTCTTTTCCAGGACTGATTACCATTCCCAGACCTGAAGAGGAGCTCTGAAGTGGCTTAACAGCTTGTGTCTCTCACTAACAGAAGTTGGTTCAATAAAAGATATTGCCATGTTTATACAAAGTACAAGTTATAAAATCTAGAAATATGACAGTTGAAAAAACAAACATTTTCAAGACAGAAAAAGAGAGAAAGAGAAGAAAGACGACCTTGTCTACACTGAAAAGGTTTGCCAGTATACCAACAAACCCTACTAGTGAAGACATAACTTGCACGGCCAAGAGTGGTGGTTTGCTGGTATAGCTTAAACCATTTCCCCCCAAACAGAGTAAGCAATACTGGGAAAATTACTTTTTGACCAGTATAAGTATAACTGCTGTGGACTTTTGCAATGAGGAGTAACGGTAGTTCGGATTAGGAGCTTTAATTCGAACTACCTAGTCCATGCCGCGTGTAGCCGCGGGCAGGGAGTTCGAACTACGGGGCGTTTAAAAATGGCAGCGCCCGGGAACATGCAAATAAAGCCTGGGATATTTAAATCCCGGGCTTCATTTGCAAGTTCGAATGCCTACATTAGCCACCCTAGTTCGAACTAGGGTGGCAGTGTAGACATACCCTAAGGCTATGTCTACACTCGCGGCTTCTTGTGCGAGTACTATGCAAATGAGGCTAAGCATGGAATATCACCGAGCCTCATTTGCATACCTAATGAGCCACTATTTTTTTCAGAACAGGCTCTTGCACAAGAAGGAGCGTCTACACTGCCCCTTCTTGCGCAAGAAAAACCCTCTTGCGCAATGCCGTTACACCTATTACTTTTCAGGAAGAACGGCATTGCGCAAGAGGGTTTTTCTTGCGCAAGAAGGGGCAGTGTAGACGCTCCTTCTTGCGCAAGAGCCTGTTCTGAAAAAAATGGTGGCTCATTAGGCATGCAAATGAGGCTCAGTGATATTCCACTCTTAGCCTCATTTGCATATTACTCGCGCAAGAAGCCGCGAGTGTAGACATAGTCTTAGTGTATAAGCCTGTAATATTAACATATAATAATTAAAGGAATACATTTTCATTTCTTACATAATTATGATTATAATCCTTTCCAAGCTTAGCTATCATGTCAGCCATTCAGATTTGAAAGGATAAGCTTTGGTCAACTATTCCACTATTCATATGAAAAACCTCCATTATCACTATGTTTGGGTTTTTTTAATGCAGTCTATTACCACAAATATTGTGTGTGTAAGTGGAGAGGAAATTTAAAATTGTAAATTTAAATAGCACTCGTTAAGTTTAGATACTCAGATGGAATCACCTGCACGACAGTTTTTGAAAGGATGTCCTCATTCCACGCAACACTTGCTATTTAAAACATGTAATCAAGTATGACATGTACGGAAGCTAACATGAAAGTGAATGACTTCTACATCGCTTGACCAATACTCTTATATAATCTAATCACCCCCTGCAAGAGAATTACTGACATTATACGAGGTGCCTCTTTTGACATCTTTAATGACTCTTCCCTGTCTTGCTCAGGTCAACAGACTTACACTGTCTCAGACAGAAACATACTCACAACTCTTCATATTCCACGGCTACAACAGTGTCTAAACCAGACTAATGTGTCTCTTCTTCCCTGAAGCTGCCTCCTTGTGGCTTCCAACTACCAGCACTCCCAATTTCAGTATGTACTCAATGCTGCTTACCACATTCCTATATACACGAAGTACTATGATCATAGTCTGCTTTAACCTGCACTAGCAAGGCATGCTAGAGATCTTCCAGTGTGCATCAGCAGAATCCACTCAGAAAACGGTGCTGAACACACTAGTGTTACATTCTAGCTTGCTGCACCATGAATGTTTGTATAGACGTGCCTTTAGTCTTCACAATGCTTGATAATGGTGAAGTGTGCCAGAGATTGGTTCATAATAAGGATTTCATACAGGGAAGAGAGGACTACATTTAACACTGGAAACATATCACTGAAAACTCAATTTTAGAATTTGTTTTTCACAAAACCCAGATCTGTAGTCTGAAGCACGTTTACAGTATAGTCAAGTACTTTCTTTTTGTAACATCAGTATTCTGAGAGAATTCACTAGGTATTCTGCTTTTACATTTTACGATAAGTAGAGACTTACATATCAGAAAGGATACCATATGACAAATGTCAATAGTTTAAATGGTAAATTAATAAATCAAACCAAATTAAGTTTCGGACAAGCTTCTTTATACATAATTTACCACAAATTTATTATTCATGAGCTAAAGCCCTGTTTATCTCTGCATTCCTGTTGCATATCCATGATCAGGCTTTAAGATGACTATACCCCAAATAGTTCCTGAAATTTGCTTATAATGATCCAGAGAAAGGACTGTTTGACACTTTATTTTGTGGATCTTGAGAATGTTACATGATTGTCTAGTATATACTTTAAAGAACAGGATTCAGATTTTCTTTGTAAACTGTAGAGAGGTTTACGAGCAGTCAGGAGTAGCTAAACAAATTAATTGCTTATATGTTTTTATGGCACCTTCAGAAGCTGTCAATACATGCACAAATATTAAGCTGCTCTGTAAAGCAACTGCCAATACATGCACAAATATTAAGCACAAATATATAGAATATAGGTGAATATATATAATACTGTCTGAAGAGAACTGCCATTAAAAGAAAAAGAACAGTAAATGGCCAAAAATAAAAACTAATTCCTTTTCATTTTCATTTTAGCTAAGATGGAAGTAATTTTTATTCTAAGACTAACTCAAGCACGAGACAAAACAAATTACCTCAAAAATAAAAATGCCAGCGTGAATACACCAGTAACCATCATCTGACCATTGTAAATTAAAAGGATATATGACGACAGTTTGAATACAACCTAATATTTTTACCCCAAAACAGCCTAAACTTTTTTTGTCATTTATTTCCTCTGTTTTGTCACCTTAGTGGCATAACCCTTCAGTGTTACTGCCCCTTTACATGCCATATTAGTACACTGTAAGCCAGTGGTCACCAACCAGTAGATCGGGATCTACTGGTAGATCTTGGAGCCTCTGACAGGTGATCCTGACTGGGGTTTGGCCAGGAAGCTATCAAGCTCTGGCACTTCAGTTGCCCCACCACCCACTATCATGCTGCTCCTGCCCTGTGCCTTGGAGCTCCCCCCTGGAAGCCTCCTGCTTGTTGTGCAGGGTGTGGGGGGAAGAAGAGGGAGGGCTGATGTCTGGGTGTACCCTATCTCCACACAGAGAGACGGGGATGGAGGGAGCTTGGCAGTGCAAAACTCTGTCACTCTCACACACTGTGTGTGTCTCTGTCATTCTCATAAACACACACTGTCCTTGACTCTGATATCCCGACCCAACACATACATTTGGAGTGGGGGTTTGTGGTTACTACTTTGATTGCTTGCAAAATGGGTTATGTTTGGTTTGTGACTAGTCTGTGCATTTCATAATTTTCATTTCTCTTTTATACTTAATTTAATTCTTTGAGTAGTGAGCTCTAAAATGCTTAACCTGTTGTGCCTGGAGTAATTATCCCTATGGTAAATGCTGCTCTTGGAAGTAGCTGGGATGTCCCTGCAGCCCCTGAGAAAGGCAGAGTGGTGGGAGAGAGGGGGCGGGGTGACTGCACATGCTGTCCTTGCCTGCAGACACCACTCCTACAGCTCCCAATGATCAGTAGTGGGGAACCGTAGCAAGTAGAAGCTTGTGGGGTCAGTGCCTGCAGATGAGGGACAGCACATGGCGCCATGGAGCCATTGCTGTACATGCCAGCTGCTTTGGAGTGGTGCAGGGCCAGGGCAGGAGTAAGCCTGCCTTAACCCCACTGCTCCACCACCTGGAAGCCATCTCAGTTAAACGGTACCCAGCCAAAGCCTTCATCCTGAACCCCTGTCACAGCCTTGAACCTCCTCCTGAACCTAACCTCCTGCCCCAGATGTGAGTCCCCCCTCACCCAAACTCCTTCTCAGATAGGGTTGCCAGATGGTTTCAACAAAAATACCGGACACACTTGACATTACATCACAATCTACACTACATCTTATTTAGAAAATACTAGACATTTATATTTTCTCAATTTGTTTCCCGAACAGAAACCTCAAATGCTGGACTGTCCGGTTCAACACCGGACACCTGGCAACCCTATTCTCAGAGCTTGCACCGTGAAACCCCTCCTGGACCCCAATCCCATGCCCTGGGCTAAGCCTGGAGTCCCTCCCACACTCCAAACACCTTGGCCCAAGACCAGAGCCTGCAGCCTAATCCCTTACCCCAGCCTGGTGAAAGTGAGTGAGGATGGGGAAGGAAGGGGGATGGAGTGAGCAGGGTGAGGCCTTGGAGAAGGGGTGGATCAGGGGCAGGGCCTCAAGGGACAGGAAGGAAGTGGGGCAAGGGTATTCGGGTTGAGGTAGATCTTACATTGGACTTAAATTGAAAAAGTGATTTTGTGGTTAAAAAGGTTGGAGACCACGGCTGTAAGCTATTCAAGTCAGGGAACCCTTCTCATTTTATTCCTGTCATGAACACTGAGATGATTGGGAAGGGTAATACCCTTTTCTGGATATTCCATCCATTCAGTTAACTAAATTGCCTATAAAGGTTAAAACCATAGACAGTGATTCCTGGAGAGACCCCATGAATGCTACAGAGGCAGGAAGTGAGTTGGGAGGAAGTCTAGAGAGTCAACAAAAACAATGTGGGGTTTTTAATTAGATCTTCCTGTTCCAGTCTGTGTGTGACCAGAAGGGAGCTGGGAGACATGAACTGAGACAGGGAAGCAAGGCATGGAATATCCAGTGACATCCATGCTTTGGGAAGGAACAGAGATATGAGAACAGGGAATGTTTAATCAGACACAATCAGGTTATTTTCTTTATTTTGGGGGTTGCTGGACTTCTCTGTGCTGAGCAACCCCCTTACAATGTAACTTTCCAAAATGAATTCCGGGGAAGCGATTCTCTGTGTTTTAGGGTTGCCAGTTGTCCAGTATTGACCCAGACAGTCTGGTAATTTTGCCTCCTGTCCAGTAAAAAAATTCAGAAAATACGGGACACCTAAAATGTCTGGTATTTTCCAGGTTTTTTCCCCCTGCCAGGAGGCGAAAATACCTGGCACCTGGCAACCCTACGCAACCGGGCCCAGCCCCCGGCCCTCCCGCCAGGCCCCCCCGGATGTCCCCTCACCCTCTTGCTTACCTGGTTCCGTGGGGATTTGTCTTGTGGCTGGAACAGAAAAACAAAATGGCCACTGGCAAAAAAGCCTCTTCTTAAAGGGGCCATGCTGATTTTTTTTTTTTTTGCTTGACAACTTTGGTCTCCTCCTTCCCCCCCCCCATCCCCCAACAGAATTTTTTTCCCGGTGTTTTTTTTTGGGGGTGGGGGAGGGGTGTTCAGTATTTTTGGTCAAACCATCTGGCAACCCTACTGTGTTTTCATCTATCTTTTTCAGTTGCTCTGTAATACCTAGCAATCAAATACATTTTCTTGTTTTGTTAATAAAAATCTCCTTTTTAAGATCATGATCTGATTCCTGTGTCTTAGAAGGAAAGAGTTTCTGCATTTATGTGCCTAAGATAGCAAAGACAGCTATTAAGATTACAGTTTTGTTTTGTTTTTTTCAAGCCTTCTCCCAAAGAAGGGTTAAAGAAATTGAGGGTAATCCACAGGAAGACATTCCCAAATGTGTCTTCCTGGGTTTTCACATTTGGGTGGTGGCAGCAATGCCAGTCCAAGGCCAGGGAATCTGTGACCATGGGGAGTTTTAAACAGAAGCCTTTAGTGGCAGAGTATTTTTGCAGGCCCTCACCTTCTGAACTCCAAGTGCCAGAGTGGGGAATAGCCTTGATGAACATGTTTAAAGTAGCCACACAACTTGCCATCTTCAAAAAGAACTAGAGAATTTCATGCAGGATAGGCCTATCAATGACTGTTAGTCAGAATGGGCAAGGATGGTGTGCCTAATCTTAGTTTGTCAGAACCTGAGAATGAACAACACCACCTGATGATTCCCTGTTCTGTCCATTCCTTCTGGTGCACCTGGCATTGGCCAATGTAGGAAGACAAGATACTGGGCCTTTGGTCTGACCCAATATGGCCATTCTTGTGTTCTAGGAATTTCTTGGCACATTTTCTAGTTTAAAAAAAAAAAGCTCTCTTTCAATGGGTTTCTAGTATGATTGATTCTTACTCTAATCCAGATAGTATACATTACTGGTTATTTCATCATATAGCAATAAGATATGAAATAGTTATTTAGGACATAAAGGAGATTTCCTGTAACAACTTCTCCATACACTTGGTTTTAATGCAATTATAACAAATGCTGAATACCACCATTAAAGAAAATGACTATTAAAGCACTTAGAGATTATTAATTTGATTTATGTTCTCTGGATACACAACAACGTGATGTAAGAAAATGTTTAGTTAAAAATTCAGGATAATGCGCCCACTAAAAACCATCATTACAGATTATTTAAAAGTAGAGAAAGTACAGTTAGACAAATTCAGATTATAATTATACATCTGTATATCAAATTATAAATTTGAAATATTTTGCTTATTTTATATTTTAATATTTTCCCCATTAGTTTGGTGACAAAGTAATTTCCCACTGCACTCATTAATTAGTAATTTCAAATTAGTTCAATTTACAAATCAAAATGTGTTATACCATTAGAGCAAAAGTGATGACAATTTTTAAGTTATTCCAAGCCAGCTGAAATGAAAGAAATATGTCCATTTACTGATGGGGGCGGTATATTATCTTTTGCATTCATGTGCATCTCCAATATCCTAAATCAATTTAAAATCTTGTCAAATGACAAAGTGTTGGTCCACTTAAAAATATTGTCAAAACTGGTATAAAATAGAGTCTTCAGCGCACCTGCTGGTGCAGCTTAATGGTCAGTAACTGCCTCAACTGTCAGTTCCTTTATATTGCAATTGCAATGAAAAACTAAAACTTATGCTCAACTCCACAGAGAAAGTGGAGAAGGGTGAGCGCAGAGGGAATGTCAAAGATGTATAATAATTCTCATCAGAAAGCAGTATGAAAATGCTATTCCTGAGCATATACTGTATTAGACCCCAATATACAGACTCAACATCTCCACAGAGGACTCTAAACTAGGTAAACAAGAATCTGGGAAATCATTTTTACACAAGAGTGTGGAGAGTGTGCAGTAGCAAGATAGATATTAAAACGCACAACATTGCAGTAGAGACATCAATCAAGAAATGTCTAATCTGTCAATGAACATCTAATATTAGGTGCACCAGTTTAGGACCCTGAAAGTGTACATGGAAAATTTGACTCCAAGAACTCATTTTCAGTACTCAAAAGTGCTTTACAGTACAGACAAAAAAATACATGACCCTTGTTCAGAACAGTTAGTCCATTTACAAATGAGTTGCAAAGGAGAGTAATAAAAGCAAACAAAATATAGGAGAAAAGACAAAAGGTTACAATAATAGGAACATATAGTTATTCAGGTTTATCATTAAGCTAAACATTTTAAGAAAAGTTACATAAATGTCACTTGACTAACTTCTTATCTATATTGCTTTATCAGAGTATCTTAAAGAGATTATATGAGAAAGCAGTCTGGAAATCCGTCAGAGTACATGACATACACAGAGAAAGTAAATATACAGACATAGGCAAAGGAGAAATGGCGAACAAAGCCTCAATGCATCACTAGACTAGTAGAGGTGTGGGAATAACCTTCAGAAGTAGACACCCCTCTTCTTCATCGAGAAACTGGTGCTAGCACAAAACTTGTAGGCTGAAGTGCTAGAATGAGGCAGTATAGTGCAGGTTGTCAGTAGGGACATGTTTTGAAAGAGGCCAGAGCTTTCAGGGAATGGGTGCAGTGGGGATTTATAAGAGGTAGTGCTGAAGTTCCCAATATCTCCCACTGAATAAGTCTATTCCCTCCCTTCCACACCCTGCACAGTTCCAGCACTCCTGACATTCTCCTCCCCACTTACCCTTCCAAATGCACAGGCAGTGTTCCAACTCCAATATTCCCTCCATCATACCTTCCTAATTTGAGTTGCCATATGAATTTCAGAGCACTCAGAAGCTCTCATTCAAGGTTTCCAACTTGATACCAAACTGTATTTTAAATCAGAAACTAGAACATGTGAAATCAACATGGCACATGCTAAACAGATTAAAACTAGTTTACTGCAAATAGGGAATAAAGTGGTTTGTTTCTAAAAAGTTCCTCAAGGATCAATTCTTGGCCCTATGCTATTGAACCAAAATCACTAATCAAATACACAAATAAAAATACTGGGAGCATGGGAAATCAAGAAGAGAACAGATTACTGATACAGAGCAACCTTGATCACAGAATCATAAAATCCTAGGGCTGGAGGAAACCTCAGGAGGTCATTGAGTCCAGCCCCTCCCCAAATCAGGACCAATCCTAACTAAATCATCCAGCCAGGGCTTTGTCAAGCCAGGACTTAAAAACTTCTAGGGATAAAGATTCCACCACCTCCCTAGGTAACTTACAATCTATAAAAATCTTAAATACAGCAGATTTATAAAAAATTGATGCATTCTTTGTAAGACTAGCATTTTATCATATGCCTGTAATAAGATGAGGGGACCCACAATATGGATCATAGGCTTAGTATAACGCCTGAGGCCTAGATACATTGGTCAACACTTTGTTCAAATAAAGCAAAAGATAAGCTGTGAATAAATTTTAGTATAAACAGGGTTAAGGGCATAACACACTAAAGCAATGGTCACCCAACCAGTAGATCGGGATCTACTGGTAGATCGTGCAGCCTCTGACAGGTGATCCTGACTAGTTTGGCCAAGAGGCTATCAAGTAGGCCTGCACTTCAGGTGCCCCTTCCCCCCACTGCTGCGCACCTCCTGCCCTTTGCCTTGGAGCTGCCCCTCCCCCTGGGAGGCTCCTGCTTTCTGTGGAGGGCAGAGGAGGAAGAGGAGGCGTGCTGATGTCAGGGTGCCCCCTTCTCCCACCCTATATCGTATCTCCACAGAGCAGAGAGGGGGCACAACAAGACTTGGGATGGAGTTTTCTGGCTGCTTTAGGGAGTGGTTCAGGGCCAGGGCAGGGGTGAGCCTGCCTTAGCCCCACTATACCACCAACCAGGAGCCACCAGCAGTGTCCAGCTGGAGCCCACATCCCAAACTCCTACCCCAGTCACGAACCTCCTCCTGCACACCAAGCCCTTGTCCGAGCCCTGAGCACCCCTACATCCAAACGCTGTCCCAGAGCCTGCACCTAGAATCCCCTCCTACATCCGAAATGCCTGCTCCAAGAGCAGCTCAGAGCCCCTCTCACACTCCAGATCCCTTAATCCAAGACCAGAGGCTACACCCCAACCCCCTGCCCGAGCCTGATGAAAGTGAGTGAGGATGGGCAAGAGAGGGAGGATGGAGTGAGCAGGGGCAGGGCCTTAGAGAAGGGACTGGAGGGAAGTGGGGCAAGGGTATTTATATTTGAGGTACATCTTGGATTGCACTTAAATTCAAGAAGTGATCTCGTGCTTAAAAAGGTTGGAGACCACTGCACTACAGAGTGCCAGGCACAGGCAATAAACATTCCAAAGTGTTATAAAACACCACCTTGTGAATGAACATTTTCGTATCAACTTCTTCCCTACAAATAAACAGGCATAACAACCCAGGTTCAGGACAGGGTCTAAACCTATGGCTCAGTATGGAACCAAATATGGCTCTTCTGTCATTCACAAAATGAACACAACTTGTTAAATTAAAATGAAAAATTCAACATTTTAAAAATATGTAATTACTCATGTCAAGACGGTGGGTTTTTGTCTATTTCACCTTTAAATGTTCATTTTAACAACTATCCATCCTCTCCACTCATTGGAGGTTGTGTATATTCTCTTTTTATTTGATTGGTCGAGAAATCTTTCCATCATCATACGTGATGGTAAACTCTGTGACCCCCTTAAACAGTAAAAAATATAAAGACAAAGAGAGATGACAATTTCCGAAATTTTCAAAAGGAGTGGACAGACTTGTATGCATTCGTGGAGAGGTCTGGATCTCCACACAGTCTCTTTTGTAGCGAGAGACTGTCCTCAAACAAACAAACATCGAATTTAGAACAGCATTTCATGACAAAACATGCAACATTCACTATAAAATACTTCGAGGGTGACACACGAAAAAAAGCCTGCAAAGAGCTGCATCAAAAAATGAACACTGGACAAAACAGCCTCCTGGCATGGTCAAAAAAAGGTGGGAGCTTAAACTCTGCAAGTTTTGCAGGCTCATGCAGCATTATTCCAGAGGGGAAGCCCTTCACTGACCGGAATTGTGAAAAGATGCATGCTAAAAATTGATCATCAA
This sequence comes from Pelochelys cantorii, assembly GCA_032595735.1. Classification (NCBI taxonomy): domain Eukaryota; kingdom Metazoa; phylum Chordata; order Testudines; family Trionychidae; genus Pelochelys; species Pelochelys cantorii. Next base: position 239,112,648 of record CM064327.1, read on the forward strand.
CTATTTGACGAGTTTCACAACAAGGACAAAATCTTACAGAAAATTCAAGACATGCCATTATCGGGAAAAACATTTTATTACAGTGCTGTGAAAATGGCCCATCAAATGGACAAGGAAGAAATGCAACATTTGAGTACAGCTATTTATTTTTTTGCTTTGAACGAGACAACCAACATATATGATGTTAATCAGTTGTGTATTCTGGGACAATATATTTGTGGAAATGCTGTGCATGAAGAAATGATTGCAATATTACAAAGAAAAATCAAACAAGGGGCAAACACACCCTTACAACTGAGATGAACTTTGTAAACGAGAAAGAAATACGGTTGGGTAATCTTGTGTCTGTGTGTACAGACAGTGCACCTAGCATTTCGGCAAATACAGGGAATTCCTTACTCTCTTGTCAGAACAGCTGAACTGCCCCCTTTTGAACTTTCATTGCATTGTGCATCAGGAGGCACTTTGTGCACAATCTTGTGGAACCAAACTCAGAAATGTAATGGGACTGGTTGTTTGCATTGTCAATTAGATTCTTACATGAGCCCTTAATCACCGCCAATTTCAGTCACTGCTTGAGGAAGTATATTTTGAATACCCCAATATATTAATGCACAGCTATATTGACTGGTTATTTGTGGCAAAGTTTTGTTCCATTTTGCTGCCTGAATTAATGAGATTAAGTCATTTTTGGATATGAAGGCTGTCAAACACGCTGAGCTTTCAGACTGTGACTTGTTGCTCAAGTTTTACTATCTTGTCGACATTACTCGTCATTTGAACAAGTTGAACCCTAAGCTACAAGGGCAAGGGAATACTGCTTGCTGCAGTGTCAGGACTGTATTTGGATTTGAGTCAAAATTGACTGTCTTCATCAAAAAGATATTGAGACAGACAAACTGGCACATTTTGAAAGATTACAAATGTTTTGTGATTCGTATCAGAGAGAAAATCCAAACAACAGCCTTGATTTGCAGCAGCTTGCTGGGTTTGTTTCTAAGCTCCTGAATGCATTCAAGTCTCATTTTGCAACTTGATACGTCAGACGTAATGTGTAACTTGTCTGTACCTGTGTATTAAAGTGTACCCCAAAAAGTTGTCTTTGTCCGACTAGAGGGCAATGTCTTTCTCCTGGCATTAACTAAGCTGGTCCATTGTCAGGGGGTACATATACGTAGTGGTTTGGTAAAGTCTACTGACAACTATTATTGTACTTCATTTGACAATAAACCTGGCCAAGTACGTTTGAACATTATCTAATCTTGTGGTCTTTGGGGGCCACATGACATACAAAGGAGCGCGTGCACGCAGCCAAACAGTTATCAACATAGAACAGAAAACCTCTCAGGATGCCATATCAGTGAATCCTGACTACTATAGTGCCTGCTACATCAAGTAATATTATCTGACATCTAATAAAGCTACTTTTTAGAATGCCTACCAATTTCTCTTATGTCTGGTATATATGGATCAAACAAACATTAGTCTAAATTTTCATGTTACATTTTTATGACAGTTTTTAGTATAGCGTGATTTTAGAAAAATGTAAAATGTTCTAAAATTAGCTTAGTACATGTGCAAGTTAAACAACATTTAACTTGAAAGTCTTAAGATAGCTCTCAGGATTCTCTCCCTCATGCATCTTTTCAGTTTTTTAAAACAAGTACCAGATTGCTGCATAGTTCTATCTAAAACAGAGAAACTATAATGTCAGCCCTAAGCAGCTAAAGCAATGGATTTTTTAGGAGAACCTTATTCTGGTATGTTTTCTCTTTTCCTAAATTTGGGACACTTCTGAAGACTTGGTGCCCAAATGTTGTCATGCAACATTTTCAGGACTGAATAAAGGGTTATGGTGCCATCTGCTGGAAGATAATCTAAAGGTAATTTGAACAAAATATTTTTAAAAATGAGGAATTCTGGGGCACCTTAGACTAACAGTTTTATTTTATTAGAGCATAAGATTTCGTGGGTACCTATAAAATATTAAGCCCTAATAAATCTGTTAGTCTCTAAGGTGTCACAGGATTTCTCATTGTTTTCACTGATACAGACTAACACAGCCACACCTATGAAAATATTTCAAGTTTTTAACTTCAGTATTATTCTGTGATGAACACGCTACATGGCATAGGTAATAAGAGTATTCAGCAAACCTCTGAACTATAATCTTTCTGAAATTCACATTTAGTCATAGATTACGTATTAGCTCCTGCAGATGCTAGGCCTCACCTGATCAAGAAGTGCAAAGTTTTACTCCCACTTTAGAGATACAAGCGACTGAAAAACCATTTCTCTTGATGACAGAGGAAAATACATTCCTGATCTATGTACCAACAAGATCCAACAGTGACATACCAACCTAGATTCAGGAAAGGGTCTAAAATGATTGCATGATGGATAGGGAAGTTACTCACCTTGTGCAGTAATGATGGTTCTTTGAGATGGCCTCTCCATGGGTGCTCTACTGTTAGTGTTAGGCTCATCCCGGCACTGCAGATCAGAGACTTTCAGCAGTGTCCAGTCGGGCTGTGCGTGCACGAAAGCGGCGCACACTGATTGCGCCCCTGGAGTTTACACGCATGGCCCAACTCTCCTCAGTTTCTTTGTGAATGCCCTGTTGCCTGAGTTGTTAAGCTGAAGATGATGGGGGAGGGGGAGAAATGGAGCACCCACGGGGACACACATCCTGAAGAACCGTTGTTACTGCACAAGATGAGTAACTTCACTTTCTTCTTCTTCTTCAAGAGATGTCCCTGTGGGTGCTCCACTGTTGGTGACTACCTAGAGTTATCCCACAGATGATAGGTGGGCTTTGGCAAGGTCCTACACGATGATAATAAAACTGTATTGTCTACTGCAGAGTTCATGTCTGCTCAAGTCGAAACTGCATAATGTTTATGAAAGTGTGATTGGAAGACCAGGTAGCGGCTTGACATATGTCCGTGAGCGGAACTCCTTTCAAGAAGGCTGTTGACACTGCCATGGTGCATGTGAAGTGTGCCCTAGGAGGCACAGAGAGTGGAGTATCCTGAAGGGAGTAACATTTGAGGATACAGGTTGTAACTAGTTTAGAAATCCTCTGGGACGAGAGTGGCATTACCTTGGACTGCTCTGCCAGTGAAACAAACAAAGTGCGTGACTTCTGGAAGAACCGTGTACAGTCTATATAGAATGATAACACTCTGTGAATGTCTAGTGCACGCAAAATAGCCTCCTCTTGAGAAGTGTGAGGCTTTGGGTGGAAGGTTGGAAGCACTATGGGTTCATTGATATGGAAGCTGGAACAAACTTTGGGAAGGAAAAGCAACAGGAAGGAAAGGTGAAGATGTAAAATTACTCTATCTTTGTGGAAGATGGTGTAGGGGGTTAATGCTGTTAGAGCAGCGAGTTCACTGACACGTCTTGCTGATGTGATGGCCAATAGGAAAACAGTCTTTAACGTTAATAATTGGAGTGAGCACTTAGCCATGGGTTCAAACGGTGGTCTAGATAGTGCATTGCAGTACTAGTTTCAGATTCCAAGTGGGGGGAATTGGTCTATGGGGTGGGTGTAGGTTATGCAGCCCTTTTAGGAATCTGGATGTGATTGGCTGGACAAATATAGAGAAACCCTCTATAGGTGGGTGAAACATTGCAAGGGAAGCTAGATGCACTCTAAGAGATGAAACTGACAGACCTTGTTGCAGGGACATGATGTAGTTAAGGATCGTGTGAAGAGGCGGAGATGAGGGTTGGATACCCTTTGTTTGACACCAGGGTGAATCTTTTCCACTTGCAGAGGTAAGTATTGCGAGTGGACTGATGTCTGCTATGGAGTAACACGTCTCTTACTTGTGAACATCATTGTTCCGCATCCGAGAACCAGCGAGGAGCCATGTTGTCATATGCAACATCTGAGGGTGTAGGTGACAGAGGGTTGCCCTGTTCTGAGACAGGAGATCTAGGTGGCTCAGAAGTGGGTAGGGAGGTCAAAGAGACATCTGATAGGGAAACCAAACTGCCTGGGCCAGGCGGGGGCAATGAGAATGACAAAGGCATTGTCCGATTCTATCTTGTGGAGTACTCTGGAGATGAGTGGGATGGGTGGAAACACAAAGGAAGTGAGTATCCCATGGAATGAGGAGAGCATCCCCCAAAGATCTGGACTCTATGCTCGCCCTGGAGCAGTATTGAGGGAGTTTGGTATTGTGCTCTGCGGCAAAGAGGTCTATGCGCGACCAGCCCCATTGGCGGAAAATGTTGTGGAGGATCGTGGTATGTATTTCCCACTCGTGCTATGTCGTAAAGTCGCGGCTGAGCGAATCTGCAAGGACATTCTTAATGCCAAGTAGGTACGATGCAGAGACGGTAACATTGTGCTTCATGCACCAATTCCATAGGCACACAGTTTCCGCACAAAGGGAGCGGGAACGTGAACCCCCTTGAGGGTTGATGTAATACATCATTGTGACATTGTCTGTAAGAATACAGACTCTGGAATCAAGGATGTATTGCCGGAATTCTTTGCAAACATTGTGCACTGCTTGAAGCTCCAAAAGGTTGATGTGGAGCTTAGATTCGTTGGCAGACCATCTGCCTTGTGCGACATGATGTTGAAAACGGGCTCCCCAGCCTAGGAGGGAAGCATCTGTGGTAATATGGTTGGATGACTGCTCCTGATGAAATGGTATGCCTGAGAGGAGGTTTCATGGGTTGGTCCACCACCGTAGCAATGAGAGGACAGTAAGGGGGGGGACCGACCCATGCCTGTGCACTCTGTGTTTGGATGACGAGTAAACCGAGGCAAGCCAGTGCTGGAGGCATCTGAAATGTAGGCGCACATGTCTGATGACATACATTGTGGCTGCCATTTGTCCCAGGAGGTGTAGACAGGTGAGTATAGGGATCGTGAGACTCAGATGAATGGCTAGAATCAGGATCTTTGTTTTGAAGTGCTGATTTGGTAAGTATGCGCAGGCTGCAGTGGAGTTGAGACACACTCCCATGAACTCTAGGGATTGGGTCGGAAAAAGGGTAGATTTTTGCACATTGATAATGATAACGGTAGTCTCGTGCCGTTGTTATCTACGCCACACGCTTTTGTTTTCTCTCTCTTCTATTTTTATGTGTGGGAAGGTTGAAGCGCTGTAAGCGCGTCACCCATCAGGGGCTGAGGGTTAACGATTTCTAATTAATTGCTTGAATTCCTGTTAGCAGAAAAAGCTGCTGAGCAGTAGAGCTCCATCTGCGACTGAGGGCGGTCAAAAAGGAACTGAGGGGAATCAGGGCATGTGCGCAAACTCCTGGGGGCGCAATCAGCGTGCACCACTTTCACTCATACGTGGCCCAACTGGACACTGCTCAAAAAGTTGCCAATATGCCCGCACCATCAGTGGAGCACCCATGGGGACATCACTCAAAGAAGAAAGAGATGTTCTAATCATGTGCAAGGTGATGGGTGATATCCACGTAACGTCAGAGGGTGGCAATCTGATACACCAGGAGTGATGTGTAACTTGTTTGTACCTTTTTTGTCCGGCCTAGGGGGCAGTGTCTCTTCAGTGTCCAATGTCCATATGCGTCGTAGTTCAGTAGAGTCTGACAACTATTGTACTTCATTTGACAATAAACTTGTCAGACACCTTTGATCCTTATCTTTGAGGTCTCTCAGAGTCTGTGGTATTGACTGCTTGTGCAAAGTAAACACAATACACAAGAGGAGCATGCACACACACACACACACACACACACACACACACAGAGCCAAAAGGTTACCATCATTGATGTAGCAAACCTGTCAAGACTCCACACCAGTAAAACCTGACTACCGCACTGGTGATCCCAACCACTGATCTGGTAAGCAAGCAAGCGGTCCACTGTAGGAATCACGACCTAATATGCCAAAAAGCCACGAGCTAGGCAACCTGCTCCTCCCCTCCCTAAAAATCCTCACAGAGTGTAATAAGGTATGGACATACACAATTTCTAGCAAAAAAAGGTACATATAAATTTAAAATATGTAGAGGAGTGTGCACGCACACACACACACACACAGAGCCAAATAGTCATCATCAATGACAGAGTAGGAGAACTGTCAGGATACCACACTAGTGAATTCTGACTACCACAAAGACACAAGAGGCCCAACACCTGAGGGGCTCCATTCAGAGATCGCAACAGGGACAGAGGTGCAGTTAGCCCGATCACTGTGACAAATGCACTATTCCTTTTAGCTCACTAAAATTCTCAGTGCTACAATGAGGTTATTTACCCCTCCATTACTTCCTTCTGTTATACCTTGCTCCAGTACGTAAAAGAGCTGCTGTTGCACTACATAATAACAGCAGAGCATACCAAGGTGTGCTTGCAGATTGTGGGACTTACGTGCAGCACACAAAAACAGACAAACGGAAGTATGTTGTTTCTGAACTACAAAGCTTTCCTCTTACAAACAAGATTAGGATATCCCTCAGATATAATATCCTGTTTAGAGCAAAGCACCATATCTTTTACCAAGTATGAATTGTAAGCACCTCTAGAATCTAAGGTGGTAAAGGCATTCTTCTCCTATAAAGATACCAAAAATAAAGTAGATAAAAATATACCTGATATACAGTAAACCAAAAGTTTTTTAAATTAAACTACTGCCAGGAGAGAAAATGCTGTATCAAATCAGTGAGGTCATGCTGACCAAACTCTGATGAGGAATCTAAAGATGATGAGCATGCAAAAGAATGAAAACACAGAAAAAGAGAAGACAAATGGAGACAGGAGTGGTTGAAAGATTAAAGAAAAGTGACCAAAGAACGGTCCAAATTTATCTGTAGTGTTAAAAATAACACAACACCCACCACAATTTTTCAAATCACATTTCTTCCCTCTGTGTTCTGTATGTACAACCTCCAAGTATTAAAGCACAGGGGGAAGGATATAAGCAGCACAAACCCTAATTCCTCCTATGTATAGGCCATGATTAACAAGGCCACAGACCAGTTCCAGCCATGAAGTCATGGTTCAGTCTACTCTAATGTAAGGAAAAAATAGAAATGTGTAATTGTAATACATCAGCAACCATCGCAGTTTGAAAATTATACTTTTCAGATACTGTATCCAAGTTGGGAACAAGCAGGTGCACATGTACAAAATCTACTCACATTAAGCAACATGGAAATATTTAGAATAAAAGGAAAACCCTATTTAAATCAGTTCTCATCTTCACCTTCACCTTTTGAAAACACACACACCTTTTGGCAGTCAAACTTTGCTTTCAAACTTTGCAAGCAGCAAGGGCTTTTAAATCTATACCACTTTCTAATTTGGGTAAGGTATTAGAATGTTTGCCTTCTGCTTTCTTCACCTCCTTCGTTTTCATCTTACTTCTAAAAAGAGTATGTTTTGCACCATACACAGAGACTACTACAGCTACTTCTGCTTATCTTCAGTAGAAGCAAGCAGATCAGCATCAAATCCCAGAACTCATCACAAAGGTATTAAACACATCAGTCATTTCTGATAGGCGAAACAGTGCCTGAAATATTTGTGAATTTCTTATCTGTAAGTATAAATTGTGATGTTAAAAATTATCGCAAAAACTAAAAAATAAAGAAAATTCAAATGTCAATTGTCATTTGTTTTCTTGGCTCTGTACAAGTCACCTTTAGTTCACCCATTAAGACTACCACAATAAGGGAGGAAAATTTTCTCTTTATCAGCATTTTACAGCTATGTTCCTGAATTATACATAACACTACTTAAACAAAAACTTTTAAGAATAAAATCTAAATTTAATGAATCTGAATTTCTTATTCAACATTCCTCATAAAAAAGAGACCTATTGTATAAAGCAACAACACAGCAAGTGCAATTAATGTTTTTTACTATTTAAATGTTACAATATTACATTTCTAGGAGAGTAATAAAGGGTTTCTGTGAAAGGCAAAGTTTCCTAAACTAAACAGAGATGGTGTTAATATCATTAAAAGTACAGGAATCTTTTGGTACAGTTTATCATCTGAATACATTCATCCCTTCTAAATATGTAAAAAACCTGGGAAGCAACTGTCACTTACTCTGTGTGGCCCTGAAAGACATTCACAGAATGGATAGAAGGATCTCTGAAATCCCACAGACGGAAGGTTGTATCACGTGATGATGTCACCACAAGACGTTGAGTGGGATGTGTACAACAATGGGTTAGCTCTTGGTCATGCCCTACAACCACAGATGAGAACATATAAGCTAACGAAAACATAAGACTTTTTATTTCCACAAACATTTGGAATGAAATGCTGATCCAACACAATTTTTGCAAAAAACAGTAACAAATAGTAACTGGTCTGGTAAAATAATTAGCAATGTTACTGCTGTTGCAGACATTCAGAGCCATATTTGAAAGTTACAATGCAATGGTCATTTCATCTGACCATTAAGCAAGCCATATATTATTGCTACCTGAAGTAGCAGAGGCACGAAAAACAAAACTGTTAAGTACTAAGAAAAACTACTGCACTAAGTTTCAAAAGCAATTGCTGAATTTTATAGGTTATACCACGTGCTCAAAGGAGAACAATTACAGTCTATTAATTCCTTGAATGCGCTCTCATACAAAAATGCTCCTCCTAGCTACCTTTTAGCTTTAAGTCCCTTCCTATCCCCAAAAAGACACATTACTCATCCAGAAGATTGAGATGCATGGAAGGAGTGATCACTACCAAGAAACAAACCATCAATCTTAAAAAGCTTTTATATAAGCAAAGAGATACCTGTCAGTGAATGGACAAGTTCAGATGTCTCCACATCATACAGATTCGCTGTCCTATCCCAGGAAGCTGTTACAGCTTGCTTCCCTCCAACCAGCCAGTCGGCTGCTATGACTACTCCTTGATGGCTTTTCAGGGAGGTTAAGGGAGCTCGGATAGTGGGACAGTCACTGGAACCATCTCCATCTCCGTCAGGTTCATCTTTATCTGAAAATTCAATTTCATCTTCTCCAGACATTTGCTGTTAATCACAAGAGTATACATGTGAACAATTTTTCTATTTATTAATAGGAAGTTGCACTTCAAACCCCCCCCCCGCCACACACACACACACACACACAAACAGCTGTATAAGCAAAACTCCTTTTGCTGGTATGCTACGTTATTTGGGGCAGTGGTTTAAACACAGTATTCCTTTTGCTGGAAGCTGCATCTCCACTAAGGAGCTCTGCTGGTATAACTATACCAGTACAGCTATTCTGGCAAAGCCTTTGGGGTGTAGGTTACACCCCTGGGTAATGCATTGTATTTCGCTAAATCTATATATTATGACTAAGCACAGAATAATTAGGGTAAATAGTATTTACAGCATTAATGAGAGGATGTAGGGGGAAACACAGGGTTTGAAGGCTCGTATGTGTACAGTCGGAGAGATGTACAGGGCAAAAGGAGGAGAAAAGATGATGTGAAGTCGAGGGCAGAGGTCTAGGAGGATGCATCAGGTCAGTCAACATAGACCTTACCCCTCCCCATTTTTTATTCCACATGGCCTGTCTACAGCTAGTGTTTAGGATCCTTGTGCCCCCCTCTGGACCAAGGAACTGCTGCTCCCTTTCCCATCTCACAACACCTTCTGCACCTTGTCCCAGCTACAAATCAGAGCCCCCTTTATTCACCAGTACCACGAACTGCTGAGCCCCCTGAATTCACCAGCACAACAGGGTGTACCAACCCCGCACTGTCCTCAAAGAGTGAACCAGGGCTACCTGACAGAGCCCCACCCCCACAGCCCTGCTGGGCATGCTCCAACTGGAGGACAGGTATAAAAGCTAGTGGAGCAGCTCAGTCAGGGCTGACCACCACAGAGGAAGGAGCAGCAGTCTGAGTTGTACAGGAAGAGCCATGGAGGGACCGAAATGCAGAGGCCAGTGAGTGGGGAATGGCCAGAGAAGCACTCAAACAAGAAGAAACTGGAGACGAAACCAACAGTCATGAATACAGTAGGAAGTAGCCCAGGGTTGGGAGGTAAAACTCCCAAGAGCTTAGCGTGTTTCCAGTGGACTCCCCATTAAGCTAATGGTGGGACACACCCACCACTAACATGGCCCTGGGTTGAGGCCTGATAGAGAGGATAGGTCCGTATTCCCTACCTCAAATCCCATTAACCCCCAATCACTACAGCTGTGATTAATGACTCTGGCCACTAGACCTTACTGCCCTGGGAACTGGGAGCAACTATTACTGACTCTGGCTATTAGGCCTCACTGCCCTAAGGGAAAAGTGCAATTATTGACTCGGGCCACTAGGCCCCTTCTCCCCTCCCTCACTAAGCCCCACGGGAAGGGGGTAGAAACGATCCTGGCTGCTGGGTCTCACTACCTTTTGAGAAGGGGTGTTGCAGTGACTGGTCGCTAGGTTGGAGTATTGTAGGGGAGAAGGGGTGTAGTGAGATGAACTAGGCCCTAGAGATTGAGACACTCATGGGATGGAGCACACGTTGAGAGGACTGAAAGGCCTAAAGCCTTGTCACAGAGGGAGCCAGGCACACCCACCTCATGACAACCAGCACCAAACACTGCTGAGTCCCCTTTCATCTGTGTTTGCAGTAGAGAAGCAAGGGCCAAACACCTCCTTCAGGGCTGGCTGGGCTCCTGACAGGAAGGGGGCTACACCCCTAAGGTTCACTCTGACTTGGACTGCACACAATGGTGGTGCCTCATCCTCAAATTCAATTTCTCCTCAGAGGGCTGAGCTTTGGGGACTCCTTGGTCCACATCTTCCCTACAAGCCTCTGCATCCCTGATTCCAAAGCACTCTAAGCAGCATTCTGGGGACCAAATCCAAGCCTCTCTCATTTTACTTTTGCTGTCAAATCCCATTCCATAAAGTAACAGGACTCAATAGTAACCAGGGCCAAAGCACATTCCCAGAGTCCCCCCAATACAGACTAGGGATGTTAAATTTAGATTAATCAACTAATCTGCATCTACTAGTTGATTAGTCGATAAGGGCCCCACCTACATTTAAAAGGCAGAAGCGCCAGGGGGGCTCTTGTACATTTGAAAAGCAAAGCATGCAGGGAACACGAGGCCAGCAGGGGACTCAAGCAGTCCCCTGCTCACTCTGTGCTGCCCGCGGTGCTTCTGCTTCTGAAACGTAGCAAGAGCCCCGCTTGCAGTAGAGAAGCAAGGGCCAAACACCTCCTCCAGGGCTGGATTATTGGACAGTCGACTAATCATTTACACCCCTAATACAGACACCTCAGCATCCTCCTGCTGAGTTACTAAAACTCTCAAAATCCGAAAGGTCAGAGAGATTCAGAATCCTGAGCCTGATACTAAGCTGAGATCTAACACCAGACCCAGAAAGTCATTTTCCCTCATACCCCACTGCTCCCTCCACATGCTGGAGGAGTCAAATATCATTCTATGACTTTTTGAACTTCTCCTGTTCTCATACCCAGTCATATCAGGGTTTGGTCCCTTGTAGGCCCAGCCTTTTCTTCATAGGAAGATAACTGGGAATAAGCAAAAGCATCCAAGACATGAACACCAAGACATGAAATTAATGTGCATGCACACAATGTGCAACAAGATTCAAGATCAGTATTTTACAGAGAGAACCACAAAACATGGGATCACTGCATGGATGGTGCATACATACCAATTAAATGCAAATAATGTGTATAATTTTTAAGTGGGAGTAATGAAACATTGGAACAATTTATGAAGGTGGTGCTGGATTCTCCTTCACAGACAATTTTTAAATCAAGATTGGATGTTTTATAGATCTGCTCTAGGAATTGTTTGGGGGAAGTTTTATGGTCTGTATTATATACAATATCAGACCAGATGTTCAAAATGGTCCCTTCTGGCCTTGGAATTTATGACCCTATTATCCCCTTAACTCTTCAACAGACCTTTACACCTCCACCTTGCCCCACATTCTTTCCTGCTATCTTGATCATATCAAGAAAAATTCTGCAATAATTGTAATGTTCAAATGCACTGTTTAGTGGCTCATCTCTTGTGAACAGAGATTTTCTCATCATAGTAAAAGTATAAATAAGCTTACAAATTTAAAATTAGTACTGTTCCACATCTGTTCTTCTCCAGAAAGCACGTTATGCATAGGAAAACATGTAACAGGCTACCAAAAAAAGGAAGTTACTTGCCTTAACAGTAGCTGATGTTCTTCAAGATGAGCACCCCTGTGGGTGCTCCACAGCAGGCGTCGGTGTGTTCTAGCACCGCAGAATGGAGTTTTCACAGCAGTGCCGGGGGGGGGGAGGGGAAGAGGAGGCGTGCATGCACGGCAACTGCGGCATGCATGTCCCGCATGTTGAAACCTTGCATATGCAGCCCCACTCCCCTCTGTTCATTCTCTACCCAGAACCCGGCCTGCATAACATTTTCGAAGTAAAGGGGAGAAAGGGAAGGTAGTGGAGCACCCACAGGGACGCTCATCTTGAAGAACATCATTTATTACCTAAGGAGCGTAACCTCCTCTTTGAGAGAGAGATCTGTCCCTGTGGGTGCTCCATAGCAGGTGACAACAGAGCAATATATCCTATGGAGGTTGGGACTTTGGATTTGGTAAGTACACTGTAGATAACACAGTCCTGGCCACTTTGTTGATAGAGGGCCTTAAGAGAGTGCATAATGTTTGGCAAATGTCTGATCGGAGGCCCATGCAGCTGCTGAACATATGTCCACAATGGGAACCTTGTGACGGTAAGCCACTGATGTGACCACCACTGTGGTGGAATGAGCACGTATTGAAGTAGGTGGCATTACTTATATTTGTAGCATAGTCTGAAATCCAATGAGAGCACCTCTGGGACGATATTGCCTTCACCTTATTATGTTCAGCTAGAGAAACAAACAGTTTAGGTGAAGACCTGAAGGATCTTGTTCTATGTATGTAAAAAGACAGGGCCCTGCAGACATAAAGTGTGTGAATTTTTGCTTCAACTGACTGGCATGAGGCTTGGGAAAAAATACGGGAAGATGAATGGCTTGATTTATATGAAAGGAAGAGCGTATCTTGGTCAGAAATTTGAGATGGATATGGAGGGTTACTTTATCCTTTAAAAAGATGGCATGAGGGGGGTGGCCATTAGTGCCGCTATTTCTCCCACTTGCCTAGCCGAGATAATGGCCACTAAGAAGGCATTTTTGATTGATAGGTAAAGTAGGGAACACGTGGCCATGGGTTCAAAAGACCATTTGGCGAGTGCGTTGAGGACCAAGTGCAAATCCCATGGTTCAGTCGCTGGAGCTACATCAGGGTATAGGGCCTGGAAACTCTTGAGAATCCATTTTGTCATTGGGTCGGCAAATATGCTAGTGTCGTCAATTTTTATGTGGATGGTTGTAATCACTGCCAGGTGGACCTTGATAGAACTTACTGAAAGATGAGATTGTTTCACATGGAGGAGGTATTCTAGGATAGAAGGCAATGGAGCCAGCTCAGGCGGGATGCTACCTGATGTGGCCCAGTGAGCAAATGGTGTCCATTTGAGGGCATACTTTTTCAAGCAGACTTAGCTCTGCTATGTAGTAGTATGTTTTGTACTTGAAGCATTGTAATTCTAACCCTGAGAGCCATGTAGGTACCAGGCTTTGAGGTAAAGTCTGGATAGGTAGGGATGCTGAATTTGCAGCCAGGATGGTACAGCAGGTCTGGATTCTGCGGAAGAGTGATTGGGGGAAATACAGCCATCCTGTTGAGGAAAGGAAACCATGACTATCTGGGCCAAGAAGGAGCTATGAGGGATCCTTGCTCTGTCCGTTTTTATCTTGTGTATGGTTTTGTTGAGAAGGGGTATGGTGGGGGGAAGGGGCATGCAGCAGGTGGCGGCTCCATTTGATTATCAGGGAATCCCCCAGGAATCATTTGCCTATGCCCACTCAAATGAAATAGGGGGCACTATTTGTTGTTGCTTTGGCAAAAAGATCTATCCGAGGATAGCCCTAATGATGGAAAATTGTTGACAGTATACTGTTGGTCATCTGCCACTTGTGCTCTTGATGTAAGGCTCCGCTGAGAGTGTCCATGATGGTGTTTAGAATGCCCAGAAGGTAGCAGGTACTTACAGTAATCCCATGTTTCAGACACCACTTCCAGAGGGTAATAGCCACCGTACATAGAACATGGGAGCATGCACCACCCTGCCTGTTTATATAAAACAGGTATGAGACACTGTCGGTGTACTCTGACATGTCTACCTGACAATGCTGGGAGAAAATGGTGGCATACGAGTCTGATGGCTCTGAGCTCTAGAACATTTATGTGCAGGGTCCTCTCTTCTGGGGACCAAAGACCATGAGCTGTTGTGTTTGCCATTTGCACTCCCCATCCCATGAGGGAAGAGCCTGTAGTGACAGAGGGTTCTGGAGTTAGGAAAGGGATCCCTGTGCATAGAGTTTTGGATTTCATCCACTGTAGTATTGCACTTTTTACCATTAGGAGGATGGAGTCTTGGTCAAGGGAAGGCTGTTTAGGCTGTACACTGTCCTGAGCCATCCCTGGAGGCAACACATGAAAAGGTGTGCGTTTGGTACTATGGGATCGCAGGATGCCATGTGTCCAAACAGCTGTAGGCAATCATGGGCCATGACTTGAGGCATAACCCATAGTTTGAAGACTAGGTCCCTGTTTCAAACCTGTTGGTTGGTGGGAAGGCTATGGCTTGTTTTGCATTTTGTTGCGCTTCTATGAACTGTACTGACTGTGATGGTATGAGCACTGATTTTGTCTTGTTTATTAACAGACCCAGAGTGTGGAAACATGCATTGACCAGGGAGGTACTGCAATGGGAGTCTATTTCGGATTTTGCCTTGATCAAACAATCGTCCAGGTAAAGAATGATGACAATGTCTTGCTTCCTTAGGTAAAAGGTGACTATCACCAGCATTTTGGAAAAAACTCTCAGTGCCATGGAGAGTCCAAATGAGGATAGTGGTAGGTACCTAGGACAAAGCGGAGAAAGCGTCTATGAGCGGGAGTAAATCGTTACATGAAAATAAGCATCCTGTAAGTATAGACATGAAAACCAATGTCCTTGCTCCAGTACGGGGATGATTGCAGCTAATGTCACCATCTTGAATCTTTGCCTTTTTACATGTTTGTTGAGGGCTCTGAGATCTAAAATTGGATGCCAACCCCCATTCTTTTTCTGTGTGAGAAAGTAAAGGGATGATTTCTATGGAGCCCAGCTGATGGAGGAGGATTCGACCTCCCGTTTCAGCATGGTATTGTGAAAGTGGTCCCTGAAGAAGGATGGGGTGGATGGATGAGGAGGGAATGGAGGTGAAAGGGATGGTATATCCCGATGTGACTGTTTGAAGAACCCATTTGTCAGATATTATAGACTGCCATTCAGCATAAAAAGGCAGAAGGCAATTATTAAATGGTTTGTAACCCAGAGATGACGCTGGAGCAGGTCAGAGTGTTTTCAGACCCTTGACTGAAGCCTCAGATTTGCTTATTTTGATGGGGTGGCTGATTCATAGAGTTATTTTACGTGCCTCTACGATGTCATTTATTGCAACCATGCTGTTGATATGGATGGGGGTCTTCTTTGGTGCTGGTAAGTATATTGTGGGTACCTTGGTCTGGGGTATGGCCGATATCTATAGTGTCTTCTTCTGGGTGCAGGTGTATGTTTTCCCAGAGAACTAAGCGTTGCTCTGGAGTCTTTCATAGAATGAAGAACTTTGTTGGTTTTGGTAGAGAAGAGTTTCTTGTTCTCAAACGGAAGGTCTTCCACGATTGATTGCATCTCAAAGGGAAAAGCTGCCGAGCTGAACCACAAGATTCATCTCATGACACGTGACAGTGGCTGTGGATCTTGTAACCATGTCCACAGCATCAAGAGCCGCCTGCAGGGCTGTTCTGCATATTGCATGGCCTTCCACAATGACTGCCTTAAACTGTTGTTTCTTTGCCTCCAGTATATCGTCAATAGAAGTATTACACTTGGAATAGTTGTTAAAACCGTATTTGCTGAGTAACACCACACAGTTCGCTATTCTGAATTGTAGAAGGGATGACATGTAAACTTTCCTCCCAAAGAAGTCTAATTTTTTGCTGTCTCTGTTGGCCAGAGTAGAAAGAGGTTGCTTTTTATTCCTTTGGTGAGCCACTTCCAACACCAAAGAGTTGGGAGGTAGGTAGATAAAGAGGAATTAGGAGCTCTTGGGAGGGACATAATACTTCCTGTCTGCTCATTTGCATGTGGGTGGAATGGTGGCCAGAGTCTGCCAGATCGTCTTTGCAGGGTCCAGGATCGCCAGATTTATGGGTAAGGCAATTTTCGCCAAAAGGACTGTTTGGAGAATGCTGGTGAGCTCATACTGAGTGTAGCTTTCTCCATGGCAAAGTTGAGGTCAGCTGCCACTCTTTAAAAAATGTCTTGAAATGTAGTAAAGACATCAACTATGGAATCACTGCCTCATCTGGGGATGGTTATGAATTGTTATCAGTAGATGTATCCAGTCCTGATCAGCGAGAGATTGTGGTTCCTGCACCTCGTCTTCCATTCATTTTGGTGATGGAGATTGTGGTGGTGGGGAGGGAGCAGCTTGTATGTTGTGCTTCTTAGTATGCTTTTTCTATCATTGTAGGCTCAGGGGTCTAGTATTGCCAATGCATTTATGAGGAAGAGGGGAGTTTTGGGGTTTCAGAAGGGGGCTGCATGCAGAGGGGGGACTCAAAGCCCAGATGTTACTGGTTACATGTGACAAGGGGGAGAGAGTTTGTTGTTTCAGAGAACAGCCCAGAATTGGAGCCCAGGCATCTGGTGCCTTGGTTACCCCGGCCCTGTTCGGAGGACACAACCAGTTCTGGCCAGACCATAGAAAATGGGATGCAGAGGGGAGACCCTGGCGACCAGCCCAGCTGTTCCCAGAAAGGGGAGAACATTGGACAGAGGAGAAGAGGTGGAGAAGGGAGGGGCCCAGGCGACCCTGTTACCTGCAGAGAGACAATGGATAGGGAGGGGCTGTTCCTGGGGGATATTGGAGGCTCTGCTGGGAGACTGTGGGGCTGTTCTAGCCAGAGAGCAGAGTAGGCAGGACTCACCTGGCTGCAGGGGAGATTGATATGCAGGGCTGAGGGCCCAGGCCTACAGGCTTGAGAGATCCTTTGCTGTGTTCAAAGCTCAATAAACCTTCCTGTTTAGTGCTGGCTAAGAGTTGCTCTAGTCTGGAGAACAGGGTTGCACTAGTCCCTCTGGGAGTGGAGGCTCTGGGGGTCCAGAGGGAGTGTACCCCCCATCCTCCCAGAAGGGGTCACAGCAGAGGCAGGCGTGCTGAAGGCCCTGAGAGGCACCATCCCAGAGGTGCAGGGGCGGACCTCCCAGAAGAGAGTGGGCACCCCAAGAGAGGATTGCTGCACTAGAGTGGATGCTCTGAGAAAGGGCTGTCTCACTGCCGCTGGAGTGGAGTGTGCTCCTCGAGAAGGGGCTGCCGCACTGAAGAGAGGGGTCCTGCCCAGGGACAGACAGGCCGAGCATGGGCACGACCTGTGAGCCATGACAGCATTGAATATGGCATGGGTGGTGGAAACCACGGGTGTGGTCCCCATGATGGGATAACCCTGACCACTGGGAGTGTCAGACTGGCATGAGAAGATGGTACAGAGACCTCAGTGCCAGGTGACAGTTGGGGTGAGAAAATTATGTCCCCATCATCATCACTGGATGGTTCCACAGGCGACATGCAGTGTTTTGGTACCACTGTGGCAGATGAAACATCAGTACCAAGGAAAGGAGAATTGAACGTGGTGCCATTGTTGTCTGCACTGTAGCCAGTACCAATATCAACGGCATCGTTGTTGCTGCCAATGTCTGCTCCAGTGCTGCAACAGGTACAGTGCCAACAGATGTTGACACAGTGCGGATCCAGTGCAGATGACTGTCGCAGTGCATTGCCGATAGTTCTCTGCACTAAGGTGGCATCGTCGTGATTGCTTAGTACCATGTAGGTTCCTGAGCTATGTGAAGCAGGTATACTCAGGCCTGTCACCTGGTACAGTTTCTATGTGCACTGTGCTTAATAGCATTGTGGTCGGAACCAGAGACGCCTGGTGAGTCATATGTACTCAAACGCAGTGCCGTTTTGGCCCTCGGTGATGGTTTCATACTAGTGCACTGTTTGGGTGACTGTGCTTTGAGGCATGGATGAGGCGAGTTTCCTGGGGGGACTTCTTCCCTTTATCGATTCGGGAGGTTTTCAGCCCATTCAGTACCTGGATCAGAGGCTGGATGTTAGGATTTCTTCAGCATGATCATTTTTAGGCAGAGATCTCTATCTCTGCAGATTCGTGCTTTCAGCTTAGCAGAATGGTGGCAGTCCTGCTGGATATGGGATTTTCCCAAGGCATTGAACGCATTTAGAGTGCCTGTCAGATACAGGAATGGTGTTGTTGCAGCTCGAGCAACATTTAAAACCCGGTGAACCCGACATAGTTAACTGAAACTTAGTGGGAAAAATTCAGGGAGGAAAGGTTTTTTTTTTTTTTTGGGGGGGGGGGGGGAGAGAGAGAGGTCAATGAAGCAAGAAAACTAGAACTAACTATATCTACAGAATTGATGACGATGAATGAAGAACGTTGCTGGGCTCCATCTCAAGCTGGGGACAGTACGAAGAGGCTGCGCGCCTCATTTGCCGTGCATGTGTAACCCACACACCTAGTGTGGTTACTGAGCAATGCAAGTGGTACCTAGACCACAGCAACAGTTAAGACCAAGAGACCTCTACAGCATGGGCTGGGAGCCAGCTGGCTTTTAGCTCAGAAGGTAGAGGCGCCTATACTCAGCTCCAGAGGTCCCAGGTTCAAATCTGCCTGGTGGCAGTTACACATGCGCTGCCTCCCAGCGCTGCCGTAAAAAATCCCGCCTATGGCACTGGAACGCACTGACACTTGCTGTGGAGCACCCCAGGGACATCCCTCTTGGACATTTACTTGTAGTTTACATTAAGTAACTATACATTTACATTAATTACTATATCAGAAGGTCTCACCAGGGTTGTAAGTCCTTTGATATAAATATAGCCTAGTTTAAGCAGTAGAAGACTGGGCCCTAGAAACTCCAAAACTCTACTCTTCATTCTGTCAGTAATTTCCTTTTTGATGCTGAGAAAATCTACCTCTGTGCCAGAGGCCTGGTCTACACTTAAAATTTAGGTCAGCACAGTAGGGATGTATCAGAGGGTAGCTGTGTTAGTCTGAATCTGCAAAAGCGACGAGGAGTCCTGTGGCACCTTATAGGCTAACAGATTTATTGGCGCATAAGCTTCCGTGGGCAAAGACCCACTTCGTCAATTGCATGCCCACGGAAGCTTATGCGCCAATAAATCTGTTAGCCTATAAGGTGCCACAGGACTCCTCGTCGCTTTTATAGTAGGGATGTAAAGAGTTAACCAGTTACCTGGTAGGTATTAGCCTTACTGCTTTGTGTACTGGGATAGTCGATTAACTGGCGCCTACAGCACAGTGTGGCAGGGCCAACCCAAGCGATGTGGTGGGCTTGGCTCAGCCTGGCCAGAGCAGGCCAGCCATGCTGGAGCAGCTTCCATACATGCTGCAGCAAGCTTGGCTAAGCCTGACTAGAACAGCCTACACTGCGGGAGGTCCAGCCGGACTGGAGCAGCCCCCTGCTCATGGCGCACCATGGGTGGCTGTACTCCACACCCACAGAACCCTGGTTAACCAGTTTAATGCAACCTTTAACCAGTTAACTTTTTAAACAGGATTTTACATCCCTACAACATAGCTACATAGGTGAGGAATGTGAAAAATCCACACTCTTGAGCAATGTAGCTATGCCAACCTAACTCCCAATATAGATTCAACCAGATCAGTGGAAGAATGCTTCTGATGAGTCTCGTTGCCAATGCTCAGGGACATGGTCTTCCAACATTGATGAGAAAAAGCCCTTCTGGTCAGTGAGTTTCACCTTGAGTTTGATAACAATTTCGACCCAATCTTTACCACTAGCTAAACTGACTGGAGAAAGGGCCTCGCTCTCTCTCTCTGCAAATCCAAAAGACATCTTTGCTAACTTGCATGGGAATTTATATTTGCCATGACAATGTGTATATGAGAAATCAGTGCAAAATTATTTTGCATTCAGATAACTGAAAATGGAAGGTTACAACAGAAATACTGTGTTAAATGCACATCCACTCATTTCTTGACTAAGTCACAGATTACTTCACTATTATGTTTTCCCGTAATTTCTGGAATTAGGATATATGATACTTTTCACATAAATTCACTAGCAAAATAACCAGTTTAAAAATACTTTTACATAGCTTTATTTCTTAAAGTAGCAGCATTTGATTCAATAAGTCAGAGAGATTGATAAAAGGCTATGTGGTTAACAAATATCAGTAGAACACTAGCAATTTAGGCCTGAAATTTCAGTTATTAAAAAAGGTTTTAAACACTTTGACAAGTATTTCCACACGTTAAACATGTCAAAGAAACTGTTGGACTGAAGTATTCCTTTACAGTGTTTATAACCAAAACATTACGTCACAAGTGTATGAGAATCTAAGTCTCACACATGTAAACCCTACTGTGCCATTATCACACTAATAATTCCTAAAGACTTTAGCCTCCAAAAATAGACTGGATGTTAGCTGTAATCTGTGTGTAGGATAGAGGTTATCAGAGTGGGCCTGCCTGAAATCCAGAAATACTAGTATCATAAACCAGAAAAATGGGCAAAAATACCTCATACAATGGAAGACCACATCTTTAAGTTATACATACAAAAAAAAAATCTAGGGTTTCTTGTATGATAGCCGGTACATTTCAACCTAAAAGGATATATCCCCATCCCAAAGAAAAACCTCACAGCTGACCAAGGCTTTATTGCTGTGTAGACTTCTGGGCTTGGCTGGAATCTGAGCTCTTGGCCCCTCCCACTTTGTAGCATCTCAAAGCCCAGCTCCTAAAGTCTACATAGCAATGGAATAGAACTGCAGCCTGAGCCAGCTTGCATGGTTTTCCTCTGCTGTACAGACGTACCCAAAATGTACAACACATTCAAATACATTAAGAGAGCTGAGTCTGAGAGTTTTATTTGAACTGCCAAATAGACACAGTCCCAGAATCCCATACAGTAGAACACAACATCTTTGTGGATTATCAAAATTAAGTTAGCAGATCTCTGTGGTAACTGACATTCTCCCTATTTCTTGGCAAAAATTTCATTAGCAAAATAGTTAAGCAAGACCATAATTACTAATATTATACTACTTTTAGAAGCATATCATAGAATATCTGTATGTTTTAAAATAAATATGTAGAATAAATTATTGAAATATCTAGAGCCATTATCCTTATTATATTTATTCACTTAGACCCAAACTCAGAAAAAAAACTTAAGCACAAGCTTACTTTAAAATACCTGTTTAAGACTTATTGAGGCCCATACACAAGTGCTTTGATGAATCTGGGACTTATGTAAGTCCAGGTACTATAAGACACATTAAAAATTCTTAATTTTTACATTTATGAACAGTCCCATGCTGTATGGGTTTAAGCATTTTGCAGGATCAGGGTTTAATTCAGCAAGTTTGACAATCCATAATAGATCTCACTCTTACTAGTACAAATTAGTGAGGTTCTACTGAATTCAGCCTAATATTGATAAATAGATATAAGATAAAGCTAAATCCTATATCAGTTCATTATTCACATTAGTTAAGACTGATACATATGAGCCACAACATTTTTTTAAACATAGTTAGAGGAGCACCCACCTTTAATCTCGGTGTGTCTAGACTAAAGGGTTTTTTCAAAAGAAAGTAGCCTTTTTTGAAAAAAACTTCACCTGAGTCTAGACTGCAGCCGTGTTCTTTCTAAAGTAAATCGAAAGAATGCGGCAGATTTTTCGATTGTGGTAAACCTCATTTTACGAGGAATAACACCTTTTTTCGAAAGTACTCTTTCAAAAAAAGGAGCTATTGAATGCAAACTGTGCTTTATCGAAAGGGCATCTAGACTCTCTTTCGAAAAAGCAGCTCACTTTTTCGAAAAATCAGCTTGTAGTCTAAACGCTCTCTTTTGAAAGAGGCCTGTAGTCTAGATGTAGCCTCATTATATACAATTTTATTAACGGCTATATTTTGGATTACAATGCAAAATGTTGCTTGTCACTTTTCTGCTTAACTACATAATTATCTTTATTTGAAAAAATAAATTAAGTCAACTGCACTTTCAGATTCAGTGCTGTAATATATATGGCTTGGAAACATGAAAGAAAGTTTTTATTCAAGACCATAGAAATTGATCTACTGATCACAGATTTTTGTGTCTTTTTCACAAGTATAACATTTGGACCAAATTTGAGTTGAAAATGTCCCTTTAAATAGAGGGGTCTATTACACTTCCACATCTAATCATGTCACTTAAAGTGGATCAAGTTGCCCAAGGATCAATTTTTGGTCTGTATAAGTTTATTGCTTACATTGCAGTCTGTTGTTGGCTGAGGCATGGGCAACTGTACCATATATCTCCAAATGTGAGCCGTCTGGTCTCCAGATGCTGCGCAGAAATAAACTGGATAAGTATATTTCCATAAACACAATACAGAAAAGGTTTTCTTTTCACATTTTGGCTATGCTACATGAATACTTTTTTTTTCCTAGCAAATTTTGGTAAGATTCAACATAAATAGCTGTTTTTCTGACTTGACAGTTGGCTGAGAACATAATTCATTAAACAAAAGGGGAGAAGTCATTCAACTGACTTACTCCTAAAATGAAAACATTCACTTTCTTTTAGGGAAAACTGTTGAAAACAGTATATACTTGAATATTCTATTATTGGTCATCAGTTCCATATCACTAGTATGTAATTAGCAAATTTGAATATGGATTTTATATTAGTAAAACAATTCATGTTGCATCCTCAATGTTTTAGGAAATAAAAAGGAATTTCCTTCCCATCTTCTTTCCCACTGTCATTCTTGGATCAATCAAGGTTTCATCAGATTAAAAAAATGAAGTTTAACTATAAGGAGAATCCAAACCAACAAATGTGAACAAATATGTTTCTAACTTAATGTGGCATCAAATTTTGTAAAGCTATGGACCTCCTTTTTGCTACATAAAGAAACCTAAATGTCTATAGCATATGTCAATTAGAAACAATAGCCACTCTGCATAAGGATAGCTTTCATACACATGTGGCCTATACAAGGTATAATCCATAAATATTTCAAGTTTAGGTGAAGGAGAACAGGATATTGTGGGATCTGCAGCCCATCTGTGTAATAAAAAAAGTGTACAGGATGTTCCCTGGTACCACCCCTATGAGATAATATGAAGTGAGATGACTTGAGGCTCTTAGTAGGATCTTCAGCACATCTGGTTGGATTTGGTAGATCTAGAAGCAGAGTATTCTTCTTGTGGCCATACAGTGAAATGCTAGATGGAGGAGGACTGTTGTAAACCAGGGTACAATCAACATTTGCATTAAAACTATCTGATGATTTCCTCCTTTCAACATTCTGTTTTTTTTTTTTAATTATAAATGCGCTTTACCATAGAGGATAGTGTGGAAATAGAGGCTAAGAACTTTTCTATTTTTCCGCATCCCGTATCTCAAAAGTGCCTTGTTTCAACAATTTCAAATTAAATAGAAGAAACTCAGCTTAGGCTTTTGGAAAAGGGAAAATGAGGTTTATAACTGGTACAGTACTTCAATCTTATTGCTGTTACGAAACCTCTACCAAATTCATGACCATGAAAAAACCCCACACTTCACGGATGGTGAACTCTTTCTCATGAAATCTAGTATTTTGTGTCCTTTTACCTTATACTATGCAGATTTCATGGGAGACCAGTATTTCTGAAAGTTGGGGGTCTCGCCCCAAAAGAAAGTTACAGGAGGTTTATAAGTTTATTGTATGGGGATTATGGCCTTTCCACGCTTAATTCTGCTCTGCCTTCAAAGTTGGGTAGCTGGAAAACAGTGGTTGCTGTCCAGGTGCCCAGCTCTGAAGGCAGCACTGCCACCAATAGCACAAAACTAATATGTAGAAACATCTCACATCCTGCCAAAACAGTAACCTAGCAAATCCCCTTCACACGCACATAACCCGCCTTTAGGTTAGGAATGCTACAATTACAACACTGAAATTTCAGATTTAAGTATTTGAAATTATGAAATTTAAGATTTGTAAAATTCTGAGCCCATGACATTAATCAAAATGGACCGTGAATTTGGTAGGGCACTATATATTATGTAACTGTAAGCTTGAAGAAATTCAACTATAAATGACACAGAAAAAAGTGCCACAGACTGCCTGGGAAGAAATATTCACTCTTCTAGATATGTACATGGTCCCCATAACCCTCATATTTGCATATCTCCCAATCTTTTACATGTTTTTCCTAAGCACCTCAATTAAGCAGGGAAGTACAATTATGTCTATTTACATATGGGGAAGTGAGGCATAGAGGCAAAGTTACTAAGACAAACTAAGTAAGTTGCCCAAGGTCACACAGGCAGCAAAGCAAATCAGGCACGAATCTCAGTCTCCTGAAACCTAAAGCTAGTACCTTATTGTGGAACTGCATGATTCACCACATCCTATGGATTTGAACACAAAGCTGTACTGATGATTATGGCCAATGAGAAAGTTTTCATGATCATGAGGTACATCAGCCACTATAGACACACTATTCTTCTGTTAGTGCCTTTTGAAGTCTATAGTTCCTCATTAATTTTAAAAAGTACCATTACAGTTTTCTTTATTTGAACTAAATTAGAATAGAAAATAAAAATGTAAAATGGTAATGTGATATTTATTATACCCACATACACCCAAAGAACTGCTAGATATTTCCCAAATCACAAAAAAATATGATCCCTGCACCAAAAACTAACAAATAGTAGGGAATTAGAAAGGGAAAGATGAGGATAACATGATAAATATCCGCTACTCAGCAAGGGCTAACACATGGTATTACAGTAAAAGAATGGTTTGTTTTTACTTTTTTTATGACCAGAACAAATAATGCATGAAAGAAAAATTCTACATACCTGTAAGAGCTACTTGCTCCGTTGGATGGAACTTTATAGAATTTACTGCATAAAACAAAACCAATTTTCAGGCCAAAGTTACAACAACAAAAAAATCTTTTTTAGAAAAAAAGCCATCTTAAACTGTAAAAACCTTTGTAAAGTAATGAAGTCTCAAATTTTATCCTGAGGGCTTGTGATATGATAAAGTGATACGTAAGAGCCAACATGGATTTGTCAAGAACAAATTATGTCAAACCAAAGTACAAGTTTTCTTTAACATGGTAAAAAGTTGTATCCAAGTGAGTATTATTAGATAATTTCAGCCAAAATAAATTTGCTATTTCCAAGAACAATACTAGGGAAAAAAGATATGTTGTCCACGGTAAAAAATTCTGGCAACTGTCTTTAAGAAATGCTAGCACCCTCTGCTTTGGAGCAAAGACTTGCAATTTTAAAAGGAGGTTACTGTTGTGCCAAGAATATGCTACTTGCTATTCCTGTGAAAATTCACCGATGCAACTTTAACTTGGCTACCTTGTGCATATGCAATATGATAATCTTTACATAATCACGCCCTACTGTTTTCCCATATGATCTCTGTTTCATTCAGTGCACAGAACAGACCTGTTTTGGTAATCAATCAGCATTGTATGGTAGAGTACACCAGGGCTACTCAACTTTGGAAGCCCGGGGGCCACAATGATTCTCACAGCACATGCCAAGGGCCGCAACTTAAGTATGGTTGCATATACATGCAAATATATATGCAAATAGCTTCACACTGACAGGCATGAATACGATTAAGGCAAAACTACACAACACGCAGGCCCCATTTAAGTCAGTTCTGCTGATATTAATAAAATGTAATATTTACCCGACTTCCACCCATATAACAGCACTTTTAATGAGCAATGACAGTCCAGGAATTTAACTACAAAAATGTATATCAACAGACCATTATATTGACTACTTTTTTGTTTTGGCTTCATAACAGTCTAGGAATTTAACTATTAAAATTACTAAAACTACTAAATTTAACTACTAAAACACATATCATCATGTGTTTATCCAATACGCGTTTCCTCTTTATTACCATTTTTAATGCTTCTTACTAAAAAGTAAATTGTATACCAATGTTTTTGGTGTTTAGCTAGAAGCTTCCGGTTGTGCGTTTTTGGAGCGATTTTACTCAGAAAAAACGTTTCCAAGCCAGAGCGCTCCAACCTGCAGTGGGCAAGGAGCTGGGCGAGTCAGGCTAGACACGAGAGGCCCCATCCTGGATTCCCAGCAGGGCTGACGTCCCCAAGCGGAAGTCCATCGCTCCCAGTGGGATAGAGGCAGGGCTGCCCGGCCACAACACCGGACCCAAACATGGCCAGTGTGAGCCAGTCAACACCTCTCAGGCTCTGCCCACTAGGCTAAGCAGCTAGCACTTCCCATAATGCCCCGGCACTCCCAGCACCTCCTCCCTGGCAGCTAGAAACACTGACACCCTGTACCCGTCTGTTACAGCCAGACCGTCTGCTTGCATCTTTCAATGCTCAACCCCACCTGGGAGATGCTTTGCTGTTGTGAGCGTGTTCCCCAGTGGAGGCCATGTTCAAAGGATCCACCCGCAGGCTACGTGCTGAGCCCCGCGTAAACCCAAACCCAGTGATTCTCAAACTTTTTGCTCCATGGCTCAATATAAACCTTTCCACAGACCACCAGTTGCCAATGGAAACTCACTGTTAATTACATAATTACCCTCACACATTTTGCTAGTGCTGCAGATAGGGAGAATGGTTTAATTTAAATTATTAAACAGATTAAGCATTTTAACTCTCTCATGTTAGTTAATCAAACTTCATTTTAAATAAAATAAAATATTAATTTATGTCCAACACAAAAGATTTCAATGCTTTTTTATTTATGGCAGGTATGGAGATCCTTTTTTGTGTCAGGGGCCACTGACCTATAGAAAAATCAGTTGGGGACCACAAAAGTGAGAAGCAAAAGAACTCCTTCAAAAAAACCCATCCCTCAATGATGTGGCCCCCAACTGAGACATCTCACTCCTCTCGTGTTCCAGCCCCATGGAGCGAGAGGAAGAGAAGGAACAGGGAGGATTGAGGTTCAGGGCTTCCCATAGGCCAGATTTACTTTTCTGGGGTTCTGGAGTTAGTGGATTTTATGGACCCCCTTAAGCTCTGGGGTGGGGACAAAAATGAGGGGTCCAGTGTGTAGGACAGGGCTGCCAGTGGTTGGGATAGGGATGGGGTACAGGATCTGGGAGGTGGGATGCAGAAGGAGATAAGGGTGTAAAGTCTGGGTGGGAGGTAAGGCACAGAAGCAGGCTGGGAGTAGGGTGTCTGGCCAGGGGGAGTGAGCAGGAGCGAGGGTGCAAGGAGCAACCGTGGATGCAGGAGCAGAGTGGGGATAGGTGTCTGGCCACGGGGGAGGGTGCAAGAGCAGGCTGTGGGTAAGGTGTGTGGCAAGGAGGGAGGGTGCAGGAGCAGACTGGTGGCAGCGTGTCTGGCCACAGGCAGGGAGATCGGGGAAAGGAGTGCCTGGGACTAAAGCTGGGGGGCAGAGTGGCTGAGGGGGTTCAGGGAGATGGGGGACAGAGTGCCCCTGGGAACAGGGCTGGGGTCAAGGTGGTGCAGGGTGGCTCAGGGAAATGGAGGGGCAGAGGGCAAGGAGGCTGGGTGTGGCAAGGCGGGGGTGGGCAGGTAGGTGACCCCAGGGTGTCCAGCCCTGCAGGGGATGGGGTACCACGGGGTCCAGTCCATGGTGCCCTCGGGGCTGAGCCGTTGCTCAGCTCCTCCCCCCAGACTTCCCATGGGTGCAAAGCAGTGTTCCCTCTAACATTTTCTATGCTTAGGCAGGTTGAATTTTCTTTTGGGTGGGTTAAATTTTCTTATGTGCACCACCAATATTGAGGTAGTGTGTCAATATACACCACCAATACGAACAAAACACACACAATATATACATATATTTTAAGCAACCCATATGTGTGGAATAAAATATATTAAAACAAGACACCTGTTACTAGTTGCTGTGAGGTTCCCTTACTGACTACAAAGGTGCTGTACAAAGGTACTGGAGGAAAGTAGAAGCCCCAGAACAAATTAACACATTGCTTCAGGGTTTGTAAACATTTGCATATTTCAAAGAGCTTGCAAATAAGTCCTCCTGCAGTCCCTTAGTACTATTCACTGTTCTTTTCAGCTACAGACACAGCTACCCCTCTGAAACTGTTAATGGCTTAAGATAAGAAAGAAAAGATTCTTTTAACACCTATATGCAAACTTTGTTTGAAATCTTCAGAGGGGTAGCCCAGTTAGTCTGTACAGGATAAACTTAAAAACAACAAATAGTCTGGTAGCACTTTAAAGACATGATACCATATACATATTTTGTTAGTCTTTAAAGTGCTACCAGACTATTTGTTGTTTAAGTTTGTTTGAAATGTAATCATGCAAATGTCCTCCTAGCACAAACACACACACATACCAAGCTTCCCTCCACTCCTCCAAACCAGTCTAACAGAGGACTGCAGTGAGTCAGACACCCCAAACAAACTAGCCCGACTCCACCTCACAACAGATGCCAGCACTTAATCACTCCCACACCTACTCCATGCAGTCAGCCCCTTTACCTCCCCGTGCCCAGCCCAGGAGGATTGAAGAGACTGCTAGGTCTCTGTCTCTCTCTCCTCTGCAGATGGAACTCTCCCCCAAGCCAATTAATTACTCCCTCACTCCCTTCTCCCAGCCACTCATTCCCTGCTTATCTGCTGATAGTCTTCCATGAGGCAGGCAGCATTTAGCTGCTGTTTACAGAGGCCAGTCCCTGCCGATCAATTGATCCCTCTGCCAGCTCAGGCAGCTTTGTATGGCTGAGACTGTGCAGCTTAAAGGGAACTTTAGTGCAAAGCCCTGAAGGGCTCCGAGCCCCCACCTGCCTCCTTCACGTGCAAGGTCCTCAGTCCCAGCGCTACCTCCTCTCACCACTGTGGGCCACACAGCCCAACCTGCTGCCAAGGAAGCGAGGGAGTGCCTGCCGCTCACACCAGTACAGCCTGCCCAGCCCTGCCGAGCCCCGCTCAGCCCAACCTGCTGCCTGCCCCGCGGGACTAACCGAAAGACCACTGCTCTTACCCCAGGTGGCGGCTCCTCCACAAGGAGGGGGTGAGTTTGCTTCACCTCCCCGCCTGCCTGTCAGAGCTGCTTTTGCAGCCTCACGGCTGTGGCCAACTGCCAGGCTACAGCAGCAGTGCGGGCTCCCCTCCGCATGGAGAAGGGAGGGTGAGCTCCTGCCGCGGACCCCGCACTTTGAGACCCACTGCCCAAACTGGGCCGCAAACAAATATGTTGAGAAGCCCTGTCTTGAGTAGCCCTGATGTACACTATTTTCTGTGGGATCTGTAAAATGTAGATCTCCTCATCAACACAGGATTGTACAAATAAATTTATGCTTGTGCAACACTCATATTAGCCCATGAATAAATTAGTAATTCTGTTTTCAAAGCAGAATTTGAATTCCATGATGTAAGGTGAAGCATGAGGCCACACACTGAACAATAAGAAAAAAAAAATACTGAAGTGAGCATTATACACCCTACACACTTAATAAGGCAGAAGGGTCCTGTGGAAAAATCAACGTGTGATTATCTAATTAAATGCTTATCATAATTCCTATATATCAGGTTGCCAAATTAAGTTTGCACAGGCCATCGTGATTCTAGCATATTCTACCTTTGGCTTCTGAAACTTGTCAATCTCAAAGGTATTTTTTTAATGGTTCTTATCTGCAGGGCTCAACAATCTATGTAATCTACTCTCCCGTGGCGAGTAGATTACAACCCGGAAGAGCCGGGTTCGGGCGATCTGCGCATGCGCAGATCGCCGGACAGCGCAGCTGGCGAGAGGGGCTCACCGTGGCTCGGCGAGCCCTGCTTATCTGTATAATCTGTTTTATGCTCAACATGGATAGAAATGTCTTATAGGTTAATTTTAAAGAGGAGCACTCAAAAATCATCTTTGAATGACAAATATTAGAATAGCTTCACAATGGAGTCTACCAATAGAGTTGGGGAACTTTTATAAAGGAAGCAATTATTGATTGATTTACATTTAGAAAGATGTATTTATATTTATACACACACACACACACACACACACACACACACACACCACACACACACACACACACACACACACCCCCATCCAAGCATCTTTTTATACTCTTACCTGATCCAACATGTCCTACATATTTGACAAGGCTCTTCCCTGTTTCTATACTCCACAGCAAGGCAGTATGGTCTACAAAGGTTAAAGCAGAAATATTCGTAAACAATTCGGGTATATGAAACATTTTTATATTTTAACTATTATAAAGCAGATTGGTGCCTTTCAGTGTAAAGCAAAATTCCTAGCACGACAAATGGAAACAGTTTCAAGTAAGTTATTTAAAGGGGAAGTACATTGTATTTTCAAAGTTTCCATGCACTGCAACTTGAAAAACAATGGTTATCATCAATTATAAAATGTAACAGGAAGCTGCTACTTTAAATAAATTTAGTTTGAGAAGTTTTGGAAGACAAGTTTTACTTCTAGAATGTATTTTCTGTTTCTTAGTAAAAGATGAATGAAACTACGTAGCCATCAGTTTTAGGATGATTTTATGCCATTAAAAACACTTCACACCTTAAGTGCTGACAAAACAACAACATATCAACTTAAACTGAACCCACAAGAGAGTTTGCTTCATTCACTCAAGAAGGCCTCTAAAAAAGAAGTTTTCAGTATACCTTGAAATCAAGAGGAAGTTACCTTGTGCAGCAATGATGGTTCTTCCAGATGTGTGTTCCTGTGGGTGCTCCACTCAGGTGTCGGTGCATCCTCATGCTGGCCATTGGAGATTTTTAGCCTAGCAGTGCCTTCCCACATCACACATGAGCAGTCGTTGTCTCACACTGTTTTCATCTGTTAGCTGCATGCGTGACATAGTTCCCCTCTCCATTTTCTACTGGAAATCCTTTAATGGACTCCAAAGTAGAGGGGAGGAAGAGAGGGTAGTGGAGACCCACAGGGACACACATCTTGAAGAACTATCATTACTGCACAAGGTAACTACCTCTTCTCCATCGCAGTGATGTCAGCATTAATGGCAGGGGTGAGACTTGTTTGGCGAGGCTGTGCCAATTGGGGATGTAAACTGAGGCCAACCATTCCTGTAAACATCATATGTGGAATCTCGCAAGGCATACCACAAAAATGGTGGTCGCCATGTGACCTAGGATCTGGAGATACGTGCTAAGAGTTGCAACAACATTTACAAATACTGTTTATTATTTGACAGTGCTGTGTCTCCTTAGAAGCCTCACAATACAGATAAAACAATGAATAATAGGCTTGATTCTCTTGTGCCCTAGAACCATTTTGCACTCAAGTGCACAAAGGTACCCTGAAGACTGTGATCTCGCTTCCCTACTTGGCTCTTATTCCCAATGTAGGTAGGGGACTCCCTATCTTGCTTAGAGCCAATGAAATGGCTCTGTGGTGCCCCCTCCCTTAAAGCTCCTGGAATAGGGGTATTCTGGAGGAAAACTAGAGCAGCGCTGCTGTGTGCTTACTCTTGGCCTCCTATGACTTCTATGCAACTGTGGACAGTGCAGATTTAGAGAAGCCTTAAGGCTAATCTAAAATACTGAAAACTCTGCACTATTAATTTTCTTTTTATTTGACTTCATATTAAACAAACATTTAAAATCATGCACCTTGTTAACTATCCCTTGTTTCAGTATTCTTTCTTCCATTTTTGTGTGCGTGTGAGAGAGAAAGAGAATGAATAACTTGGGTGCCATGGTGGCACCCGTCTAAACAAGTGCACATGACCTCAATATTAGTGCACAAGACAAAACTCACTCCATTCATGGATGGAAAATCTTAGAGGGAACACTGGTGTGCACTGGTTCTGTAGGGTGGTCCCTGACCACACCTTCAAATTGTTACTTCAGTGTCGCCCACTAGGGCTCTTCTCCTGTTAGGCCACTGTTTAGATCTATGATCAAATGATCGCTGATAAGAGATATTCCTTGATCTCTGATACAGAGTGTATCTCCTCTTATTGAGCCATCTGTACATACCTAATGTTCAAAGCGTTGTATGCTTTGAACCTCATCAGTTTTGGCTGCAAAGAGTTGATTCCTGTTAAAGGGCAGATCCTCCACGTTTGTCTGCAGTTCGCAAGGGATACCTGATTATTGCAGCCATAAAGGGTGGGACATGACAATCACTTTTGCTGTCACCCTGTCTGCCATGTCCGCTACATCCATAGACGCTTGAAGTGCCGTTCAGGCAATGGATTGGCCCTCTTTCATAAGAAACTGTAGCTGTGGCCTCTTCTGTTCAGGGAGGTCATTTAAAAGCTCCTGCAGCCTTGTGTAACTGCCATAACCGTAGTTAGAGAGGAGGGCCATGTAGTTGGATATTCTGAACTGCAGAGTGGCAGAGAAATAAGCCTTCTTTCCAAAAAGGTCCAATCTTTTAAGTTCTTTGTCCTGGGCGTCGATTTAAATTGTGGTTCTCTGGAACAATAGTGTACAGAATCTACCACCAAGGAGTTTGTCTGGGGATGGGAGAAAAGAAAATCCATCCCCTTCACCGGGACCAAGTATTTTCTATACTCCTGCAATTAGTGGGGGGAGAGAAGCCGGTGTCTGCCAAATGGCTTCAGATGGCTCCATGATAGCCTGGTCAATTGGTGCTAGTGCTTAATGCTCCATGATAGCCTAGTGCTATCTTGAAGATCTTACAGCCCACCACATCTTCTAGCAACTTTTGCTGCTTTTCTTGTACCTCCTTCAGAACTGTGTCTTGGGACTGAGCCACTCTCTTGAATAGATCCTGAAATTGCTTCAGGTCATCTGCAGGGGGAGAGGAAGAAGGAAACACAGCCTCATTGGAGGATGAAGAAGACTGGGGAAGTGGAGAGTGACTTTCTGAATCAGACTGAGAAAGCCGTCATCCTCCTCCGCGAGATCTGGTTGAGCAGTAGCCAAGGGCAATGGCGGGGGATGGGTTAGTAAGGATTGAGTAGTGGCCAGCGGAGACCACGTTGTTGTGTGCGCTGGGGTCACTACGGTTGACTCCCGTGATTGGTGCCGATGTGAAGAGTGAGTATGACATTGGCTCCATGGTTCCCAGGGTGGCCACTGGGGTTGATACTGCTGTGGAGGATAAGGCCATGAATGGTTAAACCAAGAATACCATGGGCGATGGTATGGTGGTTTGTCCCTGTTTGAACACCATGAAGCCACTGAGTGATGACTGCTGGGAAGAGAACCTGCTCCCATGCCCAGTGCCTGGAGAGGATGGAGTAGGCGAGAACAAAATGTTCTTGAAGAGCATTGGTGTGGACTAGACTCCTCAATTATGGGAAAATGTTTGTTGGCACTGGTGATGATGGCACTGGCGGTTATGATGTTTATTGCAGGTACTCTGTTGTTTTCTGGGCTCTCAGCTTTGGGGTTTGTGGTACCGGTGTGGGCTTAAGTGCTGGCATGCACCGGGAGTCAGAAGACTGTGCTGGTGCCGCTGTATCCATTGGCACCGGTGAAGGCGGCATGCCTGCTTTAGATGGTGCCAAGTGAGAAGTCGCAGATGGCGCCAGCCTCTCCGAGCACAGCTAAGCCCTGTGCCCCAGACCAGCTGAGCCACGCACTGGCACCCTGCCCCCCGCAGCCCAGATGAGCTGTACAGCTCCGACCGCACTCACAGCACCAGCTAAGCTGCGTGCCAGCTCGTAGCCCCTCCCCAGCCCAGCTGAGATGTGCGCCGGCTCCTGGCACTCCCTCCCCACAGCCCAGATGAGCTGCACAGCTCCAACCCCACTCAAAGCCCAAATGAGATGCATGCCACTCCTGGCTCCCTCTTCACAGCCCAACTGAGCTGCACGCAGGCTCCCAGGCCCTCAGCACCCTGCAAAGCACAAGGACTCTCTGATCCTGGAATACCCGTGGTCATATCAGACCACAGATGTTGCCAGACCAGAGAATCCCGGATTTTAGAGGTGCAACCTGTACAATTATATTATAATTAAATTATATAACTTTATAAGCTACCTAAAAGGACAGCTAACCAAACAAATGCAATTAAATCAAGATCTAACATAAAAGACTCATGAAGTCATTCTCAAAGATAGAATGCAACTAAGCTTTCCATTATGCTTTATATCTCATCATACCATTTAGGGGCCAAAGTTGCTGAATTTAAGACAGACATTGTGAGAAATACTTGAAACAAAAAATTACCAGCAGATGCCGTCCCCAACACCACTGGCTGAGTTTTCGTGACACTGACATCCCAAATACCATCCCTGTGGCCAACATACTCCTTCACCAGTTGACAAATCGCCCTTGATGTTGTAGTTTTGAAACTGGATACAATCTATAATAGCAAAGAGAACAATTTATTTTTCCTATCAATCTGCAGATAAATGTTAAATCACCCCAAAAAAGGCACTATGCCCAGCCTTTAACAACATAGATAGCTGATTTTTTTAAAAGTTCTTGTTTCTCTTACAGTTCATTATTTACCAGGAGTTTCTTGACCTTTAAGTGCAGAAAAATCAATCTTTTGATGCATATGCTCTAGATATTCTTATCCAGACAAAAGGACACATTTTGTCCTTTGACAGAATAATGCAACACCATAAGCTTGCAGTGGCCTATGCTTTCCATTCTGTTCCATTGTCTATGCTTTCGATTCTGTTTGGTAGCAGATCCTTGGTTATCAGAATTTTCCTTCACCTTTCCACAAATAGTTAGGGGCCCGACAGTTTGAGAAGAGCTTGTATTTTGCTCTCTGATGTAAACTATATTGTGTTATGTAGGTCTGGGAAATTTTATTTTCCATACAATATGTATAGCTACCAAAAATGTACTTAAAAAATAAAAAAAAATGTTGATGCATTTTTCTTCAAAATTTCAATTAACTAAGTATATAACATTTTCCTATATACAAGAATAAACCAAGAAGCATATGAAGGCTGTTTCATTTGCACAATAATAAAGAATTCTTTCACAAAAGTGTCAAAAATTTAAAGGCTAACAAAGTTGTATCTGAACCATTTACTGGTCACATTCCCTTAGAGTCAATGTTGTTATAAAGAACTTTTTATTAAATCAAAATTAGTATTAGTATTTAGATAAGCATTAATAAAACAACAAAGCAGAACATAACAGAACCGGGGGGGGGGAGGGGGAGGAGGAATACCCATCTCACAGGAAAATGTGATTATAGGGATTATATTAGTGCAGAAACGCTCAACAGTGGTGACCCATTCATATTAGGTTATGTGAACTGGATAAATTCCAGATCAAACAGAAGTAGAATACAATTTGCCTTGCTGGAACATGACAGACTTCCAGAGTATCCATGCTGAAACTAAGCATGTACAAACAAAAAATCCCCCACACAAAGGGGATAAAGACAAGCTTCATGCATCCATGCTTTGGGCCTCATTTAACAAGTACATTACAAGGAAGAGGGCACATCAAAGTTAGATATAAATTCTGTGAAAAATATATCCTGACAAAATTCCTAGCAGAATTTGAACAGGTATTTTAAGTTATGTAGTCAGTCACTAGTTAACTAAAACCCTAAAACGTCTTAAAAGTAAAGAGGATTTTAAATACTTAATTCTACATTTCAGCTACAATTTCCTCTATCAGAAAGTTTTACTCTGGAAAAACATTACTTAGAATGAAGTCCCATTAATCTGTGATGACTGAGCAAGAAAGAGACATGGCATTCAATTGTCATGTGATTAAAACAAAATAAAATTGTTCCAGTAAAGAGAGACGTCATAAAAATAGAGAAAATCTGGAAGAATACTGAGAAATAAAATATTCCAATTTTGTTTTCATGTCAATCTTCTAATGATGTAATGATAAAGTCCTCTATAAAGTCAAAATTAAATTGTTAATGAACAAAGAACAGCCTGAAGTCCACAGAAGCAACAAATCACTTAAGGATGCATTTAAAAGGAAACACATAAATCCTCACAAAACAAGGTAAAGATTAGTAGTTAAACCAGACTGCAGAATTCATCAAAAAACCTTCAAGACAACCTAAAAATGCAGCTTTCAGATTTAATATGCTCATCAGAACAAAATTGAGCCATGTATGCAAAGCAGAATAGTAGAAGTAAGTTACAGAAATAGGACTAACATACTAGGGATGTTAGCTATCAGGCAACTGAATAGTCGTGTGACAACATGCAATTTTAGCAGTTACACAACTATTCGATAGTCCCTGGAGGCGGGGCTGGCAGCCAGTGCACTCCTGACCCCACTCCCAGGGAACTCCCTGCCACCTCACGCTGCTGCCTCTCTGTCAGAGGCAGCAGTGCAGGTTGGCAGGCGGAGCCAGTCCACGAGGGGAGCCAGTTTAAAAACCGGCTCCCCTCACAGACCAGCTACCTGTCCAAGCTCTCTCCAAGCTCCCCACAGACAGAGGCTGCTCCACGGGATGCAAAGCAGCCTCTGTCCACAGGTAGCTCGGGCCCGCCCCCTGTCCCCACCCCACACTGCTGACTCTGATAGAGGCAGGAGCGCAGGTGAGGCAGGCAGAACCGGCTTATAAGCCAGCTCCCCCCAGCACGTGCTCCTGACTGCTCCTCACCCCCACGTCTCAAGGGGCGAGGGCAGGTGAGTCTATGGAGTTGGCATATATGGGGGACTGGCTTGAAAGACACTCTCCATGCATATCAGCTCCAGGCTGTCCCCCATGCCCTCTGCACTGCTGCCTCTCTATCAGAGGGAGAAGGAGCACATGGATCTGACGCTCGTGGGGAGCCTACTTAAAGCCAGCTCCTCACAGGCTCCACTCCCTCCCATTGCTGCCTCTGATACAGAGGTAGTGGGGGGAATGCATGCCGTCGACAAGAATAACCGATAAGTCTAGGCTTATCAGTTAATCATACAGACGACTACACATTGAAATTCCTATAACATACCTCTCAACTGTTTATCAAATGTCCAATATTCTTATTTTTTCCCCCCTCTCTCTCCCTCTCCCTCCCTCCCTGAAGATGCCATTACAAAGTAACCTGAGCAAAGTTGTTTTATCTTCTGTTTTGTGGAAAGATTCTGTCAATTTAGGTTACTACACATTTTCTTCTCACTTGTCACTGAAGTCTCTCTAGAACAGAGCTTCAGCAACGTAGGCTTGTCAGGCTATATACTTAGAGACACACCATACGTTGAACATCTGACATTTGCCTTCAGTTTTAACACCTTTTTAGTAGGCATTGCTAGATTTTTCTGCTGGAAAAATCCTTAAATTACTTCCACTTTGAAAGTAAGAATTCTGTAAAAACATGATGCCCATAGGGAAGAGCTAGTTACCTTGTAATTCTGCTTCTCTGAAAAAGTCATCTGGCAGGAGTATCATTCACTGATCCACTTTCCACAGTTCTGATAGGTTTGTTTTTAGATGGTGTTTATGTTTGAATTCCATGTCTGTTTACCATTTTAACACGATATTTTCTATACAAGAGTTTTTTGTGGATTGCCTTAATTTTCTAAAAGGAGCCTTTCCAGCTTCTCACTACCATTAATTAAGGACTGTAATGTTCAAACACAGCAACTGACTATCCTCCGATTGGCGTGTGGCCACGGTGATGGTTGACTCACACCAAGCCACTGTTACTTTCTTAGTGATAAAAAAATCTTTTTAAACCAAACCTGGGCAGTTTTTACTGTGTCACAATAGGGAGCTAAAACTCAGAAGTAAGAATTCTGTACCAAATATCTTTAGAGGAGAGATAACAAATCAAATTGTTGTCCTTTGCAGGTTAGACAGACATCTATCAGGGATGATCTAGATGATGCTTGGTCCTGCCATAAGGGTAGGGGACTGGACTTGATGACCTCTCAAGGTCCTTTCCAGTTTTAGTATTCTGTGATTCTATGCTTTCCCCACCTCAAAAACACAGCTTTATTTACTGCAATATTTTACTCCTTCTCCCACCCTCATGAACTACACTTCACGGAGGAAGCAAAAAAGTTGTTCAAACACCACTGATAATTAAAAAAGGGATTTTCAAAAGGTGGATATCTAAATGGCATTTAACTACACTACAGCATTAAGCAGAAAGAACAAAAAGCCTGATCAGTCAAGCACAATACAGCAATCTGGCACTCAAGGTGAAAAACTGAGGTTCCATGCTTTGTCATCATCCCACAGCTCTTTGGAAGATTTTTCTTATGGAATTTGAGTGCAAGAGAAGTTTTATAATTATTCTGTGAATGTTTCCTGAACATCTGCCTCTAAGCACACTGTAGTTTCTTTGTTTTATATAAGCCAAAGAAAGAAAGACTATCTTCCCAGTCAGAAAAGTAACTGTTCAAAATAAGCACACTCCCACCAGCTGCAGTGGTTCAACTCAGTAGAACACAGTGGAAAAAAGTGCTCCTGACCTTGCAGTCTTTTTAATCTTCTTCTTATTTTGTATCCACAAGCAAGAGCAGTAAATGAGTAACAATGAAGAATGTAAAGTCTTCTGATATGTAACAGCTGATAGATAGAATACCCAGGAAAAATTACAAGGCTCTGCATCTTCCACCATTCACCACTACTTAGCTGTACATGCATATTAGCACGCTGGGAAGCAAAGAAGTCATCCAGGAGTCTACACCCCACAATTCCTAGCTTCCCACGTGGAAACTGTGAGGTCCACCTGCTTTGCCTGGGTAAGAATTTGAGTGCTACATTGCAAGCAGTTAAGATAAGAGAAGTATTCAAACACCTGCTTTACAAACAGTAATATCTGCATATTAAAAATGAAAAGTACTATTCTGAGACTACACAATAGTTGTACAACTACTCCTGTGCTGCCCATATTTTAACTAGCCTCATTAATGAATTTGTTACTCATGCAATACCAAAAAAGGGGATATAATCTTATCCCATGCAAACTGATCCACAGCAATAGGAACTAAAAAATCTTCAGGAAGAAAAGGAATAATTTTTTTACATTGGACTAAATAATAAAACCCTCCCCATTCTTATCATCTCGCTTCCCTGTATATCAATTCTGTCTAAAGTCGTGATACACATTAAATACATATTTAAAAGTCAGCCCACTGCATATCCTTCCTTTTTATTTATCAAGATTATATGCAAAATGTTAACTATGAATCCCCCCCAAATTAGCACTTTATTAGTTTCTTATACCAATGTTTTCCCAATCTGTTAGCAGGCTTTTGAGACTAGACCATGGGGAAAAGGGAGAAGACAAGAACGTAACTTTGGTCTGCTTCACCATACTGTGTCCATGGACCCACACTTCCAGTAGAATAATAAATGGTTCCTGTAAAAGCTCCTACAATGCCAGTAGACTCCCACAGCGTCCCATAATGCAGCTAACCATCGGTACAGTTCATGTATTTAATCTGCACATTCAGGTATCATTTTTCATTGCAAACTCTTCTGCTGCCTTTCCCCATAAAACTACCAATGAATGACCCTCACACCAAGCAAAATAGAGTAGAGTAGATACTTATTTATCCACTTAGAGGTGGATAAAAACTGAAGACAGACAAGACCAAAAATGGAGAGACATGACAAACTGGGGAAATAAATGAGAAGATTATGGAAACTATTCAGAGAGATAGGCACCTCTTCTTGTACTACATCTTCCAACTGGCAAGGACCATGATGGAGAGGTTGGGAACCTATCCATTATCATATACCTGAAAAGCAAGAATAGTCACCCTACAATAAGACAAAGCTCAAAACCCCACTACATAGACAACCAAGCAGTTAAAAATCAATTCAGCTGCAAGGCTTTCTAAGACAGTTTTAGAGGTCTTTCCCAAAGAAGTCCTCATTGTCAAAACTTAAACATTAACTTAAAATTTCAACATAAAAACACAAATAACTCTTTTGTGCTTTATACTACCATAAAATCTCTTCCACCCCATACTCCAATTTCTATTAGCCATCTTAAAAACTGTATCTTACAGAATTTTAGTATAGCATTTCTGAAGTGAGGGATAATTGCTGTATCTAAGACAGATACTATTATTTATTAGGCATTTTTCTTTAGAAATGGAACTATAACATGTCTGTCTTAGTATTGTAATGTATTGTGTGTTGAATGGTAGTCTCATAAGTGCACATGAATGTTAAAGGAGAGGCTTTGTTCATCTCATACCTTGCTAGTAGATGCTTTGTAAGTGGTCTTCAGTTTCTGTGAAAGCTGACTGGTACTATGACTGGCTGTTGAGACAAAAGTTGAAGCAAAATGTTTTGAGTAATAGGTTTGTTAACTAAATTGTACAATGGTATCCATTAGCTTAATAAAATGTACAATTTAATTAAAGGTAAGTAGGAAAAGCAAGCTATAGAAAACCTAACATTGATTAATATTTATCTTACCTTTTGTTTTCAGTTGTCCTTTGCTCAGTTCAGCTCCATCGATGGTTTGTCCTTCAACTGCCAAGCGCTCATTGAGTGTATCAATTTCACGACGTACTAACAAGAGCAAAAAAAATTATAAATAAGCAATTAAAAGCACAATTAATATCACAAAATTCCTTAAAGTTTTAAGTCATCTATTTTATGTTATGAGTAACAAGGGTAGTTTATTATAACCTTATAAAAGAAGTCTGCATGTACCAAATAAATACAAAGTTTCATGATGAGCTTCCCAACCCAAGATAAAGCTTGACCCAGATTCCAAGGAAATTGTGCCAGATAAGCCTTATCACTTCTGATTACGGTGTACTAGCAAATGAGACTAAATATTAAAAAGAGAATATCTAATATGTATACAACCCATGCATCAAAATAACTCCACTGAAAAAAAGGAAATTCAGAAAGCAAACAGAAATTTGTAGCCTCATCAGTTATTTCATCCACAATTAGCAAGTCATTTTTAGATACTATTAACTATGAAGCAGTTTTCCTTCTATATGCTAGTCATCTGAAGTTAGTGCATTGCTAAAAATCAAAAATATACAAAAAGGCAACAGCATATTAAGCTAAATAAGTTAAACAAGAACACTCACTTTATTCCTAGAAGGATCTTAATTAAGATTAACTTATTTTTAAATGAAAAATTCAGTATTTGTACTACTGATCTAATATGTTTCATGGAACTATTCTCTAAACATTTACTCAATACGAAAGTGGGTATTTTTCACATGAGTATAAAAACTATGTTCCCCACCTCTGAGACTATGTACATAAAAAACTGCTCAATGTATTTTTACCATTACTTCTCTATGCTACCCACACTCACCATTTATACCATACAAATTTTTATAAGCAGAGATGGTAGCACCACTAACTTATATTACCCAATACTTCTATAAGACAAGATCCTGTTTTCAATCGTTTATAACTTTGCCAAACTTAACTGCTTGGCTGAAGTTTTCCATGCCTGGTGTTGGCATACGGCTAAATTTTATTAGAAAATTTCAGCCAAAATGGTACAGTCAATTCAGAGAACAAGGTCAGGGGAAAAATACGTTTTGTCCAAGTTCAAGTCTGAGAATTCTCTCTCTCACAAGCTCTTAAACCCCCTGGTTATTGACAAGGTGGCCTTTGTGCCAGGGATGTACAGTTCGCTGTTTCTATGAAAATCCATCAACATCTGGCAAAATTCAAGGCATCTGAAAAAAAAAAACAATCTGCGAGTTTGCACATACTCAATAGAAACCTTGACAGGAGCCGCTCAATTCCTTGAAAATTCCATCTACAATGGGATAGTCTCCAGCCTAAAACTGAACAGGACTTCCCATGAAACAACAGCTCTGGGTTGCTGCAGGCTGTGTACCTAAACTGCAGCACCTAAACTGTCAGGGCACCTAAACTGAGTTTGGAGACACTCTCTCCCCTGTGCTCTCAATGATCACTCTGCTAGGCTCAAGCAGCATAAAGGAGGAAGATGGTTGATTTGAATGTAGAGGGGGACAAAGCAGACCTGTTGTTTCAGTAAGATTGATGCTGGGGGCTACAGAGAGAGACAAAGAGTGTGTGAGTGTGAAAGAGAAACTCTGACACAGGCTGAGTGTGTGCTGTAGTGTATATGTGACAGTGTGGCCAGGGGCGGCTCATGACCCTAGGCAAACTAGGCAGTTGCCTAGGGTGCCGCCGGCCCGGGCGCCCGATGAGGACGTCACGGGGCACCGGGGCACCCCGTGATTACGTCACGGCCATTGACGGCCATGCAGGCGGGGGCACTGATCGCGCCTTCTGCCTAGGGTGCCAGCTGCCACAGCCGGCTTCAGGCCGCTCCTGAGTGTGGCATGCACAGTGTAGCACAGACTAGGTGTGTGAGACAGTGACTGCTGTTGAGTAAGTTCCTGAGAGAAGCCAAGCACTGTTTCTTCAAGGGAAATCTGCCCTACTCTGCCTCCCCATGCCCTGCTCTGCACTCTTGAATCCGCTGTATGTCTCCTTCTGCTGAATCCCTGCTCTGCAGAAACGGGGTACAGGAGCAGGAACACGCCTGATTTCAGCACTCCACTCTCTCCTCCATTCTGCCCTTCTTCCCCACTCTACATAGCTAGCAGGAGACTTCTGGGAGCAGCTCTGCTGCAGAGCGGAGAAAGGTTGGAGGAAGTATGCACTCTCTCCTAATCAGCTGAGTGGGCTGAAGAAAAGATGCTTGGCAGGCTGGATCTGATCCCTGGGCCAGATTTTGCCCACCCCTCTCATAGAGGATGGCCATCTACTGTTGCTACCAGTTATTCCAAATTAAAAAGGTTTGTATGGTGGTTCTAAAGGTTCTCAATCTTGCAGATGAATGATGTGGGTGTCTACTAAAGATGTGAAAGGTTAACCAGTAAGCATCACCCTAAGCAGGTGGGGGCTGGAGCAGCTCCCCATCTGCAGTAGGCAGGGGGCTGCTCCAGACCCACAGGGGGAACACTGTGGATCTGCAGCAGCCCCTCTCTGCTCTCGTCTGCGGCAGCCCCTGTCTGCGGAGAGTGCACAACAGCCCTAGCATGGGGCTAGGGACAGGAGCCACTCCACTCCACTCCACTTGGGATCCCACTTAGACAGTTAACCGGTTAAATGTTAGGCCAACCTAACATTTAACAGGTTAACCGATTAACCAGGACTTTACATCCCTACTGATGATGGGCAATCGCTCATTGCTGAGTATGATCATCTTACAT
Organism: Pelochelys cantorii; assembly: GCA_032595735.1. Lineage (NCBI taxonomy): Eukaryota > Metazoa > Chordata > Testudines > Trionychidae > Pelochelys > Pelochelys cantorii. Next base: position 239,155,848 of record CM064327.1, read on the forward strand.
GGGAGTTATCAGCCACCTGACGGTTTACAAGGCCGATCCTTGAACCACAAGTATTACGAGGAGGACAGATATTTCCAGGTACAGCAGGAGGGTGCTGACCACAACTAGGAGCCAGTCTCTCCATCCTCTTGCACCTCTTTTCCTCCTCAGCTTATCAGCAGGCAAATTCAAAATGCAAAGAGCCACTGCATAGGACTTGTCTCCATTTTGAGAAATGCTTGGCGAATGTTTCCCATATGTCAATGTCAATGTTGCACTGCTGTAAGATATCCTTTAGCAACTCCTTATAACTCTTCCATTGTTCTCCCACCTTACAGTATCCTTCTTTCAGCTGAGAAAACAGGACCTGTTCTGGGAGGCGATGGTCTGGCATCCGAACAATGTGACCAGTCCAGCAAAATTGCTGACAGATGATCACTGCCTCAATACCAGTGGTCTTTACTTCTTCCAGAAGACTAACGTTAGTGCACTTGTCTTCCCAGTTCATCTTAAAGAATCTTGCAGAGGCAGCGTTGGTGATATCTCTCAAGGACTTTCAAATGATGTCTGTAGCTTGTCTAGGTTTCAGACCCATACAATAGTGTTGAGAGAATGACACCTTGATAGACAAGAAATTTGGTGTCTGTTCAAATGTCGTGATCTTCAAAAATCCTGTGCTATAAATGAGCAAAGGCTGCATCGGCACAGATCAGACGATGTTGGATTTCAACATCAATATCTGCCTTGGATGCAAGAAACCTTACAAGGTAGAGAAAATGATCGACATTCTCCAGTGCCTCTCTGTTGATTTTAATAGATGTGGAGTACAGTACCTCATTTGAAGAGGACTGATGGAGCACTTTGCTCTTCTTTATGTTAAGGGTGAGACCAAGACATGCATAAGCATCAGCAAAAACATTCAAAATAGTCTGGAGATCTCTCTCAGAATGGGCAAAAAATGCACTGTCATCAGCATACTGAAGTTTACTCTTAGCTTTCAGCCTGCTAAGCCTAAATAGCTTTCTATCCATTCTGTAGATTATTTCAGCACCAGCTAGGAACTTCCCAGCAATTAGGTAAAAAATGAAAGCAATAAAGACCGCCAACATGGTTGGGACAATAATATAGCACTGTTTGACTTCTGTTTATACTTTGAAAGATTCACTCTGGGAGCCAGTGCTGCTCAGAACAGTCACTTTCATGTTGTCAAAGCAACTTTAGGACATTAATGTATTTCATCAGGACATCCAATCTTCGAAAGTACAGCCCAAAGGACACGGCAAATCACGGAGTCAAAGGCTTTAGTTAGATCAATAAAACCCATGTACAGTGGTCGGTTTTGCTCCCGACACTTTTCTTGCAGCTGCCATTCAATGAAGATCATATCTGCAGTTCCGTGACATGGTTGGAAGCCCCCCTCTGTGACTTTGGTAAAACTTCTTCTGCAGGGGCAGAAGATGGGTTGCAAGGACCATGCCAGAACTTTATCGTGGTATCTTTCTTCTTGCTGCTGTAGGCAGTTTCCACAGTCCGCTTAGAACATAAAAACAGACATAGTGGGTCAGACCAAAGATCCATCTAGTCCAGTATCCTGACTGCCGACAGTGGCCAATGTCAGATGTACCAGAGGGAGTGAACAGAACAAGGAATCATCACATGATCCCTCTCCTGTCATCCATTCCCAGTCTCTGACAGACACTAGGGACACCATTCCTACCTATCCTGGCTAATAGCCATTGACGGACCTAACCTCCATGAATTTCTGTAGTTCTTTTTTCAACCTTGTTAAATTCCTGGTCTTCACAACCTCCTCTGGCAAGGAGTTCCACAGGCTGACCGTGTGATGTGTGAAGAAAAAATTCCTTTTGTTTATTTTAAGCCTGCTACCTATTAATTTAATTTGGTGATCCCTAGTTCTTATGTTATGAGAACAAGTAAGTAACTTTTCCTTTTTTACTTCTTCCACACCAGTCATGATTTTATAGACCTCTATCATCTCCCCCTTAGTTTCCTCTTTTCTAAGATGAAAAGTCCCAGACTTTTTAATCTCTCTTCATATGAGACTCGTTCCAAAGCCCTAATCATTTTTGTTGCCCCTTTCTGAACCTTTGTCAATGCTAATATATGTTTTTTGAGATGAAGTGACCACATCTGTACGCAGTATTCAAGATGTGGGTGTAGTATGGTTTTATATAGAGACAATAAGATATATTTTTACATCCCTAGAAGACACTAAGCTTCCCTTTTATTCAAAACCATTCTTCAATACGGTGGCTAATGAGCACCCGGGTGCCAGAGTTCTACATTTCAGGTAAGCCACAAAACTAGTCCTAACACCCTGTGGAAAAGATCCCATAGCACTTTTTCAGAGAAGGGGCAGACTCCAATTTAGGCATATGTTTTCAAAGCATTCTGAGCTCTTTATAAAACCTTCACAATGAAACATACTAAATAGGGGTACGTAACTTTCTAGTATACAGAGTATTTTACAACAACAAGCCCTACATATAATCTAATTCCACATAATTTTTTCCCCAAGTTATACAAAAACCATACTCACATTCCAAATTTTCAATATAAAGGTTCTCAAACTCTCGCTCTATTTGTCCAAAAAGTTCCAAAAGCGTATTCCGAACAGATGAAGGAAGTTTAGTATCCTAGAGGGGGGAAAAATGTTAACACTGGTACCAAGTTTTAAAGTTTACTTTTTAAAAAAGTAATCAGCAGTTAATTCTGTAAATCCTGAAGTTATGATATAATATTGAAATTGAACTGCTGAGGACAAAATACATTTGTTTTTGTAAAGAAAATAATTTCTAAACCCTAGTTTGTTCACAGAGCAGCAAGCTTGGAATGCAAAAGAATTATCAAGTCTAACATTTAGGTTTTTTTACTGTAGCATGCCTACATTTTCACTTAGTCTGATGCTGAAGAGTAAGACAAAATATTGTACTTCACTGTGATGTCCTGAGATTTTTAACTGGTATTTAATTGCTTAATGAAAACTATTTTATACCTCTAAAGCTCAATAACTTACATCACAGATTTAAACTTATTACATTTTTAACAGAGCAAGTCACCAGATGTGAGAAAAAGTAAAAAATAAATTTACTTAGTGAAGTCACTTTGTGATCAAGAGTGAAACTCCAAGACTTCTTGAAATCACAAACTGCTGTCAACTTACACCCCCAAGACTGCATGATTTTTTAATTTAAATTCTAAAGGAAAGTTTGCCTCCACACTGATACTGATGTAGCAGCATGGGGGAGGAGGGAAGGCATGAACACCAGCTCCCACGGAGCCACTTGCACCCCCACACACTCATGCTGATACCTTTAATACAGAAGCATCAGCATGGGGAGGAGGGGGCACAGGCAGGAATGGTGCTCACGGGAAGCTGGCTTAAAAGCGTGTAAATGTGCAACCGCTGAAAATGTCAGAGGTTTTATGTTTACAAAAATAAACATATTTTAACATTTCTACTTACCACCCCACCCCAAATAATGCAGTATTATGAAAACTAGAAATTAAATGGAAGAGAAAGGAGTTTATTTTCCCTGTTCAATATTATCTTTCACGGTGAACTGAAAGAAAGGGGACAGGAGTATAGCGAAGATTGCGTCTGATGTTCCTGCACCAGCCCAAACATAATGTAACTGAAAATCAGACTCCATTTTCATCTCTTTTCTACAGCCTTTGATATCACCAGACTCCTAATTATCCAAGTTTTCAACATGTAGATTCTATTCATGCTTCTCCCCATACTTACAACCTGTAAGTAAGTTGCGTGTAATTTCCTGACAACATCTCAAATCATTCATACCTCCATGGCTAAAATTATTGCTTCCTACACTAATTTACTACAATCTCTTCTTGTCCTGCTCAAGTTTATCCAAAATGCCATAATTAAAATCTTTAATGGCTAACATCATTCCCTCTGAAGTCTTCAACTAGCCTCCTTTCAACATCAAATTTTCCTCATTCTTGGTTTCAAGATTTTTCACAACGATTCCCCGTCTACCTCTCTGTTCATTTCTTCCTCCTCTTCCTCTCATCTTCACTCTTTCAAACCTCCTATCCCACTTCCCCTTTTGTATTCTTCTGTGGCACTACCTTAATGCCTTCTCAACTCTCTTCATTCAAACCCTATTTACAAGGGAGGGAAGGGGACTACCAATTTTTTCCAAAAAAAATCTACCCATGTTAGCCACCATAGGAAGTTGTTCTCCCATCTTCCACCATAAACAGAAATCTTACAAGTGAGAGTGGCACTGAAACCTAAGTGCAGCTTCTGAGACCTAAAGGAGATGTTTTAATTTTCAGAAAAAGCTTTTTAACCTAGTTATCTGGAATCTTTAGTTAAACAGATTTCAACAAACAACTCATAGATATAAACAATTTGACTAAACTTCCCCATGGGAAAAGGGAAACTATAGGACCAATTTCAAATCTCTTAAATCAATCTCAGCAGTTCTCCCATTCTCTAGTAGAAAAGAAAACTAAGAACACATATCTGTAATGTAAAACACAAGCAAGAAAACTCGAGTTGTTTTTTACAAATAAGTAATAATGGCTTCATTTTCATATTGTTTTGCCTACAAAGGACAAATATAAAACCTGCTGCATTAAATGAATCTCTTATTTTCTGCTAGAGGGCAATTTATATTGTATTTTTCCTGTGTAATTTTTTTTAAGTTAAAAATGTGCGTGTTATATTAGAGCTTAAGATATTTCCTGTTTATGAAGTAGACATACATTAAAAGTACAAAAATGAATTTAAAAAGGTGGATTTTACTGGCCTACAATATGTTTATTAGTAAAACAGGAGGCACTCTCCAACTGTAATAAACAAAGTGACAAATTAAATACATATGAAACAGAATGGGTTGCCAAACTTCTTCAAAAAACATCCACTTTGAACAGTTTGCTATTTTGGCCATCTATCATCCATCTCCTCTCTCCTTTCACCTGATTCCTTCCCTACAGATCATCAAGGCTCTTCTCTTGTGGTGACAGCGTAGGATAGGGACTAGGGATGTTACATTTTGATTAATCAGCTAATCAATTCCATCGACTACCTGATTAGCCGACAAGGGGGAGCTGTGCCTCAGCCTTTTAAATATAGTAAGAACCGCCCATAAGGGTCTTATTACATTTTAAAGGCAGAAGAACAGAGGGGAAAAGTGGCGCTTCAGCCTTTGAGATGTAGCAAGAGCCCTGCAGGGGTTCTCGTACATTTCAAAAGCAGAAACACAGCAATCGGAACTGGCACAACAGGGGACTACTTCAGTCCCCGTTCGTGCCGTTTCCCCCATTGTGCCTCTGCCTCCCCTGTCCCCCACAGAGACAGTGCTGGGGGGAAAACCGCTTTTAAGGCAGCTCCCCGCAGCACCGGCTCCTCCTCCCCACCCCATCTTGGTGCCTCTCTCTGATGATAGCAGCAAGGAGAGGAAGTGACTAGTCAAGTCACTACTTGACTATCCAATAAGCTTATCAGATAGTCAACTAGTCGCTTACATCCCTAATAGGGACTTAAGTGATCTAGGTTCAATTCTAAGCTCTGCCACAGAATTCCTTTATTGGCCTTGGGCTAGTCTTTTGTTTCACTGGCCCATCTGTAGCATGGGATACATACTACTTTTCCCCAACACTTTGTCTTATGTAATTAGAAAATAATCTCTTTGGGATAAGAAATTTGCTCACACTCTTTAAGCAATGGGATTTCTCGGTGCTGCTCACAACACAATTAGTTCAGTTATCAAGCCCTTTGGTTACCTTGATGAGAGGATGGTGAGTAAAACAGAAAAAAGTAGGCAATGAATCAAAAGGATTTAGCTTCTTTAAAAGATACGCTGAGAACATTAACTAACTTCCAGATTCATATGTTTTAATTTACAAACTTCAGAATGGGATTAATCACAAAATACTTTATAAAAAAAAAAGTGAAAAGGCAAAATCCAAATTTTTAAATTTCAAGCCTCTGCCTCCATTTCCTAGTTTAAGCAACTACAAAAAAGCACACTGTGGAGAACATGTCAGCTACAAGAAGATCAGGGCCAGGCAACAAAAGCAACTGAGCAAAGTCTCAACTTGTGTTGTAAAGCCAACAATAAAATAGACATTCTAAATCTAGGTCAGGAGCTACCTACCAAGGAAAAGGGCACTACCAACAAGCTCTACTGTCTATTGCTTCAAAGGCTGTTAAGGAGAAAACCTTTCATCTGAGCGCTTAGGCAGAGGATAAAAGGCTCCTCCAGAGCAACAGTCGCTTACTTCACTTGGTGGGGAAGTGAATGCAATCAGGAAATGAAGTCACTAGAGAACAAGTTTTTTTTAACCATCTCTTGGTTAAAAAAAAAAAAAAGACATTCTTGAAATGTCAAAACTGCTTTGATAAGCTATATAATTAACAATTGTAACAATATTAGAAACAGAAGTTAATTTGATTTTCTTCTTCTAACCCACAACCACAAAAATTGTTAGGAATCGCTGCCTTAAGTAAAACAATTATGTGTAAACTAAATCGTTAATTCTATGTTGGCTGAGTAGTAATATATATCCAATGACAAGTTTCAACAGAAAACCAAGAGAATGTTCTAATAATTACTCAGCGTGCATGCTCTAGCACAGTGGTGCTCAACCTTTTTTCATTCACCACCCCCAGAGCTGGGAAAATTTTTGTTGAGAAAAAAGAAAATTTAAAGCGCCAGACCGCACCCCTGCCGCATGTACGCCAAGCTGGGAAAGGAAAATGCCGGCCGCTGCAACCCTCCAGGAAGATAGCTGCAACCTCCCAAGGGGGTTGCGACCCACAGGTTGCACACCACTGCTCTAGCACACAGAACCACTTACATGAAAGACTAAATTAAAGCACATGAGCAATTAAACTTGTATTACAGGTTTCTCTATGAACTAACTGTGGATCTAGGGTTGCCAGGTATCCGGTATTCTACCGGACAGTCCAGTTTTTGCGCCCTCTGTCCTGTAAAAAAAAATTCAGAAAATACCAGACATGTGCAATGTCCAGTATTTCTGTTCGTCCAGCTGAGCGCCGGACGGAAGCCTGGCAGGGGCAGGGGGAGTGGCTGGGAGGTGGGGCCACGATCAGCGCTGGGAGCCTGCGGTAGCGTGCAAAAGCCTGGCGGGGGTGGGGGGAGTGGCTGGGACTTCCAGCCACCCCCCCGCCCGGCTTCTGCACGCAACCACAGGCTCCCAGCGCCAATCGTGGCCCCGCCTCAGCTGGGAGCCTGTGGTTGCATGCAGAAGCTGTGCGGGGGGAGTGGCTGGGAGTCCCAGCCACTCTCCTTGCCCCTGCCAGGCTTCTGCATACAACCAGAGGGAGTCCCGGGCTGGGAGCCTCTGGTTGCGTGCAGAAGCCGGATGGGGGCGGAGGGAGTGGCTGGGAGGTGGGGCATAATCGGCACTGGTAGCCCTCAGCTGATTGCATCTGAGGAAGAGTGACTGATGAACGGAATATATTGAGTGCTGATTCAGTAAGAAGTGAAGTTTGTGGGTTTTTTAATATACCTTTTACTTGTCTGGAAGTCAAAGAAGATTTTTTGAAAAATAAGAAATTGATAAAAGCTGCACAATATAATGCAAAATATATGATGTAAACTGTTGATTGTTTATAATAAAGTTAAGTATTAAAGTTAGGACATGTGTTCAGTGTGGGTGGGTTTTTTTTTTCCCCTCAACAAATTTTTAGCCCATGTGTTCGGTATTTTTTGGGAGACCATCTGGCAACCCTACATGGATCAACTGTTAGGTCTGAGCTGAGTTTTCTGCATAAAGGCGAGATTTAGCATCATTATATATGGAGAATACAAGGGATCCTTGCATAAAGTTACAGCCCTTACTCTATGGGCACAGAATTAATTTGAGAATTTACAAATAAATGAATTGGCCTCAAAGGTAATTAAAAATGGGGCCTTAGAGAAATTTAGCATGGGATGTCAAATGTTCTCACTCTCCCAAACACACAAAAATCTTGCAATTTTTCAAAGCTCTCCCAAGATGGCCACCTACTTTTCTGTTTTCAATGGCATCAAAGCCAAATACTACAAAGATGGTTGCTCAAACTAACCACCATGGGCAGTAATGTAGGGATAATATATTAAAGTATTAAAAATGATTCCCCAAGTAGAAGAAGCATATAAGTGTTTAGATTTATTCTTGTTAAAGTGTTTAGATTTAGTGTTATCAAGCTTGATAAGTGTTTAGATTTATTATTATTATTATTATTATTATTTGTTAAGATTGTTAAATGTTTAGATTTATAATTATTGCCCCTCTAGAATATAATTTGTTAGGAATGTAATATTAGGTCATGTAACTTAAAACTGTTAACAATATAATACTGTGTAGCCAGAAACAGCTCCCCTCTCTGTGTCCCAGGGCATGCTCAAACTTTTGCAAGTGGCTGCTTGTCAAGCCACTAACTCCGCTCTGGGAGCCAAGCCCTATAATTGATTAAGGGCATTGTTATACAATTGACGCCCGTTCTCTTCAAAGCATTGTGAACCAATTAACCCTAATCACAAAGTGAAACATTGTAACTATAACAGTAACTAACTCAGCACTCAGAGAGAATGTTTTAAGAAATGCCACCCAGAAACTTTTGTAACTTTTTGTAACTACAACTCTTGTATATGTAAAATTATTATTATACAAAATACTGTACGTGAAACATTAATTAGGGAATGTATGTAAGAGAGAGAGTGCTTGGACAATGAATGAATGGTTTGAGAGGTGCCAGCCTGAGAATACAGTATCAAAGGGCTGAAGAAGGCATCAGGTGCCAGTGCAACCAAGAGGTGTCAAGTGGAGAAAAACTGGAGACTGGAGGTCCACCCTATGTGATCACTGACGAGCACCTGGCAGCCACTCTGTAGACATCAGCATGACGCAGCAATTCCCATAGACTGGCATAGGAAGAAATACCTATCAAGACTGGACCAAAAGACTATGGAGTCAGAGTCCAAGGTTCTGCTGCCAGCCTACCAGGAGCTTCAGATGCGCATCTGATCAGGACTTTGCTCCCCACTACCATCACTTGTGTACAGAATACCTGGCCAGTACTCTGTCACAAGCAACTTCCAGGCTGGTAACTATAACAACTACACAGAACCTGAATGAATGATTGAATGAATGTTTGCTTCTATCTTTTCTTTATTCTTTATTATTATCTTTACAATAAATGTGGCTTTTTGCCTTATCCCCCTCATAAGATCCTGCTTGCTTTTATTGGTACAACAGTAAAAAGGACCAAAGCTGGTGGACGCTGGCAATGCCTGATATCTGAGCACAGCCATGGCCAGCCCTACCAATATTGCAGAGGCAAAAATCTCTGATGACCAAACACCTAGAATGTAATCAACATGAGCAAGCACTTGAACAGCAAACAGGCACTAATTCTAAACATTTTTCCCCAAAATAACTGCCTATTGAATCTAGAGAGGAAGACAGGGAAGCAGGGGAAATTGGGAAACTGGTGATGAAGGAGAAGGGCAGCAGAAGGAGAAAGCAGGATGTATACTGCAACTGCTTTGTGCAGCTTTGGTGTTGCTAAACTGCTGTAAATCCAATTTGAATGGGTCTGTATCCTCTTGCTCAGACCTGGGTAAAATACCCTCCAAAGGCCACAATGGAGAGTTTCAGGCAGACTGCCTGCCTGTCCTCCCACCCCATGCTGCTGAGAGAAGCTGCTGCCGGATTCTGTTTGAACAGCTGTGAGCCTTCTCAGAGCTGCTCCCACCCCCCAGCATAATCCCATTGGCCAGTTTTGACCAGAAACACCCTCCCGCCACCCCAGGCTTGTTCAAAAACCACAGCCAGTGGTGGGAGTAGGGCAGGGAGTATTCCTGAGAAAGCTGCTGGCTGGGAGTCAAGCAGATAAGTCTCCCAGCTAGAGCCTGCCTCTGGCACCCCAACCCTCTACATCTCCACCTCACAAAACCCAAACCCTCTGCCCCCATATCTCCTCCCAGATCCTGCACCCTAATCCCATGCCCCAGATCACAACCCAAACCCTCTGCCCTCTCATCTCCTGCCTGAGGTCACAACCCCCTCTTGCCCAAGGTCACAACCCAAACCTCTGCATCCTAGTCCCCCAACCCAGGTGACAACTGCCTCCTTCACCCGAACTCCCTTCCAGATCCCACACCATCTCCTGCACCCCTTGTGTGTCCTGGTTGGCTTTAGACCAATGCCAGGAGTAATCCAAAATAACCCAGCATGTGTCCTTTCTACTAGGCCAGGATAGTATCCCACTGTCCCTTATTAATGCTTGTTTAAGTCAGGAAAAAAAGAAAGATAAGAAGATATGCTCACAAAAACATTACTTACTCAGTACTTCACAAAACAGGAGATATAAATCATCCATTTTTGAATAATGAGCTCAAAAATAAACTAAGACTAACTGTGACTGTGACTGTTTAGGTGTATGTTACACATTAGCCCAAACTTTTAAAAAAGCTTGTTACCAAGTCCAAACAAGTAACATTATATGCTTCATTACAAGGATTTTAGCTTCTGTTTAGAAAAATGAAACATCACATTCTTGTCTCCTTAGATGGGGGCACCTTTTCAGAGAGCCTAGCACAATTAGACACATTTTTCATTTGAAGATGTGTATACAAAGAAGTTCATGTCTTCTTTTTCCAATATTTTACTCTTAATATTTCAAAGTCATCTCTCCTGGACAATCTAGCTAGAGGGCTGATATTTTTTGCTAAGTCCATATTACCCAGTATATGAAGGTAATTGCTGTTAGGAACTGAATTATCTTCTTCCCACTCTGTTTCTTTACAAATTCTAAATAACTTCAAGTTAAAATGGCATTAAATTTGTATCTGTCACCAGAGTTCTGTGCAAGTAAATGAATGTTACACAAGGATTCTGGATTTGTCATTCCCTGGCTGAAAGGAAATGCAGTGATCTCATTTATACTTGACTATGATTTGTACAGACCATTTTTAAACACAGCTTGACTATTAAAACTAGTTATCTTAACCACATTTATTGGAAATGTTCTAAGGGGCATTGCACCATAATTTGTAAAGTTTTCCCATTAATCTTTCCACTTAAAGTTCTAGATTCATTAGATATTCTTCTTGACTTAAGTCTGTACTTGTTTTTCTGTACACAAAGAAATAAGACAGTTTCTTTATTTATAAAGCATTTTAGGAAATTAACTCTTGAATATCAATCTGTTGGTTTACCTGCCCTTCCAACATGTCTCTTTGCAATCCCGTCCTTTCTTGCTCAGAACTGTTGGTTCTTCGTATAGAAAGACTGTGTGATTTGCGCTTCTGCTTTGCTTGCCGAGCAGTTGCACAACTTCCACTTTCTGTGGGCATTACTTCAAGGAAATAACTTCACTGAGGTGCCTATGATAAACTAAGGACAAGTATTAAGTATTACAAATTGCTCTATGTAACAGGTCACAGTAAAAAGTACCTATTGTAATGGAAACATTTAGGTCTATTGAATTCTTGTTTTGTTTTAGATTTCATTAATAGCCCTTCCAGGAGGGAAGGATTTCTATTAAAGACACAGCTGTAATTTAATTAACTAATTTCTAAAAGATTAAATATATGCATCTGAATAATTAGAAGTAGAAAATGGAATCACATTGCACCTCACTTTTTCATTAGTTAGTAACCCACTAATCTTCCACAAAAGTGAAATTTATTTTTATATCTTGTGATTACTAATCACTTTCCAAATTAAAATCTAAGCGATAGCTCCAAAATGCTTCCAGGAAACAACCAATATTAATATTGTATTTCACGGAAACACATGCAAAGTTAAAACTCAGCTGGAAAATGAAAGTACAGGGATTTGATAAATGATGGACACTGTCAGGCTACATATATATAACTGCACTCTTAGTATGCACAATTCCATAGGTGTTCTTGCTTTTACCTATAATGCTATTAATTTAAAATATGGTTGAAAAACCTGAAAATTTAGTTTTTCAACATTAACTCACTGGTACAGTGAAATTATCTTTGTCAGTTTCATATTTGTTTATAGGTCATTTCATTTAATTTTTAGTCAAAATATTTCTATATATTAGGTTTTGCATGGCTTTTAAAACAAAATTCAAGTTATATACCTGACAGTATCTCTTCAGTTAAATTTATTATTCATGACCCACTGTGTTTCTCAATTTAAGAAAATCAAATTAAGTATTGCATACACTATACGTGAATATATACTTTCTCATCAAAATTTTACTTCAATTTTGAAAAAAAAATGTAGGAATTAGAACACTTGTTTTAAAACTGATATGAGTGCCAGTTTCAAAACATGGATTTTTTCACAGTCTGTTTTACAATAAACATTTCAAATATCTTAAGTTCTCAATGATTTTAAAAGTCTGTTGACAATGTAACATTGAATTTTTTTTCAGTTACATCATTCTCCAGCCTTAATTATTTCTCAAAAAGTAATCACAACCCAGAGAATAACTGCAGTAGTCTGCAGAGCAAAAGACGACCAGAGTTGGCACAATTTTTAAGGCTGAGTTATTAACCAAGCCTCCTAAAGAAGTTAATCAGAAGAAAAAGTAAATCAAATCCACGGCCATCTCCAGTTTAAGATCTGCCAAAATACTAAAGCTTGAGCAAGCTAGGAATGAGCACCATCACACTCTTTACAAGATTACATGTTTGGTTTTCATAATTTTTAAATACTGTGGTATCAGATATTCAGCCAATGACAAAACTAACTTACTGAAAAGTATTATGGGCTAAGTAGACAATGTCCTTTTCAATTTGCATTAATTTTTATATATATAAAAAAGTGCAAAAAACAGGCTTTAGTGAAAAAAAATCTGATAGACTCCAATCCTTACATGAGGCTTGAATGCTCTCTCACTCTCTCTCTCACACACACACACACACACACACACACATATTACTTAAACTACAAAGACTTTGGGGTCCCTTGATATATCATGTAAGTTCGATGACCAAACCCAAATTAATCTAAAATAAAACCCAAGCTGCAACAATATATTAGCTTCACTAAAATGCTTATGCTAAGCCTCACTGGGTACTTTGCATTTCTCCCTCCCGCCTCCCCACCTCCCACTTTTTGTCTGTGGTTTATTATATGGTCAGAACCAAAGTCACTGGGATGCACAGCAGAGGAAGAGAGCTATACTGCAGTGTAGGACATTTCTCATTTCACTCAAGTTTCCTTTTTATTTAAGCACATTAAAGGAATCTTAAGTACATCTAAAAATAGGATTGATTATAGCAAACAACTCTAAATACACCCAAATTTGTTTCATCAGTTTTAAATGTTTCACTTAGAGCCTTTGTTCTTGATTAACAATGATATTTAGATAGATGCATTGAAGTTACATTATTCCCTTCAATGTGCACTGCCTTGGCATATTAATTTTCATCTGCCACTGTGTTGCCAAGGTATTTCACTTGGATAGATCATTACACACTCCTTCACTCCTCTCTAGACTTTTCGCTGACTAGTTCTGGCTACGGATGTAAAAGAGAGTAGTCAACTACCTGATAAGCCTACGCTTATCAGGCAGTTGAGTTCACTACTCGCATTTCCCCTGCCCCTGCTGTGTCTGTATCAGAAGCAGCAAGGATGGGGGGTGGGGAGCAGGAGCCAGTGCTGGGGGAGCCAGCTTAAAAGCCGGTTCCCCCCAGCATCGTCTCTGCAGTGCGGGTGAGGCAGAGGCACAGCGACAGTGCAGTTCTGCCTTGTAAATGTATTAAAAGCTGCCCGGGACCCAGCACAAGCTGGGACTAAAGCAGTCGGCTCATGCCAGGTCCCAGACCTACTCCTGTTGTGGCTCTGTAGTTTAAATGTAGTAGGAGCCATGCTGCCTGCATGCCCAGCTTCTGCTATACTGAATCTGCAGAGCCACAGAGGCCCCTTATCGACTAATCGTGTATTCGATACAAATTGTATCAAGTACACAATTAGTCAATTACTGGATACTTAACATCCTTAGTTCTGGCAGCTGCACAGCAATATTTTTCACATTTTAAAAAAAGAGTAATAACTTGATCCAGTCAACTAGGTGAGAAAAAAAAAAGTATACCTACTATTGCATCAAATGTTACAACAACTGAAAGATTAGAGGAAAATATAATTTCTCTATTATTTTAGTTTAACTTATCCTCTTGATGCATTCTATACACTTTCACTCATGATCATTTGCACTTTCCCATGCACCAGCACAACCACAAGATTCATACACTACTCTTTAGACAGTTCACATGCATACTCTTCTGCACCCTTTACATTAAGGTGTTTACTAGTAAAGCAGCAACAAAGCTGAAATTGAAGGGGCAGCAGGCAAGCATGTGCATGGAGAGGGAGAGGAAATAAAACGGACTGGCTTAAGTACATTCAGAGTTGTTGCTTTCATGCCCATACTAAAAACCTTTAGTAGAGGAGCAAAGTTAAAAAAAAAGATAATTAAGGTTTTTTTAAAACCAACACATACTATTTAAAATTGAAAATGTGTTTAAACAATTACCTAATTCAAACACCAAGTTGACAGTATCTCTGGAAATGGCATTTTAAAAAGTTGTAAAAATGATTTTTAAACCAAAAAATACATGTGTAATTACAATATAAGCTACACTTTCTAAGGTATAGGCTTCACAAAATAGATCCTACAGCATAAAACAAAGGTGCTCATTACTGGCAGTTATCAGGATGCCCCTTATTAGGTAATATTTTCAAACAATTAAAGTTACCTGTCCAGAGTATCAGTGTCATGTTATATACCCTATGAAAACCACATTAAATATTGATTAGTAAAATAGTCAGCACATAAACCAAAGTCTTTCACATCTTTAGCTTAAACTCTTTTTAGGAACTAAAACATGCCAGGCAGAAAAAAAATAACCACACATCAATACTAAGCATCATATTTGACCCAAACAAGGAGCAAAACTTAAAAATGTCATGTTATACAGTTACTCTGATTAGGCAAGTATATTGATTGGCTTTTCTTTCCGGTAGGCCAGTGTTTCTTAAACTTTTTAAGACCAAGGAACACCAAACAATATTTTTTTTTTAATGGGGAAAAGACAGGTCGGGGGAAAGTTATTGAGCAACCAAAAAAAAAAAAAAAGGTTGCCTGCTCCTTTAAGGGCAGCCATTTTGAACTCTGTTCTCCACAGCACACCTCCAACTGCCTCGCAGTACAGTTTAAGAAGCACTGCTGTAGATGTGGTATCACTGATTTATGAAAAGAGACATACCCATCTCTCCTCTGCTGACAGGACTACCTGGCTTGAGGGCCAGTGAAGGCCAATGATTCACTTGCCTCCTGAACTCTGGCTCCAAACCCAATTGAACTTCTCAAAGCTAATTCTTGGTACAAGAGGGAGGCAGCTTGTCAAGAATAAACTTTCTGTTGAAAACAGCAGCAGGGTCTAATAATGCAATATGCTAAACAGCATCTTAGTTGCATTTTAGAGTATTAATACACAAGTATTATAAAATCAGCATAAGTAACTTTAGAATGAATGCATGGATAGTATTCTCTCCCACAGTGATGTGTCAAAGCCTTGATGTAGTAAAGATGTGTGTAAGAAACGCACTGGTTAACAATCAGCACAAGGAGGGACAAACAACAAACTCCAGAGCAGTGGTTTCCAACCACACACCACAACTGTCTTGCTGGTGGGCCAAGGGCTTGAGGCTCCCCTTTGATGGGGAGCCTGCAGTAGTGCTCCAGCCACACAGCCCCCAGGCGAGGTTGGAGCACCAGTTCCAGCTTCCCACTTTGTGGGGGAACGGGGCTGAGCCTCATAGGCTGGATCCGGCTTGCAGGGGAAGAAAGCAGCTTCGTGCACAGCTGCTTCTACTCCCAGCAGCGGAGGGAACAGCAGCAGCTAAGGAAACCACTCAGTTGGAGACTTTCCCCTTCGCTCTCATTGGCCAGACTCACAGCCAATGGGAGCAGCAAGGGGCAGTGCCTCGGAGCAGTGCAATGCAATGCACGGAGCCAGGTAAGCACCCCCTATCCCTCTCATGCACAGACCCTGCATTCCAATCCCCCTCATGCACCTCCATCTGCCAATACCCCTGCACACCCACACAGACCCCCATCCCCAGCCCACTCCTGCACCCTACTTCCCTGCCAGACTCTGCAATCCCATCCTCTCCTGCACCATGATACATCAGATCCCATGAAGGCACCTGTCCCCCAACTGTATGAAGGGGACAGCACCCCCACTCACTGCCTACCAGAGGCAGTGATTGGGGGCAGGCAGGAGCCTTTGAACACTGGCTCCAGCTACCCCCTGCGCTGCTGCTTCTAATCAGGCTTGCCATGCACAAAGCCTGCTCTGTAGGATGCCATGCAGCCTCTGTCCACAAGGAGCTCAGGCCGCCCATGGACACGGACTGCTGCCGTGGAGCAGCCTCTATCCACTGAGGGCCCAGGCTGCTCTGTGAGATGCCAGCCCCCCTCTGATACAGAGGCAGCAACACAGGGTGGCATATGGCTAGCTGGGAGAGGACGGGAGGGCACTAGCTGCTGGCCCCGCCCCCAGGGACTATAAAATAGTTGTGTAACCCTTAAAATTTGATGAGGTCACACAAACTATTAAATTACAGGCTAACATTCCTAGTCATTAATTCAAATGAAGGTGCAAGCTAGTATTAAACTTCCAATCCTCTTAGAAAACAACATACTGCAACAATACTCTGCTTGCATGTCTCTTCTCTGTTATTCACTGTTCAGGCATTAAGCCAAGTTGTATAATGCAAGCAAAAAATGCCAGGGGCAGGCTTGTTGCTGGAAGCCAGAGAAGAAATCCGTTTTAGGAAGTGTTAAGAGTGCAGAGGGAATGACTAATGCACTGCCTCTCCTTTTTTGTTAATTAAAAAAAAACATTAGGATTGGGAAAAACAGGGAGGAGGTCAAGGAGAATGACAAGACCTTGCAGGCAAGATTTCTTTTACTTAAGAACCAAGTTCATTTTCCTCACAACCTGATCAATTTTGTTAAGTTCTAGCTATATTGATACTGAATACTGTAGAGGGAGATTTTCGAAAGCAAATAAGGAATTTAATAGTCCCATTACCTTTTACTCTGATGTCCTTTAAGCACTTTTGAGCATCTCCCAAAAAAATAGTTAATTATTCTGAAACTGAGGGTATGTCTACACTACAGCGTTATTTCGAAATATCTTATTTCAAAATAGTTATTTTGAAATAACGCATCTAGACACAAAATGCAATTCGAAATAAAGTTTGCTATTTCGAAATAGCACGTCCACACTGATAGGATGCTGAATCGCATTTAAGGCTGGCCGGAACTGGTGCTGGCAGGGCATAAGGTCAGGAGTTACCTTGTGTGGCTGCTGCCTGAGGCTAAGGCCTGTGCTTATAGGGACCCCCCAGACAGCTGGTTCTCAGGTTTCCCTGCTTGCTTGCCTACCTTGCTGAGGTACAGCAAAGCATTTTTTTCTGTGTGTGCTCTGGTTGCCCTCACTCAGGACACCACAGCACTCTGCAGCATGGAGCCGGAGCCGCGCCTGGGCACTCTGGTGCTTCTCCTGGACGTGTTGCTGCAAGCCTGCAGCACTTTCTGCAGGTAGTAACAGTCTCCCTGGTGTGCCCCACTGGGGACTTGCGCCTCATTCCTCCCTCACGTCCTTCCACTTACCCCCCCTTCCTGCTGTACAATAAAAGATATGTGTTCGTTACAACAAAGTCTCTTTATTGAACAAAACTGGGGTGGGGGAAGGAATGAAACTGAAGTGACACTGGGGAAAGAAGGTGGGAGACGGGAGGAGGAAACCTGGGAGGAGGGAGCTGGCAGGGGGAGGCAAGGGGAGGAAGGAGGAGGAGAAGCTCAGGGCTCAGGGTTAGGGGGTCTCACCGGCCCAACTGTCTCCCAGCACCACGGATGTGGGGGCCTCGGCATCCCTGGGGGTATGGGGTAGGGTTGCCTGATGTCCGGTATTCTACCGGACAGTCCAGTATTTGTGCTCTCTGTCCGGTAAAAAAAATCGGAGAATACCGGACACGTGCAATGTCCAGTATTCTCTGATTTTTCCAGCTGCGCACTGGACGGAAGCCTGGCGTGGGCGGAGGGAGCGGCTGGAAGGTGGGGCCACGATCAGCGCTAGGAGCCTGTGATTGCGCAGAAGCCTTGCGGGGGCGGGGGGAGTGGCTGTGACTCCCCCACCCCTCCGCTTCTGACATGCCCAGAGCAGCGATCGCAGCCCCGCCTCCCAGCCTGAGAGTCCCAGCTGGGAGGCGGGGCCGCAATTGCCCGTCTGGGTCCGTGGGGGGGGGGGGAGGGCGGGGGGAGTGGTTGAGAGAGGCAGTACTTATTATCCTGCGCTCCTTTTTTTTCTTTTGCTTGACCAAAATACCGCATGTCCGGTATTTTTTTGGGGGACCATCTGGCAACCCTAGCGTGAGGAGGGTGTGAAGGAAGAAACGGGAGGGGGAGAAGGAAGGGGAGGAGGAGCAGTAGTTGGGGAAGCAGCAGGGGCTGGAGCGGCAGGAGGCAGCAATGTCGATGACCAAAGTCAATGACCACCTGGGGGGCACGGACTGTCACGCCCCCCAGGATGCAGTCCAGGGCATCAAAATAGGGGCAAGGGTCTGGGTCTGCCCCTGGTTGGGAGCTGCCCCCTATGACCCTTGAATAGGCCTGCCGCAGCTCCTTTATTTTCATGCGAACCTGCTCCTGGGTTTGCATGTGGCCTTTGGTGGCCAGGCTGGCAGCCATCTATCTGTAGACAGTTGCATTCCTCCATTTAGCGCAGAGATCATGGACGTTGGAGGCATCCCCCGAAGATGAATTAGGCCCATGATCTCCGCACTGGACCAGGCAGATGCCCGCCTTTTCTGGCCCCTGGCAGGCTCCTGGGAGCTGGCAGACTGGTCCTGAGGAGCGGTGGAGGGCTGGCTGGCACTGGCTGCCTGGCTCATGCTGGGGCCACTGGGTCAGGTGCAGCGACTGCTAGCTCTGGGCTGGCAGGCTTGGAGCTGGCACAGACACTGTGGCCAGAGTCTACCCCTTTAAGGACTCCGGGGAGAGGGGGAGGAGAAGAGTTTCCCTGGTTGTGCCCAGAGTGGCCACCAGGGCACCCTGGGAAGGGCTGGAGGCCCCCTATTTTGAAATAAGCATCTACACAGGCTTATTTCGAAATAGAAATTTCGAAATTGGCGCTATTCCTCATGGAATAAGGTTTACCAATTTCGAAATAAGCCCTTCACTATTTCGATTTAATTTCGAAATAGCGGTTTGGCTGTGTAGACACTGTGAAAGTTATTTTGAAATAAAGGCTGTTATTTCAAAATAACTTTGCTGTGTAGACATACCCTTAATGTTTAAGTGTGCAGTGCATAATGAAGTAGATATGAAAGTTTATTACTTTTGAGCAGGAGGAGAATTGCTAAAATGAAGTCCCATGAAGCATAGTGATGTCAAACACTTAAGCCAGTGCCTTTCCCGCAGCCCACTGCTTTAAATAAGAGGGATTTTTTTTACAAGCCTTTCATTATGTATCATTGAGTTTGAAATTAACTGGGAATTTAATTAAAAACTTTTGTTAATGCAGCTATGTTCTCTGTGTACATATAGCTTTAGGAACTAGAGTGAACATAAAGCTTCCGTTTTGAGGTCTTCTGTGAACACTATTTTCAGAGAGACCTTATGTCATGATCATGAGGGTTAGCCAGCAGCCTGGGGACTAAGGGGTTAACTATACCTAACTCAGGTAGAGTTAGCCAATAGGAATGTAGGTAGGAATTTCAAACTAGGACAAAGGAATTTTGGGGTTTCCCTCCTTTGTCTCTGGGTAGTTTTCGTTCCAGCTATTGAAGGGGACAGGATGTCTCCTTTAAGAAAATACTCTTCACAGTCTGTAAGTAGGATAAAGTTTAGATAAATCCTTTAGGTTTTATTGTTTTATGGTTTGGGAAATGGGATCTGGTCTGTGCATTTAAAAATGGGTTTTGTTCTCCTTTGTAACTAAGTTCCTGGCCTGTGGTAAATTTCTCCTCAATGAGTATATTTTGTTAATGTTCCATCTAGTTATTATGCTTGTAACAGGAATATTGTGGTGATAATAAAAGTTCTCTCTTTTCTTTTTATTAACCTGGTATTGGTTAATTTGTGTGTCCTGGTTTGTACTTTAGGGGTGAGATTTCCCAAGTAGTCTCTCCCTCCTTGCTTTATTAATATTTGGGTGGTAGCAGCAGAGATTTTATCCCCAAAATCTAGGTCAAGATTTTGGGGGGAATTTTGATACCAAAGCCTGGTAGATAGGGTATTGGGGTACTTTTGCTGGCCCCCACTTCTGCATTTATCGTGCCAGAGTGGGGAAGGAGCCATGACACCTTATCTGGGAAATTTTGAAGAAATTCGTTCTCTGGGTAAAAAAAGGAAAATGAGTCAAGTGTAAGTAGTGCAAAAAGATGATGCAGGGCCTAGCTGCAAGAAAGAAACATAAGGAAAACTGCTTATTGAGAGAAAATGATGTAGATGAAGATGTGGATATGGCTGAGTGAATCAACTGGTTAGTAACTTAAATAATTTACATTACAATGCATCCTTCTTCAGGACTCTATGCATTTCCCCAGCTGACCCCAGGTTCTGGGGAAATGCTGCACGGAACCCGCAGTCAGCCAGGATCAGCTGTGTGGTGCTGCTGCTTGGAACGCCACCTCGGCGTTTCAGAGGGGCAGCGCCGCACAGCTGATCCCGGGCTCAGCTGTGCAGCGCTGCCGCTTTGAAATACGCCCTCATCCCCCCTTTGCTGCCTCTATCTGATAGAGGCAGCAAGGGGGGGGGGGGAAGGGGGAAATCGACTAGTCCTTAACATCCCTATTCCCAACTGCCAGGCCCCGGCAACTCTGAAGTCCAGGGCTGGGAAAAACTGCCCCGAGATTCCGCTCCCACTGCAGTTTTTGGGAGAGGCATGTCCTGCCCCATCTCTCAGCCAGCCAGTGCTTGGCAGGAGCAGGGCCTCTTCCCAGATGTGGAAGAATGCTTCGCTGCGCAGCGGGAGAGCTGCGCAAAGCCCAGCACGGCAGCCTTACACTCAGCTGACAGCTGGGAAGCAGTATAGGGCTAGGTGAGGGAGGCAGGGCAGGCACTGGGGGCTCCAGGGGCAGGGATACTGCTGGGGGGCTCTGAGGGTGGGGGGAGCTCTAAGAGGCAGTGGGCTGACACAGGGGAGCTCTGGGGACAGGGCTAATATTGGGGACTTGTGGCTGGCACTGGGGAGGATTCTGGGTTGGTTGGGTGTAGTGAGGCTCTGGAAACAGGAGGCTGGCACTGAGGGGGTCTGGTGGGGGGCTGGCACTGGGGGGTTGGGTACCTCTGGGGTCAGTGGCTGGCGCTGTGGTATAGTGGAGAGGTAGGGGGGCTCTAGGGGTTAGGGCTGGCACTGGGGGGCTCTGGGAACTGGGGCTTTTGGCAAATATGCAAATAAAATGTTACCGGTCTGCCAAAAGTTTGTGAATGGGTTTGCCAGTCCCTACTATAAAAATAATTGGGAACCACCGACATAATACATGCCCCTTATTTTGGAACATCACAGCAACAAACCACAATGGTGATGCCATACATCTATTACCTATTTTACTTCAGCATAATTCAGCTTTTCCAAGAAAACCCCATTCTATACTTGTTTTCTCAAAAAACAGAAGTTCCAGTGAGTTCAATGGAGCTTACTCCAAATTAAGTGAATTCTAAACCCAGTCAGTTTTAAGCTTTTTTGGATACTTGGTTAAAGCAATGATTTTTTTGGTGATTCAAATTACCTTGATTTAAAGTCACCAAAAAAATTATTGCTTTAACTAAGTTTAAATCACCTTGATTTAAATCAATCCACTCTGCTAGGAAGCTACTAGCCAGATCACTCAGCCAACTAGACAAAGACCAATGAGAGAGACAGGACAAGAACCGAAGAGTGAAGTTCAAGTACAATCTACTGGTGAAAAGCCCAGCCCTCATTCCCATGTGCTGATGAGGCAGTAAATACTGCTCCAGACCCAGCTCAGGGCTCCATCCTTCATTAATCTCTCTGAAATCTGAAGCACATATTAATCATCCAATAACAATTATGTAGGATACTATGATGATGGGCTCAAGCGCTTCATAATTATATGGGAGGTACAGAATTATTATCCCTATTTCACAGCTGGATAACTAATAAAAATGGTAAATTAAATTATTTGCCCAAGGTCACACACAGTAGGTTTATGACTGCCCTAGAATTGAATCCCAGTCTCTTGAGATTCAGTTTAATACTGTCATATAATACCTACTCGGTGCCACCCACTGTAAAGCAAAGTGACACCATCCTGTTAAATGTATGAATTTATTCTCTCTCAATGGATTATTTTTCATCTGGGATAGTAATACAGAAGTGTTAAAGGCTTTTTAAAAAATATGATCACACAATCTAGTATGTAGCCTCTGAAAACAGCTAGTCCTAAAAAATGTAAAAAATTGATATATTGAAGGTGGACAAATCTCCTCAAAATCTACAAAGTAAAAAAAAAAATGCATAGCACATTTTCATTGTTTCAACTAATTTAATTTACAAAAATAAAGCTTGTCTCTCCAGGTACAATACTGGCTAGCCAACAGGACACCAGTTCATATTAATGACATTTTCACAGTGACCTGAAAACTTTACCAAAGAGTTCGGTAGGAACAACATTTATCTGATTAATTGTTGCCTGGTAGTCAATAAAGTATGTTCAAGTGGCCTCAATGCTCTCAACAGATTTTAATTTCTTAGAAAGATACAAACTACCTCCCTCTAAACAAGTCTCAAATTAATGCATCACAAAGAAAATCCAACAGAACAGGGTAGTCTTCTTAATCACAAACAGGAAAAGGTTTTTTTTAATCTCTACAGCTATTTGATTATCAAGAACAATGAGAAATCCAGGTGACTACAAAAACTATGAGTATTTGAGGAATTATTATTCTTATTAGGTGGAACTTAGGCATCATGAGCTAAGACCTCACTGTGTTAGGTACTGAATCAACAGTATCTGGATGCCGAAAACCCTTAGTAGTTAAATTGCTATAGTGCTCTTAAGATTTCATTTTTAAAAACAGACTAAACTCTAACAGTAATAAAGCTTCTGTGTACATTACTTGGCTATTAGATTACTGTGTTTTATTCGTTAAGAAGTTGACAAAAACATAGAACAAGGACTCTCCAATAGTAATACTTCTCAGCAAGAAACACTAGCAAGAATAATCCAATATGTATACAACACTGTCTGAAAGCATTTGTAAGCTCTAACATACCCATTATACATCACAAAATTCAAACATTAATTCAAATGGCACACACAAGCAATGCAATGGCCCAATCCTCCCAACTTCAAACATACATAACCCAGAGAACATCCAAACTGAGCACCATTCTGAAAAGACTGTAGATTCAACTCCACAAAATGAAGCATCTGCCAGTGAATCACGAACAGACAACAATGACCATTGATTCCTGGAAGAACCCCTAGTACATGTATGTCTCTCCTGAGAAACACTTGAGAAGGCGGCCTAGTGGATAGAGCACTAGACTGGGATTCAGAGGATGAGAGTTCTTGCCAGCTGTGCCACTAATTTGCTAGGAGACCTTTGGCTAGTCAGTGTGCTTCAAGTTTTCCCATCTGATGCTTACCTCCTTTAAAAAGTTGATCCTTTGAGATCAACTGATTTAAAAAAAAAAAAAGTATTTCTATATTATTAAAATGATCCAAGGATTCTCTCATTTTTTCACTTTGGCAAGTATGCACGTATTGCCATGCGAAAAAAAGTATTCTGTTCCAAACCAACCACTTCATTCCATATTCAAGAAAAATTTCAGTACACGCTATTTAAGCAAATTTTGTATTTTAAAATGAAAGGCAGCATTAGGCCACATCTCCAATGGGAAAGCATATTATATTAGACAGTACTATGATGTTTTACCTAACATGATAAATGACTAGTGTTTGTATAATGTTTGTATAAAGTTACATATAATGTTTGTGAAGACACAAAGGGATATACCCAAATTGGAACCAGAGTAACTAAATCAGTTTTAATTCACAATTTACTGAATGCCTACATATAACTACTTATTTCAGATTAAAAGTGTCCTATTTCAATTTAACATAAACTAGTAAAAAAAAAATTAAATCAGAATAGGACATAATCTGAAATAAGACTTCATACAGATTTACATTGAAACAACTTTGAAGTTGTGAATTAAAACTGAGTTAGTTACTTTGGCTCCAGTTTGTACACAATCCTCTCATTAAAAGATTTCCTAACATGATGAATGTACCTAAACAGGCTGTACAAAATTATATAAAACAATAGAATAGTGAGTGCCATTTGGAAGTCTGCTAAAACTATGTAGGTTACTGATGATAACCAAGTTTTTATTATGTAAACACTGTAAAAGAGACATTTTTTCTAAACATACTTGTTTCCATATAACTGAAGTGAGATTTTGCTGTCAAAGAAATATTTTAACACATTTACGTTTCCCTAAAAGGTTTACTCAATGGAATTCAAAGGAGCTATGCCAGTTCATTAGACAAAATTTTTGAAATGGGATTACTTACAAGAACGTAATAAAATGAAGTGATAACTTTTGAGTTTCATAGAATTTACAAATTGTCAAAGACATGCAAGAGTTCCTCTGTTACTTCTGCTACAAACACAACATTAGGGAAATAACAATACCTGGGCAAGCATTAATTCCTGAAACACAACATTTATTTTTGTCTTTGAGTAAAGCTTTTCTATTTCCTAATTAAAGGAAGGAAATGAAATAACACCTTGCCTTTTTCCCTTAGCAGTGTAAACATACTGATATCTCCCGGAAATTCGTTTCCAAAGAGACCACTCCAGAAAGAGAGGGTGAAACATAGCATGTGAAGCTTTAAAAGCACTTATGAACACAGAAGATTGTATGCCACTTCTGGAAGAGTAATGATTTCCATAAAGTTTCTCCTCATGACACTGCAGGGCACAGTATACTAACAGCAGTGGCAGCATTTGACTCGTGATGTGTATGCCAAGTCTGTAACGGTCATTTAACAGATGAAACATAATAAATGGAAGTTATTCAACACAACTTGTTTCTCGTGTGCTGGGAATCTAATGAGTGGAGGAGCCCTGAGCAAGGGGAAATGGTAAGGCTATTTCTGCTCTGGCTCAGAGCAACACCTGCAAAACCAAATAGCCCCAGGCGGTGAGGAGATAATAGGACAACGCCAAGGTCAATCTGCAACACGGTATGAAGCCCCTAACATCCCAGCATTTGGGGACCCTTATGACGTCCCTCACCTATGACTCAAAGCGCCCATACCGCCCCAGCTGTGCCCCCGCGACATTCCCTACACCCCGCTAGAGCGCTCCCGCAGCCCGCCATCCCACAGCAGGGCCCCCCTCCTCCCCGCCACCATCATCCCGACCCCCGAAGGGAGAAAGGAAACGGCCGCGCCCACAGCGCCCCTCCACTCCCGCAGCCCAGGGGAAAGACAGCCGCGGGCGGGGAGGAAGGCGCTTTGCCCTCAGATCCTCCCACACCGGCCACCTGGCCCGACCCCAGTCCAGGACAGTCTCTTCGGGCAGGAAGATGGCGGAGGAAACGGGGGCGGGATCCGAGGCCCCCCGCACTCACCTGTCACCAACGGCCGGTGCCGGCTCGCCAGTGAGCTCCGCGGAGGAAGTGGAGGGCACGGGGAAGGAGGGCGGTCGGGGCCGGGAGCCTAGCGAGGAAGGGGGCCAGGGCACGCAGAAGGAGGCGGTGTAACGTCGGAAATAACTGCCTATCACAAAGCTATACCCAGCGCCTACTGAGCATGAACACTGCAACTGCGCATGCTCAGTAACGTCGGAAACAACTGCCTATCACAAAGCTATACCCAGCGCGTACTGAGCATGAACACTGCAACTGAGCATGCTCAGTAAGTCGGAAACAACTGCCTATCACAAAGCTATACCCAGCGCCTACTGAGCATGAACACTGCAACTGCGCATGCTCAGTAACGTCGGAAACAACTGCCTATCACAAAGCTATACCCAGCGCGTACTGAGCCTGAACACTGCAACTGCGCATGCTCAGTAACGTCGGAAACAACTGCCTATCACAAAGCTATACCCAGCGCCTACTGAGCATGAACACTGCAACTGCGCATGCTCAGTAACGTCGGAAACAACTGCCTATCACAAAGCTATACCCAGCGCGTACTGAGCATGAACACTGCAACTGAGCATGCTCAGTAAGTCGGAAACAACTGCCTATCACAAAGCTATACCCAGCGCCTACTGAGCATGAACACTGCAACTGCGCATGCTCAGTAAGTCGGAAACAACTGCCTATCACAAAGCTATACCTAGGGCGTACTGAGCATGCGCACTGCAACTGCGCATGCTCAGTAAGAGCTGCTGTTGCTGCTGCCCTCACTCTGCCCTTACATGGCTTCAGATGTTTTTCCCGGCTCTTTAACCTCATGAAAAAGAGGTTCAGGGGGGCAAATTGCAAATGGGGGAGGGGCATGGTGTGAGCAGGGGACAGAAATGTAACAATTTTGGGGGGTCAATTAACTTTCTGGAGCGGCAGAGCAGGGGCTTGAAGGGAAAAATGGGTGGGGGGGTTGGTTGGAGTTGTGATGAGACGTGCCAGCCCCTATAGCAAGGTTTTGCCCCCACCCAGGGAGGGGCCAAGGGAATAACTGTTACTCAGGGGATGAGCCCCCTGTCAAGGGTCCAGATCTGAGGGTGGGGGGCACAAAGGGGGGGCCGGAGAGGAGTTTTCAATTGCCTTTTCTGAGAGACCTGTTCCTGAGCACAGGGCAGCTTCCTGTTTGCTCTTAAAGGTGCCAGCCCCTGCAGCCTCTCCCTCTCTGCACTGCTATAGCACATGGGGCAAAATGCTGCAGGCACCCCACATGCAGCTATGAGGAGAGTGTAACACATTTTGAAGATTTAAAAGTCTCAATCAGTTAATACATAATGGCTATGTCTACACTGGCGCAATTTTGTGCCAAAGCGGCCGCTTTTGTGCAAAAATATGGTGCCTGTCTACACTGGCGGGGAGCTCTTGCGCAAAAACACTGACGTTCTAATGTGTGAAATCAGTGTTTCTTGCGCAAAAACTATGATGCTCCCACTCAGGAATAAGCCCTCTTGTGCAACTGTTCTTGCATAAGAGGCCAGTGTAGACAGGCAACATGAATTTCTTGCGCAAGAAAGCCCAAAGGCTAAAATGGCCATTGGAGCTTTCTTGCACAAGAGAGCACAAAGGCACATGCCAGTGTAGATACTCTCTTGCACAAATACTCTAACGCAAAAACTCTTGCATTAAAGAGTATTTGTGCAAAATCATGCCACTGTAGACATAGCCTGCATCTCATAACAGTTCAAATATGTGTGTTATCTCTTGCAGTGAGTCCCTGAATTGCATTTCCCATCTTTCTAACCCCAGGGGTTCTTAACCTTTTTACCTCCCCTGAAAGTGAACTTCATGTTTAGCCCCTCCCCAGCCATTTTGTGCACAGCCTAGCCCCACCCCCTCACCTGACAGGAAGCTAAGGGGCATGGCTAGGACTACAAGAACTCTGCCAGGGAGCTCAATTGGGCCCTAGCCTCTGAGGGAGATGGTTTGCCCAGAGCTCCTGGCTGACAAGGCTGAGACCTGGTCCAGGCCTCCCACAGTTGTCTTCTCTCAGGCTACTGAAGGCTTCCCTGCCTGGGCCACTGAGGCCTGGCCAAGCCAGCCAGCCAGGCTACCCTCTGACCAAGAGGAACCCAAGGCTCTACTGGTGCCTGGTGATTTGGCGGACCGGCCTGAGCTGAAGGCCTTGCTTGAACTCCGAGGCCCACCTGAACCCTGGGACCTGGCAAACCAGCTGGATGCAGCTGTCCAAGCTAATTCCCAAGTCTGATGGCTGGTGGCACTCTGGGGTGAGTGAACCCTATTACAATGCCTAAATGAATAATATGAGCTTTTTACTTTGAACCTTTTCTTAACAAACTTATGTAATATTTGAAGATGAAAGTCAGCAATGCTTGTGTACTGTTATTGTAGTGTGGTGTCACATAGGCCTGATTGATTCACTCTGCTATTGTAGTGTGGTGATCTCTAGAAGTTAATAAGAAATTAATGTTTATAATTTTAATTAATAATATTAATTATGAAGAAATCTAAACTTTAGAATTTTATCCAGTGAGAAGGCAATTGCGATAAATTTTCTGGGAGGCACCTCACACCTCCCCTGTATCCCCTTCACACCTCCTCTGGGGAGGGGCACCTCACTGGTTAAGAATGCCTGTTCTAACCTGTTTTAATGGTAGCTTTGCTCCTTTATAAATGTTATGTCTATTGCTCTTCTTAGGGGGCTGCATCTCCTGCTCACTATGCTCACCAATTAAACCCCCCTCTAGTGTGGGGGTTTGGATGAGTTGTGTGGGGTCCTGGCTTGGGAAGTGGGGGGGCCACTTACTTGCTTTTATGTGGCTCCCAGCACTGTAGCTCAGGCCCTGTCTGAGAACCCTTTTAAAATCCAGCTAATTTATTTTGCATTAATCACTTGAATTAATTGCAAACCTTACTTTTCATTTGATTCTATAACTTGAGAGGTTTGCCCTCACCTGCATGGCTGGCTGTGTTCACTTTTGTTCACCCTACTCCAAAAAGATGTAGCTGACAGAGGGAGATTTCCAAGCTCGGAAGTGAACATGATTAGACACCCTGAAAGGTTCTGTGTGAAGAGAGACTGGACTGGTTGGGACTGCTTCGTGCTGCCAGAAGACAGACCCTGTGACATGCCAATATTACACATGTCAATGTATAAGCAGTTACACATGGGGATCTCAGATGGTGTAGGGGACCCAGCCCCAGCAGCACTTCCCTGGTGATGCAGGCCCCCCGTGTCTGAAGTGGGAGCTAGAGCAGCCTGTGCCCAGAGGGGATGGTGCCAAGGCTGGCTGCAGCAGCAGTGGCATGTGGTTGCTGGTGTTGTCGTGATATCAGTCTGTCATCCAACATTAGAAATAAAAGAATTTTCTAGTGAGAGATTACTCTGAACATTTCATTATTTGGCTGTACTAGCATTACTCATACTGCTGTGATAGTACATGTACAGTCAGGTTGGCCTGGTGTGTGTCTTCGCTCGCAGTGCACACTACAGAAGGGGGGAAGTCTGCCAGCCTTTCCACAACATGTTGGTGAAGCCCCATCCACTGCTCCCTCCCCTGTGTCTGCCGTTCTTTTTCCAGGCAGTCCTTTCAGTGAGGCTCATCCCCTTTCTCATGTGGCACCCACCGAGGGTCTGAATCCCTTTTGCTACCACTGCCGCTAAAGTCCTGTTCTTGGGTGGGCCCTGCTGCATGAATGAAACTCCTTCACCCCCTATGGGCTCAGCACCTTTCCCAAGTCTTTGCTCTCCCCCCACCACCCAGCCCAGGGATTGAAACATGTCACATGTGGTCCCCACCACAAAGCTCAGCACTATTCTCATGCTGCCCCTGCTGTGGATATGAGGGCCTCCAACTGCATGCAGAGAAAGTGCTACATAAGTGACAGCTCCGAGGAGGAGGGAGAGGTGAACAGGAGCCCTTTGGACCAGCCACTGCTATTGGATATGCCAGAATCAGACCTCCAAACACAACAGCTCATGGGAAAACCCAATGAGCTAAACAGCCCGGATAATGAAGGTGCTCAAGGCTCCCAGGAGTCAGAAATGGTGAAAGGAAAAGTAGTGAAACAGGAAAATGAAATTTCAGGGGGTAGCAGAGTTAGTCTGTACAGGATAAACTTAAAAAACAAAAATGGTCTGGTAGCACTTTATAGACTAACAAAACATAGATGGTAGTATGAGCTTTTGTGGGCACAGCCCACTTCAGGTGACCAGAGTTTTAAATTTAAGAGGTACAGACCCAAAATCGATTGGGGCGGGGAGGGAAAGGAGGGGTGGGGAAACAAGGAGTAGAGGGTATGAGAATATCAAAGTGAGAAACAGGCAAGCAGAACTGGCAATCAGTAAGCACCTGAAGATTGGATAGTGGATTATATCAGGGACATGCACTCCTCTTCCCCCCTCACTGGATTTATCTAAACTTTACCCTACTTACAGATAGTGGAGAGACATGTCTGTCCCCCTCAGTAGCTGAAGAAAAACTGCCTGGGGACAAAGGAGGGGGGGGGACCCAAAATTTCCTTTGTCCCAGTTAGAAATTCCTACCTACATTTCTATTGGCTGCTAGCTACCTGGTTAGGTAAGGAACACAGTTAACCCCTTAGTCCCCAGGCTGCTGGCTAACCCTCATGGTCATGACAGGGGCCATACAAAATTGTGACTGTGGAGGGTAAGAGAATAAAACTGGAAACTCTCAGGCAAAGTTTTAAGCAATATGTATAGCATATCTCATATGAAACCATTTAAAGAGCCACCAGCATCAGTTTCCAAAAGTACACCAGAGGAAACTATTGGCACCGAATTTGTTGTTGTTGAAGCAGAGCCATACTTGGGAGATCATGGAAAATGTGAGCGTGAGGTATCTCACAAGTGTCCCAAAACAGTGACAAGCAGAGAGGTCAAAGCCATGGACCAACAGGAGGGTATAGTAAAATATATTTCCAAAAGCAATATAAGGGAGGAGGATGACGACAATACTGTTGCCATGGAGTTTGGGGAAGAGAGTGGATTCAGAAAAGTGTGTAAAGAATTTACCTAAAACATTTGCTAACCTAGTTCTATTTTTTTTTTTTAAGCTGGTAAAAGTTTTCATGAAAAGTTGCAGTATTCATTATAATAAAACAGAGGAAAAGGCTGCTACAGCACCATGCATGTAATACATGTTCCCTTTATTTACTAGTTAAAATGGCAATGATCCACAAACAGAGACTGGAGGCCAAAGTAGCTCAAATCAACTTGTATGGCTCTTCATTTCATGGCTTGAAACCAAAGAAATGGATGGGTGATGAGGTACATAGATATTCCAGTACATGGATATACTAATGAAGTGATACATGAAATATTACTTAATTGTGTATACTTTTTCATCCTGCAATGTAGGTTACTGATGCAGATTTGGCCTGTGCAGTACAGAAAACAGCTGAAAAGGTAGCCCACTTATTGTGCTGTTACATGAAATCCTCAATTGTACCAGTATGGAAATAGTCACCAGAATACATAGTTCAAGATTTACATTCCAGTAGCCTTTAACGATCACTGCAAACCTAGACTGGCAACTGGTCCGTGTATGCACTTTCACCACATGTACTGAAACGTGCCTAGAGGTGCATATTTGACATAGAATCCCAGCTGTGTAGAAGGTTAGCTTTTTTATTGTGGGATAATTGTGTAATCACATACACTCTTACATTACTTGTAATGATACCTTGTATATCTGTCTTTATCATCTGACTTTTGTTGTTGTACATAAAGAACATGTGCATTAATAACTTGGCTGATTGTCAACAGGCACACATGGTCTCAGCAGTAGTTTCCACTGCCATTCTGTCTGAGCAACATGAATGAAATTGGAAAAGGTAAATACTATGAAATGTTCATGCCCAACATGAGCATTCATCATGTTTGTTCACTTAGGTTCCTTTCAGACTGTGAAACTAACATTGCCATGTGTACTAGTAGAAGAAGAACTAGTAGTCCTGTAATGAAATAAGAAAATGCAGTATGATGTGTATTTCAGG
Source organism: Pelochelys cantorii (assembly GCA_032595735.1). NCBI lineage: Eukaryota > Metazoa > Chordata > Testudines > Trionychidae > Pelochelys > Pelochelys cantorii. The sequence continues at coordinate 239,187,536 of CM064327.1, forward strand.
ATTAGCTGCACTGGACACTGTCAGTTCATTTCTCTTTCGTTTTAATTCCACAAACTAGATTCTTGAATTACAATATTTTATTGCTTGCTTATAATACAGCAGCCCATTGGGTTCTTATGGTAAGATATTTTCTGTTGCACTTCAGGATCCAGAGCAATATATGGGGTATTACATACCAGATTGGGAGCACAGTGGAAAAGCTTGCATTGATCCAATTTGTTAGAGGATTTTCAGACAGTCCAGTGCATGCAGTGGCCAGTGGACCTTTTAACCTACATGCTGATGTCCTGAGAAGTGAGTTCTTTAAAACATACCACTGTGAAGACTATCTCTGTCGTTACTAGGACATACAAAAATCTAAGCTGTAGTATTTGACAGTGTTCACAACATGCTTTTGTCATGTGAGTTAGTGAGAATAACAAATGGTAATGTTCAGGGAATATTTTGATCAATTGTTATGAAATTGTTCAAAGCATCATACTACTAATGAAATTTATGCACACTATTATTTCTAGATAGCACTGATGAATACAACAGAACTGTTAATTGATCCCTTGTGTGACAAGATGAAGTATAAAAGAACATGCCTGAGGAACTGGAGGTGACTGTTTTTCCATATACTTATTTTGAAAGTGTTCAGCAAGTGGTACTGTGAAAATTTTTTCAATAATTTATTGCAAGTTCTGCTAACATATTCCTGGTAGCTAAAAAGCAAACTGGAAAAATCAAGTACTTACACTGAATGTGCTTAGTAATGTAAATTGTGCAAAGGTTTGTGATTGAGCCTGGCTCAGTAATCATAGTATGTGGGTAAGACACAGTGGCATGCAAGGGAAGGTGTTGATAAGATGGGACACAGCTGATAAAGTGATATATGGTGTCCAAGTGAGACAATCTGAAAGCAAGTGTGGTTATAAGCAGTAAGTCATTGCAAAGCATGAAGACATAGACATGAGAAGGATTTGTAAGCATGTACAGAAAATGAAGGAAAAAATTTATAACCCATTTACACAGTCTGATAGTGAACAGCATACAAATTTCAGATGCTTTATGAAAGGATTAACCCAAGAATCTGCAACTTGCTGGAGAAGTGTAATCCTGCAACATAGCAAACTGATGAGTACAACTGCGGCCCACTCATCTTACAGGTACTGAATCCAAAATTGTCGTCATAATTTGTTAATTATGTGCCTGTTGAGGGGCAACCTAATCTTGGAGGCCTCTCAAGCTTAGTCTCTTTTGTGGCCTATCTGCCAGGGTCTGAACATGTGTGGTCCCCCCCCACCCCGGGGCGTAATACAGTCCAACGGGCAAAGTCCACACAGTACCTCGTAGTAGGATTGTGACAGGGCAGACAGGTCCCGCACTGAAGGGCAGGGACTAGCCCAGGCCCAGCTGGCTGAGAAGGCCCTGCCCCTCCAGCCCTGCTGGACATGCTCCCAGCAGAACCAGGATATGAAAGCAAAGAGCCCTGCAGCAAGGGAGGCTGCAGGGGGAAGGAGTAGGCCAGGCCACGTCAGTGTTTCTGCAGCAGCTGAGACCCAAATCGCTGCCTGCAGCCGACCCTGGAGCAGAGCCAGCAGACCCCCTGGGAGGCAGGAGTAGGGTTGCAAGATGGTCCTGCCCACCCCTCCGTCAGCCAGTGGTCAGGGCAGTGCATGTGTGTATGTTACACCCGAGTCTTCAACTGCTGAGACACGAGGCCCCGTCGCAGTGGGCAGTCTAGGTGAGACTGACGGGTGCCCTGAGGAGTTTAACGTCCGTGTCTTTACCGCTAGGATCGGGATCCTTTCGCGGCGGGCAGCCAACAGGCCGACAGATGCCCCAGAGTTTACAGGGAGAGCTTATTACACCTCAGATTTTGACTGCTAGGATACACGATCCCTTCACAACGGGCAGCCTGGGGAGGCTGAGAGATGCCCCAACAGATCTGTCCCCTGGAAGCGACACGATCCAACACTCAAGCTCTCCCTATATCTGTCCCTTATGACCGGCTGGAGTTCTTTTTAAAATTGTGCTTGGTTCTGTTACAGCAACTGAAGGAGTCAGGTCACAGCTTAAACAGTTACTATTTTATTGTTACAAGGTAAACTTTAGCTGTTAAATGCTACTACTGTGTTACAGATAACACAGCCACTACAAAGGACAGGACAGAAATTACACTAATAAGTCACTTACAGGTACCATGAAACCCTTTTGGTTCTCTGAGCTCTTATTAAATGCATGCAAAATAGACACCTAGCAGGTGTATATTCTCACCCCTGCGTTCCAGACTTGGCGTGGCCAGTGTCTTTCTCTCAATCCCTCGGGAAGAAGTAGGGCGTCCCACAGACCTCAGAGACAACCAATACCTGCCAGCAGGTGTAAATTGGAGCTCAAATGGGGTGGGCTACTAAACCCCTCCTTTATACCCCTTGGGTCACGTAGGCTTCTTCCTGGTTTCAAGTGGCCAATTAGGAAAAATGGCTTTGAATGCCAAGTTTCCTATGAAGGGTGGAAAGCATAATTCACACCTGGGAAAATGTAAACAACGGGCACCTCTGGTATGTGATGGGCAAAGATTCCTCTCCTGGGACAGTGCAGGCATGTCAATTACTGGTACTAGCCATCAGGGCAGCAGGAGGCCCCCGGGTCATCAGCTAGCCCATTTACTGTCTGGTTTCTGTTTATGGTAGTCAGGGACAGGCAGCACACCTGTGTTCCCAGGGCATCAAAGGCTGACTGCCTTTCTCTTGCTCTCTGGGGGGGGGGGGAACAAGATGGGGTTCATGTCTGGCTACACCCCCCCAAAATACCAGACACGTGGTATTTTAGTAAAGCAAAAAAAAGCTGCTCCCCCCACCCCACTAGGTTTCTGATGTGCCCAGAGCGGTGATCGCAGCCCCGCCTCCCAGGCTGGGACTCCCAGGCTGGGAGGCAGGGCTGTGATTGCTGCTCTGGGTGCATCAGGAGTGGAGTAGTCCCAGCCACTCCCCCCACCAGGCTTCTGCGCAATCACAGGCTCCTAGTGCTGATCGTGGCCCCACCTTTCAGCCACTCCCCCTGCCCACACCAGGCTTCCATCTGGTGTGCAGCCAGGAAAAATCAGAAAATACCAGACATGTCTAGTATTCTCCAATTTTTTTTACTGGACAGAGCGCAACTACTGGACTGTCCAGTAGACTCCCTAGGCAGGAGCGCCTGCAGCCCCAACACCAGCCCCAGTGAGGACTGGCCCAGGAGGCCAGAGACTATGGGGGTACCAGGGTGTGGTAGGAAGCAGCCCAGGGCAAAGGACCAATAGTGCAGCTCAGCGTGTATCGGCCGGATTCCCCGCCGAGCGGGCAGGAGCCATAGTCCCTGCCTAAAGGGCCCAGAGCTGGGACCTGGTGGAGAGGGAGGGCCTGGGTCCCCATATCACCCTTTCCCCTACCCTGGCCAATAAACCCCTGGTCCAGAAAAGGCTTCTCCGGGCAGCTAGGCCTCAAAAGCCCCTCGACAAGGATTAATAAGGTCTGGTGACCAGAGTCCATTGCCCAGTCTCATCTTTCTAGGCATGACACAGGCCAGAGGCCAGTCCATACCCAGGTTCTTAGAGGATGGTTAATATGGCTTTGAAGCCTAGTTTACAGGCTTGTAGGCAACTTTGACTCCCTAGGAAGCAGCTATGGAGGGAGTAGGGGTACATGGGCCCTCAGACTCAGTGGGTCTCAGCCCATGAGCCAGTAGGCAGTAGCTGAGGATACCACAAGATGCCGAACGCTCAGGGTAAACTCCTCATCCTGGTCTACTTATGTTGTGTAAAACTCAGGCTATGTCTGCACTAGAATTTTTAAGAAAAAGCTACTCAAATTGCGCTCTGCGATTTGCTTACCTTTTTCCAGTTGCTTTTGGGAAAGAGGCTTTTCTGACATTTCACCCTGGGCCAAATATGGGAGAAGCCTCCTCTTTAGCAGGAGCCCTTATTCCTCATAGAGCAAGGTATACAGGGCTCCCTAAAAGAGCACGTGTGCTCGTACATCAAAAAGAGGAAGAGCAGACACATTCCCTGGAAACGGCAATGACCATGCAGTGTAGATGTACTCAAAGTTATATCAATATCCATGAAATGGGGAGTCTCATAGACTCTATAAATGTGACTCTGCAAGAATAATATCTCTAAGTGCCCGAAAATATGGAAGGGCTAAACACTTGCTACAGACAAACCGGTGAGATGAAATTATATATTTGTTATATCTTGCAGCAGTACAGTAAGGTTTTGAAAACCATTCTGTGCAGGGATACATTATTTTAAAAAGTGAGTGAATGAAATAAGAGATTTGAAATCAAGTAAAGTAGTAAAGGTAATTAACACAAGCAATAAACAAGGAATTGAATTTAGAATTTTGATCTTAACAATTACATTTATTTTTCCAGAAAATGTGGAAGACTACTACATATACTGCAACTCTATCAATTATGAGAAAACAAGCGGCAATTTCACGATGGTAAACAGAGAATTTTGTGAATCAGACAGCATACATTGTAGCACATCAATATGCAGAGTAGAGCACCAACCAAAAAAGCTGAATAAAGATGACTTTCAATGCCATAGCAGTAAATTGTCATCAGTGCTGATACACAAGTCTTAGCCCATGCTTTAATGTGCTAGCAATAGCATTAGTGAGAAGTTGGGTAGCATTCATAATTCTGAGGTTTCTTTTTCTCATTTGTTTCTGTTCAAAGATCCAGTGTGACTCTTGCCAAAGGTGGGCACATGTGTTCTGCATTCCACAGACAACCAGTACAGAAACAGTCACTCAGGAACAAGAATTCCATTGCAAAAAGTGTACATATTACCTCAGTAGAGGGAAAAATCTTGCATAGTTCTCCATGACAATGTAATAACTAGTTTTTCTCAGGTTTGGTTTATGCACTGGTTTACAATAAAAGATTTTCACATTAGCAAAGTATTTGTGTGATTGACTACCACTTTAATGCAAATTATGAACCCCATCTATCAAATAGGTACTCCTGGACCAGGGTATGTGAAAGGCCCCTCTGGACCTGTGGCTGGGATACAGGCAGCCAAACGTGATGGGGTGAATCCCATCTATCAGAAATGGCTGCATCTGCACAGATGGGAGCTAAAACTGGTGGAAGCAAAGTCTGATGCATACGTGTGTCATAAATCGCTACTATGAGCCAATTTTGATTGCAGCATTTTGTGATGTTACAGTGGCAGGTGGCCAGGGCCCTAAGCGCCTCTTCATGGAGAGAAGAACCAAGAAACTGATCTCATAAGAAACCCACACCTCGACATCCAGCTCCAAATGGAAATGCCACCTCTCCCCACACCATAGAGAAGTGGGGGCTGCCCAAAGCATAGATTAGGGGTAGGGTGGGGGTGCTGCAAAGGGCACAAGAGCCCGCAGGAGCAAAAAGGGCTGAGAGACTGCAACAGGAGGAGATTGGCTCCTGCGCAGAGTGCAGGCCACAGCAGGTGCTGCGTGCACACGTACCAAGGCACAGGCTGTATATGCTTCAGGGGCACCCTAGAGAGGTGTCTCTCCCAGGACAGGTGATGGTAGCAAGAGCAGCCTGGGCAAACCCTGCATCAAGTGAGCCTAGGGACCAGGCAGTGGGGTAAAATGCAGTACAGAACTCAGCAAGCTGGGAACCAGTGTGTAAGGGCTGGCAAGATGTGCGCCAGAATCAAGGCTTTCATAATTTAGAAAAATTCAGCCACAAGCCTTTTGGTTGTGAGAACACTTTTTAAAAAGTAATACACAGGTACATCTGCAGCCAGAATAAGGAGCAGTCGCTACTGCCATGGGTTGTATCAGAAACCCAGTGATAAGGGCAACTTTAACTGTTCAAAGCACATATAGGGGCAGATTATTATGGAAATGCCATTCTTAGCTTCATGGTTAAGGACAGAGGTGAAAGCAAGCGGCAAAAGCAAGCAGGGAGCTACATAAAGAGCTGGCAGGGACCTGGGTTGCAATAGGACAATACCTGTAAGGCTGTCTAGACTGCAGAGCTTTTGCTATGCCACGTCCAAGAAATACATCCGCTTTTTCGGAACACTTTCCAAAAAAGTGGACACATTCTTTCACCATCCTGTAATCCTTGTTCTGTGAGGAAGAAGGGATACGCCGAAAGAGGAGGTTTTTCCAAAATTTGGTGCCATGTAGACTGGCCAAATTTCAGAAAAGCCTCTTTCGAAAGAAAAGCAGAAAGATATGCAAATTGCAGTTTGCAATTTGCATATCTTTTTCTGACTTTGCTTTGCAGTGTAGACCAAGCCTAAGAAATTGTAAGTTATTTTCAAACCCTGGCTAAAGCTAAGTTTGGCATCTGATGCAGGAATTCCATTTCTTTCAATGTGTAATCCTCAGAATTACAAGACTTACTCTGAGTCCACAGTGAATTTTCTGAATTTACAAATGGATTAATTCATTTTAAAACGCAGCCTTGAAGAAATATAGTACCTGGGGTTAGACTTGTTGTTCCAAGTTACTACTAATGGAACAATACAGAGTTTTCAAGTCTGCCCTATTGTTAAATTCATTTGAATAAATATTTAAGGATTAATGGTTTGTCTATTGTGTTCTGTAACAGAAAACAGAGCAGAAGCTAAACTGTAATCTTCAAAGGAGTCCATGAAGAAATGCTGTTTTCAAAATGGGTATGTTTTGTTGAGCTCAGTTGAACTAACACAGGCAACTGTCCCTTAACATGCCTTTTTTGAAAATGCCTATTACTGTTGGTGTGCTTAAAGGCACTGGAGCATTTAGTCATAGAATGCATTATCCAATGAGACAATTTTCAGCCCTGAGCAAGCTGACTTTTGCTGAGGCCATAGCACATGCAATGAAGGACTTGGACTGATCACATTAGTTAAAAATGGTTTCCAGAGAAACTTGAACACATACTGTTTCCATTGATCTAACAGCAACATATGGTAGAGTGTGGCACACTGGCCTGCTCATGAAGGTGACACAGGTCCTGCTACTTTTGTGTTATTGAACTATTCCACACAATAAGCAGTTCAGAGTCCATGTAGTGAGGAAGATGGAGTGTGTGGAGATGACAGAGCAACGGATTACCCCAGGACTTTGTTTCTTCTCCATCCCCTTCAGCCTTTACGTCAATGAACAGCCAACAATGAAGTCATGAAAGTTCATTTACACAGATGACATCTGTTGTGGCAGCCAGGCCCAGAAGTTGGACTCCAAACTCCATCTTCACCTGTAATTTTCTACTAGCTGTTAAAAGAAAACTCTCAGAAGAAATGGATCTCCATACACAGGGCAGAAGCTATAAAAAGTGTTGGCAACATCTCCATTTTGCTGATCTTTCCTGATCTGGCCTCTATTGCTCAGACCTCTGGAATGTACTAATGGGAGTACTTTAAATAAGGGATTGAGGATCTTCCAATGATTTGGAAGCAACTAGGGACTTGATTTGACAGCAGTTTGTTCCATCACTGCTACAAGCCTGAACCAAGTTCCTTATAATTATTGTTTGTATTTGAGTCTTTTAACCAATTTTAAGTCTCACCTTTTTTTAACAAACTTTTAGATTTTAGATACTAAAGGATTGGCAATAGTGTGATTTTTGGGGTAAAATTTGTGATATTTTGATGTGGGGGCATGGCTGCCCCTTTGGGATCAGAACCTCTTATTGTATGAGTGGTTATTTAAAACCATTTATTGTTAATAGAATCATAGAACTGGAACGGACCACAAGAGACCAAGTCCAGTCCCCTGCCCTCATGGCAGGACCAAGCACTGCCTAGATCATTCCTGATGTCTATCCAACCTGCTCTTAAATATCTCTAGTGATGGAGACTCCACAACCTCCCTAGGCAATTTATTCCAGTGTTTAACCACCCAGAGTTAAGAAGTTTTTCCTAATATCCAACCTAAACCTCTCTTGCTGTAGTATAAGCCCATTGCTTCTTGTCCTATCCTCAGAGGCCACTGAACAATTTTTCTCCCTCTTCCTTGTAACACCCTATTAGATACTTGAAAATTGCGATCATGTCCTCTGTCTTCTCTTTTCTAAACTAAACAAGCCCATTTCTTTCAGTCTTCTCTCATAGGTTGTGGGTTCTAGAACTTTAATCATTTTTGTTGCTCCTCTCTGGACTTTCTCCATGTCTTTCTTGAAATGTGGTGCCCAGAACTGGACACAATACTCCAATTGAGGCCTAAGCAGTGCAGAGTAGAGCAGAAGAATGACTTCTCATGTCTTGCTCACAACACTCCTGTTAATGCATCTCAGAATTGTTTTCCTTTTTGCAACAGTGTCACACTGACTTGTATTTAGCTTGTGATCCACTATGAGCCATAGGTCCCTTTCTGCAGTACTCCTTCCTAGACAGTTACTTCCCATTCTGTATGTGTGAAACTGATTGTTCCTTCCTATCTGGAGTATGCTGCATTTGTCCTTATTAAACTTCATCCTATTTACCTCAGACCATTTCTCTAGTTTGTCCAGATCATTTTGAATTATGACCCTATCCTCCAAAGCAGTTATAACTCTCCCAGCTTGGTATCATCTGCAACTTAAGTGTATTCTCTATGCCAATATCTAAATCAGTGATGAAGATATTGAACAGATCCGGTCCCAAAACAGACCCCTGCAGAACCCCACTTGTTATATCTTTCCAGCATGATTGAATCATTAATAACTACTCTGAGGGTACATCTACACTACAGTATTTCAAAATAGCTATTTCAAAATACCTTATTTCAAAATAACACATCTACACACAATGCATTTTGAAATAGCATTTTGCTATTTCGAAATAGTATGTCTACACTGGTTGGACACTGAATTGCATTTAAGGCCAGCTGAAACCAGTTCTGGCAGGGCATCAGGTCAGGAGTTACTTAGATTGTGTGGCTGCTGCTGGAGGCTGAGGCCTGTGCTTAAAGGGATCTTCCCCCCCCCCACCCCCCGGACAGCCAGTTCTCAGGTTTGCCTGCTTGCTTGCCTACCTCGCTGAGGGACAGCAAAGCATTTTTTTTTTCTGTGCGTGCTCTGGTTGCCCTCACTCAGGACACCACAGCACTCTGCAGCATGGACCCAGAGCTGCCCCCTGGGCATTCTGGTGCTTCTTTTGGATGTGGTGCTGCAAGCCTGGAAGCACTTTCTGGAGACTGCCTCGCAGCATCTGCTGTAGCCCAACCCCCCCTGGCCATCATCCGGACCCTCCTGGGGTATGCGGAGGAGAAGCTGCAGCTCCTGGACGCCAGCGTGCCCCGTCGCATCTGGAGTCCGGACACCAGCAGCGACTGGTGGGACCACATCATCTTGAAGCGCTGGGGAGACCAACAATGGACCCAGAACTTTAAGATGAATAAGGACACCTTCATGGAGCTCTGCGAGTGGCTCACCCCTGCTCTGCAGTGACGGGACACACACATGAGGCCCACCATTCCCTTCTAGAAGCGTGTGGCCATCGCCCTCTGGAAGCTCTCCACGCCAGATAGCTACCGATCCGTGGGGAACGAGTTCGGTGTGGGGAGATCCACCATTGGAGCAGTGGTCATGCAGGTATGGCAGTCTCCGGCCACTGTGCCAGGCGGGGGGGGGGGGGTGCAAGGAGGGGATGGGCTGCCCTAGGGGGGGAAAGGGGAGATGGTGCAAGTCCCCTCCACAGGAGGGTTTGTTCTGTCCTGCCTGCACTAAGGACTGCCCGCGGTGGCCAGGATTGCAGGGGGGGGGTTGCTCCTGGAGAGTGGGGGTGCGGGGCAGTAGCGGGGAAGAAGCACTCTCAGCCACCCTGGCACCTCAGGGACTCTCGGTTTTGTGTGTCCCTTTGCAGGTGGTCAAGGCCATCAATAGAGTGCTGCTCTGCAGAGGCATCCACCTTGCCCATGTCGACGCAGTCATCAAGGGGTTTGGCACCCTGGGCTTCCCCAACTGTGCGGGGGCTATTGACGGGACACACATCCCCATCTGTGCCCCAGAACACCTGGCCTCCCTCTAACAACCTCAAGGGATACTTTTCCATCATTCTGCATCTGACCACCGGGGCCACTTTGTGGACATCAGTGGGGGCTGGTCCAGCAAAGCACATGACGCACATGTGTACCGCAACTCCTCCATTTGCCAGAAGCTGCACACCGTGATTTTCTTCTCCGACCGCCACATCAGGGTCAAGGACATGGACATGCCTGTGTGCCTGGTGGGGGATGCAGCCTATCTCCTACAACCCTGGCTCATGAAGCCCTACACGGGACACCTCAACCCTCCCCGACAAGCATTTAATGCCAGGCTCGGCAGGGCCCGCAGCATGGTGGAGGGTGCCTTCGGCCAGCTAAAGGCCCGTTTTAGATGCCTTCTCACCCTCCTGGACCTCTCCGAGCGGAATATTCTGCAGGTGGTGGCAGCGTGCTTTGTGCTGCACAACTTGTGCGAGAGAAGGGGGAGGCTTTCCTGCCAGTCTGGATGGCAGAGGCCAAGCACTTGGCCGGCATGTACACGCAGCCCCGCATGGCTGCCAGCCGGGAGGCCCAGTGGGGGGCTGTCCATATTCGGGACCCGCAGGAAGACTGAAGTCTCCCTGGTGTGCCCCACTGGGGGGCTTGTTCCTCATTCCACCCTCATGTCCTTCCACTTACCCCTCCCTAACCCCCCTTTCTGATGTACAATAAAGACACGTGTTGCAGAAAACAAACTCTCTATACTGAACAAAACTGGAGAGTGAAGGTGGGAGAGGGGCGGGGTAAGCCTAGGAGGAGGGAGCTGGAAGGGGGAGGAGAAGTTCAGGGGTGGGGGTCTTGCCGGCCCACCTGTCTCCTAGCACTGCAGGTGTGGGGGCCTCAGCATCCCTGTGAGGGAGGGGAGAAATAAGCGGGAGCAGGAGCAGGCGTGGGAGGAGGAGCAGTAGCTGGGGAGGCAGCAGGGGCTGGAGCGGCAGGAGGCAGCAATCTCTGCACCAGGGTCTGCAGGTGGTCACAGATGCCATGGCCCTGGGCAAGCAGCTCTCTCCCACCGGAGCTGCAGGTTTTCATGCACCCAGTAGTCTAGGGTGCGATGCAGGCCTCACAGTATCCCCAGGTGCTGCTGCTGGTATTCCTCCTGATTACAGGTCAGCCTGCTGAGTGCCCAGGTACAGGAGGATGTCCTGGGTGGGATAGTGCACGCTGCACTCACAGCCGGTGCAGCTGTGGAGAAACAAAAGAGGTGATCAGTTATCCCTGGGGACACAGTGGGTGAAGCCCAGCCCCACTCTGCAAGGCGAGGACGACAGGTCTCCGTACCATCAGAGCCGATGTGCTAGCACGGAGGCCTTGTTCGGGATGTTCTGCTATCCCCAGGAGTGGGAGCTGGCCTGGGAGTGCACCCATACCCCTGTGCTGTATGTGGTGTGGGTCTGTGGGGCGGCGGGGAGGGCGAGATGTCCCCTGCCTCTGTGTAGAGGGGGCTTGTGGAGGGAGGGTGTCCTGCTTTGTCCCACCCTGGAGTCAGGAGCATGTCATGTGCCTTCATACATACACATGTGTGGGTATCAGGTGGTCCCTGTGTGGCAGCCAGCTGGGGCCACGTGCCCAGGGGTGGCACAGCACATACACAGGTTGCTACGTGAGCCATGGCCAGCAAGGCCCATGCTAGCGGTTCCTGGTCTCCCTTCCCTCCTGCCCCCACATAAGGGGACAGTGATGGCACTCACATGTTGTTGCCTCTCCGGCCTCGGACAACACTGGCGACAGGTCTGCTGGGACAGCTCGGGGGCCCTGGTTGCGTGGCATGCTCCTGCCGGGCTCCTGGCCCTCCTTCTCCTCCTCCGTACCCTGGTCAGGACCCTCTGCCCCAGGGTTGATGACCACCTGGGGGGCACAGACCATCCCAACCCCCAGGATGTGGTCCAGGGCATCAAAATAGGGCAGGTGTCTGGGTCTGCCCCTGTTTGGGAGTTGCCCCCTGTGGTCCTGGCATACGCCTGTCACAGCTCCTTGGTTTTCATCTGAACCTGCTCCTAGGTTCGGATGTGGCCTTTGGTGGCCAGGCTGGCAGCCATATGGCCATAGATGGCCACGTTCCTCCATCTAGTGCAGAGATCATGGATGTTGCGGGCCTCTCCCCAAACCTCAATGAGGTCCCTGATCTCCGCACTGGACCAGGCAGGCACCCACCTTTTCCGGCCCCTAGCAGGCTCTTGGGAGCTGGCAGACTGGTCCTGGGGAGAGGTGGAGGGCTCGCTGCCAGTGGCCTGGCTCAGGGGCAGCAGCAGAGTGGCTCTGGGTTGGCAGGCCAGGTGCTCGCCACAAAAGACTGTAGCCAGACTCTACCCCTTTAAGGGCTCCGGGAGGAGGAGGGAAGAGAGGAGTTTTCCTGTCTGTGCCCAGAGCAACCACCAGGGCACCCTGGGAAGGGCTGGAGGCCCCCTATTTCAAAATAAGCATCTATACAGTGCTTATTTCAAAATAGCAATTTGAAATAGGCACAATTCCTCGTGGATTGAGGTTTACCAATTTCAAAATAAGCCCTCCACTATTTCAAAATAATTTCGAAATAGCGGTTGGCCTGTGTAGATGCTAGTACAGTTATTTCGAAATAACGGCTGTTATTTCGAAATAACTTTGCCGTGTAGACATACCCTGAGAACAATTATTCAGCCAGTTGTGCACCCACCTTATAGTAGCTCCAAGTAGATTGTATTTCCATAGTTTATTGATAAGAAGGTCATGTGAGATCGTTTCAAATGCTTTACTAAAGCAGGGCTACTCAACTTTGGAAGCCCCGGGGGCCACAATGATACTCACAGCACATGCCGAGGACCGCAACTTAAGTGTGGTTGCATATACATGCAAATATATATGCAAATATTTGCAAATAGCTTCTTTCACACTGACAGGAATAAATATAAAGATTAAGGCAAGACTACACAACACACAGGGCCCATTTAAGTCACTTATACTGATATTAATAAAATGCAATATTTACCCAATTTCCACCCATATGACAGCACTTTTAACGAGCAATGACAGTCCAGGAATTTAACTACTAAAATGCATTTCAACAGAAGACCATTATATTGACTCACCATTGTAGAGTGTGTTCACAGTGGAGGCCATGTTCAAAGGATCCCACCCACAGGCTGCGTTGAGCCTTGCATAAATCCAAACTGCACCGCGGACCATGTGTTGAGTAGCCCTGTACTAAAGTGTAAGTATACCAGGTCCAGGAGTGGTCGTTGAAGCCCCCAACATATCTCCAGCCCTGCCCCTTCTGTTAGGCCCCGCTTCTTTTTCCCACCCAGGGAGGCAGGGCTGCACACCATGTGTGTGCTTCCCCCTTCCAACCAAGGGGAAAGGAGAGGGCACGAGCTCACTGCGGTCTCCCCAGCTCCCATGAAAGGAGCACCGCGCGGCCCAGCCGTAAGCAGCCCACTCTCTCGAGCACCGGGGGAGAGAGGAGGCTTGGCCGGGCCAGACCGCATGGCGCAGGAAGCCCTGCCTCCTCCTTCCCCTGGTGCTCTGTGGCTGAACAGGACAGGCTGCATGATGCAACATGCCCTGCCTCCTTCCTCCTGCATTGCTCCAGGGCTGGAGAGGCTGGGCTGGGCTGAGCTGGGCTAGGCCACATAGATCACTGGGGAGGGAGGAGGCAGGGCATTCTGCACTGCCTCGCTCCAGCCCTGGAGCACTGTGGGAGGGAGGAGGGTGTACCACGCGGCCAGGCCTGGCCTCCCCAGTCCCGGAGCACTGGAGGGTGGGCACTGGGGGCAGCAATGCTTCCCCCAGAATGCCTACAGCAGACGCTCTGGGGGCAAAGTGTGGGTGGGGCTATGCCTGGCTGTTTGGAAAGGCAGAGCTAGGGCCGTCCTTAGGATTTATGGTGCCCTAGGCAGGATTATTAAACTGGTGTCCCATGCCCACACATCTTAACCCCTACCCCTTGCCAAGAGTCTCCCATATCTCTGCCCTGACTCCAGCCCTGCAACCTTATACTCCTGCCCTAACTCCCTGCACCAAACCCTGTGCCCTCAGCCTCCTACCTCCTGCCTTTGCTCCAGCACCCTTCAATCCCTGCCCTGAGTTCCCCAACTCTCCCAGCCCCCTGTCCTCACTCCTGTACCCCCACCCCTTTTTATTCTAGCAAAAGACAGAAAACTTGCAAATACTGTCCACCAAAAAACTATATCTGATGTTTTAATCACTTTCCTTCTGATGTTAATACAAACTTCCTTTTCCCCTTCAGTTTTGAAAAATTCTATCATATAAATAAAACATGTACATTTTCCTTGTATTTTGTAACCTCTCCCCCTCTCCACTCCCCCCCCCCACTCTGAAATTACCTCTTAAGGATCCAGATACGCTCATAGGGACATAAATATGTAATCACAACATGCATAATATCTCCTCCCGAAGAGAGTGAGGAGGAGGGGAAGCCTCCTCCTTGCTCGTGTGTCGCCGGGAGCCTGCGCGGGACAGGCAGCGCCCTGGGATCTGCAAGTGCCAGGGTCAGTCCTACTCCGTGCCGGCCGATTTGCTCGCCCCCCCCCCCACTCCCTTCCCGGCTGGCCGGTTCTCCCCCACTTCCCCTCCTGATCTTCCCCCGCCAGTCCCCCTGCACCGCCCCCCAGCTCTGCTTCCTGCCAGCCCGTTCCTCTTCCTGATCTCCCCTGGCCAGTGCCACTGCACCACCCCCCCCCCCGCCGCCAGCTCTGCTTCCTGCCCCCCTTCCTCCTGGCCAGCCCCGCGCCCCCCCCAGCTCTGCTTCCCGGCCCCCCCCCCCCCACGATCAAGTGTGTCCGTTTTTTTGGGGGGGTCTACCCGGTAACCCTACCGGCGGCAGCGTCCACGTGCAGAGCTCAAACCAGCTGAGAGGGAAGACGCTGGGGCTTCTGCCCTCTCAGCTGTTCCGTGGTATTTAAACATGCTGCACATGCGCTCCCTCGGCCCCACACAGTGCCCCGGCTGGCGCCAGGGAATTTAAAGTGCCAGTGCCGGGCTCAGGCTGCGGCGCACCGGCTCCCCGCATATCCGCCGCCAGCCGGCCCTTCAGCGGCTCGCTGGGCCAGTCCACCCCTGCCTCAGTCAGCATGCAGCCAGCCCACCCCTCCCCTCCAGCACCTCACCCAACTCCCCCTCCCCCTAGCACCTCACCCAACCCAGCCCTGCCGGAGGGGAGGGGGGAGAGAGGGTTGCTCTGCGGGGGAGGGGGAAGGGGGGGTGCTCCATGGGGGGAGGGGAGAAGAAAGGATATTGCCCAGCCAGCCTGCCTCACCTTACGCTAGGGGAGAGAATCACACAGGTGAGTTCCTTCCCCACCCCTACCCCCTCCCCTTCCCAGAGACCCCAGCAACCAATCCCCTCCCTCAGACTGTGCTGCAGGCAGCGCATTTGGCTCTCTCTAGGACCCAACAGCCCTGCTGTTGCCTGCTCACTGCTTCCCGTTTCTCCCGACAGAGTGGTGCCCCAAAAATACTGGTGCCCTATGCAACTGCGTACTCTGCGTATGCCTAAGGACGGCCCTGGGCAGAGCCTTCCCCTGCCTTACATGCCTGACGCCCATGACCATGTCCACCACTTCTTCTTATCCACAAGACTTGTTATTCCATCAAAGAAAGCTATCAGATTGTTTTGATATGATTTGTTCTTTACAAATCCATGCTGGCTGTTCCCTGTCACCTTATTATCTTCCAGATGTTTGCAGATGGATTCCTTAATTACTTGCTCCATTATCTTTCCTAGCACAGAAGTTAAACTGACTGGTCTGTAGTTTCCTGGGTTGTTCTTATTTTCCTTTTTATAGATGGGCACTATATTTACCCTTTTCCAGTTTTCTGGAATCTCTTCCGACTTCCATGATTTTTCAAAGATGATAGCTAAAGGCTCAGATACCTCTTCTATCAGACCCTTGAGTATTCTAGGATGCATTTCATCAGGCTTGGTGACTTGAAGACATCTAACTTTTCTAAGTAATTTTTAACTTACTCTTGGTGAAGTTCAAGTTCAGTGTTTTTGATGATACAAGGACTGGAATGCCTAAGGAAATTGCTTTTCTGCGTTCTTGTTAGCCAATGTGGTGAAACAAAAGTTTACTTTTGTTACTGGTTCAGCATATTTTATGGGAGAATAACCACCAGCTTTTGGAATTGTCTGCCTTATTTCTCAGCAATTTGTCCTGAATTTGATAGTTTTGATTGTGATTCACAGTGGCCCCGTTACAACCCCTCCTCCAATTACCCCAGTCACCACAATACTATAATTATCTTGTGATGCTGGCAGACCAGGTGCCAGCTCAAGCAGAAGCCCCACATCAATTCACTTGTGTATTTAGTATAGATCAAAATAATTGTTCAATGTATAAGGGCATGTCTGCAATACAGAGAAAGTTGACACTCCAGAGGTCGATCTTCCAAGGTTTAAATTAACGGGTTTAGTGAAGACCTGCTAATTCCAGCTGAGAGGGCTCCCCTGTCAGTACTGGTAGTCCCGTTCCTCACAAGGAGTAAGGGAAGCCAATGGGAGTGTTTCATTCTGTCAACCTCCCGCTGTGTGGATGGCACAAAAACACGATTTAAGATACGTCGACTCTAGCTACATAATTAAGTAGCTGGAGTCCTCCCTTTTAAGTCTTCCCCTAGTCTGTGCACCTCTTGCAGGTGTGGAGAGGTGGAGCTGGTGGAGTCCAGAGCAATTCCTTAACCTGTTTTTTCCCAGCGTGGGGTTGGTATACTCCATCACACTGTGATGTTAGTGGCATTCAGTGACTGGCAACAGGCATGCTGATTACTGATGACTTTTTGAAAAAAGGCCCTGGCCGTACACAGATTTACGGGGCTGCAGCCAGAAAAGGAATGCTTCCAGAGCTGGGATGCGCACCTCTCTGTACGCTTTTAAGCTGCAACGTGCCCTCACACTCAGCATGTTCAACACCTTTTTTCCAAGGCCAATCAGAAGGAGGGAAGGGCTAGGAGGGCCATTTGGCCTGGGCCTCAGCTCAAAGGAGGCCTCAAATTTAGTTGCTTGTTAATTTGCTGGCATTTAGTAAGTTTTGCGACTTGTTTTTATGCACATCCCTATTGGACAAAAAAGTGACATATTTTTTCACCTTAGAGCTGCAAATGTTAGCAAATAAGAGATGTGATTTAACTGATATAGATTTTGACCAATTTGAACAACAGTACTACAAGGAAATCTCAAAAGATATCAGTGGTGAGATCATCTTCCTCAAATGAATATATTCCATGAACTTTAAATTGTATTGTAAGCTGAAGGAATTGCTTCAAGAAATACTCAAACGTGGACTCTCTGAAGTGTTTCGTAATATCACAATTGCATTGCATATTTTGTCAGTTTGCCTACATCATGGCTTCAACGTGTTGAAGCAGGTAATGAACTATCACTGTTCAACTATGGCACAAAAGTGTTTGAATGGTTTTGCCTAATCAATATCAACTATGACATTGCACGAAAGCTAGATTTTTCCTCAACAATTAGTGCATTTGCACAGAAAAAGGCTAGAAAAGCATTTATTAAATAACAATTATTCAAATTCTCTCTCTCTCTCTCGTGCCTTATTTTGTTTTATCATGTGTCGTCATTTTTATTTTTATTACGGCTAGAGGTAGGGATGTATTAAGATGTGCTGAGGCCCTATACTAGGTCAAGTATAACTTAGAGGCCTCATTGCATTACCAAAAAATATGTATTATTCTTGGAGAAAGGACAATGAAAATTGAAATAATAAAGTTTTGTATTTACATATATACTAATACATAGGTGAGGATGCAACTAAAATCTAGAAAATTTTATGTATGTAGAGGCCCCTCATAATCTGAGTCCTTAAAATGTGTCTTAGTTTGTGCATAAATCTGATACTGGCTGGGGCCTCAAAAGCTGGAAGCAGCCTGGACCTCTAAGAGAGCCTGCTTCTTTCCCTGCTGCAGTCCCATCTGCTTCTGAAGATAATTAGGGTTGCCAGGTGTCTAGTGTCGACCCAGACAGTCCGGTATTTTCGCCCTGTCCGGTAAAAAAATTCAGAAAATACCAGACACCTAAAATGTCCGGTATTTTCTGTTTTTTTTTCCCTGCCAGAAGGTGAAAATACCGGACATCTGGCAACCCTACGACACACTCAGCAACCGGGCCCAGCCCCCAGACCTCTTCTTAAAGGGGCCAGGCTGCTTTTTTATTTTTTTTTTTTGCTCAACAACTTTGGTCTCCCCCTTTTTTTTCTCAACAGAATTTTTTCCCAGTGTTTTTTTTTTGGGTGGGGGAGGGTGTTCGGTATTTTTGGTTAAACCATCTGGCAACCCTAAAGATAATGTCCTGAAGCCCCTGCAGTGGGGGAGTCGTGCCAGAGTCCTGGTGTGACAGGCTAGGAAGGGAAGCTGGGATTGCAGGGGGCAGCAGCCTCGGTGAGGAGGTTTTCCATGGAGAACAGGGAAAAAGGGGCCTATAGGGCTGCCTAGTACCTCTTGCTGCAGTCTCTGACCTGCACTTTGCCCTGGCATCACAGGTCATGCCTGAACACCTCCCAGTACTTCCTTCCCTAGCTGCAGTCCTGCAAACCTCCCGATTGTTTACTGGCAGCTTTCAGATAATAGTTTTTTTGCTGAAAACTGATATGGGTTAAGGGGGGGGGGCATCCATTTTATTTGTAGAACTTTGCAACTGAGGAAAATGGCCAGATTTTCAAAATAAAAAAAAAAAAGGAAACTTATTTTGCCACAGAGATGTGTGTTGCTGGGTCTCAAGGGCCTTAGTTTATTAACTACAATAGGGCTCCCGAGACAATACAGGCATCCATCTCTGCAGATTTTATGGGAGTTTCAGGGTCTGAGACATTCCAGCCTTCAGGATTAGGAAACAGGCCCACTAGCAGTGGTGAACTCCGTCCCTGCTGAGTTCTTTGGAATGTCAGCAGCTATGTGAATTTGTTGATGACGTGCACTGAGACAGTGGTCCTTAGGAGCCATGAGAGGCCTGTGCATCAGCTTTCATTTAATCTGGTGAACAGTTAATTTAATTTATTTAAATTTTATTTAATAAATCTCCTGGGAAACCCACCCAAAAACCTTAGTTTCAAAATTATGCATTGTTAGGCAATAGTAAATTTAGCTTATATGCCATTTAAAAATGCAAGGATTTAAAGCGAAGACATGAGCAAGTCAGAACAGCATATTTCACATCATTCACATAACTAAGCATAGTAATAGAGATGTAGCCGTGTTAGTCTGGTCTTGCTGAAACAAATGACAGCACTATGCAGCACTTTAAAGACTAACAAGATGGTTTATTAGGTGATGAACTTTCGTGGGCCAAACCCACTTCCTCAGATCAAATTGTTGAAGAAAATTGGCATGACCATATATGCCAAAGGAATACAATCAAAAAAAGTAAACACATATAAAATTGACAAATCAGATTTTAGAACAGAGGGAAGGTGAGGGGGGAGGTTAGTGTCTATGAGATAATGATATTAGGGGTGATAATTGGGGAAGCTATCTTTGTACTGGTAAGATAATTAGCATCTTTATTAAGGCCCATTTGTAAAGTGTCAAATTTAAATATGAATGACAGTTCTGATGCTTCCCTTTGTAGTCTGGTGTTAAAGTCTCTTTGAAGCAGGATGCATATAGTAAGGTCATTGAGACAATGCCCAGTCTGGTTGAAATGGCAAGAAACTGTTTTTTCTTTGTGAAACTGTCTGATGTCTGTTTTGTATGCATTGATTCTCTGGCGAAGTGTCTGAGAAGTTTGTCCAATATACATAGCAGATGGACACTGTTGGCACATGATGGCATAAATTATATTTCTGGATGAACAGGAATATGTGTTCTTGATCTTGTAACTGACCTGGTTAGGTCCAATGATGGTGTCAGCAGAGTAATTATGTGGACAAAGCTGCCAACGGGGTTTGTTGCAAGGGAAAGTTCCAGGGTTGGTATTAGTGTGGTATGTCCTGTGGTTGTTGGTAAGAATCATCCTGAGGTTAGGTGGTTGTCTACAGGAGACTATGAGTCTGTCTCCCAGAGCCTCATAGACACTAACCTCCTCCCCCCCCGCAATCTGTTCTAAAATCTGATTTGTCAATTTTATATGTGTTCACTTTTTTTGTTTGTATTCCTTTGGTATTTTTTATTGTATTCCTTCCTGTCTTTCATAACTAAGCATGTTAAACTCTAATTCTGAAAAGCAAAGGCTTAGATGGGCTTTAATGTCATAGCTTTATAGCATTCCATATGACTGTATTGCATAATCTAGCCAAGAACCCAGACACTGCCACAAACTCAAACTAAATTCTAATCTAGAGACAGGCCCCTTGTTTCATTATTTCCTTAAGCATCCCCTCCTGTGTCTTGTTTTAGACCAGTGGTTCCCAGCCTGTGGTCTGGGGAGCCCTGGCGGTCGGAGACAGTACTGCAGGGGTCCGTGGAACGTTTAAGGTGGGCCCGATCCTTACTTTTCTTTTCTCCCTCCCCAGGAAGAGAAGACCTTGAGCGACACACACAGGGTCAGGCTTCCTCGCGGCCATCCCCCTGCCCGCCTCCCAATCCTTGTTTCCTTATTGGCCAGCCGCTGCCTAATAATCGCTCGCTATTGGCTATTCCTGTTCCCTCTACGCTCATTCGACTTGGTATGTTCTAATAGGACTTCTCGTTCTATTTGGTCACTGCACTGTGATTGGCTCGAGTGAGCTCCGCCCATGCCGGAAGCGCGCCCCATCCCGGTGGTGCGATCGGGCGATGCGGTGACGCGCTGGTGTGGGGCCGCTGCTATTGGCGGGAGCGGGGTAAGAGGCCATGTGGCGCGCGCTGTGCGGGCTTGGGGCGGCCGTGGGGAGCGGGGCGGGCGCGCGAGCTGACGCCTGCTGCGGGGGCCGGCGCTCGCTGCTGCCCGCCGCGAGCCTGCTGGGACGGGCCGGTAGCCCCGCGCGGTGAGTGCAGCGGAGGCGCCTGCCGCAGTTTCTCGGGCCGGTGGGGGAGGTCGGGAGCGCCAGAAGGGGGGGGGAGCGGGCAGGAGTGGAGGGTGTCGGGCTAGGGGGGTGCGGAACAAGAGGATTGGGGGCTGGGCTGGGAGTGTCGGGGGGAGGGTTGGTGGCTCTGACTTCCCATAGGGTCTTGTCCCCAGCTCGCTGGGTTTGGGGTTGGAAGGTGGGTGAGATTGGGAGTGTCAAGCGACTGGGGTGTCTTAGGATGGGGGGGGGGTTGCTTGCAGGGGCTTGCACGCCTTGCTCATTCTAGTATGAGACCTCCTCCTTAGTGTGATTCCCCCTCTGCTTCACCTGGTCCCAGCCCAAGGCCCCAGGAGTTTCTTTTCTATGAAAGCACCCAGCACAGATAGTTTGTGAGGCTGGCACTACTGCAGTGGGACCAACCTTCTCACCGGGGATGTTAACATGTAACCAAGTAACTCTTTAAATGACAAGCTGATGCTTATGGTTAAAGGTCTCAGTTACACTCAACTGGTTCCCGGGGAGGCGTCTTCACTGTGGCAGGTCTGCAAAGCCATCTCCCCAGGAGTTGGGCAGGCAAAGGCTAAACCCTGGGGAGGAGACACTGTTGCTGCAACAAAACATCCTCCCTGGGCTGGCAGGGGGCCTTGCTCCTGGGGAGGCTGTACCGCAGACCCTGCAGCGAAAAGGTAAGCTTGATAGTGCAGAGCCCGCAGCGCAGGTATCTGTGACCGCTGAGATTTTCAGTGATTGCACAGTTACCCTACTACACAATTTTTAACATCCCTACTTCTCTCAGAGAATTTGGATCATCTCTCTGAAGGATTGTTGTCTCCATCTTAAATGAGAGACCTGTTTCTGGCTATTCCTGGCAAAGGAAAATACTACTTTGATGTGTTTGATGGTACTTGTCATCACTGTTTCCATTCTGTAGTGTGGGTTTGTCACAAAGCAAAAATAAAATACAGTCTTTGAAAACAGGAAAAAAAGGGCGTAGGAGCTTTAGGGGTAGACGAATTGCTTCTAACTTGAAATATTTTTTTTTAAGTATAAATTGATTTGTATCTCTAGTGAAGTCTCTGTATAAATGTGTCAAATTTTAAGCAAATCTTGCAGCACTTTAGGCATAGGAAGTAAAACAGGATGAAAAAGCTATTGCTTTATAATATAGTTTAGAATCTGTTTCCCTACGTTACAGTTACTGAGCATACTTGCATCTCTGACTACTCCTGCTCTCTCTTGTTGTTGTTATACTGTGATAAGACATCTTTCAACTGTCTGAGCTCCATCTTCAGCGTGAGCCTGGTCATCTACACATGAATTTTTAGCCCCTTCATAGATCACCCAGTGTTGTGAAGGCTGTTTTTTTTTTTTTTTTTTTTTAAATCCAGATCCTGCAATTTGGTTCCCTCTGGGGCAATGACAATGGTAAATCAGTGAGCAAATAACCTCCTTAAAACAAGCATTTCAGGAAAAAAAGCCTTAAAAATAAACAGATTGTATCTATCTAATTTACGAGGTTTTTAACCATGTTTCACATGGAGATCCTGGTACATCTGTGATTTCCTATAGGCTCTTGTACCAAGATTCTGTCTCAGTTTTTCTTCCTGGCTGAGCTTACTGATGGCTCCCTAAGCAGTCTGGCAACTCCACCCTCCTTAGTCAGTTTTTAGCTGTTGTGGTTCTTTGATCTGGTAACCCCTAGCTTTGACAAAACAATCTTTGCAATTTGTTGAAGAGTGAGTCTTTGCAGCTAACACTGTCCCATTGTTTTTCAGTGCCCTTGTGTGTTCTTATCACAGTCAATACCTGTATTCTCTTCACATACAAATATGTTAATGTTGTCCAGGTCATATGATGAGTTCATAGAACCTGGTGTGGACAAACTGATCTGTAACATATGGTGCAGGACTTCCTATATCTGGTCAGGTGTCCAGTCTCCTTCGAGGGCTAATATCGGTTTTTTTCAGAGAAGAGTCGCAACAATCCATAAGCATCTATCTATACATGCTTATCATTCTCTAAACAAAATAACAGACCAACAAACAAACTTCTGTAAAACCATCCCTTGTATTAAAGGCCTATGGTACCAAGTTCTGAAGGCTAAATGTTTTAGGTGTGAAATAATCTCTCTGGTTCTAAATGTGCTGGACCTCTGTCTCATCAAATGACTGTCTCTTTTGATCACTGTTTCAGTAGAAAGAGAAGTACCACAGCTATGCCTGAAGTAAATACAGATAATCTTGATGAGCAGCAGGTGCAGCTTTTGGCAGAAATGTGTATCCTTATTGATGAAAATGACAAGAAGATAGGTGCAGATACCAAGAAAAACTGCCATCTGAATGAAAACATTGATAAAGGTACAGTTAAAGTGATAGGAAATCATGCTAACAGTTATGTGCATTGTGTTAATCTGATATATTATATAGCTATAAACCCGGTGTCATGATCATGAGAGATGGCCAGCAGCCTGGGGACTAAGGGGTTAACTATGTCCCTTATCTAATTTAGGTAGAGTCAGCAAATAGGAATGTAGGTAGGAATTTCAAACTGGGACAAAGGAATTTTTATGTGTTTTTTCCCTCCTTTGTCCCTGGGGTAGTTTTCTCTTCAGCTACTGAGGGAGATAGACATGTGTGTCTCTCTCTCCAAGAAAAGATTCTTCACTATCTGTAAGTAGGGTAAAGTTTAGATAAATCCGTTAGGTTTTATGGTTTGGGAATGGGAGTCTGGTGTCTGCATTTAGAAATGGGTTTTGCTCTCTTTTGTAATTAAGTCTTGGCCCATGGTAGGGTTTCCCCCATGAGTATATTAAATTGTGACTTTTCCATCTAGTAACTATGCTTGCAACAGGACTATAGTGGTGGTGATAAAAGTTCTTTCTCTTTTCTTTTTATTAATCTGGTATTGATTAATTTTTGTGTCCTTGTTTTTACTTTAGGGTTGAGATTTCCCAAGTGATCTCTCCCCTGATTTTTCTTATCATTACTTGGGTGGTGGCAGTGGATTTTTTTTTTTTTATCCCCAAAATCTAGGGTTTTAAGATTTTGGGGGGGGGGGGGGAAGCTTTATACCAAAGCCTGGAAAGATAAGGTTTTGGGGTACTTTTGCGGGCACCCACTTCTGCATTTATCGTGCCAGAGTGGGGAAAAAGCCTTGACACCTTGCATTGAAGCATTTACCATCAAATCCTACAATATGAATGACAAATAATTGTAGGCAATAAGCAAGGGAGACTAAAGATAATAATAGTATTAGTTACCCAGTTAACCAGGATTATGAACATTAGTGAAGTGCTCTTGACTTAGATACTTGATTAGATACTTGACTCATTTAAATTTTTGGATATGTTATAAAAGACTTAATAGTAATTTTTATTTTCGCTTTTTTTTTTTTTTTTTTTTCAGATGGCACAATATAATAATGGAGGGGAATTAAAAAGGGAATATGTCTCCCTCTTATATGCTAGTTTTAGTCTATTGGACACATGAGTCTGTATACTTCTAGTTACAAAAGAATCAATGGTATTTCCTGGAATGGTCTGTAGATTGCTCTTGTATACTCACAATAACAAGTGAGGGTATGTCTACACTACAGCACTAATTCGAACTAACTTAATTCGAACTAAGCTAATTCGAACTAGTGCATCTAGACCTAAAAACTAATTCGAATTAGCGTTTTGCTAATTCGAACTAGCATGTCCACAGTGAGTGGACCCTGAACCGAAGTTAAGGTTGGCCGGAACCAGTGCCAGCAGGGCATCAGGTTAGGGCTTAGAGCGTGGAGCTGCTGCCTCAGGCTAGCCGAGGGCTGTGCTTAAAGGGACCCGACCCCCACCCCGGACAGACAGTTCTCAGGGTTCCGCGCTTGCTTGTCTACCTCGATGAGGGACAGCAAAGCAATCCTGACTTGGAGTGCCCTGAGTGCCCACGTTTGGCACATCAGAGCACTCAGCCATCAGCCCGGCTGCACTTGCTGCAGGCTGCCATCCGGGGGAGGGGGTTGTGTCTTTTGGGGGGCTGTCAGGATCCAGGAGGCCCTGCGGGAGAGCTTCCACCCCGAGGAGCCCGCAGAGCCACCCCATTCTTCCCCATCGGGGGCTCGTGCCCCATTCCTCCCTCACCTCCTTCCACTTACCCTTCCCTAGCCCCCCTTCCTGATGTAAAAAATAAAGGACACGTGTTCAAAAATAGAAACTCTCTTTATTTAACAAAACGGGCGGTGGGGGGATTAACCTCTGGAGAGACTGGAAAAAGGAGATGGGAGAGGAGAAGAGAGAGGGTGGGAGAGGGGAGGTGAAAACCTGGGAGGAGGGAGCTGGAAGGGGGAAGCCGGGGAAGAAGGAGGAGGGGAAATATAAAACTATGGTACGCCATATCTTCAGTATTGTGTAGAGATGTGGTCTCCTCACCTCAGAAAAGATATTTTGGCCTCGGAAAGGGTTCAGAAAAGGGCAACTACAATGATTAGGGGTTTGGAACAGGTCCCATATGAAGAGAGGCTAAAGAGACTGGGACTTTTCAGCTTAGAAAAGAGGAGACTGAGGAGGGATATGATAGAGGTATATAAAAGCATGAGTGGTGGGGAGAGGGTGCATAAAGAAAAGTTCTTCATTAGTTCCCATAATAGAAGGACTAGAGGACACCAAATGAAATGAATGGGTAGCAGGCTTCAAACTAATAAAAGAAAGTTCTTCTTCACAAAGCAAATAGTCAACCTGTGAAGCCTAGAACTAGAACAGAGTTTAAAGAGAAGTTAGATAAAGTCATGGAGGTTGGGTCCATGGAGTGCTATTAGCCAGGGGGTAGGAACGGTGTCCCTGGCCTCGGTTTGTGGAAGGCTGGAGATGGATGGCACGAGACAAATGGCTTGGTCATTGTCTTTGGTCCATCCCCTCCGGGGTACCTGGTGTTGGCCGCTGTCGGCAGACAGGCTACTGGGCTAGATGGACCTTTGGTCTGACCCAGTACGGCCATTCTTATGTTCTTATGTTTTAAGCTCAGGGTCGGGGGTCTTACTGGACCAACTTGATTTTCATGCAAACCTGCTCCTAGGTTCGCATGTGGCCTTTGGTGGCCAGGCTGGCAGCTATCCTGCCCTAGACGGCCGCATTCCTGTGCCTAGTGTGGAGATTGTGGACGTTGGAGGCCTCCCCCCAAACCTCAGTGAGGTCCACGATCTCCGCACTAGACCAGGTGGGCGCCCGCCTCTTGCGGCCCCGGGCAGGCTCCTGGGAGCCGCCAGCCTGGTCCTGGGAAGAGGGGGAGGGCTGGGTGGCAGCGGGTGGCTGGCTCATGCTGTGCCAGGTGCAGGGTCTGCTGGCTGGGTGCTGGCAGGCTTGCACCTGGCACGGGCACCGTAGCCAGACCGTGGCCCTTTAAGGGCTCCGGGGCCGGGAGGGGGGCAGAAGAGTTTCCCTGGCTTGGCCCAGAGTGGCCACCAGGGCAAGCTGGGAAGGGCTAGCCTCCAACTAGTTCGAATTAAGTGGCTACACAGCCCTTGATTCGAACTACTTAATTCGAACTAGGCGTTAGTCCTCGTAGAATGAGGTTTACCTAGTTCGAATTAAGCGCTCTGCTAGTTCGAATTAAGTTGGAACTAGCGGTTTGCGTGTGTAGCGCCTATGAAAGTTAATTTGAACTAATGGCTGTTAGTTCGCATTAACTTTGTAGTGTAGACATACCCTAAGGAACTTATTCTGCAGAAGGAGAGAAAGCTAATATTATAGAGGAAGTTCTTTTAAATTCTCCTACTTCTTCAGTGCCCATTATTGTGAGAGTTGGCTGCCTTCCAAAGTTAAATTTGGGATTTTAGCAATCTGTTCTACATTATATCTTTCTAAATCTCAGTTTGAGACTAAACCCCACTAGTGACTTGCCTAAACATGCTTTAGGCAAACTTGCTTAAACATTGAACTGAACTGCAATAAGATAGTGGAAGCAGATACTTAGAGATTTGTGCATGTTTGGGAATAGGAAAAGCTGACATTTAACATGTCAAAATACAAAATTGATAGGTTTTTTTTTTTTTTCCACCTCTTACTTAAAGAGAATTTCTGGTACACATGATTGAAGGGGGAAAATCCTTTCAAAGATCAGTCTGTTTTAGTTCTGTGACCTTGGCTATTATATTTGCAGGTTTTTTTTACTCCTTTATTTCAGAAACTAATACTTATGTTTTTTTGTATGTTTTAGGATTATTGCACCGAGCTTTCAGCGTTTTTTTATTCAATACAGAAGCTAAATTGCTATTGCAGCAGAGATCAGATGCTAAAATTACTTTTCCAGGTTAGTAAGTAATCATATCATGCTAGGAATACAATCATAGCTTTTTGCCTTGTTTCATTTCCCACCATCACTTCTTCTGCAGATTTGAAGATCAGTTTCCTTGGGGAAAGGAGTCAATTAGTGCTGGGCATGTGCTTTTCCAGGGGATGAAGCCAATGTAATAAACATCTACTTCTTGCAATAGAGAATAATTATAGCATGGATGAAAGATTTTTTTGGGAGACATTGTCCTAGAACATGTGCAAACTTGCCTGTGCAGGTAATAGTGTAACACTTTTTTTTTAAATAGAGAAGAGTAGAAAACAAAGTGGGAAAGCCATGCCACTTCCTGTGCAAATGAAATTTGATCCTCTAGATTCCACTGTCTAGAGTGCTTACCTCAGGCAGACTGCCAAACAGAATGGACTCCCCAGACTGGTGGTATGTACTATAATTAGATTTCACCAGTCCAGTAACAAAAGTGAACTCTTTAATCATTGTTATTATGGAGTCACAGTCCTCTTAGTCTCTAGTCTATCTTGCCACCCAGCAAAGCTGACTTACTGATAAATGGTCACTTACACCAAAATATTCAGGTTACTCCCCATTCTAAGAAATCAGTCACTTTCCCCTAAATAATTGGTGCTCTAGTCTCATTCCAAAGACAGTACCTGAAGGCAGTTTAGTAACAAATTAACTAAAGATTTGTTAGTTAAGAAAGAAATAAGTATTATTGACAGGTTAAAGCAGGGCTACTCAACATGCGGCCAGTGAGCGCATGCAGCCTGCGGCCCCTTTGCATGCGGCCTGTGGCGCCTTGAGCTGCTTCCTGGGCTGCCTGCCTTCCTCATCCCTGGGGTTGCAGCAGCAGCACTGAGCCGAGCCGCGTGGCTTTGAAACAAGCCGCCTTTGCAGGAGCTGCCAGCCAGCCAGCAAGGGGGTGGGGGGGGACGGCAAGAGGGGGCAGCAGAGCACGCCTGCCACATCTGCAGCACCTCCCTGCAAGCAGAGCTGCACGGTGCAGTTCTGACACAGGCTGCATCAGCGTGTGCACAGGACCTGCTGCGTCTGCCACAGCGGCAGCGCCTCTCCAAGCTAGGCCACATTAGTGCGTGCGCCGGAGCTGCCAGGGGCAGCAAAAGGCACTGGGGGAGTCAGGCAGCGAGGCATGTGGCAAGGCAGTGGCAGAGCCAGGCAGCGAGGCTGGGGGGGTGAGAGGTCTGCGCTGGGGCTTGAGTAGGGTTACCATACGTCCATTTTTTCCTGGACATGTCCTTGTTTTCACATGTTAATTCGCCATCCAGACAGGTTTTTTAAAAGGCAAAAAATGTCTGGGATTTTTTGCCCTGCAAAGGGGATCGGGGAGGGGGCAGCACTATGTGACTTCAATGGAATGTTTGGAGCCGTGCGCCTGGACCAGTCACAGCCACTCTGTGCACGGGCCCCAGTGCCGGGAGGGAAAAGCGCTTGGCTCCACCCCGCTAGATTTATGTCCCCGGCTTTGCGGGAGGGAAAGGGCATTGAGTTAGAGCAGGGAGATGGGGGTGCCTGGCTCTGGAGGAGGGGAGGGGCATTGGGTTGGAGCTGGAGGGTGCCTGGCTCTGGAGGAGGGGAGGGGCATTGGGTTGGAGCTGGAGGGTGCCTGGCTCTGGGGGAGAGGAAGGGCATTAGGTTGGAATGGGAGGACTGGAGGGTGCCTGGGTCTGGGGGAGGGGTGGGTGCATTGGGTTAGAGAAGGTGAGTCTGGGGGGTACCTGGCTCGAGGGGAGGAGAGGGGCATTAGGTTGGAGCTGGAGGGTGTCTGGTTCTGATGGAGGGCAGGGGCACTGGGTTAGAGCAGGGAATTGGGCTTTAAAACTTCTGACTTCTTTCCTGTAGGTGGGCAGTGGGTCCGTTGGTTAGATTTGGGGGTTCCAGTCTCTGCTCTGTGAGGACTGTGGAAACTGGGGCTTGGTGGGGCAGGTGGGGAAAGGAATAGATTCTGGGAAGCAGGATTCCCGAGTTTATTTTCATGGCTAGAAAAGGATCAGCGTAGCGCAAGAGGGCTTTTCTTGCACAAGAAGGGGCAGTGGAGACAGCTTCTTCTGGCGCAAGAGCCTCTTCTGCAAAAATGGCACCTCATTAGGTATGCAAATGAGGCTTGGCAATATTCCACGCTTAGCCTCATTTGCATATTTCTGGCGCAACAACCCGCCAGTGTAGACATAGCCGAGGTGTGTGGGTTACACTGGCACAAGACCTGTCAGCGTCACAGCCACCTTGCAATCTCCTTTTTGTCTTTTCATGTTTTGATTTTTGTCACCCTCTGGTTTGCTACTGATGTCAGAACAGTAGGCTGAAGATGTGGGCTGTGCCCACGAAAGCTCATGATACCATCTACATGTTTTGTTAGTCTATAAAGTGCTACCAGACCATTTGTTGTTTTTTTTAAGTTTGAAAATGTCTAAATCTTGTCTGCTCCAGAAAAGCTTTTTTATTAAAAGAGACTGCTGCTTTAGTCAAAGTACTCAGGCATATCCTTTAAATTCCATTCAGGTCAGTGGGATTTAAGCACGTCTCTAAATGTTTTCTACATGGGTTTTAATGGTTATTTAGACTGGTTTGATCAAATAGAAGCATTTACCTTGATTCAATCATCAGTGTGGAGCAAAACGGGGAGGGGAGTGTTCATTTCAACCAGTCTAAGGACTTATCTATGTAACTGCTTAGTTTGCAACAAAGTAGCAGAAGTAGATTCACACCCTATGTGCTAAGTATCAGTTTGGACCCTTGTGCATCTTGAGCTACCCCATTTTGAAACTGGGGTAGATTAAACAACACTGGGGAGCTTTCAGTGTGTGGCAGCAGGGTGCACGTAGATACTTAGTGCGCAGCAAACTAGCATGGAGTATATTTCCCCCTCCCTAGCTTGCAGCAAACTAAAGCTATGTCAGACTATGCAGCAGACTAAAGCTATGTCTAGACCGTGTCCAAGGAACGCATTTGCTCTTCCGCGCTTTTTGTGTGTGTGTGTAAGAGCAAACGCTCTCTTTCAGGGAGCCCTGTATACCTCATTTCATGAGGAATAAGGGCTCCGCTGAAAGAGGAGGCTTTTCTACCATTTGGCCTCTTCTAGATCTGAAGAAGCGATCAGAAAAAGCTATGCAAATTGCAGAGCGCAATTTGCATAGCTTTTTCCAATAAAGCCCCGTAATCTAGACCTAACCTAAGTGTTTGTATAGGGAAGGCCTAAATAAGCAAGCAGCTTATTACTCACTTGTCCTGCAGCTTCAAAACTGATCCACATAATCTGCTGGAAAGTATATTTTGGATTCTGTTTCTTATCGAACTTTCAAAACACTCAAAGTAATATCTACAGGATAAACAATACAGTGTGTTTAGCCTGCTGATCTTACAATGCAAGATGAGATCCTTTTTGGAGGGGGAGGGGAGAAGAGGAGAGGGACAGCATTTGTTATGCAAGGTAATACTGCAGCACAAATAAAACACTAATATGCCACAAGTTAAAATTAACTTTAGAAATATTTGAAATGGGGAAATCTGTCTGTCAAATAGAAACAAAGTAGGAATAGGTTCAGACTTTGAGATAGGGATATGCAGACATCTTTTTAAAAAAAACATGCTGACTGGTACTGCAGCTGTTGTATACTGGCTTTCTGCAATGTATTTTACTGTTCTGAACACTTACTACACATGAACCTTTTACAGATTGTTTTACCAACACTTGCTGCAGTCATCCACTAAGCACCCCATTAGAACTGGAAGAAAATAATGCCCAGGGTGTTCGGCGAGCAGCACAGAGGCGCTTAAAAGCAGAGTTAGGAATTCCCTTGGAACAGGTAATAGTGGGTTTTGCTACCGTTTTATCTTAAGAGAAATTATTGAATAGTAAGCAAACTTTGGAATCTGGCAGAAACTACCTGCCAGCTGGGATTTTACGCAAAAGCTTACACTGAAGAGAAATTAGACTTATTAACTTTGGAGGTCCACTTGTTTAGGAATGTGTGTGAATATAGCTGAGTCATTTGGCACCGGTGTGTTGCAGATTCTACATGTCTTCTCTAACTGCTAAAGGATCCTTCAGAGTACTGTTTCTTTCAACCTAAATACAAGGCAAAGAGCAAATAACATGGTGCAGAGTAAGACTTCATCATTTGAGTTTTAATTCTCTAATGTTTACTAACATGGGAAAGGACACTTTAATCACCAGCCTTAAAAAGTGACCCCAAAATATTTCAATGATGGTAAAAATACAAATTGGCAATGACGTGTAGGACTGATGTACCCAGTTAATTATCAAAGTTCAAAGGAGTAATAAGTAGGATACCTGACTCTGAGTCCCCTTGCAGTGTTGGATTTATAATTACTTCACTATTTAAAATGTTTGTTTCCATTAAGAAACCCAAAATGCATAAGCTATATAAATTAACAGTGAAACCTATTCTAAAAGAACAAAAACTTAAAAAAAAAAAACACCTTTTTTTCTCTAATTGCTATTTGTGTTTTAGAAATAAGCTTCAAAGGTGTGTGGTTTTTTTTTTTTTGTGTTGTTCCCCCCCCTCCCCCCCCAGAAATGGTTGGAGTGGTGTTTTTTTGTTGTTTTGTTTTTGTTTTTTAAACAGTGTCTTTTCTGAAAGGTGATTTCATATCTTGACCACATCTCCCTGTCTCTTACTGCTGCTTAATTAAGGATTTTGGTTGTAGGTAACTCCTGAAGAAATCTTCTATCTAACACGAATTCACTACAAGGCCCGCTCTGATGGAATCTGGGGAGAACATGAAATTGATTACATCTTGTTTGTGCAGAAGAATGTAACACTGACTCCTGATCCTAATGAGATCAAAAGCTACTGTTATGTGACACAGGAAGAACTAAAACAACTCATGGAAAAAGCATCAACAAATGAAATCAAGATTACTCCATGGTTTAAATTAATTGCAGAGACTTTTCTTTTTAAATGGTGGGATAACCTGCATAATCTAAATAGCTTTGTGGATCATGAAAAAATACATAGAATGTAAAATACTAAGTGAACATAGGGGTGAGGAGTAATGGTGGAATGCTGTCTTAATAGCAATAAGGTAACTTTTAATCCTTAAGGTTGTGAATACTGACAAGAATGGTACACTGGCAGCACCTGCTGTAGGAATTTCTGTACCCATGCATAGTGATGGTGCAGCAGGGGGGTTGGGGTTGGGCGGCCCCCCCCCCCCCGTTAATTTACTCTTCAATACCTGTGCTAGTCTATTACCCAAGCGTAGAATAAAATTTCAGGTAGTCACCAAGCCTGACTTTACAAATAGAAGGTGGTATAGCATGAACTTGTTTGGAGTTTAATAAATACTAAGTAGAAATAGCATGTAGAAAAGGAATTGTACACCTCTGAATACACTTAGTGAGATTAGTAGCAGACATGAATTTTGTTCAAGGAGATAGACACAAATCAGCAATAGCAAAGTAAGTTTTCCAGCATTGCCTAGGAGTGATTCTTTCCAATACATGGAGGATAATCGAGTCTAACACCATTTTGTTCATTCTCTGTAGTGACTGTAGATAAGTGCCACTTCTGATGTCAACACCTATCAACCGGAAATTAATCTGAGACTTCTCCTTCCAAATTCAGTTCAGGGAAGCTTCTGGCAGTTTGGTTATTTAGAGGAATTTTGTCATTGATATTTAAACCTGTGTCCTTGAATTTGTATAAACTCAGCATCTCTCCATTCTATAGTAGAATGGCTTGACTTTTTTGTTGCTTCCAGATCATTTTCATTAAGGGAAAAAACTGATTTGCTAAGTGTAAAAGCCATCAAATGCATAATGTAAATAAATTCAGCTATGCAGCTATTTCATTTAGTAATATTTAGAAGTTATAATAAATTAAAAGTATGTGTTCCCTTTTAAAAGAAAGTTATAAACTCATAGGTAATCTATATGAAAATCACCTGGAATGACTGGTTCCTGGGCTTTTGGTAGGGGTTTGAAGTAGAATACTAATAGCACTGAAGACTTCCACTGGGTTTAAAAACTTAACATTTTATTGATTTTTATAAAACAAAGTACAATTTCAAGTGGGATGTTTTCGTACAAGTTAACCACAACTAAAATGGAAATCTGTTCTTGACTAAAAAAAAAAAAAAAGTCAGTGAACAAGGATGTTAATTACAGTCTTTAAAAAGACATTTAAGATTACTAACAAGTGCTACGTAATGCAGTGGGCATGAGGGATGTTAAAATGTGTGTAAGTAACAGCATAACTGCTAAAGATTTCAGCAGTTAAGAGTTACATGTGGGTTGGCAATTGACTCCCCACTGACTCTTGCCTGCCACCCCATGCTGCTGTTTCAAAGTAGGAAACAGAGGCAACAGCATGGGGCAGGAGCTGGTGTGTACCGGGAGCCAGCTTTAAAGTCAGGTCTCTGCACATAGTGGGGTACCTGTATGTAACAGTGCAGGTTACCTGAAGAGCCCAGGCTGATTGGTTAACCATTTAAAGTTACACTTTCACATGCCTAGTGGTTATCTGAAATTCTCTAGCTACATACTCAACTGGGAGGAGTTTAAAAAAAAAAAAAAAAAAAGTGAGTGTGAGTAATTCACTCATGTTTCTTGAATTTAAATGCACTTAATTATTGGTGGTATGAGGGCAGCGTTGTAGAGTGGAAGAAAATAAAATTAGGTTGAGGGGTCTCCATTAGAATCAGAAAGTAAGGAAAGCACGATTACCTTTTTCCTGAAAGGTTTAGTTAAAGGTAACATGACCTTGTGACGAAGTGACACCTTTTACCTTAGTTTCAATGGAGCAGCTTTGAAGAAAGTGTAAAGCATGGGTTCCCAAACTGGGGGGGGTCTGAAGAAATTCTGGGGGGGGGTGCAAGGCAACCCCCTCAGTTTTGCTGCTATTTTTGTTTTTTGGCCCTGGTCAGTTCCTTTTTTTTTTTTTTAACTCAAGTTTTGCTGCTATGCGGGGGGCGGGAGGGTTTCTCAAAAATCAAAAAGGGGGTGTGATGCCAAAAAGTTCGGGAACCACTGTAAAGGATTAAGTTGCTTCATTTCTAGACTGACAAAAATAAACATTGTCCTTTAGATGAACCTGGAGGAGTGGTTTTTATTTTGGATCAAGCGCCATCATTGACCCTACCCCTCCTAGTTTTAGTCTTATCAATCATTTTTCTAGTTCTGGAGTTTTCTCCACTTAAGCTTACAAACTGGTCACCAAAATGGAACTACCATCCCCCTGAACCTGCAACATTCAGCCTCACATTTTGTATAAGCATACCCTAGAGGAATATCAAAACACTTCTGATGTGAATTATTGAGCAGTTCGAAGGACAGCTGTTTTGGCTGATGCTCTACCATTAACAGAACCTGTTCTGTTCAAAGTAGGAAACAATATGACCAAATAGTGAAACCAAACACTGTATTTAAAGGCAAGTCTTCCAATTAAGTACATGTTTCAGTAAAGATGTATATATTAGAAGTGTGTGACCCGAAACACTGTTTATGCAGGTACTGATTTTTCAAACCAAAACTAGAAGACTACAAGCTTTTTTTGTTCACTATGATCTGAATTGAGAACTGAAGTGTAAGGGATCTAAAAGCAGTGGGAACTGAATGCTAGTTTCTGCCTTCTGTAAAATCCATTCTGCTTCAATAGAGTCAGTGTAGATGTAGGAGTATAAGAAAATGTCACAAGTTATCCCTCTGTCTTTCCTCTGTCACATTAGGTAAAACTTCACTCCAGGATAAAAGTGATAGTTTACTTAACTGCACATTGCATTACACAATATGAAGGTTTTCCAAAGCACTAGCATGAAAACAGAATCCCAAGAGCATTAATCATAACATAGGTCAGGGCTTTTGTTACAAACACAGCTTAAACATTTCTTAAAAATAAAACTCAATTTACAATAACCTGCATTTCTAGAGAAAGTACTTAAGTGTTGTATTAACACAGCTGCCAAAAAAAAAAATATATTGCTTTTTAAAAATAGAGGGAATTCCTATATATCATGCAAAACTTCTCACAAACATTAAAAAAAGGGAAACTTGACAGTACAATTACAACCAGTGCTTCACTACAGTATTGTCCATGAAAGCTAATCATGTTCTTACACATTAAAACAGAAACTGTAGTGTAGAGGACATCTGCTAAAATCATATTTGTGTTCTCCCAGAGACTATTTCAGTGAACACCCCATTAAACTAAAACAAATGTTGCACTAAAACTGTGGGCAATAATTTCTGATGAGGGGGCCACTCTTAAGTGGTGAAGGTCCAAACTCTTCCATATTGGAGATGAGGAATCTGGGAGCTTGGGGTAGAGGACTACAGTACAAGAGGGGGTGGTGTGTAGTAGGGGTTGGAGTGTAGTAGGGTTTGGTTTGTGACCTAGGGCATGAAGTTGGACACCAAGTGCAGGCTCTGAACAGGAGGGGCTCACCTAGATGGCTGCTGCCCAGCAGGACCCTCCGGCAGGTGCAGCTTGTCTCACATGCCACTTAAAGCAGCTGGCTGCTGGGCCCATGCGTTCCTGCACTGTGCTCCCACAGGAGGGCTCTGTGCCACCCTCACCCCCAGAATAATCCTCACAGCTCCCATAGGCTGGACACTGGGAGATGCCTGGGACATGATTGTGGTGCAGGTAGCACACAGAGTCCACCCCCACCAAGGCATGTGGTGCAGAAATGAACATAGGCCCAGCAGAGGATAGCTTTAAGTGGCATGAAGCACACAGCAGGTAGGGAGCCTGCCCAAGGGTCCTGCTGGCCTGCAGGACACTGGTGGCCCAGTACATTGTGGGAGGCCAGATCTGGCCTGCGGCCTATATTTTGCGCATTCCTGCATTAGCTGCTTTTGAAGATTTTACACACAGTCTGATTATCAGAATGAAAAAGATGGGGCCACCTATACAATAAACTGACCATTAAAACAGTTCAGTAATGGAAAGTGCATGTTGCTTATAAGATTCATTAAAATTAATAGATTAAAAAATTCCTATCTCCATTCAAATGAAGGGATAAAAGGCACTATCAACTACTTAAAGACAAGATTATCTCTTTAGTTTACAAATAGCACAGACAGCAATTGGGAGAGTACATCTTGCCTGGAACAAATACTAAAAGCCAAAGACCAAAGTTTTATTATGTGGAAACAATTTTGGCCAGAGTGTAAAAGGCAAAGTTCTAGTCTCTTCTTTATAACATTATACTCTTGCATATTTTAAATTAATACTAGCACATTTACCCAGAGTTGCTCGGGTCCTTGTGGAGGGGTTATGGGCAGAGGGGGTGCGGGAGGCAGGACTGGGAAGTGACAAGGGGCTCTGGGCAATGGATTGCTGCGGTCAGGGGGGTGAAGCCTCCTAAACCCTCTGATTTGTACCAGAGCTGTTGGCTCTTCCCCTTCTTGTCACTGTTGGAGCAAGAACAAAGTGCACAACTCTTCTGCCATCTGCACTCTCCAGCCAGAGTGAGGAAGGCAGCAAACTGTGCACTTTCCCCTTGCTCCTTGATGAAGGGGAACAGCCAGCAATGTCCCCATATGAATCAGGGAGGAAAGAGCTTCTGCACCCCCCTTAAGGCCGACTCGGAGGCAAGAGGCTCAGGGCAGGGGCTATCTTGGATGCCCCAGTCAGCCCCTTTCACGTGCTTGGGGAGTCTGTCTCTTTTCTGTATGGCTTTTTGAGAAGCAATCCCATGCCAAGCACCACCAAACCCTTATGCTGTTTTAAATTATGATACGAGGAAACTTTACTGAATTTGATGGTCCCAGCTCTTCCCATTTAGGAGTTCTTGAAAGAGAGACAGACAGACAAACCCTCTCACATATAGAACAGATTTTTCAAATATTTAATAGATTAATATAATTCTTATGCCCAAATATTTCCTTGTACTATTGCTGGAGTTTTAACATCCACTTTATACTCTACATAAAGAAGCTGTTCTGTGGGTGCGTGAGGAGAGGTGTTGATAGTCAGACAGAGATAGCCATTATCACTCAGCCCTTCAGACCATCAACAGTTCTCCCAGGGCCAGGAGAAAATATATTTGCTATTTTATTTTAGGATTGTACACAGTTTGCAAACTATCAAGGAGAACAGTGCTAAGTCTAAGCATAAGCTCCCCAGCATTAAGTCTTTAATAGTTTGTTTTACCTCTATTACTACAAAATAAAAAGTACCTGATTTAAAAAAAAAGAAACACTTCTCCAATTAAATTAAATTAAATTAAATGCACTAACAGTGAATGAAACAAGCAGCTTTTGAACTGAGAACAAAGGTAACAGATCCTATTGATTTATTAAAGCACAAGTATTGCCTATTTTTCATTTATAAACAAGCCATATGCAATTAGGTACAGAGATAAGCAAATGTTTTAGCCAAGATTATTAAAAAAAAAAAAAAAAAGTAAATGCTCTATAGCGCTGGATTTTTTTAATGTAAACTATTAAAACTCCAACTTTGCATGCGCTGAAAACATATGTAATCTTATATGACAAAATCAGTAATACTGTATGTATGGCACAATGCTAATTGCTATTATTTTGTTACTGTTAATTATGTATTTTTTGAATCACTGTTGTGTAAAATATCCTTAAGATCATTTTAACTGGCCATTCTAATAATAAGTTTCTAGTTATGGTCTTAAGACAATATATTCCAAGTCCACTTGCATTTACTATCCTGACCTTCTGCAGTTATTCAGATGGTTCATCTAGATTGATGCCAATCTGATCTCCATCCAAAACTTTTGTTTTGGTAGTGACAATCATATAACTTTCCTACTGTCTTATTAACCCATTGTGGACTTAGAAACCAAAATGTCAAACTATCCCTTTTTACATTTCGATCTAAATAGTTACCAAAGAAAGGTTTCTGCATTTCTTTAATAATTATTTTTGTTTCCGGATTAAACAATCTAATGTATTAGAAAAAAAAAACAGAACAACAAAGTGTTTTAATTCAGAAAAAGGCTTTATCTTCTTTGCGTTGTACCAGATTTCCTTTTGCCCGACAGTAAATGTTTGGGTTTAAGGTCAAACACATGCCTATCTGCCTCTCCTTTCTTGCCCAGGCGATTCATTTTCTTTTGAGAATTCTTCATGATAGTCTTAACTTTCTTCACCATCTATTTGAAACAAAAAACAACATTTAAAGGAGATTATTTCAATCTTCTCCTCTGCAAGAAACCTGAAACAAAATTCTATTTAAAGGTCTAGAAAATTATACAACATCAGGAAGGAGATATCAAAGCAAAGGCCCAGCACAAACCATAATCTCCACATTTAGAGACAGAGGGTTTTCAAGGTCACATATGGAAACAAATCTCCTTTCCAATTTTTTTTTTTTTTTTTCAGTTAGAAATTCCTTTTGTAAGAAAAAACTCAGGCAAGCATCCTATTCCCAAATACATTAAGACTGACTTAATTGGATCTTTGGGAACTTAAATATTTATAGACAGGATTTAAGTGTCAAGATACGTGAAGTTAATAAAGAATTCCATTTCAATTTAGAGTGCTTTCCTTCTCAGATGCCTAAAAAAACACTAAATTCTGAGTGTTACTAAGAGTGTTTGGAGAAAGACATTTTTAAACCATTTTGTATTACATTTTATCTTTAATATGTTTTCATTTTTCAGTGTGTGCAAGGGATTAGATAAATCTTTATATCATGAAGAGCAGACATATCCACTCCACAAATATACACTGAAACAGGACCAGAGCAAAGTATCACTGAAGATCATTTGAAACTTTGCTCAATTAGTAAATCGTCATCTACATTCTATTAACGACATCTGTAAATGTGACCATGCATGTGATTACTGTAAAGTTTAGAAGCTTCAAGGGGTAGCTGAGTTAGTCTGTTACAGGAAAAAAAACAACAAATGGTCTGGTAGCACTTTATAGACTAACAAAACATGTAGATGGTATCATGAGCTTTCATGGGCACAGCCCACTTCTTCAGATGACCGGAGTTATGAATTTGGGATGCGTACACCCGAAATAAAAAGGAGAGGGGAAGGGGAGGGAAGAAAAAGGGAGCAGGGTGGGAGACAGAGCATCAGTAAATATCTGAAGATTTGATAGTTAAACCGAAGCAGATAAAAATCAAAGTCAATAGATGTATCCTTCCTATCTATTGACTTTGATTTTTATCTGCTTCGGTTTAACTATCCAATCTTCAGATACTTACTGATGCTCTGTCTCCCATCCCCCTCCTTTTTCCTTCCCTCCCCCTCTCCCTTTCCCCTCTTCTATTTATTTCGGGTGTACACATCCCAAACTCATAACTCTGGTCATTTGAAGAAGTGGGCTGTGCCCACGAAAGCTCATGATACCATCTACACGTTTTGTTAGTCTATAAAGTGCTACCAGACCATTTGTTGTTTTTTTTCTGTAAAGTTCAGATCACTCAAATTAACTGAAACAAACCTTTGCATCTCGCAGACCAGAAATGTCACGTGGTGGCCGAGAAGAACTGCGACTGCGTGCTGCAGATTTAGGGGGTTCAGATTCTTCACGTTTACGTTTCCTAGTAACGCTCCTGGCCCTTCTTGTCTGGACTGCATAATGTGCCTGAAATTCACAACGTGACTTAAGATTATTTGAGAGAAAACAGAAACATTAGAGATGCTCTTGTCTACTTCAGATACAATATTAAAAAACATTCTAGTCAAAAGACAGCCTGTGGCTTGCTGTGATCTGCTTAATGAGGAAGAACCGAGAGTGCTGTAAGCCCACTATTGATCGAAGTTCTCTGCTGTCTTTGAAAAATCCTTATGCAAAACATCACCAAAATATACTTAGTATCACTTATTCAACATTTTCATCCTGATTCCCTTAAAATAGTACTGTGTCTAGAGCTTTCTGCACCCAGACTTTTGAGGTAGAGGATAAAAGTAACAAATATATAAAAAATTCAGCTCACACAGGTAACTACCAGTAGGTTTTTTTAAAAATAAGATAAAGCACAAAAAAAACCTTCAAAAATCATAAAGACCTCCATTATTCCACGTGTCTTAGGCTCCTCCCCTTATAGAGTCTGAGTGAGATAGCAGGCCAATGGGAAACATCACTACTAAATAAATCTGGATTCTGGGCTCTACAGACAATGAGTAAGATTAAGATTTATGACTGAATAAAGACAGTAACTGGTTAACGCATTACAAAGGCAATTTGATGTTCTCTTGATGTCCATGTTTCCACATCAGCTGCTGTGAATGAACCACTTCCACCCTCAATTACACAACCATCCTCCTTTCTTTTGTTGTCCTTGTATATATCCCTGCCTCTGTAAATTCCACTCCACTTCATCTGATGAAGTGGGTTTTGCCTACAAAAGTTTATGCCCTAATACATCTGTTAGTCTTTAAGGTGTCGCAGGACTCCTAGTTGTTTATTCTAAAAATTGTTACTCTGATTCTGTGCCCCCAAAGTTCATTCTGGTACGTTTAGCTCATTCTGGAGAACTGGAATCCCACCCAAATCAACATGAGGCATAAAACAATGGTGCCAATACAAGGAAATCATTCTGAAAAAAAATGGTAAAGAAATCTTTTCAAACTAAATAGTATAACAATTTAATCTGGCTTGAGTGTTCTATAAAGCAACAACAGGATATTTGCATGTCCACACAAATGAATAGTCACATTAACTTGGTTTATCTACTGTAGATGTAACTGACATTTTAGGGGGATTTTCAAAGGCATCCAAAGGAGTTCAACACTCAGCTCCAATGGGATTTTCAAATCCTCACTCTTCAAACATACACTTGTAATATTTGATTAGCAAAAGTCTTACTTCATCTTTACCAGCCATGTCAAGGCCAAGACTGCTCATCTCCTTCTCTAGTATCTTCCGTTGGACCTAGCCAAAAATAATTAAGAGAATGCTTCTTTTAAAAAGGTGATTCCATGTTTTCTTAAAGTGTCTGTGTTTATATTATACTTACAAATACTACGTATATGAACATATGCACAAACTTCATAGTCATGTGAAAAACAAATTTATCATGCACTTTTCATCACTGCCAAAGTTTGTTGTTTAAATCAACCTGTTATATAAATATTTCCTTCTCTTCCCAACATGCATAAAATCCCAATCTTTCACCATAATTGGCAAAATTCTAACCTGGGCCAGTAAGAGTTTTTTTTTAAATGGCACTCTTAGAACTTGTTTTTGGAAAGGGAAGGGGCCCAGGAAAAAGTGCTACATCGATCGGTAGAATCTTATAACTGAAATCACACCTACGAATAAATCATTTGCCATTTGCTTAGCACTGCAACAAACAAGACTATATTATTGAAGGTATTTTATACTTGCCTTTTTAGCTGTCCTAGGCATTTTTGGACCCTGAGTATCTTTTTCCTTGGATTCCAGAATTTTTAGTTTCTTTTTTTCTCGAATCTGTTGGGCCAGTTGTCTGATTTCCATCATTTCCTCATCTTCGCTTTCTGGTTCACTATCATATTCTCCAGCAACTTGCCTCAGTTCTTCCTCTTTCTCTAACTCTTCCAGTTTCTTAAAATTTGAAGAGATCAAATGAAAGTTGTTTGTGTCACATTTCAAGGCAAACTGCACCTGTATTTCCCCTCAATGACCCCATGAAAGGTCCCAACTCTTGGGCTTCCAGCTCCCCAGCCATTGCATCTCACGCCCATATGATCAGGGTATCTCCAATCTGCACAGTCCCAACTAGCAGACACAAGCTATCTACGCTGCTTGCGTTCTCCCCCGAGAGGGCTAACAATGTGACTGCCACAGTTTCAGTTACCACACAGCTTTTTTAATGCAAGCTTATTGTATTCTTAAGGTAACAAAGCACTTCAGAGAAACCATTAAAACAAAAAAACCTACATGCAAGCAAATAAGCTTGGTTCATGAGAAAGGAACACAAGTTCTCTAATAAACCTTATTTTAAATGTAGAATAGATCAACACTGATTCTGATGGCAAGACAAAATAAATCAGTGAGGGGCCACACTCAAGTAAGAAGCCCAAAAAAACCCCACCCAAAAAGCCAAACCCTCACTGATGTGGCCCCCAACATTCCCATCGCACACCAGAGCCTAGGGGGACCCAGGCTACTAAATTTTGTGTGTTCCAGTCCCACAGGGAATGGTATGAGGCCGGAGTGCCAATGTGGGCTCCCCAATGCTGGGAGGGAGCCCTGAGCCTCAGGGACCAAGATCCAGGCAAGCCTGGGGGGGGGGGGGGGAAGAGTGTTAGGATCCCCACCCCTGGTGTAGTTGATACAATTTGTATCAACTACACAATTAATCAATAAAGGAAGGCGCTCTGTCCCAGCTCGAGCCAGGTCCAGGAGCTACCCCCGCTGGAGCTCAGCATTTTAAAATGCAAAACCGCAGCGGAGGTAGGTTCCAAATCCGACTGTCTGCAGTGGCCCGGGCTTCCTGCAAACACATCAGGGGGGCAGGCGGCACCACAGAGACAGTGCTGCCAGGGGGAGAGCACTGGCTCTTGCTTCCCCCCTCCCCTTGCTGCCTCTGATACAGAGGTGGGTGGGAGGGGAGAATGCAAGTAGTCAAATACACGCTTACATCCCTAATACAGGCACATGGGAAGAGAAATAAACTGAAGTTTTATGGATCTGTTGATTCATACCCCTTGAAGACAGAAACAAACTAAATTAAATGAAAACAGAAGAGAATATCCTCAACAGTGTAAAACAAATAGTGTAAAGCTCACCTTCATGATATCTGGATCAATATAATCAGCTATATTATGTCCTTCCCAGATCTCAGGTATCTTGTCATATTTTTCAGATGAATTCATTAGATCCCAGTATTCTAAAAAAAGAAGTTAAGCAAAAATTAATCAACACTTGGGAGATTTTTCTGTAAAATGTTTCACATGAGAGACAACATTTGCATCATAACAAAAAATACAAATGTAACCCATAAATAATGAGCAATAATAACATAAGTGAAAAAGAACGCACCAAATTATTCTCTCCACAAATCAATCCTTTTCCATTAGACAAAGATCATGTATCAGTTATGTCCAAGCAGGACAAAGGAAACAGAAGAGATAAGACATCAAGCCATTCATTCTGTTTCAGTAATTCTACAAACTGGAAGACACTCCAAATGATATCACAATACCAGGGAGAGCAGAAAGCCAATTTTACAAGTTTGGAATGAGAAAGTCTGGCAGAATTCCCTAAAACATCAGCAAGGACACTTAAGACAGAAATACTTGCAATAAGGTTTTCTGCTATGAAACACAGAAAGACATAACTTCATCCCAATTTCACTTTTTAAAATAATAACACTGTGACTTGAATAACACTTACTCTGAAGATCCAAAACATAATCGTCTCCCATTTCCATTTCAAGATCTCTCTCCTGAAAAGACATATGTACAATAAATATTCTGCTTGTCAATGATTGCTTTAAAAAAATATCACGAATTATTCCTCAATTCTAGGTTGTCAAATCTGCTCTGTAAGCCACTTACTCTCTTCTTCTTAGGTGCATCTACTTCCATGCGTTTTTTACGTGTTATTGCTCCCTCAGGAATGAAAGGTAGCCTTTCCTGAAAATAATACAATAAACACGATCACAAACACAAAAAGCAATGGGATTTAAAACACACACACACACACGAATTCAAAATGTTCTGTAAAGCAAATAAAACATTGTTACTATATGTTTTTCCATAAGAAAAAGTTTTCAATCATCTTAACTAATAGAGACAGTCTGCTCATCTTTTTACAAAAAACTATAATGCATTTTGTACAAAATATGCCTTGTGATAACTCATTTGGAAATTCAATGTGCTGATCATTTTGTCCTGGTAAAATATGTCTGACAATATCATATATATATAAAGGTTAGTAAGTCTAACTTCAGTACCGGGCAAATTAGTCGAAACAATAGTAAAGAATAAAATTGTGAGGCACGCAGAAGAACATAATTTGTTGGACAAAAGTCAACATGGTTTCTGTAAAGGGAAATCCTGTCTTACTAATCTATTAGAGTTCTTTGAAGGGGTTAACAAACATGCAGACAAGGGGGATCCAGTAGATATAGTATACTTAGATTTTCAGAAAGCCTTTGACAAGGTCCTTCACCAAAGGCTCTTGTGTAAATTACATGACCATGGGATAAGAGGGAAGGTCCTTTCTTG
Organism: Pelochelys cantorii; assembly: GCA_032595735.1. Classification (NCBI taxonomy): domain Eukaryota; kingdom Metazoa; phylum Chordata; order Testudines; family Trionychidae; genus Pelochelys; species Pelochelys cantorii. The sequence continues at coordinate 239,231,839 of CM064327.1, forward strand.
GATTGAGAACTGGTTAAAAGACAGGAAACAAAGGGTAGGAATAAATGGTAAATTTTCAGAATGGAGAGGGGTAACTAGTGGTGTCCCCCAAGGGTCAGTCCTGGGACCAATCCTGTTCAACTTATTCATAAATGATCTGGAGAAAGGGGTAAGCAGTGAGGTGGTAAAGTTTGCGGATGATACCAAACTGTTTAGGATAGTCAAGACAGAAGCAGACTGTGAGGGACTGCAAAGGTCAAAAAGGCAAATAGCATGCTAGGAATTATTAAGAAAGGGATAGAAAATAAGACCCAGAATATCTTACTGCCCCTGTATAAAACTATGGTACGCCCACATCTTGAATACTGTGTACAGATGTGGTCTCCTCACCTCAAAAAAGATATTTTGGCCTTGGAAAGGGTTCAGAAAAGGGCAACTACAATGATTAGGGGTTTGGAACGGGTCCCATATGAGGAGAGGTTAAAACGACTGGGACTTTTCAGTTTAGAAAAGAAGAGACTGAGAGGGGATATGATAGAGGTATATAAAATCATGAGTGGTGTGGAGAGGGCCGATAAAGAGAAGTTATTTATTAGTTCCCTAAATAGAAGAACTAGAGGACACCAAATGAAATTAATGGGCAGCAGGTTTAAAACTAATAAAAGAAAGTTCTTCTTCACACAGTGTGTAGTCAGCCTGTGGAACTCCTTGCCAGAGGAGGCTGTGAAGGCTAGGACTATAATAGAGTTTAAAGAGAAGCTAGATAATTTCATGGAGGTTAGGTCCATAAAAGGCTATTAGCCAGGGGATAAAATGGTGTCCTTGGCCTCTGTTTGTCAGAGGCCGGAGTGGGATGGCAGGAGACAAATCGCTTGATCATTGTCTTCGGTCCACCCTCTCTGGGGCACCTGGTGCTGGCCACTGTCGGCAGACAGGATACTGGGCTAGATGGACCTTTGGTCTGACCCAGTATGGCCGTTCTTATGTTCTAAGATTAACACTGTATAAACATTACTCAAATATATTACAAGTTTAGAAAAGACACAAACTGGTTCTTCAAAGTCAAAAGACAAACTGATGCCTCAGCCAGATGTTAATAAAATTTAATGGACTATACCTAGTTAAATGGCCATTCTTTGTCAAGAAAAAGGGTAAGAGAAATTTACATCTTGGTAAAAAAAACAGTTGGAAATTCCGTCCCAAAGAATTCCTGTCTTTTGAATCCCAGTAGAAGAGGACTCTCAAAGAGTAGGAAAAAAAAAACAAAAATGGGGAAGAGAACATCCCGAATGATCTCTTCCTTCATCTCTACTCATGGCATCAATACCATCTGAAGGACAAGGAAATTAACTCTGAACTGGGGGGGTAGGCCTGGAAGAAAGGAACCTAAATAGTAAGACTGAGAAAGCATGTGGTGAGAAAACTTTTGCTTTGAATTTGTTTAGCTTAAGATAGGAGTTAATTGGGATTTACCTTTTATTCCTCTGTAACCAATTATGACTTATGCCTCATTACTTGTAATCACTAAAAATCTATCTTTCTGTAGTTAACTCTTCTTTTGTTTTATCTGAACCAGTATATATAATTTTCTACCAATGAAGTGATGAACTTTCCATGAACTTGTATTGTCCAGGATGATGCTGGGCAGTCCAAGATAAACATTTCTGGGGGAAAGTCTGGTACTGCCAGTTTGCTGGTGTTGCCCTAATTAACAGGTGGCTGGGAGTGATTTACATGCTGAAAGCTGGATGGGGACAAACGAGTGGTTAGTCTTACAGCAAAGCAGAATGTGAGAACTGAAGGGACACAGCTATCCATCCGTCCAGATTGTACCCTGTATTGTGTCACACTGACTGCCAGCACATGAAATGAGATCCTGAATTCCCAGGATTCCAGCAAAATGAATCTCAACATTGAAAATCCTTCTTTGCTAATTTAAAACTACTGAAAAAGATATAAAAAATTGTAATAACCTACCTTGTTATCTCTCTTTGTTGGTACAGCTAAATGTAGACGGTTCAGCACTTCATTCACTTTATTACCTTTCATTTTGGTATCAACACGATGGGACAATAGTCTATCACAGGCCTAAAAATGTGCAAGGTGGTGTTGATTGTCAGTGGAGGGAGAGAAGACATCCTAATAGAGTGATTTAATGCACTGGGTATTCACCAAAGGACACAGGTTCAAATCCCATGTAAATCACTGTTTTCCCCTCACCCCCCAAAATATTTGTATTGAGTTTAAAAAAAAAATTCAAGCATGGTTATGTAACAATATTCATATTTCAGCTATAACTAAATGGGAACCAGTTCTCCTACAATAAGACTCTACAAGAAATACAGAAAGATAAATCAGAACAGAGGCTTACAGAATAAATAAAAACCTCAGTGAAGTCTGTCTCTTAATGTACTCCAATTGTTTAAAGAAATCTGAAAATCATGCCAAGTATGTGTGATAAATTATAGTTAAGTATCTGGTTACCATATTTGTCCCATCTTGGATATGGAGTTTGAAAATAGTTTCCAATGTAACATGTGAGTAATGTCTGGTAACTATCCATAAATGGCTCCCAAAAAAAACAAACTGTCTTCAGATTTATTTCTAGGAATACACAAGACCTTTTCAAAACTGAGCTTTAGCTAGTCTGTCATATCTAAAGAGAGTGTTATTTTAAGCAGAGAACAATTCTTCTGCTTGCCCAAAGCACAATCATGGCCAAAATAATGATTATCTTTTTTTATATCCGTACTAACAAAAAAAGACACTCTGATGGGGCAAGATTTCAAAGTAGGTAGAATTTCCTTGTGTATTATTTCTGTCTAGCTAGAGACACACTAGTCTAAGAAATGACCAAACAGTATCTTTACAAGTAGTCAATTTAAGATTAATTTCTGAAAGACAGTGGAGAAGCAATTCCAACAGGATTAAAGGCACTGCACCGAACTTCTGTAAATCTAATCCATGATTCCATATTAACATTTTTCAAACAGTGCCTCCTTAATCCATTTTAAATCAGGATGCAGGATCTCCATTGTAATGTGCATACTGTTTTCTGCAATTTTAGATTTTGTGATGTACACTCTATTTTACTTCTACTGCACTATTAGAGGCTGTGATAAGGCATGTAGCTATCATCCGCCTGGGATCCTCAGAAAAATGCAATAGTTTTCAAAGCTGTTTCACTAACCATAACTCTATAATAAATAGTTTAGTAGTAAAAATCATGCTTGCTTGTGTCATCTCCATTTATTCACATCACTGAAAGCAACAAACAATTTTGCTCATGTGTCAGTATCTCACTAAGGACAGACCCAAAAATATCCACATTTGAATGTCATAGTTCCTCAGATACACAGGAAAAGCTGCTATATCTGTCTCAAGCTAGAGCACCAGTCTGCTACTTTACTACAAGTTGGACCTCCCTGGTCCGGCACCCTTGTGACCTGAGCGGTCCCCAAACCACGGAGTTTGCCAGACCAGGGGACATCAAGGTTCCTCTGTGCTGTGGGCATCCCGGAGCCTGGGCTTCCCTCCCCACTGCTGGCCCCATGCCGGGGCTGCCAGGGTCAGCCTCCTTGGGCTGAGATAACCCCCAGACCCTGATGACCCCTCTTCGACAGAGTTCCCTGCCAGGCCGGGGCTTTCCGCTGGCCCTGCTGCCACGGGGGCTCCGGGCCAGGGATTCCCTCTGGCTGCCTCTGGCCCCGATCCTGCCAGGGATCCCCCCAGCCACCGCCGGCCCTGCTTCCGCTGGGAATGCCGGCTGGGGAGTCCCCACACCTGCTGCCAGCTCAGCTGTCGCCTGGGTTCTAGGACAGGACTGGGTATTCCTCTCAGCTGGCACCAACCCCGCTGCCACTGGGGTTCCCGGCTAGGACTGGGGATTCCTTTCAGCCACAACAATAGCTCCCCAGTCTGGGGATCCTCCGGGCTGAACTTACCCACCCACCGCAGGACCAGCCCCTGCCAGCCCAGCTGGGGCTCCCCAGCACTCGCGGGATTCCCAGCTGACTCATGCTCCTCGCCTCCAGAGCTCTCTTGTCCAGCAACATCCATGGTCCTTCTTTCTGGACCACAGATGCTGCTGGACCAGAGAGTCCTTGATTTGGGAGGTTCAACCTGTATTTGTAAATCTAAAGTTAGATACCTATTTGGAACAAGATTTGCATAAGTGAAAGAAAAAACTCACTTCTGTTTTAACTTTAATCACACCTTCTTCCGTTAGAGTGCTTGTCTCTACTACAGGAAATCCTTCTGCTTCTAAATTTTCAAACATTTTCTGAAAAACAGCACACAAAAATGAAGATCAGTTTTCATCTTTTGCCAAGTCAAACTTCTAGTCTTATCTCAAAATAAAAATTTCTTCTATCTGTTCTGAGATAGAACAATTGTATGAACTGATGATCTCCCAAAGAGAAACTACAGTAATAAGTAACAGAAAACACATACATTAGATGCATGTTCAGAACTTGTGAATATGAGGATAACCTGTATGCATATGAAAAAAATCAGGCCTGTATGTGCAGATACTGCTTCATCCGTAACTCCCACTCATACAATCAAGACAATGTGCTCCACACCAGTACTCAGCTGTCTCTACACAAACTGTCAGGTGAGATTCTTTCATTTGTGTTATGCAAGAGTTCAGATCAGATGACTCTTCAGGCCTTACTAGCTACGAGATCAACAGGAGTTATGGGTGCTTTGCACTTGTGAAAAATCGGACTAATCACGGACATGGAAATACACAGAAAACATAGTAAGTATTCATGATTTTTTTGAAAACACAAATCAAGACCTAAAGACCCCCTTACTCTTCATCAGGTTTTTAAACTATCCAATTAACAAGTTATACAAAGGAGTTCCGTGATGCACACTGTAAATTATTCCATGACAGATGTGTAGAACGCTTTTGTAATTTGTGGGAAAAAAAGGGCCTTCTAACCTGATTTTCTTCTGGAAGTTCAGAAATTCTCTTCACGTCACACTTATTCACTACAATAATAAGAGGCTAAAAGAAAGAAAATAAAAAAATATTATTCAGCTTACTGTTTCACATTGTTAAAAGTTAGATTTGACTAATCTTGTAAATCAGATCTACCTTATTCGCAAATAGTGGCTTAATATTTTTGAAGAGTTCCAGCTGTTCCTCCAGACTATGCCCACACTGCTCAGACACATCCATTACATAAAGCACAGCAGCACGAAGATGTGCAAGTGCTGTTATAGCCTGCATCTCAATGGTATTCCTCTCTTCCAAAGGATGATCCAAAATACCAGGGGTATCTACCACCTAAAATTTAAATTAAGGTAAGAGTTAATTATGTTAATCTTCTACTATATATTTGAGAGAGTTTGTGTGTGTGTGTCTGAGAGTCCATTTGTTCAAGAACTCTTCCTAACGATAAGAGCTAGAACCACCAAAATTGGTATACAGCTTCCTCTTATCATAGCTTAAAGCAAGGTAAGGGTTTGGCTGTGCCAGGACAATAGGATGTGCTGAATTGTAACTGTTTCTCATAAAATGGAAAGGGGGTCTGGCTGGAGGGACAGTTATAGTGCAGAATGACCACAGCCAGAGATGGCGACTGGGACAGCTATAACCCAATTGGGCCAGGAGGGGTGGTGAAAGGGACAGCTATCTACTATATATTTCAGAATAGTGATAGAGATGCAGCCGCGTTTGTCAGAGTATTTCAGAGTTTGTCTGCCTGTCCCCCAGCCAGGGGATATGCACCACCCCCCAAGCTGTGCCTGCAGGAGCTGCAGTGGCCATGGACAGGCACTTCCCACCAGGTCCCAAGCTGCTACAGTGAGAGAGAGCTGGGGTTGTCCTCTCTCTCCCTGAGGCAGCCTGCACACTGAACGCCTCATCCCTAGCTTCACCAAAGAACAACAATTTGGATGAAGAAAAAACAAAACATTTTTGAGTTAAGGATCTGAGCAACACTAAGTAACATATATTAGCCACAGATCGAATAAGAGCTTGGGATTTAGAGATGGAGGGAGAGAAGAGATACGGGCTGATCAAATCTTTCAAAGTAAGTTTGCGCTTATAAGTTAGGAAAGAAGCAAAGCAGAACATATAGCCTGTGCTCTGCTGCAGGGAGATAAAATCCTGTTTAATCACTTAACCAGTTAACCTTAACATTTAACTGGTTAGCTAATTAAAATGGGAATGAGTGGGGGGCTTAAGTGGCTCATTGAGCTGGAGCAGGCCCCCCTCCCCTGCCCGCCAGAGCCAGGCTGGAACGGTCCCCACACTGTGGACAAGGGCTGCTCCAGCCCAGCTGCTTCTGACACTGCACAAGCTGGGAGTCAACAGTCTCTCACAAGGCCAGAGGTGGTGGAGGCAGAGGGGGAGGTTTGCCAGCTTCACACAGGGCCCAACTGCCACTTCCAGCCCTACACGAGGCTGCTGACTCACAGCCCACAAGTCCACATGGACTGGGAGCTAGGAATGTAACTGATTAGTCGACTATCTGATAAGGAAGTGCTTATCAGATAGTCAAGTAGCGACTTGATTAGTCGCTTCCCCCACCCCCGCTACCTCTATCAGAGAGAGGTGGCAAGGCAGGGGAGCAGGAGCCCGTCTCCGCAGGGGGCGGAGGAGGCAGAAGCACAGAAGGGAAACCGTGACCGTGGGAGTGGGCACTGCTTCAGTCTCCACTCATGCCAGTTCCCACTGTGGGTGCTTCTGCTTTTGAAATTTACAAGAGCCCTGCGGCGCACAGGATGAGTGCCACAGAGAGCACAGGATGAGCAGAGACTCAAGCAGTCCCCGTTCGCCCCGTGTTCTCTGAGGCACCCCACCTTGCTGCCTCTACAGCAAGAGGGGGGACAGGAGCTGGTGCTGGGAGAGCTGGCTTAAAAGTTGGCTTCCCCCCAGCACCGTCTACAGGGTGCCGCCTCCTCCCTTCCCCCCCAAACTGCCTCTATAAGAGATAGCAGGGGGATAGGGGACACTGCTGCGAAGCAGCCCCTGTCCACAGGGGTCCCAGAGGGGAGCTGGCCTTCCCCGCCCCGTGAACTGGGGCTGTTGCTGCCAAGCAGCCCCTGTTCATGGTGGCCAGGGCTGGCCGCGGGCAGGGGCTGCTCAGACACCAGCCTGTTTGGCAAATGGGCTGCTAGACTCAGAGCGAGCCGGGACCAAGCAGTCCCAGCTTGTGCTGATTGTTGTGCCTCTGCCTTTTAAATGTAGTAAGAGCTCAACGGCATTTAAAATGCAGAGCCACAGCGCGGGTGGCTCCGGAGCTGGCAGGAGCCAGGACTGCTCAGTCCCAGCTCAGGTCAGCTCCTGGAGCTACCCCACTGAGGCTCTGCAGAGGGGGTGCTTATCGATTAATCAAGTCGTAACTAAGACAAGTTGTATCGACTATACCATCAGCCAGATAATCTCATTTTAACATCCTTACTGGGAACCAACAGCCCTTGCCCCCCTGCTGCCTTCTCCCCCCACGCGCAAGCTGGGAGCCTACAGCCCCACAAAACTGTAAGGGTGATGCTTACAGGGTATCTAATTACCCATTCACATCCCTACTCTGCTCCCTTCACTGGCTTCCCACAGAATATCAAATTTAAGTGCAAGGTCTCAGTCTTAATCTTCATAGTTGCCCCCATGACAAGGCCCCAGGATATCTAAAAGATCATCTGAAGCTCTGGGACAAAGACCGTGATCAACTACTACTCCTCGTGAGGGAATTCTGCACCAAAATACTAAAAATCTTACACACGATGTGTTAACATTCTGCATATTTTATTTGTTGATAAATGTGGAGACTCCAGCATGGCAGTGAGCACAGGCCAATGGTTGCACAGATGAGGAAGTTAACCTGCAGCCCTCCATTCCCGCTCTGGGACATAGACTTGGTGGTGAGGCTGCACCAAACCCTGAGATAACACAATGGCCTAGCCAGCCCCCAAAACACTCCAAAGCCCAGCCCTTCCACATCACTTGCATCAAGATAGTAAGAGAGAGACAGGGTACCTCACTCCCCCCAGACTTGCCTCCAATCCAGATGTAGAGCAAGGGCATATAGCAATGCCTCTCCCCAATGATGGGGTCAAGAAGTGGTGGGAGGGAAGTGCAGAGCTTTCTGCAGGGGAATGGTCACAACCCCGCCACTTCTCGCAGAAGAAAAGGCAATCTCAGTCTCACCCGTTCACAGCCCAGCCGGGACTAACAGGTGAGCCCAGTACAGGTTAGAAAGCACTGTTAGGGGCATCTACAGCCCCATCGTGATTTACCTCTCCACCCACTTCCCTGAGCACCTGAAAATGATGGGCCCACACAGGTGAGGTGGGTGTATGACTGTCTTTGCAGTGTCCCTTTGCTTTCCCATGATTTTCTGCAGGGAAGCAAAGCAACCTGCAGGGTACATGAATTCTATACATAAGTAGTGTGCACAATTCTCCAAGGAATAAACTGTGCTCTTCTGGCACAAAAGAACTTCTAACGTAATAGTAAGGCTTAAATATGCATGAAAAAACACCTCCTGTGGGGGCAGTCCGAGACCTTGAAATGAACACCCTCGGGAACTTAGGTGCATCACAAACTTGCCACTTTCTGCTTCAAGTGTAAGGCACATTTCTATGACCTGTCTTCTCTAATGAACACATAGCATCAAGTATATTTATATTAAAAAAGTGGGAGTGACCACCAAAAAAATACATTCTATTTCACGTGCTTCTCTCTCTGGAGAAAGAATAAGGGAACAAACAACAAATGACAGGTGTGTAGTTACATGGCTTATTATACTACTGGTAGGTGCTCAGATACTCATGGTATAGATACTGACAATAACAACTATTCATCTAACTTCCTTTCAGCTGTTAGATTGTGAATTCAATCCAAGTAAGAATATGAAAACTGAATAACCATACCATTAGTGTTAAAATAAGAGAATGCGTACTTAAATTTGTAGTCAGACAAAAAAAAGGTTACCACAGTAATACAACGAAAAGACTGCCTGTAGTTTAGATGCATTTTTCTTGGACTGAATCAGAGGGAGGGAGACCTGTCCTGACCTGATCCAGTCTGGAGATTAATCACTTTCTGTTACTACTGTGGAATTACTCAAGTGCCCTGTCCCTCCAAGGAACTGAAAAACCCCAGGACCTCGATTTTTAGAATAGCTTCTCACAGCTGACCTTACTCAGCTGAATACAGTACATTAGAAACAGCCATCAGCAAGCAAAATGCTATTCTCAATAACAGCAGGATTCCTGTTGAAAAACAGGGATAAGTTAGCAATAGTTCTTACCTGCCAACGCAGATATCTATAATCCATGTGTCCCACAAAGAGGGATTTTGTGGTAAAGGCATAAGGCTGCACTTCCACATCTGCTCTTGTCACCTTGAAAACAAGGAAAAATTCCCCAAATAAAGATTTTTTTCCATTTACTAAGGTAACTTGTTTACCTGACAGCAGCATATCAATTATAATGCATTTCATCTGCTGTACCAAAATGGTTATTCTGAATAGTTTTCTATAAAGATTAATACAACTTTTAATCTGAGAGAAAGTCTTCTCCACACCAGTAAAGTTTGTGATGCACTAAATTGATTTAAAAATAAATCTGTTTTTCCATTTCCTTCTACAGTCCTGAGATTCATACCAAATACCTAAACTTGCAAGCTAATAAAGTCCCAATATTTCAAATTATTTAAACTTTGAAGTAATATACTTTACGAACACACAAACCTTATTTATAAAGCTCGATTTTCCAACATTTGGATAACCACACAACAGAAGAGTCCGTGTATTGGGATCAATAGTTGGCAAACGGGACAAATGTTGGCGCACTAAAAGAAAGTTAAAACTTTACTGAATTACATGTGGGATAAAATAAAGTTTAGATGTACTAAAACAGAAGGAAAGATATCTTTCTTTATGGATGGAAAGCTTCTGATCTTATTCAGATACCATATCTATTTTAGACATTTTTTCATTAAGTTTCCATTTGCAAGTGGTTCATAAAGTATTAAAAATGAATAAAGCATGTTATAACTATAACATATTCAACTTGTTCTTGTAAGTACATCAGTAGAAGGTGCTTTAAATTGTTTAAAGTCTGTAACCATTAACCATTTATGAAAACATTTAACAACCCTGGATAATCTATTTACAAATAGAACCTAAATATAAAGTGTGATTGTTGTAAATGTTATATTATAAATTAACACCCCATCCCTCCTGAATTACATGTGACCAATAGGGGAAAAGCATTAGAGAGAATGTATAAAAATATTTTGCCTCTATTAAATTAGACAGAGGGAACTGATCCAGATAAACAGATAAATGATGGCCTATATCATTTAGTCAAAGTAAATCAAATGCTAGGAAAAACATACTGTACAAAATGTAATTAAATGTGAATGCAATATTTAAGGTTATCAACTAAGGATGTAATACTGTAGTGGATTAACAGAGTACCGATAAGCAAAAGCTAATCTCTATAAAGATTAATACAACTTTTAATCTGAGAGAAAGACTTCTCCACATCAGTAAAGTTTGTGATACACTAAATTGCCTTAATAAATGGAAAAAAATGCTATAGACTACACACATTCCCCCCCACACCAGTACATTTTTTAGCAGGCTGGCCAGCAACCCAGCTCAGTCTTAGGGACCTACCTCCGCTGCGGCTCTGCGTTTAAAGTATATTAGGAGCCAGGAAGGTAGGCAGTCTGGCTTAGTTCTGGCTTGCACCAGCTCCGAGAGCTCAGCCCCCCTCCCTGGACAAGGGCTGCTGCTTACCCCACTCTGCTGCTTCTATATTACAGGCAGCAGTGCATGGTGACAGGCAGCTGGTCTGCGAAGGGAGCTGGTTTTTAAATTGACTCCCCTCGCGGACCAGCTCTCGCCTGGCACCCCGCGCTAGTGCCTCCGATACAGTAGCGCATAGTGGCTTGGGGCTCCTTGGGAGTGGGGCCGGAGCCCTTTGGCTGCCAGCCACACCCCCAGAGACTATAGAACAGGTGAGTATCTGATAAGAATTCATGAGTTTAACTGACTATTTAATTAACCGATATCTAACATCGCTACTATCAACTAGAAATCAAGAGAGATAAGGTGAGTTAGGTATGTTTTATTGGACCATAATTTGTTTGTAAGACAGATAAGCTTTCAAGCTTACACAGAGCTCTCTTGAAGGTTTGGGAATGTATTAGGGATGTTAGATGTCAATTAGTTTAATAATCACATAACGGCAGCAAATTTTAGTGGTTACACAACTATTCGATACTCCCAGGGGTGGGGGCCGGTAGCTAGTGCCCTGATACAGAGGCAGTAGCACAGAGCAGCAGCCGTAGCACCCAACCTCCCCACGGACAGAGCTGCACCCACACCCCATGAAGCAGCCTCCCTTGCTCCCTCACACACTGCTGTGTCTAATTGAGGCAGCAGGTGGGGGTAGGCTCCCCACGCATATGGCTACTACCTGCTCCACACACCCCTGCTGATAGAGAGGCAGCAGCACATTAGGGGTGGGGAGGAAGCAGCTCTGTGGGAGCCAATATGCGTGGACAGCTGGCTTGAAAGCCAGCTTCCCACATGTACTGGTTCCTGCCTGCCCCCCCACACCCTCCACGCTGCTGCCTATCAGAGGCAGCAGCATGGGGCTGGAGTGGGGAGGTGGCCCACAGGATCCAAAGCCCATGGCAAGCAGCTTAAAAGCCAGCTCCTGCCTTCCCTTCCTTTGCTGCCTCTGACAAGGCAAGGGAGAGGGTACATTTAGTCAATAGGATTAACCAATAAGCCCAGGCTTATCTGTTAATTATGTAGTTGACTACATGTTGACATTTCTAGAATATATTCAGACAGTCTCAGCTAAATAAGAGGTGGAACAGTCTGTTTAGCATGCATAGTTAATGCATTTCAGGGGATTATCATGCTAAACGATCTGTTCAACCTTGCATTTAGCTATGATATGGAGTACCTATCCTAGACCTGAAGAAGAGCTCTAAGGAAGCTCAAACGCTAGTCTCACTCACCAACAAAAGATACCACCTCACGCACCTTGTCTTTCTAATATCCTGGGATCAACAAGCCTACAACACTGCAAATAAGAAATCTAGTTAGTTTTGGAAACAAGAATACTTCTTCAAGGTACTTCATCTTTCCAAGGCTCCTGCACCAATTATTTGTGGTAACTGTATTTTCCTTATTTTAAAAAAAATGTTTTCCCTCTCTTCTTGACATGCAAAAGAGTCAATATCTGAAATAGCGAAACTTAGATAGCCACAAAATGTGGACAATTTCAAAAAATAAAGAAAAAAAGATGGCTTTTCCTGAAACCTCTTTCATCAGTTAAAGTAACTTGAGGTGTTATAAATAACAATAATTGGTAAAAAGTCTTCAGGCATACGTCCGTAAATTCTCCTTTCAATATACTTCATTTTACCATATTTGCAATACATACCTTGTTCCAAATATTCTAAACTTTGCTTCTGCCTTTTGATAATTGTACACATACGTCCCAGAGCTGCCCGTTTCAATTGTTTGCATCGATAAAGGGAATCGCCATATTTCATCAGACGCACATAATCTTTAGCAACACTATTGCAGGAGAAAAGAAAAGGTTAATCTGTTGTTATTACAAAAAAAAGCCACAGAAACATAAATTAAGGTATCTTACTTGTCAATCAGATTTTTGGCAATATTAATTTGTCCTAGGGCCAACTTGTAATGATCTTTGTCATAGAGAACATTCATCAAATCTGCATAAAAGGGATGGATATCCTAAAAAAGCATAAAGTAAGTTAATCAAAACCTTTTTTCAATGTTTTCTTTTATGAATATAAAGACTTCTTACTACTGATTTCAACTTTTTCATAGATACAAGAAACTAGTGGTACAGTTGATAAATACACAAGACCATGTGCCATTCCCGAACAATTTGTTTATTCATAAATTTGAATGTTTTCTCAATAACTTTGATTTCCTGCTTTATATTTCACAGAGCGTAAGCTACAATTCTGCCTTTTTCTTTGTAAGAACTGTTTTTCTTAAAGAAAAAAATTAAAGACAATACTGTATAGAGGAGCCGATTGCAAGCATATTGTGCGGTGTCAGCCTTTCTTCAAAAATACTTCCGCTATTGTGGGTATACACCAAAGTCAGTCCTTTCTTTCACAATGCTACCCTAAGTTCTCAAAGACTGATCTCTCTTTCTGCAGACAGTTTTTCATACATGCATAAACTCTTCAGCATGAGGCATGCATCTTCTTATCAATTTTTTTTAAGAGAGTCTACAACACATCTCTTCATCTCTATATAAAAGAATCAGAGAGAATATTTTACCTAAGTACATGCTTTATTTTTAGAAATTTAACCTCATGGCATAGATATCAAACTAGTTAAGCAAATATGGATGTACTTTAGAACTTTGTAATGGAGAATTACAAAGCCATTAGAAATAAAGTCAGTAAAAAACACACAAACTACGGTCCCTTTTCTGCATTACATACTGTCAGATCCATGTGCATACTAGGCATACTAAAAAGCAGTTAATTAGGTAACCATGTAACCATTAAAAATCTTAGCAGTTACACGGTAACACACTGCAGGCTCTGTAGTATAAAGCTATTCTGCAGAACCCGCAGTTCAGCCAGCTCCCTGTGAGCAGGCTCAGCAGCCAGTGCGTGCTGGAACCAGCTCTCAGCTGCCAGCCCAGCTCCCAGGGAGTTGGCTGCGCTGCAGGCTCTGCAGTATAAGCTTTACACTGCAGAGCCTGCAGGGTGGGGCAGCAACTGACTACCCAGGAGCCAGTGCATGACGGAAGCCAGCTTTTAAGCTAGTTCCTGGCATGCACCAGGTCCCACCCCACGCTGCTGCCTTGGATATCATTACGGTAATTGATAAGCTCATGTTTATCAGTTAATCATTTAAACAGTTACACTGTTGCATCCCTAGTGCATACTCAAAGCCCCACTGAAGTCACTCAAGACTGCACACCTCCTAAGATCAGGGCATTAGACCAAGGGTGGGGAACCTAAAGCCCAGGGGCTGAATGCGACCCCCAGCTTGCATGGATCCAGCCCGAGGCTTGGGGTTCCCCCCCAGTATTGGGGAGCCCGAGCTGGTGCTCCAGCCTCCCTGCCATCCTCCTGCAGAACTGAAGCACACAAAATCTACTAGCCTGGAATCACCAAGCCTCTGGTGTATGAGGGGAATATGGGGATTGTCTTTCTCCTTCTCAGTCAGGGATCACACCAGATGGTTTTTTTTTTTTTCTCTTTTTCCCTTGTGTATGGGTCCCAACTGATTTTTCTGTCGGTCCGCGGCCCCTGACTTAAAAAAGGTTCCCCATCCCTGCATTAGATAGTAAACACATTAATCAGACCTATATTTGGATACTCATTCTATCCTACAAGAGACATTAATGGCAGCAACAACTATGAAAATACCTTGCATTTCTTTAGCACCTTTCACTTAGAAATAGGAGACCACAAGGTCCTGTAATGGGCTATATTTCTTTACCCATCATTCAACTGCAGTTTCTATAAATTTATCTAGAAGTTAGTACTCAAACTCTGATTCCTGGAAAAAGCACTGTGGAAGCTTTAATCACCAACAGTAGTTAAGACTTTGATGTTACCTCTCATCTAGAAGACTTTTTCCTGGGAATTCACATCACCCTAAAATCCTACTGTAACACTGACTCAAAACTTTAGTCAAAAAGAAAGACACACCTGAGTTTTCAATACCACTTCCTACAAATACAAATTTTTCTTGCAAAGTCTCTATGCAAGTAGTAAGTCACCCTGATTTTGCTTAGCCAACAAAACTTCACAAGATCACAATTTACAAGTCATAGCAATAAACAGGTGAATTTAAGGTACATTTTCTTTCACTTATCCTTTGCCAAAGTCACTTACATCTAATTTTGGGAAATCTGTTAAGATCTGGGTGAGCCTGTCATGGTAATTTTGCTGGGTGTATTTAACTTTTCTCATATAAAACTGTCGAATGCGGTGGATTTGATAATGCTTATGAATGACTGTTGGAGTCTTTCGCTGAGTCTTTGACAACGTTAGATCTATGAAGTCCTGCAGTTAAAGAAAAGTACATTTATCAGGAAAAAAATGTGTTACTTATTGCTTAGTACACATATTCTAATATTAACATTATTTAGAAAACAGAGCAGCTAAGTCTTTTAAAAAGGACACCTATGCAGTTATTGAAAGAATCAGTACACACTTCATATATCAAATCAAACTTTTACCTCCAATTAGGTTGAGAAAAATTGAATTAGTATGTTAAAAAGTGGAGAGTTTTTTGACAAACATGTAAGTGCTGAAATTTTCATAGGTTACACTTTTATACGTGGGAGGGGAGACAGCTCTGCGGGAGCCGGTGTGCACCAGGAGCCACCTGCCCTTCCCCCTTCCTTGTGCTGCTGCTAGAGCAGTGGTCACCAACCAGTAGATCAGGATGTACTGGTAGATCTTGGAACCTTTGATGGGTGATCCTGACTGGTTTGGCCAGGAGGCTGTCAAGTGCTGGCACTTTGTCTGCCCCTTTCAGCACTGCCATGATGCTCCTGCCCCCTTGGAGGTGTCCCTGACCCCTGGGAGCCTCCTGCTTGCTGTGCAGGGCAGGGCAGGGGAGGGAGAAGAGGGGCGCTGATGTCAAGGTGACCCCTCTCCTACCCTGTATCCTATCTCTAGAGAGCAGAGAAGGGGGCACAATAGGACTTGGTATGAGTTTGCTGGCTGCTTTTAGGAGTGGTGCAGGGCTAGGGTATGGGTTAGCCTTCCTTAGTCTCCTGCACCAGCACTCAGAAGCCACCTGTGGTAAGCGGTGCCCAACTGGAGCCTGCATTCCCAACCCCAGCCCTGAACCCCTCCTGCACCCAGCCTGATAAAAGTGAGTGAAGATGGGGGAGAGAGGATGAAGTGAGCAGGGGTGGGGCCTTGGAGAAGGGGCAGGCAGGCGGCTCTCCACAAGCACCAGGTCCTGCCTACTCCTGCCCCACCCAGCGGTAGAGAGGCAGCGGGGGGGCAGGGATTTGCTTGTAACTATGAAGGTTAACCAAAGAGCCTAGGCTCATTGGTTAACCATTTAACCATGTATTCTAACACATCCCTAATAAAAATAAAATGTATCTTCTTTATATCACTATTGTGGAAGTTAAGAATTTTTCACATTGTGTAGGATAAATCAAGTTTTTTTGATAAAAAATTTGATGGGAGCTTCAAAGGCAATAACAAAGATAACACGTCACTCTAATTATAGATAAACGAGTCCTTCCATTTAAATTAAGTTCAGACCTCCAGTTCTATGCACCATCCACAAGTCTGTAAACAAACATTTTAATTCTTTCATCAACTGTTATCATCAACTATTTAAACCTTATAAACTATTTAAGAGGCAGCCTCCTTCTCCTACATTACTTCACAGTTCAGAGCACTATCTTAGGTCCAGTATCAGGGCTAGATCTCAACTGGCCAGGTAGCAGTGAGGGGCTCAGCTGAAAACCTAAATCTGTAAAACTCCCTCCCTCTCCGCCAGGCTGTCAAAGTAGTCTACACATCAGGGCTAAAGTTGAATTAAGTAATGCAACTTGAGCTACATTCAATTGGGTAGCTTAAGTCAAAATAGCTTAATTTGGGTTTTGGCAATGTCTATACAGCAGGAAGTCAAAGGACAAACACCCTTCCTTCAACTTCCCTTACTCCTAGTAAAATGAGGGTTTCCAGGAATCGGAGTAAGTCGTTCTCCAGCTTGACATTATTTCAAAATAAAGGCCTGCAATGCAGACGTGCACTGTGCTATTTCTGAATAACCTCAGTTATTCCAAAATAACACTGGTGTAGATGCACCCTCAGTGTGCAAGTTTGGGGAGCACTAGATCATAATAAAAGGCTTCATTGCCCCCCTCCCCCCATGCGCTTCTGACTGAATATGAAATGGGGGGGGAGGGGGGAGGAGTCGTCGTTTATTTTTTTTATCCAGGACTCGTGGAACTGGATCTGACCCCACCGCGTCTCGCGTGACTGGCAAAGGGCAGAGGTGCCGGCCACACAGACGCAGCCCAATTCCAACCCCCACTCCGCGGGGCCGCTGCTGCCTGTCTGTGCCGGTCCCCTCAACCTCTCCCCCGTCCCAGCCGCGCTCCCCTGTGCACGCGGCCCAAGACGGCCCGAGGCCGCAGCGAAGGTCCCGCGCGCTAGGGTCGGCGGGTCGCTCCTGGCACCCACGGGCCTGGCTTCAGCTTAACACGAGCTGCCATCGCCGCTCCCCGGCGGCCGTTAAGAGACATGGGGCGCGCGCGTCCCTCTCCCCGCCGCTACCACTGCAACGACGCTGACGGGGGGGAGGGGGTGGAAGAAAAGCTTCACCTTGGCGGAGGGAACCACCATAATCTTCTTAAAGTTGTAGAGCGCCATGGTCACCAGCGCCACACGTGTCTGCCAGCCGGGTCCGGAATAGCCCTGTGCAGTCTCGCGAGACTCTCGACGAGCTCTTCGGCCCGTGACAAGAGCGACACTCTCGGCCCTGTGGCAGCCGCGCGCCGTGCTCACAGCGGCCCCTGCGGTGGCGGTTTGCGCTGCGGCGCCACCCTGCGACCAGGATCGGAGCCCGACCGAAAGGGGCCAGAGGCTGGGCGGGGAAGCCGGGGAAGCGGAAAGCAGCAGCTGCACCTGGGCTGACCTGCTGGGCCGCAGCTGCTTCCACTCATCGCCTGGCTCCACCGGTCCGCGCGGGACTGAACCCTTGGAAACGATGGAGGGCGCGCGCATTAACCCTGGCCCCGCTGCTTAGGTGCCCCGTTGCATGGGTCCGGTTTCAGCTGCTAGCCCCACGCCTGCCCCAGGCCAGAGCTGCTGGTCTCCGCCTGGCTGCACCTGCGCTTGAATTAAGCCTGGAGCTGCCCCGAGATGTTTTAACCCTTGAGTCCCACTTTGCTGTACCCTGCTCCCTCGCCAGTGGATCAAATTCCTTGTGCAGCTGCTGTCCCCAGCACTGCCCACAGCCTTCCTGCCAGTGCCACCCACACAGGGGAAATAGCCTTTCCACTTGTACAGCTGAGGGTGGCATTAGCTGCACTTTTGGCCATAGCTGTGGTCAGCTGATTATCTACTGTGACTAATTCCTCCCATCAAGATCCTCTGACCTGTGTGCTCACGAGCGCGCGCGCGCACACACGCACACACGCCCTCCGCCCTCCCCCATGTACTACTTACATTCTTTGTTCCAGGGTGAATGACTTTCTGGTTAACCATATACAAATGTGTATTTTGGTGGCAGTATGTCTGGTTTACCCAGCAATCTAGATTGCCTTGCATCAGTGACCTATCTTCATTACTTAACCTTCTCCACTCTTTGGGTCTTCTACAAACTGTATCAGCCATGATCTTCTGTTTACTTCTTGGTCACTGATACAAATGTTAATTAGCATAGGGACAAGGCCAAAAACTCAGACCCCTGGGAGCTGGGTAGATGCACACTTGCTTCATGATAGTTCTCCAATTGCAACTAAAGCTCAGTCACAGAGGAGTAGGGTGTTAATCTGTAACTTAAAAAAAAACCCAAGTAGTTCAGTAGCACCTTAGAGACTAACAAAATTATATATATAAGATGCTACTGAACTACTTGGGGGTTTTTTTAAGTTACAGATTAACACACACACACACACACACACACACACATATATTGTATCATGAGGTTTCCTGGACAAAGCCCACTTCCTCACTTGAGAAAGTGAGTTTTGCCCACAAAAGCTCATGATACTATATAATATATATATGTATATACACATACTTAAGTAGGCCACAGGCGAGGTTTTGAAGGACAGAACCAAGCAGATGGAATGCTGGGTGGAATACTATTCACAGCTGTACGCCAGACAGACTGTAGTTACAGAGAGAGCCGAATGCCATCGAACCTCTGCCCACCATGACTGAACTTGATGCTGAACCCACCATGGAAGAACTTAGCGATGCGCTAAAAGTACTCTCTTCTGGAAAAGCCCCAGGGAAAGATGGTATTCCCTCGGAAATCCTTAAATGCACTAACGGTACCCTAGTCTCAGAGCTGTATGGAATACTCTGCCAATGCTGGAGAGAAGGCAGCATACCACAAGATATGAGGGATGCTAACATCGTTACTGTCTACAAGAACAAGGGAGACAAAAGTGATTGCAACAACTATCGCGGCATCTCCCTTCTCAGCACCGTGGGGAAGCTATTTGCATGTGTTGTCCTGAAGAGGCTCCATGTTCTTGCAGAGAGAGTCTACCCTGAGTCTCAGTGTGGGTTCAGAGCTGAACAGTCCACCATGGACATGGTTTTCTCTGTTTGGCAACTATAAGAAAAGTGCAGGGAACAGAACAAACCTTTGTATATTGCTTTCATCAATCTGACCAAGGCATTTGACCTTGTCAGTAGAAAAGATCTGTTGCCGATTCTGGCTAAGATCGGCTGTCCTCCAACTCTGCTCAGCATTATTAGGGCCTTCCATGATGGCATGAGGGGGACCATCGTATGCGACGGATCCACATCTGAACCCTTCGAGATTCTCAGCGGAGTGAAGCAGGATGCGTGCTGGCTCCAACACTGTTCGGTATCTTCGTTGCAGTTTTGCTCAAATATGCCTTTGGAACTGCTACAGAGGGCATCTTTCTCCGCACGAGAACGGACGGCAACCTCTTCAAACTATCGAGGCTTAGAGCAAAGACCAGAGTGCTTACGAAGTGTCTAAGGGAGTTCCTTTTTGCTGACAATGCAGCTATTGCTGCTCACACTCAGCAGGAACTGCAGTCACTCATAACTCGCTTTGCGGACGCATGTATGGAATTTGGCCTCACAATCAGCTTACAGACGACCCAGGTGATGGGCCAAAGCGTGGGTAATGAGCCATTTACCAGTGTGTTAGATTACGAACTGGAAGTCGTCCATGAGTTCGTGTACCTAGGCTCTACGATCTCGGACAACTTGTCATTTGATAGCGAGATTAACAAGCGCATTGGAAAAGCCGCCACAACGTTCTCCAGGCTGACGAAGAAAGTATGGGCCAATAATAAGCTCACTGTATACACCAAGGTGCAGGTATACACAGCCTGTGTTTTGAGCACACTGTTGTACGCCAGTGAAACATGGACTTTGTGCTCAAAACAAGAGCAGCGGCTCAACACATTCCATATGCGCTGCCTTAGGCGTGTACTTGGTATCTCATGGCAGGACAAGATCCCCAATAGCACAGTGCTTGAGAGGCAGGGCACTGTCTCCATGTTCACCCTTCTCAAGCAGAGGCGTATGCACTGGCTTGGCCATGTCTCACGTATGTTGGATGGCCGAATACCGAAGGACCTTCTCTTTGGCGAACTGGCGTCTGGAAAGAGGCTGAAAGGGCGACCTAAATTGCGCTATAAGGACATGTGCAAGCGTGACCTCAGCGCTCTCTCTATCAGTGCAAACACCTGGTATTCGCTCGCCTTAGACAAATATGCCTGGAAACAGGGAGTGAAGGAAGCTCTTGCTATGTATGAAACTACCTTGGTGAAGGAAGCGGAAGACAAGAGAGCCCTCAGGAAGATCCGTGCCTGTGATACCAGAGCGACATCTGCCTACTGCTGCTCACAGTGTGGAAAGGACTGCCATTCCTGGATTGGATTGCATAGCCACAGAAGACGCTGCTCGAATCAGTCCAATAGGGGCGCAAACCCATGATCCTTCGGGAAGGGGCACAAAGGATGCTGCATAGCCACATGGCTCCCAGCCAGGGCAGCAAGCGATTGGGTGGACGGGTGCCAGGCAGCACAGGGCCTAGGGATGTGAACAACTAGTCGACTATCCAATAAGCAAATGTTTATTGGATAGTTGACACGCTAGTCGACTAGTCGCTCCCGCCTCCCACTTGCTGCCTCTATCAGAAAGAGGCAGCAAGGTGGGGGGGAGAGGAGGGAGTGCTTCAAAGCGGTAGCGCCATGTAGAGCAAGGGCCAGACCCCGGGCTTCATGTGGTGCTGTCGCTTTGAAACGCCGTAGGGAGCACGGGGCCAGTGGGAGACTGTTTGAGTTCCCCACTGGCCCCATGCTCCCTGCAGTGCTTTCGCCTCTGAAGTGTAGCGACAGCCCAAGGGCTGTCGCTACACTTCAAAGGCAGAAGTGCTCTTATCGACTAATCGAATAGTCGATGCAAATTGCATTGACTACTCCATTAGCCAATTAATTGAAATTTTACATCCCTAGCAGGGCCCTGAAGGTGCAAGGCCCAAGGCAACCACCATGCCTGGCCCAGCCAAAGAGTGTGCAGGGCCCAAGGCAGCACGCTGAGCCGCACAGCCACACGATTCCCAGCCAGGTGGGTGGGGCCGGGAGCTGGGTAGCACAGGGCCGTGAATGCGAGGAGGCACGGGGATCTGAATGCGTGGGGCCCAAGGCAACTACCTCACTTGCCTTGCCCAAAGGCTGGGCCTGCACCTTGCTAACCTTTCCCTAAGGCTGGGCCTGGGAAGGGGCTAAGCTTCTGAGACGCCTGAAGTGCTAATGGGGGAGAAGGTAGGGCTGGGGGAGGCAAGCCTCCAGCCCCGACTCCAACCTCACCCCTTCTGCCCAGACCTGGCCCCGCCCCCAGCACCAGAGGAAAGGAAGAGGGCTCATGGCCCCAGGCTCTCCAGCTCCAGAGCACCAGGGAGGGAGGGAAGGAGGAGTGCAGCCCCAGCCTCCCTGGCCCAGACCATGACAAGGGTGGGCACTGGGGTCAGCAACACTCCGCCCCCAGTACGCCTACAGTAGGCATTCTGGGGATGGAGTGTGGGCGGGGCCATGCCTGGTGTAATAAGATGAGGGCCAAAAAATAAACCCATTTAGCACAGGCCTGGTTAGAGGCCTGAGGCCTAGTTAACAATGGACAAAACATGTCTAACATAAAGCAAAGCTAAGCTGTGAGCAAGAGGCAGGCCCCTGCTCACAGAACTTGGCACGAATAGAGCTGAGAATACAAAACACTAATTGGTAATAGGCACAGGTGTCGACCAGTAATTGGTGCTAGGTACCAACTGCAGAACAATAATTGATACTGGTCGTAAGCTGAAAGCTGGTAAGTATCACCAGCTCATTAAAAAAGACCTTGGTACCCACACTCCCCACAGATGCAGACCCAGGTTCAGGAAAGGATCTAAAATGACAGCATGATGAATAGAGATGATCTAACCAAACCACGAGGTACAGGGTGAGGGATGGTATCTAAGAAGCGGCAGAGGGTGGCAACCTGACACGTCAGCAGTGATGTGTAAGTTGTTAGTACCTGTATATAAAGCAGTGTCTTGCGGGGACAGCCTTTGGTTGATTTAGGGGGCAGTGGAAATTTCCCACTGATGGAGTCATTCCTTTGTTATTGCATACATATGTGTAGTGGTTCAGTAGAGTCTACTGACAACTATTACTGTACTTCGCTTAACAATAAACCTGGCCTGGCAGCTTTGATCCTTATCTGATTAAAAAAGACCTTGGTACCCAAACTCCACACAAGTCCTTGTGGTCTTTGGGGGCTCTCTTGGGGTCTGCTGTGGAGACTTAAGTGCACAAGTCGACACAGCACACATCATTGAACACACATGCAAGCAGCTTTCTTGTTATCATCATCAGCGAAGCCAGAGACCTGTGAGGACACCTCGGCAGTAAATCCTGACCCCTCCTGAATAACTGCATCTGGCAGTTTGGGAAGGCAGTGCCTTCCATTCCCTGTGATACCTGATACCAAACTTGGTGGTCTTATCTCTTACCATTTAGTAGGAGTTCTTGACCAAATGGACTCACAGACAGAAAGACATACTCACAGACAAACTCTAAAATATATAGTAGATTTCCAGCACACCTACAAAACTCTTTACACGCCATCTGTATATAACGTTTTACAATATTAGTGACAGGTGTGTCACCAGTTTTCATTTGATACTTCACACAAAATGCTTTACAGATAAATAGTATGACAGCAATATGTTAGGAGTATACAGAACAATGCGCCCTCTGCGAGCTGGCACTGAGATGCTTTTAGGGTCACAGTTATTGATTTGGACTTTGTTGTGCATAAAAAATATGATGGGGTTCATTGTGATTACTTTCACATAAACTATCAATACTTTTTAGTTCTGTGATCAGGTTTCTTCTCATCTATCAAAACAAGGTCTAATATAGAATTCCTCTAGATTGGATACAATACTTTGAGTTAGGAAACATCTATAATATTTAGAAATTCTGAGGATGTCTTAGTACTGGCAGCATGAGATCTCCAGTATGTGGCACTCGGATTACAGTCATCCATAGTCATGCAGCTTTCTTTTCTTTTTGCCCTACACATGAGAGACAAGTGCTTAAGGATTAGGACATCCTGTTTCCTAGTGAGATTTGATGGTTTGTAGCAGACACCAGATAATGCCCACATCTTGTGTTTTGTCTGTTACAACATTGATCCATAAGTATTCAAGATCATTTACTTCTGACTTATCAGTGACTCAGAAAGAGATAATGCGATTTTTGATGTAGAGCACCATTCTTCTTCCTCTTTTGACCACTTGATCCTTTCAGAAATAAGCTATAACCAATGATTTTTCATGTTCAAGTCATGTGAATCATCCCACAAGGTTTCAGTCATTCCAATTAGAACCAATTTACGCTCAAGTGAGCAACTTCTATTCTTGTCTGCCACCCAGGCTCCTAGCTCTGGTATATACACAACTAAATAATTTCTTCTTTTTCTATCTTTTGGTTTCTTGATTATTGTTCTCATCCCCTCAGTTTTGTGTTAAATAAGTGCTCATTTCTTCCCTCTTTTCACTCTCTCTTTTTGTTAATTTGAGGCCTTCCAGAACCCCCTCTATTTTACATCACTTACCTAGCCAGATTTTCACTTCCAAAATGTTCTGCCACCTTTCTTCCTTTTCCCATAGGAAGAAAATTGCTTGAATATTCTTCTGTCTCAGCAACTTTTCTCAGTCCCCTGAAGTAGTCTATAATCTGAGATTTTCTATGACTCAGTGTCATTAGTACTGACATGCACCATAAATGGTGGATCCCAGTCCATCAACATCAGAACCCTATCCAGTCTTAAGGAGGTAACTTGTGTCTTGGTTCTGGTAAAATTGCACACCATCCTGTTTCCCCTAGTTTCTGGAGAATGGAGGGGGGATGTGGATGGGGAGCAATAAATTGGAGCACTGATTTGGAAGAATAAAGCCTCTGGATGGGGAGCAGTGAGCTGGTTTAAATATCACCCAACACTAGGTACTACGTGGTGTTTAATAATGAGCACTGTCAGTCAAGCTAGTGTATAAGGAACCACCGCAGAGTCTGAACAACCAGGAGATCTTCCTCATTCATAAGCCAATGACAATAGACTTTGGGAAATATAAGGGGAGCAAAAAGACATTTTACCAATTCATCACCTAAGGAATACCATCTCTGATTCTGTGAAACTTGGACTCTCAAGCCTGGAGAGAGGATCCAAACTCTTAAACAAAGATTGTAACTTGCTAACATTAACTTTTTGTGACTAGAAAGCATGTTTTGTTTGTAACCCAACTGTCTTCTTCTCTTGCTTAGTATCAGTTGAATCCTGTTTTTTGTTGATAAACATATTCTTTGTTTTACTATTGACTGGTTCAGTGCTTTTATATTGAAATAAAGAATGAGTCCTCAGCAATCCTAACAAGTTGGTGTGTGCACCGTCTCTTTGAAGAAAGCAAACTTATTTTCAGTGCATGCCCACGAGAGAAGTCTCTGGGGGAACTCAGAAACTAATTCACTGTTATCTACACAGCAAGGTTAAGACTGATAGACTCTCAAGTAGTTTGCTGGCATGGCAAAGAGCTGACACGAGTTAAAGCCCAACATAGGCCTTTTTCTCTCTGTATCACCAGAAAAGACCATCACACATGCCACTAAAATAAATTTGTTTTAAATAAATTGCAATGAAAACTAGACTAAAAGATGAAAACATATGATTGGATTTTGTTCCTTGCATCAGTGAAACGTTCCACCTAGGTGTATATAGCCAGAATTCTGTCAGAATGTACCTTTTTCTAGGGGTATGTTTTTAAAATAAATTATTCCTTCTGCATTTTCTTCATCTTGTTTGCCTTACTGGTTTTGCTAGGCTGTCGAGTCCATGCAGATGTAAATGTCTGGAGAATTTTTAAGGTATGTCAGCAATAATAATCCATCAAATCAGCTGAGTCACCAGCTAATCTTTTCCACAAGTTAACTTCAGTAATGAATCTACGAACACCATGTATTGCAAACACGATGATAAAACTACTCAAGAGTATTTTACAGTTGCCTTATTATCTTGGGGCATGCTGCTTCATAAACATTTTAATTTAAATACGTCATGTATTTTTAAAGTGGTGTGAAGGTCGAAGTGTCCTTTTATTTAGTTGTGGTTGTAGGAAAATTTTTAATGATCTTGATAATGGGCATATAAGGATATACTCTATATCCTGCATACAAAGTAAACAAGATGGTCTATAGATAGGTAAATAAAGATAAGTGTCAAGATCTGTCACAGTGATGTAATTCCACTGAATGTTAGTGGGTTTATATACAGGTTGCATCACTGTAAGGTGGAACAGCTCCACGGTCCTGAACAAATTGCATTGCCTTTCATGAGAAAGAAGGTGGACTCACCTGAAAAGACAGAGGATAATAGGAGTAGGGCAGGGATCATCAACCAGTAGATCGGAATCTACTAGTACATCTTGGAGCCTCTGACAGGTGATCCTGACTGGTTTGGCCAAGAGGCTATCAAGTGCCTACACTTTAGCTGCCCCTCCCCCTACTGCTGTGCACCTCCTGTCCTTTGCCTTGGAACTGCCTCCCCCCACCCCCGGGAGCCTTCTGCTCGCTATGCAGGGCAGGGGAGGGAGAAGAGGGGTGCTGATATCAAGGTGCGCCCTCTACCACTCTGTATACTATCTCCATAGAGCAGGCGGGGACCACAGGACTTGGGATGAGTTTGCTGGCTGCTTTTGGGAGTGGTGCAGGGCCAGGGCAGAGGTGAGCCTGCCTTAGCCCCACTGCACTACCACTCAGGAGCCACCTGAGGTAAACAGTGCCCAGCTGGTGCCCACATCCTGAAACCCTCCCTCAGTCATGAACCCCCTCCTGCAACTCAAGCCCCTGCCCCAGCCCCACGCACCCCTGCATCCAAACACCCTCCCAGAGCCTGCACCTAGAACCCCCTCCAGCACCTCAACTGCCTACCCCAAGGTCAGCTCAGTGCCCCTCTCACACTCCAAATCCCTTAATCCAAGACCAGAGCCTGCACCCCAACCTGCTGCCCCTGCCTGGTGAAAGTGAGGGAGGGTGGGTGAGGGAGGGAGGATGGAGTGAGCAGGGGTGGGGCCTCAGAGAAGGGGCACAAAGGAGGTGGGGCAAGGGTATCTGGGTTTGAGGTAGATCTTGGATTGCATTCAAAAAGTGATCTCATGCTTAAAAAGGTTGGAGACCACTGAAGTAGGGTGTTCTCACTGGAATTAGCTCTGCAATTTACTTTCTGACAAAGCCTCTGTTTATGGAATTTGTACCGTGGTTTTCTCAGAATCTTTACTGGAGAAAGGTTGGCAGCTTTTTTTATTTTCATTTTTAAAAGCAGAGTTACATATACATGCATTTTGAGATTAATCAGTTACATTTTTATAAATAAAGATGGATTTGTATATGACCACTAAATAACAAAATGTAAATACAACAGGAATGTGCGTGTATGAAGAGTGAGAGTCATCTTCTCTCATCCACAGCAGCCATCCAAAGAAGATGGTATTTTAGTGTGTACATGATAATTTTTTTTACATTACAAATTTCTTTCTGATACCATAACATACAAGCTGTTTAGCGCTTTCCTCATAAGGAACCATTACATTGAGGGACTTCCCAGGTTGTCTCAGGTACAGTCTTTCTTGGAATGAGTGAATGATTGCCCAAGATTCTGGAAACTGGCTCAAACATTTTCCGAGCTGCCCAACTAATAGACCCAGAATAGCCCCATTATCATGCATGAGTCATAATTAAGGCTGCATGTTGGTCACAGAAGGCACTGATTCCATGACTTTTCATGACCACTGTGACTTTTTCAGCAGCCGGGTCTGCTGGCTCTGGAGCAGTCCAAGCAGATTAGGCAGTCCCTTGGCCAGCCACCCCGGCCAGTGCTGGGGCAGTTTTGGCATGAGAGGGGTCTCAAGAGTTAGGCAGGGGTGTGGAGCAGTGCTTATCTTGGAGTTCAGGGTTCCCACAGAGCAACTGCCATGTCTCTGCAGCTCTTAGGGTTAGGGAAGGCCAGGGGCAAGATCTGGCTCTGCAGCTTCAGCTGACTGGGAATTTTAGGCAATGAGAGCTGCAGAGCCAGAGTTCATTGTGGGGGCAACATGCAGAGCATGGTGGGCAATAATTTTTGCCTGGGGGCCACTTCAAAAATTTTTGAACTAGCCCTGGGCCACCTCGGAAGGAGCAGGGCCTAAACGGGAAGGGGCAGGGCTACCCCACCCCCAGACCATGCTTGGTCTGGGGGTGGGGAAGCCCCTTTGCCCCCCCCTTCCCATAAGCACCCATGCCCTGGAAGAGGTTTGGCATGCTCCCCCACCCCCAGGCCAATCAGGGTCTGAGGGCGGGGGAGCACGGGAAACCTCCTTCCGCCCTGCGAGGAGTATGTGGCACTTTGAAGTGCCGTGGGCTCCTCGCAGGGCCAGGGCAGGGTGAAGGAAACTTCACATGTTCCCCCGCCCCCAGGCCCTGACTGGCCAGGGGGCAGGGGAGCGCGCAAAGCCTCCTCCGCTCTCCCCCACACGCGGCGCTTCAAAGCTCCATGTGCTTCTGGCAGGGCTGGAAGAGGCTTTGCACGCTCCCCCACCCCCAGGCCCTAATTGGATCCGGCCCATGGAGGCCCTTTTGTCCACCTCAGATGCAGAGGACCCCCTCCTGGCCTTCCCTCTGCCTAGGAGCTGCAGGGACAGCTGGCTGCTTCTGCGGAACAGCACGGAGACAAGTAGGGAGCCCACAAGCCCCACCAATCTAGCCCAGCAGGGGTCCCTCCCAGACTGCATGCTGTCACACACTCTCCCCCACCAGCACGCACAGGGATTCTGGGCCACACACAAAAGCTTCCCCATCCCAAGTTTTAGCTTGTGGTGTATAGTTTGTGTCACGGACAGGTCATGGGCTGTGAATTTTTGTTTACTGCCTGGGACCTGTCCATGACTTTTAGTCTTTTACTAAAAATACCTGTGACTAAGATGTAACCTTAGTCATAATTCGCAATAATAGAAAATTCTTGCAAGATATTTTACATCAGTGAAGAGACCTGTGTCTGCTTGGCAGAATTTAGTATTCTCTTCCCCCCTCCCAATTAGCAGATAGCATTACAATTTAAAAATGCTTTAAAATAATCTGTTTAAATGTTCACAATTGCGGGAAGATATGGAGGTGGGTCAGACAATTGTGTAACAGTAGAAACTGAGATTCAAAACCCTGAAGCTATAACCATTAAATCACAAGTTGCCAGTATTACATGTCAGAATATACAAAATAAATATCCTTATATTAAGCTGCTAAGTTCTCACACAGCATTTTTCCTACTTCACTTAACTGCAAATTTCAGTTAATAGAATTTGTCAGTTTGTGTTTGTACAGCGAAGTTATTTACCAACAAAAAATCTAATCCTTCCAAGCTTACCTAAATACAATAGACAGTAAACTAGCCCTGGATTTACCAGAAAAATGTAGTGCAAGAAGGCTTAAATATATATGGTGGGTTTTTTTCTGTAAATGTTGGCCCCTTATAAAACAGTTACAGGCACTGAGAATATGATAGACAAATCCAGCGACTGCAGCATCTGTGAAATGTAGCTTTTCAAAGCAGACTTGTAACAACCCAACATCTCTCTGCATTCCTGTCAAATGAACACCTGTCAGTGGTGTTGCTTTATTTTGAGACTGATGCTGCCATCTCCTTGGAACTAATCAAGGCTTATTAATAGTTTTAGCTCCAGAAAGACTTACAGGCTTGTGTGTTATTTCTACAAGAGTAGTTGTTTTGTCTGTGTTTATGAAGAGAATGGATCTACTGAGATTTCATTTTCTCAGCCCTTTGACTAAATTGGATGTGACATCCATTCAGTACCCCATACATTCTCTAAGATGTCAACTGAAGTTTTCAAAAGCAACCACTGGAAATGCCTTAGGTTATAGGAGCCCAATTTGGGCCACTTTGGCTGCATCTCCGAAGGGTCTTAAGAATTACAACACTGAGCTTTGCAATGCCCAATTTTAGGCACCTAAGGAAAAAGAAGAATCACAGGAACAACACTGCAATCTACACAGCCTGAGTGAGGTGCCTAGGCTCCCTATACAGAGACTGGGAAGAGACAGACACCTCTGACTGATACACGAAAGCCAACATGCTAGGCAGAGAGCTGCCTATGCTAGGTGATGATAACAGTTCAGTTGTGTGTGTGTGCTCCTCCTGTGAGTTGTGCAAGTTGACTTTGTGCAAGTAGTCAATACAGCAGAGTCTGAGAGAGCCCCCAAAGACCACAAAATCAGATAAGGGTTGAAGGCACCTGGCCAGGTTTTCAGGGCCGGCTCTAGAGAGCGCGCGGCCCGATTCTGGGGGCGGGGCCGCACATGCACGGGGCCCCGGGAGGCATGGCGCATGCATCGCGCGCCCGAGGCACGACGCATGCGCCGTGCGTCCCGGACATCACGACGCATGCGCCGTGTGCCTGGGGGGCCCACGCATGCATTGTGCTCCCGGGGAACGGCGCATGTGCCATGCGCCCGGGGGGCCCCGCGCAAGCGTCGGCTCCCGACACACTGTGCATGCATCGCTCACCTGGGCGCAGGGCCCCCTCAGGCGCGGGGCCCCACGCCGGGGAATCGGTGGAATCAGCCTAAGGCCAGCCCTGCAGGTTTATTGTCAAACATAGTACAGTAATAGCTGTCATTAGATCTACTGAATCACTATGCAAATGTACCCACTGACAGTAGACCAGCTCATTCAGTGGGAGGTCCCACTGTCCCTTGGCTGGACAAAACCCGCTCCTCCAAGACACATCTTTATACCTAGATACAAACAAGCTACACATCGCTCCTGATGTTATTTAGATACCACCCATCACTTTGCACCTGATGGTTCAAACAAAATATCTATCCATCATGCTGTCATTTTAGACCCTGACCTGAACCTGGGTGGGTATATCCTTGCCAGGCGTGTGTGCATATGTGATAGGGCATCTGCCCCGCACTGGCCCTTTAAAACCCAGCCCTGGGAAAGAGCAGAGCGCTAAGGCCACAGCTGAGGCAGATATTGCCAATTAGGGCCCAGCTGGGGGCTGTATAAATAAGAACTCAGAGAGCTTTGCTCTAGTTAGGGAGCAGGAAGAGCTTGGCTGCTAAGGAAGCTCAGGGGTGTCCCAAGACAGAGCAGTGCTGGGGAAAGACAGGCAGGGTTGGGGAACTCTGGCTTGACCTCATTCCCAGGCAGCAAGGCCTGAGGCTACTAGGGCTACAGGGGGACAGCCAGAATAGGAAAAGGCAGCAGGTCCACACCTCCTTGCCAATGATGAGTGGCCATTTCAGACTGCAGTTTGCCCCTGTGGCAGGGGCTAGATGAAGACTTGCAGTGGGTCACTGAGGCAAGGTGGGTATAGGGGGAATTAGGGAGAGGAAGACCCCAGAGTGCAGGACTGATAAACACCCCTTCTCCCCCTGATGAAGGCTGAGTGGGCACTGCTGAAGGGCAATGTCCTGAAGAGGATACCGCAGTCTGAGAGAGATGTGGAGCTGGAGCAGGAGCATAGAATGAGGACAGGGAGAGACACTAGCCACAGGGAGGTGCCCTGCAAATAAGCTAATTTCCAGTGTTACTGGCAGGAGGCGCTGTGGCACTGAATGCCTCTCTGTGACAGGATATCAAAGTGCTTCTTAATGAGATGCTGTTACCCATTCCTCCATCCAGACTGTGCTTTCAACTTGTGCCCAGTATGAATTAGTCTCTTACAATATCAGTCCTGTTCATGTCAAGTTCTATGAGCAGAGGCCTATCTCTTTCTCACAGCTCAACTTTGCTTTCTATTAGCAAAGACATTGCTGGCTAGGCCTCAGACCTCACACCAGCCCTGTGATACATGGGTTTATGTTTCAGGCCCTCATCTCACTACAGACAGAAGTGATTTTTTTTCTCAATTAAAAAAAAAAATAATGTTAACATTTATAAATTAAAGTATTAAATATTGTACCTGTAAAAGAGTGCATCATTGCTATGTCAGAGATTGAGTTGTATTATTTATTTCACAGTGTGGAGCATGGCTGTGTATGTAAATACAGTTAAAATGTGTCATGACATAGCTTCAAAAGCCTTCTTCCTGGGGGTGGCATCTGACAGTTCCGTCATTCTCGGTAGCCCCATGTTGGCCAGTCATACAGTTGAGTCAGTGTTGCTCACCATTTATTGAAGGCCGGTCAATGACCTGCAACAGCTGTTCTGCCATGTTATGAGCCATGATCCTGAAGAATTTATATTGTGTTGGACTTGAAAAATTTGGTAAGAGGTTTTATCAACATTGCAAAAGGAGAATTGCAAGTACTTGTAAGATTAAGATTGTATATTTATTGTAGACCATTACTGTTCAAGTAATAGTAAAACCCTGACTTTGAAACACCTGACTGCTAATATTAAGAAACACCACTTAGCATATACATTCCTTTCCATTCTGCTTGCAATAATGTTGGGTAGAATAGAAATTTTAGCCTTCTGTTTAATTTTTAAAGTAGTTTTACATTAGGGTGACCATATTTCCCTATGCTGAATAAGGGACAATGGGTAAAATTATTCAAGTGATTTCAATGGCAATCAGTCAGAGCTATGCAGTACAAAGGTTCAAGTAAACATCAAATTGAATGAGCCCCTGTTAAAAAGAAATTCTGAAGGGTTGGATTCTTTATATTTAGCTTCTTATCTTTAAGGCTTTAGGGGTCACACAGGGAGGGTAAAACATACACCCTATCCCTGCACATACACAGGGAGAGGTGACACGTATACACTCCCGTAAACCTCTCTCACTGGGGGGAGGGTGAATGACCAACCCCACCTTCCCTGCTCAGTGCTCTTCACTTTACATACCTGGCTGGGCCTAGGACTGACTCACCTCTCTTGGTACCTGGTGCCATATCTTCTCAAGGCAATACATGGGAGAAAACATGCAGTGTCACTTGCCCACCCCCAGATTTCTGCATTGGTTCACACAGAATGTGGCCAGCAGCAGCCTTTGGCACTGTGTTGGAGGGAAGAGATGGAAACCACTTTGGGCTTAGGGAGAAGGGAGGGGAGAGGAGAAGGAGAAGATGAGGAAGGGATGGGATGACCTGACCCATGCCTTTACAAAGTTCAACTTCCTCTCCCCTCCAATGTGGCTGGAAGCAGCTTGTCCCTTCCTGCCCACACATTATCAAAAGGCAATGAACACTCCAGGCTTCTGCTGCCATTGACATAACCTAGCCACCTCCTGCACCCTGGCAATAGTGCAGGCAGGAAGGGATTAAGCTCTTAGGATCCACTGTGCACCAGAGCTCAGGGAACCAGGCTTCAAGGGCTTTGGTGAATCTGGCCAGAGAAGTGGCTCAGCAGAGGAAGGTGCATAAGGGGCACATGCAGGGCCGGCCCACAACATTTTGGCACCTGAGGTGGGGAGCTCAAATGACACCCCCATGCCACCTTTTCTCCTGCCTGCCTGTTACGTCTCTTGTGCCCTCCTTCCTCCAGCACAGCACTCCACCATCTCTGTGCAGCTAGAGCAGAGAGAATACATATGCACCAGCAGCAGACACAATTTTCTACACTCTGGGTCCTAGTGTAGGCTGCCTCAGTTCACCTCATGGTAAGGCCATCCCTGGGCACATGCTCTTTTTGGGGCAGACCTCAGGGCAGGGAAGGGGGGTGAAGAGGATGGTAAGCCCCTGGCCAGGGAGCTGCTATGGAACCTGCAAGTTCAGATTGTGAATAGACTGAAAAGTGCTTCCTCCCCCACCCCACCACTCCAGAGATTAGCTGGAGGAGAGAGAGGCTTCCCTGTGTCAGCACTGTGCAGAGTTTTGGTATAGACAGGGCTTGGTTCCTATTGCACAGAACCCCCAGTGAGAGGGTCTTGATTCTTGGGCTTTGCCAGGGCACCAGCCCAGCCAGAGGCAGTAGAGGAAGGAAGGAGCCTGCCAGTCAGGCTGTGTGTGAGCTGAATGCTCCAACCAGGGGTGGTTCTCCACACAGCACTAAGAACAGGTGCACCCTGCATGGTGAGATATATACAGGGGCAGTAGGGTGGGGTGGGGTGAAGTGACAAAGCAGGGAGAGGACAGCAAGAGGGGAGCTCCTAAAGGGTCATTGGGTGGATACCACAGGCAACGCGTAACTGGCCGTTGCCTGGTGCCAACCCGCGCTCACCAGCTACCACAGTTTGCAGCAAGTACTAGCTAGAAAAGGGACAGGGGACAGGCCCTGCTGGCTGAAAGCCTTGGTGTGGGGGCTGCACTTATGATCAGTAGGGGAGCAGCTGGCCCTCCGTGCTGCATCTTTATCCCACCACCACCTTGTACACCCACTCTTTTTGTTGGCCACTGAAATCCCCGCTCACCACTGGTGGATGGATATCTGGCAAGCTGCTGTCTAGCCAGCAGCAGGACCTGTCAGTACTGATCGGGGGAAGACAGAAAATATGGAAAAAATTGCCCATTTTTAAGAAAAAGTTGGTACACTTTCAGGAGGACTTAAATACAAGACTGTTCCTTTAGAAGTGGGCCATATGGTCACCCTGGTTCTAAAGCTTCCTATCAACACAGGGACACATGGACTGTCTTTGCGTCTCTTTAAGTGAAAAAACAGTCTATAGAAATGGGGTTCCTTTCCCAAGGTAGCCCCTTGGCTCTCCAGCCATCTATAGACTTTGTGAACCCAGCGTCCTCTGATTGTCAGAAGAGAATTTTCCCTGGCAGAGCAGCACAATTGCCCCTTCTCTCACCTCCAAGTGGGTAGCAACTCACCACTAGTTCATGCCAGGCTTACAAGAAAGAGGGCCACCTGCAGTCAGAACATTGCTTCCATTTCCAGTTCCTCTCCTGACACCTTTCTCCCTAAATACAGCCCCTAACTCACAGTGGGGTTTGTGCACCTTCTAATACTTTAATTATTTTTATTGATGTGCAAATCTTTTCTAAATATTAAAGAATCAGATCTGTCTTTGCATGAATAATCATGCCCACTGCTGGACGGTATGTGCTAGATGTTAGGTTTTCCATTAATAAGACTGGAGAAGTGACTTTTTACGAGTCATTAGCATTGCTACTAATCTCAGCCTCAAACTGCTTCTTTTTTTTTTTAATGAAAATCTGGAGGCAGATTTCTAACCTACAGAAGTAAGCAGCTGACCTTGCCTATTGGCAGAGGTGGTGGCTTGGAAAAGCAGAAAAGGCGCAATGAAAGGAAATGAGTTTTGAGTGTGCAGATTATTTTCCCTCTTGCGTGATGAATAGGTCAGACCGAGTGCATTATATTATGCTGCAAAGCTTCACTTTCTCACTAGCTGACAAGACTAATGTTGAAGTCTTGCCATGGCCAAGTTCTGATAGCTCAAGTCAAAGGGAAGACTAGATGCCTGTCATGAGCGGAGGTCAAGCTAAATTAGAGAGCTCCAACAGATCAATAAGTATTGCCAGTAGCTCTCCTGAGGTGAGGCTGATATAAATTCAAGCCAACCCTTAGTACTGCCAACTGAATTCCAAAACACTCCAGGCCCAGCAGTCACATGAAATTGTAAATAATTACAAGACTCTCTCTTTGCTGCCTTGTTTGGCAGTTTGGCTCTGTATGGTTGACTGGAGGGTTTTTGGTTTTTTTTCTCTCTGCATGTGTGTTGCTCTGAGTTTTACAGAGCACGTTTCTGTACTTGCCCTGGCACAGTGCTGCCCTTAATTCTGGTGAGTCACACAAGTCTGAGGAGGGGAGAGCGGCAGCTTCTCTTCTCAGGCTAGGTCTACACTACAGAGTTTTTGCGCAAAAACTTGCAGAGCATCCACATCTCAAGTGCGTTTTTGCTCAAGTAAAACAAAAGAATAGAGGGTTTTTTCCATTGTAGGTATTCCTCTTTCTACCAGGAACAACTTCTTTTTGCGCAAGAGCTCTTGTGCAAAAAGGTGTGTGGGGACGGGGAACAGGTGGTTTTTTGTGCAAAAAGAGGCAATCGAAAAAAGCACAGGTGCCCTGGTGGCCATTCTATAAATAGCAATCAGAGTTTCCTTTCGAGAGAGCATCCATGCAGTCTAGACGCTCTCTTTTGCAAAAGCGCATCGCTTTTTCGATGTGCTTTTGCAGTGTGGACGCTGTCTTGCACAAGAAGTTTTTGTGGAAGATCTCTTCCACAAAAAGCTTCTTGCGCAAGAAGTCTGTAGTGTAGACATAGCCTCAGAGTCCATCTGTCGGTACACTGAAGGAGGTTCATCGTGTCTGGGCAGGCCCTTTTGACTCCTGCTCCAAAAAAGAACAGCATATGCTCCTTAGAATTGCCATGGATACACTCAGGGAATGGCAAAATAGGTGCAGCAGGGTGAGAGCCTGAACACACACCCATATTGGCATGTTAATACTAAATTGGAAGATGGGCCTTCCTGTTCTGCTTTTGTAGGGGAGAAGGTAAGGGGGTTGGGGATGAACAGGTTTTTTACCTCAGTGTAGCTCATGATTTTGCCATGAGTCTCATGATAATTATTGTTGTCATTAAACTCCCAGCTCCTGGAGTCAAGTGGACATGTGATGATTTTAGCCTTCATTCTTAAAGAAAAAGTAAGTTTCTAGCACTCATGGCTCTGGGGAAAATTTCAAAACATGATACCAGTGCACCCTAAAGCCTCAAAAAGCAGAAGGCAAATAAAAAAAAACACCAAATCTATTATTTTTAACTAATCTCGTGATTTTTAGTTTTTGGTGAGCCTGACTCATGATTTCTGATCATCTCAGGTTGGCAATATTGCTACCCTCACTTCCCCATCTAGTATTTCCACAGCAGAAGGTAGGATTTGCAGCTGTGCTAGCAACAGCCCCCTTCACAACATAAACAGGAACCTACAGGTAAGAACCATGTTTGTTGTATCATAATGTATACCCTGCAGGGAGTCTCTTGCTGTGATGTCAAACTGTACCTCTCCCTGTAATGTTTGATAGTCATGGGAAGTGAAGGAGGCACCGTTGGGGAATACAGTAACAATCTGGAAAAGAAATAAATGACCAGGGCCAGAATTTCTGGTCTCCTCCTGATACTTCTATCATTAATCAATCAGGGACATTCCCCTCAGACAGAGTGGCTCTTCAGAAAAGTGCATACAGCTGTCTGCATGCTTACTTACTTTGTACTACAAATTGCACACCTAAGGCCCACTCCCATCTCCTCCAGCCTAGCTGGTTTCTCTCCATTGCCTCTCTAAAGCAGAATGTGGGCCTCACTGAGGGGCCTGGGAAGGCAGTGCCACAGAGTCACCTAAGATCCCATTCTTCAATTCTGTGCATGGAGGACTATGAAGGTGCAGTTCAACCGGCCCCTTGTTTGGTACAGATGAATCTCTGATGATCTAACACTCAACCAATGTTACTAGAGGGAGGAATTATTAGGCAACTACAACAAGTTATGTAGAAAATGTCTAGGACTAATTGGAGGAAATAAGGAAGTGGAATAACAGGAAAAAGTTTCCCCATTAGCGAGATCAATAAAGATGTGGAAT
The DNA here is from genome assembly GCA_032595735.1 of Pelochelys cantorii. Taxonomy (NCBI): domain Eukaryota; kingdom Metazoa; phylum Chordata; order Testudines; family Trionychidae; genus Pelochelys; species Pelochelys cantorii. The sequence continues at coordinate 239,268,577 of CM064327.1, forward strand.
GATATCTCTGAAGTGGTGGAAGACATATTGCTTGGGACCCTTGGACACTACAAAGCTCCAATTCTTATGCAATGGGGAACAATCTTGCATTTGAAGGACCTGGACTACGTAATCAAATATATTCTTCCATCTCTAACATCTCTTTACTTTTTTTCTTGCCTCAAGAGTGGTCTTCTCTGGTGGGGACCACCTCCATTTCCAAATTCCTTAAGAAACTCCAAGAAAAGTTGCCTTGGCATTTTGGTACAACTTTCACTACATATTAGTACATACAGGAGCTAAAAGTATGGGGTGGAATTCTGCCTCAGTTGAAGTCAATAGGATTTTTGCCATGAAGTTTAATGGGACCAGGATTTCCACATTCCTTCTATAGCATGAGTTCCTCCACATGCATGTGGTCTATAGATTTGAGAAGAGTGCTGTTAGTTCAGTTGTTCTTTTTTCTGTATGATGCATTCAGACATCTGTATTTGGATGATAATGCAAGACTGAAGCTTCCATGCATCATCAAACCCTGACACATCTTTCTGTATGTGCGGAAAGAGTTCCAGGAAATTGTTTAATTGGTCACCACCAAGAGTTGCTCACCGAATGCCAATTAAATGCACCGATAATATCCTAAATTCTCTGACTGCAATACCAATTAAAAAGCATTCTCTATTACTGTTATCACTTGGCCCCAGCCTACACAAGGACTTTGTTTTGAAATAAAAGTCCCAAGGTCAAATTTATAAGCAGAGTGTCCACGCTACCAGGTCTCGTTGTTTCAAAATAACAGGCTGCGGAATTCTAAATCTGTACTCCTGCTTTTCATCAGGAGTAATACTAATTCCAAAATAGTTATTTCGAAATAATGGTAGTATGGACTCTCCAGTGCCACTATTTCAAAATAATTACTCGACAGAGTAATTCAAATTAATTACTTGCAGGTACTTCTTGGGGCCCTAAGTCCGAGGTAGTGCGTCCACATTAATGGAGCCTGCCTTGGACTAATTTCAAGGCTTCCCCATAGTGTGGACACACAGGTTTGAATCTGTTAAATCGGGAGTTAAGTCAAATTTACTAATTTCTAAGTAGTTTCCTAGTGTAGATATGGCCGACGGGTCCAGCAAGAGCTATCACACATGGAAGGTAAATGTGATGTCCAATCCAAGAAATGTAGAGCCATGCATCCTTATTTGGATCTGTGTCAGCAAGTTCTACTTTTTTATTAGTCAAAGGCAAAATCTTTAAAAAAAAATCTATAGCACCGTGCATACAAAGCTGATAATTAACATTAATCTCTGCAACTTTTGTCTCATGAAAAATTACATAATTTACAATTAGGACAGTTGAGTCAACAGTGAACATCCTTTTTTAACTTTTTATTGTCTAATATCTTTTTTGGCACATCAAAATCAGTCTAATGCAAACATACATCAAGGATTCCTGATTGTTATTGACTGTGTACTCACTGACAAGTCTAATCAAGATGTCAAGGTCCATGCAGTTGAGTGCATGCTACTTTTTCAGGTTTATACCATGAAGAAAGTCTATATCTGAAATACAGTTATTCACAGTATCATGAGTTCAGTTAAGTAACTGCTTTTATTTAAGGACTTTCTAGTTACATTTCTATCTCAGGCTTCATGCTGTGTTGTGTTTTTAATTGTGCTGGTTCTGTAACTGAATACGGAAGGGATTCTTTAAGAGGCTGCTGTGCTGACCCTGCTGCTCTCCCTGGCTCTATAGCTCTCAGATGGAGTACTACTGCCTGTCTTCCTGTGCCCTGGCCTAGCTCTCCCAGTAATGGAATGGACTGTCTCTAACGCATCTGTCTTTTGTTTAAACTAGTGTTTTAACACACATTGGTTCTCAATAGGTTCCCTATAGGTCATCGCAACCCTTGTTCTCTTTCTTTATTGCAAGAAAGTAAGGGATCTTGAAGCTTTTTCTGTTTTAACAGGTCAAGAACCACAGTTTAAAATTGATGAATGCTTTTTATTCAAACTGGAAACAAATAGGTTTATCCCTTTTCAGATAAAAAACCATAGCTGCACCCTACTACAATCTTAATATATATTTTAGAAACTTTGTGTGTCTGTCTGTCCATCTGTGAATCCGTTTGTTCAATTACACCTCCTAAATCACTAAATTTGGTATGCAGCTTCCTCTTATCATAACTTAAAGCAAGGTCAGGGCTTGGTTGTGCCAGGACTTTGGGACGTGCCTGGAATCCAATGGTTTTCCATAATACGGAAAGAGAGGGGTCTGATTGCAGGCACAGTTATGCTCCAGAATGACCATAGGGGGCAGCAAGTACAGGGGACATTTATACTGTAGAGTGACTACGGTGGAGCAGGCACACCTGTAACAGAGTGGACAGCTGTGGGTGGAGCTCTGCATGTTGCTGGCCACGGATAAGTGCCCCCCTACCTCAGAGCCAGAGCCCAAATCCTAGCCCCAGCAAAGGACACCGGGGGAAGGGAGAGCCTGGCTGGTCAGTGCAGCCCCTGACACCCTGTCCTTCCTGAGAGCAGCCACCATCAAGGCACCACAGCCCCGGCTGCAGTGGCCCCTCTACAGAGCACCCACCGGCCACCCAACATAGCTCCAGCCAGCCTCAGGGAGCAGCCCCGAGGCAGCCCCACAGCCCCCGCTGCCACAGCACTCTCAGGAGCACCCACCAGCATGGCCTCAGCTGGCCTCAGGGTTGTCCTGAGACCCCACACACACATTTTCCAACACCCTGCTCTGATTATTAACACCCCTCGCCTCCTGCCCTGAGCCCCTCACACCTCCCAATCCCTGCCCTGTGCCCCCCATATACTCCTTCCAATCCCCTGCCCTGAGCCCCCAAAAAGACCTGAGCAATGCCGGGTAAATTCCCTAGCCTTATATAATGTAGGGTTTTTTTAAAGTGCAAATTGGAATAAAAAATTTTAATTGACCCAAAACTATTTTGGGAGGGGAGCGTTTCACTGAATCAGAAAATCTGATTATTTTTTGTTTTATTTTAAAATGAAAAAAAAAATCAAGATAATGGAATTTCCTGCTAAATAAAGTACTTCAGAGGTGTTCCCCATTACGGGGTGCTGAGGAACATTAGAAGGGGTTGGCAGGGACCTGGGACAGTCCCCAGGGGGGCCAAGGAGGCAACGCCATCCAGCTCCTCTCCTGACCTTGGTCCGAGCTTCTGGTTCAGGCTACTTGATTCACATCTGAAGATCCACTCCTGGTCCCCTGTATAGTGCTCCAGCTGCCAGCCTTGCACCCTGGGCTCCATGCCCAGGCTTCTGGCTGTCAGCCCCATGCTCACAGCCTTGGCTGACAATCTTGGACCCCAACCAAGGCACCACCCCTATCCCCAGTAGTAGCACCAGCATCGGTCTTCTTACTCTTGTCCATGTCCTCCCCTCTGGCCCAGGAAATGTGGGGCACAGACAGAGGTGAGGCAGGCATGAGGCAAAAGGTTTGGGGACCTCTCAGGGTCTCTGGCCCTGTATCTTCCTGCTCTGGCTACCCCTGGCTCTGGCCAGCAACAGAGAATGTCTCAGCCCTTTCCTCTGCAGCCAGGTCCCAGTTTGTAGCCTCTGGCCTGCTGTCCCCACTCACATGCAGCCTCTGCCTCACTCTTGTCAGCCAGTTGGGTCTCCTATGATGATACATCCCTTTCCTGTACTGGAGGGATTATGGAAGCCTCAGTTGGGTAGGGCTCCACCAAGGGTTCACCCAAAGGAAAAATGCAGAATTTGCATTTTTACAAAGAATCTTTTTATTTTTTCACAAAATGTGAAAACTAAACATATTAACTAAATTAATTGAAACTACCAGTGCCATTTATTCTATGTGCAACACTTCCCCTTATGATTGATTTTTAAATGCACTTTAAATTTACTAGCTAAGCCTTCTGCAATAAACTGCTCCTGGCATATAGAGGTTACTCAATGGTGAATGAGGGTTTGTGCTTTAATGTATTTCAAATTTTCATTTCAGCCTCCAGATGTGAAAAATTAAAATTATGAAAAGAGGCTGAAAACTTAACAAAACAAATTCACTGCAAAGACTGTGTCATTGACTTTGGCAAGGACAAATTTCATGTTGATGGTAATGTGCTGTTCTGTATGCAGCAAGGCTGTAGATTACATTTAAAGCCAGACAATTGCAGAACACGTGGAAAGTGCTAAACATAAACTGAAAGAAAAGAAATAAAGCAAAAGGCTTTGAACATGCATCAAAAATATATCAATAAAATATTGTGTTCAGCTGATACCTATATATATTGTGGCTAAGGAAATTAAAGTTCAGCATTTTGTCCTAATCGTTGAAACTTGTGGATTTTTATGGGGTTTTTTTATCAAAGAATTTTGGCTTTTTTATCACAGAATACTAGGGTCCTTGGTAATGAGCTAGCAGCTTCACTGCATTACACTAAATAACCAGCATGCTGAAGCTGCTGGTACTTCTAGTTAGAGTTTTAGTTAATTTTGGATTCCTAAACTTATTTCAAGTGCAGTTAGTCACAAAAATGACTGTAAAAAAATGGCACCTTCTCAGTCAAGCAAATCTGAGTCATAAAATATCTGTTTTTTCTGTTACATTACATGTTGTTATTTAATGAAACAGAATAGGTCAATTGATTTTGAGGCCAGAAGACCTTGTGTCACATAGGCCATACGATTTCACCAAGTAGTTGCTTCATCAACCTGAAACTTTTGGTTGAAATACAGGTTGGCTTTTAGAAAGATATTCACTCTTGATTCTAAGACTTGAAGTGATGGAGAGTCCACCACCATCTCTAGATAAATTGTTCCAATAGTTTCCACTAAAAAAAACGTGCACCTTATTTCTAATCTGAACTTAACCAGTTTCTGCTTTCATCCAGTAGGACACACTGTAGCTAGGCACAGGAGGTTATGTCAGTGGCCAGCAGCAATTTGGAGGTGTTAGATGACTTTCTACATTGTGCGAACAGGAAGGGACAAGCTGCTTCTACGCATAAGGGAGTGGTGGGGATGGGAAAGAAGAAATTGCCTCTGGGAAAACATGGGCCAGGTCATCCCTACCAACACCTACACTACCGTTTAGCTGGAAGTAACTCCTGGCCATGCCTTCCCTCCCACACCATGCCGAAAGGCTGCTGCTGGCCACATTCTGGTGTGAACCCAACAGAAATCTGGAGAGGGGGGCGTGTATATTCCCCACATTTTGTCTTGTGAAGATGCGGCACCAGGTGCCAGGAGAGGCAGGTCCATCCTGAGGGCTCAACCAGACATGCAGAGTGGAGAGCACTGGGCAAGAAGGGCCAAGTCAGGTCAGAGGTATATGGAAGTGTGTCACCCCATCTTCATGTGAGAGAGGTATATGGAAGTGTGTGTGTCACCTCTCCTTGAGCAAACCTTATAGATAAAAAGGTAAATAAAAGGACTCCAGCTACATTGTACTTCTTTTTTTCAACAGGGACTCATTCAACTTGATGTTAATTTGAACGGTCAGCACTGCATGAGATTCTGATTGATCACCCTAGAACTCACTTGAATATGAGCAATTTTACCAGGTGTTCTGTATTCAGCATAGCCTAGGGAAATATAGTCACCCTGCTTAGAACCAGCACAAAATAAGGTTTTCTCTCTTTAGAGATAAACATTTTTTGACCTCCCAGGGCATGGGAGAGCTTCACCTGGTCCCCTGAGAGGAAGCTAAGGCCTCTGAATGGAATGGAGCAGGGGTTTTGTTTGTTACTCTGTGGTGCCCAGCTTAGAACACAGACTTTTTGTTGGCTGCTTGCATAATGGTTTTGCTGGAAGAGGTTGTTTCACATAACCCTGTACTTAGGGCCATCCTTAATTATTTGTAGGGCCCTATGTAGTATTAAACTGGTACTCCAGTTCCAGATGGCAGCCGGGGGAGAGTGGGGAATGATCTTTTACAGATGCAATTTCATAATTTTCAGCAATACGGTAATGAAATATTTTAAAGTACATTTTAAACTAAGGCTCTGTAGACTAACATGGTAAATTCAGAAACTAACCTGGGGTTGGAAAATGCCTGTTAAATGGGTTCCTTAACACTTGAATGGTTCTTTCACAGGTTCAATGTTCTGCTAATAGCTATGGCAGGCTTTTTCACTTTCAAGTTAACTAGTTCCTCTCTGGTAGAAGCGGAGCCACAGAACAAGGATAGGAAGAAGAGGGTGGGTGGACGTTAAGAGGCAGTGGTGCCCAGGGGCGGCCCGTCCATATAGGCGAACTAGGCGGTTGCCTAGGGCGCCAAGTTAAATGGGGCGCTAAATGGTGGTGCAATATCATTGAGGGGTTTGGAGGTGGGGGTGTCGATTGCATGGTTCGCCTAGGGCGCCAGTTGCTGGCAGCTAGTCTAGGGCCGCCCCATGGTGCCCCACATTACCAAGTGCCCTACACAGCTGCGTATGGGTAAGGACGGCCCTGCCTGCTCTGCAGCCTGTCTTCCTTCTGCTTCTTGCTGTGATTGCAGCGCGTACGACTAGTTTGCTGTTTGCACATAAGCTTGCCCAGCCAGGTCAAAATGATGAGGAATATTAGTTATTATATTCAGAGATGTTACATTAACTCTACAGCCTCAATGGCAAGGTGCATATGTAATTAGTGTGGCTCAAGGCAGGCCCCATGTCCTTTGCACCCCATTAGACCGCCCCCATATGGCAGAGATCCTGGAGCAATGCAGTACTGCCTGCTTAAAGCTCTCCTCCCTAAGTCAAGTCCAGTATAATCGCTACACTATTGCAAGTTTATTTGATTGATACCTTTATTTAATTTGATTACATTTGTCTTATTTTATTCTGACTCCCAATTTATCTTGTACAAAGTGTTATGGATGTTCTTTCAGAAGTTTATAACTAAACATGGACTTAATGCAGCTTTCAAACTTCACTATGCAGAGAAAAAAATCTGCTTTTCCTTTTTTTTTAAATAGTTTACCTTTAACAAAGGACTATATTGTGTACATGTCTAAGGGGGGTTGTTTTTGCTTCTGCTAGTGCCTGATTACATACCTCTGGTTCTAAATAAGGTGTCCAGTTGACTGGTCGGTTTGTAACTCTGGTGTTCATAACTCGGAGGGTCTATTGTATTTTGTGTCATGGTGTTCAATGTTATAGACTAAATATATGCCTACTGTAACTGCATCATGGGCCAGCGTCAGCCCGAGTGCAATTCTACTGATATAGTGTCATGTAACAATTACGATGCAAATCATATTCGTGATTTTGCCTCCCCTGGCTATTCTAGAATGTCACCTTGTACGTTCCTAAGGTGCTTTTCTTCACTCCTCTCTGAAGGCTGAGATGACAGTCTAGACGGAACTATTGATGCTGATCAGCCTGCGCAACAGGGAGGATTGAAGAGTGATGCTGTCAGCATCAGTGAATATTAAACAACATGCCTGGCTTTCACTGCTCTGAGGAGCTGGATTCCAATAATCATTTTCAAAACTGCTTCTGTATAATGCTGCAGACAACTGACTTATTTTATGCTCCCCTTTTTCCTCACTCATTGCCTAGCTGCCACTGGATCACACAGGGGTCTGTCAGGGTATGTCTAGACTACATCCCTCTCTCACCAGAGGGATGTAAATTAGACATACCGACATTGCAAATGAATGGGGATTTAAATCTCCTGCGCTTCATTTGAATAAAAATGACCACTGCGTTTTGCCAGGTCAGCAGTTTGTTGGCAAAAAGTGGCTGTCAAGACGGGGATTGGGCGACAAAGAAAGCCTTTGTCGGCCGATCCCTTATGCCTCGTAAAACGAGGTTTACAGGATTAGCTGACAAAGGCTTTCTTTGTCGCCTGATCCCCGTCTTGACAGCCACTTTTTGCCGACAAACTGCTGACTCAGCAAAACGCAGCAGCCATTTTTATTCAAATGACGCACGGGAGATTTAAATCCCCGCTTCATTTGCAATGTCGGTATGTCTAATTTACATCCCTCTGGCGACAGAGGGATGTAGTCTAGACATACCCTCAGGTACTCCTCAGACTAGGAATCAAATGTTAGGAGTGCAGTGCAGTGAATGTCCTCCCAGCAGCCCTTGGTCTGTGAACTAGACCCACTCTAAAACTAATTTCTCTCCCTTGACAGTATAATTCACTGCCTCTGTTATTTTCGGCTAACTACATTTTACTGCACCAAGGGCTATGGCTAGAACTTCATCGGGTGTGAAATGTTCCCACTTTGAAGAGTTTTATATTTAAAACTTGTTCCTTCTGTCTCAGTTTGACACCTTAGACATGATAAATTAAGAGACATTTCCGGGAGTGCAGCCAATACTGTTGGAGGAGCCCAAGAAAATTAATCTTCAACAAAGAAATAATTTAGATACCGTCACTGTCTAGCCATATTTGTGTCTAGCCATATTTCAGATAGGAAGTATGAGAAAATGGACTGCTCCCATTACATAAAGGGGAATTGGGGAGTTCTACTTAGATGTGTGTTGGAAAGGGGGCATCTCCAGCAGAAGAGAGCTAATTTTAAAGTTCTACAGAATACCATAGTGATGAACACTGTAGAAACACAAAATAAGTCCTACAGAAACACAGTATATTCACCCCAAGATAAGAACATGAGAAGGGTCATACTGGGTCAGACCAAAGGTCCATCTAGCCCAGTATCTTGTCTTCCAAGAGTGGCCAATACCAGATGCCCCAGAGGGAGTGAATATCACAGGTAATCATCACATCCTCTCCTGTCATCCATTTCCAGCCTCTGACAAAGAGAAGCTAGGGACATCATTCCTACCCATCTTGGCTAACAGCCATTGACGGACCTAACTTCCATGAATGTATCTAGTTCTTTTTTGAAACCTGTTAAATTCCTGGTCTTCACAACATCCTCTGGCAAGTAGTCCCACAGGTTGACTATGTGCTGCATGAAGAAAAACTTCCTTCTGTTCGTTTAAAACCTGCTGCCTATTAATTTCATTTGTTGACCACTAGTTCTTATGTTATAGGAACAAGTAAATAACTTTTCCTTATTTACTTTCTCCATACCTGTAATTTTATAGACCTCTGTCATATCTAGGCTGAAAAGTCCCAGTCTTTTTAACCTCTCTTCATATGGGACCCATTCCAAACCCCTAATCATTTTTATGCCCTTTTCTGAACCTTTTCTAATGCCAGTATATCTTTTTTGAGATGAGGCAACAACATCTGTATGCAGTATTCAAGATGTGGGCATACCATGGTTTTATATAGAAGCAATAAGATGTTCTCTCTTCTTTATCCCTTTTAAAATTATTCCGAACATTCTGTTTGTTTTTTTGACTGCCTCTGCACATTGAGTAGATGTTTTCAGAGAACTATCCACAATGACTCCAAGAGCTCTCTTGAGTAGCTGTAGCTAAATTAGTCTCCATCATTTGTATATATAGTTGAGACTATTTTTTCCAGTGTACATTACTTTATATTTATCAACATTAAATTTCATTTGCCATTTTGTTGCCCAATGACTTAGTTTGGTGAAATCTTTTTGAAGCTCTTCACAGTCTGCATTGGTCTTAACTATCTTGAGCAGTTTAGTATCATCTGCAAATTTTGCCACCTCACTGTTTACCCATTTCTCTTGAGTCTAGATTATTTATATGTAAGTTGAATAGGATTGGTCCCAGTACAGACCCTTGAGGGACACCACTAGTTACCACTCTCCATTCTGAAAACTTACCATTTATTCTTACCCTTTGTTTCCTGTCTTTTAACCAGTTATCAATCCATGAAAGGACCTTCCCTCTTATCCCATGACAACTTACTTTTCTTAAGAGCCTTTGCTGAGGGACCTTGTCAAAGGCTTTCTGGAAATCTAAGTATACTATAACCACTGGATCCCCCTTGCCCACATGTTTGTTGACCCCCTCAAAGAACTCTAGTAGATTAGTACAGCATGATTTCCCTTTACAGAAACCATGCTGACTTTCCCCAATAAATCATGTTAATCTATGTGTCTGACAATTTTATTCTTTGCTATAGTTTCAACTAATTTGCCAGTTACTGACGTTAGACTTACTGGTCTGTAATTGCCAGGATCACCACTAACTCCCTTCTTAAATATTGGTGTCACATTAGCTATCTTCCAGCCAGTAGGTACAGAAGCTGATTTAAAGGCCAAGTTACATACCACAGTTAATCGTTCCACAACTTCATATTTGAGTTTTTTCAGAACTCTTGGGTGAATGCCATCTGGTTACTTAAACTTGTTACTGTTCAGTTTATCAATTTGTTCCACAACCTTCTCTAATGACACCTCAGTCTGGGACAATTCCTCGGATTTATCACCTAAAAAGAATGGCTCAGGTTTGGGAATCTCCCGAATATCCTCAGCCATGAAGACAGAAGCAAAAAATTCATTTAGTTTCTCTGCAATGATCTTATTGTCTTTGAGAGCTCCCTTAATGTCTTAATCATCCAGGGGCCCCACTGGTTATTTAACAGGCTTCCTGCTTCTGATGTATAAATACATTTCTCCGCTTCACAGCACTAGAATTTGTAGACACTATATACTCCACTTTATAGTACCTATTCCTCTAAAAGTACAGCATATGCCAATTAGTTGGGGTAGCTGTTTTACTGAGATATCTCCTAGGCAATTGCTGTAGCCAAGTTTTAGTGATTCGGAATGACTGGTGCTTGATCAGAATACTTTGACCAAAATTTCCACGTCATGGCAACATGTTTAAGCCAATGGTTTCTTGATACAGACATACTCTACCCTTTACCTCATGAGATGTACTGGCAGATGAGTCCTCCCAAGTCCATGGCACAACAGCTTTGTTCAGATGGCGCCATCTTTCTTTTTTCTCTCCACTTTCTCTTGCCACCTCTCTCATCTTTATCTTTGTTTTCACGTGTTTTTTTCTGATCCTTCTCTCCCCTCCTTTCTGATCTTCTCCCCAACTCTCTACTCACCAGAGGGTGACATGCCATCGGGTGCTGGGTGGGGATGGGATGGAGGGGTCTACCAAGGCTGAGCAGGGAAGAGTGTCTTGGACCAAGGACTTACTGCCTGAGTCTACAGGCCTGTACACATGAACTGCTTCCATGGCGGATCCATGGAGGCTATGCAAGGATAACACTGATGTCAAAGGCAAAGAGATGGGGTCAGAATACAGCACTTAACATGGTCCTATTTCCAAAGCAACCCCCTTTCCCTGTCATTCTCAGTCACACCTCTGCCTCTCAGAGGGCTTATTTGCCAGCTCCTCAGTTACCTGACTCCTTTTCCTTCAGGTGGTCCTTGTCATAGAATTCCCTCCCAAGACATAATAATAGGGGAGTCCTCTTTCCCTTGCTGTCCATCTTGAGGTTTTCTATAGTGTCATTCACCATAGAATCATAGAATCATAGCACCATAGAGCTGAAAGAGACCTCAGGAGGTCATCAAGCCAAGCCCCCTGCTCTAGGCAGGACCAATCCCAACTAGATCAACCCAGTCAGGGCTTTGTCAAGCCGAGACTTAAACACCTGTAGGGATGGAGACTCCACTACTTCCCTAGGTAACCCATTCCAGTGTTTCACCACTCTCCTAGTGAAATAGTTTTTCCTAATATCCAACCTGGACCTCTCCCACCACAACTTAAGACCATTGCTCCTTGTTCTGCCATCCGTCACTACTGAGAACAGCCTTCCTCCATCCTCTTTGGAACCTCCCTTCAGGAAGTTGAAGGCTGCTATCAAATCCCCCCTCACTCTTTGCTTCTGCAGACTAAACAGACCCAACTCCCTCAGCCTCTCCTCATAGGTCATATGCTCCAGCCCCCTAATTGTTTTGGTTGCCCTCCGCTGGACCCTCTCCAATGCGTCCACGTCCTTTTTGTAGTGGGGGGCCCAGAACTGGACACAATACTCCAGATGTGGCCTCACCTGAGCCGAATAAAGGGGAATAATGACATCTCTGGATCTGCTGGCAATGCTCCTCTTAATGCAACCTAATATGCCATTAGCCTTCTTGGCTACAAGGGCACACTGTTGACTCATATCCAGCTTCTCATCCACTGCAACCCCCAGGTCCTTTTCTGCAGAACTACTACTTAGCTGGTTGGTCCCCAGCCTGTAACAATGCTTGGGATTCTTCCGTCCCAAGTGCAGGACTCTGCACTTGTCCTTGTTGAACCTCATCAGATTTCTTGTGACCCAATCCTCTAATTTGTCTGAGTCACTCTGGATTCTCTCCCTGCCCTCCAGCGTATCTACCTCTCCCCCTAGCTTAGTGTCATCTGCAAACTTGCTGAAGGTGCAATCCATCCCCTCATCCAGGTCATTAATAAAGATATTGAACAAAACCGGTCCTAGAACCGAAACTTGGGGCACTCTGCTAGAAACTGACTGCCATCCTGACATCGAGCCATTGATCACTACCCGCTGGGCCCGGCCTTCTAGCCAGCTTTCTATCCATCTTACCGTCCATTTATCCAATCCACATTCCCTTAACTTGCTGGCAAGAATATTGTGGGAGACCATATCAAAAGCCTTGCTAAAGTCAAGGTATATCACATCCACTGACTTTCCCATATCCACAGAGCCAGTTACTTCATCATAGAAGCTGATCAGATTGGTCAGGCACGACTTGCCCTTTGTGAATCCATGCTGACTATTCCTAATCACTTTCCTCTCCTCCAAGTGCCTCAAAATGGATTCCTTAAGGATCCCTTCCATGATTTTTCCAGGAACCGAGGTAAGACTGACCGGCCTATATTTCCCTGGATCATCCTTCTTGCCTTTTCTGAAGATGGGCACTACATTTGCCTTTTTCCAATCATCTGGGATCTCTCCCGATCTCCACGACTTTTCAAAGATAATGGCCAAAGGATCCTCAATGACATTTGCCAACTCCCTCAGTACCCTCGGATGCATTATGTCCAGACCCATGGATTTGTGTACGTTTAGCTTTTCTAAATAGTTCCTAACCTGTTCTTTACCCACCAAGAGCTGTCGATCTTCATCCCATCTTGTGTCACTTAGCGCATTAGTCCGGGAGCCCACCTTGTCTGTGAATACAGAGGCAAAGAAAGCATTGAGTACTTCAGCTTTCCCCACATCATCTGTCACTAGGTGACCTCCTTCATCCGGTAGGGGCTGCACACCCTCTCTGATCACTTTCTTCTTGTTAACATACCTGTAGAAACCTTTCTTGTTATCCTTCACATCCTTAGCCAGTCGCAATTCCATTTGCGCTTTGGCCTTCCTGATAACCCCCCGGCATTCTCGAGCTATACATTTAAACCTCTCCCTGGTCATTTGTCCAAGTTTCCACTTTTTGTAAGCTTCCTTTTTGTTCTTAAGTTCACCAAGGATTTCCCCTGTAAGCCAATCCAGTCTCCTACCACGTTTGCCTCTCTTGCTACGCATCGGGATGGTTTCTTTCTGTGCCTTCAATAAGGCTTCTTTAAAATACTGCCAGCTGTCCTGGACTCCTTTCCCCTTCATGTTAGCATCCCAGGGGATTCTGCCCATCAGGTCTCTGAGGGAGTCAAAATCTGCTTTTCTGAAGTCCAAGGTGTGTATTTTACTACTCTCTTTTCTTCCTTTGGTCAGGATCCTGAAATCTACCATCTCATGATCACTGCTTCCCAGGTTGTAACCCACCTCTACTTCCCCTATTAGTTCCTCCCTGTTTGTGAGCAGAAGGTCAAGCTGTGCATGGCCCCTGGTTGGATCCTTCAGCACTTGTACCAAGAAGTTATCCCCAACATTCTCCAAAAACTTCCTGGATTGCCTGTGTACTGCCGTATTGGTTTCCCAACAGATGTCAGGGTGATTAAAGTCCCCTACGAGAACCAGGGCCTGAGATCTGGAAGCTTCTCTCAGTTGTCCGAAGAAATTCTCATCTACCTCATCCACCTGATTCGGTGGCCTGTAGTAGACACCAACCACAACATCACTGCTGTTGTTTGCACCTCTAAACTTAACCCATAGACTCTCACCAAGTTTTTCTCCCTCTATATACTGGAGTTCAGAGCAATCATAGTGCTCTCTTACATATAGTGCAACTCCTCCTCCTTTTCTCCCCTGCCTGTTCTTCCTAAACAGTCTATACCCTTCCATGACAGCACTCCAGTCATGCGAGTCATCCCACCAAGTCTCTGTTATCCCAATTAAATCATATTTCTTGGGCCTCCAGTTCTTCCTGTTTGTTGCCCAGGCTTCTCGCATTAGTGTACAAACATCTCAGCATTGCTTCTCCTCCTCATGTTACATACTATGAGACCCAGGACAGAGGCAATTCTCTTTTCCCTGTCCCTCCCTATCAAACCCAATTCTCAGTTTGCTTTATTGTCATTGGGAATTGGGAAATGTACATAAGAATGTCCCCTAACTGTCCAAAAATAGGACACACAAACCATGGGGAGGGGATTAGAGATCCCACACTACTAAAAAGAGACCCGGCTTTGAAGCTTGGACTAAAACTGATGACGCTTTGAAGTCATGTGTCTGTAATTCTTGATACAACCAATAGTGACAGTAGTTATAGTCACACTCCTTCAAGCACAGTCAGATCTCCAGGCTAGCCTGTGAGCTTGTTCCATCACTGTGCCTGGTTTAGTGCAGGACACTTATTTGAATGTTGCCAGTGAAAATTCATATTATCCTTTGACTTTCTTTTTTCTTGAATTCAGCCTTCTCTGGAGGAAACAATGTGGAAACTTGGTGCTGCATCTAGATTGCAAAATGGAGTCATTTAGAAAAAGAATGAAATCCAGAAGGATTTAGAAGGTATTAACTGCCACTGATCATAATCCAGCTGCTCTACATTACTGTTTTACTCTGTTGGTTCCTCCCACCCCAATAAAGGTGGTTCAGCTATGTTATTACAGTTGTACCCGTGATACATCAACAGTTGAATTTACCCAGCATACCTCCACATTGGAGCTGAAATGATACTTCTCTTATCAAGTATTACCACAGCCATCACTTGTAGTGATGCTACTATTATTGGACCATTGCTGGTCAAATTCCATCCTGTTTTTTGAACTAAGCATTATCCTGGAATCAGGACTAAAAAATCATAGAATGCATAGTATGGATGATTGGGGCCCATAGATGCTACTGCAATGGAAAAAAAGTAATAAAACTACAATAAGCATTAACCACTAAAGTCTCTATATAGTTTGGCGTAAACATGCTTTAATGATCCACTAGGGAGAGCCAGAGTGTAACTTGTTTCCAAGCTTCAGAGGGGTAGCCGTGTTAGCCTGTAACTGAAAAAACTTAAAAAACAGCAAATAGTCCTGTAGCACCTTAGAGACTAACAAAAAATGTAGATGGAATCATGAGCTTTCATGGGTACAACCCTCTTCCTCAGATGAATGGTGTAAAGGGGTCCAAGCTGAGTATGGTGTAAGATTTCCAAGATCCATAATTAGCTACTAGGAGGTAGTGGCTGAGGGCTGCACTAGAAGGCTCCTGTCTCTGGAGTTAAGCACACTGGAACTCTCTCACATAAGCTGCTCATTAGCTTTTCATATTATACAGAGTTTCAGGTTCACTTTATTTGGGGAACCCTGCCTCAAGGCCTCACATAGAAGCTGCTCGTAACCAACCAGAGCAGCACTAACTAGCTAGGTATTGCATGTTTGTGTATATTCAATTATCTGAGACAGTGGTGGCTGTCTGAGTCCTTTATTTTCTTTTCATCGTATGAAGAGCAAAAGACAAATCATAAAGACAGTTTTACCCCTCAGTATTATTTGTTGTTATTTATAAGAAAAGTTTCGTTGTGCTAACCCTTTAAGAATACAAGTGAGGAAGGACAAGGCAAAAATATTTATTAATGTCATGCTTATGGACATACTGTAGTGAAAATGGAGGTATTATTAGAACAGCCAAGTACACTGTGGCTTTCAGATGCTGCAGGAAGATGTGACACACCAGGGATGACTTTAATCTACTAGCATTATCATTTTTGTTATTTGGGTTCTGTTTTGAACATTGTCCTATTCCCAAGGAAGTAGATGGAAATTTTGCCATTGATTTAAGTTGGAAAAGGACTGGGATTTTCTTATTAATTCTTTATGCTTGAGACCCTTGCAATAAAAGCAAACATGAGTCAGAACTCTGTACTTGCAGAATTATTGCATTCTTGTGTAACCCCGCAGAATGCCTCGTCCCCCTTCTGTACAGTACATTAGATGTTTTCTGACATTAGTAAACAGTTCTGGCTCAATCCACATTTTGCTTTAAGGGAATGGAAGTGACCAGTAATTCCCTGTGCTTCTGATCAAAATCCTGCAGCAATTTCTGAAAGGAAATGACAGAGCAGTATTTTTAAAATAAAGATTTGCTTTTTTTGCTCCCTTAGGCACTCACCCAAAGCATGTAACTATTTTGGGGAAGGGAAGAAGGAGGGAGATGGGATTCTTATTCCAAACATGCAAAGTATTTTATGATGCTTTAACTGGAGTGACCAAAAGTCTGAACACTGGGAGAATTAATATTCCATAAGAGGCATTAAGCATTGTTTTATATTAATTGCATTCGTAGTCATTTCACACTTCAGCCGCAGTGCTGCAGGAACTGCTTGCAGTATTAAGGTATGTGACAGGGCAGATGTGCCCTGCACTGATGGGGGGAGGATAAGACTCTGTGAGCAGAGGAAGTCCCTCCCGTCTTCCCAGACTGGGCATGCTCCAACTGCTGGAGCTGTATAAAAGCCAGCGGAGCAGCTCAGTCTGGGCTGACCACCAGCAGGGAAAGAGCTCAGGCTCCAGTTCCTGCTTCAGCTGTCCCAGTAGCCACAGATCACCGCTGCAGCCTCAGAGACAGCCCTGATCAGGGTGGCTTTCTGTGTGAGTGCGATTCACAGAGCAATGCTCCCCCAGAGAGAGTAGGAAGTGGCCCAGGGTGGAGGTTTGTACCTCCGGGAGCTCAGCGTGTTTTGGCAGGATGCCCCGCTGTGCAAGCAGTGGAAGTGTCCACTGCCAACAGGGCCCTGGGTTGGGACCTGGTGGAGCGGGAGGCCCCGGGTGCCCCTACCTCTGTGCCCCGCAACACTTGCCTCCCTGACAGCTGGGGGAGACTCACCAGGGGCGTAGGTCTCCAAGCCAGAGAGCTTTTTGGACTAGGCCTGCAGGGTCATATATGCCCTACAAGAGGGAACAGTGCTTTTTGGACTAGGTTTACTGAGCTGTATTCCCCCTGAGAGAGGGGAGAGTACTTTAGGCTAGGTGTCTTGGGCCGTATTTACCCTAAAGAGAGGGAACAGGACTTTCGGACCAGGCCCATATGGCTGTATTTACTGTAAAAGGAGGGAATTGTATTTTGGGGATCACATGCCCCTTTAGAAAAGGGGCATCTATCCTGCCTTTGGGGACCCCTGACTATTGTGGGGGTCAGGCCCCTCTACATGGTGCCCCTGTTGGTGCTCAGGTTGCAACTTGTCAGGCATCTGGTTTTCACCAGGAATGCCCAGGCAGAAAGGGACCATGGTGGCTCAAATCAGCACTGCTGGCTGGGCCATAAAAGTCCTGTTGGCAACACAGTGTGGCTAAGGCAGGCTCTGTGCAGCTCCTAGAAGCAGCCAGTATCTCCTGTGGCCCCTAGACCAGGGGTGGGCAAACTTTTTGGCCAGAGGTTCACACTGGGTGTGGAAATTGTATGGTAGGGAAGACTGGCGCAGACTGTGCCTCCCCAGACAGTTGGGTGTGACACAGCCCCTGCTTCCTATCTAACCTGCCCCCCTTCTTCCCACCTCCTGACTGATCTCTGGAGCCCTGTGCCCCATATTCAACATCCCAACTTCTTGGTCCCTTGACTGCCCCCAGAACTTCCTTCCCTGATCCAACCCCCACGGCTCCCCAGCTCCTGTCTGTGCCACCACGAGCACCAGCACTGGGAGCGCTGCAGCTGCACAGCCCGGAGCATCAGGGCTGGCAGCACAGTGACCACAGTGCCCAGGAACTTCAGGAGCAGAAGTTATAAGGGAATGGGGGCAGAAGAGGAAGAGCCAACCTGCTCACTGCACTGCCTTGGAGTTGAGTGGAAGGTCAGGGGCCGGACTGATGGATCTGACAGGCTGGCCGTGGCCTAGGGGGCCATAGTTTGTCGCCTTCTGCCCTAGATGCAGGGGCAGACAGGGAGGCTCCTCATGCTGCCCTGGCCCCAAGCACCTACTCGTCAGCTTCCATTGGCTGGGAACCATGGCCATTGGGAGCTGTGGTGGGTGGTGCCTGTGGGCAGACCACAGAACTCCGTGGCTGCACTATGCCTTGGATTCACAGGGACATACTGGCCACTTCCAGGACCTGTCTGAGGTAGGTGCCATCCAGAGCTCACACCTCAAACACCTCCTGCTCCCCAACCATCTGCCCCAGTCCTGAACCCCTTCCCACAGTCAAACTGCCTCCTGCAGCCCACACCTCAAACCCCCACCCAAGCCCTGGTCCGCCTTTTGCACCCCCACTCATCATCTCCAGCTCCACACTAGAGCCTGAACCCCCCCAAATCCATACCCCAGCCTGGAGCCCCTCTCCCACATCCTGAGCTCCCCATTTTTGGCACTTCTGGCTGAAGCATGCATTCCCAACCAGAGCCGGCACCCCCTTCCACACACAACCTCCCTGCCCCAGCCTGGAGCCCCCTCCTGCATCCCAAACTCCTCACCCTCAGAACCCAACCCCAGCCAGAGCCCTCTTCCACACTCCAACCTCCTGCCCCAACTTGGTGAAAATGAGCATGTGAGCAAGGGCTAGGGATGCGAGTGACAGAGGGAGAGGAGATGGAGTGACCAGAGGGCAGGGCCTCCGAGAAGGGGTGGAGCAGGGGTGGCTTCAGGACAGGGGTGGAACAAGGGTGTTTGGTTTTTGCAGTCAAAAAGTTGGCAACCTTAGTGTGGGACAGAGCCATGCAGTATTCTCAGCTCCTCATTTTTAAGGGTATTACCAATATGTCCAGTTTTATCTGCTATATATTTGATCAAGTTTGTGCGTCTGTCAGTCTGTCCATGAGCCTGCTTGTTCAAAAACTCCTCAACAGTAAGAGCTAGGACCACTACATTTGGTGCTATAGAGCACACTTCAGTGTTCTACTCGGAAGAAACACCGTGTACTTTATACTAGGGATGTTAAGAGGCGGGTAATGAGCTAATTGTGTAGTCAATACAATTTTTATCAACTACACGACTAGTCGATAAAGGAAGTTAATCCCCACTGCAGCTCTGCAATTTAAATGTAGTAAGAGCCAGGCAGGCAGGCAGGCAGCCTGGCTCCTACATTTTAAACTGCAGAGCCACAGCTGGGGTAGGTCCTGGATTCGGTGTGAGCCAGGACTGAGCTGAGCTTGCTCAGTCCCTGTCTGCAAGGTCCAGCAGCCTCTCCCCTTCACCCTGCACTGCTGCCTTTGCTAGAGGCTGGGGGAGGGCACTGCGGAGATGGTGTGGGGAAGAGGGGGGGAACCCGCTTTTAAGAGCTATTTCTGTTACTTAAAGGTAACAGCTGACTCGAGCATGCCAATTGCACTCACTTGGCCACACAAGTGCTATTTGCCAGGGAAAGGGGTGAGTACTAATACCCTAGGGCGACGACTACATTACATGCTTCTTGCGCAAGAAGCCTTTTGCACAAAAACTTCTTGTGCAAGAGCACGTCCACACCTCAAAGCACATCGCAAAAGCAATGCGCTTTTGCGCAAGAGAGCATCCACACTGCATGGACGCTCTTGTGCAATAAAGCTCTGGCCATTCTGTGAATGGCCATCAGAGCACCTGTGCTTTTTCCCACAGGGGTTTCTTGTGCAAGAATAACCTCTGGAGCGTCCACACTTGCCTTCTTGCGTAATAGCTATAGCGCTAAAAGCAGTTATGCCTCAGAAGAAGAGGTTTACCTACGGCAGAAAAAGCCCTCTCTTCTGCCGTTTAATTGAGCAAGAGCTCATTTGAGGTGTGGACGCTCCGCAGGTTTTTGTACAAAAAAAAGCTGTTTTTGCACAAAAACCTTGTTGTGTAGACGTAGCCTAATTGTTCTGATTTGTCCATACAAACCTGTGGCCTCCTAGCCAATAGAATGTTCCCCTTGGGGTTATGATCAGAGTTCTCTGTAAGCTGTGCACTTGGGTGGCCACCCAGGAGAAATTTAAGTGCCGCTCAGATGATTAGCGGAGCATCCACAGCCAACAGCCTATGTATCTACTGGTGGTGTACATCTGCACATGCCTTCGTGCATATAAAATGTATCCTGCAAATGGTTGGAAAACATTAGAGGGAACATTGGTTATGATGTACAGGTTGAACCTCCCAAATCAGGGACTCTCTGGTTTGTCAAAGAGCCCCCGAGACCAGGAGTGGGAGCTAGCCAGGAGAATGCAGGGCTGGGAAGCCCTGACTGGGTCAGCAGCGGCTGAGCCAGGCGGTGGCTGGGGATCCCTGGTCCCAGTTGCAGAACCCTTGTGTCAGTGGAGCCAGGCGGCAAGCGCCTGCCCTGGCCAAGGAGATCCTGGCACTAGCTGGGCCAGGAAGCAGCTGCAGAGCCTTGAGCCAGGGAACCCCGAGGAACCCACGGCGAGAGCAGAACTGGCCCTGGCAGTGTGGCCAGCGATGGCCAGGCAGCCCCACCTGGGGAATCGCGGGAAACACTGGGCAGCAGTGGGGCAGGGGGAATCCCCCATCATGAGTCAGCAGGGCCATGTGGGGCTGGGAAATCCCCTGTGGCAGTGGGGCTGGGGAGCCCCCAGTGGCTGTGAGGTCAGGCAGCAGCAGGGGAGCATTGGCCAGAGAACCCTGTGGAACCCCCAGCAGCAGCAGGGCTGGCAGGCAGCCCAGTGAGTGAACTCTGGGGAACTCGGGAGAAAGTGAGTAGGGCCACAAGGTGGAAGCCCTAGCCTGGGGAGCCCAAGGGAGAGGAGCTGGCAGCCAGACAGCCATCAGGGGAGCATTGACCTCCCCTGTCCAGCAAACTCCCAGGTTTGGAACCACTCAGGTCCCGAGGATGCTGGATCAGGGAGGTCCAAACTGTACTAGCCAATGTGTGTTGGATTGCCAGCCTGGCCTGCTCCCTATTGGAAGGGGGTCTTGCTGGTTGCTTGTAGAAGATGGGGAAACGAGACAAGAAGCATTTCCACATCAATATGTCAAAGGAAGGATATTATTCAATGTAAATTGTATTTATTTCCATTAAGAAATCCTGAAACATGTGTCTGAGTGATTTGTTCTACTTGTAATGACCCCGGTCGAGTGGAAGCCTCTTTTAGCGTGGAGAAGTTCTAGAAAAATACATTGAAGGTGAGTTGCCTAAAAGTGACTTGCAGAAGAGTTTACTTCTTGGGTTTGTAGGTAATTATTTTTCTCTCTCAAAAAAGAAACCACATTCTTTTGGGTGATGAAGGGCTGTGAAATGACAAAAACTGGAGGTATCATGCCTAAGGCAGGAATATTAAGCACTATGCATCCCACAGAAGCTGCAGCTGCTGCACTCTTTTATTAGGGTGCCATAGCTGAAGTCACTCAGCATCACTGGTTGTTTGAATAGCAGGATGAGGGCTCCACTGAATTCACCTCCTCCCATGGAGCTCCCAATGTCAATGCTTGTGCTAAAGTCACTTGGCCCTGGTGATGGCAAGGATCAAGACTGCATTGGTCTCTTGGTACAATTGGGTTGTGGGGTGAGCAGGGAAACTCCTTGCACTCTGGCACAAGACTAGGTATGACATAGCCCTAATCGGACTAGAGATACTCTGCTTTTAACATTTCTGCCATTTTAATTTGCTGAGCTGTGGCAAATTTCTGTTAAAGTTGCCACCCACTTGGATTTTTAAATGGTAACTATTAAATGTAGGGGAGTAGGAAAGAGCAGTGTTTGATGGAAAACAGTTATACTAAGAGGGAAGGTTTCCTTCTGCTAGCATTGCTGGTATATCCAGCTACGTCTTGCTTCCCATACTTTGGTCAGAAAGACACATGGCTTTGAGAACTATGGTAGAGAAACTTCAGACATTAATAAAAATAGAATAAGGATATAATTATGACTATCATTTCAAATTGTCATTTTCAACAAATGAGCACTCTTTTGTGTCTGGAAGATCATCATTTTAAGTAATTATCCTGTTATCCAAGTGACAGATTGACAGTGACCTTTAATCTGCAAGTGAATTATGCAAATCTGTATTTTCATTAAACATTAAATAATTCCCTTGGGAGGAAAAAATAACAATAATTACTCTTAGTTGTCTGTTAATGTCTAACACATTTGTGTTCTGCATTTTAGAGTCCTGAACGAAGGAGAATTAAAGCTTGGTTTAGAAATTGGGGTTTAGGCAAGTTACCTGCAAATGAACTTTAAAAAATCTACACAAAAAATCCACACAAAACACTTTATGTTCTTTCTGGAACAACATGAGGCATCCAACAAAATGTCCAGATTGCTCCAGGACATGGTGATTCATAGAGAGCTCAGAGCTAATAGCCACTCCCATTCTGGCTTCCCATTAAGATTAGCTTTATTTTCACTATTCACCTTAGCCTCACCCCAAACTAGTAAGCATGTGCTTGACTTAAGCATGTGCATAGTCCTAGTAATTAACTTACAGTTAGGCATATGCTTAATTATCTGCTTGGACTGGGACAACAGCAACAAGATGCTGATGTACAGAGCCTGGGGTGAAATCAAATTTACTGTATGTGCAGATCTCATGGCAATATAGAGCACTGCATAATTGCTATACAGTAACAGTAAAGGAGAATCATGGAATACTCAATTCCTAAGCATTAAGAACTTGTGTATTTTTAATAATTCCTAGTGCACAAAGTGGTTGTGTCACACTACAAGCTGTATAAAAGTGGATTGTGGAATTTCTTGTCCCTTAGGCCCAGGGTAAGATACACAGACATGGTTCTAAAGATATCACTGTGAAAGATCTGAAAGGCAGCAACTTCTCTAGAGATTTCTCCCATAGAGCCAGAAGTTATTGCACTAAGCATTCACTTCAACAAAGGTATCTCCCAGTCTGTCCAGAGGAAAGCAAGAGTCTCAATACCTCCAGTGAGTTGAGACCTAGGTGTAGTGAGCCAGGTGAAACTGAGGAGTAATTTGGGATCACATTCCCAGAGAAAGAGGCAGCAGCTGGGAATTTGTTGTGTATGAGTATGACTACAGTTACACTGCTGGACATCTGAGCATAGATTTCTGTGTCAAATTTAGGTATTTTAGAAGCACAGTTAACCCGGACCTCAACTGGATTTCTCTAGAATGGGTTTCCATAAACACATTCATAGTTGCACCAGTGAGCAAGTGTCTCTCACTACCAGAGCAGGAGTGTAATTTACACTGCTAGACACCAATAACTGATCATCCCATTTGTACAGGGCCTGTATCTACTGTTCAGCAGTTTCACAGATGCTCAGCTGTTAATTCTTTTTATTTTGATATTGAAAAGTTTCCTGGCACATTAAACAATGATTATTAGTTAATACCTAGACTAAAGCACAATTTTCTTACAAAGTTTTTCAAAAAGTTTTCCCATCACAAAAATCTTTTTGTTCATGCAAGCCAATTTATAAACACAGAACTGCTTTGGGGCTAGGTCTGCTTTTACATATAATTCTTGCTTTTCGTTTAGAGGAGCGGGCTGGATTTATTAAAACAAAGTTAACAACAAAGTTCTCTATCTTCCACAAGTCCACGCTTCCAGTCATTCCTGCTGGGGTGCTTGAGGACTCTGGTCAGTGCCTGCTTGCCCATAGCAGTCTCTGCAGTCTTTCACAATTCCCACCTAATACCTCAGGGTTTCTCACTAGAGACTTCTCACTCCCAGCAGTCATTCCCTGGCATGGCAGGCCCCTCCCTAAGCCTTTCACTACAACACCATTTGTGTGGTTTTCCTCTCCCAGAGCATCTCTTCTCTCTGCAGTTTGTGAAGGGGAAATCAGTTACTTGGCACCCCGCTACTAATTGTGCCACAGGTGTGGCAAGCAGGACTCATTGTACAGGGCTGGCCAGGTCCAACCTACCAGTCTTTAAAAGAACAATTGCAGCAAGCAAACATCCATGTGATATATTCATATACTTTAAGGCTACAAGGATCCCTATGGGTATGTGTACACTAGCCCCCTAGTTCGAACTAGGGAGGCTAATGTAGGCATTCGAACTTGCAAATGAAGCCCGGGATTTAAATATCCCGGGCTTCATTTGCATGTTCCCGGGCGCCGCCATTTTTAAATGTCCCCTAGTCCGAACTCCGTGCCCGCGGCTACACGCGGCACGGAGTAGGTAGTTCGAATTAGGATCTGTAATTCGAACTACCGTTACTCCTCGTGGAACGAGGTGTACCGGTAGTTCGAATTAGAGATCCTAATTCGAACTACCTACTCCGTGCCGCGTGTAGCCGCGGGCACGGAGTTCGGACTAGGGGACATTTAAAAATGGCGGCGCCCGGGAACATGCAAATGAAGCCCGGGATATTTAAATCCGGGCTTCATTTGCAAGTTCGAATGCCTACATTAGCCTCCCTAGTTCGAACTAGGGGGCTAGTGTACACATACCCTTTTTCTGGCCTCCTGTTAACAAAAGCCATAGAAATTAATCTAGTTACTCTTCTATAGATCCCATAACTTGTATTTGACTAAAGTATCTAAAGGCATCCAGTCTTGATTTCAAGTGATGGAGACCTCATCACATCCCTGGGACTTTGTGCCAGTGCTTAAATTGCTCTGTTAAAAATGTGTGCCTTATTTCTAACAAATTTGTCCAGTCTTACCTTTCAGCTGTTGGCTCTTGTTGTGCCTGTTTCTACTAGGATAAAGAAGCCTTTGGTGTCCAGGATATTCTCCCTGGGTAAGTATTTGTACAACACAATCAAGTCACCTCTCAGTCATCTTTCTGATAAACTAAAAACAGATCGAGTCTCAGTATAACCTGATATAATTTGTTTTGTAAAATAAAATCCCATATTTAAGAGTGCCATGTGGATTAAAGAAATGTTAGTCTACTGTATCTATGGATTTATTATTACTTTCCTTATTGAAACAATCAGCAACAACAGATTATTTTTAGCATGAATTCATTCAATAAAACACCATTTAAGGTTAAAACGCATGCACTCAGATGAAATTTAAAAAAAAAAAATTGAACTTTATTTTGACTTCATGGAATTAAGTTGTACTTTAAAACAATTGAACTTCTTTATCCAAATAACCTCCCCTGACTACTTGTTTTTTTTTTTTTAAGCAAAGCTCTCTTAACCCTTGAATATTATTAAATGCCGAAAGACTTAGGGTTGCACAATGGTGTCTAGAACATGCCCCCATCAGAATAGAGTATAATAGCACTTTTCTACTTCACAAAATGCTGGGAGGATAGACCCATTCAAGATTGTGAGGCTATGATAATGGGGGCCACAACATAGGTACCTATTGATTGATATGAGACTATTGGGTGTTGTACTTAAAGTACTGCACAGGATCTTTTCAGGGGGATAAGGCAAAACGCATATGATAAGTGATAATCAACAATTATCATATGCATATTACACTCACACACTCTCATATTAGCACACTCCAGCTTGTTGTTGTTACCAATAGTTGCTCCCCCTAACTGCACTGGCCAGGTGAGTTAGGTGGGGGAGGGATGGAGCCAGGCTCCTGCCAATCCGGATCGATGCTCCCATGTTAACCAGACAAAACCCGGGGTGCTCCTGCAAGATACCTTTGACTTATAGTAGTTTCCCTCTCATGGAAACATATCATCTTATGCATATGCAAAATCTGTGAGTCATCATATGCATATGCAGCTAGTTGTCTGTGGTGCCTTCTTCCTGGTGTTGTCTCAATGCTGCCACATTCACCTTCAAAGGGGGGGGGGGGGCGGTTCCAAAAGAAGGCACTTGCTGCTGACTCCCAAGGCATCCATATGTCCAATCTTCTTTCAATGAGCCCACTTAACAGGTGTCATTGTTCTTGGATCTGGCTTCTATCTCCTCTCCAAACTTTGCAACTGCCCAGAGGTGCTTGTCTTCCACACCTTATCGATTCACAACAGGGCAATCAATTAAACAAAAGGGGGGCAACCTATTCTGGTTACAAAGACATTCTCTTTACCTTACTTATTTTAGGGACTATTCTACCAAGACTTAATACAAAGGACTTAATACAAAGTTTCTATGTTCTAGATGAAAATATACAAATTTTCTATGTAAAAGGACTTGATACAAAGTTTAAAACTTTATACAGAGATTATATGAAGATGATCCACACTCATATGAAAATGATTAATACAGAGATTTATGATTAATACAAAGATGTAGCTACATGGGGAGACAAAGATGAAGCCTCTCACCAAAACGCTGACTGTAGAGTTTTGACACCTTCCTTTTCAACCTATTTCTTTCTGCATTATTTCAACACTTCCCTTCAGTGCTCCAACAACCCATACTCTCCCCAGCTAGTGACACTGCCCTGCCACTGGTCCTTCAGTACCTCTGAGGCACAACAAATTTCAAGGTAATAAAAATAAGCAGGTAATTGCAGAACATGGACAATAGCTCACGTTTAAAGAGAATGTAATGAACAACCTTAACAATAGCAGAGGTAACAGTCTGCTATAATACAAAATCATTCTGTCTGAAATTATGGGATTACTGCATTTGGAAAATACTGTGATAGTTTAGCGGCTGATGTCATCTGAAATCACCTAGCAACATAATCTTCATGACCATCTCTTAGTAAGAATGACATTTTAAACTATATTTATTTTACTCTTGTTTTCTGCCGTTTTTAATCAAACTGAGCATTTGATTGTATGTATGGAGGGAAAAAGGCATAAAAGTGTGTGTAAGTCATAGCAGTGAATGTTATTACTATGGAAATGTCACTGCGACGCCAAGAAAGTAATGCCAAGAGATTCTTCTTGCCATACTTTGTCATTCACAAACAGAAATGAGCACAGGCAGTCCTGCACTCAACTCAGTGTTGCATGCTTCATGGCTTTGATGGCTTACGTTATGTAAAATACATTGTTTTCGCCTGATTTTTCTAGCTGCTTAGTTCATAGCAAATATATTAAACATGGGGTTTCCAATCTTTTTTCCGTAAGGCCCATCTGGGCAGCTGCAATAGTCACTGAGGTCTAGTATTAACACTTCGAGGAAAATTATTACTTGTAATTATTATATGCATCTAAACTATAAGGGTATGTCTACACTACCACCCTAGTTCGAACTAGGGTGGCTAATGTAGGCATTCGAAGTTGCAAATGAAGCCCGGGATTTAAATATCCCGGGCTTCATTTGCATCTTGCCGGAAGGGCGCCATTTTTAAATCCCCTTAGGTCGAACTCCATGCCCGTGGCTACACGCGGCACGGAGTAGGTAGTTCGAATTAGGCTCTCTAATTCAAACTATCGGTACACCTTGTTCCACGAGGTGTACCGGTAGTTCGAATTAGAGTTCCTAATTTGAACTACCTACTCCGTGCCACGTGTAGCCGCAGGCACGGAGTTCGAACTCAGGGCATTTAAAAATGGCGCCCTTCCGGCAAGATGCAAATGAAGCCCGGGATATTTAAATCCCGGGCTTCATTTGCAACTTCGAATGCCTACATTAGCCACCCTAGTTCGAACTAGGGTGGCAGTGTAGACATACCCTAACACTGTAAATAAACAATGCACATGTTTCCTTTTCATGTTAATATAAACCATGGCAGTGACAGAAATCCCCAACAATGATTATTCATAGAAATGCTTCAGGATCTTTGAAACCAAAGAATTTTAGTCATAGTCGCTGGAACTATAAGTGCGGGGGTGCTGCTATACCCCTTGGCTTGAAGCAATTTCCGTCATCTAGAGCAGGGATTGGCAACCCAAGCTAATGAGCAGGCCACCCACCTTTGTCTCAATGGGCCACAAGAGTGTCATAACCAAGATGGTCTCCTGCAATGGGGTAGTTTTGCTGACTGTGTTTGCGTGCTTAGAATTTGCAGCGTGTGCTGATTGTATCCAGTCAAAGCAATGCTACCGTTGAGCATTGTGTGCATCAACATGCTTCTTTAAGGAAAGTCACAGGTAGCCATGTTAGTCTGATCTTGGTAAAACAAAACAGTCATGTAGCACTTTAAAGACTAACAACATAGTTTTTTTAAGGTGATGAGCTTTCGTGGGGCAGACCCACTTCTTCAGATCAGATTCAACTATCAGCTCAGCAGGCACATAATGACAGTTGCATGATAGGCTGAATGGGTGCCAGTGTTGTTTTCTTATTAATTTAGATCTTATTGAGAAATATATCCCAGTGGCTATAGCTGCCTGCCTTGGGCTGCATAATATCTGTGCAGCCCAAGGGGGAATGTTGCTTCCAGGATGGAATGTCTGTCAGCTGAGTCTGAATAGCCAAACACAAGGACTAAGTGCAGATAGGGTTGCCAGGTGCCCGGTATTCACCTGGGCAGTCCGGTATTTTTGCCTCCTGTCCGGTAAAAAAAAATCAGAGAATTTTCTGATTGTTTCCCTGGCCAGGAGGCGAAAAGGCTGAGCACCTGGCAACCCTACAAACACTTAGCGCCCAGCCTCCCCCACCCCGCCCCTGAGCCCCCCGGCTCCCAACACCCTCAGCCCCCCCGACCCCAGCCCCCATGCTTACCTGGTTCCACAAGGCTGCCAGCAGAAAATGGCTGTTGACTAAGGGGAAGTCCTCAGCCACTCCCCTGTTCCTATCCCTGCACTCACTCTTAAAGGGGACATACTGTTTTATTTTAATTTCTTTTGCTTAAGTCTTGAATTTTTTTTTTTTTTGCTCAACAACTTTGGGGGGGGGGGGTATGTTCAGGGGTATTTTTTGTTTCAGCCGTCTGGCAACCCTAAGTGCAGAGCTCTGCAGTTAAGGGAGACAATGAAAAAGCACATTAGCAGACAAGTAGAGTAATGCATTGTAGTATAATGTGTTTTCCTGTCTCTGATGTTGGAGGCATATTAGGAATTGCATGGCACTTAGTACACATTTATGAATATAACACTGGCAATGTACCTAACAATTTTGTGGTACTTGTACATTTATGATGTGTTTGCCACTGATCCTATGAGTTGTGACATGCCTTACTTCACCTGCCTTTGCCTTATGTGCGTGTCACTTTAGTAATACCTGTAGAAAAAACTACGTGGACAGAAACCAGTGGAGTCTGGCAACTGTATGCATGGACAGTTAACAAAAAGCCTCACAGGCCACACAGACTCCGGATGGGCAACCTGCAGCCTGCAGGCACAGGTTGTCCTCCACTATTCTAGAAGGTTTGCAATTTGGTTCAATGGCTCTCTGCACCCCCACTATGCAAATTGTTCCAGCGTCAGTTTTAGTAATTTTTTTTTAAGTGAGAGCAAAAACATGACATTCAAATAGGGGAAACAATTTTGTATAAAACTGAAAAAGATTTACAAGAATCGCTCATGGAGTTAAAGATTTACTAAGAGCTTAAACAGAGAATGCACCAGCAAACCACCTGAGATTGTGTCACATCCCACTGTGTATTAAAACATGGGATTTCGGGTTTATAGGAATATTTTTGCTGCTTTATGTTGCAAAATTATGTTTTGCTGCTTTATGTTTAGCTGAATTATATTTATGCAAATCAAAATTATTAGTTCTATGGATTTTATGCAAAGCTTTACCCAGGTCAGCTTTAACATGCATATTAGAGAATCAATTAACTGAGGGACTCATCTCAGGAGCAGACATTAAAATTTCACAAAGGATTATGACATGAAAAGCATAGTTATAAAGGTCTCAATTTTTGTATGTTGAAGTGAGGGGAAATGACCTTACAGTGATATATATTTAACATGGCCTTCAACTTCGGATTGGGAGTTTGCATCTAAGTTTTCTGACTGTAATAAATCCAGCAACAGCAGGGATAAAATTCAATGTCTCAATCCAATAGCAGAGAATTTTCTGGTACTGCTGTCAGTAGGACACAGAGTTGAACAGGAATAGTACAAGATTTGTGCATACCTCTACTAACTGGAGCTATGCATGTTCCCCCGCCCCCTTATTTTCTCCCACACCACTCATCTACTATGCATGGGAAAGAGCTCCCATTTAGAATCAGAAAACTACTACATTTCCCTTTAAATCACTCTTTAAAACACAGCTGGGCGTTGATATGTATAGAACACTGACAGTGGCTAGAGAGCCAGAATCTTGTAACCACTGCTTGGTATACTAATTGTAAGTGTTTCATTTCTATCTACCTTGTGCTCCTCTCCATCTGTTGGGTCTCCCCACATCTCTTGTCTTGTATTTTGATTTTAAGCTACCTGGGGCAGGGACAGGCTTTTAGTAAAATATGTGTAAAATGCCGATGTGACATGGTTGGGGAAGACCACACTCAGTGCAGGGCAAGTGCATTCATCTCCCTTAGGGGTTAGAAGAGCACATGTGCAACTCTTGACTTTCTTCTTCCCAACTCATGTCTATAAGTTCACCTTAAGTCATGAGGCAATATGGCCTGGTGGCCAGAGTTAGGACCCCACCCCGGTTTGCAGGGCTGTACAGCTTCCTGGTTGGAGGCAGAAAACAAGGGGGGAGGGTTATATCCCACAGCAGGGGGGTCCAGGCCCCCCTCTTCACTAGACCCGAGCCCAAGGCCCTATGAGT
Source organism: Pelochelys cantorii (assembly GCA_032595735.1). Classification (NCBI taxonomy): domain Eukaryota; kingdom Metazoa; phylum Chordata; order Testudines; family Trionychidae; genus Pelochelys; species Pelochelys cantorii. Next base: position 239,299,140 of record CM064327.1, read on the forward strand.
GGCTGTAGCTCAAGCCACTGAGCCAGTAGGGAAAGCTCTGACTATAACACGTAAACTTCCAGCCCTGGCTCACTCACCAATTCATCACCACCTTCCTCTGGGCTACTTCCTGCCACTGTCCCCACAGCTGTGGTCTGGGCATCCATCTTACCTCCCCAGTCCATGGGCTGCTTCTCCCTCTGAGCCCCATGAGACCACCAGGAGCATCTTACCTTCAGCCTGGGCTTCTGCAACCACTTGCCTGGAGCAGACAGTGCATGTCCTCCCGCTCCAGCAGCCAGCCCCAACTGAGCTGGGCTGCTCTCTTTTACGCCATTGCACCTGGAACATGCCTAGTAAGGCAGAAGGAGTATGGTTTCCTAAGCCCTCAATACAGGGTAAACTCTTTCTCGTTCAGTGTGGAGTTAGTGCACCCCATCACAGCCTAGCATAATGTTCTGGTCCCTCAAAGAAGCCTTGTAGGCACTGTACAATACAATTAATAATAACGCACAGGGTGAATGAGACGTGGATCAGGGCCCAAGTTGCCACAGAACCGCATACAACAGTTCCTTGAATGTTTATGAAATGACACATGGCAAGAGTGAACCATAATTTCTTTGATAGGATAATGAGTCTTCTGGATAAGGGAGAAGCGGTGGATGTGGTATACCTAGACTTTAGTAAGGCGTTTGATTCGGTCTCACATGATATTCTTATCAATAAACTAGGCAAATACAACTTCAATGGGTCTACTATAAGGTGGGTGCATAACTGGCTGGATAACTGTACTCAGAGTAGTTATTAATGGTTCATAATCCTGCTGGAAAGGTATAAGTGGGGTTCCGCAGGGGTCTGTTTTGGGACCGGCTGTGTTCAATATCTTCATCAATGATTTAGATATTGGCATAGAAAGTACGTTTATTATGTTTGCAAATGATACCAAGCTGGGGGGGTTGCGACTGCTCTGGAGGATAGGGTCATAATTCAAAATGATCTGGACAAATTAGAGAAATGGTCTGAGGTAAACAGGATGAAGTTTAATAAAGACAAATGCAAAGTGCTCCACTTAGGAAGGAACAATCAGTGTCATACATACAGAATGGGAAGCGACTGTCTAGGAAGGAGTACAGCAGAAAGGGATCTAGGGGTTATAGTGGACCACAAGCTGAATATGAGTCAGCAGTGTGATGCTGTTGCAAAAAAACCAAACATGATTCTGGGATGCAACAACAGGTGTGTTGTGAGCAAGACACGAAAAGTCATTCTTCTGCTCTACTCTGTGCTGGTTAGGCCTCAGTTGGAGTTTTGTGTCCAGTTCTGGGCACAGCATTTCAAGAAAGATGTGGAGAAATTGGAGAGGGTCCAGAGAAGAGCAACAAGAATGATTAAAGTCTAGAGAATATGACCTATGAAGGAAGGCTGAAAGAATTGGGTTTGTTTAGTTTAGAAAAGAGAAGATTGAGGGGGGACATGATAGCAGTTTTCAGGTGTCTAAAAGGGTGTCATAAGGAGGAGGGAGAAAACTTGTTCATCTTGGCCTCTGAGGATAGAACAAGAAGCAATGGGCTTAAACTGCAGCAAGGGAGGTTTAGGTTGGACATTAGGAAAAAGTTCCTAACTGTCAGAGTAGTCAAACACTGGAATAAATTGCCCAGGGAGGTTGTGGAATCTCCATCTGTGGAGATATTTAAGAGCAGGTTAGATAAATGTCTATCAGGGATGGTCTAGACAGTATTTGGTCCTGCCATGAGGGCAGGGGACTGCACTCGATGATCTCTCGAGGTCCCTTCCAGGCCTAGTATTCTATGATTCTATAAGGATTCTAAACAGACAAGATGTGCACTGTACAGATCCACATAGAAATTTTCAGCTCAAGTTACCAAAGCACAGGAAATTAGCTGTGAAGGTTTAAAAAAAAAATAGAATCACACAGAGGAGAGCTTTATTGCTACTTTCCAAAATAAAGAAATTAATCACTGATAAGTAAATTCTTGTCAGATCCTTTTAAACTACCACTTCATTACAACACTCGGCTGAATACTTTGATCTTCTTATTGTGGTATAAGCTTTTGATCTCTTTGTCTCCTCTGCATGTAATCTGACCTTTCCTGCTACCAAGCCTTCTACTTCTTGCATTCTACCCTTCATTCAACATTCCCTATACACACTAGATATAATATATAGTGCTCATAGAGTACCCTGCTATTACTCCTCGAGAGGCTCCTGTTTTCAAACAAAGCAATGTTAAGACGTTTAACATTCCCCTTTCCATTGCAGTTATTGAGCATACGATGTTTTGTTTTATTTAGTATCTGTGTATCATTCCTAATAAGATGTCTTGTTCTGCTGTCATCAGAAAGAAATTTATTCTATTTCGTGATGGGGTGCACCAGCCTTGCACTGGTACTGAGAGAGTTAATCCCACTCTTTGAGCCGAGAAGGCCATGCCCCCACAGCCCTGCTAGGCATGCTCCAACTGGGAACCAGATATAAAAGGCATTAGCTGAGTTCATTCAGGGTGGATGGCCGGAGAGGCAGGATTTGTGATGGAGTATTTGTTGATGAACTGCTGATCCTGTGGCTGAAAAGCCCTGCCTGCCCATGGAACCCAGAGCTGAAAAGCCCTGCCTGCCCATGGAACCCAGAGCCCTGGAAGGGCTGCTTTCTAGGGGAGTCCAATGACCCCCAATAACCTATGGATGGTAGCCTCAGAACATGGTGTAGGAAGGGACCCAGAGTGGGTGTGAGAGTGGTAACTCCCACCTGATTGAGTCAGTATGTTGTGGTTGGATTCCCTGCTGACCAGGAGGTGGACCGCCCCTCTCCTGGGCTTGTCATGGGGTCGGGTGCCCCACGCCTCTTTGGGAGGGGGTAAATGTGGCCTAGCGGCCGAGTCTGGACTGTATCCAAATGGCTCCCCTCTTTGGGGGTGTCAGGGTAGGGGAGCCCAGGCCCTCCCTCTCCACTGGGCCCCAGCCCAGGGCCCTATCAGTGGCGGTGATTCCCTCCACTGGCTCAGCGGGGAGTTGCCCCTGAAGCACGCCAGGTTATCTCCTGTCCACTGTGAGGGACACTGGCCATTAGGCCATGAAGCCCTGAGGGCAGACTGTAAGAATGGACCTATGGTGTTGGGCTGAAGTGTCTGGGATGTGAGAGTGGGACCATGGGGAACATAAATGCCCTCCTAAATATCACCCCCCCTTCCACGTGCGGATGGGATGCACCAGCCTTTTGACATATGTATATATTTAAACATCATAATAGAAAGACAGCTTAAAAACCTGGATCTGAACATTCATTCCCAAGCTTTGAGAATTTCTGGCTCTCCAGCCCAAAATCCAGGATCCAAACTTTGGGGAAAATTGGATCTGAAGTCATGGCTGGCTTGGCGGCTTGGCCCCGTCGCTGATATTTAGATAGAAAAAAAGATATATCAGTCAGCCCTTGCAGCAATGCTTGCTGCCTTGCACAATTGCCTTTCTGATTTGTGTTGTTACTGACAGGGTTGTTACTGCCTGACCTCTCCCAGAAGAGGAATCTTCTCTTTTTAGAAGGCAATTCTCTTCTTCCTATTTCTGAAGCTGGCAATTTTGGAATCTGTGCTTTTTCTAAAACTCCCACAGCCCTCTTAGAAACCTCTCCAGGTAAGATCACATGTTATCTCAAAGGGGTACTGAGGCTTTTATTACATCCTGACCTCACTTCTGTAATTCATTATTTGCAGATCTGTCTGCTACTTCCCTGAGGCATCTGCAGCTTGTATTGAACTTCACTATTAAAATGTGAATTTCTGAGCATATTGCTTCTGTCATGAGAGAACTCCTCTGGCTTCCTTCTGGTAAGTGGTGGTTTCATTCTGAAATTAGTTTTCTTTCACTGAAACCTTTACTATTTCATCTCCACTTCTCTTCCTTTCTTCTTTTTCCTTCTCTTTCTCTGTACTATATTCACTGTTCCTCTTAATAACACTTTCACTCTGAGAGAGCTTTTCACCTCCCCTTTTTCAGGCACCTTTCCACCTACCTTCTCTCCTTTTGTCTTTCTTCCTTTTACTTGTTCCTGTTGAAGGAATTTCACACCCATGCAGATGCCCAGAACAAGGTCTATTCGCCACTAGAGACCTAATTTTAAGGATTTAAGACATGTTTACAATGTCAGATGTAAAGCCCTGGCAGTTACAGTGCTGCTAATGGAGTACAGCAGTGAAAACACTATTGGGTATCCACACTGTCAGCTGCCAGCGCATTAGCGTGGCCACACTCGTGGCAAATGCAGTGCCTATGGGAGCGGTGCATTCTGGGTAGCTATCCCACAGAGAACCTCTTCCTCTTCTGCCACAGAGGTAGTGGGGGGAGGAGGGAGTGCAGGGCATCCTGGATCTTGTCCTGATGCCCTGTAGTGAATCACTTTACATCCCAGCAACCCCTGTGCTTCCCTCCACATTTGGCACCACTGTCTCTCAACGGCTTCTATGCTGCACACTCTGACTCCCCGGTGTGCAGGAATGGATCCTCAGCTGCTGATAGGTTGATAGGTTTTACTAGCACATCATGCACGGCAGTTCCTGAAGCTGCAAAGTGATGAGGACGAGTCGAGCAGCATTCATAAGATGCGAAATTTCTTGTGGCATTCATAGCGGTGCTGACCACAGTGGAACACCGCGTTTGGGCTCGGAAAACAAACACGGAGTGGTACATTGTCATACAAGTCTGGGATAATGAGCAGTAGCTGCAGATGAGGAAAGTCACTTTCATGGGACTATGCTGAGCTTGCCCCCACCCTGCATTGCAAGGACACATGAATGAGAGAAGCCCTGCCAGTGGAGAAGTGTGTGGCGATTGCTCTGTGGAAGGTGGCTATTCCAGACATCTTTCACTCGGCCAACCATTTCAGAGTGGGAAAGTTGGCCATTGGACTCATGCTGATAGAAGTGTGGAGGGCCATCAATCACATCCTGCTCCGCAAGAGTGTGACTCTGGGCAATGTGCATGAAACTATGGATGGCTTTGCATGGATGGGCTTCCTGAATTCTATGGGGCGACAGATGGCATGCACATTCCAGTTCTGGCACCTGACTACCTAGTCTCTGAGTACAATAACTGCAAGGGGTATTTATCCATGGTTCTGCAACTGCTTGTGAGTCACCTTGGGCACTTCACAGACATTAACACTAGCTAGTCCAGAAAGGTGCATGACGCTCGCATCTTTCAGAACACTGGCCTGTTCAGAAAGCTACAAGTCGGGGGAAGTGGAAATGCCCATTGTGATCCTTTAAGACCCTGCCTACTCCTTAGTGCAGGGACTCAAGAAGCCTTGACAGTAGCAAGGAGCTGTTCAATAATAGACTGAGCAGATACAGAATGACTGTGGAGTGTGTGTGGGGGGGAGGGTTGTCTTTTGTTTTTTGTTTTCTGGGTTTTTTTGTTTTGTTTTGTTTTGTTTTTTGGCTGTTTGAAGGCCAGCTGGCATTGTTTATATGGGAAGCTGGACCCGGTGATGATAAAATCTGGTCATTGCTGCATGCTGTACCCTCCATACTATTTATGAAGGGAAGGGTAAAAGCTGTACTCAGGGATGAACCACTGAGGCACAGCACCTGGAGGCTGAGTTTGAACAGCCCAAGACCAGGACTATTAGAGGAGCACAGCACGGGGCCATAAGACTCAGGGATGCTTTGAGGCAGCAACTGGTTGCTGGAAGTCAGTCATACTTGTTGCCCTCTATGGGCGTGCAGTCGCTGCATTGCTAGGGGATACTCTCATTGGTCCATTTCTCCCCTCCCCCAGCACTTGATTCTGCCATCAATGTAAACATCCATGCCCACAAACTGTCACCATTCCCCACATCTTATTCTGCCATCAAATACAGACAACCCCCCCTCCTCACACACGCAGGGGCCAGATCCTTTTATTGATTCTGCTACTGCTGCCTTTGCCCTGGGCTTGCAGTCACGTTGTGCCTGTGCTGCTGGGTCCTGCTCCTCACTCCCCTTCCAGCCCCCAGGAAAAGAGCAGCTGTTCCAATCGCTCTGCTGGGGGTAGGAGGAGACCACCAGCCAAGTTCTTCGGCTTCCCCATGGAGGCAGCATTCACAGCATCTTCAGCCCACCCATTCAATGCCTAAGGGGCAGCAGCAGCATTTTCAGTACTAGGAGTGGGGGGACGGAGCAGCAAGAGCATTGTCAGCCACTTCAGCATTCCAGTGTGGATGTTGTGCAGTGTAATTCAAGCAATCAGTGAGTCTTGCAGGATTTATATTCCAGGTGGGAATTGGTTGGATCCCTTAATTGTTCGTTTCCCATTTTTGTAACATTTGGGTTGTTTTGTAAACACAGTGAAATATTGATTTTACAGGTATTTGCTGGACTCCACTGACACACAATAAAAAACCTAAGGTTAAGACTAACTATGTGTTAGAATTTTTTTTTAATATAGGCTACACAATGTTTATGGTGTGGTTAACAGCTGGGATATTTTAGGGGAGTTTCACCTACCTGGATCTGTACAGAAAGAGCACTTATCTAAACTGAGTGGAGTACAAAAATCCTAGTTGCATTATCCAAACTGAGTGGGTACACAAACGAAAGAAACATACGGTGAATGTAACTTCCACCATATAACAATTCTGTTTCAAGACTGGTCAATTATTGGGAGTGAGAAGTTGATATATTGTGGCCCCTAAATGTTGCTATTTAGTAAACACACAACCTTCCAGGAACCAAGGGGCAAGTTAGACGCCTGGAAAATCTTGGAATTAAACTACTATGTGAGTATTTTGCGGTAATTTATATTTTATATAAAGGCTGGAGACTCTCCAATCTGCTGCTGTTTAAAGTATAATTTTCTCTCTCAGACTAGAAAGAAAAAGATTCCAAAATGAAAATAGAATTGTGACATAGAAAACAGTGTTGCAAACTTGTTACTACTAGACCTATCACCCTAAAAGGCAAGGGAGACACAGTTAATATACTGCACTTAATTTTTTATTTCTGCTGACAATCCCAAGTGCAAATGAGTGGTTTAAAGCACATTAACAAGATATGCTAAATTATACTGTTATTGCAGAGATTCCCCCAGATGGAATCTGCTTATATAGCAAACACAGCGCTGGTATCTTTGATTTTCAGCAGGCGCTGTAGAAAAACTGGACACAGTGGAACTCCACAAAGAACTTCCCAGTAATTAGAAACACATAATGCACAAAATAAGCCAATCAGTAAAATAACATATCTCAAAAAAATAAGTGGATTAACAAGATATACAGTTTTCACTTTTCAGCTGCCATAATGTGATGGGTGCACCTGGCCTTTGCAGCTCCCTGCAGGAAATCCCACAGTGGAATGAATGGAGCAGAGAAGCTGGGTCCCCTAGGCCTGCCTTAGAGAGGCTCTTCAAGAGCAGCCATCTTGGAAACTATGAGACCTGGTCATCAAAGGGATAGTGACAGCTAATCCGAGCCCAGCAGGTTCAGATAAAAGGAGCTGCAGAGACCTCTCAGAGCAGTCCCTGGCTGGGTCCAGAGAAGTAAAGAAAGGTGTTCCTCTTTGGCCTCAGGGGCATGAGGACTAGTCAGGGTTTTTCTCTGGTTGCACAGGCAAGGCAGTGGGGCGGAAGGGGGCAGGGTTTGCAGGGAGAGAGGGACCTGAGAACTTTGGCTATGAGCTAAGGGTGAAGATAGAGGTCTATGGAAGAAGTAGTAATGAACTCAATTGAGCAATACATGGCTGCTATTTACAGAGTCCCTGGGTTCTCCCACTAGCCACCAGCCAAGTGGTATAAACCTTAGGAAGCACGAACAAATCTAACCTAAACTCAAGAAAGGGACCAATCTCATTTGGAAGCATGAGCAAAGGGCTGATTCTAAAGGACCCAGAGGTAGGGTGGAAGACCTGGCAAGGATAGACAGTCTGTTTATTTGTTGGTCATCTTGCTTCCCTGAAAGAGATTTGTTTTGACCACATGACCCTGCCTGAGGGCTGATTCAGGGAAAACTAGCAAGGACAGGCAGGGCATGTCTAAACTACATCCCTCTTTCGAAAGAGGGATATAAATTAGACAGATCGAAATTGCAAATGAAGCCGAGATTTGAATTTCCCGTGCTTCATTTGCATAATGGCGGTCGTGCGTTCTTTCAAAAACGGGTATTTCGAAAGTGAAATCGCCGTCTAGACACAGTTCTTTTGGGGGAAAAAAATCCCTTTTTCGAAAGATCCTGTACACCTCATTTTTTGAGGAGTACAGGATCTTTCAAAAAATGTTTTTTTTTCCCGAAAGAACCGCATCTAGATGGCAGTTTCACTTTCGAAATACCCGTTTTTGAAAGAACGCGCGACCGCCATTATGCAAATGAAGCACGGGAAATTCAAATCTCGGCTTCATTTGCAATTTCGATCTGTCTAATTTACATCCCTCTTTCGAAAGAGGGATGTAGTCTAGACATAGCGGCAGACAGACACTAGGAGCAGGAAAAGGATTTCAATACTGCACCTGGCTACAAGCAAGCACTCAAGAAAGAAGTGTTCTCCTCCCCTGCATGCCCCCCCGCCACATCATCACAATTAGTTTTAATAAGTACAAGGAAAGAAAGCTGTATTTAAATCTAAACACCTCCCTGTACAATAATCAAAGAAATTAATCAGTCAGTTGGGTGGCTTATTACCCTAGTCTTTTAAATCCTGACTGATGACACCCGTTGAAATTATATGTTGTAGAAGCGAGACACTTGATTAAAAAATTCAGAAACCAGTGCAGGTTGCCTATTGATGAGTTAAACCAGATATCAATACCTGGCCTGAAATAGGCAAAGCAATCACTTCATCTTAGAAAAAGAAAAGAAAAGTTCACCCTGTGCTGAGGTAGAATCATGATGACAATATTTCTTGCCTTTGTGGATGCAAAAGCATTGATAATCTCCAGCTTGACTTCCAGTAAACAATAGAGCTAAAACACTCACCCTCTCCTGTGACATTTGAGACAATAAATATGTCTGAGATATCTTTAATTTGTGAAGCTACAATAGGAATGGTTAAGTACATGTGAGATGCTATGTAAACACTGGAAAATGTTAAGTGCAGTTTGTTATTAATGAAAATTCAGAATCCCATGTTGAGTTTTTACTTTGCCTGTGTTTAAAATAAATTTTAATGTCACAAGTTCATCCAATAGATCATCTGATTAGTCCGCTTCAGATGCAGCCAATTCTTTACATGCCTTTTCCACAGAGTCACCATCCAGTTTTGGAAATACATGTAAGAAGCTATACATAACTAAAAATTCCTTCAAACCTGCTGTAAATTTCTGCAGTAACATGTGTAGATGGGAATATAAGAACTCAGTCCTGAACTTGTCTTTTATATCCATGTTAGCTGCTCCATTCTCAAATAACCTTTTCTGTAACCTTTGCTAGTGAATAACTGGAAATACTGGTTTTACATCCAACTCATAAGCCATTTATTTGGCTTTCTCAAGAGCTATATCAAAAGCTGCCTTTCAATAATCCTAGAAGGTTGCTGCTGTTATGTCTATAAATTGGCATGCTATACTAAAATCATATCATTTCCTTGAAACTGCTTGGTGTGAGTGATTTTTTTCAGCACCTTGTAGCCACAGTAAGGCATAAAAGGGTTAGGCCTCTAGCCCTAACCCTCTAGCATACTCCTCCTAGTGAGCCAAGCTTTATAGTGCAGGGTCAGCTCACTGCCCGAGGTTAATTCTCTCTGGGCTTTCTCAGGGAATCAAGGAAAGTTGTTTTCAGCAGGGAATAATTGCTTTTATTTAAGCCTTCTTGTAATAGCACATCATAGATTTGGGGAATTACTGTTAAACAGATTTTATAGTATCTACACATTTACACAGGGTCTTCAGGGAAATATTCACATGCTTTTAGCAAGTATCCCATCTTTTAAGAGAGTCACCAGGTAACACAGACTTTTTTTTGCTGTATACCAAATACAGTTTTGGTTTCAAAGAAAGAAGCAGCAATATCAGAAATCAGCAAGTGCTAGTCATGACTACAAGGCTTGTAAATGACATGAGAGTTAACCTTCCTCATTTGTGCTTGCAAACCCTTGTGCTTGCCCCCTGTACTGGAGCTGCAATCTTAACATTGGTCTCTGCAGTCTGTTATATTTTAAGTCCCATGTCTTGTTGTTACTTCCAAGCAGTTTCAGCAAGTTCTGCTCCAGTAGTGCCTTTGATGTTCAGAAAGGTAAGAAAAGCTTTTAATAGATTATTATTCTTCATCCATTTTTCCACACCAAAGAATAAAGACATTTGTTCTGTATGAGAACAAAGTGGTGTACAGTTGAGCAACAATGTGTAATAGTTTGCAGTTTTCACTCCCATTAGAATGTGTTTAAATTTTTTGCCCAACAGTTAAATGAACTCATTTTTGGTGTCTATGATCCTAATCTTTCAGTGCAAAATAATGAAGTGTTCACTAGTCTGTAAGGCACTCCTGACAACTCACTGCAGCACCGCATTGCTTTCATAGTATGTATCCAAAAGGGTCAAGTAAGATTTATAATAAAAGCTTATGTATTACTGGTCTTCAGAAATATTGAGAGGTGTATGTACAAAATTTAAGGAGTTGTGTGTGTAGATATCCTGGAATATGTTTTAAGTCAATCAAATCAGGGTTGACAAGCAGATTTTAACCAGACAAAGGTGTATATGTACCTGTGTGCCTTGATCACCTGCAAAATAAGCTTTATATGTCAACATAATGGAGGGGAGGCCTGTTTGCAAATGACATCAGTGTGAGAATGTGAAGGCAACATGGAGTCAGCACACCAGAGAATAAACCACTAAGGTCACCCTGACTATGAGGACAAAACAATGATTTTGGGGAATATATGGAGAAAGCAAAAAGATGCCCCTCCATTTTTCCCTGAGAAAGCCCAACGGCAGCATCTTCTGCACTCATGAAGGATCCCAGCCCACATTGGTCAGAGATGCTGGGAGATTGCTTTAGGTGAGACATGCTTCTTTAGACAAGGGTTTGAACCTGTTAATGTTAAGTTTAGACTCCAGCAAGTGTGTTATACTTTGTTTTATATGTAACCATTTCTTTTCCATCATTAGACACAATCTCTTAATTCTTAGACCTTCATAATAAACTTAAGATTATTTTCACTATAAATATATCTCAGAGCTGTGATGTTATGTTGGAGCAAATCCTCACCTGAACCGAACTGGTGAATGCACTGCTCTTTTGGGGATAACTTACCTGGTAATTTCTGAGTATCCTGTGGTAAAGGGCTAGATATTGCAAAGGAATGCTTGAAAAGAGCTCAAGGAGTGGGGTGCAGCTATTGCTAACCTCCAAGGCAAAATAAAGGTTGGTAGATCCCCAAGGAGATTATTTGGGTGGCTGGCAGACTGGTGGTGTCAGGGAATTGACACTTACTTAAGCACCAGCAAGTGTTCCTCTGACTCAGGGGTGGGCAATAATTTTTGCCTGGGGGCTACTTCAAAAATGTTTGAAGTAGTCCTGGGCCACCCCGGAAGGGGTGGGGCCTAAACAGGAAGGGCAGGGCCGAAACAGGAAGGGGCAGGGCTACCCCTCCCCCAGACCATGATTGGTCTGGGGGTGGGGGAGACCCTTTGCCCCACCCTTCCCACTAGGCACCCATGCCCTGGAAGAGACTTGGGGCCCCCCACGCCCAGGCCAATCAGGGCCTGGGGGTGGGGGAGCATAGGAAGCCTCCTCCCGCCCTGTGAGGAGCACGTGGCACTTTGAAGTGCAGCGGGCTCCTCGCAGGGCCAGGGCAGGGTGAAGGAAGTGCAGGGCAGGGTGAAGGTGATTGGCCTGGGGGCAGGGGCGCGCGCAAGGCCACCTCCGCTCTTCCCCCTCCCCCCACCCTGCGAGCAGTGCGTGGCACTTCAAAGCACCACGTGCTCCTGGCAGGGCGGGAGGAGGCTTTGCACACTCCCCTGACCCCAGGCCCTAATTGGCCTGGGGGGCAGGGGAGCAGCAGGGCCTCAATGGGCCGGATCCACCCTCTTGGTGGGCTGGATCCAGCCCACGGAGGCCCTTTTGCCCACCCCTGCTCTAGCTGGAGGCAGAAGAGTTAACAAGGGAACTCTCAGTCCTGGGAATCCTAAGAAAATGTCAGTGTCTTGACAAAAAATAGTGCACATTTGCCACCTGTCAACTAATAAACAATTTTACAATTGTCGTTTGTGAGTCACTGCTAGTGGCAGAGTTGGGCTGCAAGGCCCTCTGGCTTCCTCAGGAGCCCTGCTATAGGAAGCACACAGTGTGGAAAGGGTGCGGAATGCTAGGATGTCAAACCTAGGAAAGCCAAAGCTGTGTAGGCTTCTTGTCCCAGGCACAGTGTTAAGAGGCATGCTACCCAGAGTCCTAACTAGCTTCACATGGAGCAGTTCCAGAGCTTCAGCCTGGAGACTCCGTGATGCCTTCTTAGCCAAACACATAGTCAGCCAGCATGCCTGACATATACACTATGCTTCAGGGGGTAGCCGAGTTAGTCTGTACAGGATAAACTTAAAAAACAACAAATAGTCTGGTAGCACTTTACACACTAACAAAACATGTAGATGGTATCATGAGCTTTCGTGGGCACAGCCCACTATGATCAGTCAACTCATTGCATGATGCAGCAACTTGCAGACTGCAGCGCACACACGGATGGAGTCATACTTGTAGTATTAAAGCCAGGCTGCAATGTACATTTGTGTGCGTGCACCAAGGGTAGGAAAATGCCGCCGTGTGATGCCACCTGCCATTGCTGATGGGAGTTCAGTCCCATCACCCTGCCCCTGCTTGCCTGTGCATATACCAGCTGGCCACATTGCTGTGACTTGTGGCCCCATGCAATACATGTACATGCCCCGATATGTCAGGAATTTGATAATTATGCATGGACACCAGTGAGAACTAACACCTTGTTTAAGCTTCTTTTCCAAACAGATGCTGTGAGAAGCTTTGAAACAAGTGGCCACTTTGAAAAGAAGCCCCAAAACATGCAACTCACAATTTGGGGGTGGTGCAAAACTCCTGGTTGGACAAAACAAAAAAGCTCAAAACTGCTTATAATTTGGGGCTATTTAAAGATCTTTGCTGAGGAGGGGGAGGCAAATGTCCTCTCTGCCACCCTCACTGACTGGGTAGTGCCAGCCTCGGTTTCTAGAAACCTATATATTGATTGTTTTAAAACAAAGTAAAAGATATATGGGATAGATCTTAGTCCCATTGTAGTCAATATGCATTTTGCTATTGATGTCAATAAGACCAGGGTTTGGCTCAGAATTGTTAACTTTACTATGTTGCTTTGCTAATATTATGGCTGGATTTTTCTTCTAGGATTTTGTCTGGAAATATATCCAAGTTTGGCAAATGAGACAGAACTCGTATGTTGGGCAGACAGCAGAATGCATCAGATTTCGCCAGCTCTCATGACTTTATCATGAATCTCACGATGTTTAGGGCTTTTCTTAAAGTACCAGCTTCTGGATTCAGGTTATTATCTGAGAACTCAGCTTTCATTTGAAAAAATAAGTTTCTAGCTCTCATAGAAACATAGAATCATAAGGTTGGAAGAGACCTCAGGAGGTCATCAAGTGCAACCCCAACTAAATCATCCCAGCCAGAGCTTTGCCAAGCCAGGATTTAAAAATCTCTAGGGATGGAGATTTTACCACCTCCCTAGGTAACCCATTCCAGTGCTTTACTACCCTTCTAGTAATATAGTTTTCCTAATATCCAACTTAGATTTCCCCCGCTGCAACTTGAGACCATTGCTCCTTGTTCTGTCATCTGTCACCACTGAGAACAGCCTCTCTTAATTCTCTTTGGAATCCCCCTTCAGGTTGTTAAAGGCTGCTGTCAAATCCCTTCTCAATCTTCTTTTCTATAGACTAAGTAAGCCCAAATCTCTCAATCTCTCCTCATAAGTCATGTGCTCCAGCCCCCTAATCATTTTAATTGTCCTCCGCTGGACTTTCTCCAGTGTGTCCACATCCTTTCTGTAATGGGGGGCCCAGAATTGGACTCAGTACTCCAGATGTGGCCTCACCAGTGTCAAATAAAGGGGAATTATCACTTGTTTAGATCCGCTGGAAATGCTCCTCCTACTGCACCACAATATGTCATTAGCCTTCTTGGCTACAAGGGCACATTGTTGACTCCTATAGAATCACAGAATCAAAGAGCTGGAAGAGACCTCAGGAGGTCATCAAGTCCAGCGCCCTGCCCAAAGCAGGACCAAGCCCAACTAAATCAACCCAGCCAGGGCCCTGTCAAGCCAAGACTTAAAAACCTCCAGGGATGGAGATTCCACCACCTCCCTAGGTAACCCATTCCAGTGCTTCACCACCCTCCTAGTGAAATAGTTTTTCCTAATGTCCAACCTAGACCTCTCCCACTGTAACTTGAGACCATTGCTCCTTGTTCTGCCATCTGTCACTACTGAGAACAGCCTCTCTCCACCCTCTTTGGATCCTCCCTTCAGGAAATAGAAGGCTGCTATCAAATCCCCCCTCACTCTTCCTATCCAGCTTCTCATACACTGGAATCCCCAGGTCCTTTTCTGCCAAACTGCTGTTTAGCCAGTCAGTCCCCAGCCTGTAATAGTGCTTGGGATTCTTCCATCCCAAGTGTAGGACTCTGCACTTTGTCCTTGCTGAACCTCATCAGATTTCTTGTGGCCCAATCCTCCAATTTGTCTAGGTCACTCTGGACCCTATCTCTATCCTTCAGCTTATCTACCTCTCCCCATAGCTTAGTGTCATCTGCAAACTTGCTGAGGGTGCAATCTATCCCCTCATCCAGGTAATTAATAAAGATGTTGAACAAAACCGGCCTTAGAACCAACACTTAGGTCACTCCGCTTGATACCGACCACCAACCAGACATCGAGCCACTGATCACTACCCATTAAGCCTGACAATCTAGCCAGCTTTCTGTCCATTTTACAGTCCACTTATCCAATCCATACTTACTTAATTTGCTGGCAAGAATATCATGGGAGACTATATCAAAAGCTTTGCTAAAGTCAAGGTATATCATGTCCACTGCCTTCCCCATATCCATAGAGCCAGTTACCTTGTCATAGAAGGCAATCAGGTTGGTCAGGTACAACTTGCCCTTCGTGAATCCATGTTGACTCTTCCTGATCACTTTCCTCTCTTCCAAGTGCTTCAAAATGGATTCCTTGAAGATCCCCTCTATGATTTTTCCGGGGTCTGAGGTGAGGCTGACCAGTCTGTAATTCCCTGGATTGTCCTTCTTCCCTTTTTTAAAGATGGGCACCACATTTGCCTTTTCTAATAGTCTAGGACCTCCCGCAATCACCACGAGTTTTCAAAGATACTGGCCGATGGCTCTGCAATCACATCAGCCATCTCTTAGCACCCTCGGATGCATTAGATCTGGCCCTATAGATCTGTTGGTAGAGAACAGCATGCAGGTATGAACTCTATTTGCCCCAACAGCAGAAGACAAAGAATCTCAGAAGTGTTATTTTCAAATCTCATGCTAATCTGATGACATTTGGGAGCCACCTGACTCATAATTTTTTAACTCTAGGGTTCTTGATTTTTTTCTCCTGTCCCCTTAGTATGCCAGATATCCAGTGCAGCCAACACTGACAATATTTTTGTGAATGCTGGGATTTCAGGTCAATTGTGCAGGGCTCATTTGTTCTTGCAAGAAAACAGGCACCTGAGGAAGTTTGCCTGAGCTGCCTACAGTTTCCCCCCTTTGGGCATTAAAGGTCATGTGTGCTGCAGCTATTCTTAGCTGCTGCCTATAGTACTGAGATGAGATGACCCTGTACCCCCTGAGCGGGGCAGAGCCCTGCAGCAGCTGCAGACTAGAAGTCAGCAGCAAATTACTATCCTTTACCCTGCCAACGCAATGGGAAAGGAAGCAGGGCATTGTGCCAGAACTGGTACAATTTATGTGCCACCCCTTGCTAAGGGCTGTGGCTAACGGCACAAACGAGCTCTTAATTTGAGTGGTGTTGGAAAAGCAGGAGGAGTAGAAATACACTCACAGAGCCAGGGGCATAGCCTTGTGCAGTATGATGTAATGAAACTTTTATATCTTACTTCATTATTTTAATTGTAAATGGCATTTTTCAGCCCTTCTTCTCTTCTGTATCTATCGTACAAATGGCAACACAGTTCTGAAGCCCTCTCACCAATGTGGATCTCACCATGGATACCCATTTAAACAGAGAGGTCACAGGACAGTTGCTATTTGTGTTGCTGAATGGTACAGTACTCTATTGTATTTTTTTCCTTCAGTGAAGCAGAACAAACCCTTCTTTTTCTTTTGTTTATAGGAGGTGAAAAAACATACTGGTAGTAAGTTTCAGATGAAAAGGTATGTTGGTATTCAGTTTTTGCTCACTTTGAGCATAGCTGAGACTAGATTAAAAAAAAAGGTCATCCTGCCCTTCTTATGCATTTGGGAAATATGTGCTGTTTATATGGTGCTTGTTATGGGCAACAGTTTATATTTTGCTTAAATGTAATATCCCCTTCCCTCTCTTTTGTTGCTGGTTTTTGGCAGGGGTGACTGGTGCCATAGGGGAGGGGATGCAGGGAGGGCCATGGAGAGGGGCAGGAGGGAGCATGTGGGGGCATCCCATTTAGCAATTAAAATTTTAGGGAAGTCATAAGGGGCAGTGCACCTCCCGAGTGTTACCATAAAGTCACCTTTGGGTTTGGGTTTTTTTTGGTTGGTTGGTTGGTTTTTTGCATCATTAAACTGTAAACTTTTCAAAGCAGAGACTGTCTGTGTCTTTTCTTTGTTTGCACAGCACCCTCCTAATTGGGGCCTTACCCCTTATTATGACATTACAATAATATAAATAAAGAATAAAGAATATATTGTCACAGACTAAGAGAAGAGAGTAAGGATGGTCTTGTGGCAAAGATACTAAACTGACAGATCTGGTCTCAATTCTTGGCTTTACCACAGAATTTTCATGTAACCTTTGGCAAGTCACTTAGTTTCTCTGTACTTCAGTTCCCTGTGTGTAAAATGAAGATAGAATATTACTTCTGGCTTGGCGATTTAGTTGTAAGCTTTTTGTGGGAACTTTGTGGAAACTGTTTCTATGTGCTTGTATACTGCCTAGGACAATGAAAATTGTCAGCAGGGACATTTAGATGGTATTAAAACTAAATAATAACATATGAGCAGGTCACCGGTCCATAAATCTATCAGCCCCAGGACTCATTTTAACATTTCAACCCTTCCCTCTGAGGAGCTTCAAATAATCACCATATTTTAAAAACCTGTTTGCCAGATAAATGCTTACTTCTCCCTCAAATATAGAATTTTCCCCACAAAACTGTCCTTGTCTGAGGGCTGGCATGGTGCAAGATTCATCCCAGGCTAACAACAGGCTGTCTATACATAAAAACCTCGGTTTGTAAGGATGCTACAGAAGTAGAAATGGGACCTTATCTTACTGGGAAGGGGAGATTCTCCGCTTTCCAAGGGGGCCTAACACTCACTAGCAGGTATTCCCAAAATAGCATACTTGAAAAAGAGAGGTTTTAAGTATAAAAAAGCTGTTTTAATTAGATAAGTCAGACACAGTTGGATAGCAGGCGCTCATTCTTATGTCTGGCCAAGCTGCAATCAACATGGGACCTGAGTGGAATCTGGGACAAAGATGGTTTTGTCTGTTTCTGGGGATGACTAGGGACCAGTTTGGCTCCATTGTAAATTAAAACAGTCCCAGAGCCGCCCTAACTTATACAGATTACACCTCTAAAATCCAGGATTCTCTGGTTCAGCAACATCCGTTATCGAGCATGACCATTGATGTTCCAGGATCAGAGAGTCCTAGCATGCTGCAGGGGGCCGAGCTGGCATGTGGCTCATCTGGGTTGCGTGGGGTTTGGGGAGCTGGTGCGTAGCTCAGATGGGCCATGGGAGCTGGTGTCCAGCTCATCTGGGCTGCAGGAGGAGGGAGACCAGCAGCTCTTCTGGGCTGCAAGACGGGGCAGGGAGCTGGTGCATGGCTCAGCTGGTCTGCAGGAGCCGGTACACAGCTCAGCTGGGCTGCGGGGGACGGGGGGACCAGGAGTTGGTACGTGGCTCAGCTGGGCTGGGGAGGGGCTGGGAGCTGGCATGCAGCTCAGCTGGGCTGTGGGGGGAACCAGGAAGCCCGGGGTGGGCGGCAGGAGGGCTGGCAGGGGGATGGGGCTGAAATGACCTTCCCTGGTCCAGAAAAATCCCTCATTGGGAACCAGTCAGTGCCTGATCAGGGAGGTCCAACCTGTAGACTATTGTCTGTGGCTTAAGGGCTGTACTGGCGATTGAAAAGAGCTGGCACAGCTGCACTCCAACCACATCTCCTTCTCTTCAGCACATACCCTGCTTTCAGAGGTTCTGTGTACAGGAGAGAAATAAAGAAGCAGATTTTTGGTGAGGAAAGGGAGGGAGATGAAATCAATGCAGAAAGCTTTCCAAAGCTATTTCACCCCCAGCTAGTTCTGTGTCACAGGGAGACAGCAGCGCTGATGAGAATCTACAACAGGTTCTGTGGCAGCTGTCTCTAGGCCCCCTGAAAGGGGTGGGGCCTTGGGCAGAAGGGGCGGGGTTGGGGCCTCTCCCAGCCAGTGTTGCCAGGGCTGCAAATCATGCACCCTCAGGGACTCCAATGGCAATTTAAAGAGCCAGGGGCTCTGGCCACTGCCAAAATAACAACAGCAGCAGCAGGCAGGAGCCCCACGCCCTTTTAAATCTCTGGGCCCCAGGGCAATTGGCCCCTTTGCGACTCCTGCCCCCAAAATGGTGGTCCTGGGAGAGAAAAAGCAGTGGGAAGTTGTGTCAACCTAGCTGGGGAAATGTTTTTATTTAAACATCCTCAAAAGGACATACTGAAATGTCTTTGGATGTGGGCCTTGTTGCCTGGACTGGTGACTGTCACCTTATAAATACAAAGAGACAGAGCGTGACTTGGTGGGATGGAACCAAATGAAGGGTGACTAGATTTGTGGGGTAAGAGGAGGAAAAGACTGGGTGGGTATTTTAGAACAGAGCTATGGAGTGACAGTTTAACAAGTTTTAGGAAGAAGAGAAAGTCTGCATGAGGAAGAGAAGGAAGAACTGGAAGGAACAATTGAAAATGAGGGAGGAGAGAACATAACACAGTGTATTGAAGGAGGAAGATGAGGGGCGGAAGTGAGAGGGAAGGGAAAAGCTAAATATACCCAAGAGAAACAAAAGAAAAAAGAAGTTGACTAAGGCCTCATGGCAACCTAGCAGGGAAAATGTTTTATTTAAATTTGGCTCCCCTCACTGTTAGTGTTTCTCTTTGCTGATTTAGTACTACTACCTCCCCAACTGACATACAGTCACAATGTCATTAGGTTGACAGAGTGTCAGTGTAATGTTGCGAAGGTAAGGGACTATTAGCCACTTACTAAAATTCATTGGCTATGTCTACACTCGCGGCTTCTTGCGCGAGTAATATGCAAATGAGGCTAAGCGTGGAATATCACCGAGCCTCATTTGCATACCTAATGAGCCACCATTTTTTTCAGAAGAGGCTCTTGCGCAAGAAGGAGCGTCTACACTGCCCCTTCTTGAGCAAGAAAACCCCTTTTGCGCAATGCCCTTACACCTATTACTTTTCAGGAAGAACGGCATTGCGCAAGAGGGTTTTTCTTGCGCAAGAAGGGGCAGTGTAGACGCTCCTTCTTGCTCAAGAGCCTCTTCTGAAAAAAATGGTGGCTCATTAGGTATGCAAATGAGGCTTCGCGATATTCCACGCTTAGCCTCATTTGCATATTACTCGCGCAAGAAGCCGCGAGTGTAGACTTAGCCATTGCGTGGTGAGGTTGGTTGGGAAGCCCTGAGTACCAAAAGAAAGAGGAAGGAATGATAGAAAATCAGGATGCTGAGACTGACAGTTCCCAGGAACAATGGGGAGAGGACAATGTGCTAGGTCAGCCTGATTGACAGAACAGGCAGACTAATGAAGGAGGGAGGCCAAAGGGTCCCCATTTTCCTTGTGAGCTGCAGTTGCCTGGACAGACAAGTGGAGCTGACTAGCTCAGGAGAGAGTGGGGGACCAAGCTGAGCTGTGGAGTAAAGCTGTGCTAGGCAGCAAGAGCCACAGAAATAGCCCAGGCAGCAGCTCCATGCTGGGAGCAAGGCTGCAACAACAGAAGCCAGAGAAGCAGCCCAGGAACCGTCAGTGCTGGGGCAGAGCCACAGAAACGGCCACTGAGAAGAGTTGTGCTGGGAGGGCCAAGGAGCAGTCCAGGGAGCTGGCAGCAGAACAGTAGAGTAGAGCTGGGGCTGGAACAGTCTGAAGCTAGGTGTGGTGAGCAGCTGAAGGAGAGTGAGGAAAGGGAGCTCTGAGAAGAAGCCCAGCACATGGAGACACCTTCAGCCATCAGCCCTTGCAGGCCAGACTAAGAGGGGGATCATAACCCCGACTGGGGGAGGGGCTGATTCTGGGAAGAAGGGCCATGCCACCAAGAGCATGAAGGCATGTGGCTGCTACCAGAGCAAGTGTCCAATTGGCAGCATCCCTGCAGGACAGCCCAGGCCTGGGAAGGAGGCCTGGGATGTGTGAGGAACAAACTGTAAACTTCCCTTCCATTCCTGAGATGCTGTTTGTGACATCCCTGTGCCACAGAGCAGGATGTAAATTGGCTGCTGTGTAATAAATTGTATTTGTGTTAAACTGTATGTAACGATCAGTGGGCCAGGGAAGCATCCAGTGTGGAGGGAGCACCCTGGAGTAGGAACACCGTAGCCTCTGTTTTAAGTGACCACGACAAGACTGGGGTCTAGCCCCCCAGGAATCCTAGACCCAGCTTTGTTGGGGTTATGAAAATTCTACCACGCAGGGGAGTGGAAGGGGAGCCCTCAAGGTCAGGGAGGCCTCTGGGTAAAGGAAGTGGGAGCAAGGACAGATCCTGTCACGAGCCCATTTCATCAAATTAGTGTAGAAGCAAGGAAAGTTTCCCACAATAATGGGACCATTTCCCCATTTACACACTCTGTTACTGACTTTCAAGAACTGTCCCACAATGCCCCACGCTGAAAATGTGCTCAGTGCAAGAGCTGCTGGTATGTGTACCACTGACACAAGGAGCCAAGTGTGCACATGTACAAGTGATTGTATAACTGCAGTGGCTGTATGCCATCGTAAGTTAGGTTAACATATCGTAGTATAGACATGGCTTAAAGCAGGGGTTCTTAACCTTTTTACCTTCACACCTCCCCCTGAAAGTGAACTTCATGTTTACACCCCCCGGGAGCCATTTTGTGCACAGCCTAGCCCCGCTCCCTCACCTGACAGGAAGCTAAGGGGCATGGCTAGGACTATAAGAACTCTGCCAGGGAGCTCAGTCAGGACCCAGCCTCTGAGGGAGACAGAGGCCTGCCCAGAGCTCCTTGCAGATGAGGCTGAGACCTGGCCCGGGCCTCCCACAGCCGCCCTCCCTTAGGCCAGCAAAGGCTTCCCTGCCTGGGCCGCGGAGGCCTGGCCAAGCCGGCCAGCAGGGCTACCCTCTGACCTAAAGGAACCCAAGGTTCTACTGGTGCCTGGTGATTCGGGGGACCGGCCTGAGCTGAAGGGCTGGCTCGAACCCCGAGGCCTGCCTGAACCCTGGGACCTGGTGAACCAGCTGGATGCAGCCGTCCGAGCTAATGGCCAAGTCCGACGGCTGGTGGCGCTGTGGGGTGAGTGAACCCCGTTACAATGCTGAAATGAATAATATGAGCTTTTTACTTTGAACCTTTTCCTAACAAATTTATGTAATATTTGAAGATGAAAGTCGGCAATGCTCGCGTACTGTTATTGTAGTGTGTCGTCACATAGGCCCGATTGATTCGCACTGCTATTGTAGTGTGCCGATCTCTAGAAGTTAATAAGAAATTAATGTTTATAATTTTAATTCATAATATTAATTATGAAGAAATCTAAACTTTAGAATTTTATCCAGTGAGAAGGCAATTGCGATAAATTTTCTGGGAGGCACCTCACACCTCCCCTGTATCCCCTTCATACCTCCCCTGGGGAGGCGCACCTCACTGGTTAAGAACCCCTGGCTTAAAGGATAGGGAAAAGAGACAATAAGAGAGACATAGAATAAAATGTTCAAAAGCCACCTATAAGACTTAAGAACCGTAATCCCATTTTCAAATTTGATAAATTTGTATAAGCCTAAATCCCCTCCATGAGACTTAGGGTCTTAGGAGCTTAGATCACTTTTGACAATGAGACTTAAGTGCTTTTGAAAATGTTATCCACAAAAAAAATTATACTTTAAAAGTTTACTTTGCAGAATGCTGAATGTCACATGCCATAAGAGTGGGTTTGTGTATTAGACTTCTGGATTTCATCTAATGGTGGGAAATTTAAAACAACTTCCTACATACTGCAGCCCACCTGCGTGGTTCCCTTACCCATCCCTTTACCTGAATCTTGTTTAATATTTTCTGGGCTCTTCCAAAGTGTTGTCTGAGCTGCCTAGGCTTTATACTCTGACTTCGATTCTGATATAGTTATGGTTGATAGCACTGCAAGCCCATGAGAATTAATAGAGTTCAGCTGGAGCTCTACTGCCAGGATCAGGCCTCCATTGTGCTAAACTCTGGCTATAAACCAAGATATTACAAGCTTACCATAGAAACAGCAGGGAGACAGGGTTGGATAAGGACTCATATACTAGCTAGGCCATAAGTTGCTGACTCAGGGAACAAGATTTTTTTCCACCCTCTGCCATTTGCCTATTTTTCAAACCTTTATTTCCATGTACTGTATTAATGTCTTCCTGTTTTCCTCCCCCTTCCACAGCTTTCTGGCTATCAATAGGATTTACACACTTGGTACAAAATATATGTACACATTATAGTCTCATTTTAAAAGTTTTCAGTTTTATCATATGCAAAAAAATGTTTGTAACATCAACATATTCATATGTATTACTGGAAATAAACAAGAGTGGTATCTTTCCCTGTGTGTGGGTCAGGTATATCATGCATGGTCAGGGATTCTTTGTGGCCCTGTACAGGATTTCTTTACATGGCATTCTGACAGGAGTTTTACATTTTCTCTTTCTGCCTTGGTTCCTCTTGATTTAGAGGCTTACCTGTCGTAAGTACCATGTGCTTTGTCAATATATATCTATTAGCATCTCCATAAGCTCAGGCTAGGAGAGCTCTACACCTTTCAGTCCCATTGTTCCAGCTTGTTTCACCCTGCAATGTACTTGGGGGATCGAACTGTTGTTGTTTTTCATGTTCCACACCATTGAATATCATCTTGGACCTGCACCCAGGGCCATCCCTACCAATATGCAAAACACACAGCTACATAGGATACCACAAGCTGGCTGGCTCCTCTCACCCACAGGCTCTGCATTGGCTCTGAAGTGCAGCCCTATCCCTCAGCCAGTCCCTTCCTATGGGCTGCACTCTGCCACCACTCACAATATTGTGGTGAGCAGCACGAGCGTGGCCCAGAGGACTCAGGAGAAGCAGGGACCACTTCCAAGTGCCACTTCTCTCCAGCCAACTGCACCATCGCCATCTGCTCCTCCTGAGCGTTCCAGCCTGTGGTCATGTCACTCACTGCCGCAGCCTGCACCTTCGTCTGCTCCCCTGAGGCCATGGGTGTGGGGGTTGCTAGTGCTGGGCTGCGTAGGGCACCAACACTGGTAGGGAACAGCCCTGCCTGAACCCTTGAAAATGTCTGGTTTTACATCTCTAGTTCCATATTTGCACAATGCATTCTGATATGCTCTAGGAATAACTTTAAGGAAGTTCTGGGGCCTGTGTTACATAGGAGGTCAGACAATACCATTACAAAGATCCGCTCAGGTTTTGGAATCTATTAATCCATTTACTAGATCAGTCAACATTACAATTACCTTCCTAATTAATTAATGACACTTGGACAGAAAATTTAATCTATTTATGCAAGACCATTCTCAAATATCCCTCTGATTTTGCGTCAGACTTGTTCTAATTCTGTAAATATTACCTATGTTATGGCAGAGCCCAAAAAGGTGTTGGGCATGGTGCAAGTACATAAAAAATAGTACTGAAAATACAAAAATAATGTCAAGGTTTAAAGCAATAGTTTACATTTATTTTAATAATGGTTCTGTATTGAATATTGATATTAACATGCACAGTGCATTTTAGCTAAGTGAATTTTTACTATTTCTGTACCATCTCAGAGTGTCAGCCTTAATAGAATCATAGGGCCCTCAAGATGTCTTCTAGTTCAATTCCTTGTGCTTTCGGCAGGACCAAGCACCATCTAGACCAGTGGTTCCCAAACTTTTCGGCATCACGCCCCCTTTTTGATTTTTGAGAAACCCTCGGCCCCCCCCCCCCAAAAAAATAGCAGCAAAACTTGGCATGGGATTGACGCGGGGGGGTGTGGCTGCGATGCCTCGTGCCCCCCCTGGAATTTCTTCACGCCCCCAGTTTGGGAACCCATGATCTAGACCCTCCCTTACAGATGTTTCTCTAACCTGCTCTTAAAAATCTTCCATGATGGAGATTCCACAACCTCCTCCTGTAATTTGTTCCAGTCAGTGCTTAACCACCCTGACAGTTAGGACATTTTTCTTAATATCCAGCCTAACCCTCCCTTGCTGCAATTGAAGCCTATTGCTTCTTGCCCTGTCATCAGCGGGGTTGCCAGATGGTTTCAACGAAAATATCGGACACACTTGACATTACATCACAATCTACATTACATCTTATTTAGAAAATACCAGACATTTATATTTTCTCAATTTTTTTCCCGAACAGAAAGCTCAAATACTGGACTGTGCGGTTCAAAACCGGACACCTGGCAACCCTAGTTGGCAGAGATTAAGGAGAACAATTTTTTTCTCTCCTCCTTGTAAACTTTTATGTACTTGAAAAGTGCTGATCGTTGTTGTTGTTCTCTGAACTTTCTCCAATTTGTTTACATCTTTCCTGAAATGTGGTGCCCGACTTGGACACAATACTCTGCTTCAGGCTTAATCAGCATGCAGTAGAATTACTTCTTATATCTTACTTACAATACTCCTGCTACTACATCCCAGAATGATGTTTGCTTTTTTTGCAATGGTGTCATACTGTTGACTCATATTTAAACTTGTGATCCATTATGAACCCTAGATCCCTTTATGCAGTGCTCCTTCCTAAGCAGTAATTTCCCATTTTGTATGTGTGCAACTGATTGTTCCTTCCTAAATAGAGTACTTTGCATTAGTACTTGTTGAATTTCATCCTATGTACTTCAGACCATTTCTCCAGTTAATCTAGATCATTTTGAATTGGAACCCTGTCCACCAAAGTACTTGCAACCTTCCCAGCGTGGTATCATCTGCAAACTTTGAACAGCCGGAGACCATGGCTATTAGAGGAGCACAGCGTGAGGCCATAAGGATCAGGGATGCCATGATGCTGAAAGTCAGTAATACTTGTAGCCATGCATGGGAGTGCAGCGGCTGCATTGCTAGGGGCTACTCTGATCGATCCATATGCTGCACTTATCACTATAGTTTCACAGGTTTGTATGCCTGCTTGCAAAGTCAGTGATAGTTATCATGGCATTGTTGAGGTTCCCTCTGAGACCTTCTGCACTCAGCTTATCTGAAACACCTCATCCAGTTCTCTTGAGATCCAAAATCTCAGTTCAGCTTGTATCTGAGGTTACTTTATTAGACAGCTCTTTGACCATGCTGGCAAGGCCCAGACTCAGGAAGGTTAGGTACTGATGATACCTTAATTGCAAACCATGTCACACACTACATTTTTCACATCTAAATCTTGAATCTAATTGGTTTGGACATTGTATGGATCAATTACCAATATCTCATGTCCTTACCTTATCTACATTTCAAGTTTATCAAGTTAGGGTGTTCCCAGTATCTCAACTAGCCTGAAAACACCATTTCTAATACTTAGCCTGTTACACCCTTGTTTACAGTTTAACCCTGTACTCAAATCAAGCTATATGCAAACTTACTCCTGCCCAACAAGATCTGTGCCTACAGGCATAACTCCTTTTGTCAATCACTAATTTGTTTTGTGCTCTTGAATGAAGAGCTGTTCTTTCACTGATACATTGAAGTTTTCGTGTTTGCTCTTAGTTAATAGCCATTTTTGTTTAGGGAAGGGGACCATACAAATGCATTGATATCTATGTTGCCTAGAACAAAATTAAAAAATAACAAATGGTCCTGCAGCACCTTAGAGACTAACAAAAAATGTAGCTAGTATCATGAGCATACAGCCAGTCCCCGAATTGCAAAGGGTCGATTACGACCGTTCGCAGTTACAACCAAAGCTGTCGTAAATGGCAGATCCCGAGTTACGAACGCGATCCGTGCTTACGAACAGCGCAGTCGCATGTAACTCAATGGGGTCCGACTTACGAACGAACTGAGTTACGACCAATTGCTTGGTCTGTAACTGGTTCGTAAGTCGGGAAGAGGCTGTACTTACTCCAGTGCAGTGGTTTTCAAACTGGTAGTGGTCCATAGCTGCCTTCCAAATGGTCTGTAGCTTGAGCTCAGCCCGACCCTTCCCCCCCCACAGCAGGGAGCTAGTGATCCAGCCTTGCCCTTCTTCCTCTGTGAGGTTGGAGCACCAGCACAAGCTTCCTGCTGGGGTGGGGAGAGAAAGCCCTAAGCCTCATTGCGCAATCTGGCTCATGGGGAAGAAGTGCTCCCCCTCCACTGGATGGCAGAACAGCAACTCCTGGACATACTGTGTGAAGGCTTTCCTTGCTGTTCCTATTGGCCAGAATCCAGCCAATGGGAGCAATGGGAACCGGTGCCTGACCCCAGCACAGGGAGTGAAGGCAAGTAAGTGCCCCCTCCCCATCATTTCTAGAGCCTGCACCTTCCCATGCACCCCTCATGCAGCCCCTCCACCAATACTCTGCACCCCCAGCCCACTCCTGCACCTTTCCCCTGGCCAGACACTTACCCCCAACCTGTTCCTGCCCCCTCCCTTGCTCCTGCACCCTTTCCCCTGGCCAGACACCCTACCACAGCCCACTCCTGCATCCTCAGTTGCTCCTGCACCCTCCCTCCTGGTCACACACTGCACCTTCCCTTGCTCTTGCCCCCTCCCCTTGGCCAGACACCCTACTCCCAGCCTGCTCCTGCACCCTACCTTCCATCCAGACCTCGCACTTCACCCCCTTTTACACCCCATCTCCTGCTCACATCCAGCACCCCCAACCCCCTTGCTGGCAGCTCTGTCCCACGCACTGAACCCCTCATATTTGTCCCAACCCCAGAGCCTAGGGGGAGGCTCACAAAATCCACTAACCCTAGAACCTCAGTAGAGTAAATCTGGCCTATGGAAATCCCTGAATCTCAGTCCTCACTGTCCCTCCCACTCCCCCAGTGGGGCTGGAGTGCCAGAGGAGTGAAGT
Source organism: Pelochelys cantorii (assembly GCA_032595735.1). Lineage (NCBI taxonomy): Eukaryota > Metazoa > Chordata > Testudines > Trionychidae > Pelochelys > Pelochelys cantorii. Next base: position 239,326,525 of record CM064327.1, read on the forward strand.
GTGCGGGCCACATCAGTGAGGGGTAGGGATTTTGGGAGGGTTTTTTTCTGCTTCTCACTTGTGTGGTTCCTAACTGATTTTTCAGGTCATAAATAAAATGTTGAAACCTTTTGTATTGGACATAAATTAATATTTTACTTCATTTAAAATGAAATTTGATAAACTAACATGAGAAAGTCAAAGTGCCTAATCTGTTTAATCTCTCTCTATATTAAAGAAAGTTCTTCCTGCAGGGCAACAGAGTGATGTCATCACGTCACTCTGCGCCGCCCTGCCCCCCAGTCTCAACAGAGTCCCCAGAAGGGGAAGAGGCAGCCATGACTCAGGGTTCTCCACCCCACCCACGAGGGGGTGCCTTAGGCTCCCTGCTAGCCCCCAGTTCCCCTGAAGGAGGGCCAGGCAGCAGCAGCAGAGGCTCCTCACTGTCTGATGCTCCAGGACCCAGCAGGGAACCACCGCCTCCGGCTGCTTGGACCAGGCACGCTAGGGAGGCAAGGGATGGCTGCGGCTGGGGGGGAGGGAGAGCTTGGGGGGAGTCCAGGGAGGAGATGGGGGGGGGGGGGTCAGTGAGGCCAGGGCTGGCATGGACCCCGGCCCTCCACTCCTCAGTGGCTGGGTCTGGTGCAGCCCCTGGCCCTCCCTTCCCTGTTAGCTGGGGTGGGAGGGAGAGAAGCCGGGGCTGGTGTGGTCCCAACTGGCGGAGAGCCGGACTTGCTTACCCCCAAAGAGAGGGGGGTTGGCGAGCATAGCAAGCAGGGGGCACCGCCCCCTAGTAATGTGATATTTCCTTTCTTACTGGTTAAATTAAACTGTTCTTCCTAGCTGCAGCACTAGCAAAATGGCTCAGGCATAATTATGTAATTAACAGTGAGTTTCCATGAGCAAGTAGTCGTCCACAGAAAGGTTTGCATTGAGTCAGGTGGGCTATGGGCCAAAAAGTTTGAGAAGCACTGCTCTAATGAGACTTGGAACTGGTGTTCATAAGATTGCAACATTTTCTAACTCTATTCCTCTGGGGAAGCTATGAGCATATCTTAAGATCTAGGGGGGAGGAGGGTATAAATCCTGTGAATCTCAGGACAAACAGAAGTTAGAATGTCATACTCTTGCCCAACCTGTGGATGATTTATAGGAAACTGAGAAACAGCTCCACAAATAGAATGGTTACTTATTTTTAACCACTAATTGAGGTTCAAGAGGAGTTGTCCAGATGGGGTGTGTCTAGACTACAGGGTTTTTTCGAAAAAAAGTGGCCTTTTTTCGAAAAAATTTCCCCTGCATCTAGACTGCTGCCGCATTCTTTTGAAAGTAAATCAAAAGATCACGGCAGTTTTTTTGATCATGAAAGAGGAATAACGCCTTTTTTCGAATGTGCTCTTTCGAAAAAAGGCGTTATTGAATGCGAACTGTGCTTTTTCGAAAGGCAGCATCCAGACTGCCTGGGTGCTCTCTTACAAAAAAGCAGCTTGCTTTTTCGAAAGTACTGGCTGTAGTCTAGATGTTCTCTTTCGAAAGAGGCTTGTAGTCTAGATGTACCCATGGAGTCCACTCTTGATGTGCGTACTCCAGACTTCAGAATCATTTGGCCAGCTGTGTTTGTTGGGGCTATACTTGTGCCCTGGAAAGAGCAGAATGAAGCCAACCATCCTCAGCTTCTTCCCCAGTAGAGAATCCAAGTATTGTAAGACTTCACACTAGCAGGGAAGGAGAACAGGGCATGAAATACACATGGCCAACACAATACCTATGGTTTCTTGAGATGTAAGTAACCATTCTTTCTATTTCAAGTGATTGTCAATATATATTCCACTCATGGTGATTCACAAACAGTGATGGGATGTAGAAGCAGTGGGTGCCTGGAGTCTACCTAAATAATGACTGTAAGACAGTTCTCTCAAGAGAGATCTGATTTACTTGACTCTGTGAGGGAGTAGTGTCTAGCGAGTGTATGTGTTGATCACAGTTAGCTGACATATATGTCAGTGATGGGAATACTTCTCAAAGAAGCCACAAATACTGAATGTGGTCTATTTGAATGAGCCCTTATTTTTACCTGCAGGGGTGGGTGGGGGTTCTATATTAGCTAACTGATAACATAGCTAAATGCAATCACAGACCCATTTCAAAATTCTTTAGGATGATATAGTTTGACTTTCAGTCCTATAAAAGCAATTTATAGTCTAGGTGAGATCCTAAAAGATGTGGGTCTATCAAGGTAAAAGGAGAGAACCCTAAATATGGCTGAAGTATGGAGACTAGTTTCCCCTCGGCTGTCATCAAACTTGGCAAAAGAAGACAGGTAGGTAGATCATGTGGTTCCTGAGATCACTTCAGATAAAAATTTTGTCTAAGCCCCAGGGAAAACATTTTTTCTTTGCTGAAGACTATGTGTAATGGGCTGCCACGAGGGCTTGCAATTCCCCTGCCCTTTGGGTTAAGGTAATTGTCACTAAAAAGGCCATTTTCACTGAAAGATAGTGTAGAGATCATGATGCCAAGGGCTTAAAAGGGAGATACAGGAAACGGGGGCTCCCAGAAAAAAAAGAAAGAAATATCTGAACGAGGCCTTTGAGAAAATAAGAGACCATCACATAACCCTGAATCAGAGGATGATGGGCTGATATTCCTGCCAGGTGCACTCTAATAGAACTAATAGATATTCCACAGTTCTTCAGAGATAACAAACAGTCCAAAATAAAGGGAATTAATATCTCCAAGGAAGAAAGAGAATGCTGTTCTGTACAAATTGTGAATCTTTTATATTAAATGCATAGGTCAGTTGTGCAGAAGCTTTTGAGTTCCAAGTTAGAATGTGGAGAACATTAGAGGAATAGTCTCTCTCTATCTCAATTAGCCAGCCTGAATCTATTCTGTGAAGTTGAGTCCAGAAGAAGAATCTGTCTGTTTTGGGAAAATATATCTGGAATCTGAGGCAGTGCTACTGGTGGATGAATTGTCTCTTTAGATTTGAATAGCAAAACTATCAAGACCAGGTGGGTGCTATCAGGATAATTATCTCCATGTCCTGCCCTGAGTATTCTCAAGACCCCTATTGCAGGGTACACATGGAGTCCAGATATCTGAAGAAAAGTATCTGAATGGGAGGCTCCTGGAGTCAAACTTCTGACACTTGGTGTTAATTTGAGTGGCAAACTAGTCCTTGACTGGTTAACCCCATTTGTGACAAATATTTGTGAAAACAGAATCTTGGATGGACTATTTATGATTGCAAAGAAACTGCCTGTTCAATTGACAGATTCTATATCACGATGCTTTTTTCAGGCACACTTCCAGCTAGCTTCCCTAATGGCCTCCTTTAACAAATATACCTGTCTTATCACAAAGAAAATGCAAACCTTTTAATAAACCTTTACAATGTAAAATAGTAATAGAGATGTAGCCGTGTTAGTCTGGTCTTGCTGAAACAAAAGACAGGACTATGCAGCACTTTAAAGACTAACAAGATGGTTTATTAGGTGATGAGCTTTCGTGGGCCAGACCCACTTCCTCAGATCAAATTGTGGAAGAAAATTGGCATGACCATATATACCAAAGGGATACAATAAAAAAAAAAGTGAACACATATAAAATAGACAAATCAGATTTTTAGAACAGAGGGGGGATGGGGCGGAGGTTAATGTCTATGAGATAATGATATTAGAGGTGATAATTGGGGAAGCTATCTTTGTAATGGGTAAGATAATTAGCATCTTTGTTAAGCCCCAGTCGTAAAGTGTCAAATTTCAGCATGAATGACAGTTCAGAGGTTTCTCTTTGAAGTCTTGTGTTAAAATCTCTTTGAAGCAGGATGCAGGTAGTCAGGTCGTTGAGACAATGCCCATTCTGGTTGAAATGGCAAGAAACTGTTTTTTCTTTGTGAAACTGTCTGATGTCTGTTTTGTGTGCATTGATTCTTTGGCGAAGTGTCTGAGAAGTTTGTCCAATATACTTAGCAGACAGACACTGTTGGCACATGATGGCATAAATTATATTTCTGGATGAGCAGGAATATGTGTTCTTGATCTTATAACTGACCTGGTTAGGTCCAGTGATGGTGTCAGCAGAGTAAATATTTGGACAAAGCTGGCAACGGGGTTTGTTGCAAGGGAAAGTTCCTGGGTTGGTATTAGTGTGGTATGTCCTGTGGTTGTTGGTGATAATCATCCTGAGGTTAGGTGGTTGTCTATAGGAGACTATGGGTCTGTCTCCCAGAGCCTCTCGGAGTGTAGTATCCTGTTCCAGTATAGGTTGTAGTTTATTGATAATGTGTTGGACGGGTTTAAGTTGGGGGCTATAGGTGATGACAAGTGGTGTTCTGTTGTTGGTTTTCTTGGGCCTGTCTTGAAGTAGATGGTTTCTGGGTATTCGTCTGGCTCTTTCAATTTGTTTTTGTATTTCTCCGGGTGGGTAATTGAGGTTTGTAAATGCTTGGTAGAGATCCTGAAGTTTCTGGTCTCTGTCAGTGGGATTAGAGCAGATGCGGTTGTATCTAAGGGCTTAGCTATAGACGATGGATCATATGGTGTGTTCTGGATGGGAGCTGGAGGCATGTAGGTAACTGTATGAGTCAGTGGGTTTTCTGTAGAGAATGGTATCTAATTTACCATTGGTGATTTGTACAGTGGTGTCCAGGAAATGGATCTCTTGTGTAGAATGGTCCAGGCTGAGATTGATGGTGGGGTGTAGGTTGTTAAAGTCTCTGTGGAATGCATCCAGTGTTTCTTGGCTATGGGTCCAGATCCTAAAGATGTCATCGATGTAGCGTAAGTAGAGAAGGGGTAAAAGGGGACGGGATCTGAGGAAACGTTGTTCTAAGTCAGCCATAAAGATGTTAGCGTACTGTGGGGCCATGCGGGTACCCATGGCTGTGCCGCTGATCTGGAGGTATAAGTTGTCCTCAAATTGGAAATAGTTGTGGGTCAGAACAAAGTTACATAGGTCTGCTATCAGATTGGCAGTGGTGTCCTCTGGGATAGTGTTTCTAATTGCTTGTAATCCGTCTTCATGTGGGATGTTGGTGTATAGAGCTTCTACATCCATGGTAGCAAGGATGGCGTTATCTGGGAGGTTATCGATGTTTTGTAGTTTTCTCAGGAAGTCAGTAGTATCTCGGAGATAGCTGGGAGTGTTGGTTGCGTAGGGTTTGAGAAGAGAGTCTACATAGCTGGATAATCCAGTAGTGAGCGTGCCGATACCTGAGATGATGGAGCGTCCGGGGTGTCCAGGTTTATGGATTTTGGGAAGCAGATAGAACAATCCTGGTCGGGGTTCAGGTGTTTCTATGTGGATTTGGTCCCGAGTAGATGTAGGGAGTTCTTTAAGGAAACAGTGTAGTTTCTTTTGGTATTCTGAAGTGGGATCAGAGGAGAGAGGTCTCTAAAATGTGGTGTTGGAGAGTTGTCTGGTTGCCTCCTGGTCATAGTTAGACTTATTCATAATGACCACAGCACCCCCTTTGTCACCTGGTTTGATTATAATGTCCGGGTTTTTGAGACTCTGGATAGCATAGTGTTCAGCGCGGCTGAGATTATATGTCGCTTGTTGTCGTTTGTGAATAATGTCAGTCTGTGCATTGTTGCGGAAGCTTTGTATATAGAAATCCAGATTGTAATTCTGACCGTCAGGGGGAGTCCATATAGAATTATTTTTCTTTTGGTGTTGATAGGGGGGATCTGGTTGGTCAGATTGATATTCATTGGTAGTTTGGAAATATTCTCGTAGGCGGACGCGGCAAAAGAAAGCCTCAAGGTCACCACAAAATTGAATCCAGTTCGTGGGGAGGTGGGGCAGAAAGAGAGACCCCGGGATAAGACAGACCCTGGGTTGAGTTTGTAGCTAGAAAGGTTAACAATATTATCCGGCGGGTTGAGGTAGTTGCTGTTGTAGCCTGTGGTGTGGAGCCGTTTAGAAAGTTTATTGTCTTTTCTTTGTTGTGTATAGTAGATTTCTTGTCTGGTGGAACAAAAGTCTTGTAAGGTGTTAGTCGGTGTGGATGTTTGTCTTGAGATGAGATTCTCTAGGTTAGAGATGTCATTCTTGATATTTTTCTGTTTATTGTATAAGATACTAATCAGGTGGTTCCTTAATTTCTTGGATAGTGTGAAGCAGAGTCTCTCACTGTAGTCAGTACAGTATGTTGATCTTAATGGGTTGTTCACTTTCAGTCCTTTGGGTACGATGTCCATCTTTTTGCACTTGGATAGAAAGATTATGTCTGTCTGGATTTGTGCAGCTTTTTTCATGTGGTTGATGGACTTCCATTCCAAACAGCTAAATGTAGTGCCTTGCATGTAGAATAGTAATAGAGATGTAGCCGTGTTAGTCTGGTCTTGCTGAAACAAAAGACAGGACTATGCAGCACTTTAAAGACTAACAAGATGGTTTATTAGGTGATGAGCTTTTGTGGGCTAGACCCACTTCCTCAGATCAAATGTAAAACTCTCTGCAATCATTGCTTTGTGGGATACATTTAGCTGTCAATTGTGTGTGGGAACGCCTTAATGAAGCTGTGAAAACTCACAAGATCAGGTGTTAACCTGGGAGATTCATATGAAGGACTAGGCACTGTATGCAATTCTAATGTTTTGAAAACAGATACACAGCCAGATCCCAAGCTGAAGTGTTTGGTGAAACTGGAGAAGGAATACTAGGGTTGCTTTGGACCAACTTTGGGATCCTCCTCTCCTGGGGCCTGTTTGTGCCAGTCTGGTCCCACTTTCACAGACTGCATATAGCAGCAAGGGGCCACTACAGCAGTGGAGCTCACCAGTACCACAGAGTCATACCACTTTTTCCCCCATATCATGTTGCCTGAAGTGGCCAGAGGGAGGATGGTGTGTAGGAACCACTACCGTGACTTTAAGTCACCTGAGGTGTGCTGGCATCAGCGCATCTTTGAGCTTACAGAACTCACAGTATTTCAAGGCATTTTATTTTAATTCTCACTAATGAATGCCCAATGTGTTACGGCATTTGGAGAACTAAATTCGCAGGAGGCTCAGGCATATGTATTGCACATTACATCAAGCTGTATTTTATAATATGTATGAACATAAAAACTGTTGCCACCCAAATACATTGTGATCTTCTTTGTGGACCAGAACCACAGAGGTGCTGGAACAATTTGTACAATGGGAATGCTGAGGGCTGTTGAATTAAACTGTAAACCCTGTATATGATGGAAATCACTTCCAGCACCTATGCAGAGCTTTGTTAAAAACAGTTATGTTGCTAGCAGAGTTCTAATACTCTCCTGAGCAGCCTTAGGGAACATCTATGCAGCTGCATTTTCCTAGTCAGATTACTGTGTATTGAAATTATATTAATCCAGCCATGTTACAACATGGTTAGGCTTTGTCTACACTTAAAAGTTTAAATCTCTAATTAAAGTTTCATTTAATTTCCAGAGCCTAATTCAGTGATTTCAGATACAAATGATTATTCCATGGGGGAATTTGGATGTATTACGATAGACATACATAAGACATATGTAAGACACGGATGCTAGTTGGTTCTCATAAGTTGCCAGGATGATTTTTCAGACCTGTATTTGTGTGATATAGTTAAAGTTTAAACCCTAATTACAAACTGACATGAGGTGGTTTAATATTAATACCAAGCTACTCCCAGCAGTGATTTTGGCTTTACCAGCTGGACTGCTAAAACTAGGAAAGCCACACATAAGCAGAGATGAAAATGGCCAGCATACACCATGTAGCTTTAAAACCCAGCTTTACTCTTGTGTTAAAGAAATGTGACTGAACCACAGTGGGATAATGTAAGAGGGTAAGGATCTGTTGAAAAGTTTTGTTTAATTTAGTTCAGTTGTAATGCAAAGAGCTTCTGGCCTGTGTCCCGAGTCTACAGAAGACTAACCGCACACCCCATCTTTTTCAAGCCTTCCTTACAGTATGGTTTATTCATTCAAACAATGAAAGAACCTAATATATTACTGCTCATATACATGGTACATCTACACTGCAACGCTATTTCAGGATACTAGAGTATCCCGAAATAGCTATCCTGCATCTTCCAGCAAGCCCATTATTTCGGGATCACTGTTCTGACATCCCTGTAAATCTCATTCTACGAGGAGTAAGGGATGTTTCAGAATAGCACTTTATTTAGAAATTTGGCGCTGTGTAGACAGTGCCAAATGACGAAATAAGCTATTTCAAAATAGCATCAAAATAAGATACACAATTTGCGTAGCTCAAATTGCATATCTTATTTCGAGTTACAGTGCTGTGTAGACGCACCCCAAGTGAGTTTAGGTACTGACAGATTTAGGAGGCAGCTGACTGGGAGATTTGTGGATCACAGCAGTGCCTAAGATCAAGATTTACACACCTAAATACCTTTGTGGATTACACCCTCTATGCCTCAATTCCCCCTCTATAAAATGGGGATAATGGTAATTGTCCTTGTCTATGCAGACTGTAGATTCTTTGGTTCAGGGACTGTCTTATTCTGCTTTTGGACAGCATCTAGCACAATGGGACCCAAAATCAGCTGTGGCCTCTGAGTGTTACTGTACTATAAATAATAATATATTTGGAATATCACAGATTTAAATCAGTACACTTATTTATACAGGAATGATTATGCAGTCTGTTCAAATAACCACAGATGCCTTTATTTGGCAAGTCACACAATGAAACATATGCAGCACTAGCATTGGGCATTTATACTGTGTGTGTGCACTGAGAGGTAGATCCTAGCTATATTTGGTTGTATAAATGTATACAACTACCACTGGAACCAAGGAGCTGCACCTACTTATGACAGGGTTGGATATGGCCCATTATGTGTAATCCTTGATATTTTTAAAAGTTTTTTTTTCCCATAGTAAAAGCAGATAAATAGTGTCAAGAATCCTGGAACACTACTTTGCTGAGTCACAACTTTCCGCAAACTACAAAATACAAAGTGGATCTGGGGATATTGGTGTTGATGCCTCAACACACTGCTTCTTAAATTGTGGTGGTCCAAGAAGCCCTGTCCTAATGACCTGTAGAGGAAATATTTTGAGAACCCAGCAAAAGGAAACTGGCACAGTGAGACTATGTCTACACTCGCGGCTTCTTGCGTGAGAAATATGCCAATGAGGCTAAGCGTGGAATATCGCCGAGCTTCATTTGCATACCTAATGAGCCGCCATTTTTGCAGAAGAGGCTCTTGCGCCAGAAGGAGCTGTCTACACTGCCCTTTCTTGTGCAACAAAAACGCTCTTGCGCAATGCCGTTATTCCTGAAAATAATTGGTGTAGCGGCATTGCACAAGAGGGGTTTTGTTGCGCAAGAAGGGGCAGTGTAGACAGCGCCTTCTGGCGCAAGAGCCTCTTCTGCAAAAATGGTGGCTCATTAGGTATGCAAATGAGGCTCGGCGATATTCCACGCTTAGCCTCATTTGCATATTTCTCGCACAAGAATCCGCGAGTGTAGACTTAGCCTGAGAGAGGATGAATCTCTCTGGTGAAGTTGGTAGCAGAATGAAAATGCTGGAAAACCTTTGCATCTAACATGATTAGATTTCATTTATGTTAATTTATTGGCATTCCTATGGAGCTCATTACTACTAGGCTAAGAGCCTCAAACAACTGAATTAAGCCTCACATCACCTGTGTGAGGTAGGGAAGTATTATTGTCTGCATTATACAGAAAAGAAAACAGAATCATACAATGGTTAAGACACAAGTTTTCAAAAACAATCATTGAAGTTAAGCCCCTCGGTTTTTGGGTGCTCAACGTGAGATACTCTTGGCCTGATTTTCGCAAGTGCTGTGCTATCATTAAAAAATCTTGTGTATCTTTTCTCTTCAAAGGAGCTATGATCTACACATGTAATGTCTCATTTTTTCCTTGTTAAACAAGAGTATTTACATTAAAAAGTTCTTAGGAAAAGTCATTATAACATCCCATTAATAATGGGATGTAATATACTAGTGGTTACTCTGGATAATTTATATGTTGTATTCCAGATCTGTCTAGTTGCTGGTAAATAAAGAATTGGTAGTAAATCTAATCTTGCTTAATTTTAATGGCCTGATTACATCAGTTACACACCCACACTGTTCCCTTTGGCATGCAGCCTTTTCCTAGTCCTAAATTCAGTACTTGATATGTGTGGAAGATATTAGTTTGCAGTAATTCACAGCACCCATTGCTAATTTAGGATATTAGTGGGTGCTCAACATCCATAAGCTATAGCTATTTGGCTGCACTACTGCTCAGCTAATGAGGGGTGTGGCCAAACAACTATTTGGTGACTATTCAATGAGGGTGGTGACCAGGGGCCTTAAAAAGGGGTCTGAGTGGGGGAAGGAACAGGTAGAGTGAGAATAAGGGGCAGAGCAAGAGTGGGGCCTGGAAGAGAGAGCAGAATAGGAGTTGGGGCTCCCCTGGGAAAAAGTGGAAGTCAACACACGATGGAAAGAAAAAGAAATAGCCATGTAGGTAACAAGCTCCGGTTGCTTATTACTATTACCTCATCCTCCTCTCCACACATTCTAACCATCTGCTACACTCAGCAACGGGGAATATCTTTTTGTTACACATTTGGGCTATGTCTACACTGGCACGTTCTTGTGCAAGAACAGCCGTTCTTCCGCAGAGTGTCCACACTGCCTGTCCACTCTTGCGCAAGAAGATTTACAGTACTGCGTCGGAAGACAGGGCTTCTTGCACAAGAGCTACACTCTTTTCTAACAAATGTAAGCCCTCTTGCGCAAGAGGGTAGTGTGGACGCGTGGCAGGGGTTTCTTGCACAAGAAAGCTCTATGGTTAAAATGGCCATCAGAGCTTTCTTGCGCAAGAGAACGTCCACACTGCCACGGATGCTCTTGTGCAAAAGCACATGGCAGTGTGGATGTGTTCTTGCGCAAGGGTTCTTGCACAAGAACCCCTGCGCAAGATGTTCTTGCGCAAGAACCCGCCAGTGTGGACATAGCCTTGGTTATTAGTGGGGTTTCCAGGCACTATCAAAATAATAATGAGGAAATGAAAAAAAACTCAGAGGGAGAATAGTGTAAGTACTTTGTTTTTATTACATTGATCTTTGAGAGAAACTCTAAGTTTGAGAGAAACTTTTTTTTTCTTGATGGCTAACATGGTCAGCTATTGAAAAAGAGAAGGAAGAAAAAAAATCAAACAAGGCTCCATTTATCAGATTTGCTTCCATATGCCAGTCTTTTATAGGAGTTGACCACTTCCTTTTTCTCTCATCAACCATTGTTTCAATTACAGATAAGAAAAAGAGCATACATACACTCAGTACATTCATTAAACCGGATACAGTAAAGGTGATAGTTTTGCAGAGCTCTTGTTATAAATCCCGTAGCTTGTTTGTTTTTTTTTTTTTCCCCAAGCATTTCATTATAGTAGAGTGTGAGACAGAAATGAAGTCCTTATAGCTTAGCCAGAAAGTATCTAGGTTTTTTTTTTTTTTTAAATAGTATATAGGGTTTTTGTCTCATGATGTCTCCATGCTCAAACTTAAAGGCTTAAATACTTAACCTCCTATTCGTGAGAACTAAAGTTTCTTTGAGAGAAACAATCTGGTAATAAATATAAAAAGAAACAGGTACAAGTAGATTTAGAGAGAGAGTAGGAAAGCTAGGTGTTCCTAATTCCTGTATGATCTAAATTAGAGGTCTCTTGCCTTGGGTGTCTTATTGAAGCCACATCCTTAACCACTATCACACTACATGTACTTTTGAGGAAGATTTCCTTTCTTTTTCTCTTATCTCTGTTATCAAAACCAAGTAGGAAATGTTACTGGTTCCATGTATTTCCTTATTCTTTAAAAATAAAAGGTGAATCACTAATGAAGCTTGTCCCTGACAAGAATGTAAAGCAGGGGTTCTCAAACTTGTGATACCTCGACCCCCCCTCTCAGTTGCTCGCGACCCCCGTCCCCATTGATGCAACCAGCCTCTCAGTTGCTCGTGACCCCCCTCTAATTTGTTTGCGATCCCCCTCTAAGTTGCTCGCGACCTCCCGGGGGGTCGGGACCCACAGTTTAAGAAACACTGATGTAAAGGGTTAACCTGGCTACCCAGTAAGCATCACCCTTACGGGTTAATCAGTGGGCCCAACCAGGCTGGAGAGGAGCTTCCAACCCGCCTCCTGCCTGTAGTCTTCAGTTAAGTGTGCATACCTCTGTCCACTACTGGCTGGAATCACAACTACTAAGCTGTGTTCAGTAGACCCTATGACAGGGGTGGGCAATTATTTTTGAAGGGGGGCCACTCCCAGAATTTGCTAAGTGGTCAAGGGCTGCATTCTTCCATGATATTAATGGAGGAAGAATGGGGTCTTGGATGGAGGTTGAGTGTAGAAGGGAGCTTAGAGTAAGGGATAGGGGTACAGGAGGGGGTGTGGGATCTGAGAGGGAATTTGGGTGAAGGAGGGAATTGTGACCTGGGGCAGGAGTGCAAAAGGGGTGCAGGGATTTGGGTTGTGATTGGGGCTAGGGAATTAAGAGTACAAGGTCTGGGAGGAGGTATGGGTGAGGAGCAAGGGTGAAAAGAATTTGGGTTACATGGGGTAGGGGTGCAGGAGGGGGACATGTTTGGGGGACGGTGGGACTGGGGTGCTAAAGACAGACTCTGGCTGCAAGTATCTTACCTGGGCAGTTCCCAGCTAACAGCCCAGCTGGCTCCTCACCCAGGGTCCATGCCTTCCATGCCCCTGTGAGCCTGGACTGGGGAGGGGTTCTGCAAACAGGCAGCTCCAAGCTGCAAAATTTTGCTGGGGGCAAGAGCAGTGTGCAAAACCTTTCCCCTCCTCCTCCTCCTCCTCCCCCACCCCCAGCCCCATCCTGGGCTTGCAGCATTCAGAGAGCTGCTTTGAAGACAGAATGGGGGTGAGGTAGGCAGGGAGCCTGACAGAGGCTCCTGTGGGCCAGATCCAGTGGCTTGGTGGGCTGGATGCAGCCCATGAGCCATATTTTACCTGCCTCTGCCCTATGATGTTAAGAGCTAGCTGATATGTTCCCTTAAATTAGGTGGCAATGGTCTATAGTTTTAGAAGAGTATCTGGATGGTCCTTGCTGCCACCATAAAGTGTTAAATGGCTGTGATGGGCTTGTACAGTAAAACCAATACCCTAGCAGACCACAAACTTGTTACTACGTTGAGGTCAAATGCCCAACCTTTGGCCTCTCCTGCTAAGTATTATGTCAGTGCAAGAGAAGAAGGAGCGTCCTATGGAGGACAGGCATCCCATGTTTCCTCCCAGTCTGAATTAAATGAAAGAGGAGGAGTAACATTTTGGAAATGATGGCTGTTTTAGAAGAGGAGAACGTGTTCTCTCCTTTTGGTGTCCATAAAAGGCTACCTTAGTAAAGGCTTTTGTGGTAGCATTGCAAGGCTCTGGAGAAAAGAAGAGGCTGAGAAAAGTCTTCTGCTATGAGAACGTGTATATTCTGTTTGGGTCTACACAGCACCCTAAACTCCAAATAAGATATGCAATTTATGCTATGCAAATTGTATATCTCATTTCTAATCTATTTTGAAGTAGCTTGTTTTGAAATTTGGCACATCTACACAGCTCCATATTTTGCAATAACACACTATTTTGAGACATCCCTTAACCCTCATGGAACGAGGGTTACTGGGATGCCGAAATAGCGCACGGTCGCACCCATTATTTTGAAAAATATTTTGAAATAACGGGCAGCTTGTGTAGACACGAGCCGTGCAGTGTAGACGACGTACCCTTCATGACCTTCTTTTTAGATTACTGCACTTTATTAAAGCTATTAATGAAACTTCACATCCTGAAAATTTTCCAGCTGGCTAACAGAGCACCCTCCCCACTTAATAATAAAAGTTGTTGGGAGTTCCTCACCCAAGTATTCTGTTCACTGCATAGGCTCCCCACCAAATGTGGAGTCTTACTCATGGTCTCCATCTTGATATGGAAAGCCCTCTATGGCCTAAGTTACCCTAGGAATCTTCTCTACTTTTGTGATAATGCTCTCTCATGAAAGTTGAGTTCCACTGGAGCAGGCAACTGTTCACATGTAGGGGGAGGCTCATACAGAGGAACTTCTACAGCAATGGGACCAACTGGCTCTGGCAAGAGCAAAGACCAGGCATCCTGCTCCTTTCAGTGCTACCAGAAAAACTCATGTCTTCCATCCAGCTGTGTCTTCCTGCCCATGGATGCTTCCTATAAGCTATCAGCAATGACTCCTTTGCAAGGCAATGGGAGAAGGCCAGGAAGGTGATGGGCCAGTGTTATTGTCCGGGTCTAAACACTCACTGTTAGTCCCTATTAAAGGGGAGGTGTGTGTGTGTCCCTTCATTAAAGGGGGCTGATGGGGCTGTAAGGTGTTTGAGCCCCCCATTAAAAGGGAGGTGGCAGGCGCTGTGGGGGGCGCGGAAGTGGCTCCCTTTAGCGGCGGAGGCGGGGTTTACAGCTCTCCTTTCCCACGCGTGGCCACGTGGGTGAAGGCGAGGGAGGTGGGGCTGCCATGGAAGGTCTCCCCAATTAAAGGGAGGCAGCGCGCCCCATGCGGGGGACACTCTGACTAGCTCGCGCTCCTTAGCGGCCCCTTTAAATCCTCGGGCCACACCGGCAGCGAAAGAGAGGCGACGCCGTTCCTCGTAGGCGTGCTCGGCCCGAAGGGGAGGGGGAAGGAAAGGGAGCTGCCCTCCCTTTTACGCGCGCTCATTCACGGGCCGGTGACTGCACCTGGGTCACGTGCCGAAGCACGTCATGCCGCGCGCGGGGGCCCGCTTCGCCAATCATCGGTGGCTGCTGCGGCCTTGGGAACCTTTAGCGACGGCCAATATCTTCCGCTGGGGAAGGCGGGACTTCCGCCGGGAGCCGGAAGCGGGGCTGCGGGTCTCTCATGCGAGCGGGGTGTTGCTGCTGCTGGGATCCGAGACGTTGTGGGCCCCAGGTCCCCCCGCCGCCGCCTCCTTCTTCTCCTCGCCTCCCCTCCCCCGCCGCTGCTGCCGCCGCCTCCTACCCCCCCCCCCCGGGCCCCGCTCTCCATCCTCCTTCTCCTGGGATCCGGCAGTAGCGAGGCCCTGGTGGCGGCGGCGGCGGCGAGAGGCCCCGACCCCCGCGGAGACCCCGGCAGGAGTGAGAGGCCCCAGCCCTCGCGGAGACCCCGGCAGCGGCCCCGGCCTCAGCGGAGACGCGAGCGGCGGGTGGCCCGGGCGGCAGTGGCTGTTGGTGACAGGTGAGTTCAAAGGGCCTCCCCGGCCTCTCTCCCTCCCCTTGGCCGGCCGCGCTCCGGCTCCTCCCCAGGCTGCGACCCGCCACCTCCTTTCACCGGGGAGGCGGCCAGAGCCGCCATCTTCCTACCCGAGGCGGCTGCTCCCGGGGTAGTTGGGTCCCGGCGCTGGTCGCGGCGAGTGTGAGTTCCTCGGTGTGGGGCCGGGCCGGGGCCCTGAGCTGTGTCGGCTGCCCAGAGCCCCGCACTGCAGCGGCCGGGCCTTGCTGAGGCGCCTCCTGCGCACTCTCTCGTTCGGGGGCTGGATCCCCCCGGAGCGGAGCAGCCGCCGGTCACGGTCTAAAGCGGCTCTGCTTCCCCGCTCTGCTTTAGCCTTCTTGGCTGGGAGCCTCAGCGGAGATCCGGCCCTGCGGCAGGGTCTCTGTGCGAGGCCGGGATGGGGGAGGGAGTGTTCCGTAAAACTCTGCGAAGGGTCGTAGCCAGGCACTGCCGTTTGCGGGCGGGGAGGTGGGGTCCTTACCCCGTTTATCTGCAGCCTGAATGAGACCAGGTACAGAAACTGCACTGTCCCACTCAGACAAGCGCTGCTGATGGGTTTTCTGTAGACAAATCTTTCCCTGGATACAAGTGAATTAATCGGTCTGACAGCTTTCAAGTCACATGTATGTAATAGCTTTAAAAAAAAAAAAAGCACCTGCAAAAAATATTTGGATTTTAAATGATTGTTTTTCATCAAATATGGTTGTTGTTGGTCCCTCCATTTGCTGCTTCGACCAAGTTTTCCCCTCTTTAGGTTGTGCAAATACCCAAAATTATTATTTAGTTTTACAATGCAATTTATATTCAGTGCTTTCAGTCATTGTATTATACAAAAGTCGTGTGAGGCAGAAGAGTCATTATTTCCACGTTGCTGGTGAGGAAATTGAAGCGAAGTTAAGATCTGTCTGTGACCACATGAAGACATGGTTTCACAGCCAGTTAGGAATTCTGACTACTAGTCCTTTGCTTGCTCCCCTAGATCATGTTTGTGACCTCATTTTCTTGGCCTTCATCTGAAAGCTCAACAACATTTATGTTAAAAATCTTAAGTGAAGTAAGAGATAGGGGTTGCACATTGGAGCCCTTCATGTAATTTCCCCAGAGTTTACTTTGTGATGGGACTCTGATGGGGCTTTTTATTTGCTAAATGATATTTTTTCCTAAATTCAGAGCTCTGGAGATAGAACTTCTCAGGTAATTCAGACATGTCAGCCACTGTGCACTTGCACTAAATCAACTTTCTAAGAAAATCACATTCTCAAATGTAAAATTAAAAGATTCATTTGTTGCCTGTCTTTGATATTGGAATAAAATGTTAGCTTTTGAAGTGCTGGAAAAATTGAGATGATGCGTACAGTGTAAATGATGTTTTTTTCCCCCCCTATATAATGTATAGAGGTGAATTTCCCCCTCCCCTCCGCCCCCCAAATGATGCAACTTGTATTGTGGTTTAGTTTTAAATAGAGTCCATTTTAAAATATTTAAGTTAGTTTAATATATATGGAATAAATGATGATCTATACGGAAACTAAAATGGAAAAAGCTAGGTTAGTGCCTTTTAAAATCCATACTCAGACACACACATTTTTGTGTACACACACATTTTTGTGTGATCACTTATGCAAAAGCATAAATTGTTTTATTAAGTAATGATGGTATATCATTAGTATTTCAAGGTATATTAAATGTATCATCACTTAAAGTTTCTAGTACCTTCCCCTTGTAATCCTTGTTTAAAAATTCCCGCACTTATATACTGAAAAAGGCATCCTGCATATAGAATATTCCTAATTCATATCACTTGCTTTTAACTTCATACTTTTTTATGTGTACTCCTTTATGAAAGCATTCAATATAGGGTTCATGTGTCTGTTTAGGTGAGTTTACTAGTTTGGTTTGACAGATGAGAACTTATTTTAATTGTTTTACAGGACAACATGGAGGGTTTAGACAAGCAAGACCCTTTCTTCCTTTGGAGGACTAGGATAATTATTTGACATTCCCAGTAGTTGTTCATAAACAGATGACTATAATGTTAAATATTAACTACTTGCCTTATTTTATAGAAAGGGAAAATATATATTTTGTCTAATGTAAATGTTTCGTGAAACTACGATTTTTAGTAATTTTAAATTGCATAAGTGGAAATAGTGTTTGGTTTTAAATTAGTTATAAGCTTACTGGGCATTAATTTAGCTATTTATATTAAATTGAATATTTAGTTTGTGTTAGCTGTGAAAATGCAATAGATGTATTGAAAACATTGAGTGAAGACACATTCTCTAGAGATGTGAAGGTTTAACAGGTTTACCCATGGAGCTAGCGCAGCTTCCCACTGGCAGGGTGCTGCTCCAGTACAGCCCCACTGCCTGTGGCAAGGGGGGGGTCACAGGCAGGGGTGCTCTGACCAGGCTGACGCAGCCCATGCCTGCAGCAGGTGGGTGGGGAGGGCTTTCCAGCTAAGCTAGAGTGGCCCCTTCCACTTGGCCCTTTCAGTGGATTAACCGGTTAAACAGATGTTTTATATTCCTAATATTCTCATAATCCATATAAAATGTTTACAGACCAAGCCAATGACAACGAAAGCTGGTAAGGAAATGAGTATAAAGTGTGAGCAAGTTGATCAGGTCTTGATGATACAGGTCTTACTGGTTAAAAATAAGAAATGGACCTTTAAACTTAAACTTATTCTGTTGCCTCTCCAACATTATCTTTCCAATTTTGATTCCAATATTCTTATACCCCATTCTCCACATTAGACCCTTTTACATTTCATAAATTAGCAGACAGTTTACAAAAAAGCAGTCGATCGCATGGCCAACTTGTTTCTTGTATTGAGGAAGGGTTTAAACAAAGAGGGTAGTGGCCTGTTGACCAGCTCAGGAAAGATTTTATGCCTGGGAGAAGACTCCACAAACCAAAGCTGAAAGAAGCAAGCAAATGCAGCCTCAGTGTTTGGCATCTTTGGCAGAAAGAAGATTGTATAGTAGACAATGTTGGATGAGCCAAGGAAATGTATTTTCAAGCATGGGATATATAAAGCCATAATTTTTAGGCATCAAATGATGCATCATTATATCTAGGGTGACCAGAGAGCAAGTGTGAAAAATTGGGACAAGGTGTGGGAGGTAATAGGTACCTCTATAAGACAAAGGCTGACTATTGGGACTCTACCTATACGACTGGGACATATGGTTACCCTATTTATATTGGGATTGATGTGCTGCCAAAATTATAGGCTCCAAATGGGAAGTTACAGCATATCGTTCTTTAAAATATGTAAGTAGGTGTTCGCTGGTAGTAAAATAGCTGGTACTAGTCAAATGGGAACAGAGATACAAACTGTCCTTGTTGGTTTTTTGTTCCTGTATATTCAGGCTGTCATGTTAAACTAACAAGTCCTGCAGCTGTCTTGCTGTGTATACAGAGTCAGAACACAGGCACAGATCAGAAACTAAGGTTATTACAAAGAATTATAACGAGGAGAATTTCCTTTTATCCCTCTGAGTTTTATAAGTGGTTTATAAAATGGGTTGGCTAGGAGAATTGTGTGGGACAGCAATCAATGAAACTCTTGAAGTGAAAGCCTAAGAACATTTGAGCAGGCAGGTTATGCTCATGCTAATGTCACTGCTTGTTTTGTGAAATGTGATAACTAAAAAACAAAGTCAACAAAGGTGGTAGGTGAAATGGAGGAAACTGACTTAATCTTTTGCTTCCAAGTAATACAAAATAAATGAGCTGGAATACTACTAATTTCACTTTTTTGACAGCTAAACTTGACAAAGTTCGTGAAGAGAAACCAGTATCTTCAGTTGAAACGCTTGAGTCCTGCTGGAAATGTTCCTTTATCCTCTCTCACTCCATAGCTCACTGGAAGATAGCTTTATGCCAGAATACTCTCAGCTAAATTGCAGGCAAGAAGTCCCATAACCTTCAAGCAACAAGAAAAATTGAAGAATTTTAACCTACTTACTATTCAAGAAGTAATTGCCCCAAAAATAAAACTAGACGGTATTTCAACTAGCTGGATGATAAATTAGCTGTTGGATGGTTAATGGAGACCCAAATAATTGGGTACTTGGCAAGTCTTGCAATAAAACCCAGAATTTTTATGATTCATAATAAAAGATTTTATCTGAGCCTCGACAGTTCAAGGGAATTGCTGGGAGGGGCTTATTTCTCTTTTTCACTCTAAGTTTAAATGAGAGAGGCTATACTAGTACAATGGTAACTTACCTTAAACTGACTTGCATAGATCTTAGTAGAAAACTATGGAACACTTCAGGGTAGTGCTGTTGTTTTCACCTCTTGTGTTCCTACTTCCTCTTTCACCATCTTCTCATCCCTTCTACGTCTGTCAGTGTTAGTGTTGTCATCTTTCCCATCTGATTTCTCCTTTTTTTTTTTTTTTTTTTTTTTTATGGGTTCTCCCACTTGGTATAGACAGCAGAAGCACTTTAACGAAACTAAGTGTGCTCCTAAAACAGTTTAATTCTGAAATTAAAGTTCTCATGACTTTTTACTTGTGATGATACTGCAGCACACTTCCATGTTGACCTGTGTATGTTGAGGATGGCAATTACCTACTAATTTGGAAGCCATGCAGAGATCACTCTTATGTGATAGACTTTTTGGCCTTACGCTATTCAAATGTACTTGCAGGACATTGAGGAGGCAGTGTTTTGGCACTCTCATGAATCATCAGTTTCTCCCTTACTCTTGAGCCTTAATCTTTTCCACTATACATCTAATTATGGAGGGCTGGATGGTTCATACTCTGGAGCTTGTCAATACAAATCCTTAACAAATAGTTGAATGATTTAATGGATAAGGAATCATTCATTCATAGGATGAATGGATTACCATCTCAGCACTTCAAGACCCTGTTGTTGCTCACATACCACTCATGATGTGCAAGGAACTGCAGTCTGTGCAAATAAAATTTAGAATAAGAATTTAATCTGGATTGCTCTCATGGCAATACATGGTCCATTGCCTCCATCTTCTCAATCTCTCTTGCTCTACTGGGCATTGCCCTGCTCTTTCTCATAAGCTAATCTTTGTAACCTTGTCAGACCACTTCAGGCCAATGATCTTACACAAACATTTATTAATAAAAGTTTGCAATCTTTTGATATTTGTCCTTGTTCGCCATGATTTTGAGCCATATAAAGTACTGATTTTACATTTGAGCTGAAGATCCTTATTTTGGTCTGTAGCTTGATCTCTCTTGAATTCCATATGTTCCTCAGAATAATAAAAGAACCTCTTGTCTTCTGTATTCTGGTCTTAATATCTTCATCCGTACCTCCAACTTTATTTACATTACCTAAATAAGTGAAGGTATCAACTTGCTCCAGTGTCGTTCCTCTCAGGACAATTGTCCTGAGGTTGTTTGCTGCATTCGCTTTCATGATCATGGTCTTCCCCTCGTGGATCTTCAGTCACATCTGCTGTGAAATCTTGTCCAGTTTCACTGTTTTATTTTGCATTTGAAGTTGATTGTGACAGAAGAGCTAGGTCATCTGCAAAATCAGGTTCTTCTAGCTGTTTAAACAGGGTCCACTGGATTCTATTCCTTTCATTAGCTGTTGCTTCTCTCATGATCCAATCAACAGCCAAAAGAAAGAGGAAGGGGGACAGCAGACAACCTTGCCGAACACCAGACTTTATTCTGAAGTGTTCTGTAAGTTGACCCTCGTGCAAGACCCTACAGTTCATATCTTCATAGATCTTTTTTATGAGATTTATGAGCTTCTGAGGGATCCCATAGTGCTGTAATAATTTCCACAACGTTTCCCTATCCAAGCTGTTGAACGCTTTTTCATAGTCCACAAAGTTGATCTATTAAGAAACATTCCATTCTAAACATTGTTCAATAATTACGCACAATGTGTCTGGCTATCTGATCTATGCAAGATCTATTTTTGACGAAAGCCTGCTTATTCATCTCTTAGCTTGGAATCTATAGTTTTCTTGAGGCTTTCTAGAATTACCCTGTTTAATACTTTGCCTGGCACTGACAAAAGCATGATTCCTCTATAATTCGGACATTCTTGTAGGTCACCTTTCTTTGGCAATTTTACTAAATATCCTTCCCTCCAGTGTCTTGGTAATTCTTCCTTTTCCCAAATGTTACCAATAAAGCTGTGGAGTATTTCTGTTGATTTATCTATGTTCACCTTTATAGCTTCTGCTGGTGTTCCATCAGGACCTGCAGCTTTCCCACTTCTTCGAAGTTGAATTGCTTCCTTTATCTCTTCTTTACTTGGCTTGCTACAGTTGACCAAGAGATCTTCTTCAGCTGACTGGATTTCTGGGGGATCTTCTGGAACTGGTCTGTTTAGAAGTTCGCTAAAATGTTCTACCCATCTTTCCCTGTTTTGAACATACCTTAACGCTATTAGAGGTTGTCAATAAAGGATAATGGAACAAATGGGCTGAAACTGCATCCATGACCAAATAGGGCAATATTACTAATTTTTAAGTAGAATTTAAAATGTAATTATGAATAATTAAGTCTCATCATGATAGCATTACAGTTCTTTAGAAGCAATTTATTTTCTCTCTCCTTACCTAATCCATAACAAACATTTTAAACTTATTGTTCCCTTTTCTCTCACATCAAAATCTGCCCTCTGACACTCACTCATAACTTTCATGGTAGTGGAAGATCTGCATGGGTGGGGTTTGTTCTTATTGCTTCTTTTTGAGCCTCAATAATTCATCTTGGTGTTCACTATAGCTACTACTATAATACATCTCTCTTTAGCTAGAGAAGGACATAGAAAATAGATTGAAGTGCTGCCATAAAATACTGATGAAAAGTAAATACTTTACCCAGTCAGCACATAATTGTATCTGTCCAGCTGTGCTCGGTATGAACTCTGCCTCTGAAAATTATTTGTGGATTTTATTGTTTGAGGAAAGTATAGTACTTTTACAGAGCAGTGGTGTTTCCCTAGTAATTCTTCTAATGTAAGGTATTTCCTAGTGCTCGGTAAGCTGAGGATATTGCTGTTCTGGTAATAAGTCTTGTTTCTCAAGATATTAAGTAAATAGTTACTTGTGGTGAGTGCTTGCTTTTTTTTTTAACTAATTACTTCATCAGAAACTTCTGTTACAAAGCTTAATCTAAAAATTGTCTGCAAACCTTATACTGAAATCACATAAGACTAAAATCTTTAATCTTTTTGTTTAGAGTTGGCACTCGTGATGCTCTTACAGGTTATGGATCTGTCTGGGGTTGCCCCACAACAGAGCTTTGCTAGCGCTGACCACTGTTCAAACAAGGAAGGGAAGAATCAACAGGCCAATGTCCAAAAGCAGTTTGCTTACTCATACACAGTGGCTGGAGAGGTGTTTATGCTTAAATGAGTCAGTAACACCTTATTTCAAAATGTCTCCTTCTTAGCAGTCAAAAAAAGAATGGAGCAAAATTAAATGGATACATAAAATAAGTGTCTAGAACTTCCTGGAACACATTTAATTATGGGTGCCAAACAGAACTCTGACATTCTTTTGCCATCCTCCAATGCTTTCGAGAAATAAAAGCACCATATCTACATGGTGGCAATCGTTGCTCCTTTATCACCAACAAAACTCAGCCATGAACTGATAGTTCTGGCACTGAACTATCAGGGGCAGGTAGTGAACAGTAAGTTTTCCAGTTAACATGGCAATTACGTTCTGTCCACCTTTGTTGCTCACAAAGGAATTTGGCTGTGACACTGGTATTGATCTCCATAATCCTGCTTACCTTGCCATCCGGTCTTCGATCAGTCACGTTGTTCCTGAATGATAGCCCTGTGAATTGCATTGCTCTTCCAACTCTTACACTAGGGAGATGAGAATAACAGGTGTTACAGAAAGTGTTATTTTTCTGTCTCTTGTCTGTCAGTGGCTTTCAAACTTTTTTTTCCTCGTAATCCAGTTCAAGAAAATTGATGTCAGTGACCCAACATAATTTGAAGAGTGTGGGCTTTGGGTCGGGGCTGAGGATGATAGCTTCAGCTTTGGGGGTTGGTCAGGGCTGGGTTAGGAGGGACTTCACTTCAAGTGGCTCCCGGTCAGTGGTGCAGCAAGGGGTGCTAAGGCAGGTTTCCTGCCTGTCCTGGCACTGCAGACCATGCTGTGCCACAGAAGCAGCCAGCAGCAGGTTCCCAGCCAATGGGAGTGTGGAGCTAGTGTTCAGGGCAGGGGCGGTGCACGGAGCCCTGTGTGCAATTGTGCCCCCTCCCCCCACCTAGGAGTCAGGCCTAATGCTGGCCGCTTCTGGGGCACATTAGTCTTCAGTGCCAGGACAAGCAGGAAGCGTGCCTTAGCATCCTCACTGGTCATCTTGCAGCAACAAGACCTGTGCCTGACACAACACAGTACTGCGTCATGACCCATAGTATAAAAACCAGTGGTCTAAGTAGTCATCTGTTGCAATTTGGCTGGGGATATTTAACAAGATTATTCAAAGTGTTATGGTTTAGAGCAGGGCTACTCAACTTTGGAAGCCCAGGGGCCACAATGATACCCACCGCACATGCCGAGGGCCACAACTTAAGTGTGGTTGCATGTATATGCAAATATGTGCAAATAGCTTTTTTCACACTACGGGCATGAATACAAAGATTAAGGCAAGACTACGCAACACGTGGGTGCTGTTTAAGTCAGTTCTGCTGATATTAATAAAATGCAATATTTACCCCATTTCCACCCATATGACAGCACTTTTTATGAGCAATGACAGTCCAGGAATTTAACTACTAAAACACATATCAACCCAAACCGCACAGTAAGCCCAAACTGCACTGTGGGCCGCAAGCAAACGGGCTGCATGTGGCCCATGGGCCACGTGTTGAGTAGCCCTGGTTTAGAGCATGGTGGGTACTTTTTTTTATAAGTTTCATGGCCAAACTTAAAAAATCCCTGTAAAGGAAAACACAAATGTCGGGGGTTTTTTTTGCTCACTAGTTTCAAAACGCATCATTTTGAAACAAATGTTTAATTTAAAAATGCTGAAATGAATAATTTAAAACTTTTTTTAATTGGGTTGAAAGTATTTGATTTGGACAAACTTTTGGTGAAATTTGGCCAAATTTAAGAACAAAGGAAGAGATTTGGAAGTGGGGATGTAGGAAGAAATTGAAAACACTCATGATTCCTGGCTCACACCCAGTCCCCTCCTGCCTCCCCTGCTCCCCACAGAGTCAATAGGCTCTTAAAAAATTAAAAAACAGCTACTGTTTCTCTCCTCCCCCCACCCCCCCCTTGTTGCCTCTGATAGAAGCAGCAAGGGGTGAGGGAAGTGACTAGTTGCTTACATCCCTATTTGGCAGTGCTCATTAAATTTAATCTTATAGCTTGGAGATGAAACTTTTAGTCTTATGCTTGGTTTCTAGAATAAGAGGCAATATTACAATAGCTTTATAGTATCTAGCTCACCAAGGGAGAGCACTATCGCTAAAATGTTGGCCCAGAATTAGATTTCTCTTGGTGGGTTAAGTCAGGCCTTAATTTTAATGGTTGAGTATTTATATCGCAATGTGATTTTACTCTATTACAGACCAGAGGTTTTCAAGCGGGGAGACCCTTTTGGCAGGTGGAATATATTCTGTGAGGAGAGGTATGAGAAGCTTGGGGGAGAGAGGGAGCCTTACCATGGGCACACAGCAATGCATAATTAGCAAAGTTCCTCCAGAGCGGTCATGTCTTCAGATGTTGCTGTGCATTTGACTCTAGATGGCACTGTGCATTTTTATAGATTTTTATTTTGCGTGCATTGCCCTCTGCAGTTGAACTGTTTGCTAGAATGCGGTATGCCCATTCAGTTGTAAACATGGACCACAATTGTGGTTTTGCTTTTGCTCTTATTACAATAGATCAGATCAATTCTGCAGCAGTGAAGAGGGAAAAAAACTCAAGTGAAAAACAAAGGAACAGAAACTGATTCAAAGGAAGCGCTGCCATGTCATATATTGGTATACGTAGTTGTGTGGAGTAAAGGTGCCATAAACAACTATACACATTGAAGGGGGACTGTGATCAAATAACATAAAGACCACTAATGTGATTTAAATACAAGTACAAATAAGATTGACATCCAGCTAGAAGGCTTGCATTCTGGGAAACTAAAAAAAGTACATCTTCCAGTATACTTAGATTTCCATTTTCAAGTAAAATAGGGGTTTTGTGCTAATAACTGTGTGGTAAAATTGAACTCAAGTGGCTTTACAATGGACGAAACAAAACTTCAATTCCTGTGTATGTCAACTTCATAGTATTTC
This sequence comes from Pelochelys cantorii, assembly GCA_032595735.1. Lineage (NCBI taxonomy): Eukaryota > Metazoa > Chordata > Testudines > Trionychidae > Pelochelys > Pelochelys cantorii. The sequence goes on from CM064327.1 coordinate 239,352,033, forward strand.
TAAGCTCTAGAGCTTTAGAATATTAATGGCATGCTCTGGTTAAATTGGATCTTTTGGGTTCTTGCAGATAGTTATGATTCTGCTGCAGTCTCGGATGTTCTCTTCAGGCTCTGGGGTCATCCTCAGTGAGTGCTGGGATTCTTGTCATTGGGGCCCTTGTGCTGTGGAGCATAATAGCATCAATGTCTGAGTGGAGAGAGAGCCAGATGATTTTACAGTAGCTGGATGTAATTGCCAACTCTAAGGGGCAATGTGGACCTTGTACTTGGAGTTAAACTTTTTCCTAGAGTTTCTAGCAGTGTTTGCAGTTTTGCAGTGAGTACAATAAAAGTTTTCTTGGTCAAAGAGGGAAATGGCGAGGGAAACGTAAATGCCATGTTTGTAAAAGAGGGAAGGGAAGTAAGGTGTATTGGTTACAGAACAAGGAATTAATGAATTTACTGTTGTAATCCCAGCTCTAAATTGGCTCTGTGACTCTGGAAAAGACACTCCATTATACATAAAACTGATAAGCCCTTTTGCTTCCTTCAAGGGTGGTGTTGTGAATCATGCATCTGTTAAGACTTTGAGTCCCTTTCAAGGATCTCTAGAAGTACAAGTTAAATACTGGGTGATATATCTTGGCACTGACCTCGAATGACTGAAGGAGTTATTAAAACATTGCAGATCTACCATTTATTTTGAACACTGAAGTGTAATTTCTAAAGTGATCCAATGACAAAAAACTGTTTGTAATGATATTGGTAAATTAAGATAAGCTGTGTTCCTTAGCCCACAAAACATTGTAGTTTCATTGTTTTTTCAGTTTCAGAAAACATTGCTGCTCAGGTGGGAGTAAAGCCTTGCATTACAAATCAGCTAAAGTTTCAGCATTAAGACTGTCTACACTGGAAAGGTTTTGTGGCTAAAGTGTAGTCGACATGCAAAAGTTGCCGAAACTGAAAACTTGTCAGACTAGTTTTTCTGCTACCCACTGTTGACGTTTCATAGACACATTGTTAGCTCCCTTGTCAACAGAATGAGCAAAGCAATGTAGGTAAGTATCCTGTAGTGCCTGACATTGCCATCAGTCACTAAGCACTATAGCAGTAGTCACCAACCAGTAGATCGGGATCTACTGGTACGTCTTGGAGCCTTGACGGATAGTCCTGACAGGTTTGGCTGGGAGGCTATCAAGTGCCAGCATTTTATCTGCCCCTCTCAGCACTGCTGTGCTGCTCCTGCCCTCTGCCTTGGAGCTGCCCCCCATCCTGGGAACCTCTTGCTTGCTGTGCAGGGCACAGCAAGAAGAGGGGATTCTGATGTCAGGGTGTCCCTCCCCTGACTATGTACCCCATCTCCAAAGGGCAGGGGCAGGGATGGAGAGAGTTTGGTGGCTGCTTTTGGGAGTGGTGCAAGGCCAGAGGAGGGATGAGCCTGCGTTAGCCCCTGCACCACCACCACCCAGTAGCCACCTGTGGTAAGCGATGCCCAGCTGGAGCCCGCATTCCAAACTCCAGCCCTAGTTCTGAACCCCGCCTGCGCTCTAAAATCCTGCTCTAGGCAAGTCCCCCTGCACCCAAACTCCTTCCCAGAGCCTGCACTCCTCCTACACCTCAACTCCCTGCCCCAGGCTCAGCTCAGAGTCCCTCTCACTCTCCAAATCCTGTAGCCCAAGATAATTGTCCATGTCCCCCTGCCCTGCACCCCAGCCCTCTACCCCCAGCATGATAAAAACGAGTGAGGATGGGGAAAGGAGGGAGGACGGAGTAAGCAGGGGCAGGGCCTCGGAGAAGGGGCAGGAAGGAGATGGGACAAGGGGTTTGGGTTTGAGGTAGATCCTGGATTGCACTTAAATTCAAAAAAGTGATCTCATGCTTAAAAAGGTTTGAGACCACTGCACTATAGGAATATACAATGTAGCATTAGGCATTTTGGGAATGTGACAAATGTGCCATGAGCCACCTCTTTACTTCCCAGCTCTCCCTGGGCTTCTGGCTTACTTTTGCACCACTTGATTGGCCATCCTTGCTGCCAACTTCAGCATCTGCTCTGAGAACTGTGGGATCCACAATTTATCTCCCATATTGTATTCAGTGTGCTTAGGATATCATACATTGCAGCAGAGTTAATTGAATTTGGTAGCAGAGGACAGAGACGCAAATGTGGATGACAATGAGTGACAGGGGACAGCCACAAATTAGGATTGCATTGGGGTGTTACAGTAGACCGTCCTTTTTGGGATAGGGAAACCAGTACCGAGTGGTGGATTACATTGTCATGCAGGGGTGGGATGAAGATCAGTGCTTGTGGACGTTTCGGAGGTGTAAAGCAACCTTCCTGGAGCTGTGCACGCTGAGTTGGCACCTGAACCATGGTACAAGGACACCCAAAGGAGAGCTGCGTTCTCAGTACAGAAGGGTGTTGAAATTTCTTTGTGGAAGCTAGCAATGCTTGATGGCTGCTGTTCAGTTGCAAATCAGTTTGCAAGTATGCAGGGAAATAAATCGTATTTTGATTAATAGGACTGTGACTCTGGGAAATGTGGATGACATAGTGGCTGGCTTTGCTGAAATGGGCTTTCCAAACTGTTGGGGCAAACAGTGGCACACATGCCCATTATAGGGCCACCTCACATTGCCTCAGAGTACATCAATCAGAAGGCACTTTTGAATCATCATAGGCGTTCCACAGACATAAATACGGTGTGGTCGGAAAGGTGCATGATGCATGCATCTTCAGGAATAGAGGCCTGTGCAGAAAGCTTCAGGCTCAGCCTTTCTTTTCAGACCAGAAAATTACAATGGGAGATGTGGAAATGCACCTGGTGATCCTAAGAGACCCAGCTTACCCCTTACAACTCTTATACAGGGCACCTAGACAGCAGTAAGGAGCGGTTCAACAGGCTAAGCTTATGCCGCATGGTTGCTGAATGCCCCTTTGGAAGATGGAAAGGGGGATGGAGATGTCGCTCTGTCAGGGTAGACCTTTTTGAGGATCATGTCCCCAAAGTGGTAGCCGCATGCTGTTGCTTTCACAACATGTGTGAGAGTAAGGGTGAAGTGTTTGCTCATAGGAGGAGCACTGAAGCACAGTTTGAAGAGCCAGATACTTGTGTGCTGTCAGAGGAGCTGTAGGGTGGCCATCAATATCAGGGAGGCTCTGAGGAATCACTTTGACAATGAGGAACGCTGACATTTCTATGTGTTGGGGTTGTAAGACAGGTTGGGCATGCAAGAAAGTACAGTCTGCACTTGTACAGCAGGTGTACACAGAAACAATTTGTAATCATCCTACACTGTCCTCAGGCTGAGAGTAATCTAGCTGAAATAACTCTGCTGAAGGTAACAGGCAAACCCAGGCCACGGGCTGGGGGGGCAGGATGTGGCCTGGTGAGGGGGGCAGAGATGGCGGGGGTGGCCTGCCCCGGGGGGGGGGGAGAGCCACGAGGGGGCTGATCTGCAGGGGAGGGCCAGGAGACGGGGTGGGGGAGTGCGGGTGAGTGGCCGTGGGGAGGGCCAGGATGCGGCCTGGCATCAGGTGGCTGTAGCGGCCGTTCACTCCTCCCCCAGGTACATGCTGCATGCCCGGCTTAAAGCGCCAGTTTCCTTTTCCCCCCTGCTCTGGAAATTTGCCTGTTTCTAAAGTTTTCCGGCTAGTTAAGTGCCGGATAGCACAGGTTTTACTGTAGATAACTACTTTATGAAATAGTTGGGTTCTGGAGAGGGATGTTAAATTGTGGATAGTCAGCTAATCGAGTAGTAAATGGAATTTCCATTGAGTACTTGATTAGTTAAGGGGGAAGGGCGCTCACTTCCCCATCTCCGACTCCTACTCTATTTAAACTGCAGAGCTGCAACAGGGCTCACTCCTGGGCGCAGTGTGAGCGTGGACTAAGCAGTGCTGGCTTGTGCTGCCCCTGAGAGCTAACCCCGCTGCAACTCTGCCTTTGAAATGTAGTACAAGCCTCCTGGCTCTTACTACATTTAAAAGACAGAGGCGCAGTGCTTCTGCGCCTCTGTCTCCCCTGCCCCCCACCCAACGGTGCAGACAGCGCTGGGGGAAACCGGCTTTTTAGCCAGCTCTTCCTCCCCCCCCCCCCCCCCAAGCTCCTGCTCCCCTTCCTTGCTGCCTCTGATATAGAGGCAGTGGGAGGTGTAAATACAGATAGTTGACTATTCAACTACTCTTTTACATCCCTGGATGTGGTCATAGATAGATGCTTCTTGCAACTGTAGAAATATAGAGTAGCATTAATTTTTTGGACTTCATCTGCATCCTGAGAGAATATTCAGAGTTTCAGAATTGAAGTGGAAGACAAACTCTGAAATAAGTCTAATTAAAAAAGCAACCCTCGCCCTCACTCCTATAAATCTGGGTCTTCAGTAAATACCTTTAAATGCAATTGAGAGTTAAGTGTTCCACTATAAGTGGGGGAAAAAGTGACTCCTCTCTGTGTACCCCAATTTGCAGACTATGGACACTTACTGTTGTAGGTAAATATAAATCTATGGGTCAATAGCTTTCTAGACACTTTTTTCAGATCCTATAAAAATCATTGTCCTACATGCACTTAGATAAATTTCCCTTTCATGAGATTCTCGTTAATCCTGTGAAACTTCCATCACCTTCTCCTGATCACTAGGAGTAGTATTCACTGGAAAGCATTTAGTTTATCCCCTTTATCCAATCGCTCTTACATTTAGAATGCGTTGTTGGTTTGCTGTCAGGCACTTGGAATTGTTTAAAAATTCCATTTTATATTTCATGCTATGAGATACCATTTTGGCATATGCAGTGACTGAGAAACAGAAGGGCAAAACTACCAAGTTTAGAGTATTTGAAATGGTCAAGTGCTCGAAGGTCCCTCCCCAAAAAAGTGGTGCAGCTGGCTAAGCTTCTTACTGAACTTCAAGTCACAGTGTCATGTGTGACTCTCTTACCTGCCAAGTAGCTTGGAGGACAGTACTGCAAAGCTGTGAGAACTCAATCTTGTTTCCTTAAACTATATTGTTAGGAGCTGTGTGTGTGTGTGCGTACGTACATACATACATAAAAATAAACAACTCGTACTTGGACTTAAATCATTTGTAAACCTGTAAAATCTTTTGATGTTACTAGGAGTTCCTTGTTAGCTGCCTTATGAACCATTTCTGCCTAAGAGTTTAAAACTTATGACTTGGCCTGCTGAGGAGTCAGTACAGACAACATCTTCTTGGCCCCTCCAAGACAAGCTTCAGGTTTTTTTTCCTCTTCCTATGCAACATTTATGTATTTGTTCTGGTCATTGGCGGTGGAAATGTTATATCATGTGTAATCCAAATGGCTTTCATGAGAGACCGAATACCTGAATATAGCAATTGGGTGTGGGTGAATTAGTTGATTATCTGTGATCTTGAACTTCTAATATTGTAGTAGAATCTATGAGCTCTGCTTTTGTTGAGTGTAGGGCTTTTTGTGTGTGGAGAGAGTGCTAGCATGGTCATCCTGTGACCTGTCCTGTCCTGTCCTGTCCAGATAATTGATGGTGGTTGTGGTCCTGGAGGTGGCTGGCATGTCCTTGCAGCCTCTGGGAGGGTCAGTGCAGGGGGTCTCCATGTGCTGTCCTTGCCTGCAGATGCTGCTCCTCCAGTAGTGGAGTTCTGGGGTCAGTTTGTAAGCTTTGAGTGTTGGAGACCATGAAATTCCAGCCTATTGCTCTTTGTAGGCATATGGCGATCTAAAGATTATTGAGGAGCTTTGTTTTGGATTTTGAAAATTACAGAATTGCATTTTGTTGGAGGATATTCACTTACAGGTGCTACAGTGAAACTAGATGGCCTTTGCAGGTTCTCATCAAAGTGTTCAGTTTCCTTCAGAGTAGGTGAAATGATAAAACTGAGCAAAAAGTTAATACTTACCTAGAGAATTTTAAGTGCACAAAAATCAGTTGGTTCTTCTCAGCTGATTGTGCGTTTCTAGTCCCTGATCACTGACTCTGTAGGCATAAAACTATGGTTTCATGTCCAGCAAGATGATTTTCCGCCAGTCTCCAAGCTTGAAACTAATAGGTGCTGAAGCATGATACAAACACAGGGATTTTTCCCATCTCTTTCCTCTTCTCCCTCCTCCTCTCACAAGATGTTAATTTCATTTGGTTACTTAATTGTGCGCCCCCATAACAGAAGATGTTTGTGTTTGGAATTCTTCCTGCACAGTTGTCCAGCTGACAGATATTGGCTCAGTTAATTCCATTACTGTTCTCCTTGGTGAAATATTGGGAGGCACGGCAGTACAATTAGAAAAAAAGACATTATGGGAGGCTATAGTAGCAAACTTAGTTGAGAGGAAAATGACAGAGCAGTGTTGTAGCATATTTGGGATGCTCTCCCCTTTTACCTGAGGTAGCACAAGCTGTGAAATGTTGAGGCTGAGGGAGTTCCTGGCCAATCTTTAGCTAGCTGTTGACATAAAATGAAAATACTTGCCTAGAATGTGAGAAATCTAGATGTGAAATTTTATCAATTAAAAAACAAGTCAGCCCTCCCATGACAGAATATTCCATGTTATGGAGAGACTCTGAGTGAGGGGTTTATAAAGACACTGACGAACACTTCTTCAATGTAAAAAGGCAGAAAGGAGACAGGCTCATTCAAACCACAGACCACAATTAACTCTGTTGCCTTCTGGCGTGCCAGAACGATGTGCAGAGGGTAAGGTTAAGGGTTTGTTTAAATTTTCAGTTGCATATATTTGGAATCTGTCAGAGATCATGATCTCTGGGTGTGCCTTTGGGTAGAAGTAAGGTGTGTACCTGTGGTGAGAGTTAGAAGGCATGTGCTGCTAGCCAGTTACTGATTGACTGAATTTCCAGATTGTGGCTCAGGCAGCAGGATCCTATTTAAATGTCTGACGGCCGCCTGTTGTAGTAGTACCCTGGCAGGGGCTGGAATCATGAGCCCTTTAAATAGCCGCAGTAATCCCGGGTAGGTGCCAGGCAATGCAGTAGTGGCAGGGCTGGGAGTCATGAGCCTTTTGTTGTGTTTTTTAATTCAAAGCCTCCAGCCTCAGACAACTCTGGGCAAAGGCTAGTCGGCAGCCCTCCTTACCCCAAGCCCAACCCCTTGCAGGAGTAGAGCTGGCCCGTGACCACATACCAAAATTAAGTGGTCCCCCTGCGGAAAATCATTGCCCACTCCTGGGTTAGGTGGTATTAGTCTGTCGACCCTCACATGGCTTGTCAGTATGGGACAGGTTCCTAATGGAATCTCCCTTAGGAAGCTCAATTTGTCTGTCCTACGTACGCCTTTTTGCATACACTGATTGTGTGTATACAGTGCTGTCATTATTCCTCATTGATCTGTCTTGGAGAGGAGGGGGCCTGAATTTTGTTGGCTGTACGAGTGGATGCACATGATGGGGGGGGGGAGGGAGGGAATAATCCCAACTATACATACAATATGATGGGGACTAATTTAGCTAAACTACTCGAGAGATGTTCAATGTGCAGCGGCAGTCAAAAAAGCAAACACAATGTTAGGAATCATTAAAGATAGCAAATAAGACAGAGAATATTGTCTTGCCTCTCTATAAAATGATGGTACTCCCACATCCTGAATACTGCATACAGATGTGATCGCTTCATTTCAAAGAGATATTGGCATTGGAAAACCTTAAGAAAAGGGCAACAAAAATTATTATGGGTTTGAAACTGATCCCATATGAAGAGAGATTAAAAAGACTGGGACTTCAGCTTAGAAAAGAGGAGATTGGGAGGATATGATGGAAAAAGCGAACAAGGAAAAGTTATTTACTTGTTCCTATAACATAAAAACTAGGGGTTAACAAATGAAATTAATAGGTAGCAGGTTTAAAACAAAGGAAGTTGTTTTTCACACAGCGCATGGTCAGCCTGTGGAAATCCTTGCCTGAGGATGTTGTGAAGAACAGGACTTTAACGGGGTTCAAGAAAGAACTAGATAAATTCATGGAGGTTAGGTCCATCAATGGCTATTAGCCAGGATGGGTAGGAATGGTGTCCCTAGCTGCTGTTTGTCAGAAGCTGGGAATGGGTGACAGGAGTGGGATTTCTTGATAATTCCTTGTTCTGTTCCCTCCCTCTGGGGCATCTGGCATTGACCACTGTCAGAAGACAGGATACTGAGTTAAGGAACTTCTATAATTGTGTTTAACTTCTCAAATCTACTGCTGCTATATTACTAATTTCTGCCTCTTGATTTAGAATCTTAGGGCAAAGTCATTTTTAGGTCACCAATTTCTTGTTTCTTGAAATAACTAAGCTAGATCTTGCAAAATTCAGCCTACAGTTCCCTTGCATTTCAGCTTGTCTGACCTATCACCTAATTCCGCTAAATGTTACTTATTCTTACACTTGCTTAATCTTACACTTCTATCATTCTAGTCCCCTCCCCCCCCCCTTGTTGCCTCCCACAGAAGGCAGCGGGAGGGGCAGATGGGAGCTGGTGCTTTTAAGCCAGCTCCCCACCATCACACGCTCTACAGAGCCACCTCCCCTGCAGTGCGAAGGTGGTGGGGAAGGGGGAAAGCAGGCAAGATTCTAGAGCAGCCTCTGTCTGTGGGGAGCTTGGGCACCACAGGGACAGGAGCTGCTGCCATCCCATGCTGCTGCCTCTGATATCAGAAGCAGCAGCAACTGGGAGCCAGTGTGTGCAGGGAGCTAATTTTAAACCAGCTCGCCTTGCAGACTGGTTCCGCCTACCACCCTGTGCTGCTGCCTCTGATACAAAGGTAGCAGCACAGAGTGGCAGGGAGTTCCCCAGGAGTGGGGCTGGGAGCTGGAGCACATTGGCTGCCAGCCTTGTTCCTGGGGAGTGTATTAATAACCGATGGGTTTTTTTGCTGGTAAAATAAATGTTACGGAACATCCCTAGTTTGCACTAGCAAATCTGAAAGAACCTTACAGTTTCCAGGGAGCTGATGTTGAGAAAACATGAACGCATTATAGATCTGGCCAGTTACTTGCTAGGTGTAACTACTGTGCAGGCATTGGGCTGCTGTCATTTCCATTTGTGATACTGTTTCAACAGTAACAGAACTGGGAAGGTATATCCTAGAACAGTGTTTCTCAACCTTTTTTTAAAAAGTACCCTGTTTTCAACCAAAAAAAAAAGTACCCCAATACCTACAGTTTTCTCAGACACAGTTTTTTTTCTACCATTGCAACACATTTGTTTAAACAACTTAATCATAACTGGGCGGGCGATGAAATTTTTGGGTGTAAAATGTACAAAAATAATAAAGTTCTGTAAGACTTAAAACAAATATTCAATTTTCTCCAAATTTCAGTTGTGTTGATGGACCCATCAGGCTTCTCTCGAGTACCCCTACCAGGAACTCGTACCACTGGTTGAGAAACACTGCCCTAAAAAATACTGCAGAAGAAAGAGCTCCTGTGCAGGCATTAATAATCCAACATGCTGATGCTTTCGCTAAACACAAGCCTGAATTCAGGAAGGAATTCTGCCGTAACTCTGAGGGGTAGCTGCATTAGTCTGTATCTTTAAAAACAATGAAGAGTCGAGTGGCAACTTAGATTTAACAGATTTATTGGGCCCGAAGCCTTTGTGGGTAAAACCCACTTGATCAGATGAATTGGAGTGGAGACTACAGCAGCAAGGGTATATTATATATATTAAAGTTAGCATCATTAACACACTATATAATATATACACACACACCCTTTCCTCTGTAACTTCCACTCAAATGCATCTGAAGTGAGTTTTACACACATGAATCTATGCCCTAATAAATCTGTTAGTCTCTAAGGTGCCACAGGACTCCTTGTTATCTGCCATAGTATCCTTACTATGTACACCATTGTTGCTTTATGTTGTTTAGGAGGAAAGCTTGAAGCAGTATGTGCTTGAAGGCTAATACCTAATTGCATGTGCTTCCTACTCTCTTACCTATGTAGTCAATTGTCAATCCTCAGGAACAGCCAGAAATAATGCAAGAAAAGGATATGAAGATATTGATACTTAGGCTCTGAATTTCCTTGTAAGTCCACACTAAGTTTCAGAAGCACACTGTAGTTATCATGTACCAGTATTCAGAGAAGTGATTACTCCAACAGTTGAGAGAGTCCTGACAAAGGGCATCAATCCGTGATAACCTAGATTAATGCTGTACAGGTAGAGCGTAGTCCCACAATCTTTAGGAATAGATTGTTCTATATAAGGTTGGATTATTGTTGATTTTTGCAATAACCATTGTTATATGCCATCGTATGCATGCGATGAGATGACAGGGTGAGAGTTATTATCAAGTTAAGGGAGGAAAAGTAGCCCATGGTTATTTTTTGTGTTCATTTATTGTGTAGTATTTTTAATCAATGTCCTTCTGTATACTCACTATTAGGGATGTTAGATAGCAGGTAATAGAATAGTCAAGTAACCATATGAATTCTTGTCTGTTACGCCAATATTCTATAGTCTCCGGGGGTGGGCTGGCAGCCAGCCAGTGTGCTGGAGCCCCCTGCTACCTCACGCTGCTGTGTCTGTATCAGAGGCAGCAGCGTAGGGTGCCAGGTTGGAGCTGGTTCACGTGGGGTGGTCTAGCTGAAAAACCAGCTCACCTCACAGACTACCTGCCACCCCCGTGCTGCTGCTTCTCATACAGAGGCAACAGTGTGGGGTGGCAGCTGCCCCTATCCGCAGAGAGTCTGAGCTCCCACAGACAGAGACTGCAGGGGTGGGGAGGCTGCTACTAAGCAGCCTCTGGCTGCAGATGGAGGCTGCTGCAGCAGGGGGGAGAGGTGGCACTGTGAAGCCGGTGCTGGGGGAACCAGCTTTTAAGCGGGCTCCTGCTCCCCACTCCTTGCTGCTTCTGATCCAGCAAAGGGGAGGGGGCAATGTGAGTAGTTGAGAAGATTAACCGAACCCCTTCCCCAGGCACTCAGCATTCAGAGATGCCCATGGCCCTGCATCAGCTTCAGAGTGTTGAGCTGGGCTGGGGCAAGCAGAGAGAAGACTGAGGCTCCTGCAGGCCTGATCCGGTGGCTTGGTGGGCCAGATCCAGCCTGCAGATTGTATTTTGCTCAGCCCGGATCTAGTGTGACCTGCAAAACACAGGCCATAGACTTATTCCTCAAAATGATTACTAGAGAATATCTTTAGAAAAAAGTCCAATCTTGATTTAAAGATTGCTGATGGTGAATCCCCCATGACCCATGGTAACTTGTTCCAATGGTTAGTTAGCCTCATTGTTTGTTTGTTTTGTTTGTTTGTACCTTGAAGGCTGAATTTGTCTGTCTTCAACTTCAATATTGGATCATGTTCACATTTCTCTGCTAGATTGAAGAATCCTTTTATTAAATGCTTGTTCTCCCTGTAAGTGCTTACAGATCTGTTCTTTTGGTTCAGCTAAATAGACTCAAGCTGCTCAGTAACAATAAGACATGTTTCTTAATTGTTCTCTTGGCCCTTCTCTGACCTCTCTCCAGTTTATCAACATCCTTCTTGAGTTGTACACACCAGAACTAGACACAGTATTCCAGCAGTGGTCACATGAGTGTCAAAATGTCCTCCTCAAGATTACCCTGTAGAAGCACCCAAGGATTGCATTTGCATAGTGTTGCTTTGGGAGCATATTTTCAGTTGGTTATTCACCAGAACCAACAAATCTTTCTCAATCCTGGTTCCTAGGATTGAGTCCCGAATCTTGTGTATATATAGTTTACATCTGCGGTGTCCAACCAGTTCTGAGGCAATAGCCACTATAGTTGCTACTGCTGGAGCAAACTAGCCACACTCAACTGTCCAAATAACCACATTGTTCAAGCCAAATAGTCATGTGTTAGACACTTCTAGCTAGCGTGTTGGACATCACAGGTCTTCATTCTTAGATATGTGCATTTACATTAAAATGATCTTGTTTGTTGGCCCTCAGCCTTACCAAGCAAATATATTTGCCCCATATCTGTGACCTGTTCTCAATAATGACCACTCCCTCAGTTTGTCATCTGTAAAAGTGAACTTATGTTTTCTTCTAGGTCACAGATAAAAATCTTAAATAGTAAACATGCCATGAAAGCTTGCCTCTGAGACCTCCAGTAAGCTCTCCTGCCATTTCTTGAATGCACATTATTTGGACCAGCTGATTTTGAAATGTCTAACCTTAGTAGGATTTAAACAGCTACTAAACTTAGTCGCTGTTTTAACAAGTAGCATGCAAAGACTTATGGATGAAAAAGGGAACACTTGATCTTGCTTTTTTTGTGCATTTCAGACTTAAACATTATGTCCTTGTCTTTCCCTATGTAGTTGGCTTTACTTTTTGTGTGGCTCTCTTCTATGACAGTATAGAAAAGAAACCCTTGAATCAATAGGTAAAAAACCTCAATGTCAGGGATTCAGGAGGAGGCATAGTACCTGAACCTTAAAAATAACTGAATAAGTTTCAAATGACATTTAAATTAATCTCTGGCTAATGTGGTAAATGCACAAGTCATTACTGTTGATCTCCTTAGTAACTAAGCTTTCATATATTAGGCAAAGTGGGCAAGCAAGTTTAACCAGAAACTTCAAGCTGAATTCATTCACTACTAAAATACCATACTGTACTATGTAACTTTAAAGTGAGTGTGTGTATATATTAAAAACACTATGCTACAATAACATTGAGGTAGCTCCAAAATTAGAATTGAGCTATCTTTGTAACCTTAATTTGTTCCTTTCATGTATGTGTATTGACATATTCTTGAATTGGTGGTCAGATTTTGTCCTTCAGCTGTATCTTCCTCAATGAACAGGACAGCTGGTGTTTACTTAGGTAGCTCTTAAGTATTTTTTGTTTTACCTTATTCAGGTTGCAGCCCCGTTTACTGCATGGTCTTCAAACTAAGGCTATTTCACTGCTTGTGTAGTCAATAAGAATTTTTATCAACTACACAATTAGTCAGGAAAGAGGCGCTTGGTCATGGCTTGCCGGATCCAGGAGCTACCCTTGCTGCAATTCTACGGTTTAAATGTAGGAGGAGCCGGGCAGGCAGGCAGCCTGGCTTCTACTACATTTAAACTGCAGAGCTGCATTGGGGGTAGGTCCTGGACCTGATGCGAGCCAGGACTGAGCTGGGCTGCCTGCCTGGCCAGAACAGCTCCTGTCCATGGTGGACCAGGCTGGCTGCAGGGAGAGGCTGTTCTGGCAGCAGCCCTTGTTGCATGGGGTCCCAGCTCCCTGCTGGGATCCTATGAGGAAAGGGGCTGCTGCTGGAGCAGCCTTTGGCGGTTGCCAGCCTGGGCCTGCTTCGCAGCAGCCTTCCCTCATCCTTTGCCTCCCCCCCCCCCCCCACACTACCTCTAATAAAAATAATAATAGTGGCAGCGGGGGTGGGGGGGTAGGCGGCATTGTGATTCCTCCAGCACTGGCTGCTGCTCCCCCTCCCCCACACACACACCACCTCTGATACAAGTAGTATAGACTTAACATCAAATTAAGTGCTGTGTGTCTCGTGGAGGTGGAATAACTGAAGCTGTATCTGTATTAGCATTTGCATCAGTCGGGAGGGGGGGGGGGTGTGTGGAGAGGGGGAGAAATCCCTGTGACACAAATACCAGTGTGGACAGTGCTATGTCTTGCCAACATAGTTACCACCGGCCATTAGAGATGATCTAGTTATGCTGTCAGTGGTCTGCTGGTAGCCTCGAGTGGCTACATGGGAGACTTTTTTTTTTTTTTTACAGCTGCAGTGAACCTGGTAGCACTTGCACATTTATTATTGCTGGCCAGTGCCTGCACTGGCCCACTTTCACCACTGGTCAGAATTAACATTTTCAACAGTGAAAACTAAGATTAAAGCTAAATATAAGAACTCTGGACAAATGCCATGCTGAGTGGAGAAAGTGACGTGCGCTTGAAAATTGAGATTACCAACAATTAATCATTTCTTCTCATTACCAAAGTAGTCTTTCCAAGGGTGTATACTTTTCTGATTTTTTTTTTTTTAAATGCAATGTAATTAAGTCCCACTCAGAATATTGCCAACCTCAAGGTTTTTATCAGACCCCAGCAAGTCAGGAGATCAGCCCTCTAACCATTGTTGACCAATCATTAGACTGTAGAAAAGAATTGTAAACTGCTCCTACCTGTCCTCAGTGTGTTTAGTGGTGTCCGTGGTTTCAGATGTATTGGGTATGAGAATTTTGGCCTCTGCTGGAGTGGTTCTCATGGCCACATCTGCCCATCCCCTGCCTAGCAAAGAATTTTGCTCCCCAGTCTTCAAAACTAGTTCTACCTGCCCCTCACTCACTCACTCACCCCCCACCCATTTCCCTTTCCTCTGGGTTCTTCCCCCATGACCCTGGAGTGTGATCCATGCTCTCCTTCCAGTTTATAGGGAGGTGGCTCCAGGGGCTCTCCCTTCTCCACTCCTAGCTGGAGTACTTAAGGAACTGGCTGAGATGACCTGAGCCATTTGAGGAGCATGGGGGAGATTTCAGAGGACTGGCCAAGGGCAAATTATAGTAGCTATCTAGGGAAAATAAAGTAAGTTCAAGCCAGAGACCAGTTAGCTTGAATACCCAGAAATATAATGGAGCAAATCACTTAGTAACCACCTAGTTCATGATGTAATAACAAATCCATGCCACTTGTTACTTAAGAACAAATCATGTCAAACAAACCTAGTATGCTTATTTGACAGGGCAACAAACTTTGTGGAAGGGAAGAAGCACTAGATGTGATATATCTCTACTTCAATAAGTCTTTTAATACTGTCTTCAATGACATTTGCAAATAAATAGGGAAATATAGCATGTATCAATGATATTCAAATCTCAGTGGTTCAGGAGACAAATGAGCAATCAGCACTACCCAGAAGAGCCATAGTAGTGCGAATTCAGTTTCATTTACTGTACTCCGAGGTATTTATATTTTAACAGTATGATGGGGGAATATTCTGTGTGTGTGTGTGGTGTGTGTTACTCACAGCAAAAAGACCAGGTGTTAGTTTTATCAACTGCAACTGGTTAATAACTGGAATTTGTTTAAATTCCACAGCATTTTACTATCACAGGGCACACTAAAGAGCCACTTGGAGCGTGCAAGCCAGTCTATCACTGGCTTAAATTAACCTGCTGTAAGGCTTAGATGAATCTGCTGTAAGGTGGGTGCACGTTTTGTAGGTTCATAGTCAGGGTGGAAGACGTATTGGGAAGGGTCCACAGGCATTAATACTGCATCCACTTCTGTTCAATATCTTCATAAGTTATTTGGATAATACTGTAGTATACAATTCAAGTTTGTGAACATCATCAAGCTGGGAGGTGTTACTCCAAAGCGCTTGCAACATAAGAATGGCCATAGTGGGTCAGACCAACAGTCCATCCAGTCCAGTATCTTGTCTGTCGACAGTGGCCAATACCAGATACCCGAGAGGGAGGGAATCCCAACAGGTAATCCTCACGTGGTCTCTCCCCTGTCACTCACCTCCAGAGAAACAGATGCGAGGGACACCATTCCTACCCATCCTGGCTAATAGCCATTGATGGACCTAAACCCCCTGCCTGAGTCCCTCATATATCCCCACATCCTCATATCCCCACATCCCCAAACTCCTGCATGGCTACATCCCAGTCCCCTGCCATAACACTTCTGCACCCCCCCCACACCCTAAACCCTTGCCCTGAGCCCATCATACACCCAAATCCCCTGCCTTGAGCCCCTCATATTCCCTAACCCAGACTGCTGCACCCCCACATACTCAGCCCCCTGCCATAAGATTGACAGAAGACATCCTGAATGCATGCATGAAACTGGATTTGATCAGTTATGATGTAAACTTTACAGCAGTGGTTCTCAACTTGTTTCAGTCCACGGACCACCAGGCCAATCAAATTTTTGTGGACCATCTCCTTTTTGAGAGATGATAAAGAGCAGACAGTGAACATTTTGGTTTGAAATTTATTTCTTACTAACAGATTTTTGGATTCTCTTCTCACTGACAAGCTTTTCAATGTTTGGAGTGGTACTTGATAATGCACAACGAATATCGCTTTCTCCACTGCAAGCCGATTCCTCTGTTTGGACTTAACGTGCAACAAACACGAAAATCCAGTCTCACACATATAAGTTGATGCAAATGGTAAAAGAAATCTGACTGTGTGTGCTGACAGCTTTGGGTAACTCCCGGTCATGCTAGCCCAAAATTTCTTTATGGTAGACTGCTGGTATACATCTTGAGCCGCAAAATCATTTTTCAGATCCAAGAATTCCTCCTGCAGATCCTCTGGAACACTATTAACATCTGTTGTAAATGGATTCCTGATGAAAAATAATCCATCCATTTGTCCTGTCCACCTCCGGAAAGTATCATTGGAATTCGTCTCGTAGCTTCTGTAAATGATCAAGAATTTGCGTCCAAATGGCTTCCTTTTCCCCGAACATGCCATCCACATATGGAAATTGAACCAAATTATTGCCTTCGATTCTTACGATCCAGAGTTCCAATTTGTCAAGAAAAGCCTTGGTGAGAACAGATTTGCACCTTTCCCTTGCCGCTGAAGATTGAGTTTGTTCAAGATTCCAAAAATGTTGACAAGATCTGCGAGTTCTAAATTTGACTGCTTCAGCACATTTCGGAATTCCTCTTTCCCTTGAACCTGGAGAAATAAATCCAACTCCTCTTTCAATTGGAAAAACTCTGAGTATGTTCCCTGCTGACAGTCACCGTACAGAAGTGTAGAACAGCAACACATCAAAGTAGGAACCCACGTCCAGGCAAAATCTTTTGAACAGTCTGGTGTTCAGAGCCGATAATTTGATGTGATTCACCACTTTCACCAATCCTTTGAAAATGGCGTTCAGTTGATCAGGCAATGTTTTTGATGCCAAAGCTTCCCTATGAATGAAGCAGTGAACTCCGGTTACCTTTGGAGCACACTGTTTCACCAGCGTTTGGCAGCCCGATCTTGAGCCCAGCATGGCAGGTGCACCATCAGTGGTGATACCCACAAGATTTACCCAATCCAGACCATGTAGTTCAAAGAAATTAACAATTTCCATCCCATCCTGAGCCTTTGTGGTGATATCAAGTGTCTTACAAAGAAGAAACTCTTCTTTGAAGTCTCCCTCAACCATGTATCATGCGAACACCAATAGCTGAGAGCACAATGCGACGTCGGTCGATTCATCCAATAGTATGGCAAACCATGCAGACTCCTTTATTTCATCCACAACTTGTTCACTGATGTTCTGTGATACCTCATGTATCCGTCTCGATACTGTGTCGTTAGAGACAGATATATCATTCAGCTTCCTTGCTGCTTCCTCACCAAGAACAAGCCACACAATCTCTTTTGCACAGGGGAGCACAAGTTGCTCTACAGTGGTATGAGGCTTCTTGGCCTGTGCAACTTTGTATGCAACAATGTAGGAAGTGCACACTGCATTGCTTGTCTTATTGTACAATGCACTTGTTGAGTTGAGGCGCTGCCGTTTCAGACCTGATAACCGCCGCTCGAAATAATCTTCATCCTTTTGCAACAAGTTGGGGTGGCACTTTTCGAAATGGAGTTTCAGCTTAGCCGGCTTCATTGAGTCTTTCCACAAGACTTTGAAACAAATAACACATTGTGGCAAATCCACGCCGCCTTTTTCTTGACAAGTGAAGCTGAATTTGATGTAGTCTTCTGAATACTTGTGCTTGACATTTCTTCCTGTCGTTGCCATTATAAACAAACTACACCACAGCTATAAAACAGCACGTGTAGCACAGGACGAATGACAGCAACCGCTTAGCATGACGGCGGCAGCTACACTGATGCTCAGAGCCTTGGATGGAAGTTACTGGCAACACAGTGAGGTTGCGTCCTAGGTGACGCTATGGATGATGTGCCGTGTGCTTGTGAACATGGCGTAAAACAGCCTAATGGCAGCGCCTGCTCACACCGTGTGACTTTGGACAATGTTCCTGTGGACCACCGAAACAGTCACCATGGAACACCAGTGGTCCATGGACTACCAGTTGAAATCTACAGCTTTAAAGAAATGTGCCAAAAGTCACATTTGCAGCAGCAGAAGTAGTCACATTAAATAAAGTCTGAGTACAATGTTTCATTTATGCTATTAATCATTGTCAGTTATCAATATTAAGTTGTAAATTTTCAGTCCTGCAAATAGGCATTCTTATGATTCTTTGACCACTTGTTGTGAATTTTGATGTAGTTTGAAAAGGTTGCCAACCCCTGATTAAGAGCATGTCTCCAGTATGGGGTGGTTTGATGCTGTGGAGATTGCTCCACCAGGGGTTGATTTTTAGTGGGTCTAATGACCCACTAAATTGACTGCCGATGACTCTCCTGTTGACACCCCTTGCCCATTTCATTCTGGTGGCGTACCAGAGTCAACAGGACAGTTTTTTCCTCTGTTGACCCAGCATGGTGAGGATTCTGTGGTGAGTAGATCTAATCTGCAGAAATTCAAACTTTGCTAATAATGTAACTCAAATTGTGTAGCTTATATCAACTTGTCCTGGTAGTGCCCTGAGGGTTGGTCTGCAATTGGAACTTAGTCATAACTAAATCGTCGCTCCACAGCGTGGAAAATCCACACCTCTATTGACTTGAGTGCAACCGATAGGGATGCTTGTATGTAGCAATAACTTGGCCACTCTATATATGCTGCTGTTACGGGTAGTCAGTTCTTCAAGATACACATTTAACAGTGGATATGCCAACATTGCTGTGAGACTCTTCAGTATTTTAATTTAAATATGTTAATGCTGCATGAACATACAAATGTACATTTAATACATTAAACTTTAATGTTTGACTGTTAAATTGGTATCACAAGATAATGAGCTTGGTTCCAATAGGTCACGCTGAGTGGTCATATTCTCATTTACAGCATTGTATGCTGTAGCTGTGTTCGCTCCCGGTCTATCAGACAAGGAGGGCGAGGTGATATCTTTTATTGAGCCACCTTGTATTGGTGCCAATGACCTTTCAAACTTACACAGACCTGAAGAAGAGCTATATATAGCCTCGAAGCTTGTCAAGAGATGTTCTTACAGTAAAAGATATTGCCTCATCCACCTTGTTTACCTACTGCATTGTCATTCTTAGCAATGTTGTTGGGTCCCAGCACAAAGCATAATAAGAAAGAAATCTTTCAATCTAAAAGTATAGCAAATTTCACTTTTTATAGTCTTCCACAAAACTCTGAAGGGGGCATTGGACACTCACTTACAGTTGTCATTTAGCTCTTCCTGATAGCTGTGTTCCACTAGGTTTTCTCCAAATGCATTGTTCTGTGACATGGCTACTATGGAACCCTACCAGAATACGGAGTTGGACTACAAGGTACTGGTAAGTGGAGACTTTATTATAATGGTGTGGTTTTGAAAAGTTCGTTATACGGTAATTAACTTTCCAAAACAGTGCTTTATAATAATGCCACTTGACCATGTAGGTCAGCTCTGTAGTCTAGTTCAGTGGCATTCATGATGTCATAACACAATCTGGGATGTTGCACCAGGGCTCTCAGGTCACTGGGAAACATGAAATGACCTTCTAATTTTAAATCTTGGCAAGTGGCGGTGGCATTCCACATATGTGAATGTTTTACTTAATTGTAAAGCAGTATTTCCCTATTAACTGGTAATTTAGAATGCTTGCAGAACAGATCCTCTGTAAAGACATGTGTAACTTGCTTTTAGAACAGTTATGAACCTTAATGTTGTTACTGTAACTTAATAGAACTGCACATTGTGCCAAGCTGAGGAATCTAGAATAAAAACATTCTTACCTGGTTGGATGGGCCATGCAATTAGTTATGTATTAATGTAATACATTTATGTAAATGGTAAGAAGAATATATGTCTGAGTAGCTCCTGACAGAGGCTTTACATGAGATGAAATGAGACACATCAACAAAGGGTATATTTAAACTACAGCCACTAATTGGCACAGTTGTGGTGCTGCTCTAGCATTTATTGTATACTGTTGACGCTTCCTACGTTGATGAAAAAGGGTTTGTTTTTTTCCATTTGTGTAGTTAATGCATCTTTCTGAGAGGCAGTAGCTAGGTCAGTGGAAGAATTTTTCTGGCAGCCTAGCTGCATTTGCCCTAACTATGGCATCTAGCATGCAAAATATTTCACTGCCCTGAACAACATAACTAGGTCGGCCTAATATCTACATGTAGACCAGGCCTTAGGGTTAGAGCTGAATGCTGATTATGCTATTTTTAGTTGTAATTATTAAATGCTGATATAGCTATTGCATTATATTCATGACATTCTAAGCCATCTAAGAAGTTTACTACAAAATTGTGTAAATGTGGACGTAGAATAATAATTTAGCAGACTGTGTGGTTGATGATGGGCATTTCAGTGAAATGGAGTTTTACTTATGGTTGTTAAAATGTCATTCTACTTGGTTTGTCCTCTATGGGCTTTACATATATATGAAATACTGGTGCTAATCTTAAGTTTTCTAGAAAGAACAAGCTTGGAGGGAGGGTGACGGAGGTTATAAGGAAGGGGAGGGAATGCTCCAGAGTAGAAAGAAAAATGTGAGGAAAATGTGTAGCTAGAGCAGGAGGGGAAGAAGGAAAACAGGTTCTAAAATGTGTCAGAGTAGATCCTGTGTGTGCATGTACCTTATGTGCAATACTTTTAACTATGGGTGTTGAGACCCACAAACTATTTGAGCCCTCAACTTGGATGGTGGTTACTTCCATGTTGTCATTTGCCTGGACCACAAGAAGTACTTCAGGTTCACAGTAGGATCCAACAATTATCAGTGCTGAGTTCTGCCTGTCTGGTCTTGGAATTTATGGGGGATGTGCCTGTCTAGCTGGGGCACATCTAAGAGGGAATCCACTTATGCTTATATCTAGATGACTGGCAAATCAGAAGCAGGTGCCAAGGGGAGACATGTTGCCTTAGGTTACAGCCCTCCTTTTTTTTTTTTTTTTTTCTGCTGAAGATGCCTGATGAGCTACTGGTATTTTTCTTTTGCACCATCACAGATCTTAATGTTCACAGGAGCTCTAACTGAGCAAAAGATTTCTTGCCAGAGGACAGGTTCCAGTCCCTTCAGCCTGTAATGTACCAACTATGGACAAGACAGGCAACAGTGTGTGCCCTTCTTGGGCTCTTTAGCCATACGTCTACATGCATCTACTTAAAAGGGATGTGAGCATGAATCCGCTCTAATAATTGATGAGCCCGGACTCATCGGTTAATCCGAACGGTTACATGCAGCTTCTGCCTTCCCCCCTCCCTCTCCCTGCTCTCACCCACCACCCCGGGCTATCTCTGTATCAGAGGCATGGAGGAGGCAGGAGCTGGGCCCCCCTGCATGTAAATGTATAACTGCTGTAAATTCAGAAGTTACATGTTGACAAAATTAAATGCATTTTAACATCCCTACTATTTGATGTTGCTTGCCAAATGTTACCTGTGGCATCTGCAGTGACCTCTATTCCCCTTTGAAACATCATGTAAACAAACAAGCCATGGTCCTGGCCTGAATCCTGCAGGAACCTGACTGGTGAATGTGAGAAAAGAGGTAGTTTTTAGTCTCTCATTTGAGACCAGGACAGTCTTTGTCACTCATTTAAATCACCACTAGGTTAGCCTGCAAGACTTTCCTTCCTGTACCCTGAACCCCTGTATTGCAGATTATGATAATGCATTTCCAGTGTGCAATTAAGAGGTGCTTGATCATCTTTTCCTTCGTCTAGAAGCAATTAAGTTTTGGGAATGGTGCCATCAGCATGGAGTTATCCTCTGCTAGCTCTATACCTTCCAGGAATCAGCAATGGCTTGATGGATTAACAGCTATGAGTGTTCACTGCAGAAATCTATCCTGCAGCTGATACTCCACCAGTGGCAGACTCGCATCATAGGTCTGTTTGCCATGGCAAACAATTTCTATCCAGATGCCTTTCTTTTGATTGGTCTCAAGGACTACTACATGCCGAAGTGGGTCTGCCCCACGAAAGCTCATCACCTAATAAACCAACTTGTTGGTTTTTAAAGTGCTACATGACTGCTTTTTTTTTTTTTGTTGTTGTTGTTGTTGTTGTTGTTTGTTGTTGTTGTTGTTTCAGCTAATACAGGGCTTTTGGATCTCTGCAGATCTCTAGCTAGCCTTTCTGTACACCTTTTCCTCTGTCTGAAAATGCCGTTACAAAGCAAGTATTATATTAGCCAATAAACACACAATGATTGCACCTGATTGGAGGGCTTGTCAGCTAGATGCGTGGGACTGACGGACTGCACCTTGGAGGTCTAGGAGATTTTTTTTCAAGTTGGACAGTGTAGGGAATAATTCTGGACACTGGATGCAGGTGAAAACCAGCAGAGGATTTATTGCACACAGCTGGTGGAGTGTCCCTCAGAGGTTAACCTGGTGAACACTAGTTAATCAAAACATTACAGTAGATTATATAGGCAGCAGATGGGCGGAGTGGAAGCATTTCGATAGGGTCTGGTGGCAAGATGTAATGAGCACATAAGCCAATAAACTACGAAGGTTACACAGCATCTCCGCCCATTGCCAATTAAACATCTTATCAGTAATACAGGTAGTTATTCCTAACAAGCTAAATAAGCCACCATAAACAAGATAAGCATTTTAATGGCAACTTTGTCTGTTGAAATTATGATGCGTCTACTGTGGGGTGATAATGTCTTGCATTGTTGCGGTCCTTGGGATCCAGGTTTATTATCTAGAATTAAAGGAGACAGCTAGAATGACTTCCATGAAGTTTGTTTTGGTACCAGCCAGGGTCTTATCGGAGTGAGGCTATCTTGGAATGTGGTTGCCAGGGCAACCAGGTTCATGTTAACTGCCTGTTCTACATGATCCCAGGCCTTGCCTCAAATTTTAGGATTTGTTTAGGAGAGTTCTTAGCAGAATACCATGGACTGCCTCAGTTTACCCCACGGACAGAAGGATCCTCAAAGTAGGAAGGACTTTTTCATAGGGCAGCCCAAAACAATGTGGATGTGGTAGAGGCCCTAATACCAAAGATTGCGGGCTACATATGTCTGCTGAAGCAAGCAGGTTTTAGCTTGTAGCTCTTAAATCCGCCTGCCAGTAATAATATCAGCATGCTGTTAAGTTGTATTAAGTTTTTTCCATAACCTGCAATATATGAAATTCCTCTCAAAACTCTTTCATGTCTGTCTTCTGGTTAGACATCAGGCTCCTGTGAGACTTGATACTTTCATAGTTCATAAAGATTTCATCAAATCATCAGTAGATTGCCCATTCTACCATCTCACATCAAGGAGGTCGTCTTTGTGGCCACATCAGTAAGTCTCTTACAGCTCAACCGACATGAATTTGATCTTTTCATTTAGACATGGGGGTGATGAAACCACACCCCAAGTTCATCCTTAAAGTGGTCTTAGAATTGACCCTGGAACTAGTCTGTTGCCTTACCATTTTTTCTTCCTGAAGCCACGGTACTCAACAGGAGAAAAACATCATTCTCTGGATGAGTACTGGGTCCTGCTTTTTTACTCCTACAGGACCAAGTCTTTCAAATTCTCTATGCCTCTTCTTGGCTGTATCTGGCTGACTGAAAAGGACATGACTTTTTTTGCCAGAAAATCTTGAAGTGGATAACAGTAGTGACTGCTGGCAATAGTTGGCTAGCATATCTCTCCTTTCACAGGTGAAGGCACCCTCTACCAGGGCAGAAGCAATCCATTTGGCCTGTTTCACAATATGCTGATATGTATGACAGCGGTGGGGAGCAACATTGCTGGCCTTTTAAGGATTATTCACTTGGTTATGCATGGGCACATACTAAGTTGGGAAGAATGGTACTCCAACGTGACTGATATAGCCTTGCTCCCATAGTCTGACAGAATGCTTTATAGTCACCTAGAGTGGGATCTATGCTGAAAAAGAGCAAATATTTGCTTTATATATTTATATTAACTGTAGGTCTTGATGATGATGATACAGTCAGCGTGTATCCCATGATCTGTCCTCCATGCCTGCTTTTCTAAGTCCTCATTAAGCCAGACTTCAAATTGCAAAGGAACTGAGGGATGGTTGTGACATGTTTGCCCTTACTGCCCTTGTACAGGATTGCAAGGAATCAAAGGATGCATGTGCAGCCCCAGTGGATTCAGGTAATTTGAAAAAAGAAATTCTCCCTGAGGCATAAGCCCACTTAGTGGCATGTACCCTGACTACAGCATCTCAAAAACCACTTTCAATGTAAGAGAAGTAACCTTTCATCATTCACTTCCCTTCATGTTTATAACTGAGTTTGTCATGTTGAGATTCATAAAATTAAAGGTTTATGAAACATTACAATCTCATTGTCGGAGCCCCATGATTTTGTGAACATAAATATAAATAACTTAAACATTGAAATGTATCAATAATAAAAATGTGTATTACCTAGCTTATTTATTTGGATCCGTAATAGCTATATATTAGGGATGTTAAAATACTTTTTATTAAGGTAAACAGGTAACCGCTCCTATCTCCCTTGCCCCTCCCCGCGCTGCTGTCTGATACAGAAGCAGCAGCAGCGGTGGTTGGGGGGGGGATGTGGATCTATCTATCTATCTATCAAAAAATGAATATCTAGGATAGAGAGCCATCCCATATGTAAAACACACTCACATTGTGGCTCCAAAATTTAACTTTCTGTACTTGCCAAACATAACTCTAGCTATGTTTTTAAAGTTGTACTTTGAATTCTAACTGTAGCATCTGTAGTTAACTGGAACATCTCCTGAATGAGATCCTCAGTGCTTCTGTGGCCCCTCTATAACACTTGAGCACCTTTATTCCTTATAAGAGTGTCCTAAAAACCCCAGACCCACTTGGGGAATAACTTGCCCACGGAGGTAGATTGCAGTAAGCATGCTCTCCTTTAGGAATGATAGATATCAGATCATAGAATTCATGCAGTTACTCAACTATTCATATTGATTACTCAACTATTCTATAGTCCCTGGAGCTGGCAGCTAGTGCAATTTGGCCTCACCCCCAAGGAGCCCCCTATCACCTTGCGCTGCTGCCTCTGATGCAGAGGCAGCATAGGGGATGGGGGGGGGACGGGGAGAAATGCAAATAGACAAGATTAAGTGATAAGTATGGGCTGATCAGTTAATAGTGTAGTTGACTACTCGTTTACATCCCTACTGTCCTTGGAACCCATTGTGAAGCACTACTACTGTGGTGCATGTACCTGGATAGATCTGCGGGGTTGTGAAGATTCTAAGCAGTCCTGGGAAGTTGTTGCAACTTATTGAGCCCCCTGGTGGGCTCTGAGTGAGGCTGGAGATTGCTTCATTCTCCAGAGAAAGGCAGGATTTGAGGATTGCAAGGATGACTTAAAGCTACCCTAATTCATACCACAGCCTTTATTTCATTAGTGTAAGTTTGGTGCTTCCTCTTATAGACACAACACCAAATCACACTCCTTGGATAGAATCATAGAGCTGGAAGAGCCCTCAGGAGGTCATCAAGTCCAGCCCCCTGCCCAAGGCAGGACCAGTCCCAACTAAATCAACCCAGCCAGGGCTTTGTCAAGCTGAGACTTAAACAGCTGTAGGGATGGAGATTCCACCACCTCCCTAGGTAACCCATTCCAGTGCTTCACCACCCTCCTAGTGAAATAGTTTTTCCTAATATCCAACCTAGACTTCTCCCACTGTAACTTGAGACCCTTGTTCTGCCATCCGTCACTACTGTGAACAGCCTTTCTCCATCCTCTTTGGAACCTCCCTTCAGGAAGTTGAAGGTTGCTATCAAATCCCCCCTCACTCTTCTCTTCTGCAGACTAAACAAACCCAAATCCCTCTCCTCATAGGTCATGCGCTCCAGCCCCCTAATCATTTTAGTCGCCCTCCGCTGGACCCTCTCCAATACATCCACATCCTTTCTATAGTGGGGGGCCCAGAACCCCGCACACTATTCCAGATGTGGCCTCACCAGAGCCAAATAAAGGGGAATAATCACTTCTCTGGATCTGCTGGCAATGCTCCTCCTAATGCACCCTACTATGCCATTAGCTTTCTTGGCTACAAGTGTATTTACCTCTGAGTCCCTCCAGCGTATTTACCTCTCCCCCTACCTTAGAGTCATCTGCAAACTTGCTGAGGGTGCAATCTATCCTCTCATCCAGGTCATTTAATAAAGATGTTGAACAAAACCGGTCCAAGAACCGATCCTTGGGGCACTCTGCTAGAAACCGACTGCCAACCTGACATCGAGCAGTTGATCACAACCCATTGGGCCTGACAATCTAGCCAGCTTTCTATCCATCTTACAGTCCATTTATCCAATCGATACTCCCTTAACTTGCTGGCAAGAATATTGTGGGAGACGGTGTCAAAAGCTTTGTTAAAGTCAAGGTGTATCACATCCACTGACTTTCCCATGTCCACAGAGCCAGTTACCTAATCATAGAAGGTAATCAGATTGGTCAGGCACGACTTGCCCTTCATGAATCCATGTTGGCTATTTCTGATCACTTTCCACTCTTCCAAGTACTTGAAAATGGATTCCTTCAGGATGCTCTCCATGACTTTTCTGGGGGACTGGTCTGTAGTTCCCTGGATTGTCCTTCTTCCCTTTTTTAAAGATGGACACTACATTTGCCTTTTTTCAGTCATCCAGGATCTCTCCTGATCTCCACGAGTTTTCAAAGATAATGGCCAAAGGCTCCTCAATCACATTTGCCAACTCCCTCGGATGCATTAAATCTGGGTCCATGGATTTGTGTATGTTTAGCTTTTAGGATTTAGGACAAAACTGAACATGTTCCAGGTGATGCTTCCCTTGTAGAATGTTTTTTGTGTGTGCAATACTGCAGGACTAGCAATGGGACCATCATGATCATCTAGTCCAGCATTTCCCAAAATATGGGCCGCATGGGGAAAAAAAATACCGGGCCTCAGCATGGCTGCCGGGAGGGGAGCAGAGTGGGGTGGGCTGGGAGTAGGGGGGTGCGGGGGACTGGCCACTGGGAAGCAGGGTTGGGGGCAGGAGTGCTGTCCTGTGGAGAACTGGGCTGGTGGAAGCAGGGTTGGGGGTAGCGGGGCTGTCCCGTGGAGATCTGGGCGGGCGGGTGGCGGAAGCACGGTTAGGGGCAGTGGGCCTGTCGTGCGGAGATCGAGGTGGGCGGGCGGGCAGGCAGGCAGCTGGTGGAAGCAGGGTTGGGGGCAGCAGGGCTGTCCCACAGAGATCAGAGAGGGTGGGCGGCAGAACCAGGGCTGGACGGGGGAGGTTGGGAGGAGGAGTACTGGAGAACTGCTCTCCAGAAGCAGGGCTGGACTGGGGCAGCAGGCTGGCGAGGGGTGGGGGGGAGGGGGCTGGATGGGGGAGATCGGGAGGAGGAGGACGGGAGAGCCAGCTGCCGGAAGCAGGGCTGGACAGGGGGACCCTCCCTCCTACCAGATACCGTACCCCCAATCTGCTCCTGCTCCCGTCTCTTGGAGTTCCCATGCGGCGCCGGGTCCCCCAAGCCCTGGCCGAGGCTGGGCGGAGGATGCAGCCAGGTGAAACACTGAAAATGTATTCGTTTTTAATTCTTTTTTTGTGTGTGTGTTTATATTTTTGGGCTGCAAAAACCAGTACTGAAAAAACACGGGTTCCAACTAAAGTAAAAAGTTTGGGAAACCCTGATCTAGCCAGCTTCCTATCCATCTTACAGTCCACTGATCCAATCCATATTCCCTTAACTTGGTGGCAACAGTATTGTGGGTGACTGTATCAAAAGCTTTGCTAACGCTGGCACTGGGGGCTTTGGGAGGACCAGAAACAACTTATTTGAATATTCATCATTTGCTTAATGAATATGCAAATGAATGTTACCAGTCCTCCAAAAGCTTGTGAATGGATTTACTGGTCCCCGTGTCAAAAAGTTTGGGAACCCCTGATCTAGTCCAGTGCTTCTCAATGTATTTACCATTGTGGGTTGCATCCAGTACTACCTGTATGGCCCCGAAAATGTTCCATAGGCTGAAACTCTGCTGATTGGCCCACAAACTGAGAACCACATACCTCGTGTGACCTCTCACACATCGCAGGCCACAGAATATCACCCTGTAATAGACCCCTAACCTCTGGCTGAGTTGTTAATGATTTAAAGACTTCAAGTTGCATTTAGGCTACTTTAAGCTTTAAGTGTATGATGCCCTATGCTGCAGAGAAGTGAAAAATCCAGAGGTCTGTGCCAGTGTGACCTGGGGGAATATTCCATCAATCGCATAGTAATTCAGAGTAGGGATGTTAAATATTGATTAACTGTTCTATAGTCCCTGGGGGGGGTGGGAGGGGGAGGAGTCGGGGGTCGGCAGCCACTGCGCTCCAGCCTCACTCCTGAGCAGTCCCTTGCCACTCTGTGCTGCTGCCTCTGTATCAGAGGCAACAGCATGGGGTGCCAGGAGGGAGCTGGTCTGTGAGGGGAGCCAGTTTAAAAACCAGCTCCCCTCAAGGACCGTCTGCCTGTTGCCCCACACTGTTGCCTCTCATACAGAGGCAGCAGTTTGGGGTGGCAGCAGTGCCGGCGGGGGCATGTCTGAACTCCCAGACATGGCCTGAGCCATGCTGCCTGCCTGCCGTCACAGCAGGGATAGGTCCTGGACCTGGCGCAAGCCAGGACTGAGCTGGGCTGCTGGCCAGCCTGCTAACAAAATTACTGGCAGAGTGGGGGTAATGCATGTAGTCTATAACATTAACATATAAGCTTTTGCTAATCGGTTAATCAACTATACTATTATATACCTGATTGAGAGCCCTCACATCCTCAATGGTGAGAGATAAGACATGAGACTATCTTCTACTAACAGTCCAAGATAAACTACATCCCATTGTGGGCGATTATTTCATCCTCTTCATAAACTTATCAAGCTCTGTCATGAATTGTTAGGTTTTTTATCCCTTCCTGTTCCCCCTTGAAAGGCTGGTCCAGAACTTGACTCCGCTGATGGTTAGAAACGTTAGTATAATTTCTAGCCTTGTTGATGGCCAGTTTCATTTATTTCCTTAAAACAAAGATTGTGATAGAGAAAATTTTGTCCTTTTGATGAAGCACCAACTGATTACTAAGAGCTTCAAATTTTTCAGCTAATATTAAATCTCTCTGTCCTGCTGATATTCAACCCTCATCAGTTTTCTGTTTCTTATCCTGTTGGATCAAGTAACTTTTTGAAGTGTGATGGAACAGAATGACTTATTAAGCCTTCCTAACATGGAAACAGTTGCTAAGCTGAAATGTTGGGAATCTGAACATTGGGCATCTGGAACAGTTGGGAATCTGAAAATTGATTTGTACCAAAACTTGGAGTTTTTGTAATCAAATAAGAAAATTAGCTGCAGGGATGGTGAAAAGAGGTGGTGAAATGAAAATCAACCAGAATATTTCTCAAGATGGATCAAGGTACATTTTTGCATATAACTGGTTTCCACTGTAAATTTTTCTACTGGAAAAAACTGTAGCTGTTCCTTGTGCAGTTGTTCTATGTAAAGGGTCCAGGTCAGTGGGAAGCCATACTGACTCCCTAGACTGCCCAGGTAAAGGGCAATAGCAGTGCCACAGTTAACACACAGTTGGCTTGGCACATCTCAGCCTAGCGGCAAGCCGAACAACAGTTTATAAAGGCCCTGCCCTTGGTTGGGGCAATCACCAAATAAGCAGCTTATATAGTCAGGGACTCAAGCGGCTCAGTAGGCTGAGGGGTAGTTTATAAGGCTCGGCCTTTAGTTCAGGCAGAGCCACAGATCAACAGTTAAGGGCCCAGCGTGGGCAAGCAGTTTATAAGGCCCAGCCCTGGGTCAGGGCAGGGCGTACAGACAGAAGTTTACCACAAGCGGTTCAATAAGGCTACATCTACATTGTCCAGTCTTGCGCAAGAACATATGCAAATGAGGCACGGCAATATTCATCGCCGTGCCTCATTTGCATTTGTTCTTAGGCTACGTCTACATTGCCCAGTCTTGCACAACAGTTTAAAGCTTCGGCTGGGTCCCAGCTGAGTGGGGATCGTGTTTCCTCACTGGCAAGAGCTGACAAGTGCAGGGGTATAGCCCCCACAAGGGGAAGCCTGCCACCCTATGGCAGAAGTGGTAGGGGGGATGCAGGCCCACCCGCTCCACTGCATCCTAGCCCAGGGCCCTGACAGTGGTAGGTTGGTGGCCACTGGGTCGGCAGGGATCCAGACTGCAACCCGCTGACCAGATCTGTGGGTCAGTGGGGATCCAAGCCGCAACATGCTGCCCGGCTGACATCCATCTCCTCAGCTGTCCCAGGGCCACTTCCCAGTTCCCCTGGGGGCCTATCTGGCTTGGTTGCTGCTCCTTGGGGTCATCTGGGGACAGAGGTGCTGGCAGCATGTCCATAGGTTCTGGCTCAAGCAGGGGCCCGGTGGGCCAGTCCAGTGGTTGGGGCCTGGTGAGGGTCCTAACGAGTCTTCAGGTCATGGCAGTAGGCTCAGTGGCCCGGACCAGTCGGGGGCCAGAAGGGGTCCTTGTGGCCCAACCCAGTCCTCGCATTGGGAGCAGCACAGCTGGGCCCTTTGCCGCAGGAGCTGGGGCTGGGCATCTGGCCTGTTCGGCTACCCGGCTCCAACTGAGCTCTTATACTCGTGGTCCCGCCTTCCTGCTTCCTGTGGTGGGGCAAGGTGAACCTGGACCTGCCCATCATGGGGATCTTAGAGGGCCCTTCCCCTTCTGGGCTTTCCTTGACTCATTATACTCTACAAAAAAGTTGCTTTATGAATTCTTGAGCTGTCTGAACAGTCACTTATTTACAATATCTGTATCTTTTTTGTTTTCTTTGCAGCTTACCAAGGTGACCAGTAAAGTTCTCTCTGAGGAGCCAAAAAGCAGACAGCTCATGACTTCTGATCAGGATACTAAAGTTGTGGCTGAACCGCAGGTGCAGCAAGTACAAGAAGTTAAGGACAGTTCTCATCTAGTAAGTATTACAGTAAATAAAACATGTTTGTTTAGTTACCTGAAACTATCCGGTATAATCTTTTTGTATATAAAACACATATGCCCTTGGTTTAGTATTCTTTAATACAAATTATATGGTGACTATTTTAATACAAGAGATGGGCAGTACATGGCACTGCCACTACAGATATTGAGAGCGCCGCCTAGGTGACATGTCCACAAGCATAGAAAACTCCCCTTGATGATACAAAATTGTTTCTCAGTCTTGAAGTAGTATTCACCTTTAGTTAACATATTGTGCAATTACTAATGTGCTAATGCCAGGTGGAGAATGGTGGGGCTTCTTTTTTAAGAAAAAACAACTAACCGTAAAGTCAGTCAGAGGAGAGTGCTAGAACCTACACATGAGAAATTTTACAGGAATAATCTTGGCATGGATATCTTTAGCTGATTATTGTGAATTTGTAAAATGGGAATTTGCATTCTATGTAATGAGTTTGCGTCGTTAAAGCACTCTGGCAGTCGGCATAAAATACATACTGCTATGCAGTATCCAATAAATTGAATCATCGGGTTCTTGTGGCTTTTGGCAAAACACAAATTGTGTACCAATTAGGAATGTTGGCCTTGAATCAGCTAATAGATGGAATTTCCATCGACTAGTTGATAAGGGACGGAAACTGCAGAGCTGCAGTGGCGTTAGCTCCCAGCCCCGGGAGCTTACCCTACTGTGGATCTGCCTTTTAAATGTATTAAGAGCTGTCAGGCTCTTAACACATTTTAAAAGGCTAAAGCTCAGCAGGGGGCGAGCCAGGCATGAGCTGGGACAGCTGATTTCCAGCTCAGGCCTGGTCCGCTGCTCCTCTGTCTCCTGAGTTAACTGGCTTTTAAGCAGGCTCCCCCCAGCACCAGCCCCCGCCTCCCTTTGCTCCCTGTATCAGAGGCAGCAAGGACAGGGGAAGTGACTACCAGTCAACTATCAGATAAGTGTATGTTTATCGGATAGTTGATTAGTCGCTTACATCCATAGTACAGATTTATAGCAATAGTAGCAAATATTCCAAACAGATATTTGGGTTTGGGTTTTTTTATTAGCTAAATGAAAAAATTGACTTCCTGCATGAAGAGTACTTGCATAAGAACAGCCATACTGGGTCAAACCAAAGGTCCATCTAGCCTAGTCTTCTGTCTGCTGGCAGTGGCCAATACCAGAGCCCCAGAGGGAGTGAACACAATAGGGAATTATCAAGAAATCTCTCTCCCATCACCTGTTCCCAGGCTCTGACAGGCTAGGGACACCTTTTCTATCCATCTTGGCTAACAGCCTTGATGGACCTAACCTCCATGAATTTATCTAGTTGTTTCTTATTTGTTAAAATTCTGGTGTTCACAACGTTCTCTGACAAGGAGTTCCACAGGATGATGGTGTGCTGTGTGAAGAAGAACTTCCTTTTGTTTGTTTTAAACCTGCTATCTATTAATTTCATTTGGTGACCCCTCATTCTTGCGTTATGGGAACAAGTAAATAACTTTTCCTTATTCACTTTTTTCACACAAGTCATGATTTTATAGACCTCTGTCATATCCTCCCCCTACCCTCCTTAGTCTCCTCTTTTCTAACATGAGAAGTCCCAGGCTTTTTAACCTCCCTTCATATGGGACCCGTTCCAAAGCCCTAATCACTTTTGTTGCCCTTTTCTGAACCTTTTCCAGTGCCAATATATCTTTTTTGAGATGAGGTGACCACATCTGTATGCAGTATTCAAGATGTGGATGTACCATGGTTTTATATAGAGCCAGTAAGATATTCTTTGTCTTATTCTCTATCCATTTTTTAATGATTCCTAACGTTGTTTGCTTTTTTGACTGCTGCTGAACACCAAGTGGATCTTCTCAGGGAACTATCCACAATAACTCCAAGAGGGCGGAGGCTTCCCTAACATCAGCATTCCTCTACACCCCATTCTGCACAGCTTACAGGAAGGTCCAGGGAGTCGCTACAGGATAGAGCAGTGTGGGGGGAGGGACATCTGAGCACATGCTGCTGGATGTGCCTGCTCTGCTAATCATCTGGGAGACATTTGAATCTTTATTGCGTGGCCACACAAGTTCATAGTTTACAGGGGACACAGCACACAAGATGGCTTTCTCTGTTCTCAGTTCACATGGTGCGAACACATAATAGTAGTTGGCTGCAAACTGAGGGAGTAGCGTTCTCAGGACAGGAACTATTCCATGGTTCTTTATTTGCAGCTGAGCCATGGGCATTATGCTGTTTTCACTGTGCCTTGTGGGACAGTTGAGATTAGCGGGATTCAGATTTTAAAAACCCATGTTCATGTTTTGCGTCATCCATTTTGGGCAGGTTAACAGGTGATGTGTTGTAGGAAGGACAGACAATGGAAGGTGAAATGAAGACGCACAAGTGGCCTCTGTGCTAAGGTCTTGAAGACTGATAGTTGTGGCTTGCGTGAGGTGGAGGCCAGTCACTGGATGGGTTGCTGCCATTTTGGAAACCAGTATAGAGAGTCTCCAGGCCTGTATGGGCTGATGAACAGAGGGGAGATCGGACTAGTTTCTAGATGACATTTGTCTAAAATGGCTGTGGCTGTCAGGCACCCAGAATACAAGGCAGAAGGCATTTTATAGGACAAAAATAATAGTGTAAAGATAGGTACTTTGCTTCCAAGGGATGGGACTCTTTGGTTTTGGCCTGACTTCCTGGCCGGCATTGAGCCTTTGCTGATGTAGGGCTGGAATCAGTATATGTTACTTCAGGGCATGACTGCAGTTGGCTTTCCATCTGGCTAGAGTTAGGGTTCTGGGTCCCAAATTGAACCTGACTCTTTCGAGAATCAGCTCTTCTCCAGCATCTTCCCGTCTGTGGTGGTCGAGTGAGCAGGTTCCTTATAAGGCCTTAGATGAGTTGTACTATAATTTGTGTAGGATCCTGTACAGTTCATCATAGAATGGGCAGGTCACACGTCCTTAAGGATGTTAAAATGCAGGTTGTTGTACAGTCAGGTTTCGAGGTTCGTCCCGATGGGTTCCTGAAAGGTCCTCTGATCTGTCAATGATACGTCATATGGAGCTGCATGCGTTGGCTCCCCGTCTAAGTGCATGAACCATGCACAATTAGTTAACATGACAGACTCCCAGAGACGACACATCAGATACGGATCAAAATCACCCGAGCAGGTTTATTGCCAAATGACATACACTAATAGTTGTCAGCAAACACTTGCTGCTGTACCACTACACATTATGTAAGCCATGGCAATGGAGTAACGCCCATTAAGCACCATAGTGCCCCCCAGCCCCACGGTCAGCTAGTGATCACTCTTTGCGATGCCCTTTTATAGACACCTACAAACAAATTTTACATCACTTCTGACGTACCAGGTTGCCATTCTCTTACCTAGTTCCTACCCCTCACCTCGCAGAAGGGGGGTCTAATTATTGTTGTTCATGCTGTCAACTTCAACCAGGTCCTGAACCTAGGTCGGTATGTATATTAGTTTTTGAGGAGTTGGTTAGTACCAAGATGTTCCTTTATTGAGACTTTCTGCTGCTCCCCTCTGGCTCACAGCCTGTACTTGATCTTTGTATCTGGTGCCTCGTTATGTTCTTCCATGCTCGAGCTAAGTTAAATGATACAGTTATAAATAGGGCCTCTTTCCTGGCTGCTGTGTTACTGAACCAAAGTCTTGCTCACTAAATTCCAGGCCTTTATTCAGGCCTGCTGACTCCATGTTACCAAATGTCAACTTACTACACCGATAATTATGTAAACGTGTAACATATGAAAAACTCAAGTTATATGCACCTGCAGCTGGCTCCCTGGGAGCCAGTGCATACCGCTCCCAGGGAGCCAGCTGCAGCGCTGCAGGCCAATCCCAATACAGCGCTTTTGGGCACTCTTTTAACATAAGAAGGGCCATATTGGGTCAGACTAAAAGTCCATCCAGCCCAGTATCCTGTCTGCCAACAGTGGCCAATACCAGGTGCCCCGGGGGAGTGAACCAAACAGGTAATGATCAAGCAATCTCTCTCCTGCCATCTATCTCCACCCTCTGACAAACACCGGCTAGGGACACCATCCCTACTCATCCTGGCTGATAGCCATTAATGGGCTTAACCTCCATGAATTTATCTAGTTCTCTTTTAAATCATGTTATAGTCCTGCCTTCACAACCTCCATAGGCAAGGAGTTCCACAGGTTGACTGTGCTGTGTTTAAGTATCGGGAAATTGACTAATCGATTAGTTGATGCGTTTTTGCATCGACTATTTGATTAGTCGATAAGGCGCCTCCACCTTTGAAGTGTATCAACAGCACTAAGACTGTTGCTACACTTCAAAGGTGAAACCTCCGAAGCCTGGGGTCAGCTGGGGACTGCTCTGCTGATCCTGTGCTTCATGCAGTGTTTCAGAGCAGCAGTGCTGGATGGAGCTTGGGGTCAGCGGGGTGTCCCCAGTTTATCCTGGGCTCCCCACAGTATTTGAAAGCAGCAGCACCACATGGAGCAGCTGACCCCAGGCTCCTGTGCGGCACTGCTGTTTCTCTCCCTCCCCCCCCCCCTTGCTGCTTCTAACTGATAGAAGCAGTGGGGGGAGGAGGGAGTGACTAGTCAACTATCCTGTCGACTATCCGATAAGCATTTGCTTATCGGATAGCAACTAGTCCTTAACATCCCTAGAGTAAACAAAGCGAGTAATCATGTGATCCCTCTGTCATCCATTTCCAATCTCTGATGAACCGAGGCTAGGGACACCATTCCTATCCAGCCTGGTTAATAGCCATTGATGGACCTAACCTCCATAAATTTTTTTTTTTAGTTCTTTTTTTGAATCCTGTTCAAGTCTTGGTCTTCAACTCCTCTGGCAAGGAGTTCCACAGGCCAACTGTGCGCTATTTGAAGAAAAACTTTCTCTTATTTATTTTAAACCTTCCACCTATCAATTTCATTTGGTGATGCCTAGTTCTTATGTTATGGATTTTACCTGTAACAGGGCTTCATACAGATTAACCTAGATTCAAGGAGTTTTTAATCCATGTTACCTTGAGCTAACATGATTTAAAGATGCATACTTTTTGCCCATAAAGAAATAACTTTGAGGACTTATAGAAAGGAGTTGGAAGAAGTCTAAACTAAGGTGGCAGTGTCAGATTTTCAGAATATAGGCTATGTCTAGACTGCAGGCTTCTTGCACACAAAGCTTTTATCGGAAGAGATCTTCCGCAAAAACTTCTTGCGGAAGTGTGCTTTTGCAGTGTGGATGCACGTTGAAAAAGCAATGCGCTTTTGCAAAAGCGTCCTGACTGCATGGACGCTCTCTCGAAAGTAAACTCGGATTGCTATGCACAGAATGGCCACCAGGGCTCCTGTTCTTTTTCCTCTTTCCTCTTTTTGTGCAAAAAAACCTTCTTCCCTGTCAACACACCTTTTTGCAAAAGAGCTTTTTCGCAACAAGGCATTCTTCGTCATAGAATGAAGAATATCTATGCTGGAAAAAGCCCTCTGTTCTTTTTGCACCAAAAAAAAACGCTTGAGGTGTAGAAGCTCTGAGAGTTTTTTTGGAAAAAACAGCTGTTTTTCCGCAAAAACTCTTGAGTGTAGACATAGTGTAGGTAACCTGAGTGAAAAAAATTCACTGTTTGTTTATAGGATAATTCTACTTTTAAACTTGCATTTAATTTTTCATCTGAAGATTTGACCATTTGAAAAGGCAATCAGGAGCATGCATGTGACTTACAGAGCATTTACAGAGGGAACTTGAAAAGTTTTTTCTCTAATCTTTCACAGATTTTTTTTTTTTTTTTTGCCAGTAAGTCTAGCAAACAGCTTGACCCAAGAATCATCTTTCATGAAAATTGTTTATAATAAAAATCTAAAGAACACTAGAAAAGCTATGTCTATTGTATGTTTACCTACTGGGGCTCCAGTCGTACTTACGTGTACCATGGTACAAGAGTCATTCCACATTTACCAATTAAAATTTCAAAGTTGGCCATGGTGAGATAAAGGTTGGGTTTTTTTCAGTGACCAGCAGCAATTGCGTAACTTGTAAACACTAGTTGATAACCGTCTCTCTCTCTTCTAGAAACCAGGAGTGAGTGATAGCTTTGTATAAGAGAGAAATGCCTATATGGCTTAGACTAGGAAATCAAGCAACTCTGGCACCAGTGAACGTTTCTCTTAACAACTTTGTAGATGTAGAAACAGTGTTGAGGAATTTAGTAGTGCCTGACTGTTAATGCAGCTTTTTCATTCAGGTTTTTAATATTTAAGAATCATTTTACACATTAAACCAGGCCTGGGAAAAATACGGCCTGTGGGCTGGATCTGGTCTGCCACACCACTGGATCCAGTCTGCGGATGCTGCGGGCAGCCCCAGGCAGGCCCCTTGCTTGCATCACCCCACCCGCACATCACTCAGAAATGTGGCTGTAGGGTGTTTTTTCTTTAAAAACTGAGAGTCTAGCGGGGAGGAGGGAAAGCTTTAGGATTTGCTCCTGCCCCAGCATAATACTACTGGCCAGTTGCTGGACAGAAACTTGCCTTTGGGAGCTGCCTGTTTCAGTAACAGGAAGTTAATAAACAAGGGGCTCCAGAGCAAATAGCTACAGCCTGTATGTGGGGCGGGGTGGGGGCAGGCAGGGAGGCTGATTCAGGAACCAGACTGCACCCTCCTGTACCCATATCCCCTCCCAGATCAGGCATCCCAATCCCCTGCCCCAGATCATAGTCCCCTCATGCCCTAGCTCACAACCCAAATCCCTGCACCCCCTTCTATACCTCAATTCCCTGCCCCAGGTCACAACTGCCTCCTTCACCCAAACTCACTCCCTTACCGCAGGCTCCCTTCTGCACCCAAACTCCATCCCAGGCTTTGTATCTCTTCCATTAATATCATGGAAGAGTGTGGCCCTTGACCACTTGGCAGTTTCTTGGAGTGCCCCCCCCCCCATCAAAAATTATTGCCCACCCCTGAATTAAACAGCCCACTTAACCCACATATGCTGGGCCTGAGGAAGAATGTAAACCTCATTGCTTGTATTCACTTCTTTAGAACTTCTGGTAGGGGCTGAGGCCTAATCTTTCCCTTCCTCCACACATACTTTAAATTTTATAATCCATGAAATTTTAAATCTTTTTTGATTTTTGTTTTCAGGTACCCTTACAGTAGTAATTTATCTTCATTTGTGCAGCGTAGGCAGGAAATAGACTGTGTTCCTGCAAACATTTAAGTAGATGCATGATTCTTGTCATGTTAATCCTGTTCAGGTATGTGGGAATGCCCATGCTTAAGTATTTGCAGGATCAGATACCTAAAACAGCATTAATCAAGTTTTTTTTTAATGGTATTATAAGCTTTGTCACTTCTGAACAAAATTGTTTCACTGACAAAGCACATTGTGAATTTTTTCATTACTGTAACACGGTTATTGTGAAGTCATCTGTATACGCAGGCCAAAACTTCAAAAATGAGAGGCTAAATTTTGGCTTTGTAAGGCTTTATAAAAGCACATCGGTGAATTAGGAGCATAAATCCTGTTACCTTGAAAGTACAAACTATATGGAAGAGGTACAACCTGGTCCAGCACAAACTTGCTTGATGAGTATCAGAAGGTGGTGTTGGAAATGTAGCATGAGTTATTTGCTTATTGGTTCCGTTTTGTGGTGTTCTCCTAGTAAGTATTACAATGAGGCCTGGGATCTTTTTTTTTTTTCTTGTTATAGTGTAGTTGAGCGAATCCTTGTAAGTAGGAAATTGAAGAAACCAAGTGCTAAATAGACTAAATGGGAAGGAATTATACTAGCAAATATCGTGTTACCAATATTTTTCATAATTTCTATCCCTCCTGCCTTAGAATCACATATATTAAAAAATGGTATGGTAAAGCCACAGTCAGCTGCTGCTTGATCATTTTGTTTCCCTTTTAATAGTAGCAAGTTTTCCTTTCACATTTAGTTAACGTGTCTTTAGTAAAGGACTTAAACTATTTGTATGTGTCTTAGGTATACCTTGTGAACCGTTTCAAAACAAAACAGTGGTTGGCTTTAGTGTGCAGGTGATGTTAGCGTGTGGTGTACTGGCGGTCAAATGATCTGGTGGTCTCTTCTGGCCTTAAACATTGACTCTAGTATTGCTCTTACGTTCTGACCTTTAAACATTTTCGGATTATTCACTCATGTAATATATTCAATAAAATGTATTGTCAATGGGGAGGAGAGACCACTTGTTGTGTGGTTGCTTTTTTTTTTTTTTTTTTTTTTTCTTCAAGGCAATGTAGCGGGAAAATGAGTCATCATATCTGAGTCAAGTTGGACATAAGCATATTGAGGAACCTATCCCAGGAGAGAATTTAAAAAATAAAAGGCAGCAGATGGCAGCAATGATGCATCACGCTTCATATCGTTAAAAACAGTTCTTCTATAATGATTTGTGACATGGTTCAGATTTGGTAATTTGGGCCAAGTTACTCTGTCTTGCTATGGGGCTTCAAGGGAAACTTGCAGGAGATTATTCACTCTTCTGCCAATTAAGCAGTAGTGAGAATAGTGAGACGCTTTGAGTTAAACAGTTTCTTCTGGACATTGGCCAACTTAACTATTTAACATGGGCATGTCTGAGGTTGGAAAGTTAGGCTATTTGTGGGACTTAATGTATTTTAGCCTTTAAGAATTGAGGCAACGAGTAGTAGCACTTCCTAAATTCAGTTTGTGTTCTATGGACAGAACAATTTGTCTGCAACAGACTTAATACACTGGGCCACAAAAAATCAGCTGAAAAAGTTGCTGAAGAGTACAACAAATACACCCTGTATAAAAGAGGGGTGGAGAGACGTCTGATATGAAATCACTTGAAACAAAACTCTACATACCTTGCAGAAAGTACATGGAAATTGGGGATTTTGGACAGCTGATGACAATTCATTTTGGCCTGTAAGTTCTTGCTGCAGCCACCTTGCAGTGTTGCTCCCCAAGGTAAAAAAAAGACATCAAGCTCGAACAATATGTGATGTTTCTCAGTCCAGACTGGCATTGTCAGAGTTTTTTCCTACTGTACTTTTGTAGGGAAACCATTCCCCAAGGATTACTAATTGATGCATGTCCAACTTCTGTCCATATGTACTAATTCATGCAAGAACTGGCTCACTTGATGCACTTACTCATCTAGGAATATTTTCTTCAAACTCCTGAAACATGTTTTCAAATCATCTACATGCTCAGTTTCTATAGTATGATTCCCCCCTCCCCCCCCCCCCAATACCAGTACAAGCTCCTGATCAACCTGGGGATAATTGACTTGTTCCAATATCCTTCTGTTACCTCTACCCCTTGTCTTCTAGAGGATGTCTCCAGATAGCGTGGTTAAATCCAACCCCTCTCAATTAACTGTTATTTCACTGTTATTACTGTTCCAAATGCTATGAATGACCCACTTCTATCCTGACTTGATTAGCATCATTAACACAAGCAACTTCTTCCTTGCATATACTCCTGCTTCTATAACTTCCACTCCAGTTCATCTGATGAAGTGGATTTTACCCGTGAAAGCTTATGTCCAACAGATGTGTTAGTCTCTAAGGTGCCACAGGACTCCTAGTTGTTTTTGCAGATACACATCTGTCCCTCGGAAACTGATAAATCACTTGTAGGTTGTCATGCTTCTTACATTTGAAACCTGCATGTGGTTGCAGTTTTTCTTTGTAAACGTGTTACTGATAAATAGGGTATTACAAAGGACTTGAAATATTTAGTTTTTGGAGATGGGACTTGTATTTGCTTTTTCGAAATATGTCTTTTTCTTGAAAGCAATCCATGTCTCCAGAGGGAGTTAGGTTTTATATACTTTACAGCCATGGCTAACACCTTACTGATGAGCCATCTTCTCTTCACAGTTGTGAATATTAAAGCTTGTGGATTACTAGTATGGGAATGGAGGCTCAGTAGTGGCCATTTGGTAGAAAACACTTTACCACTGTGAAAAGATTATAGGTAATTTTCTTACTTGAGAGCCTTTCCAAAGGTTTATTCTCTGGCAAGCATTAAAGTCAGTGGAAAACAAAATAGAAATTAATAGCAAGATATTTACATAAAGGTATAATGCAACACCTAGAAGATTCCTGCACAACTTTGTACACCCAAGCATACGAGGTAGACTGGACAAAAGTCTTCTCTACTTTTGTCACAAAACTAGGGAAATATCTCTGGCAATAGTAAGCTGGAAGTTGTAAAGAACTTCAAAAAGGAGTCTAAGCTGTGTAAAATAGGGAATAGACAAGGTAAAGATAGCTGAGCAATCTGAGAAGAATATGGTTGTAAACTTGCTTAACCAGAAGGATTGTGTTCCATAGTACTTTAGAAACTTTTCAGAATCTGAAAACTGCCGAAGTGAGAACCTTTCCTAGACAAGTGGTGTCAACTTTAGCAGTACGTATTCTTAGCTTTAAAAAAAAAAAAACTTCTAGGGTTCCAGTCTCTGTAGTTGCACAGAGAATCTTCTAAATCTGAATTAAGCATGAAATAAGTCTTCTTCCTGAGTCTGCAGGCATGGGTTAATCACTTGTGCTGCTGTTCAGAACTTTAGGTAGCAGCAGAATAAATGTTAATTGCAGCACTTCAGTTGGCAAGACTTGACTTAGAATCTGTGAAGTATCAATGAAACTTTTGAATAGGTCATTTTCATGCTGGTGCTTTTTAGGAAAACTCTGAGCAACAGCAGAATAAGACAATCTATTGGCAAAGTAAAACTGAAAAGATGTTGGGCAATGGGTAGGTTGGTCATGATCACTTTGGGAGAATTTTGGAATTTGAGTGGATGGGAGGAGTAGATACTTCCTTCTGGGATCCAGAGGTAATTTTGTGGTGAAGTGGAGGCACATTTCACATCTTTTCTCACATGTTGGCCACAGGCTGTAAAAGACTTGGATTCCCTAGACAGTGTCAAGAATACTTTGGTTGTAAGCCAAACCCAGATGTTGGGAGATGGATTCTGTTTGTCCTTGGACCATGGGACCAGGTACACCTTAGTCCTGGTGAAATTATTGAGCGTTCTGGAAAGGATGAATAGGAGAGCGGGTAGATGGAACAGCACCTAGCTGTGGATGGGAAGTAGGGAATTACTGTTCTAGTAAAAGAACTAGAGTGAGTGAGCAAGAGATTTTTGGCTAAAGTGGCATAGACAGATGGAGGAAGAGAACTACCGTGTAGGTAAAGGGGGAGGGGGAAAAAGCGGGTATAAACTCTGAAAACAGTGCAGAAAGCAAGAAACAATTTAAAAGAAATAAAAAGCCAGAGCATTACAATGAAATAAACCAGAGGTGGGCAAGATAGAGCCCAGTAAGCCACTGGATCTGGGGCATGGGCTGCCCCACCGGGACCCTCCAGTACAGAGCAGCCAGCCGCTTCACACTGTTTTAAGCAGGTGGCTGCTCCCTGTGGCTTTGCTCCAGGTGAGGCTTTGTGCACAGCCATTCCCCCCCTTCTCTCCCCCCCCCCCCCCCCCACACACAGCCCACCCCACCCCAGCAAAATCTCTCAGCTCAGAAACCAGCAAGTGGGAGCTGAGAGATTGTTCTGGGGACTTGGAGCAGTGCACAAATTCTCCCTCCCCTGGCACCTTCAGCACAGAGCCACAGGGAGCAGCCAGCAATTTTGAGCAGCCTGAAGCTGTGGCAGGCAGGGAGCCTGCCTCAGTGTCCTGCAGGGCTCCTGGTTGAGAGCTGCCTAGGTAAGTGCTGACTGGCAACAGCCTGTCTCTGGCACCCCAACCCCTCACACCCTGAACGCCCTCTCCCAGGTCACCACCCCCCTTCTGCATCACGACACCTCCCTCCCCCTTCCCTTCTTCCAGGTTACAACTTCCTCCAAAACTCTGCTCCTCTTCCTACACCCTTCCCTCAGGCCAGAGTCCTTATGTGCACTCATACATCCACCCAGACCTTGTACTCCAATTCTCTACCCGAGGTCACAACCCCCTCCTTCACCCAAATTCCTTCTCAGACCCCACACTTTCTTGTGAACCCCAGTTCCCTATCCCAAGTTCCTGCTGCACCCAGAATGGAAATAAAAATTATGTAGATAGGACTAGGACAGGTATCAAGATGTTGCATGGTTTTCTGTTTTAGAAAGTTAATACATATAGTAGAGCACTTAAAGTGAACTAAAATAACAGGTGTGCTGTGGTGCTGGTTTATTAAAGTTATTTCCCTTTAAACCTGCAAGCATACTAGATGTACTTCAGATGAATAAAATTGGAGGAGGGAGAGGATAACAAGTTGCCTGAAGCATTACTATATTTATATCCACCTTTGGACAAATAATGGTTTTGTATTTATTATAAAATAAACTTGTTTGGAACATAGGAATTTGAATAGCTTATGACTCTTGACTGTAAGTTGTAACTGAATTGTTTTTTAAAAGTGTCTTTACTGTATGTTCACTTGTCTAGAAACACCGTTAGAGCATGGTAATGTACACAACAGCATCTTTAATACTATTTTTCTGTTCTTTAAGTATGAACTAAACCAGGGTAAGCAATAATTTTTGAAGGGGGGGCACTTCACAAATTTTGGAATTGGCTGTGGGCTGACCCCGAAGGGACGGCCTCAGGTGGAAGGGGCGGGGTTGAGAGCTACCCTGCCAGGAGCTTTGCTTGGCCTGGGTTACCTGTCTCCTGACTTTTGGCCAATGGAAAGGAACCTGGAGCAGATGAGAAGGTGCTGGGGGTTAGCCTCCTTCCAGGGTTTTCTGGGGTGGAGGCTTAGAATTCCCATAACACGGCTGGCAGCTCCTGGCCCTGCTGCTAACCTTATGCCTGCCGGATGGCTGCCAGGCAAAAGCCTTTTAATAGAAGCAGTTGAAAAGGCTCACGCTTCCTGGGCAGCTCCCAGGCAACAGGCCAGTGGGACCGGGAGCTGCGAGTCCTTTCAACTGCTTCTGTTTAAAGGGCTTGCGCCTGCCAGGTGGCAGCCAGGCAACCCAGCCGCTCAGCAAGTGCAAGCCCTTTAAATAGAAGCAGTTGAAAGGGCTCGCGCATCTCCAGCTTCCAGGCAACACACTAGGG
Source organism: Pelochelys cantorii (assembly GCA_032595735.1). NCBI lineage: Eukaryota > Metazoa > Chordata > Testudines > Trionychidae > Pelochelys > Pelochelys cantorii. Next base: position 239,395,990 of record CM064327.1, read on the forward strand.
CAGGGGTCAGCAACCTTTCAGAGGTGACTTATTCGCCTCTGTACAGGTCCAAGTACTAGTGATACTCTTTAAAGTCAATAATAGTCCTATTTATAGCAGCTTCATTAATAAATAAATTAAGATGCAGATCTTATCTTTTAGTGCAGGGGTTGGCAACCTTTCAGAAGTGACGTACCGAGGTTTAACTTTTTCATGGATCTGTGTGCCGGGGAAAGGAGGGCATAGGGGGAGGCAAGGGGAGGCTGGGTACGGTGACCTTACTTTCAGAACCAGCTGCAGCTAGGGAGAACAGTTTAGTTTAAATTATTAAACAGATTGTTTAACTTTCTCATGTTTATCAAACTTCATTTTAATAAAGGAAAATATGTCCAGCACTAAAGGATTCAATGTTTTCTTTATGGCAGGGCTGGGGAACCTTTTTTGGCTTGGGAGTCACCAACCCACAGAAAAATGTTGGGGACTGCACAAGTGAGAATCAAAAACACTCCTTCAAAAAACCCCAATGCTCACTGATGTGGCAGTTGAGACACCTCACTCCTCTGGTGCCCCAGCCCCATGGGGTGAGTGGAAGGGGAGGGACACTGAGGTTCAGGGCTTTCCATCATAGACCAGATTTACTTTTCTGGGGTTCCAGAGTTAGTGGATTTTTATGGACCTCTTTAGGCTCTGGAGTAGGGACAAAAATGAGGGGTACAGTGTGCAAGAAAGGGCTGTCAGCAAGTAGGATAGGGATGGGCTGCAGGATCTGGGAGGGAGGTGGGGTGCAGAAGGTCACAGGGGAGAAGTTGCAAGGTGTCCTCCTGGGGGTGTGGTGGGTGCAGGAGCAGGGTGGAGGGAGCAGTGTGAACCGGAGAGAGGGTGCAGTAGCAATGTGGATGAAGGAGCATGGTGGGATGTCAGAGCAAGCTGGGAGTGCCAGGTCTTGAGGAGGGAGAGTGAGGGGTTCGGGTGGGGGGGACCTGGGCCTGAGGGGAAACCTTACCTGGCTTTTTGCCTCCTTGCAGCAATGGCCACAGCCACACTGTCCCGGCCATCCTGGAGGGACGCCCTGCTGCCGGGGCCCACGTGGTCCGAGCCCAGCCCTAGAAGCCCCCTTACCACTGTGGTCTGGGGCCAGCCCTGGAGGCCCTGCTGTTGTGGCCTACATGGTCTGAGGCCAGAGGTGCCGCTGCCATGCAGTCCCGGGCCAGCCCTGTACTGTGTGGCTGCAGCAGTGGTGCCTCTGGTCCCAGCCGAGGCACTGCTGAGGAGCCTTATTCCCAGTGCTGCCTCCTCCCACCTCAGCCTGACCTGCTGCAGACAGGAGGGAGTGCTCTCCAGGAGGGAGATGGTGGTGGGGCTGAGTTCCCTCCCGCATGCCACTGAAAATCAGCTTGCATGCCCTAAGTTGCCAACCCCTGCACTAGGAGGTGGGGCCTGGAACTGCCTCATGGATTGGATCAAAGCCCTAGGCAGGCCAGATTCAGCCAGCTGAGGGGGTTTTGCCCACCCCTGAACTAAACTTACATGCAGCTCTGACTTAGCTACTCTTGCACAAACATTGACGTTTCAAGTATGATTAAGAAAATAGGGTTAGGGCATGCTGACACTGCAGTGAAGCAGTAAATATTTTAATATAGGTTGGTTTAAGGAAACTTGTCAGGAAATGGAACAATTAAAGTACTTAAAGTATTAGCAAGTCTGCAATGTTTTGTTTACGATTTGACTTAGTAGTTACAGTTCATAAAATGAAACATTAAAGCATTGCTCTGTAACTGGGGTTTGGACTTTGAGTGGCAATGGCATATGAGCTCCCTCACTGTGTTATAATGTACTATTTTTGGCATCTGGGTGTTGGCTTGTCTCTTCAGAAGCAGTAGAAAGTTAGTTACATGTGCAAGAAGGCGATTTGTAATGTGAGCTCTCCTGTAGTACAACTTGTTAAACATGGGCTGCTGCTTCAGTAAAGAAGTAACTACCGGCAAAAACAATGAAAAAACTGGCCTGTTACAAAAATCTGTGGAAGAGAAGGCATCAGAAACCAGGATAAGTAAAACTTTACCTTCAATTTTAGAAACTGTGGAAAGTAAGAAGCTGAAGGCAATAGAAAAGACAGCTAATGGGACAGGTGCTCTAGTCAGCATTGAGTGCGTTCATTCTGATAATTGCATGGAGTCAAATCCTAAACGTGGGTTCTGGGGCAGAAAAACAAAGTATCCTTCATATAAAAGTTTAGAGAACACTCACTGTGGACAAGTCACTAAGACACAGCATAACAGACCTTTTAACTTTTTTCTTTCATTTAATCATATCCTAAAGGTCTTTAATAGTTATAAAAATGTGGAAAAGAGTAAAGCAAAGGAAGACTGGGATATCAGTGAAAGAGTAATTGAAAATACCAATAGGAATGTTAAGTGTGTGAATAATACAGAAATCTCTCAGTGTAATAGTCATAACGGAAACAAATCCATTATAGTCAGAGAGCCATGTTGCTCATTGGACTGTATTTCTCCTTCATGGGGACCAGTAGCTCTAGACCAAGAGTCACAGGAAGAAACTTTGTTAAATGTGAGTTATCTGGAATATTACCCAGTTAAACGTGAGTGTTCACGAACACAAAATGAAACAGTAGAGCATGTTCAAGATAACAATCGTGACAGCCATAGAGAGAGTTCAGATATATTGCACAGACAAATAGAAGTTCCAGCCTTGACTTATATTGATATAGACCATGGAAAATACAGAAGAGATAAGGAGTTCTATAGCATTTGTATTGTAGATGCTGAAGATCTGAAAATGGATGAAGAGATGCCAGCTACCAAGCATGGATTGATAGCAGCAGACGTAGATCATTCAGCTGTTACAGTTGAAGGAATGTGCAATGTGGTATGCTCTCTAGATACTGAGAGAGAATTTTCAATCTTGCAGTCAGTACCAGTGGAAGCAGAGTTTAATACACAGAAAGAACTCTTTATAGATGAAGGAGACCACAAGTCAAACCTGCAAAAAAATGAAATAAAGGAGTATTGTTGTATGGACTTCCAGTCATCTTATAATGGCTTACTGGATCGCAGCTGTCAGACACACAAGCTAAATGTGGATACTATAGCAACAGATGGTTTAAGAGCACTAATATATGATGAAGAGTTTCCTGATAATAGAATGCAAGGAATGGGTACACTAGATAGTAGTGTCGGTTTGAATGAATCAGTTAATAGAAACACTGAGTCTGTACAATTTGTGAATGCTCGCCAAGAACAATACTGTCCATATTCAGTAAGTGTGAAACATGTTGACAGCTCCGCTTCTGACATGTTGTTGGCTTTCAGTGCTAAAGAATATAATTCAAAAAAGACTGAGAGAAATGATAATTCTGACACCACCTCAGTAAATGTTCACTTAAATAAAATGAACACTGAAAAGGAAGCAAATATTAAACAAAAGTTAGATGATACTACAGGTAACTTACGTTTTCACTTAGAATTCCACAAAGTATACGATGATTCCTTTCCAGTGAGTCAAGATCTGGAATACCTTAGCCAAGAGGATTCCCTACTAAAGCTAAAAAGGAAACTAAATTCTAATGAGAAAAAAAATAAATTTCAGACAGCATACTATGAATTTAAGAGAGAGATCCCTTTTACTACTTGTGAACAAGACAATAAAATGGAACTACTCCTGGAAAATAGAGAGAGATACACAGGTGAAACTTCATGCAGCCTGGAAAATGCTGTGGTTGCAAACATGACTGAAGGGCCCTCAAAATTGGAGCATGTTTTAGATTGTCAAATGGCTGTGAAAGGCAGTGCTGAAACAAAGATAATGTCAAATGTTTCAAGTCCTGATACCATGAAAGATGACAATCATGTGAGCATCATTGGGCAAACTCCCTCATTTCAAGCAGATAACTTTTCTGTGGAAAGTCTGAAGACTTCATTAAGGGTAAGAAATCATACACTAGCATCTTGCAAATCATATAACATAAGTACACATGAAATAATTCAAAAGGAAAACAGTCTAGAATGTCAGTTTTCACCACAACTGCCAGAAAATAAAGGTAAAATATGTGACTATTCCAGTTCATTTAACAAAAACAGTACTCCCTCTGTATCTTTGCAGGCATATTCAAATGTGAATAAAATGGACTTGAATTATAAACAAGATGAACTATGGGATAAATGTTCATTCCATGCAATGGAAAATCAATTAAGTACGGGGACTAATCCTGCCAGATTAACAGGTGGTGGTGTAGAAATGATAAAACAGCCAAAACAAGAAATGTGCTACTGGGGGACTGTTAATAATGAAACAGAAAATAGTGAGCCAAATTCTGAAGTTATCATTTTTGATCATGACATTAGTATTCTAAGTCATAGAGACTTAATACACAATCAGAATGTTTTCTCTGTTATGCGTGATAAACCTGTAACTTTGGAAGATGATCCATCTGATAAATTAAAAATGGGGAACAGTTTCAGAAGTCATGAAAGTGCTAGTAATGATATATTTGGATCTCCTAGCTGTGTGTCTGCATCAAGCCAAAGATCATATTCAGATGGTTTTCAAAAAGACGTGAGAGAGTGTGATGAGAGAGAACCAGTTAACATTAAAAGGTCTACTGAAGAACTTTTGGAAACTTACAAAAAATGTGCTTCAGGTGTAAAGGAACCAGAATTTCAAAGGGGTGAAAAAAACCTGTGTCATAATCTGTTAAAGAAAGAAAGCAATCTTTTTAATACATCAACTGACAATGCAGAAGCACGAACAAGTGAGAATATAAAGAAGTTGGAAACAAACACGGAATCCGAAAACAGCCGTTACATTCTAGATGCTGAGGTGAAAAGTTTGAATACTCTTTCCACCACAAATCATGAACAGACTGACATTTGTGATATGAGTGCATCTGATCAAGATCTTTTTGGGTTTTGTACAGATCCAGGGCAGGTAAATAGAAACGCTGCTACACCTTCCTATCAATTACCTAATATCTCAGTTGTTGCCAGAGAGCATCAGCAAAGTAATGAGAGAGGTGTTCTAGATCTGATGGAAGATATTTTGAATGAATCAGAAAATGCATGTAAACTGGATACACAAAATTCCCAAAACAAAATGGATTCACAGTTCATAACTCTGCAGACTACTAATGTTGATTTAAGTCAGATATTTTCTGACACCATTTTTAATGGTAATAGTGAATATCCGATGGGCTATTTATGGAATACTGCTAATTCTAACACAGTTGTGGAGAATGACAGACAACATACAACGAATGAGACTCTCAAGAACCGATCTCATGATGTGGTAGATGCTTCATTTGCTATAGAAAGAGATCCTTATCAGTTCCTAGTAACAAAAAATGAAGGTATCTGGGGATGGCAAGAAGATGAAGAATTTGTAAGTATTTTTAAAAGTATGGTTTGATCATTTACACTATATTACATTTCAAAATATGGCTTTTGAAATTGTGAGCAGGAATAAATCAAACTGTAGTTTGACTAAATAGCACACATTCCATTTGTACTCTTTCAAGAAGCATATTGATTAGTTTTGGCTCAATGAAGTTACATCATGCTGATACAGTCCAAAAATGTTACTGACCATTGTCAAATGTAAACAGTGCTGTATTTTTGCTGTTCAGAAGTTTAATCCTTGCCAAAGTACTCCATTTCGAGAATTGTGGAATAAATGACATCTTGCAATATCTGTTCATCACAAGTAAGGAAAGGTATCTGGAGATTGTCAGCAGTCTCCTTCACAGTGGTATCTCAGGGCTATATTTATAACCACAAAATAAAACTTTTTTGGAGTATTTCAAATCAGCTTTGCAGGGCGTTGCTTTATTTCAGTGGCAATTCCTTGTGTCATGTCAGATTAGATTTTTGGGCCCAATTAAACCTTGTGCCTACACACTTGACATCAAGTACTCATACTCCAGTGGTTAGGACATTAGGTAAGGACTTAGGAAATTAGAGTTCAGTTTTCTTCTCTGCCACAGGCTTCCTCTATTAATGTAGGGAAATCATTTAGACCGATACTTGAAAAGGTAGTTAGACATTGGAGCGCTGCATGGAGCAACACCTCAGTGCATGTAAAATATGCACCTTTTGTTTATTTCAGTTTCCTATTTACAAAATGCAGTAATAGTGCTTCCCTTGCAGAGGTGTTGAAGATAAATACAAGGGGAAAATGGACAGTCAAGTACAGTAGTGATGGGGCTACAAACTTACCTTGAATGTATGTGCTATAAGTAAAACTTCCTAATTTACCCCACTTTTCTTCAGTTTAGTCTCTTGGAACAGAAATCATTTTCACCATGCCATCGCTCACTTCAGCTCATCTGTTCTTCTCCCCCTTCACTTCATCACTTTTTTTCTTCTCCCAAAAAGCAAACCCAACCCTAAAATTCAGCACTTCTCTCCTATGAAGTCTGTTATATGGTAATAATGAGTTCCTGGTGACAATGGCAGCAGGTAGGTCTCAAATTCTCCCTTGTGTCAGAAGCCTCTCCTTTCCTTGCTGCTCCACTTAGTCCTGCAGGTTTTGCTTTATCCCTTGCTTTATCTCCTCTGAGAGGAGACAGTGTCAGTAGCAACAGTTAAGTTTACTTGTGATGGTGATGCTAGAGGAATATACCAAATCCGTCATGTTTTACAACATACCATTTGCCAAGGCGGCAAATAAGTTAAACCCAAGTTTTGTCATACACACTTCATATGAAAAAGTGTCTCGGGGTAGCTGTGTTAGTCTGTTTCTTGAAAAATGAGTAGTCCTGTGGCACCTTACACACGAACAAATATATTAGGTCATGAACTTTTGTGGGTAAAGTCCACTTCATCAGATGAATTAGAATGGAAAATACAGAATTCAAGGAATATACAACAGCTAAAGCAGTTACCTATCAATTGTAGGGCCCCTGTTAATTAAGCTAATTAAGCTGGATGTGTCCTGTTCATAGCTATTGATGTGAAAATGTGTAGATCAAAGTTTGGGGAAATTGGCTTTGTAGTATATTAACCAGGGAGTTATTTTTCTCCTCTTTTCTTTCATAAGAACAGGCAGAGAACAAATCTTTTGTTGAAGTAGAGAGCTCATGTGAACATTTTGTTAATAAGGAATGTAAAAGATGTATTAACAAACATGTAAGTGTCAGATGCATGAAAGCCACAAATATTGGCCTTTGTGGCCTTCAGTAGTGTTAAATTCTACACAACAGTATCATTCCTAAACCAGTAGTTCTGTTACTGTTCCTCTTTTTTTCCCCTCTGTGCTGTTGTATGGTTAAACTTGGGATGTCCTCTGGCATGATATGACAGGGTTTCTTTTATGTCACACGCTTAAATGTGAAACATTTACAAAGTGCATAATCCAAAATTTCTTTTGTAGGAATCAACCAAGGTTTCTGAGTTAAATCCTAATGCAAAGGTATGGGGGAATCATATGTTACATTTGGAAGCCAGTGGTGCCACTGATGATAGCGTGAACAAAACGTGGGAAGAAATACCTGACCATCCTCCAGATCCCTGCAAAGAAGGTATGAATAATAGTTTAAAAAGTTGCCATTACAGCAGCAGTAACCTAGTCCAGAACTTCCTAGCAATCTCTCAAATGGTTTAATATAAGACACACACATGAAAATAATGAAAAAAACAAGAGGGCTCTCAGATGCCGTCAATGATTTGGGGGGGGGGGGGGGCGCTGAGGTTTATTTATACAAATGAAAATTTAGACCTTTTGAATGAGAAATCCACTTCATATTCTTATATTCCTTGCTGTAGGATTGGATGCCAATGGTGATGGTGACAAAAAGCAGCAAAATGCAGTGTTAACAGAACTGCAAGAGCCATCGCTAACCGTTCCAGTGTCGGACCAAAGAGAGATGAACACTTTGGCTCTAGATAATTCAGAGTATGAATCGATGCATGAAACCACCCAAACAGGTTAAGAGAAGAAGCTTTTTTTATGCTTTGATAGAAATTAATTGTAAACGATTTGCCTAGTAACTGAACAATGAATATTTATATGATAAAGCTCTGAGTTACAAAATTCTCAGAGTGGAGGTTGTTTATAACTCTGAGCAAAACATTTTTTCCAGAAATGTACATCTGAATATTAACATAATACAGCTTTGAATGTTTACTATGTAGAAAAAGAATACTGCTTTTAACCATCTTAATTTAAATGAAACAAGGACCAAAATAGTTGCCTTACCTTTTTTTAAGCGTTCCTTTGAATTGTTCAGTAGTTGATGTTTAACACAGGATTGTACTGTGTTCGCTTTTTTTTGTCTGCTGCTGCTGCCTGATTGCATACTTCCCGTTTGAAATGATGTGTGTGGTTGACCAGTCAGTTCAGAACTCTGGTATTAATAAATCTGAGTTTCCTACTGTACTATATACAGACATCACAGAAAATAATCATTTTTGCCTAAACATCTTACAGAATGTGTTCAGAATCTAAGTTTTTTTTATTTATTTTACGCTATACATTCTAATGTAAGCATAGTCAGTTCTTGTACAAGACAGTTTTAAATATCTACAGTAAATGTAGTAAGCTAATAAGTGTCTAATACTTCTATGGAGCAAGAGGTAATATTGGTATAAAGACTCTTTTAAAATATTAACCATTTCTTTTAATATGAATTTTGCTTACCCTACTGTGTGTTTCTTGTAAAACTGTTTCACATTTTTCTGCCTCCCCCTTGTTACAAGTTTCTTATTGAAGTTATAAATGGCCAAAGTTTGTAGTGGTGTATTTTAGCCAAGTTTTCAGGCTAAAACAGCAGGGTCTTGAAATGCTCTCTGTTAATTAGGGAGTGGGGGGTGTGTGTGTGTGTGTGTGTGTGGGGGGGGGGGGGGGGGTGTGTGTGTGTGTACATACATTTGACTATTCAGTGGCATAATAACTAACAGCTTCGGGATGGAAGGAATAAACATAAGGAAGGAAATGGAGAGAAGTGGGTGAAGGTCAATGAAAAATACAGTAATAGTGGTGATTGGTTTTAGAGATGAGCATGGTTTTTTACTGAATGTTGCTGAATGGAAGAGACTACTAAATAAGCAGTAAATGATATAAACTAAATGTTCACTTACTGTGTTTGGTCCTTGTAGAGACCTCCCATTGATCTCAGTGGGACAGTTTTTACAGTAGGGATTGCTTAAAGCCACTGAACTAAACTGTAAATCCTGTATATAATGGAAACTGCTTCAGGCGAGAGGGTGCTGTAGCACCCTTAGTTCCAGCACCCATGTTTGGCCTCCTTGGGAGTCTTCACTCTAGAATGATTATAGTATGTAGTCCTAAACTTGTACACTAGCCCAAGGGCAATAGAAATGGAGTTTGATCTTCTCCACACACTGAGATCCCTGGTCTAGGAGTCATTTTACAATGTGAGGGAAAATATATTGGTTGATCTTATGTGGTTGTAACCACTTGTAATTTACAAAAATGGTAGTGTAAAACTGGCTTTAGCACAACTACATCTTTCCTTCAGAGTTGCAATGAAAACAAACAGCTGAGAGCAATGGTGAAAATAGATTAGTTCTCAAACTTCATTGAACTCTGGCCCACCTCTGACAAAAATGATTAGACCTAAGGAGTAGGCACAGAAGAGGATCTCACCCACCACCTTGGGAAGAAGCCAAAAGCCCAAGAGCTTTGCCCTTGGGCAAGGGCCTGTAATCTGACCTCTACCACAGACTGCTGAAGCCCTCAGGTTTTGGCTATGGTCCTGGGTGGTGGGGTTTGGGCTTAGGGATATTAAAAAGGGTTTATTCATGTAAACGTGTAACTGCTGAAGAAGTCAGCAGTTACATGTTGACATGTGGGGGAAGGCAGCTCCCTGCAAAGTATTGGTTCCCGCTCCCCACAAGCACTAGCTCCCACTCCCTCCCACCCCCCATGCTGCTTCCGCTGTATCGGGCAGTGGCACGAGGGGGGTGCGTGTAGTCGTGAGGATTAATCAATGAGCCCAGGCTTATCAGTTAACCATTCACACAAATACACTGACACATGCCTAGTTTGGGCTTGGGCTTCAGCCCTGGGCTGCTGGAGTCAGGCTACCTATCCCCTGCCCAGAGTTGAATCCTTAGGTCTTTTTTGACTGTCCCTGGGCCCCAGGAAATCTAATGCTAACCTTGGCAATGTTGTTAAAATGGGGTTGTGAAATGTACATACCTTATCTACTTCCAGCTCTTTTCTAAAGCATTTCCAACTGCCTGCGGGCAGAAGGAGAGAATTGGAGAGATGACATCCAGATGTGTTACTTTGTGTTATTCCTTGTTTAGGGATTATTGATTCCTTACTACTGTGATTAATGCTAGACATTTTAAAAATGACTACTAAAGTCTTAATGTTCAAAGTCTAGGCTACAGCTCTTTGTGTATGACATTTCAAAGTTTACTGTAAGTACTTTCTGGCAGAATTAACTTTCAGTGGTGTGTGTTAGTCAAGTTTTCAGGCTCCAGCTGGAGAGTTTGCAATACGGTTAATTACAGTTCTTTTTTAAAGTTTTATGTACTAGAGGGCTGCACTTGCCAACCCCCCTGTCAGCCGGGGAAGGCCACGGGCAACCCAGCTCTGGCCCTTTCTCAACCCCGCCCCCAGCCCATCCTGGTTCTTCCCCCCCCCCCCCGCCCCATCTCCCCTGAACACCAGGGAGGTGGGTGGGGGAGAGGCTGCATGGCTCCCTGCTTCCAACCCCCCCCCTCACCCACTGCCTCATGGCTTCTGTGTTTCCTCCCCCTCCCCCCAACATGCTGCCCAGCCTCAAGCTCACTTGAGGGCTATGGGGGGGGAATATTCTCACTCCCCTCCCTGCCATGGGCAGTGTAGGGCTGTAGTTGAAAAAAGCCGGTCAGCAGCTGGTAGTGTGTTGAGAGGCCCTCTGTGGGTTAGGGGAGGATGTGTTCTGGGCTGGGAGTGTGGCAACAGAGTGATGTATGATGTCAGTCTGTCATCTCTCAGGAACAAAATATTTCTATATAGAGAGAGATAATATACTGTGTTTGATATAATCATACAACTGTACTTCTTCCATACTTAGGAGGAAATGATCAGTTGCAGCCAGAAGGTCAGGAAGACCTCCGAGAAGTGCTTAAAAAAACACTGGAGTTCTGCTTATCTCGGTAAGTGTAATATGTAAATGTGGAAGTTCATAGGATTGTTAGGATCTTGTTATATATTGCCATCTATCCCCAGGATATAATGGGATTTCTCTCTTCCAAAAGTAAAAACTTAGTGGCAAGGAACAGCAATATTAAAGGAAATGATCCATAGGAAAATTCCAGCATGTAATGCTGCTGATACATGCTGTAGCTTGAAGAGAAACAGTGGTGTCTATGCAGAAATTACTGGATCAGATGCTCTTGGCTGTGTTAGGCAGGTCAACAGTGGTTGCTTCTGGTCTTAAAATCCATGAGTCTACTGTTCTGAAATATATAACCCAATTTTTGTTCATCACATTTGTGTACTAGTGCCCTGTCGTCTTGTGTATTTAGATTAAGAGGATAATGAAACTACTAAGAAATAAATTAAATACCATTCATGAAGTTGTTTCTGATCTGGAGGACTTTGATAGGTTTGTGCATTCTGCCTACGTGTCTGTGTGTGTTTGAGGTGAAATAAATAATTATCTTCATTATACATTCTTGTAAAATTAAGACAAGATGTTAATCTTTGAACTCCTGTTTTACTACATTTGAACCTCTTGAATCCAGCAGCCCTGGGAAACGGGGTATACCAGATTAAAGATTTGGCCAGGCCAGGGAGGGTGCTGCGGCATCTGGGCTTTAAGTGTTGGGGTGGGGCACTTGCCTACTGCCCTGCTCCAGGGGGCACACATGCCTTCTTGTTCCCTGCTGCTCCTGGGCACCGCCCTTGCATTATCCGAATGGCAGGGAAAAGCTACAAGGGGAATCAGCTCTGTATGCTACCATTTGCCCTAGCTGACAGTGGGAGGGGGAGTGGCAACATGTAGAGCTGCTTCCTTCTCTATCACAGCTGTTCTCAAACTAGGGCCACCCAGAGTATGGCAGTTCAAGTGTACATAAAATTAATGTCCACATAATTGACAGTCAGTTGGAATAGTGAAATTTCCAGGTCCCAGCATGTTCAGAAAGATGGGTCAAGTGCCTGTTCCAAGCGTGCCAGCACAATTTGTGGTAGTGAACTGGTTAATGGTAAAACAAAAGACAGGACTATGTCTTAATGGTAAGTGTTCATTCTAACAGCTTGTTTAAAGTAGAACAGCAAAATAATAGTTCTGAGTAGTTCTGATGGAAAATGAGGAAGAACATACTCTCTAGATAAAAGATGCTGTAGGAATCAGGTACTTCCTCCTTTATGAAGATGGATATAACATTTCGATGTGGGAATTTTTGTCTTCACAAATCCTATTTTTGCACATAATGAATGTTAATGGGGAAACCCAGGATTAATAACTTGGATCTCTTCCAACAGGGAGAATCTTGCCAGTGACATGTACCTTATATCACAAATGGACAGTGATCAGTATGTGCCAATAATGACAGTAGCAAACCTTGATCATGTCAAGAAACTCAGTACAGATATGGATTTGATTGTGGAAGTGCTGAGATGTAAGTAAATGCTGCATTTTCACAGCATTTTTGTTGTACGTGCTAAATGGTTTAGAACATACTAAAGACTTCCAACTTAAATAAAACTACTTAGAACTATTGCAGTGATCTCCAACCTTTTTAAGCATGAGATCACCTTTTTGAATTTAAGTGCAATCCAGGATCTACCTCAAACCCATACACAGTTGCCCCTTCTCTGAGGCCTTGCCCCTGCTCACTCCATCTTCCCCCATCCTCACTCACTCTTATCAGGCTGGGGGCAAAGGGCTGGGGTGCAGGAGAACGGGATGCAGGCTCTGGTCTTGGGCTAAAGGATTTGGAGTGTGGGAGGGGCTCTGAGCTGAGCCTGGTGCAGGAAGTTGAGGTGTAAGAGGGCGTTTGGGTGCAGGCTGTGCAAGGGAGTTTGGGTGCAGGGGGACTCAGGGTTAGGGCAGCGGTTTGGGGAGCAAGAGGAGTTCAAAATGCAGGCTCTAGCTGGGCACAGCTTACCACAGGTGGCTATTGGGTGGTGGTGCAGTGGGGCTAAGGCAGGCTCACTCCTACCCTGGCCCTGCACCACTCCCAAAAGCAGCCAACAAACTTTCTTCATCCCTGCCACTCTGTGTAGATGGGGTAAAGGGTAGAAGGAGGGGCACCCTGACATCAGCACCCCCTCCTCCTCTTCTCATGTCCTGCACAGCAAGCAGGAAACTCCTGGAGGTACAGGGGAGAGCAGCTCCAAGGCAGAGGGCAGGAGCAGCACAGCAGTGCGGAGAGGAGCAGATGAAGTGCTGGCACTTGTTAGCCTCCTGGGCAAACCTGTGAGGATCACCTGTCAAAGTTTCCAAAATCTACCAGTAGATCCTGATCTAGTGGTTGGTGACCACTGAACTATTGAATGTTAGTGAATGTTCAGCCTTTCGTCTAATACTAGCATATTCCTATATCAGCGCTGTAGAAATTAATGATTAATAGTGTAGTTTTAATTAGTTTAAGGGTCGGTCTGTATTCTGAAAATGAGCATGTTTAAGATGGTTGGAAGCTATCTACTGTGACCCTTTACCCAAGCTGGATCAAATTATGTTTAACAGGCCTACGTAAACAATACAGACAGACCTTAAGTGATTCCGTAGCTTTCAGGGTGTAAAACTGCTTTACTTGCTGTTTTCTAAAACCAGATATTTTTCCCTTTCCTCTTAGCATTGCCTTTAGTCCAAGTGGATGAGAAGGGAGAGAAGGTCAGGCCAAATCAGAATCGTTGCATTGTGATTTTACGGGAAGTACCGGAATCTACACCCATTGAAGTAAGGATTTTGTAATTCCATAAAAAAATGCTTCATTCTCCAGTTGACAACCAAAATATACAACAGGAATTTAATCTACTTTTGAACATTTTTAATGAGATTGCTAGCCTTTGGTTTATAAAGTCCATTTGAATGATCTGTGACAGTTCTTTTTGGAACAAAAGACAGGACTATGCAGCACTTTAAAGACTAACAAGATGGTTTATTAGGTGATGAGCTTTTGTGGGCCAGACCCACTTCCTCAGATCAAATTGTGAAAGAAAATTGTCATGACCATATATACCAAAGGGATACAATAAAAAAAAAAGTGAACACACATAAAATTGACACATCAGATTTTAGAACAGAGGGAGGGCAAGGGGGGGACGTTAGTGTCTATGAGATAATGATATTAGGGGTGATAATTGGGGAAGCTATCTTTGTAATGAGTAAGGTAGTTAGCATCTTTGTTATGGCCCATTCATAAAGTGTCAGATTTAAGCATGAATGACAGTTCTGAGGTTTCCCTTTGTACTTCAAAGAGACTTTGAAGTAAGATACATGTAGTTAGGTCCTTGAGACAATATCCAGTCTGGTTGAAATGACAAGAAACTGTTTTTTCTGCAGTTTCGAGACTGTTACAGTGAGGCATATGCATTTGACATGAAATTCTGCAAAGAGCTTTAACTGCATTTGAGACCACATGGAAACTTTTGTAAATACGTAGAGATATAGAACCATGGTTGTAGGTACCTTACATTGGGGGGGGAGGGAGTCTGTCCTAGGATTGAGCATGTGACTATGCCCCCACAATGGATCAGCAGAGTACTTACCTGTGACACACAAAGAGTTGCCTTCCTCTGTTCAGAATCTCCCTCCCTTAATCTACTCTTCTCTGGCATTCTTCACTATATGTTTGAGCCCATTTGCTTTGGGGCATACCTAGCAAATGGATGAAATTGTGAAAAGGAGAAACTTCTAATGAAACTAGAAGCCTGTCCCTGTGAGTGACTTTAAGCTTCAGAAGCTTTCTTGAAGCACTGAGGCAATGAGCTTAATATATATTAATTTGTTTGAAGGAATGTTAGTGATTCTGTGGACCAGTAATTGAAGCTGATTAGACCTAAGATAGTAGGGGAAAAAATCGAGTAGCAGAGGGATCCATAACTACTTTGTTATGGGAGCAAGAAGGTGGCAGAAGGATTGACCACAAGGAAAGCTTATGAATGAAAGTGGAAAAAACATCATGTTGAAAGGAATGCAATCGATTATATTGCTGAAGGAAAAAAGTAATAGGAAATAACAATGGACTTGAAAATAAATAGGAGCATAAAATTCTTAAAGAACAAGAAAAAAATTGAATTTGGGAAGACTTCCTTTCTATAATCCAGCTATTTTAACTTTGAAGGTGTCCGAAGTGAGGCATTTCACATCTATAAAGTTCTTCCCCAGATGTTTTCCCTCTGTCACCTATTTGTTGATTATGACAAGATGCATTCATGCTGGAGCTGTGTAGATCTACCTTGAACACTTGTAAAATAGTTGTGAATTACTGACTTCAAAAATGCTCAAGACCTGTCAGAAGCCAAGTACATATATAGAGGAAGTAAAAACTGTAGAAACTACAGAAGATGTAGCTACATTCATTTTCTAATATAATGGAAAATGGTTGAAAGTCTGACCAGAATGTGCAAAGCCACTGTCAGCTCTTTGTAGTCACATCATGGTTTTGATTAGTTGTTTGGCTTTTGGTTTTCAGAATAAAACAGGATAAGATAGTCTGTACTTCAGGCAATACAATTCACACTGAATTTTTTTTGCCAAAATCTGCTATTTGAGGCAACAGAAATCCTACATATATTTTCAGATGAAAACCCTCTGAACTCCTGTTTTGTACTGAGGAAGAACAATCTCTATAGCCTTTGTAGTGCAGTACTTCATGTCCTTTTATGTTAAAACTAAACTTTAAGCATAACTGCAGGTATTTTAATCTCTGTTCTTTGTCTAGCATGTTTGTCTCTTACCACTAGTTCACATTCATAATTCTACACTTCACAATGACCTTTCTTTTCTCTCACCCCTCCTCCCCTCCCCAAAATTTTCTTAGGAGGTTGAAGCACTCTTCAGGGGAGATAATTTGCCTAAATTTATCAACTGTGAGTTTGCCTATAATGACAATTGGTTCATTACATTTGAGTCAGAAGCTGATGCACAGCAGGTAACAACTTTTTTCCCTCACATGTAAAATATTGTATATAATTACTCAATTTTTAGAATGTTTCAGGGCAACAGCCAGTGATGGACATGAGCAAAAATCCACGTGGTATATAAATGTTTTTTGACTATTTCAAGTGAAAGAAATACTGTTAAATATCCAGTTAGTAATATCAGAAGTCAGGTGCTATTTAAACATAACCAGTAAGAACTTTATCCTGTGGCATATTCTGTTTTATAAATATAAATAATAAATATATGGTGCTATAGCTATCTCATAGAACTGGAAGGGACCTTGAGAGGTCATCGAGTCCAGTCCTCTGCCCTCACAGCAGGACCAAGTACTGTCCCTGACAAAGTATTCCTGTAAAATACTTTATTTACTAAGAATGGTGGTATGCAGTTAAATATTTTGAATCATCAAGCATTAAAAAACAACTGATTTAGACTTTTCAGTGGCTTTTAAAAAGCTGCATAATTCTATATCAAATTTAATTTCAGTTGCTGAAGTGTTACAGCTTGCATTGAGTATTTATTCAATTGCTTCTCTCCATTTAGTACTGCTGATACTTCAAATATAGTAATAGTTCTTCTCTACCAAAACTCACCTAATAGTAGTTGAGTTTAATATACATGATGGCTATTTGACAACTTTTTTTTTTCCTATGTCAATTTTAAAAGGCTTACAGATACCTTAGAGAAGAGGTGAAAACTTTCCAAGGAAAACCCATCAAGGTAAATGAATGAGTTTGTACTACTTTATTTGCTACCAACATAATAGTTGACATGCTTAAATAATCTAAATCTATCTTGCAGGCAAGGATAAAAGCAAAGGCAATAGCTATAAACACATTTTTGCCAAAGAATGGATATAGACCTCTGGACATGAATCTCTACACACAACAGCGTTATACAGCGTCCTTTTATTTACCTCCAGTATATAGTCCCCAACAGCAGTTTCCTCTGTACAGCTTAATTGCCCCGCAGACATGGTCCACTACACATAGCTATCTTGATCCAACATTGGTAAGTGTTTAGGAGTATAAGCAGCATTTGTTTATAGCTGCTGCATGTTTAACTGTTAATTTAACCACTTTGAAGGACTGCTGGTGGGAGTCACAATCTGAATTCTACTCTGCTGATATGTGATTTGTGTCTTTTATTGAAAGTGGACATTGGCAATCTATATTTGTGGTATGAGGTCCTCTCTTTTGAAAGAGACATCTGATTTCTTTTTATCAAAAAGGGAGGCTTAAGTTACTTTCCTCGCATTTTAAATTCACATCATAGGTTTTTGTTCTAAAGGTTAGACACTTAAGATTTCTGCTCTGAGTACGAAATACTTTTTTTAAAGGTAATCTTCAAAGCATGTGTGCATGAGTGTATTTAAAATCCACTTCAATATTATATGCAGAATGCACCTAACAGGACTAGCTGAGGGGATATTCTAGCACATTAACCTTTGCAAGATAAAATCTTACATGTTAAATTAATGTGCAGGATTGCCCTATCCCACATACCCTGACAGTGGCAAAACTAATATTTTATTATGAGAGATAAGAATTGTTGATAATCTTTAAAGTAGTACCGATGATGATAAATCTTAGCTACATTTTCTGTACTCAAAACTACGTGTGACTTAGCGACATACTAGAGTTAATTCGGGCAGCCGGCTCTGCTTTCCACTTGTGCTTGTTTATATGGCCAGTAGTATACATGCTTGCAGTTTTTGGTGCACTTAGTGCAGGGGTGGGCAGTAATTTTTGATGGGGGCCACTCCAAGAATTTGGAAAGAGGTTGAGGGCAACACTCTTCCATGATATTAGTGGAGGAGATGCGGGGGTCTGGGATGGAGCTTAGGTGAAGGAGGCAGTTGTGACCTGGGGCGCTGGCCTGGGGTGCAGGGGGTTGGATTGTGACCTAGGGCAGGGAATTGGGGTACAGGAAGGGGTGAATGGATTGGGGTGCCAGATCTGGGAGGGGATGTGGGTGCAGGAGTGGGGGGCGGTGTTCCCGCTAAGCTGCGAGACAGCACAGCTTAGATTGAAGAAACACTGCTACCTGCTCTGCCCCTGCACAGGCTGCAGCGTTGAGCTCTCCAGCACCTTGTGTTTCGTGGCAGTCTGTTGAAACGGGCAGCTCCCATTGGCCAGTTTTTGGCCAGAAACTGGCCAATGGGATTGTACTGGGGCAGGAGCAGCTCCTAAAGCTTCCCCCCTCCCCTCTGGAGTAAAAGTTTTTAAAGAAAAAGGGCCCTGCAGCCGCGCTTCTGTGCCGCATGCAGGTGGGGCGAGAAAAGCAGGGAACCTTCCTAGGGCTCCCCAGTGTTTCTGCGGGCCACATCCCGCCTGCCCGCCATATTTTGCCCAGGCCTGCCTTAGTGACTGTTGAAGGTCATGGATTTTGGGGGGCCAAGGTTGTCATAGGTGGAACCAGCCTCCAACCCCCACATCTGTCTTCAATTGAGGTTAAAAGAAACTAGGGTATTAGTGCTCAATTAGGAAGACTATATAGAAATCTTGGCAAAGGATTAAAGTCTCCTTGAATGAACTCCCTGTGTATTGAAAGACAAGATAATTAGAAAGTTGTGGTGAACGTGTTTGACACACAGGGAAGGCAGCCAGGATCCTTTGCTGTTAGTGTTAAAATGGAGCTAAAGAATGAGGAGGAGAGTTGGTGGAATGCACATTTATCTCCGGAGACTCATGTCCTGATTAGTAACACCAAAAAAGCGAGGTTAATTTTGAGATGTGAGCAAATGACAGCTATAATTGCACCACTTTCAAAAGCAGTCACATTATCGGTGTCCGATAGGCTCTCTGGTTATGTCAAAGTAAATAAAAGCATATTCTGGGTTCCACTGCAGTTGGAGGGGGGAAACATTTTTCTGAATGGAAAACGATAATCCTAAGAATATTGTCAAATGTAGGGCTTTTCTGGGGATAGGGTGTTGATCATTTTAAAGAATCACTCTGAAAGAATGATTTGAATAACCTTAAATTTATTTACCTCACACATTTTCCTTAGTTTGGACAATGAAACAGTTGGACTTTCCGGTGGGTCTTCAGTTTGCAGCATTTGCGTTACAAACGCTGTGCAGCAAACATTTCAAAACCAGCCTTTTTAACTGAATCTAGGATATTAGTGCTCAGTTAGTATGCCTATTAGTATTAATATGCTATATAAAATCTTTAATTACCTATATTTAAAACCTAAGACATTGAGCAGTGTCTCTTAACCCCTTGATTGTCAGCGTATTTACTGCACTGTTTTATTTCGATCATCAGTGATTTGTGATGCTCTTTGTATTTCCAGACAGTGCTTTTTCTGAAGGTATAGCTTTTAGTTCACATGTATTTTCCAGTTCTTGGAAAAAGACTTCGTACAGATTGCTGGACCAGAGAGATCCATACTCGGGACCTAACTGGTCCTGGATGAGGGATTTTGCCGGACATGGGGTGGTAATTTCTGGACCCATGTCACCAGCGCCACTGGCGTCCCTCTGCCCTGCCAATCCTGCCGGGCAGCCATCGCTGCCAGGATTGCTTATCACTGGTTTTGCAACATCTGTGCCGGACCATGGGTGTTGCCAGGCCAGAGAATCCCAGTTAAGAGGGTTTTAACTAGGGATGTTAAATTGTGGTTATCTGACTAATTGTATGGTCAATGCAAATTATATCAACTACATGATTATATCAACTTGAGCTGAGTCCAGCAGCCCCTGTTCGTGGCGGCCAGCCTGGACCACCGCAAACAGGAGCTGCTTGGCAGTGGCAGCTTCTGTCTGCGGGGGAACTCAGCTCCCCACTGGGACCTCCACAGATGGGCTGCTGCCGGAGCAGCCTCTGCCTGCGGCAAGCCTCAGCCCCCCGCCAGCAGAGGCTGCTTTACAGCAGCACCCTCTGTTTCCCCCCTACTGCCTCTGATAGAGGTGGGAGGGGGCAGGTGGCACAGCAGAGACAGTGCTGGGGGAAACTGGCTTCTGTTCTCCCCCTGTCCTTTGCTGCCTCTGAGTCAGTGAGGGGGAGGGGCGAGAGAGTAGTTGATACTCTGGTCGATTACCCTCTAACGTCCCTAGCTTCAACCTGTACTTGTAAGCATTTGTCAGTGTTTCTTAAACTTCTTAAGACCGAGGAACACCAAACAATTTTTTTCAATGAGGAACACCAAGGATTTTTTTATTGAGCAAAAAAAGGGGGGGGGGGAGGCGGCCATTTTGAATTCTGTTCTCCGCAGCACACCGGTGTTCCCCAGAACACAGTTTAAGAAACACTGATTTATGTAGTACTCTTAAACATCTAAAAAAAAAAAAAAGTTAAATCTCAGCTCATCTTACTGATGCAAGAATTAATTCAGACTCTGGTCTTACTGTTACTGCATTCAATTGTGGGTTGTTCTGCAGCATGCTAAGGCAGTCCTGCACGCAGAAATTTCTCTGGGGGTGCTTTTTTTGTAAATTATGACCACAAGGGTGCGAACGCACCCACTATGGTCCCCCAAGTAAGCATGCCCAAGTCATGTCAGCAGGGATATATATGACGCCACAAGTTATTGCCACAGATAGTCAGACGAGTACTGCTAGGGAAAAGTCTTCCCACAAACATGCATGTGACGCACACATGTATTGGAATGGACATGAGCAAAATATCTCAAAGAACAGTTACAAAAGGCTAGCCCTTCTTTTTACCTTCAAATATCAGAAGTATGACACATGAGTATTCTCCTTTTTGACACACTTCAAAATGAGTATTGGAAAGTATGGTTAATTTTTTTTGTGATGATAAGGTAATGCAGGGGTGGGCAAAATAAGCCCACAGGCCACATCCAGCCCACCCAGCATTTCTCTCCAGCCCGCCCAGCTGATTAGCAGAGCATACATATTTCACAGCTGGCAGCTTGGGTTCTGCTGTACCTCCCCCATATTGTCCATCCTATAGCTGAGCTGCTCCCAGTACCCTGCTGCTAGCTGTGAAGAGGGGAGTGCTGAAGTCAGGGTTTCCCCTGCCCTGTATCCCATCTGTGCAGTGCTCCTGTCTGAAGTATGGATCTGAGTGGCTGAGTGCCTGTCTTAAAATGCAATCCACTATTTCTAAGGCTTCTGCAGCAGCCAGCTTGTGCATACTTCCTCTCATACCATGTCTGCAGAACAGGGCAGGGGAAAGACAACAGAGCAGGAGAGCTTTTCCTGTCCTAGAGGCAGTGCATGGTATGTGTGTCAAACTTATCCAGTCACACAGCCTGCCTCTCTTTAGCCCAGCCGAGCCTGAGGCACTGCCCCTTCTGGGAGCCCAGAGCCAGCCCGTAACAATTTAGCAAATGTGTGGCATGGCATGCTAGTGAAAACTATTGCCCACCCTGGCATAATGTACATCTATTGTGTATTATGTAATGGAGTAACAAGATACTAGAAATGCAAAATGGGAATATTGTTTGGGGCATAATATCCATGTTGCTTTCTGCTACCTTTTTATACTCTGCTACCTGTCTTCCAAAGCTGAATGACTTCATAGTGTCCTTTCGCGCATCATTCTTCTGTGTGGTTCTTCATTCCTGGAACCCTCTTCCTGCCCTGTCCACTATGCATCTAGCCTTGCCTAAAAGGTACTACTCCCATGAGGCTAACACCTTGATCTTGCTTCAATTATCTTTGAATCCAAACCAGTAAGGGTGAAATAGCTAATCTTCTGGAAGCATGAATTAGTAACCTCAGCCTGTTGCTGTAGTTCTCTTCCATCTCAGCTCAGTGTTGTCACCATCTCATGCACTCTCTTGACATTGTAAATGGTTTGGGACAGGGGCACCGTTTTATTAGACGGTAAAGCTCTCTTCATGATGCTGTGAAATACAAAACATATCTTGCACTGCATAAGGAAGAAAATTTGATCAGTATTACAAATAATTTTTTACTGCTGAGTCTAGTTGTCATCTTTTGAGTATGCGTAATGGCTGTTTATAAAATTCCTCTTAAGTGAGTTTTGTCATGCACTGGCCAAAAGAGTTGTCAACCTTAAAACTAAATGAAAAATGAAGATTCTTTTTGGAATTTCATCTTGTATAAAATGACATGGGATATAGTTTCACAAATAACTATATTCAGAGCAAGTGAAGAGGACTAGATCTCTGAACAAGTTGGCAACAGACTTAATTGGGCCCAGGGCAATGTGGGGTGAGGGCTGGCTTGCCTCTTGGCTCCTTGGAAGGGGCAGGACTAGGGCAGCCATCCCTCACTGCTGCTAGGACAGTGCTGCACAGGGCTACAGTGGCAATTTAAAGTACCTGGAGCCCTGGGCTCTTTCAAATCTCTGGGAAACTGCACCTTATTCCTCTTTGCTCCATATCCTCCCTCCCCCATTGGAGGCCCTGCTCTGAAATGAAGCAAAATAACCTCCAAACTTAACTTGCTGTAAAGAATACCATAGTCACTATTTGATAAACGTATGGAGAATCAAGATCTTTAGTATAAGCAAGTATTTAATTTCCCACTCTTATGATAAACATTCAGTTTGGTCATATAGTATGTAATCTGCAAATGTATGTCCGCCCAATGTTGTTGTTCTTTAGGTAACGCCATTTCACAATACTGGATTTATCAATGGGTTTACATCGCCAACCTTCAAGCCCGCTGCTTCTCCATTGGCTTCACTCAGACAGTATCCTCCTCGAAGCAGGCAAGTTTGATCAAATAAAAATGTATTTAATTTTTTTTAAATATTCCAGGAGTTGCGCAAGTTATTCTATTCTTAATAGCAAAGACCGCTATAACTTGCAAAGTGCACACTGTTTTAAACTGGTGTAAGATAAATTATGGCCAGACTGCACTTAGATATCAATCTAGAGACACAACAATATTAAAAGTAATTGACTGCACTGCTTCATTATAGCTGTGAACTGTCAAGTTTCCACTAAAAATATATCTTTCTGTAATGCAGATGACTAAAATTGTTTTTCTGGATCAGTGGTCACTTCAAGAAAGACATTCTAAATACAGTGTTCCCTAAGCTGAAGTCTTCAGCTGCAATTGCACTGTTTGAAATATAATGTTACATATTTAAAGTTTAGAATAGTTTGTCAAGCACTAAGTTAAAATAGAAGTTCCAAGGCTTAATTGTGCTAAAAGTACTTTACATGTAATCTACAAATCCATGTCTAAGGATTATATAAGTATACAACAAAGTTCAAAGCAATTCACAGAACGGTTTTTAAATACAATGTATTTCTGATTTATAGGAATCCTACCAAATCACACCTACGGCACACCATACCCAATGCAGAAAGGGGACCTGGGCTTCTAGACAGTCCTACAATATTTAACTTTTCTGCTGATCGTTTAATTAACGGTGTCAGGAGTCCACAGACAAGGCAGCCAGGACAAAACAGGACACGAATGCAAAATACTACTACAGGTTATACCAAGAGGGATATAGGAACTGGGCGAATGGAACAGACAAATATTGATTCTTCCCCTGGCTTAGGAAGAGGAAGGTGAGTGTTTAACAGCTGTCCATACAAATGCCCTAAGCTGTGGTCTGCTTCTGAGTATTTGTGTACATAGGAGTAAAGACGTTCAGAAACAGGAATTTTTAAAAAGCAAGTAGAGCAATATTTAATTGTAGTTATGTCTTTTCAATATAACTAAGGCGCTGAGGCATTTACTCTGAATATTTTCAGTTAATTAAACAAGACTTTGTTAAATAGGGGTAACCTCTTGTTACTGTAAAAGGTTGACGTACTAACCTCTTCGTCTTTTTAGAGAGCTTTCATGTTCACTTTTTACTTGTACTAAACTCATCTGCTTTCTGAAACTTATAGAGAGTTGTACGGTTTATAGAATCGTCTCCAGGAAATATTTAAATGGGGGCCCAGTTCATTGGTTTTCATGACTATTTGAAAATAGCAATATCAGCTGGTCCTGCTTGTTGTGTTCAAATTTAGCACTCAGCTCGGTTAGAATCCCACTCACAGGTGAATTACCTACAGTTTTAGACTAACCCCTAAATGAGCTTTCAGTAGCTGGGCTAAATCATGATTTCATGTATACTTATGTAACTTAAAGAAAAATATAATTGCATAAGAATAACCAAGGGCACATTCTTGACAGTGGGATCTATTGTGTCGTAAAGAAAAAGATTATACTGGGGGTGTAAACGATGGGTCGACTAGTCCCTCACTAGTCGTCCTTCTTCCCCCCTCCCCCCCTCCGTTGCTAGTTGCCTCTGCCTTAAAAGGTGGTTTCCCTCAGCACAATCTCCACAGGAGATGGGGGGTAGTGAAGACAGGGCTGAACTCCCACCCAGTTTCAGAACTCTGTGCCTCTTGTTTTTAAATGCATTAAGAGCTGGCAGGCTCTTAATACATTTTAAAATGCTGGTGCACAGCAGGAGGGACCCAACAAGAGCCGGGAATCAGCTGTCCCAGCTTGCACTTGGTTCCCTCTGCTGCGCTTCAGCTTTTAAAATGTATTAAGAGCCTATTGGCTCTTATATATTTAAAAGGCAGAGCCACAGCGGAGTTAGCGTCCCCACTTAATAACTAGTTGATAGAAATTCCAATGACTAGTCGATTAGTTGATTAAACTTAACATCCCTAGCTTACACTTCAGTTCACAGGTGATGTTTACAGCGCTGGGTATTAGTGAAGCAATTTTTAATTTACAAATTGAGCACAATTGATATGGAAGATATTGAGATTAGGGATGTAAACTGGTAACTGTGGTTAACTGTGTAATCAATAGAATTTGTATCAGTTACACAATTATTTTCATACTTTCTACATCCCTAATTGAGATGCAAGCATAAGACCTGGCTGCCATTTTATAATCACACTTTCAGGATTGTGTCTTAACTTCCTTCTGCCCCAATATTACCTTATCACTCTTATCAATAAATACTTGAATTATAACATGGGGGTTTTTTTTCAGACAGTTGAAGTCAAGTGAAATTTACCTTGCCTTTTCAGTAAATAAAAATGGATACTTAAAGAACTCCTATATTAAATGACTTGGTATTGTCCAGATATAGTTCTTCTGTCTACATACTGCTTTTGGTTTAAAAAAAAAAAAAGCTTAAGTTGTGAAAGATAAGTACATATATTATCATGTAGAGTCATAGGTAAAAGAATTAACAAGTGTTTTATGTCAAGGATGAGGAACCTTTTTTGCGTTGGGAGCTACTGACCCACAGAAATCAGTTGAGGGCTGGATTAACTCTTCTGGGGCCCTGGAGTTATTAGGTTTTGTGGGGCTCCCCTAGGTTTTGGGATGGAGCCTAAAATGAGGGATATTCAGTGTGGGAGGGGGTTGTTGGGGTTGGGGTTCAGGTTCTGAGAGAGGTAAGCTGTAGGAGTGGGCTCAGGGTGTGGGTACGGGGTCTGGGCAGGAGGGTATAGGAGCAGACAGAAGTGGGGGGCTTGGGCAAGAGGGGGGGAGAGGATGAGAGTGCTTACCTGCCACAGCTCAAAAGGGAGGGGCCACAGGTAGTAGCTCTGCTCTGCCCTGAGCTGCTGTTCCTCCCATCAGGGCAGAATCCATGGGCCTAATACTTCTGCAGATAAACTATATTTTTAAGTTTCAGCCAGTGCTAAATCACTTCCTAAATATGAAGTAAAAATTATTTGGCCCATGTTTATTGAATGGTTTTGGGTGTCTGAGACTTCCTGATAATTTTAGATAGCTGTACTTTGCACAGGGGAAGTTTTTTAAAGTGAATATTTGTTTTGTGTAAACTTTGTGCCTTCCTTCTAGTATAATCCTTACTAGTCACGGTCTCTAAAATACATGCCTCTGATGAAGTGGGTCTTTGCCCACGAAAGCTTATGCTCCAATACATCTGTTAGTCTATAAGGTGCCACAGGGACTCCTTGTTGCTTTTGTCTATAAAATAATGACTTCTATAGTAAGCGTATAGGATGAGGATGGCAGTAATAACTCAGAAATAGATTATTTCTGTATCCCATCTATGCAAAGTTCTGATGTTAATTGTATGTTCTTTCTTCTAGGAAAAATTCATATGGCTATCGAAAGAAAAGGGAGGACAAGTTTACAGTGAGTATTTGATCATAATTAAATAAGTGAAATATGGGCAACAGAACTTGAATATCTAGTATGCCATGAAGAATAGGCTTAAATATAGTTACACAAGAAAAAATGCATATTGAAGAGAGCAACACCCTGAGGGCAGTTATCCTACAGTGCAGCTCTCATGGGAAGGAGTAGATGATGGGAGAGCATCCTGGGTTCCCTCTCCCTAAACACTGGCCAGTTCCAGTAGTTGAGCATTGCTGCAAGCAGGGGATTGTTTGGAACACGCATTGTCACCTGGCCACATAAGTGAGCACTTGCCAAGATGACAAATGGGAGTTTCAGAGTTCCCTGGGGCTATGCAGGGGGAAGAGATGGACATCTGTGGCATGTCCTGTGGCGCATAAAAGCTCTGTGTACAGTAAGAACGTGTCTTCACTTGTACATCACTGGGAAGAGCTGTATGCTTCTCATACGGGTGGTGTTCTTTTTATGGTGAAACATTAGTTTCATTGCAAAAAGTCATTGGCAAAGTGTACATGTTGCCACATTTTTTGGCAAGTGTAGAAATGTCCTAAAGGTGCTCTGTATTGAGACTGCTTATTGTCCTTTCTCTACCCGCATGATTTATGCTGGAATAATTACATCTACGCTTCTAACTCATAAATTATTCAAGGATCGTTAAAGCAGCACTCTGTGTGTGTGTGTGTGTGTGTGTGTGTGTGTGTGTGTGTGTGTGTGTGTAAATAAGGGTTATGTTCCTCACTTAGTCAGCAGAATTAAATCTTGGGGATCTAATGGTAAATAACATTTTGAGGCCCTGATCTTTCCTATTTATTGGTCTGATACGAAACTACTAAGCATCATAGTCTCCCTTAACTATAGTTTGATCTAACTTGATAACATGTTTCACTTCGCTTGTTGCAGAGAGGGCAAACACAGTCTCCGCCACCTCCAAAGCCTCCGTCCCCTAGCTTTGAGTTGGGATTGTCCAGCTTTCCTCCTTTACCTGGGGCTGCAGGCAATTTGAAGACTGAAGATTTCTTTGAAAACAGACTGTCCAGTGTCATAATAGGAACGTCAAAGGAAAGAGTGAGTGGTTTGAGCTTACTGCTTTACATACCTCCTTGTTTCAAATCCAGTGGTGTGTGCAGTGAAAACGTAATTCAAGTAATTAACCATGCTTTTATGTTGGTCATGGAAAACTGTGTAACTCCTTTGCTGTCATCTCCACACTCATCCTAGCAGTTGGTTGGCAGGAGTGCACCTGCCTTTTAGGGTAACTGAGTTGGTATGGAGTATTGGTGCATCAGAGTAACCATTTCTAATTAGTTGCTAGTGATGAAAACAGATCACTTTTTTCAGCATTCCCACTTGTTGCTTTGATAACATTTAAGTGAAAAATAATCTTACACTGCAATTTGCTCATAGTTGGATTTGTTGTTGTTGTTTTCTCCCTGAAACGCTTAGGAAACAGTTGTACGTTGGGGGAACCAAATGTTCCCTGAAATATAAAAAACAGCTCAGAAACTCTCTAAATACAGGGTTTGTTAGTTGGAATAAGAAGTGTTGCTAAACCAATTAAATCCAAGAGCTAATGTGTGATCTCAGTTGGAAAATGTAAAAATACACCAAAATAACCTGGCAGATTGTGTACTTTTAGGATGCAGCGAGAGATGTAATTCAGAGTTAATGCTCATAGATTGCATTTTCTGAGGACTCTGTCTTCTGTACCATCTGTGGGCCAGGGTGCTCTCCAGGACAGATTTAACCCCATAGTTATGATCAGAGTCTGGGTCTTGGAAGTCTGTTGGACCAACCCTTCAGTTTTAATTTGGTTTCTTTAGTGGCGACTTTGTCGGTACAGTGTATGTTGATTCCCAGTTACAGCATAACAAGATCCTCCCGTGCTGTAGGGTTGCTGTGGACTACTTACAGAATTGGTTTAACTGGTTCTCCCAACTACAACCCCTTTCATGCTAAACCTGATGCACCAGTTGTGAAGAGGATATAGTGGAAGTGCCCTGTGTCGTGGCAGCCCCTAGTTACACTGTGTCCCTTGATCTCACTAACAGTGTCAGTTAAAGAAGCCCTAAGGTTTTTCTAATGAGGGGCATAGCCCATTGTAGAACAGTGCCAGGCCATCACACAGCTTTTCCACCAATTTGTGGTGTCTGCATTTTGGCCCACAGTCTTTGAAAAATTTACCTGTTCTAATTCTTAAAGATTCGTATCTTCTTTACTCACATATAACAAGTCTCCAATCTTCTATTGACTTGATTAGTCCAGGGTGGTTGTAGCATGCAATCTAGTGCCATGTTGGGTGAGGAGTTTGCCTTGGGCTCTGAACTTCTGTTTCTGCTTTCTACATTGTGCAAGTGCTCATATTTGGAAGAGAGGGCTTGACCCTGAGAATTGGCACTTGAGAATAAATGAGGCCGCATTGATTTGGCTCACCAAGGAGCTTGATTCCACCCTGTAGAGTGTTGTGGGTGTGCTCAACAGAGTTTAAAGAGGGGATTCCTGCTCTTCATCTCAGGTTCTCCTAGCATTTTTTTCCAACCCTCACAATTGCTCTCTGAAGTAGGCAAGTATTACTATTCTTGTTTTACAGATGAGACCCCAAATGCAGAAGTTTATTCAAACCAGTTTATGCAAATGAGCTGGGAAAAAAAACCAGAAACAGAGCCTAGAAATCAGTCCTTTGCTCACCATGCACCACCAGCTCTCTCTATGAATTAAGGATGTTAAGAAGTAGTCGACTAGACGATTAACTGATAAACCTAGTCTAATTGTTTAATGTGGTCTACTACTCTCGTTTCCTGCCCCCCCCCCCTTGCTGCCTCTGTATGAGAGGCAGCAAGGGGATGGGGAAGCAGGAGTTGGTGCTGGTGCCAGACAGAGGCAATAGTGCAGGGTGGCAGCAGCCCCTGTCTGTGGGAGGTCCTTTCTCTGATACAGAAGCAGCAGCGCAATGTGTTGGAGAGGAGGAGGCTGCCACGAAGCAGTCTCTGCCTGAGTGGGCCCTGGCTTGCTGCGGGCAGAGGCTCTTTCGCAGCAGCAGCCCCTGTCTCTGGGGTCCCACAGCAAGCATGGGCTTGCCACAGACAGAGTTTTGGTCCCCGGTAACAGTCCCTGTTGGCAGGGGGTCCGAGCTCCCCATGGACAGAGGCTGCTTTGTGGCAGCCTCTCCCTTCCCCCATAGCCTCTGATACAGAGGCAGCAGCGCAGAGTGTTAGGGGCTCCCCGGGAGTGGGGCTGGAGCACATGGACTGCTGGTCCTGCTCCCGGGGACTATAGAATAGTCAACTAACTGCTAAGATTTCATGCGGTTAGTAGACTATTCTGTTACACTCTATGTAACATCAGTACTATGAATAGCTTGGGAAATCTGTTTCTGAAAAGCTATGTATAATCTCTCTCTCTCTCTCCCCTCCCCCCCCCCACCAGAAATTGATCCAATAAAAGATATTACCTCACCCACATTGTGTGTCTGATCTTTAACTATGACATTTTAGGGCTTATTCATGTTAAGTGCTGCTCTGGGTTTGGGCCAGAATATTCAATATCTTGCACGATGAAGCCTTTACCCATGTAATTTTGGGTGCAGTATGGCACTCTTCTATAGCTAATGTCTAAATACCAACTATACATGTGCTACATGCAACTACTCATGATTTAGTTTACACCCAAATTTAAAACTCTGATTTTGTTCAGGGAGCTATGTACTCAGTATGTGGTCTGAATCATAGCTGTCTCACACAGAAAACCTCCCTGGTATTGCCTGTCCACAGACCCCACTAAAATCTCATTCTAGACACATGAACATGGAACCAGTTTTGTTTGGTAGATGAAGACAAAAAAGAATCCCCTGTACACTCTCTGCTCCTCTTACCATTCGCCAAAATGGTCACAGAACCAATGTCTCCGTTATATCTTGCTTGATAGATAAAGCTAATATTTTTAATTGATTGTGTTGGGAGAGCTGGTTTGGGATGGGTAAAGTTTCTATTTTAATTTTGTAGCTGTTGGATTTTAGTATGACTAGATCCTTTACATCTTGTTCAGGAGGAAGGATCAGTCTTGTGCAGTGCACATTTTTATTGTGTACTTCCTATTCAGTGCTCAATCTCATTTCATGTGGGTACGAAAAAAAGGTTCTTTTTGATCTTGGAGAAGAACTCCCCTCTAAAGGCCATGATACCTATAAGTTTTTCTTTAAAAGATGCAAAAACCCAATAGACACTGAAGCCAGGTCTACACTGGTGGAGAAAATCTGTGTAAGATGGGCAATTCCAGCTGTGACAACTACGTAGCTCAAGTTGATGTACCTTACATCATTTTTTCTGGGGCAGCCCCACAGTGAGAAGTCAACAGGAGAAATGCTCCCATCAACTTCTTTTCACCCTTGGGTCAGTGAGGACACCCTTGGCTTTCGATTTAGCAGGTCTTTACTAGACCTGCTAATTGAATGCCAGATCAACTGCCACAGCATTGATCTTCCCGCAGTGGAGACGTGGCCTTAGCTAGAACTTGCCTCTGCAAAAGATTCTGGTAGTGCCTAAGTATAGGTGACTTTCCATGAAAAAGCTCTCAAAAGGCATGAATAAATGGCTACAAAGCCTCCTGTGGTGCTACAGCCTAATATAAAATACCAAGTTGAAAGAAGTGACCCTGTTGTCATGGTGCCCTGGTAAGAAGCACTGAAGCAAGCTTTGCCAGCTAAAAATCAGGCTTTTGGAGGCAGAGCTCAAGAATAGCATGCATTCCAAATAGCAATGGAAGAAGATACTTCAGTAGAGATCCTGCTGTTGGATCCCAGGTATTAATATGTACATTGGCTCTATCTGACCAGGAGTAAACATATTTTTTTTTTTTTTTTTTTTTTTTTTTTTTTTAAAGGATGTTGGGGAAATGCTACACCATCTTCTGTGTCAAACTGCAGCCCTCCCCCTCCCCCCCCCCGAGAGTTTAGATCCCAATGCGTACAACTTCAATTTTTGGCATTAGCCTGGTGATACGTCACTGTTTGCTATAAATTAATATGCAAGTAATGTAGTGTTCTTGTTCACTTCCAAATAACTTATGAGAACATGGGCTGTCATTACACCTCTGCTTAAATATGCTGTTTAATTTTTTTAGAACATAAATGTGGATGCAAGTACAAACACTATTCCATCAGGAATTCCTCGAGAGCCGTTGTTGCCAGCGTCTCCTGTTCTGTCTGGGACGTTTGAACGGTCTCCTTCCCCATCCCAATCTTCTGAGTAAGGATTTAGTTACCTGCCTATAATTATTCTTTTCTACATCAAAAGTTTTCATTTTCAGAAGGTTAGGTGGGACACTATGTGTAAATAGCTATTGAATCCTTAATTAAGGAATGGAGTAACAATTTCTCATGTTAAAGTCTCAGGGGAAGTCATGTTAGTCTGTAACTTTAAAAATTGGTAATCCTGTGGCACCTTAGAGTAACAAATCACAAGCTTTTATGGGTAAAACCCACTTCATCAGATGAGTTGGAGTGGAAATAACAGAATCCAAAGTGTATACAACAGCAAAAGCAGTTACCTGTCAGTTGTAGAACCCATGTTAATGAAGCTAATTTAGTCTGGATCTGTTCCATTCATAGCTTTTGATGTGAAAATGCTAATGTCAAAGGCAGGGGAAATTGGCTTTCTAGAGTGTTAACCAGTTAATGTCTTTATTCAAGTCTAGGTTGACAGTGTCACAGTGTAAATAAATTCTAGGTCAGCTGTGTCTCTCTGTAATTGGGTAGTAAATTTCCTTTGTAGAAGAAGTGCTATTTTTAAATCCATTATTCAGTGTCCAGGTAAGCTAAAATATTCCCTTAGAGGTTTGTGTGTTACCATTCCTGATGACTGATTTGTGTCCATTTAGCCTTTGTCGCAGAGACTTTCCAGTTTGACTAAGGGGTTTAAGCTGGGGGCTATAGGTGATGACCAGTAGTCTGTGTTCCTTGTTGGACCTGTGTTGCAGTAGGTGACTTCTGGGTATTTGTCTGGCTCTGTCAATCTGTTTCCTCACTTCAGCATACACACAAATCTGTAGGGGAACATTTTAACCTACCCGGACATGCTATAATGGAATTAAAAGTAGCCATTCTTCTACAAAGGAATTTTACCACCCAATTACAGAGAGACTGCTGAACTCTCATGTGAGCTATACATAAAGCAGAAGGCATTAGCTTGTTTATCAAATGGCTTTGTCTTGATTCTTAATAGCTGTAAATGTTTTGAATAAAAGTTTTAAGTATTCTTAATGCTATACCTTACAGTGTGTGTCTGCAGTGTATCCCCCACATTAGGAGAAATTGAGTTGACACATTGGCTTTAACCTAGGGCTTCAGCACCCATCACATTTGCAGCTTCAGGTTAGGAATTATTGAACCTTGGCTCCCAACCTGGGGCCTAGGTTCGTAGTGCAGTGTGGGAAAACTTGACTGTTCATAAAATTTGACTGTCTAGAGAACCAAGAAAGTTGGCCCATGGGATTGTGGGTTGCTTTCGGCAGATTCCCAGACCATGAGTCCAATAGTGCTGTCTACATTTGCAGAGCAATAAGTTTTGAACAGTGATTGCTGGTTTGACAGTGGCTTGATCCTTCCACTTCAGTGGGGTCCTTGGATGCTGGATCTGGGCCTTGGGTTAGCCCACTCGTGAGTCTGTTTGAATGTTGGGTTCACATTACCCACACATACAGAACCAAAGCATGCATAGGCTAACTCCCAAAGCAATATTCAATTGTACTTTGTGCATAAAATAAAAGAATAACCTGTTGTGAGATTTGAGCATCAGAAATTAGGATTATGGCAAGAGAAAATCTGAGCTTTGGTCTGGCACTTACATTTGTGAGCCCAGCATCCTTATACTTGCCTCTGTCTTTTCAAACAACTGCAAACTTAACTTACAGAACACGTTATCCTTCAATATTTAAGAATTTATCATATACTTTTTAAAAGATAGGGTTTAAAATATTAACTTAAAAAAGGCTGCTAGTTTATAGTGATCAGTTCACATGTAGCTGTAATCTCCTCACAATATAAAACTAAGTTTTTTAAGTACTCTTAGATGCATAATCTGCTCACTTGTTGACTTCTCAGGTTTCAAATATGAAGATAGCTTTTCATGAGACTGACTTTCTGATATGTTCTTGCAGTGACTCCAAGGTTGTCGATAAGCAGCAGAGAGAGACACAAAGTATGGAAAGACTTTCTTCCACGCTCACTACTGCATGTAAATCGGTGCAAGTCAATGGGGCTGCCATAGTAAGTGATCTTACTACGGCCTTTTTTATAAATATATCACTGGATGTATTTTATTATCCATATAGAATTTGTTTGTCCATTGGCACTCACATTTGTGAGCCCAACATCCTTATACTTGCCTCCGATTGTCTTCTGATGACTTGCAATGATATGGCTATATAATATCGTACAGAAAAATGGCAACAGTAAGCTGCATTTCAATTTATTAAAGTTCATCTCACTGACGAATTAGAAGTTAGTTATAGGTAGAGTGACTCTTTCGGAGCTAGTAAGTGCAATTTGAATTGGGAAGGAGGAGGAAAAAAATGTTCTGTTGTAATTTTATTTTTTAACAGTGGAGAGCTTTGACACCCGTAGTTGGGTTTTCACTCCATCCCTTCTCTGCTGCATCTTCCTCTGTTACCTTACCACAACTACCACCTCTAACCATTATCCCACCAAACCTCTAACCGTTATCCCACCAAACCTTTGTGGAGTCTTTGTAGGCCACTCAGACTCTAATAGGTTTATCAAGGAGACTGAAACCTGCACTGCCACAGGCAGAGCCAAGTGTGTAATGATCAGTAAAGTTCACCACTAGTAGGTGTTTGTGTACTAAAGTCTTAGGCATATGTAAGTAAATGCCTGCATTTCAATGAAAGCCCAGGGTTAGAACACACGTTAGTAGACCCTGGGTGTGTTAGCTTAAGGTTAGAGCATCCACACTCATTGGTAAACCTGAGGTTATGAATTGTTGAAACCTGGATCCCAATCTGGGGCTCAGGCATCTACATCACTATATGGGCCTGAGCCCAACCACTCATCTCTCAGACTTTGTGCCACCCTTCCAAATCTGGCCATGTTGCAGTGGGTAAACTCAAATATACACCAAACTTGATGGTCCAGAGGACAGTCAACCTGTGGGATTGTGGGATCCTTGTGCCAGTTTCCCAGAGTACACATTAGGTGGGTGTGCATCTACATTGCAAAGTGATAGGGCTTCAACCCTGGCTTGACTCAGGCTTGAATTCTCCACTCCCATGAGTTCCTGGGAACTTGGGTTCAAGCCCAGTGTCATAAGGTTTTATGTGTATATGGAAGTGGTGGTTAGCTTTGAGCCAGAGTTTGAACCCTGAACTTGTTGCAGTGTAGACATACCCGTAGAGGCAGCATTGCTTGAGAGAGTGTTTCAGTCCCAAGCTTATTTTGTCTTGAACGTCAAATATCAGTTGATGACTTTTGAGCCTTGTCAACAATTGAATAGTATATCAATAATTCAGACACTATGGTTAGCTTCAAATGTCAAATTGCTCTTTGGCTCTTCGGTGGTGCTGTATTGAAATATCCACATTTTCTTTTTTATTTGATTATCCTTTCTTCTTTGGGCAGTGTGCTAATATGATCTTACTGTTGTGACCTCCTACATATTTAGTTACCTGATTTGGCAGATTGTTGTTGGGTTTTTTTTTAATCGATAACATTTTTCCCAAACTCTCTTCTTTCTTCATACTATTGCCCTTGATAATCCAAGAAAAAGGGAGAGAAGTGGTTAAATGAAAAGTTCCTAGAGCACTTGATTCCATGTTGTGTATATGCGTGTTCACATTTATGATGATTGGAAACGTTTCTCGTAGAGGTATCTATTGGGCTGCTGGCACCATCTGAAGCCTTGCACTCATCTGCCAATATATTGGGCATCACCAGCCCCCCGCTTTCTCAGTTTCTCCATACTGTCTGAGACAGTTGTTGGAATGCTCCTTGCTCCTACAAGTTCCCCAGTTACCTTTGTTCTTGATACTTTGAGGTTGTTTCCTTGTATATAGTTTAAAACTTGTCAAAGCACTATATAACAAATGCCATCCTCTTTCCCACCAAGATCTAAAAGGGCAGAGGGAAAAATAAGTGGGACCCTGCCCAAGGTTCCGAGTACTGTATTCTCACCCCACTCCAGGGTCATTGGTGGTCTTATTTGCTAACAGATGAGCAATCTAGCGCAACACCTAAAAACTCAAACTTTTTGATAAAGGTGTATTCTAGAGCTGTTCTGCAACTACATATGGCCAATCAGAAAGCATTTCTGGAGCAATACAATGATGATACTGCTCAGGAATCAAGGCAAGAGTTTTTGGCCATTTTTGCAAGAGGGCAAGGTGTAAAGGCTGAAGACTCATTTCTAGCAGTGTTAGATGTGCCTGATTCAGCAATGCAGTTGATGGTATTGGCCATCTCCATGTGGTGCAATTCGTGGCTGCAGTCCTCAGGACTCTTGAAGGAGGTCCATCTGTCCATTCAGGTGCTCCCCTTCGAGGGCAGTGCCCCTTATTTTGCAGCAGACATAGGACTGTGCAGGCTGAAGGATTTAAGGGCCACCTTGTCACACAGTGCATAGAGCTCAAAGGAGACCTCAAGGAGACACCATCACCACCCAGATACTCTGGTCTGCCTCAACAAAGCTCCCAAAAGAGGAAAGACAGACTTATTGCAGCCAATCTGCCCCATTTTCTGTGGCCCTGTTCACTACTCAGGTGGCCCATAACAAATATTTTGCGGTTGTTCCCAAGGGCAACACACCATGCTGACAGGATCCAACCCCCCTTATATTTTTAGATTGGGCCCATGCAGAAAGGAATGGGGAAAACCAAATTTCCTCAGAATATTGGGTGCTTAACACCATAAATAACATCTGGTTACACCTTGCAGTTCTCCATGCCTTTCTCATTAACCTCATCCCCACAGCTCGACAAACTATAGAATCTACTCGCCCGTGGTGAGTAGATTTCAGCCGCGCACCCTGTTCACCGGCGGCGCGCGTATGTGCAATGCGGGTCTTGCGCATGCGCAGTACGGGGCTGGCGAGCGGTTTTCACCGCCATTTGTCAAGCCCTGCTCATCCCACTTCAGGGACCCTTCTCACAAGAGAGTCCTTTTCCAGGAGGTGGAAACTCTCCTACAGATAGGGGCAGTAGAGGAAATTACACAAAAAATGAAGGGAAAGTGGATTAATTCCTGTCATTTCCTGATCCCAAATGCCATGGGTGCATTAGATCCATCCTAGACCTGAGTCAGCTCCAATACCTAAAGAAGTTCAAGTTCCATATGGTCTCCCTGGCCTCCATCCAATCTCTCATATCCCTCGACTGAAAGGTACCTATTTCTATGATTTTAGCTTCTGTGGTCACATGAGGTTCCTTCAGTTCTTAATGGGCCAGCATCACAGCATTGCCCTTCAGTTTCTCATCTGCTCCAAGAGTCTTCACAAAGTATATGGAGGCACTGGCTGCTTACCTGAGGCATCAAGGGGTGCAGATCTACTTATTCCTCAACAACTGACTTGTTGGAGGCAAGTTACAAGCCCAGGTTCAGCACAGCTTTTATGTGGTGTGGGCCACCTGACAGGCTCTAGGCCTGCTAATAAATGAGAAGAAATCAACTCTGGCCCCGGTTCACCAAATAGTTTAAAGGAGCAGTACTCACTACTTCCCAGGCCACGGAAGTCCCAGTTGCAAACCATGTCTGATCTCTGTATGCTTTTTAAGAGCCCACCTACTCTCACAGCCTGGGTATATCTCAGGCTGCTGGGCAACATGGCAGCATGTACTTGTGTAGTCTGACGTGCATGTTTACACCACAGGCCCCTGCAAATGTGGATGGCATTGGTCTACACTCCTGAAAGAGACAATTTGGATCTAGTAGTCACTGTACATCCTCTCAACCCTGGCTTGGTGGACAGACACTTGATGGATGTTGAAACGGACTCCCAATATCCATCACTGATGTTCACTGCATCAGATTTGAGTTGCGAGCCTACATTGACTTCAGCACACAGGATCTCCAGTCACCAGGATTGTTCCCTCTGTATAAATATCAGTGGTCTACCTGGCCAAGTGGCCTTAGCTCTTTGGCCTTCCCCCTTCCAAGTTCTTGCTTCACCTTGAACTCTAAAGCCAGGTCCTTTCATCAGTCAGAGTACTTTAAGCAGCCTTTTCAGCTTTTCATTCTCCAGGCCAACGCAGATTGATCTTATCACAAAATGATGCTCAGGTTCTTGAAAGGCTTGGAGGAGCTTTTCCCTCAAATCCACAATCCAATTCCTTTATGGGACTTGAATCTGGCTGTCTTTCAGCTCTCAGGTGTTCTCCCCTTCTCCTCCTCCTCCTCCTCCTCCCGTGGCCCCCCCCCCCAACACCTTCCTTGAGCCATTGGCATCCTGCTCTCTGCTGTTTTTCCTCGTGAAAGGTTGCCTGGCAGCAATCACTTTGGACCAATGGATCTCCAAGAACAGAGTGTTGATGTCAGAACACCCCTTCATTGGTTTTCTGTAAGGAGAAAGTCCAGCTACACCTCCATCGAGCAACCAGAGTTGCTGGCATGGTTCCACTGTATGCAGGACATCTTCCTACTGGTCATCTTCCTAAAGCCTCACAAGTCTAACAAGGAGCATCAGTTATGCTCTTTGAATTTTAGACAAGCCTTAGACTTCTACACTCAGAGAACTAAACCCTTCTGTAAGTTGACACGGCTCATCATTACAGTGGCAGAGTGTGAAGGGCCTGCTGGTTTCCTCTTAGTGGATCTCCTAGTGAACAAGCAGTGGTGTTACCACCAACTGTCATGACTGCCCATTCCACTAGAGTGCAAGCTTCTTCAGCAACTTTTTTTGAACCAGTACCAATTCAGGTTATCTTTTAGAGTCACTGCTTGCTCTCTGGCCCATACCTTGATGTCCCCCTACGGTCACCCAGCAGGCCTGGGATGATTCCAGCTTTGCAAGTAGCACAGTGATAAACTCCAAGCCTGCCTCCATGGATACTGCTTGTGAGGCACCTAACATGGAATTAATGTGAACAGGCACTTGAAGAAAAAGTGGTTGCTTACCTTTTGTAACAAATCTTAAAGATGTGTTCTTGTCCATTACACAACCCACCCTCTTCCCCATTGTCCAAGTTGACGGTAAGAAGGAATTGAGGTGGTGCAAGAGTTGGTCCTGTTTGTACTGCTAAGGGAAAATGTCCAAGAGTCATGCACATGGGCATGCACACTCCTCACATAGAACAGACATGAGCAATGCATCTTGAAGAAGAACAGTTATGAAAAGTAGGTAATCATTTTTTTCCTGAAGGCAGGTAGTATTACTATTTGCAAATGTATCTTTTGAACTTTAAAAACTAACTATTCTTTAACGCTGTTCTTACCACTTTGTTCAAGTTCAGATGTGAGGTCATACTTCGCTATTCAGAGACAAACCTATTCCTCCAAGATTTGTGTTTTGCTTACAGCCAGTCTTGGCTATAAAGCTACTTACATGAACTTCACATGCGAGACTGTGCTAAGGTTTCCCTGCAGTTGCACATACTATCACACATAGTTTCTGTGCTACATAGTCAAAATGAAGATTTAACTTTGGTGTTTTGTGTTTCCCTTTAATTTCACAGGAACTACGAAAACCTAGTTATGCAGAGATTTGTCAGAGAACAACTAAAGATCCTCCTACATCACAGCCCCAGAAAGAACAGAAGCCAAACACTGTAGCTTGTGGAAAAGATGAAAGAAAGCCTACAGAAACAATAGAGAAAAACAGAGAACCCCCTCCCGCAAAGTCAAATCCAGGACAGCCCAAAGACCAGCGGAGACAGTCAGGGCGCAGATCGCCCCCTCCAGCCATCGGGAAACGTTTAAATAAAGAACAGAACACCCCCCCAAAATCTCCTCAGTGAAACTAATGCTTGGGAGGGGGTTGAAGAGAGTTCTACTTCCCACTAATTAAAACCCATGTTCCCACTCAAGTACAGAGAATGAGTTGCTGGTTAGGGAGCTTGCAGTGCTAGTAGGCATATAACATGCCTGCAAGTGTTTTCTTTTATGAAATATTTTTCCCCTCTTGAGCAAGCAGTCTATTTTTCCAGGATTTAATTGATCAAACCTTATATTCAGGTTGGTGCTTAACTGGAGGTGATGCTGAGTCTGATTATTTTCAAGTTGGAAAATGTTATCTTAAAATCAATTTTTTTTATCAAGCCTCACGTGGCTCTGTGAATACAAGCTCAATAGTGAGTGTTCCTGAACTCTTAAGCAGAACTGTGCTGCTGCAATTTTTAATAAACTGGTCTGCAAGTAACTATATCTCTAAACCTTGAGAGTGGCAGTTAGTATAGAGCATGAAGAAAGTATATTATACAAAATAGTATGAATATGACCTTGAGGATTTTTTTTATTGGGCTGCTGTTCTGAGTATCAGCTAACAAACTTGCACTTTTAGGTTAAACTAATACAGTTGATTATAACATTTTTTAAAACTAATCTTTTTTGATGTCTTGTGCAAAAAAGTCCTCCAGAGAGCACCATAGAGGTTTTCAAAAATATTTGTGTTCTGATGTACTGCAAGCAAGTAATCAGCTTCTCAGTCCAGAATAAAATGAATAGTATGATTTCCAAATACAAAGCACATTGTGAATAAGAGAAAAAATTGAGGTCTGTGAGCTTATATGGAGGTGAAGCCTGCTAATGGATGTTATCACAAGAAAGCACAATAGTGTTCTTGTGATGTTCCCCCTCACAAGATGGAGTTAACTAGGGTCATCACTGTACTTTTTAGTTATCCCTGTGCTCAGTGTAGACTTTTTTAACTTATCCCCAAGTGCTCTTTGAAAGAGTTCATATCTTAGTCAGCCTAGTGTTGACGTCTTCCTGTAACTGCAAGCATTGGCATGTGGATTTAAATTTTCCAGTTCTTGAAAGAATGGCATTTGTGTTTTGTGGTGGAGGAAGAGATCCCTGCTATTTACCTCTGGGATGAGGTTTCTCACACTTATATTTACTTTAGAAGTGATGCGCTTTCTGAAGGACAAGGATGCACTAAATTAGCAAGCTTCTAATAAAGTTGAATATAACTATTTTTGTTTTAAAATGCCTAAAGTTTTTCTTTAAGTGTTTAAATAGCAGGCAGTTCAGATAATCCTCTTTCCTGATGAATATAACAGTACAGTTTATTCCACAAAAATGTTTGTTTCAACAACTGATTTTTTTAAAGAATTATTTCCATCCGATATTTAAAGACTTGAATTTTATTTAAACTTGAAAATGACTTTGCCTTAACTTTTGTATAAGACAGCTTACAGTTAATGAAGTCTGACCCCCTTAAGGGTTAGCATGAGTTAATTACAGAATTACTCAGTTACAGTATGTATCTATTGTCACTGGTCTTACTGGGTAAACATACTGTAGTACAGGAACTAGCAGCAGTTTTTGTAATATACCTTAAAGATCTTAAACAGTTGATCTTTTTCAGATTGTTGAAAAATCTGTAAATGCAAATAGTCAATACTGTATTAAATATGTGCACTTGGAAGTGTGTGCTTTGCTTGTACAGTTGTAAATAATCAGAACATATAAAAAGGTACCCTAAAGAAAAAAATCTGATAAAAATTATTGATATATTATAAATGTTGCTGTTGAGCTGGATGTAGATAAACTAAATGTTGTGGTTTGAATATTACTTTAATTTGTTGTTTTTTGTTTCTTTTATTTTATTCTGGTGTGCTGAACTGACTCTGCCTCTTCACTGCAAAAGGGAAATGGAAAGAAAGTTTTATTTCAAAGCCCTCAAATGTTTTCATAATAGTCTCTCCTGAAAGTGTGCTTTTTAATCAATAACTGTTTCATAACATCATGTAAAGAGTAAACTCAAGCAGTTCAACTGAAATTTTAAAAACGCCAGTAACAATTTAATGCATTGGGATCCTAGATCAGATTGCCAAGAAAAATACCCCGAAGCTTATCTGGCCACCTCTTCCAAGGAGAGTATTCATGCTTCTGTAGATGGATAATGAACTTGAATATGGCTGTAAAAAAAAAGCCATTAATTTGCTAGCAATTTTCATACGGCAGATATCTGATAGTAATGAAGTGACCTTTGAAATTCAGCTTGTTGTGTACTGTAGAATTGGTTAAATTGGGCAAGATAAGATTTGTTTGTTCTTTGGTTAAAAAACACACTTTGGATTCTGTTGGAGGAGATAGGACTCTGACAGCAGTGAACACCAAAATTTAGAAACCTGTTGTGTCATTGGATTTTAATATCCTTTTCCCAGTGGGCAGTGAAAATGGCAGCTAGACTTGTATATGGTTTAGGCCAGCTGTGTGATTTGTTGTTTGCCTGCTGAAAGAGTAAACCTGAACAGCTGCAAACAATAAAAAATGGTCACTTACAGCAACAGTGTACAGCTAATCATAATAGCCAACTGGGACATACGGTAATATATTGAGACCAGCGGATTGTGTTGTGCTGTTCTAATGTATTCTGCTGCCATTTGTACTAGGTCAATACACTGTAATTACTGCTTACCCAGCAACAGTCTGTTGCAACAAGAGTTTAAACCTTGCTCTGATGTGGTTTTATAGCTTTTTAAAAATAAGCAAGTGATCTGCCAAGTAGCTGTATATAGTATTAAAAAAACCTTTACCTTTGCTGCATTTACTTTGAGATTTTTCCACTCAGTGACAAAATGGATTTTCAGAGTAGACAGTTGGGATGTTGCATGCAGACTGTTGCTATGGTTCATATAGCTATTAATATGTGGCTTCTAAAAAGTTAAAAGGGAAAAAAAATCCTCCCAGAAGCAGGTTCAGAGATACAGTAACTAAAATTGACATTTTAACTTGTAAAGATTGTGTGCATTTCATTTGAAAAATATAAAACAAGTTAATACAGAATCTGAGACTCTTGGTCCAGGAATGCATTTGAAACAAAAATTGCTTTTGAGACTTAATGTGAATTTCATTGCAGATCAATCCCCACCATGACATCATAATTTGCCACTTAGAAATCAGTGGAAAGTGGCGAACTTTTTTGTTGCTGCATTGTTGTCTGAAGATTGAGCAGTTAGTATGGAAAGACCCTTGTTTGTGGGTGTGATGCAGTGTATCACAAACAGTTGACTGTAATGGTGCATACTGATCTCTATCTCCTTCAGCTAGTGACAGGGATTTTTATGTGCTTTGTAACCTATTACACTAATAGCAGCAGACAATCGAAGACTTTCAAGGAGAGCTAACAGCTGCCAATTCATGACGTAGAAGTGTAATATGGAAGCTTTTTTGAGGGTTTTTGTTTTTGTTCTACTTCTTCCATTAAGACTGGAATCAAGCTTACATGTAAACTATTGGTAATTTAAGTTTCCTTTTGTGTCATAAAATGTAAAACTTGTCTAATTTGAAAAATATGTAGGTTATGAAAAAATAAAGATTTAGGCACTGTTGAATTCTTGATTTTTTTTTTTTTTTTAAATTAAACGGTTCAATGGTATCTGTCACTACCTTCTGATTTTTGTTCACATTTGTGGAGAGTGTATTGCTTTTACATTGCTTTCTATTGTGGATGTTTCTCTGATGTGAAAAGATTTGAAATAAGTTTCTGAACTTTGATGTAAAAATTCTAAGTTAAAGATGAGCAAATGATAGCACGCATTTAATAAGGAACAATTAACGTAGGAGCGATGCTGGTCCCAATGTACATCTTTTTTATGAATGCTTCCATTGCAAGCTCTTCAGGGGCTTTGAGTGCCTCAGTATTCTTGGCTTCAATTTTGGGCTGAAATTTGGTGTCCTGGTGCATGACTTGCAATCTACAACACTGTAAGGCACTACCTCAGTTAGCTTGTTTGGTTCTTTTTATTAGATAGTGAAAAAAGCATGTTACTCTGTCCAGGTTTTTAAAAAAAGACTTTGAGTACCAGTGTACATTTTTAATCTTAGTACCTGTAGTGCAGTCTGGTATCTCTAGTACCCTGATCTAGTGTTCACATAGGCTGTTACTGCACCGCAAGCTAGGCGGTTGTAAGGATGTTAAAATGCGGTTTTCAGACTAATGGTATAGTCGATATAACTACCAGCTCCTGTTTCCCCCTCCTTGCTGCCTCTCAGAGGCAGTGGGGGGGAGGGGAAGCACTGCAGGGAGCATGGGGCCAGCGGGGACTTCAGCAGTCCCTGCTGGTCCCGTTGTTCCCACTATGGCATTTCAGACTTTGAAGAGACCTGTGGGGCTAAAGTGGCTGCAGTGGGAACATGGGGAAACGGAACTGCTTGAGTCCCCTGCTCGCCCCATGCTCCCTGTGGCGCTTATGCTTTTGAAATGTACACGCGCCCCACAGGACTGAAAACTTGATAACGAGGCTTAATAGATGTATGTAGTTATCAAAAAGATGCAATTATAGGTGCCTAATAAAAATGCTTCTTAAATTGTATGTCATTATGGTTCCAGTTCTGGACACGAAGCATGCACAAAGTTATCCTTTAATGACCTGCTCTTCAGATCCCAAAAGAATTTCTGCCCTATGACCACCCATGTCTGCCTCTCCAGTCTCTCACAGGATTAATCTCTATTTCTAGAAGTCTCTGCCCTTTTCCCCTAGTATTAACTGCCTTCCCTCAAGTTCCAACACTTTTCCCCATTTGCTCTAGCAGGTGAATCTTGTAATTTG
Organism: Pelochelys cantorii; assembly: GCA_032595735.1. Taxonomy (NCBI): domain Eukaryota; kingdom Metazoa; phylum Chordata; order Testudines; family Trionychidae; genus Pelochelys; species Pelochelys cantorii. Next base: position 239,439,792 of record CM064327.1, read on the forward strand.
GAGCCGTAAAGTCACCCATGGTGAAACATGAATTTGTTTGCTGCTCCTTCCATCTGAATTGCAAGGGGTTTTCATAGATCAATGCACTCTGTGTCTTGTAACACTTGATTTTTTTCCTTTTCTCCTCCCCTCACTTCACAGTAATGTTGATGTGGGGTGTGTTTGGAAATCCATGGGATGCAATCAATTCTAGATTAAATGTCAGATTGGTTTTTTTAGACTTCAGGATCCCTGACTAGTTTTTAGACTCCACTTGTTTAATTTGCACCATCTCAGAACATTTAAAGTTTTTGCAGATTTTCCATTACATTTATAATATATAGTTGTTCAGTTCTATCATGCTAAAGTCGAAGCATGTGTTGTATATACCATGTTGTTTGAAGTGAAGCCTGGCTGCACTGAAGAAAGCTTTTTTTATGTGAACAATGCTCCAGGCGATAGGCACCATACTGATTGTATTTTGCTGTGAAGAGTATGTTCATGTGTGCTGAGGAGTCATCTGATTCACTGAATTGGCTGCTTCCCTGGTAGTGAGTTTTGAGAGAATGGAAGGGCTTTCTCCATTTGCATTGGGCAGCTCTCCCTGAAGTGGATGTTCTGGATGGGCTGGGGATCCTGGCCATTATCCTGCATATATCTGACATGGCCCTTCTCCATGCCTCGTAAATTTTAGTGGTGGTAGGGGAAATGCATTGAAATTCTTGGAAGCTCATTCATTACATGAGAGCATGGTGACATTTTTGCATGTGAGTGTTTGAGACTGGAAGCCAAACCAAATGAGAACAGTGAAGGATTACTGATGAGAACTTGGAAATAAAATGTTAACAGGGCAGGAGGCTATTTTGCATTTAAATAGCAGGAAGTAGATGCTACACAATTTGAAATTAGCAATGTATGCCCTAAACATAGCTTGACTGCTACTATGAATACTGTTTCAGTGCCCTGTGTTGTAACTGGGTGGATATGAGCAGCACTCATCAAAAGTAATTTTTGATAAACTTCTGTTGGAAACATTTTTTTCATATTTCAGCATTTGTAGTTTGTGTTTGAAGTGAATTGGAGGTGCCATCTTTCCACACATGGAAAAGCCGAATGACTAGTAAAAAGGCAGGAATATGGTAATGTTCAAGAGTTGGTCCCTGTGTGCCTGAGATGAGAGATTTCTAGCAAGTACAGTAGAATCTGAGGTATGAATACCAGAGTTACGAACTGAGCAGTCAGCCACACACCTCATTTGGAACCAGAAGTATGTAATCAGGCAGCAACGGAAACAAAAAAAGCAAGTTAAATGACAGATACTAAAAAAGCAGCATTTTTCTTCTGCACAGGAAAGTTCCGAAGCAGGAGTAAGTCATGGTTCAGTTGTAAACTTTTGAAAACAACCATAATGTTTTGTTCGGAGTTAGTTACATCCAGCGTCTGTTCCCAAGGTGTTTGTAGCTGAGGTTCTACTGGAGTACTTGTTGCCTGTGCAGTTGCCTTCATGCTTCAAACCAAGGGCCTATAGGTGAATATGGATGGGTACCTCTTTAGTTTGCTGTTACTGCTGACTGGCCTGAGCCAGAATCCTCTGCGTCCACAGACACTTTCTATTTTAGTGTGTCTATTTTAGCCAAAACAGTATAGCTTAGCTCTTCAAGGGGTGCCCTTGTGGGCGCTCCCCTTTCGCTGTCTTAAGACCTTGTGTTTGTAACTGGAGATTATTGATAGCAGTGCTCAGTTGGGCCACACGAGCCATTGTGGTGTCTCACCCTCCAAGCAGTTACACAGCAGTGTGCAGCCAACAGTACCTCAGTTATTTCTTTAATGCCTTCAGAGTTATCAGCAGCATCCTTGCTTATCTCAGATAAGATAAATAGTAGATCATAGTTGATAATTGATAGTGTTAGCTAACCTATGCCCTCGCTCTACTCTTATTTCACTTTTTTCACCTTCCCGATCGACCTCTGCCTCCTCAGGATGCAGATGGCTTTACCCTTGGGCAGCATTTTCTCTGATTTTTCTCTGCAAGACAGACTTTCAGACATGTCCTGCTGCCTGACTTAGACACTTCATATTGGTTTCTGATGGGCATGCACAGTGTGTTCCCTGTCTTGGCAAAACATGTTATTCAAAAGTGCCACTGCAGGAATCTTGACAGGGAAAAAAAAAACCCAACAGGTCTACAATTGAAACTCCTTATGATGGAAAAATCTTTCAGGCCAGCCTCAGACCCTGAGGCCAGGATACTCCTGGGCCAATGGTTGTCAGCAGCAGCCTCTGATGGGTTCTGCACCTACATCTAACTAGGAGCCTGTTTTGAAAGGCCACAAAGAGCTGGTCATAGACATTACCACAGTGAGAATTGCCTAACATCTCCAACTGAAAAATTTGCCCTTGTACTGATGGTACGGAGAGCGTTTTGAGTTATGGGGAACATTTGGTCTGAAGAACTGAAGAGCCTATCTGGGCAACCTCAAATGGAGATTAGCAGAACAAAATGAAACCCTTTGGAGCCTTGGCACCGTGCAGAGCAACAATGCCACTTGCTGTACCTGTGCTGTGCAGCTCTAAATCCTCAGCACCATTGACAATGCCATCGGCAGTTCTGAAGCTCCGTTCTGCAACAATTCACGAGACAAGAGGACCTGATAGTAGCTCCAACAGCTGAATCTCCTTCATTTGGTATTGAGGGTACCTCATCCAGGTCAGTACCATGCCAGAGAACTACTCCACCCAGATCACTCCTCCTTTAGTGATGTGGAAGAGGATGATGCTATAATACATACTCCTCGCTATTCCTCACCCAAGCCTGGACCATCTCACCAGCAACCATATGCAGATATATGGACTTAATATGGGCACTGTCCCTGTGCCATTCCCATCTTAACTGGCCATATTGGGAACCATGGCCAACGTATAGGGCCTGACACTGCAAGCCCTTTGGCCCACCCTAGGGTCCAGAACAGTATAATTGCCATCAAGTGTCCCTGCACCCTCAGAAATACTAGAGAAAGAAACATGGAACTGAAGGAAATTACCACCTACCTCATCTTCATCATTAGATGCAACCATAATGCCACCACCCTTCACCATGGAGATGATTTCAAGTCCTTAAAGACATCGAGAACATTTATCCCACAATAAGGAAACCAGGACCTATGTGGGACTTGGACCTTAACCTTGTTCAATGTGGACTTATGGAAAATCTGTTTGAACACCTTAAAACTGCTGTTTGCTGCAGTTATCCATCAGGATGGCCTTCCTTTTTGCCCTCCCATCTGCCAGATGGGTGGGAGAATTAGGTTCCTTAATGGCATCCCCCACATGCAACATTCTTTTAAAGATAAAGGAACCATTTGACAACATCCCAAAGTCACTTCCCCGTTTCATTTAAACAACCTGTGTTTAGAGAATTGCCAAGACTACTTGTTTACATAACAGATTGCTCAATGGGTCAAACGTCTCAAAATAGACTATCAAAATGCATATCTGGATGCATCCAGTTGTGCTAACAACAACTTCCAGTGAAGTTTGCGGATACTTGATCAGACCACCTATTCTCCAGGACTAACTGAAACCTACACTTCCCTTCTCTGTCCTCAATCTCGTCTTTCAGAGCCAACCCTCCTGAGACCCATTTTGGCACTAGAGAAGGAGATCACCTTGAGATGGAGATGCTTCCCTCTTTCACCCATCCCATTTTTGCTGCCACTGGTCCTGGCAGCTCCCTAGAAAAACAGAAACCAGCCTTGTCTTTCGATAAAACAGCAGCTGTACATGAACACCCCCCCTCCCCCCCCTCCCGCCCCCCCCCCCACACACGTATTGAAACAGACTTGATCTGGGGTCCATCCTCCACCCTGATAGAACCATTTGAGGGCACAATGGGATCCCTTTGATCAGCCAGTCCTTGATGTTGGCCCTATTGAAGTTCATGGGATCCCTGAGTTAGATGCACCAAATCAGTCCATGAGTTCTATTGATTATCTACACGATGCCACCTGGCTCGGTCACCATTTGAAGGAGAGAACAATCTGATCCACAGGCATTGCATCATCCTCATCAGGTGAGGCAACGGTCCCAACTTTTCCATCCCAGTCTGACATCCAGGCCCTGAAAATTCTGATTTTTGGACTTGTAGCAAATGTCATCCCATCTCTTTTTCACCATGACCCTTCTGGGATTTTTTTTTAAATCCCAAGAACAGCAAGACCAGCCATCCCATCCCAGGGCTCTTTCATCTCATTGCCTAATATTGGATGGGTATCATATTTGGGACATGCACGTGTGGAAGCTGTTCAGTCTATTCTCAGTTAAGACTTCACCTGAAAATGTTACTTGTCTAAACAAAGGCATTACTTTGTGCCCAGGTAGAGAAATCAGTTGTCTCCAAAACCTGCTGATATCTTTGCTATTTGAGACTCTCCCCTGTCCCTGAAGACTTCAGGACTTTCTATTAGTTCATTGGGATCCATGTAGCAGCCTTCTATCCTCTGTTAGGACAGTCCATTTTTACTTGCCCAACAATGATGAGCTCTGTAAAAGGTCTAGCTAGGACCTTCCCACCATCCGTAAAATCTGCACCACAATGGAACCTAAACCGCATATCAGTACCTACAAGATCACCCTTTGGACCACTGGCTACATATTTGTTCCACTTTTACATGCAGGTAACTGTTCTTAATCTCCATCATGTTGGCCAGACAAGTACTGAATAGGACACGCAGCTGATATGCCATTTTTCATTAGGAGACTGTTGGAAATTCATAATGAAGGTAAGTTCACAAAATAACCTATTGACTTGCTGGAACGCTTTCCAAAACATGCTTCCAGTGGGGGGGGGGGAAGGGGAGGAGGGGGAGAGGTTTCTCTCTGAATGTCAGAGAGGTTTTGGCACTCTGCCTGCAAAGAAATAACCCTGGCAATTTTCTATTTGATTTATTTGTTGTGTTACTGATGTGCAAGGATGAGCATTAGCTGCTCAGAGGCTCTCTAAGTGCATCTCATGCTGCATCATGATCAATTGGCGTGTATTCCTTCCCTGGATGAAGGTTGGGAATCCATTTCACTGGAGTATCAACAACCTTAACATCATCCTTTTGAGAGATCTCTACTGCACACCTGTAGGGCAGCTACCTGGAGTTCCATCTATACATTCATGTAACATTACACATTAGTTATAGCCTTTTCAGCAGAAGCAGCTGATAGGACCACAGTATTACAACTATCATACCAACTGCATTTTGCACCCTTCTCCTGTATAAGGATTGCTTACCCGTCACCCATGTGTGGAATGCACACAAGGACCAGTACTTGAAGAAATGGAGATTGCTTGCTTGTAACTGGAAGCTCTTCAAGATGTGAAATCCATGTTCGCTGTCCGCTGCCCACTATCCTTCTCTTCTGCCTTATGATTCACAGCAACAGTGAAGCAGCAGAGCCCTCGATCAGGAGGGCAATTGTGCAGGCGTAGACCAACAGACTACTTGCTAAAAATCTCATCTCAGGTAAACATGCATGTGTACCCCACCTCCCCTTGACACTCCAGTTACTAGGAATTAACATCTATTTCTTTGTCTTAATTTGATCTGTCAGGCACAAGATGTAGGGGAACTAAAATTCCTTGTATGTTTGGTTAACCGATAGAAAAGTGTGTTAATCTTTGCATACTAAAAAGACCTTTTAGTGGCCTAAAGATAACTTACTAGAAGTAAATCTGTGGAGAAAAAAAAAGTTTGCCTTACTGTTCTAAGTTGTCCTTCTGTCCTCTGGCACCTTGGAGTTGGACTGAGGAGTTGATTCTGTAGAACTGTCTTTCCTTAACTAGACCTGTTGTATCTTTCTCTGCAAAAGTATTGTCTTGGATTTCCTAGTATCTTTCTGAGACTTAAATGCATAGCAGGCTGAACTCCTTGTACGTGCTGTTACAATAAGTAAGGGGAAACAATCTGCATATGGGATATTCTCTGAATCTTTTAGGCCCAGCCTATGGCTCTGCCCATATTCCTCTCCTGCTTTGCCCAGGCCATGCCCCCCTCCCCACCGTCTCCCTCTTCTCTTCCCTCTCACTCTCTGCTCATCCTTTCCAGCCAAATCCTTGACCCCAAATGTAGGAAATATTTGAAAACACTTATCTAAAAATTATTTCTAATGAAAATGGAGCATATTTTCCATTGCACATGCCAGATTTTGAAGACTGGACGTGCAAGAGGTACCTAATTAAACACCCTAAATTTGGGAATAAAAAATGTCAATCACAGGTTTTTTGATACATCCTGAAGTTTCAGACATTTATTTGCAAGAACTTTGTAGTAAGAGCAAGTCTGCTGTCTGCTGAATACATGACATAGTATGGAATACATAATACAGCCTTTCTGTGTTTTACATTTTCATAATTGGTATTTCTAAGCTGATTTTATATTTTAAATGTGGTCTTAGCCTTCATAAAGTAGTCATTCCAGATTACCACATATTTGGCGCACTGAAATAAGACATTATTTTAAATTAATCAAAGACATTTAGTGTGTTCATGACAAATTTCATTGCTTTTAGAAAAAGGGAACGTTAGTTAATTGTGAGGTCTCCATAACAGTAGATATATTGATAAAGTCACCATATATTTGTTCGTTTCCAAAGATTTTAGGCATAATGAAATATTTTATATATTAGTAAGGTACTGATTTTGGTGGAGGCTTCCCTTAAAACTATCTCATCGAGGAATCAGAAGTAGAGAAAAGGTAAACGCATTTGCCCAGCTATCTGGAAGAAAAGGAATGTTGTTATTTTAAATGATCTCTTCAACACGGGGGGGGGGGGGAGGTGAAGGGAGAAATTACAACAGATACATAGGACAGGAAGACTTTTTGGAAGCAAGTTTTTATACTATCGTAATTAAGAGGAAAATGTGTACTTTAAAGAAGGGTGGGCTTTAGAAGAATTTATTGAAAAAATGTCGAAGATCCAAGCATTTAAGTCTAACATTAAATACGCAAGAGCTTCAGAGGGGTAGCCGAGTTAGTCTGTAACAGGAAAAACTTAAACAACAAATAGACTAGTAGTGCCTTAAAGACTAACACAACATGTAGATGGTATCATGGGCGCAACCCCTCTTCAGATGACTAAATACTCAGTGCATGTAAAAATCTATGCAAAGATTGTTTAGAGATGGGATTTTTATAAACTTAAGCAACAAGCTAAAGAAATTTTTTAAGCAAATGTTTACGGTCCTATAGGCATATTACAGTAATGCGCAACTGTTTTTGTCAGTAACTTGAGAAACTGATGGTATATACCAATGGTTCCCAACCTTTTTTATGCTATTGACTGGCAAACCTGTTCACAACATCTACACCCTTTGACCTCTACCCCTATGCTGCATGCCCTTTAACTGCTGACCTACAGCCCATGCCAACACCTTCTTGCCCCATGACCCCACCATACCCTTACCGAACACCCCTTTCATTCCACCCCAGCCCTGCACTCCCCAGAGCGAGGTTGCTCCTTCTAGGGAGCATGGCGTATCCATGTGCACTGGCAGAGGGAGCAGTCATTGCTGGCATGCGTGCTCCCCTTCCTCCGCACCCCCTCCCTACCCCAGCATGTCTCATGCCACCATGGGTGGGGGGAGGGGCGCAGCGCCCCAGCTGGGCTGCCATCTTACCTGGGTGGGAGAAGGGAGGGAAGGGCCTCCTGCTCCACCACCTCAGCCCCAGTGCCACTGCCAGGCAAAATCAGCCACCACGGCTGCTGGAGCTGAGCCACTATCAACAGCCAACTTCAGCTTCAGCTCCAGCAGCCGCCTCAGCGTGGCAGCCAGCAGTCCATGGACCGTCGGTTGGGAACCACTGGTATATACCTCCCAAGTTGGCACGTGCCTCTTCAAATGACTTCATTACCACTTAATGGGTCGTTCACAGATTCACTGTTAAGCTAATGGGTATTGCAAGCCTGCAGCCACTTACCCTGGGTCTCTTCCTTTGCTTCATCCTCCACATCGAGTTGCTGAGAGTACTCACAAACATCAGGACTGAAGAGCAATTCCTCACTGTCTGGCTCAGTGATTGTCGCTGGATTGAGCCTCATCTCTTCATCAATAACTCCTGTTTCTGACTCTGTGCTGTGGGAAGTATCTACAATCTCCTTGAGTGTGGACATGGGGTCCCCACCCAGGATTGAGTCCAGTTCTTTATAAAAATGCCATGTTTTGGGTGCAGCACCAGACGGGCTACTAGTCTCCTTTGCCTTCTGGTGTGCGTGCCAGAGTTCCTTCATCTTAGCTCTGCATTGTAGGATCTCTTGCTCAGACCTCTTTTCACACATGGCTCAAGAAGTGTGAGCATATGTGGTCACTTGCAGCTGTGATTGCGCTGATTCTTCACCCACACACTGATAAGATCCAACTGCTATAAGCAAGAGAGCATCTTTAGCAGTAGACACCCTTGTTTCCCTGAGAAGACACCGTGTGTACCACTGCACAATAAGCCAGGCACCAGGTAATGGATTTTAAAGTTCCCCGGGTTTGTAGGTGGGAGGGGTGCATCGGTTTACCTGTTCACATGGCTGCAGAGCAGTGGAGTTTAAAGCGCTGTCCAGAGTGGCTATCAAGCATTGTGTGAAACATGCTGGAGGTCAGTAAACTCAACCAAAAACCTACTGTAATACACATTGCATGATTGTCAACAATAAAAGGGGGGGGGGAGGGGAGAGACAAGTTGCTTCCGGAACTTGAAGTTTTGTCACCAAAATGGGGCAGTTGTCATGATTTTTGTCACGTTGCAATGTGAAGGCTTTCTGGTGTTTTTTATGCACTCTGGGGTAAGACTCATCAGAGCCTGCAGGAATGGCCAGAATGGGGGCAGAGGTCGAGCATGAAGACTCACGAAAAGCATTGCCTCCCCTTGCCTCTTACACCTGCCACGTCTGGTGGGACCCATGAATCTTGAAGGTGTGTTGTGGCGGTATTGATCATCAGATCAGTGGAAATATGTCGGCAGGTTTTGCATTCGTTCAGGCAGTGCCGGGTGCCACTTGGAGTTGGTGTATTCTGCTCTCTGGGGCACTTGCTTCTGATGAGCTTGGCAAAGCTGGAGTGACATATGAGGGCCAGAAGGGGGAGTTTAGAGGAAAGGTCTCTCTGGCTGTGGACCCAATCCAACATGGGTTGTAACTCTTTGGTGATCTCCAGTATGCGGTGGCAAAGGACAAGTAGGGATATGCAGTCAGTGGCTAAACTTCTATTTTGAAGCAAGTTGCCCCATGGTATCTGGGTGGCACATTTGATGCAATTAATTTTATGATGGGCTGTCCATGTTCAGAGAAGGTGGTTTGAAATGTGTGTTATGAGTCCTGGATGCTCTCTTAGAAGGAACATCTGTGGTACCTGAGTGCCTTGCTGTAGATAATAGATGGCTTGGTGTGTCTGGGGTTTGTCAAGGCTGATTCCCCACTCTGGCATGATGAATGCAGGAGTGGGGGCCCGCAAAAGTATCCCAAAACGTTCTTTCCAGGCTTTGGTATAAAACTTCCCCCCCAAAATCCTAAAAACCTAGATTTTTGGGGATAAAAATCCACTGCCACCACCAAGTGCTTTTGAACCCACAAACAAGGGTGGACACTTGAAACCAACCCCAGGGCACCCCAAGTTATTTTCCCCAAACAGCTTGAAAAAGAAAAGAGAAAATACCAATTGCAGTCTGTGGTAGCTGCCCTTTAGTCAGAGGCATGCAAATATCCACAGATAGATTTTTCCAGGACCCAGAACTGAACCAATATCAGGTTAATAAAAAACTTTTATTATCAAAACAATACTCCTATTACAAGCATAATGACTAGATGGAAAAAGTCACCAATTAATATACTTATGGGGACTCGCACGGGCTCAGGACTTAGTTACATAAGGGAGGGAAACCCATTTCTAACAGCACAGACATCAGCTCCAAAGTCCCACCACAGAAAACAATAAAACCTAATGGATTTATCTAAACTTTACCCCACTTACACATTTTGAAGAGTCTTTTTCTTGGAGACAGACATGTCTTCTGTCTCCCTCAGTATCTAGAGAGCAAACTGGCCAAGAGACAAAAGAGGGAAAACCCAAAAATTCCTGTCTCAGTTTGAAATCCCTATCTGCATTCCTATTGGCTGACTGCTACCTGGCTAGGTACAGTTAACTCCTTAGTACCCAGGCTGCCGGCCATCGCTCATGACCATGACAGGGGTGACCATGCTGGATCTGTATACAGACAGTCAGGGTTCCATTGCTGATATTGACCGTAGTGCTCAGCAAGCTGATGCGGGTACGGGAGTACTCTGAGAGAGTTGCATGGATGAGTGGTGATTCTCGAAGTTGTACAAGTTGGACCTCCCTGGTCCAGCATCTTTGGGACCTGACTTCTCCTGGATGAGGAATATTCCAGACTAGGTTAGGTCATATCTGGCCCCCCTGCTTTTGGCCCCCTGCAGCCCTGCACTGGATGCTGACATCCTAGCCAGATCCCCACCCCCCGCCCGTGCTGCTGGCTGCACTGCCCTGCCGGTGCCCCCAAAACCCTGCTACATTGGGCAGCCAGCTCCCAGCGTTCCACCAGGACCATAGATACTGTCAGACCAGAGAGTCTCAGTTTTTATAGGACTTCAACCTGTAGTGGAAATCTGAGAGAGTTTAGGTCATTTGTCCAAAGAATGAAAATGTTTGTTTGGTGTATCAAAATACGTGACAATGGTTGGCCAGCTGGTGAGCTGTGATCATTGCCTATTACTCTGTTTGCTATTGCTCGGTGTTGCCTTGTGCTCCCCCATCTTCTAGTATTCACTTGTCACATCTAGATTGTAATAGTTTTGTAGGCCGGGACTGACCCCTTAAATACGTACAGTGCCAAGCACAATGTGATCTTGATCCATGGTCCGTAGGCATTACCTCTACACTATTAGGGTATGTCTACACTACAGCACTAATTCAAACTAACTAACTTCGAATTAGTTAATCCAAACTAAGCTAATTCAAACTAGTGCATCTAGACCTAAAAACTAATTCGAATTAGCGTTTTGCTAATTCGAACTAGCATGTCCACATTGAGTGGACCCTGAACCGAAGTTAAGGCTGGCCGGAACCAGGACTTAGAGCGTGGAGCTGCTGCCTCAGGCTAGCCGAGGGCTGTACTTAAAGGGACCCAAGCCCTTACCCTGGACAGACAGTTCTCAGGGTTCCCCACTTGCTTGTCTAACTCGATGAGGGACAGCAAAGCAGTCCTGTCTTGGAGTGCCCCAAGTGCCCACACTCGGCACATCACAGCACTCGGCCATCAGCCCGGCTACACTTGCCGCAGGCTGCCATCCGGGGGTGTCAATCAGGGGGCTGTCAGGATACAGGAGGCCCTGCAGGAGAGCTTCCACCCTGAGGAGCCCACAGAGCCACCCCAGTCCTTCTCATCGGGGGCTCGTGTCCCATTCCTCCCTCACCTCCTTCCACTTACCCCTCCCTAGCCCCCCTTCCTGATGTAAAAAATAAAGGACACGTGTTCAAAAATAGAAACTCTCTTTATTTAACAAAACTGGGGGTGGGGGGATTAACCTGTGGGAGAGGGGAAGAGAGAGGGGGGAGAGAGGAGGTGGAAACCTGGAAGGGGGAAGCCAGGGGAAGAAGGAGGAGGGGAAATATAAAACTATGGTACGCCATATCTTTAGTATTGTGTGGAGATGTGGTCTCCTCACCTCAAAAAAGATATTTTGGCCTTGGAAAGGGTTCAGAAAAGGGCAACTAAAATGATTAGGGGTTTGGAACAGGTCCCATATGAAGAGAGGCTAAAGAGACTGGGACTTTTCAGCTTAGAAAAGAGGAGACTGAGGAGGGATATGATAGAGGTATATAAAATCATGAGTGGTGTGGAGAGGGTGAATAAAGAAAAGTTTGTCATTAGTTCCCATAATAGAAGGACTAGAGGACACCAAATGAAATGAATGGGTAGCAGGCTTCAAACTAATAAAAAAGTTCTTCTTCACAAAGCAAATAGTCAACCTGTGGAACTCCTTGCCACAGGAGGCTGTGAAGGTGAGAACTATAACAGAGTTTAAAGAGAAGTTAGATAAATTCATGGAGGTTGGGTCCACGGAGTGCTATTAGCCAGGGGGTAGGAATGGTGTCCCTGGCCTCTGTTTCTGGAAGGCTGGAGATGGATGGCACAAGACAAATGTCATTGTCATTGTCTTCGGTCCATCTCCTCCGGGGTACCTGGTGCTGGCCGCTGTCGGCAGACAGGCTACTGGGCTAGATGGACCTTTGGTCTGACCCAGTATGGCCGTTCTTATGTTCTAAGCTCAGGGCTCAGGGTCGGGGGTCTCACTGGACCAACTTGATTTTCATGCAAACCTGCTCCAGGGTTCGCATGTGGCCTCTGGTGGCCAGGCTGGCAGCTATCCTGCCATAGACAGCCTCATTCCTGTGCCTAGTGCGGAGGTTGTGGACGTTGGAAGTCTTTCCCCCCCTCCCCCCCCAAACCTCGATGAGGTCCACGATCTCCACACTAGACCAGGCGGGTGCCTGCCTCTTGTGGCCCCAGGCAGGCTCCTGGGAGCCTCCAGCCTGGTCCTGGGAAGAGGTGGAGGGCTGGGTGGCAGCGGGTGGCTGGCTCATGCTGTGCCAGGTGCAGGGTCTGCTGGCTGGGTGCTGGCAGGCTTGCACCTGGCACGGGCACTGTAGCCAGACCGTGGCCCTTTAAGGGCTCCGGGGCCGGGAGGGGGGCAGAAGTCCCAGAGTGGCCACCAGGGCAAGCTGGGAAGAGCTAGCCTCCAACTAGTTCGAATTAAGTGGCTACACAGCCCTTAATTCGAACTACTTAATTCGAACTAGGTGTTAGTCCTCGTAGAATGAGGTTTACCTAGTTCGAATTAAGCGCTCCGCTAGTTCAAATTAAGTTCGAACTAGCGGTTTGCATGTGTAGCACCTATGAAAGTTAATGCGAACTAACAGCTGTTAGTTCAAATTAACTTTGTAGTGTAGACATACCCTTAGGTTTTAAAGGCAAGTATTCATGTAAGGTGGATGATACTTCAGACATAGAAGTAAGAGGACCCTTCCAGGAGGTAATTTAAATCCACTTTTTGAAAGTAATATTGCTCATTCTGCAGTTTAATCATTATTCTTCCAGTATGTTGGATTCAGTAAGAGAGCCTTTGGAGTTTTGGCATTTACATATTGCAGTGATGTGTGCTAGATGAACCCGAGAGTATATATTTTTTTAAACAACTTGTTAATAGATTGTAGCTGTTAAAACCACTCGCTTCATAGTACATCTTTGTATAGCAAACTGGATACTTAGACCCAATGTCTATTTCTCAGATGTATCACGCCTCTTGGAAAGGGCATGTTTTAGCATTGGTGCTTTTACAAGAACGGAGCTGGCTCAGGCACAATGCTAGTCAGACAGACGAAATGCTAGTTGACAGTAGGAAATCCTTTTAGGAACTGGCCCAAGTGATTTTTCTTTCATTCTATAGAAGACATCTGTGCTTGGCTTGTTAACATGGTAGAGTCTGGGGTGTCATTGGACTCGTTCCTGCTCTTCCACACGATTACTGCCAGTAGCCAGTAATTCTGTCTTCCATTTTCAGAAAACAAGTGCACTATTGTGTTTATTCCAGGTGGAGAGCTAGCTACCCCCATGAATCTTCATCTGCCATCTCCTAGATGAGAAGAATAGGACCATATTCCTCTAGTGCTCTGTGCTGTACATTGGTCCTGTCAGATTCCAGACCTGTTGCTTATCTCCAAAGCCCTCAACAGGCTATGTATGCACTGGAACCCTATCAGAAACCAATGCAACTGATCTACACAATGCCAGCAGCACTCCTCAGGAACACTGACACTAGCAGTCACCTAGGCTGAACTCTCAAGGTGCAATTCCATGCTCTGATACAGACATCCCATGTGATCTTGGACATGTCACTTAATGTCGGTGGCTCAGCTATAAAATAAGGATAACGGTACTTTCAGTCTCATAAGGGTGCTGTGAGGATAAATAAGTTCAAGATTGTGGGATGCTGAAATACATAAAGTGCATGAAAGAGAGAACCTGCCTCAGGGTTTACATTAAATGGAGGGGTGTGCTATTGTGGTTGATCACTATTTAGTCCACATCTGGCATGCCACCTTAAATGGTGAAACATTTGTGCAAGCCTTTCTCTAATAATGGAAGCTTCAGAGCACCTTGTAACTTGTCCTGTGGAAAGGATTCAAGATTAATTCTTTTCAGAATGACTGAGAAGGGTTGAATTAAGAATAGTCTTTCAGACAAAATTGTGTTTATTTCCTATCTGTCCAGATAACATGGATATTTGAACAGCAGACGTGCATAGGACACTCAATAATGTCTTCTGGATTGTATCTGAGAATATTTCAAAGACAGTAATTTTCTCCATCCAATGAAATGCCCTTCTCCAAGGGATAAGGAATTAGTGCTGCTTGTAAGTATACTCTCAATGCAAGAAAAATTACAGAAGCTAAGCATATGCTTAGACAGGGATTTTACACTTTGTGGTATAGGTTTTTTTTAAAACTACACTGTAACATGACTAAATCACATGTTAAAAATATTAATGTGCTATTTAAATAATAGCCTTCAGAGACAGCTTACTGATGAATAACGCTGGCAGAGGAAATCAAGGCCTTGGAAATAAGGTTTACATTCTTTTCACTTAATAGAACTTAAAATACTCCAATTAAAAGAAAATGGTGGACACAATTGCATAGCAATGTGGCCAGTCAGATTCCTCCTATTGTTCTAATGATGAGTTTCACGTTTTGCTTCAGTGTCTTTCCCAGCAGGAGTTTCAATCTGAAGTATCAGCTAGATGTCAGCTTCTGCTGAGAGGCCAGCAAAATTTGTTATAGAGATGACAGTACAGTGACAAGTCATTCTATAAGCTACTTGCCTTTTTTAAAAACAAAAAACCCTGCCGTCTATTTTTACGGACGGATACTCTAATGAACTGCCTACTGCATGCTCTTATGCCCTGCTAAATGGAAGCTCTTTAGTGTGTCATGGACCATGTACTGTCAACATTGGCGTTAGCAGCCACTGTTGTCAGGTAAGACTCCAGAAAGATCTTACGTTCCCTGGACACTTGTACCCAAGTTCCACAAAGGAAACATCCTAAGTAACCTTAATGCTGCAGACCACCTCCACAGGCATTCTAATATCAACATAAGAAGCAAAGGACTCAGATCCTGATTTGACCTCTTCTACCTCTGCACCAGCATCCAATCACATCCACTGTCTAGAGGCTCGTGTGATGGTACAGTTGAGGACTACATCTCTCTTTCTGTCCTTAGTTCCTATGGGAGCATAGGCCATCAACAATTTCTTTCCAAGCCTTTCTGTATTGTGCCACCTTTTCTAATTTTCTCCAGCTTTTGCCCATTTTCCTCACACTCACATCCAGGTCTCTTCTCCAACTATTCTTTGGCCTTCCTCGTCCCCTTTTTCCCTGTGGGTTCCAGGATAGGGATTGTCTGGTAATGCTAGATGGTGGCTTCCTCAGTGTATGGCCAACCCATCGCCATCTTCTCAAAATCTCTTGCTCTACTGGGCATTGCCCTGTTCTATCCCATAAGCTAATGTTTGTAACCTTGTCAGACCACTTCAGGCTAATGATCTTACACAAGCATTTATTAATAAAAGTTTGCAATCTTTTGATGTTTGTTCTTGTTGTTTGCCATGATTCTGAGCCATATAGAAGTATTGATTTTATACTTGAGCTGAAGATCCTTATTTTGGTCTGTAGCTTGATCTCTCTTGAATTCCATATGTTCCTCAAAATAATAAAAGAACCTCTTGCCTTCTGTATTCTGGTCTTAATATCTTCATCCGTACCTCCCACTTTATTTACAATACTACCTAAATAAGTGAAGGTATCAACTTCCTCCAGTGTCATTCCTCTCAGGACAATTGGGCTGCTATTTGCTGCATTCACTTTCATGATCTTAGTCTTCTCCTCATGGCTCGTCAGTCCCATCTGCTGTGAAATCTTGTCCAGCTTCACTGTTTTATTTTGCATTTGAAGTTGATTGTCACAGAAGAGAGAGGTCATCTGCAAAATCAGGGTCTTCTACCTATTTAAACAGGATCCACTGGACTCCATTCCTCTCATTAGCTGTTGTTTCTCTCATGATCCAATCAACAGCCAAAAGAAAGAGGAACGGGGACAGCAGACAACCTTGCCGAACACTAGACTTTATTCTGAAAGGTTCTGTAAGTTGACGCTTATGCAAGACCCTATAGCTCATATCTTCATAGGTCTTTTTAATGAGATTTATGAGACATTAATGCCATGTTTCATTAATCCCTGTGCCTTTAGTGGTTGTCTTGCCCACTTTCATTTCAATACACCAGTAACTAGTGGCTGCCAGACATCATCCAGTGAGACTCTCTAGCAGTATCATTTATTCTCATGTGAAGGACTATCAGTGTGTCAGGTCCACATCTTGTAGCTGAGATGAAAAGGTTTTGCTCCATGTCATGTCGTAAGTTACACCACCCTAAAAAAAAAAAAAAATGCTGTCCCTGCTGGGAACATCTGACTGGGCCGGGGGCTGTTGTTCACTGCTTCCTCCTCCTTCTCCAAGCTTGCTTGTCACTATTGCCTTAAACATCTCATCCACTGTGCTGCCTCTCATGCATCTGACTCAGTGTAAGCTGGGCTAGGGGGCATCTGGTATCTTGGTATGACGTATGGGACTGGATGGCTCAGGGGATGAGTAATAGAACACCAGAACTGGTTATCCAGTCAAATCCATTGCGAGTCAGCAATGACTAGGGATACATCTTTCCTGCAGCATGTACCTGGGTTAGCCTAGCTCGGGAGTGGGTGGCCATGGTGCAGAGCTATATTTATTTCTCAAGGCATATCCCATTATTCTTAGTGCTGCATTGATCTGTGCTACTCTTGAGTTGTTCCATGATCTATTTATTGTGGGAGAACTTGACAATCCTCCTGAGCCCCCTTGTGAGAAGTGATCTTAGCCCATTAGCTGAGGCATGCACTCGGGACTTCCCCTTTGGCCTGCTCCTCGACTTCTGTTCTACACAGGGGGGATGGCAAGGATCCACCTCAGGACAATGACCAGTTTCAGCTGTTGCCATTAATGCAACTTTGATTTTTGGCCACAGGAGATAGATATACAGATTATAAGACATGCAGGAAGGTGTTTTGACAGTGTCTTCCTACCCTGAGAAAGTGGTAGCATGCGTTGCTAGGGAGATAACAGACTGCATGCAGACACAGCAGGGTGGGAATAGCTGAAGCAGGTTTGAATAGGTGTGAATTTCCCCTACACTGGCTGCAGTTCTGGGGCAGGAACGTAAGCATACAAGGGGGAATACCTTGTCGTACAAGCCTGGGATGACTAGGAGTGGGACCAGAAGTTCTGTGAGAGGAAGTTCTGTGCATTTCCAGAGCTGAATGCAAACTTGTCCTGGCCCTTCAGCACCAAGACATGTAGATGCGACAAGTCTACAAGTAGATTGCTATTGCCTTCTGGAAGTTGGCTACCACCAACAGCTCAGATAGGTCGGTGGCTAATATGCTTGTTGGCAAGTCAGTGCTGTGGTGATAGCTGTTTGTGGGGCAATTGCTACTGTAAGGTGAGCCCCAGTATGTAAACCAGAGAGGATACCCATTGCCCAGCTCATGGTTGACTACAGTAGGATCCAAGTGGGATGCACTGGTAGGTGAAAGAGGCCAGAGGTTCCCTTGGCCATAAGCACATGATGTATCAGTGGCGGGGAGCAGCAGCACTGGCCATTGTGCTGCCCAGGGAGGACTGGTGTTACGGCCCCTCTCCTGTGATGGGGAACAACTGTGGGGCTAAAACTGAGTAAATGGTATTGCAACCTCCTGGAAAGATGTGGCAAAATTGGAGATGGTTCGGATGAACAAAAATGATTAAAAGTCTAGAAAACATGAGCTGTGAGGAAAATTGAAAGAACCAGGTTTCTTTAATCTAGAAAAGAGATGATTTGAGAGAGGATATGATAACAGCATTCAAATACATAAAAGGGTGTTAAAGAGGAGGGAGGAAAAATTATTTTCCTTATCCTCTGATGATAGGACAAGAAGCAATGGGCTTAAATTGGAGTAAGGGAGGTTTAGGTTGGACATCAGGAAAATCTTCCTGTCAGATTGAACACTGGAATAAATTGCCTAGGGAGGTTGTGGAATCTCCATCACTGGAGTTCAAGAGCAAATGAGAGAGATGGGACAAGTCCTGTCAGGGATGATCTAGACGGTGCTTGGTCCTGCCGTGAGTACAGGGGATGGGACTCGATGACCTCTCGAGGTTCCGTCTAATTCTAGTATTCTATGATTCTGAGTCAGGCCACAACAGTACTAACTCAGTGTTGGTCCCACAGTCCCTTGTCACAATGAAGGGATCACAGGGCTGAGTGTGAGCAGGCAATGGGGTAGCTATCACTAGTGTTCATCACTGCTGCTATGGGGCCATCTCATGCACCAAGGCTCCCTGCCCAGCCTCGGCCCAGTTTCATTTTCAGTTTCAGCCCGTGTTGCCTCGGTGGGGCAGGCGGGATGTGATCCTGTACTTGGATGGGATAGGGCTGGAAGGTGGGGGGTTGAGCATAACACTAAGTTAATGTGTGCAGTGCATGATGCCAATGTGTCACAGGTTTTCAGAGGGGCTTTACGTCCTAACCAATAATCTGAATATTACCAGGATGTTTATGCCCAGTGTCAGGCTGGGGGTCCTCAACATATTCTCTCTGATCCTGCACATGAATCCGTGCCCTGAAGTGACATTACCTGGTAGAAGGAGGTTTAATTGCCCCCAGACAGGTGCAGGACAGTGATGGAATGTGCCCAATGAAGGCAAAATGGCACTGCCTATAGAACTTAGAACCCAGAGCACCTTGGGTACATCTGCCCATGGACTACATTGACTGGCTTGTTCCTATCCAGATTTGTCCAGTGGCTGCAGAATGTGGTAGTATGGAGAGAGGAAGACTGGACAACCCTTAAGCCAAGTTTATTGCCTGCTGGTCCTTCAGCCAAGGAGCACCTCAGTTTCCTCTGTGGCTGGTAGGCCGTCTCTTTATCATCCAGCTGTGTTTGAGGTAGTGAGCTGACAACTTTTTCTTTATTCCTGAACTGACTATGCTGCATCCTGGTTCTGCCCGTCCTGCTCCAGCATCTCCCTCTGCACTTCTTGGAGCTGGGTTGACCTTGTACCAAAGTATGTATCTCTTCTATAACTGGTCATTGCTGGCCTTGGTTTTCTTCCTCTGGAGGCTCTGGACCAGGGGTGGACAAGATATGGCCCACTAAGCCACTGGATCTGGCCTGCAGACACCCCTCCCAGGACCCTCAGGCATGCAGCAGCCACTGTTTTAAATACAGGTCTGCTCTGTGTGACTCTCTGCTCTAGAGGGAGGGGAGAGGAAAGCTTCAGGTGATCTCCCTGTCCCCAACCCAATCCTCAGCTCCTGTTGGCCAGAAACAGTCAGCCAAAAGGAGCTCTGAGATTAGCCTGGGGGATGGGGGTAGTGCAAGCTTCTCTCTCCTGGAGTTGAGGCATGTAGAGGGAGACAGCTGCATTTTCAATGCTCTGGGGCTGCAGCATGCAGGGAGCCCAGCCTGCCTTAGGGGTGTTGCAGAGCTGCTGGCTGAGAGATGCTTAGGTAAGCACCTCCTAGCCAGAGCCTGTATCTGGCACCCCTGCCCCTCCTGCACCCCAGTTCCCTCTCCCTAGTAACCTTCCAACCCCTCTGCCCTCACTGCCCCAGGTCACAACTCCCTCCCAGCCCCTGCACCACCTCCTGCACCCCTCCCCCAGGCCAGAATCCTCTCCTGCACCCCCACTCCCTCCCTGACCCAGGTTACAACCCTCTTCTTCACCCAAACTCCCTCTCCGATCTTGCGCCTTCTCCTGCACCCCAGTCCCTTACTCCTGTGCCCTTCTGCACCCAGCCTCCATCCTAGACCCTGTACCTCCTCCACAGAAAGGTGCAGCCCTTGACCACTTCTCAAAATCTTGGTGCCCACCCCTGCTCTGGGCCCTTCCTCTGGCAGCCAGTGCCATGTTGGGTGGGTACCTCAATGAAACAGCTCATTACTTTTCTGTTTGGTGGCAAGAGGGAAGTTTCTTCTCTTTTAATGTCTGCAATACAGAAAGGGAAAGGTTTTTATTTTTGCCTCTTGGGGATTGCTTCCTCCATTTCTCTGATGCCACTGTATCCTATGTTTACTCCTCCCTTACGCTGCTCACCCTCACCCCAGACCATAGCAAGTAAATATTTAAATAAAAATGTGTGTGTGGGGGGTGGAGACTGAGAAGCTCAGTTTTACTAGTAATGGAGTTAAGATCATTACAGGCTGTGGTGGCATTGGAAAACATCTGCTTGCTGGAGCCTGCTGAATGGAGGAGGTGTTTCAGGCACAGATGTGTTTTGCCTCTCCAACTTATATCTCTGGCAGCCAGACCTCCAGTACTGAATGTCTTTGTAGGAGTTCTGGACCATTGCTCGTGCAATGAGACTGACTATGCAGGCTGCCTTTGGCAATTCTTCATTGCCAATGTCAGTGAGAAAACATCACAAATACATGTTTGTCGCCTGGGTCTCTGCATTTGCAGGCAGTGGTCAGCTTGTACCTGTAATCCCTGCTTTGCAAGCATATAGCACGGTGTGCCCCAGAAAATCATTGGCTGCATGACTGGATTCCTTCCCCTTCCCCCCAATAACTTGGAATCCAACTTGGTTCTAAAGTGGCCAAGGGATGGGGTGCGTGGTGAGAGGAGGAGGGGGAGCAGGATTAAAGTCTTGATCCTAAGAGGTTCCCAACCATCCACAATTTATATTGACCTCATTGGGGGATATAGGTCCTCAGCACCTCAGAAGATCATACTCACTTTGGGTTTTTTTTCAATCCTATTTGCGAGGGGATGTGGAGAAGCTGCCCAGACTAACCGTGGTTTTAATCTTATGCCTTTGGCAAGCCTGAGAGCTCAAATGTCAAAATCAACCAGAAGCCAAAGCCCATTAGACTGTTCTGTTAACCCTTAGCCCTTTCCTTCTAAGGACCTACATTTGCTTTTACAAACATTAATATTGCCTCACAACCTTTATGCAAAGGTACACATTACAGTTACACCAATGGGGAAATGAGGTAGTCAGAGAGATCAAGGGCCTGACAGTGCGCTTTCCCAAACTGGGACATAATTATCTCATCTCTATATAGAATCTGTACCAGGCTGTTACTTTAGAGGGAGTGTTACCAGATTTGCCCAATACTCTGGCCTATGCTCATTTAGTCGGGTTACTCTTACGGGGCTGGGAGGGAGGTTAACAATTCTATCCGGGTGCTGCTTGTGCTCGTATATGGAGGTGAATCTCCCTGCTGCCAGTTCCCCCTCCCACTGGAGCTCTCCTGCAGGAACTAGGTTCCTCAGGAGGAGGTTCTTCCCACCTTAGCAAGGGACACTCACACCCACTAACGGAGAGCACGTCTGAGAGGACTGGGTAACCAGCACTCACAAGCTGACCCCTCATATGTCCCTGGATTCAGCAGGCTGGGTTTAACAGCAATGCCACTCTGTACCCTTAGAAGCCTTTGGCCTCAGTGGGCTGGATTAAACAGCACTTTAAACTGCCATCCTCATATGCCCCCAGGTTCAGCACCTCCCTATCCCCACTTTCACCCCACAATCATTTGCTGGTAAACCAATGAGCAAACCCCACTGGATTTTGAGCACTACAGGGATCTTTAGCTTGGGTACAAGAAGCGTTGTTACAGAGTGAATGGGGAAGCCAAAACAACACCCCTTGAAGAGAGAGAAAGAGAGAAGCAACCAGCTTAACAAAGTTATTTATGGGGAATGAATGAATGAATGAATGAATATATATATATATATATATGAAGCCAAACACACAAGTTACAATATTAACTCTAACAGTTACAATATAAAATCTAAATTGAAATGGATTACAAATGTTAGGGCTGGCAAACCATACAACAGTTTACATAGGGCAGAGTCAGGAGG
Source organism: Pelochelys cantorii (assembly GCA_032595735.1). Classification (NCBI taxonomy): domain Eukaryota; kingdom Metazoa; phylum Chordata; order Testudines; family Trionychidae; genus Pelochelys; species Pelochelys cantorii. Next base: position 239,461,819 of record CM064327.1, read on the forward strand.
CTATGCTTAGAGAGAAGTTGGGGAGGGAGGGGGAGGAAGAGAGACCTTACCGCTCCATGGAGCTTGCACTGATTGGGGTTCCTACATGGTGATGGGAGCCGGGTGTCCAGAGGGCAGGAGACAAGCAGAGCAGAGACCCCAGCATGATCAGACAGGAGATGAAGAAGTCTCAATGGAACTGATGAAGTTTAAATCCAGGTATCAAACAGTTTTTCTTGGGCAAGGGTAGGAGTTTTTACAGGGAAAGGACAATAGTTTGAAGAGAACACTGGATTTGTTTATGGGTAAACAGAGGCGAGACAATAGAGACTGATCACAACTGGTAATGGGTGATGTTTCTTGAAGGAGCTCAGGATGCAACTAGGCAGTTTCAGTATTTTGGATGTCAATAGGATCCATTACTAGAACTGGTCTGATAATGACTAATTTGGGTGTGAGCAGGCCTGGGTTCATTTAGCATCTGGAGCAGAGATTTCCCAACAAACAGTGCTTCAGTGCAGTTCCTCCTTTAGTCTCCATTCTGTATGCTAATGGAGATGTCTCTCTGTTCTATCTTCAATGTAGATGAGGCTGGGGTGTTTTCTTAATTCTATCACCCTTGTCTGAAGCAGTTTAGGTGTGTCTTCCCCAGCCTTTTCTTTGCTTTGTCTGTGATTTTTAGCAGAGGCCTGGGGGTGGGGGATGGGTTTTTCCATGTGTGTCACTCCCTGGCTCCCCGAGGGCACAGGGCTGGTAGGTAACAGGGAGTCAAAGGCATCTTTCTTGTGTTGCACCTGAACTTACTGGAGGAATATTTCCATGATTTAGTTCAGAACTTTAAGGGAGTTCCAAGTGAAGAAAAGCTTTGGAAAGCTTGTGAAGTGCAGTAACAAGAACAATCCCTGGGTAGACCACCTGAACTTTCCTGTTGCATTGTTGCAGACATAGTACTCTTCCAGCTAACAGATCTGGCATGGAGGGATGAGATCACTCAGACAAAGTTTAAGAATAAGTTCAAATTAAATGAGGTGCGAAGTGTTCACCAGAGAATTCTTTGCTACTGTAAATACTGTCACAGAACTGTGTGTTGTAACGGGACTGAACAAGTGAGAGTGGAATGAATTCATCCCCATGAGGTTACAAGTTAATCTGCTTTTCCCAGCTTGCAAGAGCACTGCTGATGTGAAATGGTAGAACCCCTGTGTTGCTCAGTGAGTTTATCATGCCTGCTACTTTAGTGGATGAGAACTAATTTTACCCTGTGAGAACCAACAAATCACAGCCCCATACACCCGCAAGCTGAAGACACTTCCCCTACCCCCCCCTCTGTAAAAATGTGTATGGCCTGTTGGGGCTCTGCCCTGCCTATGCTGTCTTAGACTTCAAGGCCAACAAGGACCATCATGGTCCTTGAGTCTGCATGTTGTAGGCCACTGAACCTCACCCACCTACTCCAGTGATACACCCCTAACCTCCATCTGTGTTACTGAAGTCCTCTTACCAAGCTGGTGTCCAGTGCCCACGGAAGGCACCAGCATTGTGTGGCCATGGCCGCCCCACCTCCCCATCAATGTCTCCTCAAATGCAAATTTTCTGGGTTCCTCCTAACCCAGAAATGCAAATGCAAATTTCCTGGGTTCCTCTGCAGATCCATGAATTGTCTGAATCCATCCTGGCCCCACGTGTTACTCAGCTTAAATGAGCCAAGCAATTTGGTGCTAAACTGTTTATATCCGCATGAAAGAATTTAGGTGTCAGTAGTGTTTTCTCTCCTGTCCACCAACATGTATTAGTGCTTCTAGTGTAATTGGTGGATAGTAAAACAAAAACTGAGCTGTTCCTTTTATTAATGTAGCCACCTGGCTAGCGTGAGAAGGCAGAAGAAAGGAACATGGTATACTGTAATCTAGAATCAGTCACTCCTTAAGATCTAATCTGTAAGGTTGCAAAAATAAATCTGGCCCAGAAGGTAACAGATTTGGCTTCTTTGTGTTCATTGTAGACATATAGCAAGATCTTAAGACATACTCCAGCCCTTCCAGCTGGATTTCTTTTCACCTGTAATGCAATACAGAGCAGCTACACTTTGGCAATTCTTTAGGAACTGTGTGCAAGACCGAAAGAACCTGTACCTCTGACAATAACTGATGTGTGTTTTCAGCCTTCTGGTATGGAAGTTTCTAGAGTGAATATAAGAAAGTAGAGGATTTCCCTGGCATTCCTTGGGTCAGGGCTGGGAGGTGCAAGACTCAGGGCAGGGACTGGAGGGGGGCTTAGTGCAGAGGGTGGGGGGGAGGAGTCAGGACAGGGGATGGGAGGTGCAGGACTCAAGGCAAGGGGTTGGGGGCCCAGGAAGGGGTTGTGCAGGATTCAGGGCAGGGGGATGGGAGGCCAGGGAGGCTTACCAGGGCCATTTGTGATGGAGAGGGTGCTGCTGCTCCAGTGGCAGCTCCTCCCGGGGGGCAGGGTTGCATTGTTCTGGTAGCACCTCCCAGGCAGACTGAGTTGGGACAGTGTTCAGCCCCCACAGCCAGCAGCTGTTGGGGGAGGGGAGGCTGTATGGCTCCCCCAGGTGGCCAGGCTGCCCAGCCCCCCAGCAGCTTCTTGGAGGAGGAGGAGCATGGTGAGGCTGCCCCCAGCTGCTTCTCATGGAGGTGGGGGCCAAGGGCCAGGCTGCCCAGCCTCCTACCCTCTGGCTTCTTGGAGGGCAAGGGGGGAGGCCAGGGCACAGGGTTGGGCTGCCTGGTGCCCCACCCCCAGCTTCTTGGTGGGGGAGGGACTGGGCTGTGGTTCCCGGTCCTCTGGCATTGCCTTGTGGTGGGGGGAAGGGCCTGGGGCTGCACTGCCCTGCTCAGAGGATGGTCCTGGGGGGCCACAGCAGTTGGGCCAGTGGGGGTCCCATCACCCCTGATCTGGCACTGCAGCTGAGGGCCAAAGGGGAGGGGCTTGGGGCAGCTGGGCCACTTACCCGCAGCTGGCCACTCTGTTTCAGGTCCAACTGCTACCCCCCATCCCGCCATTGTCACTATGTAATGTAGCTGTCCCCCCTTGTCACTCTGAAGTATGACTGACCCGCCTATCAGCCTCTTTCCATGTTATGGAAAACTATCTAATTCCTTGCACATCCTATTTTCCTGGCACAGTGAAACCCCAAGCTTGATTGAAGTTAGGGTAAGAGGAAGTTCTATACCACATTTTGTGGTCCTAGCTCTTACATTTAGGAAAAGTTCTTGAACAAATGGACTCCCAGACAGACAGGCAGAAACACACATTTCTAAAACAGATAAATTAGTTTTCACTGTCCAATGATGTTTGTCAAGCCAACATTTTTTTTCTTAACTTTCTTCTCAGTATGCAGTGAACTGCACAAGAGACCAGGGACTAGGACAGCACCATGGGAAGTACATGTGTTTTTGCAAACTGTTATACACACTGGGTAAATGGAGGCCCAAAGACTGATTTGCCCAAAGGCATTGATGAAACCTGATTCTTTGGTTGAGCCATAAGTGCATCTTCCCCACCCAGCCTGTAAAGAGTTACTGGAGCCCTAAGGAGGCTGTGCAGAAAGTGGCCATTTGAGGCTTGGCGGGCCCATACAAGACCACAAGGCAAGGCAGAGCAGATTGGTTGACTCCCTGGAGCTCAAGGAGATGGAATTGGTTGCCTTTCAGGTTGAGGAAAGCCAGCACCTGGATAGAGCAGCGTTGCTGGAAAGGGGCTAGGGAAGTGCTCCTGGCTGGTGGCTGGAAGCTTCAGACTGAGACAAGGGACTGTGGGCAAGTGGCTACCACTGAGAGTCAGAGTACTGAGCTGTGGAGTTGAGGTGCAAGATGATCAGCAGGAGGTGCTAGCATGTGAGTCCAAGGAGCAATGGAATGTACTTGACAGGAACAAGGACAGTTGTCTGAGGATGCACTCTGGTGGCCTCTGAGGCAGCCTTTCCCCTTGCCCCCCTCTGCAGCTCCAGAACCAGCCACCCCCTGGTTCTGGTGCTGGTACCAGCCAAGGTTCTGCTCTTGGCTGTGGCTCTGGCCTTTGCCCCTTGCCGCAGCTCCCAGGGGGCATAGCAGATTCTGTTACAAGTAAGGGGCACATGACAAATAGTTTGGAGGCCACTGATTTTTAAGATTTCCAAGTACAGAGAATCTATAATTTACACTAATTTAAACCTACAAGTGACCCCATGCCTCATGATGCAGAGGAAGGAAAAACAAAACAAACAAAAACCACCCACGGTGTCTGCCAACCTGATCCAGGAGAATATTACTTCCTGACCCCCAATATGGCCATCACTTAAACCCTGAGCATTTAGGCAAGCCCCAGAAGCCAGACCTAGTTAAGCGTTCTCTGTAGCGAGTGCGTGCCCTCCCCATCTCTTGTCTCATCTCTGGACATTGGAAATATTTGCTGCTAGCAGTAGCGGATTGGCAACATACCATTGTAGGCAGTTGCATCACACCATCTCCTCTATAAACGTATCAAATTAAATCTTGAAGAGACAGAGGATTTTTTGCCCCATTACCCTCCTTGGAACTCCATTCCACTTGATATCTAGGGCAGCTTACATGGGCGAATGGAAAAACTTACATCAGATAATATTTCCACTTTGACCATCATCCAAATAAGAGAGCTGCTAGTTGGGATAGTTGTCTTTCTAAATCCTGATGCTATTTATTAGAATATTCTATGTCTATTCCCTTTTTTAGTTGGTTAAGATTTCCTCTAATTTTATTGTTTTCTGGGACTAGTGCATATAGCCAGAAAACTAGCAGTCATTTGGCTGCCAAATAAGCCTGAAAATACCATCTTTGATAATTTTGACATTTAAACAGCAGTGTCACCTCCAGCAGCTGCTATTTGTTACTCACTCTGGTGGAATTATCTTCCTGTCATTTTAGGGGGCTATGCTAAGTGTCCCTTAATGGGAGTGTATGCTATGACAACAGGATATAATAAGGATGGGCCTGAATAAAAACCAGTCCCTAGATCCAAACACTCCAGAGTCCAGAGCAGTGGAAAAGATTGGACTTACATATGAATTCTGTACCTGATACTTATCTTACTAAAGGAACAAAGCACTTGTTCGAATGACTAGGAGTTCCTGTCAGGGACAAGGTCTCCTCCTGCATTGAGCACCAAACAAAAAGATGGTCCCTGCCCCAAGGAGCATACGATCAAATGTTCCTGAATGTTGAATCCAGAATCTAGCTGGGTAGCTTAACTCAGCCTTGTATGTAGTATCTGGTTCACTCACCTCTTCAGTACAGAAAGCCTTAGTTATAGATCTTCCAGGTACAATGTACAGTCCACTTCTTGTAACAAGCTCTTCAGATAGCGAGGGTTATTCAAAGGTTAGTAGCCAAAGAAAGGGGGCTTGTGTTTGTCTGCTTAACTCTTCTTTTGCTGAGAGGACTAGCTAGATTTGACTTGGCTAGCCAATTTTAAACTTATTGGCTTAAGTATTTAACATTTCTGGTATGTGATTGGTCATTTGAGTCATATGACGTTGTTCCAAGGGGTGGTAAAAGCTTTGTTTAAAAAAAAAAAAAAAACCACAGAATAGTGATTAATGAATGACACACTTTCAGGTATGAATTTTCTGGTAAACAAGCCATAGGTTTCAGAGAGGTGGCTGTGTTAGTCTGTTTCAGCAAAAATAACAAGGAGACTGATGGCACTTTAAAGACTAACCATTTTTTTGATACAACTCACTTCTTCAGATGCTTGAAGTGAAAGAAAGGCAGGGATATAAAGATGGGGGTGAAACATCAGTGCCAGTTAAATTAGGGTGAATCTGGTTACCTCCAATAGTGATGAGAAGGTGAGAGTGCCTGAAGAAGAAATTACTTATTGTAATGAGTCATTCCATGCATCTATTCAGACCCCTTCTGACAGTGTCAAATTTGTATGTGAAATCCAGCTCAGAAGTTTCTCCTGGAGATGTGGTGTGGAAGTTTTTTTGCCAGAGAATGCCAACTTGCAAGTCAGTAACTGTGTATTCAGGGAGGTTAAAGTGCGCTCCCACTGGTTGTTTGAATATTACCATACTTGATAGCTGATTTGGGTCCGTTTAGTCTTTTGCATAGACACAGTTCAGTTTGTCCAATGTACATGGCAGAGGGGCATTGATGGCACCTGAGGGCATATATTACATTAGCTGATGTGCATGTGAAGGAGCCTTGGTTGGTTTTACTATCCTTTGATGGTGTCACTAGGGTAGATGTGTGGACAGAGTTGGCAACAGAGATCAGTTGCACTGCCAACTTCACACCCCACAAGAGAAACACTAGCCCAGGAACCAATCCCTGCAACTGCTTTATGAGTAATTTAAAGCAATACATGTGATATGTAACCTTGATCACCAAGTAGAAAGTATTCAAGCATTGGTGTAAATTACTCTTTTGTATTGCTAAAGGTACTTGGATTGTAAAGTGATAGTGGGAGCATACAAATCCAAATAACACTAGGCTTATAATTAGTATAGACTAACCCTGCTCATATATCTTTATGATGGAGGAAGTTAGGGCATCAGATACATCTTGATATTCCCCCTGTAGTGTTTGGGTTTTTCATCGGTTGGTTTGTTTGTATAGGAGACTTATTTTTAAATATAAAGCCACAAATTTTGGGAGCAAGTGGTTTATACATAAGTTGAAAGTTAAGGCTTTAAATGGTGGTGTAGTCTCTAAACCCACACCAACACACAGTAGAAAAGCAAATGATGAATGATTTGTTCCTGGTACCACATTTTGGTGCCAGTGTTCACAGTAAAATTCACTACCTGCCTTTTGGTGACAAGAGTGAGAATGAATTACATTAAAATCTTCCTTTTGTTGGGGAAGAACACCCAGTTTTGGTAACACAAAACTTCCAACCTGATGAGACTTTAGTCTTTTTCCCTCCCTTTATTGTCAACAAAGAGCCCATGTGGACTCTTCTGTTTGATTTGTTGAGAGAACTGGCTTTTGCCAGTGTGTCTCAATGCCTGTCCTGATGACCATGCTGAGTGTGTTGTGATTTCTGCTGCCCTGCAGGCATGCACCCCTCCCCTTTCAAAGCTCTGGGAAGTATCTGACAGCTGAGCGAACTGCTCCATTTGAGGAACAACGAAAGAGCAAATCATTGGAATGCTCCTGTTCTGCCCTGCACTAGGAACACAGTGACAGGCAGATTACTATTGCAAGGGGAGGCTCAAGAGACTCTTGTGCTGCCTCAACATAGAGATCTCACAGAGCTATGAGGGAACCCCAAGAAGTACAGGGATCAGCTCTCCATTCCCACAACATAGCACTGTCGGATACATACCCACATTGCTTTGCTCTATCTGTCATCACGGTTCCGGTAATATGGCCATGAAATGCCAACAATGGGAGGCAGGAAAAACGGTCTGACCAATTTTCACTTTTGACGACCTTTCCATGTCGACAGTATTTTTGTTGCCAAACCTTCCCATGTAGACCTAGCCTAAGTGCTGTTGAGGCACATGGCTACACTGATATGGTTGCTGCTTTGAAGTTTTGACACAGCAAAGCTTTCGTCCTGCCTCCCCAGCTGAGCCAAGCGGGGACTAGTAGCTGCTGACAGCAGATAAAAGGTAAAAATGAGTAGCTCGGACCTAAAACATGGACCTTGCATGTGGAAATCAGGATCTTTGTTGTTGGTGTAGCTCAAATATCTCCATGGAATCGCTTTAGGGATGAATCTAGCTTTAGCTCTTTGAGCTTGCCCTAACCTTGTGCATGGAATGTGAAACTCATCAGCATAGGCTATTCTGTGACCCCGTGCATGACACAGCTGCAAAAGCAGATACTACATGTTTGTCTGGGAAAGGTAACTGACATAGTAACACTGGGTTTGACCTAGGTTTATCTATGAATGGTACTAGCATGGTACATATGTTGTTCCAGTGCTTTTTCACTGAGAAGGAAGGTGCTTTCTCTTTTACTTGCGATGGCAAATTAGAGTCAATCATGTCATGCCTGCAAAAGCAGGGGGGAAATCTTCAGTTGTTTATCACCTTTCCTCTCTGCAGAGAGTGTCTCTCTAGCCTCTTGGCTAGCTGGCTTCTAGAGGCCCGGAGGACTGCCTTGTAAAATGTAGTGTGGTGCTGTTATGCTGGGGGCCATGCTGTGTTATGCAAATTAGAGGGGCTGAAGGGTAAGAACCCGTTTCTCAGGGCAACCATCATAGTTTATTTTTATAGCGGCTAAAGATAGAGGCCTACGTGCAGGATGCAATGTGATCTGACCACCCACGACACGGATCTTTTGTCTGCTCCTTTCTTTCAGGAAGTGACAGAAGTGTGGGGATGGATATTTCAATAGTATACTCCCACCCCGAGCCATCTTTATAGTGTGAACATCAAATGGCAATTTACTGAGAGCAAGACAATCATCCTTCCTTTGATTGGACTGACTATCTTGTAAACACAACCAGCTCCAGGAAGTCCCTCTCCCTACTCCTGTGGTCCCAGCAAAATCTAGGAAAGCAAAGTGGGAATGATCTTGTTTACTTCAGCACCTGTGAAGCACAGAGTGCAGCAGCAGGAGTAGCATGTCTGACTTAAGTCCTGTTGCCTGGCAGCAGCCCTGTGCAGTGGGAGACCCTGGATCACTCAGGAACAGCCTCCAGCCAAGCCAGTTGGAGCACAGATGCCGTGTGTCACCCAGGTAATCTGCTTGGGGAGGGTGACTGACAACTGCTGCCAGCTGGTCTGCGGGTGGAAGCACCTTGTCTCTGAGCAGTGCTCCTACTCAGGGGACAAGGGCAGTGTCCAGGGCTCTCCAAAGCACAGAGGAAAGCTGGTAATGGAGGGGAGGGGAGGGAATAAATAAGAGGTGGGGTTCCCTGATTTTGATTTGCTTCTAGCAGTAGGAAGATTGTCAGTAATGCCAACCCCCACACCCAGCCACTTCTTAAGTACAATTATCTAAGGGCTTGTTCACAGTGGAAAACTTGGCCATTTTAACAGTACCAGTGTGATTAAAGTAGTGTACAACCCCCAGGGTGGATGTAGTTACACCAGTGTAAAGATTAAAAAAGTGAATAGTCCTATAGCACCTTAGAGACTAACAAAATGTAGATGGTATCATGAGCTTTTGTGGGCACAACCCTCTTCTGCTACTTGTACTAGCACCGTTCATTCCTGGTTGGGATGCTAAATAAATTGTACCAGTGTAAGGCACCTTAATAGCAGTATAACTGCATCCAGGACAGCACTTGCACTGGGAAACCCCTCACCCCACCCACCTTATCACTGTAGCTTTTCAAAGTGCTGCATGCTCCTCACAGGCCGGGAGGAGGCTTCGCACGCTCCCCAACCCCAGGCCAATCAGAGCTTAGGGATGGGGGAGTGTATGAAGCTTCCTCTGCCCTGCCCCAGCCCTGCAAGGAGCATGCAGCACTTTGAAGTGCTGTGCACTCCTCGCAGGGCGGGGGTAGGGCGGAGGAAACTTCACATGCTCCTCCCGCCCCCAGGCCAATCAAGGCTTGGGGGTGGGGGAGCATGCAAAGTCTCCTACTACCCTGCCAGGAGCGCACAGCAAGGCCACTGCTTCTGACCTTGCACAACGTTCCATATTTTGTGGGTTTTTTGTTTTGTTTTTTTTTCAGGCTTTCAATGTGCTCAGAGGTCTGATTGGTGCAGGATAGCCTTAACTTTTCCGCCATGTGTCCCTGGTATCCATCTCTTTTGGATCGGATGTTTATTTAACTGGAGACTGTTCTAGAATGGGGTTTCTGTTCCAGTGTGTTGAGATGCATAGAGTATTATACATCAATATTTAAAAAAGGCTCTAGAGGAGATCCTGGCAATTATAGACCGATAAGTTTAACATCAGTACCAGGCAAATTAGTAGAAACACTAGTAAAGAGTAAAATTGCAAGGCACATAGAAGAGCACAAATTGTTGGGCAAAAGTCAGCATGGTTTCTGCAGAGGGAAGTCATGTCTAACTAATCTGTTAGAATTCTTTGAAGGGGTTAATAAACATGCGGACAAGGGGCACCCAGTGGATATAATATACCTAGATTTCCAGAAAGCCTTTGACACGGTCCCACACCAAAGGCTTTTACGTAAATTAGGTGGTCATGGGATAGGAGGAAAGGTCCTTTCATGGATCAAGAATTGGTTAAAAGACAGAAAACAAAGGGTGGGAATAAATGGTAAATTTTCACAATGGAGGAGGGTAACTAGTGGTGTTCCCAGGGGTCAGTACTGGGACCAATCCTGTTCAACTTGTTCATCAATGATCTAGAAAATGAGGTAAGCAGTGAGGTGGCCAAGTTTGCAGATGACACAAAGTTGTTCAGGACAGTCAAAAGCAAAAGGGATTGTGAAGAACTACAAAAAGATCTCAGCAAACTGAGTGATTGGGCAGCAAAATGGCAAATGAAATTTAATGTGGGTAAGTGTAAGGTAATGCATGTTGGAAAAAATAACCCAAATTACACGTACTACATGATGGGGTCAAATTTAGCTACGACAGATCAGGAAAGGGATCTTGGAGTTATAGTGGATAGTTCTATGAAGACATCCACGCAGTGTGCAGCGGCAGTTAGTAAGGCAAATAGGATATTTAGGAATTATTAAAAAAGGGATAGATAATAAGACAAAAGATATCATACTTCCCCTATATAAAACTATGGTACGCCCACATCTCGAGTACTGCGTGCAGATGTGGTCTCCTCACCTCAAAAAAGATATATTGGCATTAGAAAAGGTTCAGAAAAGGGCGACTAAGATGATTAGGGGCTTGGAAAGGGTCCCATATGGGGAGAGGCTAGAGAGACTGGGACTTTTCAGTTTGGAAAAAAGGCGATTGAGGGGCGATATGATAAAGGTATATAAAATCATGAATGGTGTGGAGAAAGTGATTATAGAAAAATTATTTACCTTTTCCCATAATACAAGAACTAGGGGACACCAAATGAAATTGATGGGTAGTAGGTTCAAAACTAATAAAAGGAAATTTTTCTTCACACAGCGCACAGTCAACCTGTGGAACTCCTTGCCCGAGGAGGCTGTGAAGGCCAGGACTCTATTAGGGTTTAAAAAAGAGCTTGATAAATTTTTGCAGGTTAGGTCCATAAATGGCTATTAGCCAGGGATAAAGTATGGTGCCCTAGCCTTCATAACAAGGGCAGGAGATGGATGGCAGGAGATAAATCACTTGATCATTGTCTTCTGTTCTCCTTCTCTGGGGCACCTGGCATTGGCCACCGTCGGCAGATGGGATGCTGGGCTCGATGGACCTTTGGTCTGACCCAGTATGGCCATTCTTATGTTCTTATCACTTTCCTCCACTCATTCCCCTTGCTGATATGCATGTTCAGGTGCATTTCCTTAGGACAGCCACCTGACTCTGATTATTTTCTAATGCTAGCTATGTTTTTTTTTCTCTCTGCCTCCCCCCCTCCCCCGCCCCTGGTTCTCAGGCTATGAATTCCCTTATGTGTTAGAGATTTACTCTCTCAGGTGCTTGTTAAAACTAATCAGCTTAGTAAATACTAGAGGAAATAGAGAGCTGGAAATGAAGACACTAGCAATACTTCACAAAGAAACTCTGCACTGCACCTCTGTTAAACTGGGGCTTCATTCTATTCCACACAAACAGATTCCAACAGGAAGAAAAGCAGTTCAATAGACACAACCTTTTTTTGAAGTAGGAAGAATTGAATCCCAAATGATACAAAAGGCACCCATCATACAAAACACTCTACAAGGAGCAAAACTAGCAACAACAGTAATGGATGTAAGTGCAAGTCCATTTCACCCCCCCCCCCCCCGGAACCACAGCCCTAATTGATATAATGAAAACTCTCTCCCTAAGCCATGCTCCAAATGGTACATTTGTGAAACAGGAAGCTTTAGAGGAAGGCTCTAGCTTTCAGAAAATTGATATACAGTGCAAAGAGGAACCAACCTCAGAAAATAGCCTACATTAAGTTAATATACAACTACACCAACATAGGGCCAAAATCTGCCTTCAATTACATTAGTGTAAATGTGGAGCAACTTGCTTGGGTTCAAGGGACTTTCAGTGTTGTAACTGAGATGGAATTTGGCCCCCCAAACACTAGAGAGGGGCCAGAGAAGAAAGTGAATGTCATTAACCTGCATTCCTGGGGAATTGATAGTGGATCCCTGAGTAAGCACACAGATCTCCATCCTGCATTCTTTGTTGATAGCTCTAGGATGCTGGAAACTGTCCTCAAGTAAGAGTCTACAATGCAGAAGGCCCTAGACAAGATTTGAAAACATGGCATTCAAAGGAGAGAAGATAATTGATGTTCTGTATATTTGCTGAGGTCATTGTTTTCTAATATTTTCTGTTGAAGACCAAAATGGGGAGGGGACATTGTTGTAGCGTGTAGCCAAAGAAAGCTAACCTGGTATTTTTCAGCCTGGAAGATAAAACTGAAGCGTGGCTCTCTTCTCATTTTTGCAATCAAAGCTCCCTATTCCTGTAGCAGTCATCCAAAGCTCACATTTCTCCAGCAAGAAACACAGTTCATGCTTCTAACAGTTTTAGACTTCTGTCCCATCGTTTAACTGTAGTAAGGAAAAATGTAAACTTGTTATAAATTCTTGATTTGTATGGATAGGTTTTCATGAAATGTGTTTATATTTGGGTCAGTGCTAGAGCTGGTTAGAAAACAGTATTTTCTGTGGGAAACTTGAAAAACAAAAATGTTCAACAGAAATTTAAACATTTTGGATGAAAGGAAGGTTTTCAAACAGCTCTAGTCATTGCTTTCCTCTTCTCCCCCTCTATGGGCACACATTGTGTGTTTCTGAAAGATTTCTTCCCCCTCCTTTAGTCTTATTAACATATGGCATCTTTCATGCCAAAGGATCCCGAATGATTCACAGCTTATGTACCAGAGCCCTGCTAAATGCAGCTCCCCACTCCCCGAGTTTGCTAAACAACATCACAGTGGCTGAGGCTATTTCTAGAGCAGATAAGACTCATTCTTTAAGGTAGAAGTGAGCGGCTAAGGTAGAACATCAGTACTGAGTGCCTTCACCCAGATTCCAGGTATGTGATTGGTCATCTTTATAAATAACTGGCCTGAAGTTCAAGCCTGGGTAGGAATTTTGGTAATGTTGGGTTCTGGTCCTGGAGCCAAACATCCTGCTGCAGGCACAATCTCTACTCTGTATCTGTGTCTTTAAAAGCAGATTCTCTCCTTTTTACATTGCTGACTAGAAACACTTGAGATGACTGAAACTGCAGAACCTGAGGCAATGGCAAAAAAGAGACTCTCCAATGCCAGTTCCTGAGCTCTGTTGTTTTTTTTCTGCTTCTCATTTTCCTCTCCCCATATTGAGCTGTTTATCTCCTTTCAAGTGTGTGTGTGGGGGGGGGGGGAGGGGGGGGAGGCAGGTTGTCTCCTTCCACAGTGGCTTTTACACAAGCTAAACAAGTGGCCTCTTGCGGTCGTGTTCTTTTGACAGCCCTGCATTCCATGCCAGCTCTGCCACTTTTGGCCCTAGTCCTATCTCTTACTGAAGGAGTGGGAGAGAACAGGTGCGGAAACTGTTGCTCATCCTTTCTTATTTTTCCAGTAGCAGGAGTGGAACAGGTGCCAGCTTGGTGTCTTTTGCTCTTAAGGCACTTCTGAGTCCTAAATAACCATGTTTCCTCCTATACTCAAGCAGACCAGGCTTTGCTACAGTGACGTGACCACCAGCTGGGTTTCCAAGAAAAGTGAGTCACTGTTACCCTTCTGTGCCTCAGCATGTGAGTTTTGCTATTGCTAAGCTATGATATATCATACCCAAGTCATCTGCCCTGCCAGAAAATACTTCAAAACTGTGCCTAGCAGGTAACAATCCGTGAGTGAACCTCCAGCTCCAGAGTTCCTCAGGCCTCTCTCTGCCGTGTCCAGCCCTGTCACTGAATGCTCCCAGGGGCTAAAACAAAAGACAGGACTATGCAGCACTTTAAAGACTAACAAGATGGTTTATTAGGTGATGAGCTTTTGTGGGCCAAACCCACTTCCTCAGATCAAATTGTGGAAGAAAATTGGCATGACCATATATACCAAAGAGATACAATCAAAAAAAGGGAACACATATAAATGTTAGCAGCATCTTTAAACAGGCAACACACAGCAGCTTATTAACTTAACCGGGGTAAAAACCTTATACCTTGATCAGAGCACTGAGCTGGCTTGTGGTAAAAGTGCCACACGTTTATTAGCACAAGTGCATAGCTTCACCTGATACTAAAGAAAAGGTTGTAGCTATTTTTATCTTTATTCCTATCAAAAATAAAATCCACTGCTGAGAATAAAGGGTAAGTTAAGCAGCTATAGTTCTTGTTCAAGATGGTTTCCCTACTAACTGCAGCTTCTCTCGTGTGACAGGCTCTTACCGACTCCAGGTGCTAGCTTCTTTGTTCCCTGGAGAGGTGAATGATTTAGAGGAACGCATGTTCTCTCATCTAGGAAACTATTAAAACGTATCTTTGGAAAGGTTTCTGAAGCCAAAGTTCCTTTCCCTTGCTGGCTGCAGATGCCATGCTGTCTGGTGTAAACTCTGTGCTGGTCCCTCTCCTGCTACTGCTGTTTATAATGCCAGATGAGCTCTTTCTGCAATCTCCAATACAAATGAATAGCCCATTGATTTTGGCCACACCTGGGCTAAGATGTCTCTTTTCTTTGTCCAGAAACCACCTGTTTAACAACTCTCCCGCCCTTCTCCTGCCATGCTTGGTTTAAACACAGTTCAGTCACATTGTCGGCACATGGGAGTTCTTTGTAGGTTAACTGTACATACAGCACACCTTGGGCATAAGAATGGGGTGGGAGCATCGGCCACACTTATTTACTGGCCATAAAGGCAAGCATGAGGAGGGCAGGACCTCTGGGGAAGGGGCGGTGTCGGGGGTGGGACCATGATTTGAGAGCTTCTGCAGCCCACCAGACTATGAATGGTAAATGGGTTTTTAGCTTTCCCATGATGCCACCTTTTGGGTAAATATGGCAACAGTGTCCCATCTGGCAATGCAGTGTTCTAAGCTCAGAACACAGGCTGCTGCTCTCATTAGGGTGTGGGGGAGGGGGGCCTTCAAAAACACAGACATAGTGAGCACCATCAAAGGCTCTCAGCTATTTCAAGGGATGCTATCCTCTTCCTACATGCCACACAACTCCTGCACCAACTCTTCCTTCTCCCTCCCCCCATTGGTAATACCAGCCTGATCTTTTCCTTCCCTTTCTCTCCTTATCCCTACTTTTGAATTTCACTTTTTCCAGGGCCTCTATCACATTTTTTTCTCCCTCTCATGATCCCCATCTTTTTCTTTCCCTCCTGCTTTTCCCTTCCCTCTGCTGTCCTTTTCTATCCCTCTCTTCCTCACTCTAACTCTCCTACTTCTCTCGCACTAACTCTTCTCCTCTCTCCATTTATAACATTCCCAATAATCTCAAGCTGCACGTGGGAGGAAGTCATGTCAAAACAACAAAATCCCAGATTTTTCATTCTCTAGATCAAAGATGACTGAACAATGATTGGGGGGAGGGGTATCCAGGGCAGCCTTGGAAGCACAGTTCTGATGTTAGCTCACCTATCATAGCATTAAAATCTCCCTGTATTGTATCTGTGCCAGTTTCATAGGCCATTATAATTCACCTTCTAACATACTACCATCATTTGATGAAAGAGAGGACCTCTGTTTTAGTTCTATCATTAGAACCGGGTTGGGGGGCGGTGAGAGGGAGGGACAGAGGGAGGGAAACAGGTTGAACCAGTCTTATAGCTCACACCTGGAGGGCATATAGCCTGCTGGTTCAGAGATCTGCCCTTGCCCCCAAGTTGACTTCACAGAGTTTGGAAGGGAAAACCTTGTCCAGCCGAGATTCTTTATAGTGACAGTTTTTTTCCTTGGAACTGAGTTTAACACAGTCTGCTTTTTTGCATTCCCAATAACTGCAAGCATTGGCAGTCCTATATTACCATTCCTGCATTTTAGAGTTACCGCAGTTTGTGACCCCACAACAGCCAAATTGGTTACATTAGGCAAAATACCAATCTAACAACTGACTATCTAGCAGGCCTAAGCAACTGTTAACTGTATTTACATAACCACACCCAGGATTTCTTTCCCATTCCAGCGTGAACTGTATTTACATCATAGTTGAATACCTAGCAAGTCTAAGCAACTGAGTGAACATACCCAGGAGTCCTTTCCCATTCCAGATGGCTGTAATGGAAGCATTGATTCAGACCCTCCTTCCACGCAAATGGATGGAAAAAATCCACACTTTGGCCTCCAACAGGAATGCTTTTGCACCTTTGGGTAATTTGAAGAGTAAAAGCCTTCAAGTCTCCTGTAATGAAGTTGGCCATTCTGATGCACTCCTAGTAACGAGAGGGGAAAAAATAGCCTGTCCTGTTTCACCTAGACTTGTTCTTTTTTTAAGATTGTCTTGAAGCATAGAATTTCTACTAAAATATCCAGAAAACCCAAGGTAATATGCATCACATCTGAAACCTTAAAATCTGGGGCCCACATCCTAAATAGGAGTAAATTGGTAACATTCCATTGATTTTACTATGCCTATTTATGCCAGCTGAGGTTCCAAACTTTGGCATGTAAAGTGAAAGCCCTCAATGTTACTGTAGCTATAAACACAGATCTAATAAGTTATACAGCATGTTTTTTCTAACATGTTATATAATAAATTACAGTAGAACATCAGTTACAAATAGTTCGTGAATGGAGCTTATTTGTAACTCTAAACAAAATGTTATGGTTCTTTCAAAGGTTGGCAATTGAACATTGACTTAATGCTTTGAACCTTTATTATGCAGAAGAAAAATGCTGCTTTTAACCATTTTAATTTAAATGAAAAAGCAAAAATGGTTTCCTTGTCAAATCTTTTAAAATTGAGTAGTTTAACACTGTACCGTATTGCACAGTAACTGGGGGACGTGGGGGTTGGTCTCCCAGTTCCAAATGAGGTGTGAGATTGTGTAACAATATGGTTTTTCTGTAGCCATATTGGAAGGCCTGTAGCCATATTGGTAGGCCCAAACTAAAGCCTCCTTTTGCAGCCAGACTGAAGAGCACCAGCCATTAGCTGTAAACCCTGGAATCACATACTCACATTCCATCTAAATTGCATTAAAATAGTGTCACACTAGGCTATGAGAAGGGGATCCTGTCCTAATGGCACCCACTGTCACCAGATAAACAGATATTAAGATGGGTAAAGAAAACTTAACAGCATTTAGTCTGGCAAGAAACTGCTCATCAATATTTGAGGTTGTGGAATCCTCATTCTATGATTATTGTCCTCACATTCTTATTGTTTTTCTGTGTGATCTCTGTCTGGTTTTTAACTGTTTCTGTCTGCTGTATAATTAATTGTTCTAGGTGTAAATCAATTAAGGTGGTGCAGTATGATTGGTTAAATGATTCTGTTACAGTATCTTATGATTGGTTAGTAAAATTATACTAAAATAATTGGTTAAGGTATAGCTAAGCAGGACTCAAGTTTCACTATATAAACTAGGGTCCAAAAAGGAGGCCAGCAAGTCCAGTTCTGGGAACCACATTTCAAGAAAGATTTGGAAAAATTGGAGACAGTCCAGAGAAGAGCAACAAGAATGATTAAAGGTCTAGAGAACATGACCTATGAAGGAAGACTGAAACAACTGGGCTTGTTTAGTTTGGAAAGGAGAAGACCGCGAGGGGACATGATAGTGGTTTTCAGGTATTTAAAAGAGTGTCAAAAGGAGGAGGGAGAAAAATTGTTCTCCTTAGACTCTGAGGATAGGACAAGAAGCAATGGGCTTAAACTGCAGCAAGGGAGGTTTAGACCGGATATTAGGAAAAACTTCCTAACTGTCAGGGTGGTGAAACACTGCAATAAGTTGCCAAGAGTGGTTGTGGAATCTGCAACACTGGTGATATTTAAGAGCAGGTTAGACATCTATCAGGGATGGTCTAGATGGTACTGGGTCCTGCCATGAGGGTAGGGGACTGGACCTGATGACCTCTCGAGGGCCCTTCCAGTTCTAGTGTTCTACGATTCTATGATTCTAAGCAAAAGGCAAGAAGATGAAAAAGAGAGAAAGCAACACCAAGAAGGAGGAGGGAAGACCTGAAAGAACTCACCTCCAAGACACAGCCTCCTCTGCTCGACTGTGACATGCAGCAGCTAAGATCCAGAGAGACGGACCTTGCCTGGCCAACAGGGGAAGTCTGACTGCCTTTATCAGGATTGGTGAGCATGACACTGTGTGCTTAGCACATGTATTCTGCTTGCTTGGGAATTATCAATAAATAGAGAATAAGAATATTACTGTGTGAGGCTCTTTCAGTGGCAAAAGATCCTGCAAACCTGCAGGAAGTTATGCCCAGAGCCCTAGGAATTGGGTAAGGGTGGGTGTGTAAATTAACAGGGTTAACTGGGTAAAGGTGTGCATCCTTAAAGCATGGAAGGGATAGAGAAATTTGTGCGGGTAACAAATTGATCAGTCAGTTTGGAACGCTGGTCTGTGGAACTTTGAGGTTCTACTGTAAGACCAATCTGAGCATTCCCTGCATTATGTTACTTAAGTGATAACACCTGCTATTTCAAAATAGAAATATCATGCTATCCTTTCAATCTCTCCCTTCAGAGGGGATAGTAAACATGTCTGGGCACTGCCAACAGCAAAAGAAGCAATTTAGAAAATACATAAAGGCAGATGGTTTGCTGTAAATTCTCAAGCAGTAGCCCACACCTTTGTCTTCTTTCTGGGAGCATCTGAGTTGAGATCCATCAAGGACATTAGCAAATCTACCTTGACCTCTTTCTTCCACCATTCATTTTAATATTTTTAAGTAAGCATTTAATAGCTGTGTTGTGGGCCTGCTACCTGGTCATGCCAAGCTACCACAAACCATTACTACCTCTTTTAATATATGCAAGATGGAAAATAAAACGATCTATCTTATCTTGGCAGAGCAGGGGTCGGGGAGAGGGAGACACACAACAGAGCTGCTTCAATCTGAAGCATGGATGATGACTTAGAGGAGTGCCTGTCTTAAGAGGCAGTGTGCTGTTTCTAAGATTTCAGTGCCCGTACATGCTCGCTGTCTCTCTCTCACAAACATGTATCTCTGTAGATCTGGGGAAGAGAGAGAGGACAAAGCAGGACAGCTTTCCTGTCTTAAAGAGACAGCGTGTGGCTGCTCTCAGAAACTTACACAGCAAGAGCCAATGCACATGTTCTGTGTCACTGTCGCACATGCTCTGTGTCACTGTCGCACACACCTGGTCCATGCTACACTGTCTCTGTGACACACACACACACGCACACACACAGAGTCAGTGTCTCACACACTCTCCTGTCTCTGTGCCACACACACAATCTGTGTTACTAAGGCTGTCTCTCACACTCAGAGTACTTCTCTCTAACACTCTCGTTCTCTCTCTGTAGCCCCCTGCTCCACCCCTTCCATCCAAAGCCCCACCTCTTCCAGGAGGCCTGGAGCTGGCCTTTGACCATGTACCAAAATTCTTGAAGTGGCCCCCATTGCCTGCCCCTGCTATGACTGTTTGGCATGGTATATGAAACAATTTTGGTTGTCCAGTTCCAAATTCTTCTGCCGGGGGGCTGGAGGGAGCGCGCCTCAAACCTTGGCAGTGGTTTACATCTTCGTCAGCATTCTCAGTACAGGAGCAGTTAGCTCTGTAGGCCAAACTGCCTTCTAAATGGTAGAGTTGATCGCTCTGACAGAATAACTTGCAATAAATGCATAAATCACATACACAGTGTTCTAAAAGCAAGGGAACTGGAGATGTAACTGGTGCTCCTGTACCTATTTTGTGAACACAGAAAGGACTTCAGGGTTGTTGAGATGCTCTGGATCCAGAAAGGAGATCCTCTTCACCCCGTGGCATTGCCAGCTTCTTCAGAGGCTGATTACAGCTTCCATTTCTTCCATGGCTTGGAATACAGGAGGGGTACCCAAAACCCCTAAGTTGCTTTCTGGCTGAGGATGGCACTGCTCTAATGGCTCCGGAGATGAGAAGGTGAGAATTTTTTACACTGATCTTTTTGCTCCAAATTTGACTAATACTAATGCTAATGGCTCCCTAAGCCAGGCTCAGGGAACATCTCTACATCCTCTTGCACACCCCATTGTACATGCCTTATCTATATGTCCCACCTTGACATTAAACTGTGAAACATCCTACCACCCTGGGAGGCAGGCACCTCTGGCGGTGCTGCCTTTACCCCACACACTTTCCATGGCCCTGCTCCGTGTTCTCAGTCGGTGCCCTTGCTTTAAACCTTTGGCATGCCTCTGTTTCTGGGGTGTGGTGGTTTTGTTTGTTTTTTTTGTCCTGCACAATGAATTGTCTTCGGGGCTGTGTGGCCCCTCCCTCTGCTGAGGTGTACTTAGACCCATCCTCCCCAGTCTCACATAGACTGATGCTCTTTGCCCTCCACACACACACACACACACACACACACACACACAAGAGAGAGAGAGAGAGAGAGAGAGAGAGAGAGAGAGAGAGAGAGAACTGGGGAGACTGATGCTCTTTGCCCTCCACACACACACACAACACACACACACACACACACACACAGAGAGAGAGAGAGAACTGGGGGAGAACAGATGGTGAGAGGGATCCTGCCATTTCAACTTGATTATTTCATGTTAGCTGTTGTTTATATGGTTCATACTGGATAAAACCATACGGTGAATGATCTTCCCCCGCATCAGTAGCCAGAGTCTAATGCTGCCATTCTGTCCAGCTTGGGGTGTCTATCACAAGGAGCACAAAGGGGGCAATTGCTCCAGGGCCCAGCAATTCAAAGGGCCACCACCACTGCTACTGAGGCAGCCAAACACCTGGGCCTTTTAAATCCCCACCAGAGCACTGTACTACATGCGCTTTGTGTCTCTGAGGGCTGGGGGGAGCCAGCGCTGTGGTCTGGCGCTCTCTGGAAACTTGATCAGGAGGCTTTCTTCAGTTCTGATTAAGAAAACAAAAGGCTGAGAGGGTCTCAGATGAAGAAAGAGCCAGAGGGAGGGACAGGAAGACCAGCTGAGAAAAGCCTTTCTGTGGTTATGCACTGTTCTGCCATTGGCTTTGTTTCAGATTTCTGAATAAGACAAACCCCAGGAAAGGAGAGACTGTACTGACCATGTTGAGCTTCTGTAGTAGAGGGGGATAATATGGAACATAGGCTGCAGCTTTCATAGCCCTCCTATAAATTTCAGTGTGTAATGGGATACCATTTTTCTGGTAGAAATGCTATATTACTTCCCTCCCTGTGTTTAATTTGTGCATACACAGTCCTAGACTTAATTCAAAACAGTGTGTCCCCTGTGCTTATCCCACTGAAGTCAGTGCTCAAGCAATCTGCAGACTCAAGGCCATAAGCTTTCATTTTGGTTTGTTTTATTTTATTCTGTGCAAACTGCTCTCTGCAGTTAGAGAAGCAACACCTGCAATCTCCACACAAGTTCATAGGC
Organism: Pelochelys cantorii; assembly: GCA_032595735.1. Taxonomy (NCBI): domain Eukaryota; kingdom Metazoa; phylum Chordata; order Testudines; family Trionychidae; genus Pelochelys; species Pelochelys cantorii. The sequence goes on from CM064327.1 coordinate 239,483,291, forward strand.
TCCCAAAAGAGAGCCTTAGATCTTAATACCCTGTTTTATATCAGACTTGTGTGTTTTGTGCAAACCCAAATGTCATGAAAGTGGCAGGGAAATATTATGCGATAGTCTTTGCTTGTGGGATGTGCACAAGAAGGCTCTCCTTTGAGGGTTTTATGTATGTGAACTAACCAAACACTCATTCCATATGACTTTGGGAAAGGTCACGGACAGAGAGAAACAGAAAGAATTAGGGTGGAAAGGGCTCCAAAAAGATGAACAGAGAGCACCTATTGGGATATGCGGGAAATGTTTGAAAAGCTAAGTGCTTAGTTAGTCTAACCTCTGGGCAAGTCTGGTGTGAGCAGCCGCCTCTTGTTTGACAAATCACCCCATTCTACCGGCTGATCTTGCCAGCATTCCTAGAGGTTATAGTCACACAAGTATCAGCTATTCTCAAGTACAGCCGCTCCCCGAGTCACGGACAAGTTACGAACCAACACTTGGTCCGTAACTCGAAGTGTTTGTAACTCGGATCCCATAGAGTTACATGGCGACTGCGCTGTTTGTAAGCGCAGATCGCCATTCGTAACTCGGATCTGCATTTACGACCACTTTGGTCGTAAGTGCGGATGGTCGTAAGTGGAGGTGGTCATAACTCGGGGAGCAGCTGTAGTCCTTCCCGTACATAAAGCAGAAACAAGCTTCAGCATCAGATATGCACCATTGCTATTTTTTTCTATCTGTCCTTTTTATGGTAGAAACATCAAGTGTGTGGCCTTCAGATTTGGGTACCATAGAGCCTCTGCCAACCTGTTGGAAGTTAAGGGTTTATTTTTGGTAGGTGGCGCATGCTGGACTGGGGATAGGGGAAATATCTGTCTCTCCCCTCCCTATTGTCCTGCTGCTTTCTTGCAGATCACACATGGAAATGCTGTCTTTCTGCACTGACATTTCAGGGAAACTCCTGGGAATAGTGTAGACTTAAAGGGGGTATAGCATTGGACCCTCCCCCCCCCCATCTTTGGTTTATCAAGGTGAGGGCAAGTTTAAGTAATACCCTGTCCTTGTGTTTTTACACTTCAGGGAATGGATCAGTTGATGATTCCTTGTTGTGTTCATTCTCTGTGGAGCACCTCACATTGGCCTCTATCTGAGCACAGGACACTGGGCTAGATAGATCTTTGGTCTGACCCAGTATGGCTGTTCTTACATTTTTAACAGCAGGGTTGTCCTCATTCTCCCTCCTTGCCCCCTCCCTAAGCAGTGTGGCCTGGGGGATTACAAGGGCCTGACTGGGTGGCAGTAGGGATCACCTCCTCACCACCACCACCACCACCACCGTGGTAGAAGCCAGAGTGGCACAGCAGCTTGCTCCATTCTGCCCCACCATGCCACCCTCTCAGCCTGCTGTGCCCCCTGCTTCTCAGTGGTGGCAAAAAGAGGAGTGCACCGAGGCTGTAACCTCTGCTTCCCATCACTGCTGAGAAGCTGAGCTCAGCAGGCTGGAAGAGGGGGGCAGGTGGAGCTGGCTGCCTGCTCCAGCTCCCATTGCTGCAGTGAGTGCACAAGAAGTAACCACTGTTGCTGCCCAGTGCCAGGCACCTGTAATCCCTCAGGTCCCTTACATCCATAGGAGAGTTGGGGCAGCTACCATGGGGCCCCCAAAAGCACGAGGCCTGAAGCAATGACCCTAAACCCTCCTATGGAAGGAACAGTTCTGCTTAACGGTAATTCTTAATTACTAAATAGACTGTGAACTACTTAATGGACTGTGGTGCTAGATCACATGTCTATTCCAAACTCATCTATTGGGGTTCAGAGGAAGTTTGAGAGAAGCTATTCTCCACTGCCACGGAGCTAGTAAAAACAGAGCAGCTGGTGATGGTTTCCTTCTGCATTACCAGATCTTTCAGTGTGATTCATCTGAAGAAGTGGGTTGTGCTCTTGCGCAAGAGGGAGTTTTTGCGCAAAAAAGGCTCCTAGTTAATTATGCAAATAAAGCACAGCAATATTCTACTCCATGCTTCATTTGCATAAGCTTTTGCGGAAGAAGGGTGCAGTATAGATGTAGCCTAAGAGTTTAGTTCCCATTAGGCCCCAAAAGGAAGCGGCCAAATTTACAGACATGCGCACCAGCTAACAGCTCCAATTGTTTTCAAAGTAGGGATGGGGGGTTTTCTCTGTTTCCTGTCGCTGCTGCTGGCCATTGTTGAAATCCTGGTCACGTCAGTCAGGTTCCTAAAAGGAAGCTGATGGGGGACTGAGCCCTTTTAAAAATCTTGTCCATTCTCATCTGGAATTCACAATGAATATATATCTCAAATTCTGAGGAAACATTCCTTTCACAGTGGCCCCTGTAATGTACTGTACTGTAATTTTGGCTTTGTGTTGATTCTTTTTATAAATATTACTTTAGCATGTTGAAAGAAATCAAGCAGGACATGATTTGGATTTGAACTGCCTCGTCGACTAGTGACTGAGGTTGGTCACTTTTCTAAATAGTCAGTATTTTAAATGACAAGTGTAATTATCTGAAGTGCCCAAGCCCCTTCATTAATTCTGATACATAATGCCCCGATCCTGCAGCGAGTAGTATAGCATTGGACTGGAAGCAAATTATGATTTGGAAATTTATTCAAAATTCAGTGTAAAATTATTACTTATAACCTTTTAGGACAGGGATGGGAAAAGTCCAGCCCATGGGCCAGATCAAGCCCGCTGCTTCATTTCATCCAGCCTGGAGCAAATCTCTGCACTGTGGGCCAGAAACCACAGTTTGTCTCTGTGGCCCCTAGGCATAGGGGAGGTCAGGGAAGCTCCATATGCCACCCCTGCCCTCAGTGCCATCTCCACAGATCCCATTGGCTGAGAACTGTGGCAAATGGGAGCAGAATGGATGGAGCCTATGGGCAGAGGGCAGCATACACCACCCAGAGCTGTCTGACTCGTTTGCCTAGGGACTGGACATGGCAACCCCTTCCAAGAGCAGTGCGGGGACAAGATAGGCAGAGAGCCCTTACCTCTGTTACACCGCCTATGGGGAGCCATCTCAAATAAGCACCACCCACCTAGAGCCTGAGTCCTCTGCCCCACGTCGGAAATACTTCCTTCACCCCAAATCCCTCCCAGACCCCCATCCTCACCCTAACCTCTTGCTCTGCATCCACTCCCACACTTCAAACTCCTTAGCCCCACGATCGATCCCACGCTCTCATGTGAAGACTTCATTTCCTTCTGCAGCCTAAACCCCCCCTTATTTCTGTCCTTACCCCAAGCCTTTGCACCCCTCAGCAAGAGTGGATCCATGAGCTCTGGCTCACCAAGTTGTGGGGTCGGGGCAGCCCCAAACCTCTGTCTTTGTGGCCTGCAATTGGGTTTTTTTGGTGGGTTGGTGGGTCAGTGGCTCCTTATAAAAATATGCCCCACCCCGTCTTAGGGCAGGAAGTGCTTTTGTACAGCACCTAGCGCAATAGGGTCCACGTCCATGGCACTGACGCAATACAAATATCAATATGCATGAATACAAAGATAAACACATAAACCCGCTATATTTTAAAAATAAGGCCTTCTAATTTTCATTTTCTTAACAGCTGCAAAGAGGCAGTTGTATACATCTTTTAATTCATTGTAAAATGTCTGTTACTTCAGAGAGAGCGCACCAGGAATAGTTTCACTGTACAAATAAACAAGCAGATGAATGAATGGAAATATTGTGCAACAAGAGTTTCCCATTGACAAAATACCTGTCATATACCTTTTGCCTTAATGCACAAAGAGTCACTTGTGTAACAGAATGGCAAGTAGCCCACTAACCATATTCAAAGCAAGACCTAAAAAGGAAAATATCTCCAGTTCAAACGTATAGAGGAGCAGATGCATGGTAAAGCAAACTCCAAGTGCTTTCCTGGCTGCCTGCCTGCTATCCTCTGAAGAACAGCTAATAATAATATCACTTAAAAGAGCTGCTGAAGAGTGAGATTGGTTTTACTGCAACTAATTTGCAGCTAATCCAATATATTAGTTTACTATGTCCTTTGCTGAAACCATAGACAACAAATCCCTAAGTGCAATCTTTGTATGCAATGACTGACATTATTTTCCCTTTGTGGGGAATAAAATCATTGGGTGAAATACTGGTTCTACTCAAATCCACAGTAAACTTGTATTGACTTCAGTGGGCTCAGAATTTTTTAAAAATTAAAGCGCCTTCATTCAGGGACCAGAACCCACCAACTCACCTTCCAGATCACTGCTGCTACTCCAGTCTTTGGAGTTGTCTTATATGAGGGCTAGGAGCTGTTGGATTTGCATAAAGGTGGAAGAACCAGTTTCACTAAATCTACATCCAGTATTTCTCCATGCTGGTTTATATGGAGCTGGTGCAGAACCCTTCTCTGCTACACACAGGAGTTGTAGGATCACCCTCCATTCCTTCCACCCCCACCCCACCCCACCCCACCCCATTTAGCCAGTACAGAAAGTCATTTCTGCAGTTAGTATAACATTTAGAAGACCTTTTCTGACTCAAGTGGAGCAACACCTGCATGCATGTGGCTCACTGCTTCTTATAATAAGATTTTTAACTAGGTTTCCTCTGTCTGCACTTTCTCTCCAAAACAGCACATGCACAAGTGTCTCTAATGTAAGGGTCTTCATTTATCAAGAGGTAGCTGTTTTGTCAACAATAGCCTTGTTACCAGAGGTGAAAGTTGGCCAGTAATCATAAGCTGCTGGTAGCAGTCCATACACGACTGACATGGACCCTCCTTAAAGGGCTGCTCTGGCAGTGCTTTAACATCACTGCCCCTTTTGCTCCCCTCTGTCATCAGCCCTGCTGGTAGGGTCTGGCAATGCTGTCAATTGGGCTGACACTCTGAGTGCAGAAGGTGGGGGCCCTCAAGAGAGCTTTAAAAACCTTGCTTCTACAGGCACTGGTAACAAAAACCTTCCCCCCAGAATCACAATACGCAGGTTTTGGGGGATCACTGCCACCATCAAGTGATTTTTATCCCTAAAAAACTGGGGGTTAACACTTGAAACCACCCCCAGGTGCACCCCAAGCTCTTTTGCTCTAAAAGACCTTGAAAAAAGAAAAGAGGAAAACAAGCTGCAGTTTCTAGTAGCTGACCTCTCAATCTGAGGCATGCAGATGCACACAGACAGACAAACCTTCCAGAACCAAATCATCACCTTAAAAAATTTTGTATTACAAAACAAAAGATAAACTTGATAAAGCGGAGCTGGTTGCTAGATGTTACAGAGCAATTAAGGAAAATAAATTAAAACAGAGAAAACTCTCTGGGCGCAATGCTAGATGGTGAATGGGGAGGCAGGGGGCATAGATTCACACAGAGCAGTTCAAACCAAACCCCAAAATAAAGAAAAAATACCCTGAACACAACTGGATTCACTTAACCCTTTTACTTACTTCCAGTCTTCTCTTTATTCAGTCCACTTCCATGCCCCGAATTCCTTGGAGGCATGGTAGTCCTGCCTGGGTTTAAATCATTCTGGGTCCCAACTCCTGGTTTAACTTTTTCCACACAAAGAAAGCAGGCAAGGAATCTAGATCCAATTCAAATTGCAATGCTCTATCCCGATTGGTTCTCCTGGCCCCCTGGCCAACACCTTTGCTAGCTACCTGAGTTTAACCCCTTAGTCACCGGGTGCTGGTCAGCACTCCTCCTGTCCATTACAGGGGGGGCAAAAAGAGGAGCTGCCACGGGGCCTGGTGATTTTTAAAAAGGCTTAGGGTGCCCAGGTTGTTACTTCAGCAGCAGTGGCCAAGCGCCCAGGCCCTGCAAATTGCCAAGGATGCTGCTGTCCTGGGGCTCCTAGCTGCTGCAGCAATGGTAGCCATGATGGCAAGGGCTGGCTGGGGGAGTCTGGCTCCAGCCCCACCCCTTCTGGAGGGCCAGAGCTGCCCCTCACCTTGTTAAGGACCCTGGCATACTGATAAATCCTGACAATTACTTTCACCCCTGCTAGTGACCCTGATTCTCCTCTCACTCTAAACTAGTACCAGTGTATCCTGTTGTAAAGTGAAGGGAAGGACCAATAATGTGGATTCCAAACCCCTAGCAACATTGAAACAAAACTTCATTTTCAGGTCTGTGTCCTATTCCTCTCTGCTTTTCCCCTCGGATGCTTTTTAATACACTGTGTATACAGGGCCAGACGGAGGCATGGGCAAGCCAAGCAGCTGCCCAGGGCGCCAACTAATGGGGGGCGCCTGATGGCAGCTGTAAGGGGCATGCAGCATCTCTTACAGCTGCCATCAGGTGCCGCGCACCCGGCTCCCACAGTGCCGGCGCACCCGGCTCCCTGCGGCGCCAGCCAGCAACGCCTTTCCCCCCATTGCCGCGGGGCCCTACACGGCCCGACGCATGTGCCAGCAGCGACGGCCGGGCCGGACTGGGCTGTGCTTGCGCCATGTGCTCCAGGGGCGGGCCCTGGGCTGCGCGCCAGCGGCCATAGCCAGGCCGCGCATGTGCCGTGTGCCCCGGGGGCGGGCCCGCTCCCCGGGGGTGGGCCCACACATGCACCGTGCACCCGTGGGCAGCGCTGTGCGCCCGTCCCCGGGGCACCAGAATACCTCGGGCCAGCCCTGTGTGTACACATGTGGGAAATCCCAGGGTATACCCAGGTTGTGAGGCACCTCACCACGTCCTGCACTTGGCATGAAGTTTGATCTGTGCTTATTGTGTATCAGCCCCCTGAAACCCACAGCCTCTGGCAATACAATCTCTATCTTGCAAGCCTCACACCCTCTGGCAGGTTAGCAAATGGCACCCGCCTACCCCCGCATCCTCTCCAAGCATTTCCTGTAGCGTTCAGCCCCATACCCACTGAATGCTCACAGAAATGCATGGTCTCCTGGAAGTAAGAGACCCCTTATTTCCAAGAGACCAGCATCCACCAGCTTGTATGAGTCAACTCAGGATCAGTGCTTTGCTTAATACCACAGCACTTAGATCTACTCCTAGTGAAAACAGCCATACGTTGATCATCAAAGAACAGAGGTTCAGGAGCTAGTGAATAAAGATATTGGAAACAAATTATTACATTTAAAAAAATGCTTTTTAGAGAATAAATGGAATAGGTTAACCTCCTGAGTAAACAAGTTTTTCACCCAAAGTCCTCTTCAGTATTTTCAGCCAAGGCAGGCAGAGATCTCACTTTCGTGAACATAAGTGCACCGTTACTTTACTATTACCTTGTCATTCCACCTCACACATCATTCTTTCAGCTCTTGCAGCTTGTCAGTATAATTGTAGATATTGAGTCCTCTGGGTCAAGGACTGCTTTTTCTGTACAGTTCCTAGTAGGGCAAGGCAGCCGTCCTTAACTGGGTTCAATGGCATTACTGTAATACAGATGGTAACTATGTGCAAAGTGAGCATAATAATGCCAGGTTTGGGACCAAGTTGCGAGTTACACACACTTGGTTCCCATTGTCTCCAATTTTCAGTTAATCCATCCCTACCTGGGACACAGGAATGGGGAGAAGGTAGCTTTGAGGCACCTGTATGCTTCCTTTACCAGCTTAAACTAGAGCAACTTGGAGCTGTGCTAATTGATGCTCTGCTTCCAGTTGCCCACATCCAGAGCACAGTGTGTCCTGGTCATTTTTCTCACTGGATGGCCTCCATTGTATTTGGGAGTGGGTCCCTCACAGGGCTGTTCTAGAAGAATCCATTTATACTGAGAATATTCCTCAAGATTCATATGAGGCCCCTTTGTTGCAGTTAGCGGAATGCAGAACTCTCCCCATTGTGTACAGCAGGTAAATAGCTACCTGATGAGTCAGGCAATGGAAAATCCATGCCTTGAAATGCATTCCAGTACCTTTTGGTTTTGGAACCAATTTTTTTCACTGGAGAGAGCTGCTACATTTCCTGTGGTATTTATATTTTCTAGAACCTGGTAAATGATTAGATCTCCCTTCTAATTCTGTCTCTCACCAATTAGGACATTGACTGACAGTCTATTATAAATAGCTCTCAAATGAGCATGGACAAACTGGGAGAGTTCAGATTTAAATGAAACATGGAGGGATAACTCCCTTCCTGACCTTAGCAGAGTTATACCAAGAAGTGAATTTAGCCTGGGATGGCTTAATGCTAAATATGAATTAGTAGCATGTGAACAAATGGGTAACAAGGTATTGCATCTGCAAAAATAGTCCTATTTTGGATAATTTGTAATTAAATAGCGTCACAATATTCTGTGATTCTTGATCTTCAAGGTAACTGTTTTGTGGGATTAGGCTGAGATCAGAATGGTGCATGTTCTTTGCCACAGCGTGTCATTTCACTTCAGAAATGTGTTACTGAATATTTTAAATTGTGAGTAAACAAAAGTCATTTAATCCCTTACCTTTAGGGTCTGAGCCTGCCTTTGCTGGAATCAGTACGGATTTTGTTATTGGCTTCTATGGCAGTAGGACTGGGCACAATCTTTCCAGTGCTGAAGGCCTTCTGAAGCTGTCAAGGTTGTAAAGGTAGCCACTGGAGTCTGTGGGTTCTGCCTCTACTCATGTGATAGGAATCTTGATCTTTGCCTCTGCCCTAGACCATGTGATTAGGGCTAGAAAAGAAAGACCAGTTTATTTCTAGCATCTTTCTGTCAGACCCTTCTTCAGGGCTTAGCATCCTCAATCCCCACATTACCAGCACTTACCACCTCATGAGTGCCTGCTGAGCACCTTGCTATATCAGGTCACTAATATTTAGTTCTCATTGCATTATCTCAGTGGTTTCCAACCTATTCACCATTATAGACCACATATATGGCCCTCTGTTATGTGGGCTGCATCCAATACCACCTGTATGGACCTGAGGATGTCACATGGGCCACAGCATTGTGCTAATTGGGCCACAGGTTGAGACCCACTGCATTATCTTCCTCCATTAGTGTACAATCCTGTAAGCTACTGAGTCAATGGTAGTTGATGGTACTGAGACCCCAGCAGGACTGTTGAGGGGACAAACTCACACCCTGGTGTAGTTGGGAACTCTCCCATGTGCACAACAATAAACATACAAAACCCATGTATTTGCCTTTCACTTTTGATTGCTATGCATCACAGTAAGTTGTTGGTTTGCTCTTTCACCTCATGAGTTTTAAGGCATCTGTGCTGGTGTGACAGTCTGGTTATGTTATGTCCTCCCCACCCCCCGCCAGACATTGTAGCTCTGCTTGCTCTAATAGTGATAGGTCTTCTCACCGTTGCCAGGCAATCACAGCACAAGCAGTGTAGGTATTAGCTGCACTTATGCTTTCTTATTTCATTACTTACCCAACCTTTCCCTGACCCAAACCAAACCCCTCAACTCCCCCCCAAAAAACAGAATGCCCTGCCATTTACTTTGGAGGTGTATGGTTTTTTTTTTTCCTCTCTTCAGCATGGGCAGCTGTAATCTGCCAATGAATATCTCATGGCACTTTGGATTTCATTCTTTATTAAATCATTTAACTTCTCCTGATAGGCACACAATTTGTAGACATAGATTTGAGCATATATTTAATACTAACACCCACTTAACCTGCTGCTTTTCATCAGTGGATCACAAAACATTTTTCAATGGTTAGTTTTATTATTCTCATTTTATAAAAGGAGAAACTGAGGTACAGGGATGAGGAGGCTTGCCCAAGTGTAATCATAGATGCACACAGAATAATAAAAGACAAGCAACCACTGTAGAACAGAAAAATCTAATTCCAAATAGGCCTTCTGGCAACATTCAAAATAAGAGGCATGTGATGTATTATTATTTCTTGCTACAGAAGGAGCTAGGTGCAACTTCTACCTTTAAGTTGCCTAATACATTCCATTGTAAAAGATGCTTGTGACTTCTTTTTTTGAGAAGTTCTAATACCTCCATTGTCACAGCTGGCCTCTGATATTCTGCAGAAGAAATCCATTGGGCTGGAGAAACTCATTTTCACTGTTCCATGAAATTCATTCCGGTTTTGCTGAGATGGTTCAGTTTTAAATTGATCCTTCATCTCTTTCTTAATCTTGATCTCTGTAAAATGTTAGCAGCTTTCCAGAATAATAATTGAACATGGATATTCTAAACCACCAGGCTTATACCACTATCAAAGCAGCACCACTAATGTTCCTTTCTGTATTGGGAATGCCTGTATCAGGATAGAGTGGGGGGGAGGAGAGGGAGAGAGACTGGGCTGGGCTCCTCTTGATTATTACCCAAACCCAGCACCTGGCCCTAATGGTCTGTCTTTCCCCAGCACACGTCGCGCACACACAAATAAATGGAAAACCACTTTTTGTTGTTTGCTAGTGAAGTTAGTTCTGTAATTCAAGTAGTAGAAGTGGCTTAAGTACTGAAAGTTAAGGATCAGATTCTAAACCCTGTTAAGGAGGAATAGAGTATTTTTTACAGTGGTATATAAAAAATTTTTACCCTCTTTCTTGAAAGGAAACCCTAAATACTACTTTTAAAATTAATTTAAAAGAATATTATATAGATTGCAAAATCAAGCACTGGAGGTTTGGGAAATGCCAAACTGATTTTGCCCCCGTGCATGCCTCGTGCTACGGTTTTTAATTGCTTGCTCACATTGTTTATTTGTTTTGTTTCCAACAAGGCCCCTGCCTCATTCAGTGCACTCAATGGATGCACAAAAGCAGGATTAAGGTTGCATGGGCAAGTGTAAATATGGCATTTCTTAATCGCTGAATACTTGGTTTTGCAACTTAAATAGTATACTTAGATTTTTTGTAATGGAATTTGTAGGTCAAGATACACAAAGTGTGGGAGAAAGGAATTGGTTTTATCCATAGCCTGGAAAATTGAGGCACAGAGAAGGGAAGTAAGTTGGCCCACATCACACACAGAGGGTATGTCTAGACTGCATCCCTCTGTCGGCAGAGGGATGCAGTCTAGGCAGGTCAACATTGCAAATGAGGCAGGGATTTAAATATCCCGTGCCTAATTTGCATAAAAATGGCCACCGCGTTTTGCTGACTCAGCACTTTGTCGGCAAAAAGCGGCAGTCTAGAGGGGGATCTGTCGAGAAAGAAAGCCGTTTTCGACAGATCCCTTATGCCTATGCAGGAGGCATAAGGGATCTGTCGAAAACGGCTTTCTTTCTCGACAGATCCCCCTCTAGACTGCCGCTTTTTGCCGACAAAGTGCTGAGTCAGCAAAACGCGGTGGCCATTTTTATGCAAATTAGGCACGGGATATTTAAATCCCTGCCTCATTTGCAATGTTGACCTGCCTAGACTGCATCCCTCTGCCGACAGAGGGATGCAGTCTAGATATACCCAGTGTGTGCAGCAGTGCTGGGAACTGAACCCAGAGTCCAGTTAGTGCTTTCACCCCAAGCTGAGTCTTTCTGTCCTTGAAATTGAAATTCTAAGATAGAATTTCCTTATTTTATTTAAAAAAATACCGATTTTATAAACAACCCCCATTTATAAACTTCATATTTATTGAATAATATGTCAGGTTGCCCAGCATTTGGCTTTGGGATTTTTTAATTTTTGTTTTTGTTTTAAGGTTCCACAGCTAGCTAACTTTTCTTCTGCAAAGCATTACCGGCACCTGCACGACTCAGAAGGCTACAGCGGAACTTTACAGTTACCCACACCAGAGTTACGAACTGACTGGTGACCACACACCTCATGTGGAACTGGAAGTACATAATCAGGCAGCAGCAGAGACCTGAAAGCATAAAAAAGCAAGGACAGTACTGTGCTAAATATTAACTACTCAAAATAAAAAGGAAAACAGCATTTTTCTTCTGCATAGTAACATTGTAAATCTGCATCAAAGTGGTTGTTAAGTTGTGAACTTTGAAAGAACAATCGTAATGTTTTGTTCAGAATTACAAACTACCTCCCCGAGGTATTTGTAACTGATGTTCGACTGTACATCAGTTTTAGTCTATCAGATTTCCAGTAAGCGACGCTCACCACCCTTTCCTAGCATTTCCCCTTGAGCTTTTTCACTGACAAATCTGTTGCACATATGGATAATCCTGGCATGAATAAACCCATCACAGCAAGGAGCATATATTTATAGATTCTGAGGCTAGTGAGGAGCTCTGCAATATCCCAGTCAGACCTCCTGAACAGCACACGCTAAAAAAAATCCCCTAACTCCTCTTTGAACTCGAGCAGGTCTTTTAGAAAACCTCTCATCTTAATTTAAAAATTCCCAGTAATGGAAAATCCTCCACAACCCTTGGTAAATTATTCTAATGGTTAATTATACTCTCTATTAAAAATACACAACTTACATCCAGTCTGAACTTGTCTAATTTGAACTTGAGCCATTAAATCTTGCTATACCTATCTCAGAGCTTGTCTACACTACCAACTTGGCAATGAAACAGTGAGAGCACTGAGACTGCAATGCGACTTTTGTTGGAAAAAAACATTCAGTTTTGGCGACCAAAAAATTTCACCCCCACGAGAGCCTTTTTTCTTTTCCTCTCCCTTTATTATCAACAAAGAGCCAGTGGAATACTCCTGTTCTGCCCTGCATTAGGAACACAGTGGTAGGCAGATTACTGCTACAGCGGGAGGGAGACAGGCTGCTGTGCTGCTTAGGCGTTCCCCAGCATGGAGAGCTTACAAAGCTACTCGTGTTACTGCTCCCAATGGTTTTGTTGTCTTTCAAGAGTTGGGTACTATCCTTTAATCTCAGGGGATTAATTCTGTGGTATCTCGGTCCATAAACCACTTTGGTGGCATTGAAGAAACCTCTCATATCATTGATATCTGCAAGATGCTGGAGCTCTCGTGCCTTCTCAGTCCACCATTGTTTTGCGTTGGATTTCTGCCTTGGTCTTGGTATGCCTTTCTCTCTTCATTATGCAGTCGCTTTGCTAGGCCCTGAAGGCTTTCCTTTTTACCTCAATCAGATGTTCAATTTCCACATAATTCTCATCAAACCAGTCCTGATGCTTCCTGGACTGGTAGCCAAATGGTTCCTCCACAAGCTTCAATGGTGGCGTTTTCAATTCACACCAGTGTTCTTCCACATCTTCAGGGTGTGCTGTCGGTAGCTTCCTTTGGAGCGCTATCTGGAAGTGACTTCGTCTGGTGGTGTCCTTAAAGCCTTGTACGTTGATCTTTCATTGGATCAATTTCTTGTGAGTTCTCTGTTTGGTGACAATCCTAATTGCCATTGTGGATTGCAAGAGGTCATGATCAGTCAAGCCATTGCTTCTCGCTGGAGGGACCACTTTTACAAGCTCCTGAACACCCCTCCACTGTAGTCCCAGAATCCCTTGACCAAATCCATCAGCAACTGCTTAGGGACAATCTTGCAATACTTCCTATCCTGAATGAGGTCCAAGCTGCCATCAAAGCGATGAACAGCAGCAAGGCAACTGGACTAGATGGAATCCCTGCTGAAGTCTTCAGAGAAAGTGGGCCAGAGCTCCACAAATAACTCGATTTCCTGATTCTCAAGATCTGGAATGGGGAGCAGATACTGCGAGAAATAAGAGACACACTGAACGTCAGTCTCTTCAAGAAGGGTGACAAATCGGACTGGAAACTATTACAGCATCTTCCTCCTGGCAATGGCAGGGAAGATCTTGGTTTGAATCCTTGGCAATTGACTCCTGCCACACTCAATCATGGAGCTCCAGTATACGGCTGAATATGATCGCTGCTCTTTTCCGCGTAGCTCTTCAGACCATCTTAAGTGCTTTTGCCGAAGCGTACAAGAATCTTGGCCTCACACTGAACATCAAAAAGATCAAGGTGCTCCATCAACCCTCGCCAGTAGGACAATTTCATGTACCGTCTATTAAAGTCAATGGAGAACTGCTGGAAAATGTGGAGTGTTTCCTGTACCTTGGAAGCCATCTCTCAGCCAAAGTCAACACTGACACGGAAATCCAGCATTGCCTGAGCTGAGATTTTGCCCACCTGAAACGAAGGGTCTTTGAGAACTGGGCATCAGTGAGAAGACAAAGCTCCTTGGGTACTGCACAGTGGTTGTTCAACTCTGCTGTATGCATGTGAAACCTGGATGACATATAAATGTCACCTGAAGGCACTTGAATCATCAATGCTGCCTCAGGAGAATCCTAACTATCCCTTGGACAGGTGCATGAACACTAGCATCCTGGAAGAGTCGAACATGGCCAGCATTGAAGCTATCATCATTTACCAACAACTTCACTGGACTGGTCACGTGGTCCAGGAGCCTGATCAGCGCCTCCCAAAACAGATTCCTTTTTCTGAGCTGAAGGAAGGACAGAGGACTGTTGGGGGCCAGAGGAAGCGATTTAAGTACATGTTGAAGGCAAACATGAAAAAGTGTGGCATTGGTGTCGATACTTGGGAGAACCTTGCCCAGGACAGTCCCCAGTGGAGAGTGGTAATCCATGAGGGGGTGGTGCAATTTGAGAGGTCCCACCACAGCGCAGAAAAGGAGAAAAGAGCAGCATAAACTGCCCCATGTCTCTCCAATAGCCACCAGCACCTGCCCCTTCTGTGATAAGATCTGCGGCTCCAGAATCGGTCTGGTCAGCCATCGACAGATCCACAAATAGGAGGGTGACAGGAAGACATCCTACTCATTGAGTGACCATCAAGAGAGGAGAAGAGACTGCTCCCAGCTGCTGAAGAATCTGTGGGAAAACTCTGAGGGAATCCCCAAATGCACAGGGATCAGCTGTGCCTTCCCACAACACTGCACTGTGGGATGCATACCCACAGTGCATTGCTCACATTGCCAATGTGGACATGATCCATTGACAGAGAGATCAAGCATGAACGCCTTCTGGCGCTATTTGTTTTGTCAAGTTTTGGGCGTTGACATAAGTTTTGTCCAAAGTTTGTAGTGTAGACTTTCCCTCAGGCTATATTTGTTCCCCACGCAAGTACTTAAAGATTGTGATTGTCACTCCTTTCCCTTCTCTATGTTAAGCTAAATACAGTTAGTTCCTGGAGCCTATCACTTAAGGCATGTTTTTTAATTCTTTAATCATTCTAATAGCTTTTTTCTGAACCCTCTCCCATTTATAACCACCTTCTTGAAGGGTGGACACCAGAAATGGAATGTCCCTACTCCTTTTTGAGCTGTCACTTACACGTCCAAGGATAGCATTAGCTCTTTTGACCATAGCATCACACTGGAACATCACGTTGAGCTGATTATTCACCAGGTCCCACAAATCTTTCCCAGACTCGCAGCCTCCCAGGGATAGAGTCCTTGATTGGATAAGTTTGGCCTGTATTCTTTGTTTGCATGTAAAAATGTACAAACAGCCCTATTGAAAATGTATTTTTTGCTTGTGACCTGTACAAATTGAGCCAGATATTTACCACTCCCCTAATCTTTGTCAGCAGCAGACTTTCAGTGATGATTCTACCTTTTCTTCCAGCATCACTTGATGAAAATGCTGAATAAGGTGTTGCATATCAGAATCAGGAAGGAAATGAAGGGCCATGTGTATGCACCTGGAGGAAGGCAGAAGATGCACCTTTAGATTCCTGAATCAGAGCTCACTCAGTGCAATGCACCTCAATCTCTCAGGTTTGAGGCGATCAAGGGGCAAGGCCAGTGAAACAAGGAAGTCTGCACAATATCCTACTAGTTCTCACAGAAGGGTCTCTTCCTAATAATGAGTCTCAGTGAAACCATGCTGGCTAGGGCATTAGCCCATAAGCCTCCATCCTATGCCCTGTTTGAAAGAGGTTCCAAATACAGAGTTCCAGCGGTAGCTGCACTTTATACTCCTGTGCACAATTCCACTGGGAAGTACGTTCTGTACCAGTTTCTCTTCATTCCCAAAGTGGCCCCCTCTAGACCCGTAGTGTAACTATCTTGCACACAACAATTCCTGCAGCCTAGAGGTGGGGGGAAGATGGGGAGGACAAGAATTCCCTAGTTCTATAGAAGGTGAAGAGATAAGAGAAACACTCCCCTCCTCAATGTTGTACCTCACTATGGGAATAGGGCACCATTTCAATCCATGATTAGGAGTCTGTCTCTTCTTCCAGCAGCCACTATTTTTATAGAAACTAAATTTAATATATGGAATAGTTTAAAAATGGTGAATATGGTTGAAAGCCCCACAGCCTACTGCTGAAATAACAGGTGGTCACACTGGGAGTGTGAGAGTGGAAAGGGAGTATAAACCTGACACTTCCTCTATCAGGCCCTCACTTCTTCATTTTCATACCCATTCTGTGTGTACTCATAGCTTGACTCTATCTGATTCATATAATGGGTGTAAGGATTTTGTGCACATTTCAGTTATGAGGATCTGGCTGCCATGCACACCTGGGAGTTGTGAATGGCTGAGACAGTGTGGAAAAATACCTAGCTAGTCAATGAGAAATGGCCTTGATGAATAATCTGAACCTACAGCATATTCCAATCTCCACTGGCTTTACAGCTATATATGGGAGAAACCTCAGTACTGAACTGCAACAGAGCTATCTCTTGGAAGCGATTGCAACTCCCATAACTTACTCATCCCGTGATGCAAGGGTGTATCCTGTTTTGTTTATATTGATTTGTCTTGCTCTTAGCTGTGTGATTTTTATAATCAAACAAAACAGAGACATTGAAGAAAGTTAAGGTTCATTGTGCTTGGATAAGGGTGCTTGAGTGGTGTTTATAAAGTGCAACAGTAACTAGCTCATTAGAAAGCAAAAGACAGGCTAAACCAGTAAGGTAAATCCAGAATTTTTGCCTCAGTGTCTGTCTTCTTACAAGTCTCAGGGGGGTAGCAGTGTTAGTCTGCAACTGAAAAAACTTAAACAACAAATAGTTCTGCAGCACCTTAGAGAATGTAGACGGAATCATGAGCTTTTGTGGGCACAACCCACTTCTTCAGATGAATGGAATAAGGAGTCCAGGGTACAAATAAATAGCACAGAAAGAGAGAGGATGGGGAGGGAAAGAGAAGGAAAAAATATTGTCAATGAGGCTAATAGAATGGGCTGTAAGTACGCAGTGCTTAGCTTTTTATGTCATTAGGATGTGGAATGTAGTGGCTCATCCTGATCAGGTCTCTGTCCAAATCTTTATTACAGGTGTCAGACTTGTAAATGAAACCATCCCCTCTCTATTTGTACCCTGGACCCCTTACTCCAGTCATCTGAAGAAGCGGGGTGTGTCCACGAAAGCTCATGAAACCATCTACTTTTTTTTGTTAATCTCTAAGGAGCTGCAGAACTATTTGTTGTTTTTTAAAGGTCTTCTTACAAGGTCTTCATCTCACCACAACAGAACATGAACATTCTGAACACCTTGGGAATAGAGGTTGTTTGTAACTCTGAAGTGTTTGTAGCTCTGATCAAAACATTAGGGTTGTTCTTTCAAAAGTTTACAGCTGAACATTGACTTAGTACAGCTTTGAAACTTTAATATGCAGAAGAAAAACAATGCTTTCCCTTTATTTTTCAATAATTTACATTTAACGCAATACTGAACTATATTTGCTTATCTGAGGTCTGCTGCCGCCTGATCGTGTACTTCTGGTTTCAGATGAGGTGTATGTGTTTGGTCAGTTTGTAAATGAGGTGTTTATAACTCTGAGGTTCTGATCTGAATTCCTCCTAGCAGGTAATGAATGTATCCTCTCAGAACATTGAGAAAGATCCAGGAAATGATAGAATATTGGCCTAGTGGCTTAGCAACTAAACCATCTTTCGCTTAGACAAAATTTTTATGGAGCTATTTTTGATGGTTGAGAAGCTTCAGTTAACTTGAATTTTGCATGCCTCCTTTGCAACCAGCACTTAATCAGAACACCTGACATACTACAATAGCTTCTTTTTTTTAAACTGTATTTATAACTCAGACATGGAAGTATGATCGTGCATTTTATGTGATCATTTCATTTCACAGCTTCCTTCCCATCACCAACCCACAGGAACTCGCCAGCCATTCTGTGGCCACAGTCTGCAGGAAGAACACTGCTTTCTCCAGCCCATTCACTGATTCACACAGTGCCGCCTTCAGGACAGCACTACATTTTCCTTTGATTGCACTAGTGAGTTATTTGCAGAGATAAGACAGTTACCCTGCTCAGTGTTGCTGTGCAGATGTGCTGTAAAGACAAACAAAATAATTTTTTCAGGCAATCAAGGCCCCTTCAATGGTTTCATCTCTCAGTGGGAGTTTTCTAGTGTGATCCAAGGCCCTTTGAAATCAATGAGTCTTTCTGATGGCTTCAGCAGGTCCTTAATTAACGCAGTGGTCCTGGTGTTGCAAAGTGTTTCATCCTGAGAGGTGCTGAGCACCCTCTACCACCTCCTTGAAAGACAATGGGGGGCTGTGCAGCATACAGCACAAAGCAGAACTAAACAGGACCAAAACAGAACTGAAAATCATCAGTGCTAACATCTGTCATTCTTAGGTAGCCGTTCTAAAAACCTATCACCATAGTATCTCATACCTGCCATGTAAAATCAATAGCAATAACACAATCTCCAGGGGGCTTGCTGACTGTGGTCATGTTGTCGGTAAGGATTTGAATAGTGTGACTACGAATTGTGGATAGGAACCATTTGTAGGCATTGAAAACTGCCCTCAGCTTGAGGAAATTGATATGCTAAAGAGATTCTTGTGTGGACCGTTGCCCTTGAACATGAAATCCCACACAGTGAGCTCCCCAACCCAGGAGAGATGCGTCTGTTGTAATCTGAACCATGGGTTGTGGACGATGGAAAGGAACGCCTGTGAGTATGTTGGCAGATGAGGCCCACCATGCCACAGAGTCCCGCACTATCAGAGGTACTGGCACTGATCTGTGGACATCCCAGTTGCCTGGGTGATAGATGGAAGCTACCCAATGTTGAAGGCACCTGATATGTAGTCTCGCGTGTTGCACCATGTAAGTCATGGCTGCCATATGTCCCATGAGCTGCAAGCATATAAGTATGGGAACTTTGGGACTGATGGAAAGAGTGTGAATGAGGTCCTGTATTTTGTGAAATCTGTCTAGAGGAAGGTAAGCCCTGGCTGTTGTAGAATCTAACCGTGCCTCAATGAACTCAAGGGACTTTTGGGGCGTGAAAGACAACTTCGGGAGATTGATTACGAGTCTGAGAGTCTTGAACAGGTTTCTTGTAATGTCGTTAGCACGCACCACATCGTCAAATGAAGGCGCCTTGATTAGGCAGTCTTCTAGGTACGGGAATATCATAATGCCTTGCCAGTGTAGATGGGTGGCCACCACCGATAGAGTCTTTGAGAGAACCCTGGGCACTGATGAGATGCTGAATGGGACGACTCTGTATTGGAAGTGTTCCGTACCTATGCAGAATCTGAGGAAACATCTGTGTGCCGGGTGTATTGTCACATGAAAGTAAGCATCCTGTAAGTTGAGGGACATAAACCGATCTCCGGTGTCGAGTGCTGAAATAACAGAAACTAATGTCACCATTTTTAATCTGTGTTTCCGAAGGTACCGATTGAGTTGCCTAAAGTCCAGAATAGGTCTCCATCCTCCGGACTTTTTCTCGGTGAGAAAGTAAAGAGAATAGAAACCCTTGCCCTGAAACTGTTGGGGCACTCACACATTGGCACCGTGGAGAATCAGGTGCAGGACCTCTTGCATTAGGAGGGCTTTGTGAGAGGGGTCCCTGAAGGGGGACAGGGACAGAGGGGAGGTAGTGGGGGAGAGAAAGGAAAGGGATCGTGTAGCTGGATGTCACTAGCTCTCGGACCCAACTGTCGGGTGTGATGGCGAACCACCTCTGTTGGAATGGTTGTAGTCTGTGATGAAATAGCTTCCACGACCCTGGATGGTATTTCAGGGGAATGGTCTGCAGTCCCTCGACCAGTCCGTCAAACTGTTTGTCGGTTGTTCTGTGGGTTGGACGCTCTCCTGGTCTGAGGGCACCATTTTTGTTGTTGTGGTTTTGCATGCTGTTGCGGGTCATATTCTCTGAATCTTGATGTGGCATAAGAAAAAGGCCTCTGACTGTAATATGGTGTGTAACGTTTGTGGCGATAGGGTGGTGTGTACATGCCAAGGGTCTTCAGGGTTGTCCTTGAATCATTACCCGAGTGCAGTACTTGGTCTGTCTTCTCTGTGAACAGGCTCTCTCTGTTGAAGGGCAAGTCTTCAACTGCAGTTCTTTAGGGCCTGAAGCCACCTGGAGCCATGAATATCTGCGCATCACCACCGTAGTCGCTGTGGTCCGTGCCGCAGTATCCGCAATGTCTAAGGCTATCCATAATGCAACCCTAGACACAGTATAACCCTCCTGTACTATGGACTTCAGAATCTGACACTTGTCGTCAGGTAGGTGTTCTATAAGAGTGACCAGTTTTGTATAATTATCAAAATTATGGTTGGACAAGAGAGCCGCATAATTTGCCATCCTGAGGGTCAGCGTTGCGGATGAATAAACTTTCCTTCCAAATAAGTCTAGCCGCTTGCCCTCTTTGTCGGAAGCGGAGTTCTTGTATTGGGGCGTTTTGGCCCTCTGGTGGGCTGCATCCAGAACTAGCGAATTAGGTTGGGGATGCGTAAATAGAAACTCCGTCCCCTTTGAGGGGACGAAGTATTTCTTATCCGCCCTCTTGTTCATTGGTTGAGAGGAAGCCGGACTCTGCCATATCTCATTCTCAATTTCAAGGATTGCCTCATCCAGCAGTAACGCCATTCTAGACTTTTGTGATAGCTGGAGGGTTTTCAGAAGCTGGTGGTGTTTCTGTTGCACTTCGACAAGTTGTACTTCTTGTGTGTCCACCACTCATTTGAACAATTCATGAAACTGTCAAATATTGTCCTTTGGTAATGAGTCGCCTGGGAAGACCGCATCATCCAGGGGGGAGGAAGACTGATCTGTTGGGGACTCTACGTGCAACTGTGATTGCTCTGATGTTTGGATCTCCTCTGGTTCAGGTTGATGCACTACTGATGTTACATCTCCTGAGGGGGTGGGAGGTCTTGTGACTGCCTCTGGAGGTGTGGGTAGTCTAGCGGTGCTGTGCGAATGTTGACGTTCATGATAATGGGGAGATCTTGAAGTTGAATGTTCGATGGAATAACGATATCGTCTGTGGGAGTCACAATGTTCATGGTAGCGGTTGTAATAGTATCTCCCTGGGGAATAGTGAGGAGAGTACCTCCTCCGGGGTGAGCGATAACATCTGGAGTAGGATGATCTGGTGGATGATCTGGGTGAACGAGATCTACCCCGTGAATGTGTTGGCAATTGAGAGTGTCTGTAATAAGGTATGGCGATGGTGAATATCGCTGAGAGTGGATGTGATGTTGTATAGTTGGAATGGCACGACACATGCGCTGAACGCACAGAGAAAGGAGAAGTCAGGGAGCGAGGCTGTGGCGAGAAACAAGCTGGTTCAGAGCTAGGAGAGGGCGTTATTACTCTTCTAGACTTGCCTCTAGCCTTCTCTGGTGCCGGGGATGGCAGTCAGCTATGTGACATTATGTCCTGTGCTGGTGCCGAAGGTAATGCTGCACAGCAACAGGTGAATCAGGTGCTGGTGGACTTGGCGCTGATGTCATAAGTGGAGCCATTGGGCTCGGTGCTGAGCTGGCGGTTGGTGACGGCGGAGCCGGTGCCGGTGGGCTCAGTGCCGGCAGGCTCTGTGCTTGTCTCATGTTCGGTGCTAGCTGCTGCCGGTGCCACCTTGGATAGTGCCGTTGTTGGGGCTTGCTTTCTCGGTGCCGACGCCAGTGCCGAATCCGCTCTAGGCACTGTGGAAGCCACCGGTGCCGGTTCCCTTATAAGGGCCGGACTCGGAGCCAATGTACTGCAGCTCAGCTTATGCCTCTCAGTATGACGACTGAGGGCCGTTCCTGATGTCCCCGGCCTATCTCCCACACGTGCACCTGGACGATAAGTGGTGGGGCGAAGAAGGCTTTTTCTTTGCCGAAGATGAGCCCTCATGGGATCTCATCCACTCTGGGGATCTTGGCATTTCTGGAGGCTACAAGGCCTTGTTGAATAGCAACATTTTTAATCGCATTTCACGACCTCACCTGGCCCATGCCGTTAGCTTGGAACAGTGTGGGCATTTCTGAGGGATATGTCCCTCGCCCAGGCACTTGATGCAGCTTGCATGTCCGTCTGATGCGGGCACTGAGTCGCGGCATGTAACACGCTTTTTGGAAACCAGGGGACCCCTGCATTTCTAGTAACAAGTCTGACAGGAACTATTTACAACGGAAGAAAAAAAAAATATGTTTTTTAAACTAACAAGGAACTATAACTGTGAATTACTGACTAAAACTATGACTAAATAACTAACTTTCTAAGTAAATCTACTCTATTTTTTTCCTCAGGTCTGAGGAGACGCATTTCGCTCCGCCTGCAACCGTGGACGGTTAGGAGGAGCTGGCGGGAGCCGGACTATGCGCAGACTCAGGAACGGCGTGAAAGGCACACGATGCCCACCGCGCATGCGCAGTCTGGCTGAACTACAGCTGACAAATCTTTGACCTGCGGCGCTGGGAAGAGCCCGACACCTGAAGTGGAGCACCCACAGGGACGCTACCCGAAGAAGAACTTATATTCCTGTTAATGTCAGGAGAATTGAAGGCAGTCATCAGCATTTCTCAGCATTGCAGCCTTGCAGTTTTAGCACCCAATCAATCAGTCTTTACTCAGGTAATACTCTGGGAGTAAGGACTGCAGGCTTGTGCCCTACTTGTGTTTTAGCCCATTGTATTTTTAAAATGTAATTCAGTGACTTTATTTCTCATAGGGGAGAAGCCAAGGACTGAACAACCCCTTCATGGGCATTAAATGTTCAATAATTTCACACTGAGGGGAATATAATTTGTCTCCTGCAGTGCATATCTGCTAGTGGCTTTTATTATAGTTTGCTAAGTATATCATAGCACATTCTGCCCTCCGCTCTAAGACTCTTATGTGGCTTCTCATCCAGTCATTTCACAGTTAAATCCTAATTTAATATACTGTAAAATGAGATGTACAAGACTATGTAACCATTGCTCACAGTGATGAGTGCTTACCCCCAAGAGTAATCCACTTGAGGGCATGAGACTACTTGTGTCAGTAGTGACTCACCACTGAATGAGTAAAACGGGTCACAAATAAATTATTCCTACAAGACAAATAATAAAAATTACTCATCAGCTTTATTTGTTATTCAGACTCCCAAGTTTTCCAAATATCCATGTATTGCTTCGAGATCTTGTATTCATGTGAGAGGAAGAAATAATAGAGAAGGAAGCTCTGCTCTCATCATATATATATAAGCCCAATGTCTGAGAGTCTGTAACGCTGAAATGCTGGCT
Organism: Pelochelys cantorii; assembly: GCA_032595735.1. NCBI lineage: Eukaryota > Metazoa > Chordata > Testudines > Trionychidae > Pelochelys > Pelochelys cantorii. The sequence continues at coordinate 239,506,523 of CM064327.1, forward strand.
GTTCCCTCTGGGAGGCGCTGTTGCCTGAAATGCTGGCTGTTCCCTTTGGGAGGTGCTGTTGCTGAAATGCTGGCTGTTCCCTCTGGGAGGTGCTGTTGCCTGAAATGCTGGCTGTTTCCTTTGGGCGGTGCTGTTGCTGAAATGCTGGCTGTTCCCTCTGGGCTGCCCGTGCTGCATGGGGAGTGCGGTGCCCAAACGGCCGCTTGCGCCGCTTTCTCCCCCACGGCAGCCTGGCTGAGTGGCGCAGAAGTCAGCCGAGCACCACGGCAGGAGGGGAAGGGGGGCGGGGTGGTAACATACATGCCCAGGGGGTGGGACCTGGCCATGTATGTCACCACCCAGCCCCCTTTCGCCTCCCACCGTGGCGCTCGGCTGACTTCTGTGCCGCTCAGCCGGGCCGCCATGGGGAAGCCCAAACGGCCGCTTGCGCCCCCGCGGCAGCCTGACTGAGCGGCACAGAAGTCAGCCGAGTGCCATGGCAGGAGGCGAAGTGGGGCGGTGCGGTGATGTGCGGCGTGACAGCGGCTCCAGGCCCCGCCCCCGGCCGTGAACGTCACTGCCCCCCTTTGCCTCCCGCTGTGGCGCTCAGCTGACTTCTGCACCACTCAGCCAGGCCGCTGCATGGGAGCAAGTGGTGCAAGCGACCATTTGGGCTCTGCGCTCCCTATGCAGCACGGGGAGTGCGGCACCCAAACGGCCGTTTGGGCTCCGCGGTCCCCCGAGTGTGAGGCAGGAGGGGGAGGAGAAGAGAAAGAGAGACGGAGAGAGAGAGGCAGGAGGCAGAAGAGAGCTGAGAGAGAGAGAGAGGGGGAGGTAGTAGGAGGAGGAGAGAGAGAGATGGAGCGAGAGACCGGAGGCTGAGGAGAGACCTGAAAATCCTGTCTTATGATGGGCTAATTGGCTAGTCTATAATAACCTTCTTGTAATCATACAACCATGCTAATTAGCAAAAAATAATATGCTAAGTTATAGGGTCAAATGCATCATTGGAATAAGCCTACTGATTTCAGGAGGGTTGCATGAGGGATGGACTTGACTTGGTTAATTTATCGGCTTAAGAATGTCCTGCTAGTAGACTTTTATGCTGTTTATTTCAATTTTGAAAAGAGAACACAATATTTCCTTAAAATATTAGGAAAGTGAAGAAACCTATAAAGGAGGTCTCAATATTTTGTCAGGTTAAACATAGAGGCAAATGAATTATGACCAAACTGAAGCCTCAAAACTCAGTAGGAGATCAAAGGAATCTATGAAAGAAATTTCCAATGTAATGGTTTCTAGGCAAAGCTAATTCCCAGTGTAATGCTTCCTATTTATGAGCATGCTTCTCCAGCCTCGTTTTAAATTAGATGTTTATGCAGGAATTATTCCTCCAGCATCTTATAGTTCAGATACTTTTCCATCTTCCAGACACTGTTCCTACTTTGTTCCAGCTATTTCTCCCTCATCTCTCCTTTTATTCTTCAAACACTTAAAAAACAACAAATAGTCTGGTAGCACTTTAAAGACTAACAAAACGTGTAGATGGTATCATGAGCTTTCGTGGGCACAGCCCACAGCTCTTCAGATACTGTTGCTGCACACCACCACCAGCACAAATTCTGTAATCTAGCCAGACCACTTTGTCGTGCAATTAAGCTCAAAGTTGATTGTTTTCATTCAGCTGCACACACAGCTTTTTCTTGCCATCCATCCTTAAGGAACCACTACCCACTATAAAGAGCAACCTTATAATTCTTGCATATTTAATATGGTGTTTGGAAATCTATCTTTTCTAAGGTGAAGGATCTTAGATGAAGAAATCTGTATCATTCTGGATTTAATTTTGACCTTGTTTGTGAACTAGATGAAGCAGAGTATCACCCATGACTATGGACTCTGAATGTGTTTGATTTTGAGTCATGAGAAACTAATACAAAACTTGGCCAAGGGGTCTTCCAATCATTGCAGAGGTAGAATTATTTATCAGCTATGCTGATTGCTAGTTGCAGGCTTCTCACAGAGAACCTGGGAATCTCCTGCTATGGTGAATATATCCTCTGCACTTTGATTATTGAAGAATGCTAATTAAATTTGTAGCTAATGCTGACCCGTGAGGACAGATATATAATACAAAGGGACTTGTGGGCCAGATTCAGTCCTGGAGTAAGTGGGTTTAACTCCACTCACTTCAGTAGAAAGCCGCTATGATGGGATGTGAGCCCCAGATTCTTCCTGAAGGAGTTAAGGCCTTCTGAGCAAGTGCAGGATGGGGCACAGACAGGGATGAGCTAATTTCCCAAATGAGCCACAAAGAGACAGTTAGAAGACCTTAGATCTTAGTCCATCCTAGGCTTTTCAGCACATTGGGCTACCCACATTCTCCGAGCTTGCTCATCAGCTGCCATGCGACCTAAGTTTTCCCATTTCAAATTACATTTTTCTATGTCGTTGATAATCCATTGCTTTCAAGTCATGCTAGGTCACCCTCTTCCTTTTTGGATTTTCTGGCTTCTGAGAACCATAGTCAGTAGCTGGTTACAATCTGTTTGTAACACATGCATTAGCCATGTATGTCTTCTCTTAGGGTACATCTATATATTGCACGGCCATGTCCACACAAGACGCCCGGTATTTCAAAATATTTTTCAAAATAATGGACATGCTATTTCACCATCCCGGTAAACCTTGTTGCACGAGGGATAAGGGATGGCCAGAAACAGCACATTATCTCAAAATTTGGCACTGTGTAGATGCGCCAAATTTCAAAATAAGCAATTTTGTAATAGATTCGAAATGACACATATTGCAAATTGCATATCTTATTTCAAGTTTAGGGTGCTGTGTAGATGCACTTTTACAAATTATTTGTGATAGAGACCTTGCTTTAGCTATTTTTCTGAGCCCATCACTTGTTTTTCTTTCCTCATAGCTTACTCCTAATAGCCTCTGCAAGCACTTATGATGAAATGCATTTAACTTCTGAACATCTGTTTTCTTAAGTTGCCAGGTTTCACTGCCATAGGTTGCTACAGCTACAATGACAGCTGAGCAGATACTTAGTTTTGTATGTAAGGATACACTGTTAAGTCTCCAAATGTTCCTAAGGTTACTGAAGGCTGCGTTCACTTTGCTGATTCTTATTTCCTCAGATCATGTACCATCTTGGCTTATTGTGCTTCTAAGATATTTGAATTGATTTACCTTCTCTAGCTGTTCATTGTCAATTTTGATTTTTAAATCCATATCTTTAATTACCATGGTTTTAAATTTCTTTATGTTGAATCAGTCCTACCTTCTCCCTCATTTCTTTAACTTCATTTGTGCTTGTTTGAAGTCCTTCAGTATTTTCATACAGAAAGAGTGATGTCATCAGCGAAATCTAGATAGAATAAACTCAGATGATGCCACCTTAATTCATACGGATTATTCTTACATCACTTGAGACCATAATCAATGACAAGCAAGAACAAGAATAAAGACAGGATGCACCCTTACCGTACCCTATCTGAGTTTCAATTGACTTCTTTAATTCTCTATCAATTTTAATACAACATTTGGAGGCAGTGTAAAATGCTTTTGTTACGCTGATAAATTTCATCAGAATTCCATACTGCCTAACAATTTTCCACAATGCATCCCTACTTACACTATCAAATGCTTTTCGAAAATCTATTAAATTAATATGGAGAATTCCTTGAAATTTAATTTGTGTTTTTAATAACGGTTCTTCAGGTAAAAATCACATCTGTGCATGAAACCAGTTTGTTTCTCTCAAAGAATGGAATCCACTTTTCTTTTCATCCTGTTTAACACAATCATGGCTAAGATTTTTCCTGAGACAAAGAAGTGTCACTCCTCTCCAATTCGAACAGTTACTTAAGACTCCCATTTTTGGAAGTTTGAGGATAGTACCAAGTGTCCATTTTTCTCGAACTTTTCTTCTCTCCATGTTTTATTGCATTATGAACATACTGTACTTCTGTTGCCAACTCTTTGCCTGCATATTTGAGCATTTTGGAGTGAATGACACCTAGTGCTGGTGCCTTGTTGTTGTTTTTTAGCTTGTGTAAAGCTTCCAAAAACCTCAACTTTGATTTGAAATGCATCGACATCTAACTCTGGCAGTTCCACTTCATTGATCTTAAGTTGAGTTGCTTGACCGGGCTGGTTAAGCACTTCTTTGAAGTTAGAAAAGGTCCCTGTTAAATATACTAAAGTACGCCGATGTTGAATTTTCACTCAGAGCTAGAACCAAGGACAGAAAATAACAAAATGAGATTTGGCTTGGCAAATGGCAAGATAATAGTCATGGGTCAGGATCACTATGCCTATATAATTCTTGGTGGTCCCTTCTTTAGGACCTTGACTCCTCAGCTCTTTTGGGCATAGACCTGCATTTTTCTCACTCCCAACTTGGAATTTTCTGTGATTGCCTAAAACAGACCCACATCTGCATTTTGCTTTCTTTTCTCTGACTCGAGTATATTTCCAGCCATTAAGTTACCACAACACCCTTTAAGCAAGCATATGTATTCATAAGGTGAGGCATTACAGAAACAACATATTAAAAACACTAACAGAATCTACATGCACTTTTAAAAGCTTACCAGAGGTCACCCCAACTCCAGCTTCAGGCTCTGGTAGTATAAGTCTTTCCATTCTTACAACTGGGTATTTCCTATGGCTTCAATTTCATAACTGTCTCAGAGTCAGATCACAGACTAGTCATATATGCCAGATAATTCTTTTGCAGCTCAAGCCTTTGATGCTGGACTTGGGTAACAGGTGATCATCATATTATTCCCTATTCCTCAGGGCCTAGCTTCAAAAGGCTGTGCTTTTGCATAACCAGAGGTAAGGAATTTGTATTCATCACTTCTTCCTCCAGAAATTGCCCAGAAAAACTACTTCGCACTTTAGTTCCAAAAGTCCGTTAATCTCTGACCATTGTTCAATAGAATCTCTTGAACCTTCAGGTCTCTCATCTGCCATAATACCTAAGTGAAAGTTATATTATGCATTGCAGGTATAGAATAGGAGGGAAAAACCTGGGAGAAAAGTAAGAGACCTGGAGGCTTTACTGCAGCTAGAGCAGAAACTGTTGCTGTGCGTAGAGCTGATTGAGGTGGCCCTGCAGTCCTTGCTGGGAAAGTGCTTTGGGGAAAAAGCAAAAGGACTTGAAGGGGTTCTCTGAGAAGAGGCAGAGCAGTCTTCTCATCAGACCAGAACCCAGGGTTGCTGGCATTTGGTTTGGATAACTACAATCTTCTGAGGGATTGTGCAGCTTGTTGCCTTAGTTGGACTGATACACTGGACCAACAGAGTGCTGGCTCCAGCTTCAAGATCTCCAAGCGTGCCCACACACACACAAGTGCTTAGAACAGGGTGAAACTAACTTACATTTCTTACAGGTACTGCCCTATCACAATCTGCCCCTCGGGGGGGGGGGGTGCTAAGAGCAAGGGGGAGGTTGGCCATATAACAGTACTTGTAAGATATTTAAGTGGGGGAGGGGGCTGAGGGTGCAGGAGTTAGAGCTGGGCCTGGGGTTGAAGAAGTCAAGGTTGGGGTGTATGAGGGGCTCAGGGCAGGGGATTGGGGGGGGTGAAGGAGTTAAGGCTGGGGATGAGGATGCAGGAGTCAAGGTTGGGGTTTATGATGAGGGGGCTCAGGGCAGAGAGCTGGATGAGTACAGGAGGAGCAAGGGTGATATTTCAGGGGTGGGAAGGCTGCAGCTGCACTTACCCAGATTGCTGAATGTTGGGGTTTTTTTTTCTGACCAGGGAGCGACGCACAGTGCACACCCTGTGTGCCTTCCTCCTCTACCTTCCCCTGACCAGCTGGGAGTAAGAGCAGGCTGTGAACTTTGCCTTGCTCCCTAGCCAACAAAAATCAAAAAACAAACTCAGCCACGGAAGTAAGTGTGGCTGCAGCCTCCCTCTTCCCTTACCCTTCCCCCAGCTCCCTGTAATGGTGGTGGGGGCTCTGGGCTGGAACAGTCCGATGTACCCTCTTCCTCTAACCTGCCAGGTTGCCTGCTTCTAGCATGGCAGCCTGCTGCAGGAAGCTCAGGGAGCTGTGCTGGGAGTGCCCCACCCCTTCCCGGGCAGCTAAGTGCCCAGCCGGAACACCGCACCAGCTTACTTTCACCTCTAGCTTAGATTTCTGAAATCCAGAGGAGTGCCCACTCTGCGGTGGGGCAAAGGGAGGCAGAGTGAGGGTTAATTTATTGGTAAATGTATGTATACGTTAATTTTTTGAACTGCCCCACTGCTGATTTAAATTAGTGGTGATATTTAATCTTAGTCAGTTTTATCAATATTTTCTCAAATTGTTAAGTAAAGGAATGTGCTAATTCTAATCTATGTGTATATTGAGTATATATTGTTTGTGATTTGCATTTCTGACTTTGATCAATTGTCCAACTTAGCTCAGCTCAGGTTTATTCCTGGAGGCTCCCAAGCACACCATTAAATGTGTTCAGGGCCCAACGTGGTGGAGACACAGTCCATTTTAATTTCCTCTGCAAGTAGGACTGCAGCAGAGGGGTGGAGAGAGGATTCTCCAACATCTCCCATGGAATACTCAGCATCTCCTTTAATGTCCACCTCATCAGGCACAGAGGTAAGTGTTGCCTGCTCCCTGGTAACCCATGGACAAAATGGGGGTTCCACCAGAATAACTGCTATTTTTATGTGGAACATATCCATTTTAAAGATGGTTAAGCTCTGGCACGGAGGTCATACCATGAATGAGTAGCAAAGCAGGTTCTTGAATCCTAGTGTCCTGACTTAGATTCGAAAAACTACTTAACTACATCTCCATGTCCCTGACTCAGTGACTTGAAGGAAAAGAGCAGGTCAATTAGTCCTTATGACAGGAAGTAATTACAGTACAGATTCAATCAAGTCTGAGGGGAAAAAAATCCTATTTTCTTCACAAAACAACCAGTGTTCTGAGCACAGACTGCTGGATAACTTATTCACTGTCAGTTTGACAGAAGCTAAGATCTGTGCTGCCACGTCTCCTGTAAGTTTAAAGTCATGAAATTAGACATAATTACTTGTTGTTAAGTCTGAGAGAGAACTGCTTCCCTGACACGTCGTGAAAGCCAGACTTGAACATGTATTCCTGTATACAATGCCCAGCGCAGAACTGGTGCCCCCCCAGTACAATGTGCATCTTTGACACCTTCTAGTGGGAGGGGTCCCTGTTCAGGAAAACAACCTATTACTCCTACTAATAGTACTCCTTAGTTCAAGTGGTAGCCCTAAGGATAAAGGTTTAGAGACTGATGACCTGCTGATTCTCCATGCAAAAGCAGACTCAGGGCTTTGTAAGTATAAATTAGTAAGGTGGCATGGTTTCTTAAAAGGAATACAATACAGACTGTTATCTTAATGCTAATTTAAACTACTGTACTGACCCATCTTTAATGCTGTCTTGCTGCTGAGTATTCAGACCGGCAGCACAAGGTGACAGAGTGACATCCCTTGCACTTCAGACACAGCTTTAAAAGATTATTTTAAAAAGCAAAATCATCTTGAATTTAAAGCACTAGTTTTATTATGCAGTGGTTTTATAGCTTTTATTCACTTCACCAACTGTGGTTGTTTTCTCATTTTATATGGTTGCAACACTCACAATGTGCTATGTAACAACCCTGTAGAAGAGGCTATTGTCTCCAAGTCCAAGAGGCTGGATTGCAAGACTCAGTCTGGAGAGAGAAGAGCTGGACTGACAGCCTAGATATGTGTTCTTATAAAATAATTGTAAATGTGTCTGGAGAGAACTTAAAATAATCAGACACTGCAATCTGGCTGGGCACTTGAACCAAAAACTGATTTCCTGGACTGGTAAAAGTGCAGTAAACTTCGTTGTTGCTTTTGCTGTCTACATTCTCTCCCAGCTCTCAGCAATAACCAGAACAGTCTGTATATTGTGTTTAAAAAAAAAAACAAAAACAAATGAAGAGTACGTACATAATATCCCGTGTTTTGTGTCGACACACTCTTATGTAAAAAAAAAAAGTAACTGTTGGACTTCCATTTTTTTCTGGCCAGCTTGGGAGACAGCAGCAATCTATTTCTTTATTGCATACAAAAAAAGAAGCTTAAAGTTGTAAAGTAATGTGCCCAAAGCCACAACAAGGAGTAATTGCAGGGAAAGTTCTGCTTACCGCCTGCATCTCCAGGATGGAGCATGCTCAGTGCACATAACCTCATCAAAGAATTTAGCTTTGAAACTCTCTCATCTCTGAGGATGTGTAAACAAGTATCTTTCAGAGCATTATACAGTAATGTGACCAAATGTAGGCAAATATTTATGGGAATAGCAAAGGCATGTCCCTGACAGCAAGTTGATCCCCTGCCAAATTTCCAGTTCCTGCACCAAAGCACTGAAAGGCTAGATTTTTGAAGTGTAAAAATTTTATAACAGTGTCAAAACAATGTATTTCCACCCAAGCTTGTTCTGAGGAATGGCTTGATTATTTTTGCTGAAATTTTCCAAAAGTATTTCATGTGGGACGGATACCTGTGTTGTGCTTATAAGAAGCACATGTTATAGTTATCAGTCCAGGGTCCAATTCAATCTTCTGGCCAACCAAATGGATCATGAGCAGAGAGGAGTCAGGTTCTGTTTGTTGTGATGTGATGAATGTCTTGGCAGGACGAACCCAAAAACCTTTGCAAAGCAGCCCATTTTATAGTAGTTATCTTTCATTGAGATCAGTGAGTTTCTCACTGTCATGCTGTAATCAACTGCTGTTGATGAATGCTTATTTTCTTAAGTTGGTTCTTCTCATCTATCCTTTCATCCGTTCCTCAGGGAGTTACCCCAGGTTGATTTTGATCATAGCTATCTTGTCCCAAATGATAGGTGCTTTCCTCATTAGAGTTATCAGTCTGCCCTCCTGTAATGGGGTTGTGTCTCACTGCCGCAGCATCTCCTGCTGGTCACCTTGGGAATTAGCTCTGTCTTCAGCAAGGTGTGTCCCTCTGGGCAGTATCTCACCATTGTCATTCTGTGCACTCTCCACACTTTGTTCAAGACCTGCATCACTGCCCTCCAGCAGTGTCCACTACACTGGTTTTTTGCCCCCTTCCAGGGGCATCAACAGGCCTCAGTCTAGCCCCTCACTTCAGGGGCAAGAAAGAGTCTATAAAGGTCACTCTTCAGTGTGGCTAGGTGCGATGCAAGGCAGAAGGGGTGGAGGAGACCCAGACCCACTTACTACTCTGGATCCAGGCCCAAGGACCCTCTGGCAGCAGCCTTGTCCTGTCTTCCTTATCTCCCCCTATATACTGCCTCCTGTTTCCTGGGCCACTTCCCCTATGACCTCTGTACCACTCTGATCCTTGCATCAAGGCCTGCAGTCTGGCAAGTGTCAGGCTGGAGACTCACTCTCTCTAGCTCCTCCTGAGCCTGCCCAGCACTGCTTTCTCTAAGGTGCTTCCCTGGGAACCATCCTGCAGCCTCCCTGGTCAGGACCCAACTGCTTGCTCTGTTGAGCAGCTCCTTATATAAAGGGATGCCCCCACAAGCTATCTTCTGATTGGCTTCTTTTAACAGCTTCCCTGATTGGCCAGGGCTTTGTGCAGCCTCTCTCCCACCCGATTTAACCCATTCTGGCCAGAGTGGTGCAGTTGCCTCACTACACCTCCTCTCACATCTCAATAGGGGCATACAGCAGTCTCCTGGTACCTTTATATCTGTCCTGAGCTCCTCTCTAGAACATCTGGCCCAGTGAGGGCCTTCAAGCTTATCTTCTAATACACATTCCTCATCATTCACACACAAAACAGGGCTGAGTTCTTTGTCACAGAGAAACAGTATGAACATTTAAGCAGAAACATCAAGTTACAATTTCAAGAGAACAATCATCACACTCTTACTTATTTCACAATGCTAATTTTAAACCTAAAAGACAGTGGTGACCATAGGAGTCTATTCCTGCCTTGGAATCAGCTTCAGACACAAGATTCTGGCTGATAGATCTTTACTAATGGCATACTAGGCCATTCCGTTCTGCTTTCAGAAAGGGTAGCTGACAGGGTAGAACAAATCATAATCATAAAATACACCAATACATTTAATAACTAAACTACGGGTTGGGCCTCCCTGGTCCGGCACCCTTGGGACTGACCTGCCCTAGATGAAGGATTTTGCCAGACTAGGGAAGGTCATATCTAGACTTCTGCTACTGGCCCCCGCAGCTCTGGACCAGCTGTAGGCCTTACTGCTCTGTTGGTTCCTGCCCCCCTTTGCCTGCCATACTAGGCAACCCAGCTCCCAGGGTGCTACGCTCCTAGCCCCACCAGACAGCCCTGCTGTGGCGCACTGGACTCCCAGCGCTGCCAAGCAGCCCCACTATGGCATGCTGGACAGGCCCATTGAGCAGTCCCGCTGTGGCGTGCCAAGCTCCTATCCCTGCTGTGCTGCCCCGCTGAGGCGCGCCAGACAGCCCAGATGCATGGAGCCGGGCTCCTAACCCTGCTGGCACCCCGCAGGTCTCTTGGGCAACATTGCTCCACAAGGACTCTGGTCTTGGAACATGCGTGGTCCTGCCAGACCATGGATGTTGCCGTACTAGAGTGTCCTGGTTTACAGAGGTTCGACCTGTACTACATTATTATTCTTTATTCTAACACATACATAACCTAAAATAGGATTTTTCTACTATGCCTGCTGTGGCTAACTTCAGTCCATATAGTTTAAGTTTTTGGCAAAGTTACAAGCAATTGAAAATAGGGCTTTACAATAGAAAGTAGCAGGCAACCTTTAACTGTAGGAGTTGATACCTGCACTCCCTGTAATACTAAAACCAGAAGAGAGAGTATTTTAACTAATGCACTGGAATTAATGATAGATTTGACATTTAAAAACAAGGGATAGGGGAAGTGCACCAAAACACTCCTTCCACAGTATATCATATTACACACACAAAACTAGCTAAAAAAACATTAAGGTTGTAATGGCAAACTAGTAAAAAGGTTGTTTGTAATCTCTCTGTGCCTTGGCTCTCTGACAAATGGGGATATCACCTCCTCTCACAGGGGTGTTCTGAAAATAAGTTACTGTTTGTGACACATTCAGATACTGTAGTGATGATCACCATAGGGAAGCTTATGAGAAAATTAGTATTTCTGTCTTCAGAACAAGAATTTGAACAGGGTGCAGAAAATGAGGTATGGAGCCATACATTGAACAATAAAGAGAAAATAAAATATTGAATCGCCACTTAAGTGAGCATCATCTACTATGTATTCTAAATGTCACCGGCACCTGTAGGAAAAAAAAGTAGTATGTGATCGTATAGACTGTATCATAGTGCAAGGACACAAAGGGAGCAAACTATGCCATTTGGGTATTTTTGAATGCTTGACTCTGCAACCATGTCTTAAAGTTTTTTTACACACCTCTCCCTCCATTCCTATCTGCTAGGGCATTTTATTGGCTCCTTTCAGATCTTGACTTCATTTTTTAATTTTATGTATGTATTTATTTTTAGATTTCATTCAGCACATTTGTTATCTTCCTCACATGACATTCCCATCATAGCTACTATCTCTGAAAGTATAATCCTCGTCTTTGCCATTGGTCTGATCCTGGGTACTGCCTACAAGCCTAAAATAGATCTCCTTGTTACACATTTTTTCCTCTCATTCAATCCTTCCTTGTCTTTTTCACCTATTATTTATATAGACTGAGGAGTTGTTTAGTTACAGGAATATTTATACCAGTGATCTTCCACATCTTGCTGTTCTATCGTATGAAATTCTATATGAATAAACATGTATCCATCAGGAAGACATTGCACCTTGTTGATGTGGCGTCAGGCTATACCTGGATTCTAGGCACAAGTGTTCACTTCAACCCTTGGTATGTAAGTACTGAGCATGCTGAGATCAGGCACAGCGGGAAATATGTTGTCCAACCTCTTTTCTCCTTGCAGAAAAGTGCTGAACCTCCAGTCCTGCACTGAACAGAATTCAAGAAGCAGGATGGGTGAAGCTCCATATGATAGCCAGGAAGAAGTTAGTCAAGGCTTGAGGATGATAAACTGCATTGAAACAACACAGCTTCATCTTGTATTGGTGCAATGTCACAACTTGCATATCATATCACAACAGCATAATGCAGTATCTGCATGCTATTTTTTTGTGTCTCTCTGCATCATCATCAGATGACTTGAGTGGCTCTTCATGTGTTAAATAATGGGTACTCTTTGTCTAATCTAGTTGGCATATAGGTGAGAAAATACAAAGCTAAGGGAATTTGTTAGCGATGCACAAACGTAGCCAGGCTTCCTGGCTAAAAGTAGCAAACCATAGAGAAGGTAAATTTATTATAACAATAATGCTTAACACTTTTTCAATGGTTCTTGTCTATAACACCAATAGAAATCCAGAGTAACAGCTGTAAAGAGGAGAGTATAATTCCAGTTACTGTATTTGAGTCCCTTATTGCTGATGGGATTACACAGGTACAGACATTAAGGACATGAATCACCATTGCTTTGCACATTGTGTAGTCATTTCCACTTGTGCAAAGTATGTCATATTCATTTTGCACAGGTGAAATAACTACACAATATGTGAACAGTGGAGAATAAGGATGTAACTAGACCACAGTTTTGATTAACCTGGAATGGATGGATGGATTGATTGATTAATTAATTAAGTTAATGGTTTGCTAATGCAATTATAAATGCTAGAATAGATGCCATATTGAGTTGTAATCAAGAAAAAATGTTTTTGTGCTCTACCTAGCTCTAGACCACCACCTACAGTTGTTAGTTAACTGATTACTGGTTAACTCAGTTTAACTTGTTACCACATAAAATGTCTTCCTGAAGCACACAAAGGAAGTTCTTAGCTAGAAATTCATCTCTCCAGGTTCTAGACTGAAAACAGCTGAAGTCACCCATGCTTTATAGACTGTTGACCCTCTTTTGTATGAAAAAAAAGACAAGTTATTTCTCTCATTGAATGAAACAATGCAAAGGTTAACTGCATTTAAGCAGTTTGTCTCCTACACTAGAATGTATGAGATGTAGGATTTACAACCATTAGGGATATGGTGGGATTATGTCAAGTCAGAGCTCCTGGAATTCTGAACAATTACTTTCTCAAGGTGAAATAGTAATAGAGGTATAGCTGTGTTAGTCTAGTCTAGCTGAAACAAAAAACAGGACTATGTAGCACTTTAAAGACTAACAAGATGGTTTATTAGGTGATGAGCTTTCATGGGCCAGACCCACTTCATTTCTCTTGAGATGCTACTAGACTAATTGTTGTTTTTTTAAGTTTTTCCTGTTAGACTCACTCAGCTATCCCTCTGAAGCTTATCTACTCACTGTCTTTTTTTTCTTCCTCCTCTTCAATTTTTTTTCCTCCCTCCCCCACCCCCTCCGGCCTTTTCTTATTTATTTGTGGATCTGGACTTCCAACATTCCAGTTATCTGAAGAAGTGGGTTGTGCCCACGAAAGCTCATGATACCATCTACATGTTTTTTAGACTTTAAAGTGCTACTAAACTATTTGTTGTTTTTTAAGGTTTTCCTGTTACAGACGAACTCAGCTACTCCTCTGAAGTTTCTCAAGGTGGTTCGGTTCCCATAGCAAAATGGCAAAGTTTAATCAGATTTGATCGGCATTATTGAGGTACCACAAACATGAGCCATGCTCATAGATTTTCCTTTAAATGGTCAATGGATATGCAGCCTAATGTAATAATAAACGGAGAAAAAAAGAGGAAAGGCTCTATTATTCTAAACTGATTCTTAAAACAGGAAACAATTTAGGCAAAAGGGGGCAAAAAGGGAAAAGGAAAAATTTGTCTGCCAGAAACAGGAAATTGAAAAGACTCTAACTAGAAATTGTATAAATCATGATACTAGCGCTGTAGAAATTTGAATATGATTTTCAAAGTGCTTCATATACTTTAGTCTTCATACAAAATTGATATCCCTATTTGACAAGGTTAGATCTCAGTGGGACACATCATTGGTTTTTTGAGCACTGTGAAATGAAGAAAAAAAGCTACAACTGGTGCTTCCACTTTTTCTCTTATTTTTTAATAATTAGAGAATAATATCCAAACGTTTTATTTCATTCAGTGGAGGGATCAGGGGCTCTTCTTCTCCCTTATCCATGAATCCTTAGCAGCTGTAGAATCTACGTTTTGGTTTTTAAAAAGAAACGGTTTCTAGCACTTACACTTGCAGAGCAAATCAACCAAGTGTGAACTGAATGCAAACTGATGCTATGCTCTGCTATTCACCGAGATAACAGATCAATACTTGCAAGAGAATCACATGTTCTCCTACCCCATCTTCCACCTTTCTCAACAGAAAGTGAAATCTGAAAATTGCCTTTTGAAGAACTATCTGAATGTCAGTGTTGTTACTCATTAACTTTTCAGTCAGGGGAGAAGTGGTCGTGAACCATTCCTCTCATATCCCAGAAGACATAAGGTATTATAAACCCTGCATAGCATGGAAATCACTTCAAGCCAAGGCATGCTGCCTCTCCCCCAGCACCAGTGGAGGTGGTCACTACTTGTCATTGATGCTCCTTGGCACAGTAACACAATGTGTTACCTCTGTCCTATCACTATTACCTTTAGACCATCTCCAGGATTATGGGAATTTTCAGAAACTATATATTCTAATATGATACAAATAGTATACAGTGTCCGAAAAGCCTCACAGGTCATCAGACAACAAAATGGTATTAGTGTAAGATTCTAATCTAAACAATATCATAACTCTATGTGTATTAATCTCTTGTTGATAACTGACAATGTTAGAGACAAGGTGGGTTAGGAAATAACTTGTAATGGTGAGGGGGTAAGCTTTCAAGCTTACACAGAGGTCTTCTTCGGGTCTGGGAAATGCAGAGTGTCACAGCTAACTACAAGGTGGAACAGATTGTTTAGCAACAGCAGTTAACACATTTCAAGGGACCACTGAAAGTGAAGTGGCCTGTTAACAGCTCTCCAGTTATAGAAAGGAAGTGGGGAAGAGGAAAGTAACTGGGAGGATTTATTAGTGTATAATTGCTGTAGTAAGGCCTTTCCTTCATTACACATTCTTGTCCATAAAGATCAGCTTTTATTGACAAAACAGTGGAGGTGTACAACCTGCAGCCCTCCTTCTGCCAACAAAAAAATCTCCTGTTGTGCTGACTGAATAAAACCATCTTGATGAGAGGCATAGAGCTTTTAGCAGTAGAGTTACATTGATAGTGTTAGTGTACTCACCACAATTGGTTAAGTCATTATAAATGGCCTTCAGGGGTGCATCTACACTGCATTGTTATTTCGAGATAACTAGCTTTAATTCAAAATAACAACACGAGCTTCTACACAGCCATTCTGTTATTTTGAAATAACGGAAGGGTTATTCTGAAATCTGTAAACCTCATTCTACGAGGAATAATGGCTATTCTGAAATAGCTATTTCAAAATAAGGCTTGTGTAGATGCTCCACTGCTGCTATTTCGAAATAGCCCCTCACCAGGGCCATTCTAAGTTATTCCTTCCCAGTGTCTCCTGGGGCTCTAAATCGAGATAGCACATCTACATTAGGGAAGCCTACCTCAAACTAATTTTGAGGTTTCCCTGCAGTATAGACATGCTATTTCGAAATAAGCTATTTTGGAATAACTATTCCAGAATAGCTTATATTGAAATAAGTGTGCAGTGTAGACATACCCCAGGAGATGTCCCACAAAGCCAGTCATGACCACTCTGATCAACAGTTCAGATTCCATTGCCTTGCACCCAGGTACACAGACATCTTGCTCCCCCCTTTTAAAAGCCCAGGAATTTTTGAAATTCCACTTCCTATTTGCTTAATGTGGAAAGTTCATATTGCCTTTTCCTAGCTAACCATGGCTGCTCCATGAACACTCAACCCCTCCCTTCCCAGGCTGAATTCACCATGTTTTGGGACTTTGAGAAGGTAGGTGCTTGCCAAGGGACAGAAAGAAAGTAATTCATATGGTAAAAGTTGTACATTTTACTATAATGATTCAGTGCTGCTGTGCTTATGCAGATGTGGCCTTCAAGGAGCCCTCTACAGACCTTTAGTCTTTAAAGTGCTACCAGACTATTTGTTGTTTTTTAAGTTTATCCTCTACACACTGACAGAGTGATTTTTCTGAGGTAAGAAAACAACCAAGGAGGACATGTTCTGAGAAGTCCTCAGAGACCAAAAAGAGAACACAAGGGGTGGGGAAAAACGCTGAAGGAGAAATTTTTAAAGCAGACAGGTCGGACAGAAAGGGGAGTGATGGGTGCATTCTAAAGGGCCAGAAGCAGATGGTAAAAGTGATGGGGGAAGCAAACCAAGATGCTGAAGTCCCTCTTCACTCTCCAGTCAGAATGTATGCATGCTCACTCTCCTCCCTGGGTAGCCAATATAGAACTAACAACGAGCACATTTAAGATGCCACAGGGCTCCTAGTTGTTGGGTTTAAAAAAACCGAACCCAGCTACCCCTCTGAAACTAACACAGAACTGCTTTCCATGCCCTCCCCAATCTCCTTGCACATTGCTTGCAACTTCCCGGCATGTCTCAATACTCCATTCACTCCATTCTTTGGACAGCTTCCAAAATGACAGCTAGAGTTATTGCTAGAGATAGCACTTCAAGACTTCCTTCTCTGAAAACAGATTACTCTGCTTCAGGGGCTAACGGAGAATCTCTGGGAGGTGTCAGCATGTGTAATCTCTGTAAACCTGCTCCACAAAAGAGCAGCCCAGCTGAGCAGGTCAACATTCCACTCTCCAGGAAGGGAATGATTCCTATGCAGTGCTTCACTGGTGGCACCTCTAGGCTTGGTAGTTCATAGCCCTGGCACCTCTGGGCTTGCTGCCTCAGTTATGAATGTAAAAAATTAGCTTGAGCCCTGCAATCTCTTTAAGAAGATAAGAACATAAGAATGGCCGTACTGGGTCAACCCAAAGGTCTATCTAGCCCAGTAGCCTGTCTGCCGACAGTGGCCAGCACCAAGTGCCCCAGAGGGGGTGGACCGAAGACAACGATCAAGCAATTTCTCGTGCCATCCATCTCCAGCCTCTGATAAACAGAGGCCAGGGACTCCATTCCTACCCCCTGGCTAATAGCCTTTTATGGACCAAACCTCCATGAATTTATCTAGCTTCTCTTTAAACTCTGTTATAGTTCTAGCCTTCACAGCCTCCTCTGGCAAGGAGTTCCACAGGTTGACTATGCGCTGTGTGAAGAACTCTCGCTTATTAGTTTTAAACCTGCTACCCATTAATTTCCTTTGGTGTCCTCTAGTCCTTATATTATGGGAACTAATGAATAACTTTTCTTTATTCACCCTCTCCACATCACTCATAATTTTATATACCTCTATCATATCCTCCCTCAGTCTCCTCTTTTCAAAACTGAAAAGTCCCAGTTGCTTTAGCCTCTCTTCATATGGGACCTGTTCCAAAACCCTAACCAGGGGCGGCCCGTGCCTATAGGCAAACTCGGCAGCCGCTTAGGACGCGAAGTTAAATGGGGCGCCAAATTCCCTGCCACTTCCCCTTCCCCTTCCTGTAACACCTCACGTCGGCCCTGGAGGAGGAGCACGGTGGCTTCCCTGTGCTGCAGGAGAGGAGAGTTAGCCCCAGAGGAGGAGCGCGGGGAGTTGTTCCCAGGGGAGGCGGCACGTGGGGTTTCCCTGCAAAGCGGGGAGGGGGGGTCGGCCCCGGGGGAGGCGGCGTGCGGGGGTTCCCCGTGCCACAGGAGGGGAGGGGTCAGCCCCGGGGGAGGCACGCGCCGGCTTCCCCTGCACTGTGGGAGGGCAGGGTCAGCCCCGGGAGAGGCACGCGTGGGGGCTCTCTGTGCCGCGGGAGAGGCGCGTGCCCAGGCTTCCCTCTGGGGGGCAGGGGAATCCTGGGAGGAGGCGGGTGCAGGGGACTCTCTCCCAACACTGGCACCCTGTCCCCAGCCACAGAACTCTATCCCTAGCCCCCCTCTCCCCAGTGATCTGGTGGTAATGGCAGTTAAAGCAGGATAGCATAATGGACTATTTTGGATTTGTAATAATAAAAATTATAATTAACATTTGTAATGCATTTTTATTGAAATCGTACTGAAAAATCGTCTAACTGTCGTCTACAAATCTATTCTGAAAATTTCTTGTCTCTATTTTAATCTGATCTCCAAAACATTGGTTGGACGGATGGACAAACCGAATAATTATGCCTGTTTAAATAAATATGCTTAAAAACATTAAATGGAAAATAGGGGCAAAATGTTTCCCAGTTTACCAAAAACCTCAACCTATATCTGCCTTTGGGGTTGGGGGGGCGGCGGGGGCGCCGATTGCATGGTTCGCCTAGGGTGCCAGTTGCTGGCAGCTAGTCTAGGGTCACCCCTGCCCCTAATCATTTTAGTTGCCCTTTTCTGAACCCTTTCCAAGGCCAAAATATCTTTTTTGAGGTGAGAAGACCACATCTGTACACAGTACTCAAGGGCTGTGTCTAGACTGGCCAGTTTTTCCGGAAAAACTTGCCAGCTGTCTACACTGGCCACTTGAATTTCTGCAAGAACACTGACGATCTCATGTATGATCGTCAGTGTTCTTGCGGAAATACTATGCTGCTCCCGTTCCGGCAAAAGCATTTGCGCAAGAGGGCCAGTGTAGACAACCCAGAATTGTTTTGCGCAAAAAAGCCCCGATGGCTAAAATGGTGATCGGGGCTTTCTTGCGCAAAAGCGCATCTAGATTGGCACGGACGCTTTTCCGCAAAAGCACTTTTTGCGGAAAAGCGTCCCTGGCCAATCTAGACGCTCTGTTCCGAAAATGCTTTTAACGGAAAACTTTTCCGTTAAAAGCATTTCCGGAAAATCATGCCAGTCTAGACGCAGCCAAGATGTGGGCGTACCATAGTTTTATACAGGGGCAGTAAGATATTCTGTATCTTATTTTCTATCCCTTTCTTAATAATTCCTAACATTCTATTTAACTTTTTGACCGCCGCAGCACACTGTGGACATTTTCAGAGCACTATCCACAATAACTCCAAGATCTCTTTCCTGATTTGTCGTAGCCAAATTAGCCCCCATCAGACTGTACATATAGTTGGGGTTATTTTTTCCAATGTGCATTACTTTACACTTATCCACATTAAACTTCATTTGCCATTTTGTTGCCCAATCTCTTAGTTTGGTGAGATCTTTTTGAAGTTCTTCACAGTCTGCTTCCGTCTTGACTATCTTGAACAGTTTAGTATCATCCGCAAACTTTACTACCTCACTGTTTGCCCCTTTCTCTAGATCATTTATGAATAAGTTGAATAGGATTGGTCCTAGGACTGACCCTTGGGGGACACCACTAGTTACCCCTCTCCATTCTGAAAATTTACCATTTATTCCTACCCTTTGTTTCCTGTCTTTTAACCAGTTCTCAATCCATGAAAGGACCTTTCCTCTTATCCCATGACAATGTAATTTACACAAGAGCCTTTGGTGAGGGACTTTGTCAAAGGCTTTCTGAAAATCTAAGAATACTATATCTACTGGATCCCCCTTGTCCGCATGTTTGTTAACCCCTTCAAAGAACTCTAATAGATTAGTACGACAGGATTTCCCTTTACAGAAACCATGTTGACTTTTGCCCACAAATTATGTTCTTCTACGTGCCTAACAATTTTATTCTTAACTATTGTTTCGACTAATTTGCCCGGGACCAACGTTAGACTTACCGGTCTGTAATTGCCAGGATCACCTCTAGAGCCCTTTTTAAATATTGGTGTCATGTTAGCTATTTTCCAGTCAGTAGGTACGGAAGCTGATTTAAAGGATAGATTACAAACCACAGTTAACAGTTCTGCAATTTTCCATTTGAGTTCTTTTAGAACCCTTGGATGAATGCCATCCGGTCCCGGTGATTTGTTCCCGTTAAGTTTTTCTATTTGTTCCAAAACCACCTCTAATGACACTTCAATCCAGGACAGTTCCTCAGATTCATCTCCCACAAATATAAATTATAATTTTATTATAAATTAAGCAGTGTCCATTTACCAGCTAACACACTTCAACATCACGAGACCAGTTCAGAAGTGTATCTTTTTGTATAAAAATGTATTTGTCAGAGTAAACTGTTTGTGCTATGAAGAACACAAATGATATTACAGCTTTCACAAAAATTATATTTACCAGAAAGGGAGAACCCTCAGGGAGCAGTGAATTTTTGTCATAATTTTCAATGGTCCTTTCATCTCCCTATGGGATTGGTGAACACTCAGCACTACGGGCAATCAGGCCGCTTGAATCTACTGGCTTCTATCCGTTTGTTGTCACATTCTTAATTTTATTTAAGGGGGGGGGGGTAGTTAATCTCATTAGATGCCATTGTCAGTGTTTTAGCATTGGCACTAACAGACAATCTTTTCAAAGCAGTTCTACTTATGTTTACACTGAAGAAGTCACCTTTTTATATGATGTGATTAGGACCTTTAAATGGCTGTGCTGAGAATTAGATTAATACTCCATAAACCCTATCTATAAGGATAATCACATCCTGTGTATGCTGATACCAGTGTTGCTAACACATACATACAGTGCAGTAACTGATATCCCGCAAGCTGTCTTTACCTTTCTCTGAACAATATCGTGATTTTTTTCCCCTCTCCTTAAACTACTACTTTAATGCAATTGAAGAATTAGGCTTGCCTTTCAGTGCAATTACTGGCAACTCCAATTTATGGTAGGTGCAGATTTTGTTGAATTGGCAAAATTTCCGCTGGAACATTCTTCTACCAGCTTTAAAAACCTCAGCTGGGATACCATCTGGGCCTCATGACTGGTGAACTTTTTGTCTGGGTGATGGCCTGCTGGACTTGGACTACCTCAGAAGATGGGGGACCAGCTAGGTGTTCCATTGCTGGGTGCTGAAGAGTGCACAGGTACCAGCTTTTTCCATGTTTGCTCAACCCCGTGCTCCCCACTCCCACCTGGCCTTGCCTTCACTCAGCTCCTTCCCCAAGCCTCCTGCTCTTTTCCTCCTCTTCCTGCTCTGCCTTGCCTTGTCCCCAGCCCCACCCTTTTCCCCCAGTTCCCAAATCCACCTCGCATATTGAGTCCATAATATTCAGACATTCCAGGTGATGAATTCCATATGAAAGCTCTGAATGATCTTGCTCTGATGGTCTTTGGCCAACATAAGCTCTCCACCATGAAAGGCTGCTGTCCATCAGAGAGGGAAGTGGTTTTATATATATATGGGAGACCTTACAGCAGAGCAACTGCAGCAGTACAGCTACAAGGTCTCTAGTGCAGACACGATCTTAGAGAAGGCACATACACAATGGGGCAGCCTAACTCACACCACAGCTAGAACCTTTCTAGCAGCTTGAAGAATGCATAAAATAGGGATAATGGCTTGGCCTTTCTCCCTGCCCTCTCTCAGTACCTGGGAAATTGTCTGAAAGACAAAGACTTAGAAGTAGGAAGACTGGCCCGAGACTGGAAGGGAGCCCAGGCTGTGTACTGAGGAACTGTGGGATGGCTGTAAGTGTCTGTTAGGGTAATAGATGGCTTTGGCTTGATTCCAATCTTGTTTAGTCTGTTAAGTTAGACTTTAGGGGTGGGCAATAATTTTTGATGGGGGGCCACCCCAAGATTTTGGTAAGTCATCAAGGGCTGCACTTCTGTGAAGGGGGCGCAGGGTCTGAGCTGGCAAGTAGAGTGTAGAAGGGAGCTGGGATAGAGGACTGGGGTATGGGAGGGAGTGTGGGATCTGAGAGGGAGTTTGGATGAAAGAGGGGGTTATGGTCTGGGACGGGCTTGGAGTGCAGAATCCAGGAGGGGTTATGGGTTCAGGAGAGGATTCTAGCATGGGGAAGTGGTGTAAGAGGGGGTGCAAGGTCTGGGAGGGTGTTGTAACCTGGGAAAAGGGGTGCAGAGAGTTTGGGTGGTGATGTGGGGCAGGGGAATGGGGTGTAGGGTCAGGGAGGGGTATATGTGCAGGAAAGGATTCTGGTCTGGAGTAGGGGATACAGGGTCTGGGATGGAGTTGTGACCTGGAGGAGGTGGGAAGAGGGGATACAGAGGGTTTGGGTGGTGGCTTGGGGCAGAGAGGGAGTGGGGTGCCAGAGGCAGGTTCTGGCTGGCAGGTACTTACACACTCCCTGCCTGTGTGCTGGGCAGGCTTCTCCATGTGGCTCTGCTCCAGCACAGGAAGAGGAGGACAGGGGAGGGAGGTTGCTTCATTCACAGCCCCTGCCTTCAGCAAACTTTCTCAGCTCCTATTGGCTGCAAAGTGGATTTTTCTAGGGGGCAGGGACAGCACTGAAACTCTCTCCTCCCTGCCAAGACTGCATAGCAGTTAGCAGCCTGCTGTTTAAAGCAGCTGCAGCTACTCTGTAGTAAGGTGCTGGTGAGGCAGCTGTGGGCTGGATCTGGCCTGCTAGCCACCTCTTGCCCACCTGTGCTCTGAAAAACTATCAGAGGGGCAGTCTTGCTAGTCTGTAACTTTAAAAACATGAGTGGCACTTTAAAGATTAACAAAAATATATAGTATCAATAGCTTTTGTGGGCAAACCCTACCTCATTTCAACTGGAGAACTAGAAAAGTTATGAGAGAAGGAATGGAACATTGAGCTAATGTGGCTATGTCTACACTGGGGACCTTACAATGGCAGAGTTGTACCTTTGCAGCCATGTCATTGTGAGGTAAGCACGGTCGGTGTTCTTTGTCCTTTCTGGTGACAAAATTAAACCACCTGATTACCTGGTTCTGGTAAGAGAGTGACTCCCACCAGTCATGGTCTATTCACACCAGCACTTTTTGTTGTTAACAATTTTGTGAGTTATAAGGGTATTTTTTCATACCTCTGCCACAAAAATCTTAATGATTAAGTGCCAGTGTAGACAAAGCTTGAGTGTCAGCCTATTTAAAAGGTTTCTAATAATTGTTTCTGTTAACACCCAATTAATTGACCAATACTTAAGAGCAAAGTGATCTTTAATAAAGTTTCGGCCCCCGCCCCCAACCCTTTGGTTAAGGGAAAGCATACGCAATTCTGATATTACCAAGAAGCCCTCTAGCAAAACCAGTGAAGACCAAATGTGACATTCCTAATTTTTTTACTTCACAAGAGTAGGGGGAAAATTCCTAAGTTGTGGTTTTTTTTTTTTTTTTTTGTGAAAACCCTATACATATGATGAAGTAAAAGTCCCAAATGAATCATAGAATACTAGGACTGGAAGGGACCTCGAGACGTCATCAAGTCCAGTCCCCTGCACTCATGGCAGGACAAAGCACCATTCTAGACCATTCCTGATAGATGTTTGTATAACCTGCTTTTAAATAATGCAATGATGGAGATTGCACATCCTCCCTAGGCAATTTACTCCAGTGCTTAACTACTCTGACAGTCAGAAGTTTTTCCTAATGTCAGACCTAAATCTCCCTTGCTGCAATGTAAGCCCATTGCTTCTTGTCCTACATCAGAGGTTAAGTAGAGGGGTAGCACAGCGCAGAGTAGAGGGGAAGAATTACTTCTTGTGTCTTGCTCACAACACTCCCATTAAAGCACCCCGGAATGTGGTTTGCTTTTATTGCAACAGTGTCACACTGTTCACTTATATTTAGCTTGTGGTCCACCATGACCCCTTTCCTTCCTTTCCATTCTGTATGTGTGAAACTGTTCCTTCCTCCGTTAAGTAGTTTGCATTTGTCCTTATTAAACTTCATCCTATTTACCTCAGCCCATTTATCCAGTTTGTCCAGATCATTTTGAATTATAATCTGATCTTCCCAAGCACTTGCAACCCCTCCTTGCTTGGTATCATCTGCAAACTTAATAAGTGCACTCTCTATGCCATTATCTAAATTGTTGATGATGATATTGAACAGAACCAGTCCCAAAACTGATCCCTGCAGAACCCCACTTGTTATGCTCTTGCAACATGACTGTGAACCAATGATAACTACTATCTGAGAACTGTTACCCAACCAGTTATGCACCCACTTTCTAGTAGCACCATCTAGCTTGTATTTCCCTAGTTTATTGATAAGAAGGTGATGCGAGACTTTATCAAGTATAGATTTATCACATATATTGCTTCCCCCTTATCCACAAGGTTTGTTTCTTATCAAAGAACGCTATCAGATTAGTTTGACATGATTCATTCTTGACAAATCCATGCTGACTATTACTTATCTTCTTATCTTCCAGATGTTTGCAGATGGATTCCTGAATCATTTGCTCCAGTTAAGCTGACTGGTCTCCGGTTTCCTGGATTGTCCTTGTTTCTTTTTTTATAGATGGGTCCTTTTCCAGTCTTCTGGAATCTCTGCCATCTTCCAGGACTTTTCAAAGATGATGGCTAACAGCTCACATACCTCCTCAATCAGCTCCTTGAATATTATGCTTTGCCAGGTCACCCAGTTCTCCCCACAGAGTATATACAGTACCCATTTAAGCCAATGGGAAGTGATTGTATCCTGCTGCGGGAAGAATAAGCCTTTATATTGTTCATTATATTAGGGATTATGTATTTCTTCACGTCTGAATTTGAGACTTAATCACGTGGTTATGGAACTTTGACAAGGTCCCTCAGCAAAGGCTCTTAAATAAAGTAAGTTGTCAAGGGATAAGAGGGAAGGTCCTTTCATGGACTGATAACTGGTCAAAATACAGGAAACAACAGGTAGGAATAAATGGTAAATTTTCCGAGTGGAGAGAGGTAACTAGTGGGGTCCTCCAGGGGGTCCTGGGACGAATCCCATTCAACTTATTAATAAATGATAGAGAAAGGGGTAAACCGTGAGATGGCAAAATTTGCAGATGACACCAAACTGCTCAAGATACTTAAGACTAAAGCAGACTGTGAAGAGCTTCAAAAAGATCTCACCAAACTAAGTGATTGGGCAACAAAATGGCAAATTAAATTTAATGTTGATAAATGTAAAGTAATGCACATTGGAAAAAATAATCCCAACTATACATATAATATGATGGGGACAGTCATCTGAAGAAGTGGATTGTGCCCACGAAAGCTCATGATACCATCTATATGTTTTGTTAGTCTTTAAGGTGCTACTAGACTATTTGTTATTTTTTAAGTTTTTCCATTTAAAGTAGAGTGGCCCATTAACACCTCAGCAATCACCAGACAAAATGAGGGAGGTTAGTGGGTTAGAGCAGAGCTGTTGTAACAAGCCATAAATCTAGTATCTATGTACAATACATGATTTTTAGCAGAGTAGTGAATTTAAGATCCCAGGATGAAAGGGTTATGCACATTTCCTTTGAGGATACTGGCACTTTGAATGGTGAGTGGTTTGAGGATGATTTCTTTGGCCAGATATGATGGGTCTATGTGGTCTCATTTGTTTATAAATTAGGAAACTTTGAAGCATGTAAATGTCACAGGGATGGGTTTGTGGTGGAGGAGTTTATCGAGTTTCTCTTAGAGTGATTTGGGGAACAATGTGATGATACCCTTAAGTTCCTGGGTAAATTGTGATGTGGAATCTTCTTTGAGTTCTTTATACACGATGGTATCAGAAAGTTGTGGGTTGGCCTCATTACCTTTGTCATCATGTATTGGTGCCTCGTTAATCTGCTGGTTTGATCACTATCTGGAGGTTAACACTGTCTGTGTGGGTGAACACACTACACAAAGTAATCACTTGTATATTCAGTGTTGCCAACTCTTCTTACTTTGTCTTGAGTCTTGTGATAATTATTTCACGTTTCAGAATTAGATGGGTTAATCTGTTTCAGCAAAAACAACAAGAATTCTGGTGTAACCTTAAAGACTAACAATTGTATTATTCTCAGAGGGGTTGCTGTGTTGTTCTGTATTTGCAAAAAGAAACAAACAAAAAAACCACTGAGGAGTCCTGTGGCACCTTAGAGACTAACAGATTTATTAGGGCATAAGCTTTTATTATTATTGCATTTTACTGTGTCATGAAGTGAATTGCAGCATCTGATAAAGTGAACTGCAGCTCACGAAAACTTATGCCACAGAAAATTGTTAGTTTTCTTTAAATCCCCCGGTCCTGGAGTCAAATGGATATTGGATGATTACAGCCTTCATGCTTAAAGAAAAAATAAGTTCTTCATGGCTGTGGAGAAAGTTTCCAAATGCACCGTAAAAGCTCAAAAAGTAGAAGGCAAAGAAAAATAATACAAGATCTATTATTTTTACATAATCTCATAATTTTAAAGCAAATCTCATGATTTTTGGTGAACCTCGCTTGTGATATCTGATCAATAGACAACGTCCTCAAAGATAAGTTACACAAACATTTCAGAAGATGAAATAGAAGCTTAAATTAATTTACTCTGCTAAAAATCACTAAAATCATGATACTAAAAATCATGTATTGAACAGAGACACAGGTTTTATTACTTATTAGCAGGTTTACACAATGTCTCCGGTCCTTAAATCAATTAAGTTTTTTGGGAGGGAAATAAAAGGAAAATGTACATGCTTTATTTAAATGATTTTTTTGGTAAATATAGTGTTATTTTTATGAAGTAAATTTTTATTTTGGATTTCTTAGAAAAAAGAGAGAATTTTTTAAATGGGAATTCCATCAAGTGTATTTTTTCTTCATTGTTATAAACTCTTATCATTTGCTATGTTTTAACAAAAAAGAACTATAGTTAATTTGGTTTCCAGTGGTGTTCCTGTAAGCTGTGCACTTGTGCAACCACTCAGGAGAAATTCAAATGACACCTAGCTGATTAGCAGAACTCCCACAGCTAGGTTTTGTTTCTACTGGTAGTGCACATTCGCACATGCCTTGGTGCACACAAAAAATGTATTCTGCACATGGATGGAAAAGATTAGAGGAAACATTAGTTTTCAAAAACATTTTCTTCTACTTTTCAAACCTTTAAGAATTGATTTTGCTGGGCCAAAACAGAGAGCTACTCCAAATGTCTCCATTTTTGTCTCTTTTCTGTGAGGTTTATCGAGAAGCAAACCTATTCTAGGTTCATCCTTTTATTCTGGTTCATCTTGGTTCAGTCTCTTTCAACATTTGCTCCATTATGCCAGTTTTGAGGACTGTACTTGATTTGATGATTCTGTCTCTTTTGTTTGTTTTTATGAGAAGCAATCCCATTCTAGGCACATCCTGTTTCCTGGCACAACTAAGCTCTTAATTGTTTTAAGTTATGATTGAAGGAAGCTGTATACCAAATTTGGTGGTCCTGGCTCTTACCATTTAGGAAGAGTAGTTGATCAAACAGATAAAACCCTAGTCTAACATATATAACAATTACACTCACTCTCTCTCTTTGTCCTATGACTGCAGAGATGTTAATGAGCTATT
This sequence comes from Pelochelys cantorii, assembly GCA_032595735.1. Taxonomy (NCBI): domain Eukaryota; kingdom Metazoa; phylum Chordata; order Testudines; family Trionychidae; genus Pelochelys; species Pelochelys cantorii. Next base: position 239,533,837 of record CM064327.1, read on the forward strand.
CTACAACATGTGCTCAGGCCCACTGAAAGGGGGTAGGGAAGTGGGTAAAGAGGACAATTGCCCAGGGGTTCCATGATACAAAAGTGTTCTGTACTCCCAGCTGCTCTTGGATAGTGGCAGCGGCTGGAGTTCCAGGTCCTTTAAATTGCCGCCGGAGCACTGGGCAGCACACTCCAAAGCCCTGCAGAGCGCACTCTAGGTGGCTTTGAAGGCTGGTGGGGGAGAGGGGCGCCTGTGTGGTCTGGGTGGCGCTCAGGGCTGGCTGCCCCCAGCCCAATCCCTTCTGGGAGAGTGGAGCCAGCCTCACACACACACACACATTGTTCAGGGACCCAGCAATCATGTCCGCCTCCCTGTATGTGCTAGCTAGTTATGGTAAACAATCTGTTCCACCTTGCATTTTGCTGTGCCACAAACTTATCCATAGTAAATGTACACCAGACAGCACTTCATTTTCTGTGCATTTCATCAACTTTCTGAAGTGACAGCTGATTTTTAAAAAATGTTCATGAGAAGAATAACTATAATGCATAGAAAGTGTCTTTCACTTAGGACATGCACACTGTGTACAAGAGTAATGATTTGTTTTGCATAATCTGTTTTGTGCTTTCATGCTACATGAAAAGGTTTCCCTTCCTGCTATAATTCATAAACAAACAACATAGTCAGGTCTTCTTTCTTATCTGTGGGGGGAAAAAAATCAGCCTTAAGGGAAGAAAGTTTTTTCCTTGTCTTGCATGTCTGGAAAGTGACAGCTTAAGTAATCAGATGGATAGTTAGCCAGTCAGTTGTCACAGGCAAAATGTGAACAGATGCCACAAGACCTTTGCATTAGTGTCTGATACCTGGCTGAGAAAATTGTAGTGTTCAGAATTAGGAGAGATTGACAGCCCTTGCTAGAGCCAGGCATAGCTACCAACCTTCACTCACACAGATCTGTCAATGCACCCCAGTCCTAGCCTGTCAATATAGGATCTGAGCTGGGGTGTTAGGCTGCCCTCTGTTTCTATGAGAAAAGAATCTGCATGCAGATGTGCTTAGAAAAGGCACTAAAGAAATTAGGGCTATTGCCCCGGCATCCTTCACCCTTTTTCACCCCTGGCATCCTCACCTGCAGAGCCGACAGCCTTCATGGGTCCCCGGGCAAGGTGTGGGGAGGGCCGGCTCTGCACTCCTGAAAAAGGCAGGGCCAAGTGTGGAAGGGGAAGTCTGAGGGCAGCTAGCCCTCAGCGCTGCTCAGAGTACAGCACGCATTCCCCCCCCCCCCTTGTCCCCTACAACACTTAGCACTGGAAGGGCCCAGGGCTCTAGTAGCAACGCCGGTGGCTGGAGCGCTGGGCCTAAATGAATTGCCAGGCCCTGGAGCAACAGCCCCCTTTGACCTCCCTCCACAATGGTGACCCAAGATTAGGGAGGGGGGAGGGGGGAGGGGACTGACTGATGCCTGCGGGATGCTTTTGCTCCCCAAACCACGTGGCAAGATCACTTCTATTATGAGCAACTGACCACATGCTCAGTAGCCTGCCCTGCCTTGCTAGGCAGGTGTGGTCAGAAGAGCCTTTGGACATATGAATGCAGCAGTTCTCATTACCTGAATTTCGATAACTGCAGTAAGGATGTTAAATTTAGACTAATCAGCTAATTCAATAGTCGATGTAATTTGCATTGACTATTCGATTAGTTGATAAGGGCACCTCCGCCTTTGAAATGTAGCAAGAGCCTTCCCAGTTCTTGCTACATTTCAAAAGCAAAGCCCCACCAGGAGCATAGGGCCAGCGGGCAACTGTTTGAGTCTTACTCTTGCTACATTTCAAAGGCAGAAGTGCCACTAGTTCCCTGCTGCGTCCCTGCCTCTTCTCCCTATGGAGACAGTGCTGTGAGGAACCAGCTTTTAATCCGGCTCCCCCCAGCACTGGATCCTGCTTTCCCCCACTTGCTGCCTCTCTCTGATAGAGGCAGCAAGAAGGGGAAGCAACTAGTCAAGTCACTAGCTGACTATCCGATAAGCATTTGCTTATTGGATAGTCGACTAGTTGCTTACATCCCTAAACTACAGTAGGGTTGAGGGGCAAATCCTGACCCAAAGTAATAATATTAAGGAAATCTTGTATATTTCATTTCACCTTCCTATGTGGGAAGAAACCATATAGGAGAGACTGGGGCCTTCAGACTGCAAAACAGGAAGAGAAATAGATACAGATATTGGTCCATATAACGGGTTTTGGCCTGTCCTGAAACACCTGTTCGCTCAGAGCTGTAGATGTTCTTTCCTCTGGAGGTAAATAATACATCTTTTTTTAAAAAGTGAGTCTTCAGAAAACATTCGTTTTTTAAAAAATCCTGAGTTACAACTGTGAAGGCAGGCTCTTTTCTGGCCAGGCCTCGTGCGCATGGCCTCCTAGCCCGGGATCACTTTCCCCTCAAACCAAAAGTCCTGCACTATGTGACTTAAGCAGGAGCAGAAGACCAAGCAGGTAGGGGTCATGCAAAGTTCGCGCTGGCCAAGAACCATCTCACCCCCTCCCCTTCCCCCTCAGTCCTGTCACTAGGCAGACAGAATCTGTTAAGCCTATCACAGTGAAGCGCGGGAAAGCTCTTGCTCTCTCTATAAAACAGCTTCCCCTCCTGCAACTAGTTGAGGGTTCCCGAAAATTTGGAAGGCAGTACATGAGCCAGGTTCTGAGGGCTGATCACCCAAGGACCCCCTCCCGCTCACCGAATCAACCGAATCTTCTGCAGAGCGATAAGAACATGCTGTTTTCCCTGTTGTCCCTTGTGTGTCTGATAAGTGTGAGTACTCTTGCTGTTTAGTGTTAGTTAAAAGTTCGTTAAATATTAGTGATAGGAGTAAGTTAGTTAAAGGGTTGTTAAGCGGTGTTAAGGGTAAGATAGATGTTAGATCTTATGAGTGGGATTAATGTAAATATAACTGTTAAAAATCCCTGGGTGGTTGTTGATAATTACTTGGATTTGGAAAGACCACAGGGAATTCTCCTTTATTGTATTGCATTCTGTTTATTGTTCCTGTTAATAGTTATTTGGCGCCCGCACCTGTAAAAACTGTTAAATAAAAGTTATAGTTAAAACATTTTAATAAAAATTTAAAAGATATTCAGTAAAGGGCTGCCTGTTTCTGCACCTCCCCGGGGCTGGCCACATTCCCGAACCTTCCACTGTGCACAACATGGCGTCACGAACAGGATGTGGTTCATGTCCCTGGAGATGTGGAAAAGGCACTCAGTCTATGGAAGACTTGTTTCAGCACATTGTCTTCCACCAACTTGAATCAAATAAAAGCCCTTCAAATTTAGTTCAAAAGCTTAACTTAACTATTGGGACCGGTGCAGAAGCAAAAACCTGGCAGGTCCAGGTAACCACAGAGGGCTTGGGATGTTTGCTACTCGGAACCCCCCATCTGTCCTTCTACCCCGTAAATGAGAGTGAAGGACCGGAGTTAATAAAAACTGGGGGCAATGAAAATAACCCCAATCCACTTGAAAATATTTTAAGCTCCATCGAAAAAATACTGAAAAAAGTAGGACACCCTTCAAAACCTACTGATTTTAGGCCACAAACCCCTTATGGTACCGCTGGACATAGTATTTTAGTCCATACCCTAGATGAATTGCTGGAGAATAAAAAACAAAAAAAGATAGGTCCTGATAATTACCAATCAGAAAAGGTAATTGGAACGCTGTGGCATGCTTTAAAACGAACCCTGGACAGACTGGGAAGCGCTGAGGCGGCGCTGCGGACTGCAGCCATAGTGTCAGCCTCAGACCCACCCAAACAGCCTGAGGCGGCGCTGCGGACTGCGGCCATAGTGTCAGCCTCAGACCCCCCCAAACAGCCTGAGGCGGCGCTGCGGACTGCAGCCATGGTGTCAGCCTCAGACTTGCAAAACCCCGCTGAGGCACCATTGCGTACAGCGGCCGTTATGTTAGCCTCGAGTTCATTAGAGAATCCAGAACGTCAAGACTATCAGAGTAACCTATCACTCCAAGGAAAACAAATCCCCCCGCCATATCAGTGGGAGGCTGTAACGGAGGCAGATGGTGCTGTACCTTCCGCACCACCCTCAACTGAACCTCCATTTTTAGAAGACTTACCCATTTCTGTTAATAAGACCACTTTTGATGCTGTGACTGGGCGGACTAATCGACAGACAGTATTCCGCTCACGTAATAAGGCAGAGTTAAAGGAGCTACTCGCTGATACTGAGAGAAAACCTAACGAACCCCCCGTAGCATGGTTAGGGAGATTAGTGCTAGAAAATGGGTCAGAATGGCTTGACAAGGATGAATGTATGTTCTTGTCTAGATCACCTAACTGGGCAAAGGGAAGCGGTAACTCATCCATAGTGTCTGCTAATACAGTATACCCACTCTCCGTACCTGGCTTCTGCAGTCTTTTCCTAGGGGGAAGTCTTACAGCCTTAAGTCTACCCCCAGGTAGTATAAAAACAAAACAGCAATTGATGCACGCTTGTGTGGGTCTTAGCCTTTTAACTTGGGACCCTGGTACATATCCCTTGGGTCTCACTCGAGCTCAAACACAGCAACCCAATCCGGTCCGATTTCTTACAGACCCTAGCCAAGTTCCAATAGGAGCAATGGCTATTAACTCAGCCGTTGAAGCTACAGGGAGTAAAGATCCAGGACTGCTTATGTGGCTTCGGACCACAGAAGGCCAGCCCGTTACTGCCCTTTATCAAGTGATGGATAATGTAGATTTAAAAGAAAAAACACATGAAAATTTCCCAGTAGAAAATCTCAAAAAGCCAAAAAGAAATCAACCACCAGACCGGACAAGGTATGAAAGAGCATTGTTTGGGTTTTTACTAGGACAGGGATTAACAAAAGAAAAAATCCGTAGCTTTAATAAGGAACAGCAGGAAACCATAGCACAAACCTTCGGGTGGAAACAATGGGGAAAAAGTGAAAATGACAGTCCTCAGCCAAAAAACGAGTAAAGGCCGAATGCCATCCGGCCGACACTAATATAGATACCCGACCATACAAATCCTTACTTGTAAAAGAATCAAAGAAACCCATACGCTTTCTATTAGACACGGGGGCACAAATCTCTATTATTACGAAAGATGTCCCCCACACCAAGTTAGGGTCAAAAGTTTGGGTCCAAGGTTTACACCAAGCCCAACAATCTGAGTTGGTGTTAATTACCATCCACCACCTCGGACATAATTACAAAATAAAAGCCCTGCTTGGAACTAAAAACTTACTAGGAATGCCCGATTTAAGACAGCTGAATCTTAAGGCTACAGTATTATCAGCACTACCAATCCAAACTGCTCGAATTGTACATCAACCCATACTTGCCAAATCAGGTACTTGGTCATGTAAATCTATTCCAACCTCACTTGAAGGAAGACCAAGTATCCAAGCCTTATTAGATAGGCTGTTAATTGAAGGAAAAATTGATTATGCTTCCCCAGGTCCATATTTGTCACCAGGATGGGGAATTAAAAAGCCAAATTCTACCCCAGAACACCCGTCCTACCGATTAGTAATTGATTATAGGAAAGCAAATGAATTCATTACTCCCATACCATTTGCTGCCCCAAGAACCCTGCCAGAAATCGAAGCCATATTAAAAAATAAACGATGGCAGTGGGGCTGCACACTAGATTTAACAGACATGTTTTATCAAGTACCAATAGCCGATAGTAAGGGATTACTCAATTTTACCTTTGGTGGCCAGCTTTATAAGTGGTTGGTCTGCCCTCAGGGATATCGCAACTCACCAGCAGTGTGCACTCAAGCTTTAACGGACACCCTGAGAAAATGCACTCTGCCACCCAATTGCGAGATCCTGTCATATGTAGATGACATTTGTGTTATTGGGGAAGATAAAAGTAAAGTGGAATGTGCAACTACACAGGTGATAAATATCCTAGAAAAGGACGGCTAGGTCATTAATAAAAGCAAAAGCTGCCTAAAACCCAGCACAACCTTTTCATTCCTAGGACTAAAGATAACCCCTGACAAAACTGCTATTGAGCAACAGGATACCTTAGAGCTTGAAGCATGGCTAAGAAAGTCTCCCATCACCAAAAAACAAGTACAGCAGATACTGGGAATTCTTAACTACCATCGCAATACACTTCCTCCTGCATCAGCCACATCGTTAGCTACCATAAGGTCCTTAATTAAAGGAAAAGGTGTAATGGTCCACTGGACAGACCTACATCAAGAAGCCCTGGCTTGTTTAATAAAACATGTAAAAAACCCCCTATCTTTAACCCGATTCGATCCGGACATAAATCTAACTATCCAAATTAACTTTTCTCTGAGTCATCTCACATTAGAAGTTTTCCAGCATGAATCCTTAATATACCAGGCCATGAGGACTATAAAAGGTCCCGAAGCAAGATATGGCCCCTACGGGATCATGTTATTAGGTTTACACTTTGCTGCAACATGGGGAAAAAATCATCAAGGAACCCTAAAAGGACCCCTAATAAAAGCTATACGATGGTTAACTTCGCATCCCCCACCTTGTTTTAATGGTACCCACAATACTTGGGAAAAGCTTTTATATTTAGCAAAAACTACCTGGCAGCAGTGGATTTTAACTGATACCCCTCTGTCAGATGAATTTATTCGAGGTATACCAATATTCATAAAATCTCAATTGGAACCATGGATTTTCACTGATGGAAGTACAAAATTAGCACGAAAAGCTGGAGTTTATTGCACCCGTTGTGAACAGATTAATATTTTTAACCTCCCTGAAGGTGAAAGTGCACAATTTGCAGAAGCTGTAGCTTTTACAAAAGGTATAGAGCATGTAACCCAAATACATCCTAAGGGAGAGTCTCCAGTAATAGGTACTGATTCTAATTATAATATTCTCATTGCTACTGGGACTGGAGAGGCCTTTGCACATCCGGGCTTATGGGAATCAGCACTTGCCATTGCAAAAATGCACTCAAAGCGATGGTTTGTTACCCACTGTCCCTCACATAAACCTAACACTCATTGGGCACATAAGTGGTTAGATGAAATTTTACAAGAGGAAGATCCTTCCCTATGGAGCCTCAAGGTAGACGTTAATCAACCCCCACAAAAGCACGTACCCCCTAATTCTGACCCCCTAGCACAATGGTTACATGAGGAATGGGGCCACTGGGGATCAACCAATAACTACAATGAATTTAAACGACACACACTAACAAAAAGACCAGAAATCACTCTAAAAACATGGCAGAAAATTAGTAATAATTGTATAACGTGCCACAAAATAAAAACCATGAATCGTGTCAAACATGATGTAGGTGCATTCAGGGCTGAACTTTTTACCCCCGGAACAACTTGGCAAATAGACTTAATGGGTCCATTACCTGGAGCAAAACAGTACCCCAAAGGAATTGTAATTGTTGACCTAGGGTCACGCCAAATCTGGTGTCTTCCGACAAAGAAAACTAATAGTCACACAGTGGCTAACGCTATACTTAAATGCATGAGCCACTGGGGCACCCCACATACTATACAATCTGATGGGGGCCCACCATTTATGTCAAAAGAAATAGAACAATTTTGCGCAAAACACTCAATCCATCACCATTTGCACCTTAAATATCACCCTGAAAGCAATGGGGTCGTAGAAAGGAAGATAGGAACTCTGAAACAAGCACTCCGATTAAAAAATCCTAATCCAGATTACAAAGGGTGGCATCTTCATTTAGACGCTGCATTAATTGGTGTTAACAAATTTTGCTCCAGATGGCCAGAGCTTAAACCAGAGACCCCAACACCATGGCAGCCTAAGTTTATGCCTAGAGAAAAAGTTTGGCTCACAGAACCTAATGATCGTGATACCAAAAATCCCGAACCTGCTAAAATTACCCAAATTGGACAGTATCCCAATACTTATTGGGTACAACCAGCTTCCGGTCCAGAAATGTTAGCCCATCATAATTGGCTTTGCAAACGTGACTAACCGCGACCGAGTCGCAATCTGTTTTCTTTTTAGGGTACAGCAGAACATTCCTTCCTTGAAGATTGGTTACGCGCCTATGCAGTCCAAGGAAATGTTACCGAATGCTTAGCCTGCACCTTACCTGTAAACTCTGTACTTACCCCTCCGTTCTTGATTCGACCAATATACCTTAATTTTTCAACCCAGTCCAATTATGAGGATTGGAGTAGTGATTCATACCTTATTCACCGAGCCCCAACCTTAACAAGTTTGGAACTAACCCCTTTCCCTGAAACTAACAACACTAACTGTCCCCGGTTCCCATGTTTTGAGTTTTTAGGAGTCCCTACCCACAACCAGTCACAACCTGTAGGCCCCCTTATTTTAGTAGGGAATCAAAGTGGTTGTTACCTTACCATTACTACTACCGGAGTCCTCAATAGTACAGGCCACAACATAACCTCTCAGTTAATTAATAACAACCTCTTAAGCTTAAATATAACCCGATTATTCATTAACCTTCAATCAAGCGGGGAGCCCTCTGAAGTTGGCCTGTATCCCCTATCCCTTGCAAAAGCCTTATTCAGTGTCCAACGCTATCTAGTTGGTTCCCACCAACCGGTATGGGGAACACCCTCTGAAGCTGTTTTTAAATGGAATGTAACCTCCTTTTTTAATAACAAATATTTGAGACCTGGACACTTTTGGTTGTGTGGCAATCAAGCCCATTCGTATCTGCCGGTTAACTCGCGTGGTCGTTGTACCTTTGGGTACGTGGCTATTGAAGGAGGAGGACTCTTTACCCTTCACAACTACAAAGTCCAACCCCGCTTTACACGTCAAAAACGCAGATTAGGGAACTTTTGGGATTCATTAAAGACTTGGTTCGGAAAAGCTGCACTTGCTGTTGCCACCTTTAATCCCGTTGGACATTTAATGTTTCGTGAACAGTTAGAGTTACAAGGTCAAGCAATCGAACGCCTTGGCAACAGCACAGCGAAAGGACTCTCATTATTGTCAGACAAGCTTGAAGAGATCCGGGTATACGTCATGCAGAATCGCCTAGCTCTCGATTACCTCCTAGCAAAAGAGGGCGGGTTCTGTAAGTGGCTTGATGATCAACCCCAAGCAAAAGAACTGTTTCAAGGGAAATGTTGTATGATAATCATTTCTGTGCACCAGAATGTAACTGATGTAATTTCTAATATTGATCAGGTTGTTCGGGAGGTGAGAGAAGGGCGGTCATTCTTTGGTCTTACCTGGCTCATAAATTGGTTAGGCTTAGGTCGGTATAAGGATATTATACTTCCCTTTCTATTCAGTGTTCTTTCCTGTCTGGTGCTCCTGTGTATCTCTTGCGCATGCCTTAAGGCCTGTATCCGGCGCACAGTTCATAGTGTCATGGTAGCGGAAGCAAGACCCCTCATCAACAGCGAGGACGAGGAGGATAATGTGTAACTTCGAGCAGGATGGTTCGCTCTCGGCCCTGGCCACGGGGGCATGTGAAGGCAGGCTCTTTTCTGGCCAGGCCTCGTGCGCATGGCCTCCTAGCCCGGGATCACTTTCCCCTCAAACCAAAAGTCCTGCACTATGTGACTTAAGCAGGAGCAGAAGACCAAGCAGGTAGGGGTCATGCAAAGTTCGCGCTGGCCAAGAACCATCTCACCCCCTCCCCTTCCCCCTCAGTCCTGTCACTAGGCAGACAGAATCTGTTAAGCCTATCACAGTGAAGCGCGGGAAAGCTCTTGCTCTCTCTATAAAACAGCTTCCCCTCCTGCAACTAGTTGAGGGTTCCCGAAAATTTGGAAGGCAGTACATGAGCCAGGTTCTGAGGGCTGATCACCCAAGGACCCCCTCCCGCTCACCGAATCAACCGAATCTTCTGCAGAGCGATAAGAACATGCTGTTTTCCCTGTTGTCCCTTGTGTGTCTGATAAGTGTGAGTACTCTTGCTGTTTAGTGTTAGTTAAAAGTTCGTTAAATATTAGTGATAGGAGTAAGTTAGTTAAAGGGTTGTTAAGCGGTGTTAAGGGTAAGATAGATGTTAGATCTTATGAGTGGGATTAATGTAAATATAACTGTTAAAAATCCCTGGGTGGTTGTTGATAATTACTTGGATTTGGAAAGACCACAGGGAATTCTCCTTTATTGTATTGCATTCTGTTTATTGTTCCTGTTAATAGTTATTTGGCGCCCGCACCTGTAAAAACTGTTAAATAAAAGTTATAGTTAAAACATTTTAATAAAAATTTAAAAGATATTCAGTAAAGGGCTGCCTGTTTCTGCACCTCCCCGGGGCTGGCCACATTCCCGAACCTTCCACTGTGCACAACAACAACATCCCCATTGAATCAACATTACAGTGCAGACAGAGGTGCCATTAACATCCTTACTGCTTTACAAGGTCTCTCTTGTGGAATATATGTCCATCCTGGGATGCACATTTGTGGTTCCCATTGTTTCCAACAGGAGCTGCAGGTGCACATCTGAGGGAAGAACTCGCCTGTAAGTGTGGAATAGAAAAGGAAGAAACATGGCTTCAAAATTAAGAAAATAAAGCAACGAAGTGTAAGCCAATGTAACCATCTATACATGCAGTGAGAGATGGGGGATGAATGAAGACAACCTTGATCATCCTCTTACATGAAGTTTCATCTGGACATTTGATTTTTAAAAGTGCATATGTTTAAGCGTGACAAAGGGTCTGGTCCACTCAAGTATGTTGCTCAGGGCTGTGAAAAAACCACATCTTTGAACAATGTAATTAGGGTTGCCAGGTGTCCGGTATTGAACTGGACAGTTCAGTATTTTCGCTTCCTCTCCGGTAAAAAAATTCAGAAAATACCAGACACTTAAAATATCGGGTACTTTTTTATTTTTTGCCGACCAGGAGGTGAAAGTCTTCGACTGGCCAGCTCAGTACGGAGGCAGCCTGGCAACTTCGGGGTCCTTTTTTCTTTTTTGCTCAACCAACTTTTTCCTGGCATGTTTCTGTTGTTCGGTATTTTTTTCTGAAACCATCTGGCAACCCTAAATGTAATTAAGCCAACCTCACCCCACTGCAGACGGTGCTAGCTCGACAGAAGAATTCTTTCATCAACCAAGGTACTGGTGCCAGTCAGGGCTTGTCTACACTACCAGAGTAAGTTGACCTAAGTTACGCTACTCCAGCTACATGAATAACATAGGTTAGGTCGACTTATCCCAGTGTGTTCACTGCATTCTGTCGACCAGAGACATTTTCTGGCTGACTTACCTTACTCTTGCCGGGGGCTGTGGTACCAGGATCCCTGCACTGCCATCTATTTAGTGTGTCATCACTAGACTCACTAAATCAGGACTACTCAACTTTGGAAGCCCCAGGGGCTACAACGATACTCACAGCAAATGCCGAGGGCCACAACTTAAGTGTGGCTGCATATGCATGCAAATATATATGTAAATAACTTCTTTCACACTAATGGGTATGAATACAAAGATTAAGGCAAGACTACAAAGGCCCTATTTAAGTCAGTTCTGCTGCTATTAATAAAATGAAATATTTACCCGATTTCCACCCATATGACAGCACTTTTAATGAGCAATGACAGTCCAGGAATTTAATTACTAAAACGCATCTCAACAGAAGACCATTAGATTGATTACTTTTTTGTTTTGGCTCCCACCCAGGGAGCCCTGCGTAAATCCACACTGCACTGTGGGCCGCAAACAAACAGGCTGTGGGCTGCATGTGGCTCATGGGCTGTGTGTTGAGTAGCCCTGCGCTAAATCAACCCCTGCTACTTCGACTGAAGCAGCATGGCGCTCTGGGTAGTAGAGACAAGCCCTCAGGGAGATAGATTAACAAACAACACTGAGGAAAACTCCTCCCGTTGCTGCAGTGGGTCCCCACACTGAAAGGCTCAGCGATGAAGCTGCAGTTGCGCCACTGAAGGTTTTCTAGTGAAGACATAGCCTAAGTGTTACCTACCCATGAACTTGCATTGCAGTTTAATTAAACATGTGAAGCCCCCATGTGTAGATGTTCAAGGTATTTCCTGTAGAAATGAACAAGTATTAACTAATTAATCCTCAGAATGCCTCTGAGAGGTAAGTAGGGGCTTGTGTACACAGTGAGGTCATGCACTTTACAAGATTTCTAAAGTCCACTCATATGCTGTGTGTTGATCAGTACATGTAGCCCCTGCAGGTGAGCACTAATGTTCCCTACCAATCTAATTGATTGTTTACTTCCAGAAGCACCTACTTTTTAAATAGTTATGGATAGTTATTTGGGCCACCCTTAGTTGTTGCTTAGCAAGCTAAAAACTTTTCTTTTAATCTTTCCTTATAAACTTTTATTTTAATCTTTCCTGATTTATAACCAGGTGTTTTTCTATGCATAATCTCTGGTTTGTCACTATTCGGGCCAAATCCCACCTCCCTATCTGCTTCATGGCAGCATTTTATAAATTGATCAGTCCATCAGTATATTTGTCCCTTTTCCTATTGCTATGGCATGGTTTTAGGTGCTCAGGTAAAATTAGTGTACAAAGGTATAATCTACCATTATATTAAATTCAATTCCTTTCCCTTAATACATATACATTGTAAGTGCTCTGGGGGGGTAAATATATGCTTTGATTGTTTTACATAGATTTTATAACTATGTAAAAAAACCATTTCTCTTTCCCTGCATTCTCCTAGTCCTGAATCAAATTCTTCTGTCATAAAACTTTTAGGTCCCAATCCTTCAGGCACATAGACTCACCAACCCTAGAAAAGGTTTGTTGTTACAGCTATACTGACAACTCCTGAGGATTTAGAAACAACATCTACAAGCAAAAATGTCAGTATAGTTTATACCAGTTCTCCAAACAAACAAGCTACCAACAAAAGCAATTTTTTTGCCAGTATAAGTGCAGCTAAACTAGGTCTTTTTCTTATATAGACATATCCTTTAAAAAATCACTTTCCTACAGACATCATTATATTGGCAAAAGTTTCTAATGTAAATCTGGCCTTAGGCTATGTCTTGACTGGGAAAAGAGATGTGTTTTTTATATTGACATAGCTAACTTAAGTTACTCATAAATATCTAACTCAAGTTAACTATCATCTTATAAAATCCTAGAGGAGACAAGGTATAGGTAGTTTTTATCTCAGAGTAGCTCTACACTACAGAGACTATATCAGCGTTCCTATGTTGGCATGACACTGGAGGCTAGACACAGTATTCAATAATGAAGGGAATCTTTCTGCCTATGTAGGGAGGCTGCCTCACCAAACGAAGTTAGCTATGGTAACGGAAGCATTCCTCAGTTGTCATAGTTCTGCCTATATTAAGGGTTAGATTCGCATAACTATGTTAGTGATATTTTTTCGTACTCCTGACCCACATAGCTATCTCAACATAACTTTTTAGGGTAAAATAAAGGCATGTCTACACAATAACTTTTGCAAGATACATTGGCATAAAGTCGCAGCAGTTAGGATAGCACTTGTGTGCATGCATACTTGGTTCCTTTTGTCAGTACCATATATACTCACCAGCTGTGCACCATGTGTAGGTATCCCAGGGTACGTCTAGACTGCGCGGCTCTTTCGAAAGACGCTTTTTCAAAAGAAACTTTCGAAAAAGCGTCTTTCGAAAAAGAGCGTCTAGACTACAATATGCGGATTGGAAAATCGATCTGCTTTTTCGAAAAAGAGCATCCTGACTGCTGGACACTCTTTCGAAAGAAAAAGCCACCCGGAACCGCTTCTGCCAGGGCATGGAGGCAGCATTTCCTTCCGGGTGCTGCGGCCTGCCCTTTGCAGAGACGCGTGGTTAAAGGGACGCCCCTGAACACCTGTTGCTCTGCTCCTGCAGCTGCCTTTGCTGTCCCTCTAGGAGGTAAGCAAGGTATTGCAGTGCTTGTTTGGAGTGCCCAGCTTCCTGGGACACCCCAGCAGGTTTTTTGTTTGGAGGTTTTTCTGATTTAGACCCCTTTTTTTGGCATGGAGCCAGAGCTGCCCCTGGGCAGGCGATGGCCCCACGCCATCATACTTCAAGTTTTGCTGCATCTGCATGACACAGTCATGAGGCTACTTCCCCATCTGGACCCAGACCAGAGGTACGAAGGGTTCGCCTGTCATGCTGCCCTTGCCTCCAAACTTCTTCATGGACAGGCGTTTTTGGAGGCTTGACACCAGCTCTGACTGGTGGGACCGGCTCGTTATGGAGCTCTGGAATGACCAGGAGTGGCTCCACAACTTCCGGATGCGGAAGGCTACTTTCCAGGAGCTGTGTACCTGGCTCGCCCCGGCTCTGCAACGGCAGAACACCCACCTGTGGCCCGCCATCCCCCTGGAAAAGAGGGTCACTATTGCCCTCTGGAAGCTGGCCACCCCCGACAGCTACTGCTCCGTGGGACACCAATTTGGAGTGGGCAGGTCTACTGTTGGGTCCATCCTGATGGAGGTAAGTCATTGTCGGGGGACAGTCACAGTTTGGGGGGGGGAAAGGGAGACTGTCAGGAAAGGGCAAGGTGGAGTGGGAGTGGGAGGGAGCTCCTCCACTCACCCTGAGCTGCGGGGAGGGGGGGAGGGAGGGAGTTCTGAGGAGGGGATTCTCAGGGTGTTTGAGGGGGAAGGTGGGTGGTGGGTTCTCCTCCTAAGAGATAAGGCATCCCTTCTAAAATTTTGTTGTCTGTCTCTTTCTGCAGGTGGTGAGGGCCATCAGTTCTGAGCTGCTGAACTGGCTCGTCCATCTAGCAGACCTGGACAGCGTAGTGGCCAGCTTTGCTGCCCTTGGCGTCCCGAATTGTGGAGGAGCACTCGATGGGACACACATTCCAATCCGTGCACCGCCCCATCAAACAGCCCAATTCATTAACAGGAAGGGCTACTTTTCAATGGTCCTCCAGGCCCTGGTCGACCATCGTGGCCAGTTTACTGACATTTGGGTTGGGTGGTCAGGGTTGGCACATGATGCCCGCATCTTCAGGAACTCCTACCTCTACCGGAGGCTTCAGGCAGGAACATTTTTCCTGCATTGTGACTTTGCGGTTGGGGACGTGCACATGCCGGTGTGCATAGTGGCTGATGCCACCTACCCCCTGATGCCATGGCTGATGAAGCCCTACACCGGCCACCTGGATGCGAGCCAGGAGCAATTTAATGCTCATCTTAACCGGGATCGCAACCAGGTGGAATGTGCGTTTGGACGTTTAAAAGGGAGATTCCGGTGCTTGCTCACACTGCTAGATATGGGGGAACACAACATCCCTGAGGTGGTGGCCGCATGTTGCGTTCTCCATAACCTGGTGGAGAGGAAAGGGGAGGCCTTCCTACCAGGGTGGGCTACAGGTGCTGATGGTCAGGAGAGGCACTTTGCCCAGCCCCGGACAGCTGCCATCCGCCAGACTCACCGGTCTGCTGTTCGCATCCAGGAGGCCCTACGGGAGCGATTCTCTATTGGAGGCCACTGACTCTCTTGAGGGGCTCCTGTCTGGGGGCTTGGCCCTGGCCCAATACAAGCTTCCCTCCTCAACCCTTATCCTGACCCTGTTTGTAGAAATAATAAACACCAGAGTTTGTCTGAAAAGAATAACTTCTGTTTTATTGTTATAAATATCAATAACTGAAAATGTATAACTGTTGCAAACATAAAAAAGCTTTTGTTTATTTTTGATGGAGAAAGTACACTTTCATGACAAACTATGTACAATAAACATTTTCTTAAACACAATGTTTGGTATTTAACTGAGGTGATGGGGGTGCTTGAAACCTGGAGGGGGGAAGGGGATCAGGTTGCATGGTGCTTGCCTGCTCGCAGTCTCCTGCTGGTGCCTTGTGTTCGGGGTCCACCATGGCCTTGGGATCGGGTGGGGCAACTGTCTGTTGGCTGGATGACAGAGGGTAGGTGCACTTGGGTCTGGGAGGCCTGGGGGAGAGGAGCGCCAGGGGGAGAGAGGGGCTGGAGGACTGGGGGAGAGGGAGGTACAAGGGGGGAAAGGGATGGTGCTGTGGAAGGGGGGTTTGGTGAGGCGGGGTCATGGGGTGCTGGAGGAGCAGGACCAGGCACAGGAGCAGGCAAGCCACAGACCTCCCTGAGAGTGGCACACAGGGATGTGCGCTGCTGGACAAGCTCCTCCATCAGCCGATCATGCCACCGAGCCTCTGCCTCCGTCCTCTCTCGCAGGATGGTGTTGAGCTCCTGCACGGCCGCCACAGGATGTCTGCATAGACATGCCTGTGTCTGCGGCTCCCATGTCTCCGGGATTGAGGTGGGGCCGGGGTGCTGCGGCCTTCTTGCACGGCTGGTCCAGCTGTGGAGGAAAAGAGGAAGACACAATCAGTCATGTGTGCAACAGCTGTCCAAAAGGGCATGCCCTCTCCTTCAGACAGGGGACTCAGACATTCTGAAGGTAACACCATGTGTGACCTGGGCATCAGCCTGAGCATCACAGAGGTCCCGAAGTGCCAATGGGACCTCGCACTGACAACCCACCTGGGTGTGTTCCGGACATGGTTTATGCCACCACTCTACCACTGAACATGTTGGCACATGCACAGCCAGCTGCATGATGTCCATGGTGAGCATTACAGGTTTCCCTTGTGCATCACCCACTGTGCACCCACCTCCCCCACCCTGTGTGTTACACGACCTCACTGCACTCACCTGCTGCTTTGTCTCTGGCATCAGATGACACCTGGGAAGCCTCTGGGGTCTGGGTGACTGGCTCCAGAGTGAGGGTCACCGTCTCCTCACTGTCCTCCTCCTCCGGCACCATCTCCCCATCTCCAGACTGCTCTAGGTCCTGCTCTGGCGCTTCCACCACAGGGTCCCCCAAACCAGACTGGACGAGACGCAGTGGTATGCGTGCTTCTCCACCACCAAGGATCTGGGCCAGCTCCAAATAATAGGGGCAGGAGCGGGGGGCTGCCCCAGAACGGGAGCTCTCTTCCCTGGCCTTTGCATAGCCTTGGCGCAGCTCCTTCACTTTAGAGTGCACCTGGTCCTGGGTGCGGGGGTGGTGCCCTCTCTTGGCCAGGGCCTCTGCCATGTGGCCAAAAATGTCCACATTTCACCGCCTGGTGTTCAGGGCTTGTAAGGCCTCCTCCTCTGACCAGAGCTCGAGAAGGGTCTTGAGCTCTAGCCCAGACCATGCCGGTGCCTGGCGTTTGGAGCCCCTGGTTGGGTCCCCAGAAGGCTGTCTGGAAGGGCCAGGAAGGTCTTGGGGCTGGGACATGGCTGCACTGGAACAGCCGTGTGCTCTGGCTGCTTTGCTGCCACAACTGGCTGTGAGGGTGACTGTCTCTTTAAAAGATGGCTGCAGACAGGAACCAGAGACAGGCAAGGCATGCCCCAGATTGTCCACCAGGGCTTCTTCCTGGAGGCCCTTATTTTCGAAAAAAGGGGCTCCCCGCATCCACACTCACTTATTTTTTACAGATCTCTGTCGAAAAAGGCGTTCTTCCTTGTGAAATGAGGAGTACCGCCATCGAAAGAAAAGCCGCGTTCTTTGGATTTAATTTGAAAGAACGCGGCTGTAGTCTAGACGCAGGTGAAGTTTTTTCGAAAAAAGGCTACTTGTTTCGAAAAACCCTGCAGTCTAGACACAGCCCCAGTGTGCAACTTGCCACCATCTAGCAGACTCTCTTTTGGGAAGTTTTGGCACTGCATGGTGTGGCAGAATTTAGTTGTGCTGGGGGTCACTGGAACTGCAAGGTCAAGTTTCCATCATGCAACTTTTCCCACCCCATACTGCCATCTCTGTCTTACAATTTTTGCACCTATTTTAAAAATCCCAGTTCAAAATTGTTGGTGGAATTCAGGGAGCAGCTGCAGAGTGGAGTGCCATTTCTGGGCGCAAGAAATGAGCACTGACTACAGAAGTGAAAGTAAGCTGGTTTGCCTCCTTTTGGTGCACCAGTAAGACAGAGGCTCGCTGGGGACAGGACTCTGGATGCAAAGTTCCTGTACCAGTGCTCAGCATGGGCAGCTTACCTCTCCACTCCTTTTCTGTCCACCCTGTCTTCATCTCCCCTCGTCCACTTCTGTCCACCCTCTCTCCTTCTATTCTTCTCCCCCCACAGGAGCTCAAACCACCACCCCCAATATGGCCCCCACCCTAGTGCTGGATAACTGGTGGCAGGAGAGTGACGCTCCAGTCCCAGTGGGCCCGAAAACAGCACCCACAACCCCCGAGCAGCATGGTCACAGCACACTCAGGTTCCAGCCCCAGTGCTTGGGTAGTCAGGTAGTATGGTCACTGCCCCCACCAGTCCTAGGGATCCAGTGGCCAGGGAGCTCGGTGGCCACACTCCCAGACCCAACCCCACCCAGCCCTGAGCCCCTCACACCACCAAACTCCTGCCCTGACTGCTACCCCTCCTATTCCCACCCCCCTGCCCTGAGCGCTGCCCCTCAACCTCCTGCCTTGAGCTCCCGGCACTGCATCCCACATTTACATTTTTATACGTACTGTTGTATCACAACCCCTGCTACTCCCTGCCCTGATCCCACCTCAAGGGGGAGGGGAGGATTTGCAATATAGCAGTACCTGTAAAAAAAACTGTTACTTTTACTCCTGACTGACTGGTCAGATCATATCATCATTCAGGCTATGTCTATACTACAAGATTTTTGTGCAAAACCAGCCATTTTTGTGCAAAAACCCGCGGAGAGTCCACACCTCAAGCATGTTTTTGCTCAAGTAAATCGACAGTAAAATGCAGAAGAGAGGGCTTTTTGCAGTGTAGGTAAACCTCCTTCTATGAGGCTACAGCTGTTGCACAAAAAGGCATGTGCGGACTCTCCGCAGGGGTTTCTTGCGCACATAGAGCCTATCCAAAAAAGGACAGGTGCTTTCTTGCACAACAGCATCCATGAAGTGTGGACGCTCTCTTGCGCAAAAGCGATGCTCTTTGAGGTATGGACACACTTTTGCCCAAGAAATTTTTGCGCAAGAACTCTTCCGCAAAAGACTTCTTGCGCCAAAATCCTGCAGTGTAGACGTAGCCTCAGACTTGGGATGTCAAGCAGTGGCTGCAGACTTTTTGGATATGCCAGGCAACATTCCTGGATTTTTGTGACAAGTTCTCCCCAGCCTTCAAGCAGCAGGACACCAGAATAGGAGCTGCACTGACACTGGAGAAGAGCATGGCAATTGCACTGTGGAAACTTTCTGTGCTGGGTTTCTAATAAAGCTGAAAATTTATTTTGGAGTTGGAAAATCTACTGTGGGGCATTGTATGCAAGTGTGCAGTGCTGTTAGTCCTCTCCTGCAGGGCAGGGCTGTGACTCTCAGCAATGCGCAGGACATAATAGATGGCTTTCCAGCTGTGGGGTTCCTGAACTGCAGTAGAGATGGTATGCAAATCTCCCTTGGCACAAAAAAGGGCTATTTTTCTCTGGTTTTGTGAGCACTGATAGGTCACGGGTATGCTTCATTGACATGAGTGTTGGCTAATTACAGAAGGTACAACATGATGCTCACATCTTTAAGAACAGAATACTGTTCATAAAACTATAAGCAGGGACTTTCTTTCCCAATTTGAAGTATATCAGTGGCAGTGTTGAAATATCAATAGTGGTGCTTGGAGGGTTACCTCACTCCTTTCTCCTGTCTCTGAAGCCCTACAATAACCACCTTCATCTCATTAAGAAAGATTCAACTGTCAGCTCAGCAGGCACATAATGACAGTTGCATGATAGGCTGAAAGGGTGCTGGTGTTGTTTACTTACTAATTTAGATCTTATGGAGAAATATACCCCAGTGGCTATTGCTGCCTTCCTTGGGCTACATAATATCAGTGAAGCAAAGGAGGAAATTTGCTGCCAGGGTGGAAAGTCTGTCTGGTGAGTTTGAATAGCCAAACACAAGGACTAAGTGTAGAGCTCTGCAGTTAAGGGAGACAATGAAAGAGCAGGTTAGCAGACTACTAGAGTAATGCATTGTAGTGTAATGTGTTTTCCTGTCCCTGATGTTTGAGGTATGTTAGGAATTGCGTGGCACTTGGTACACATTTATGAATATAACACTGGCAATGTACCTAACAATTTTGTGGTACTGTACTTGTACATTTATGATGTGTTTGCCACTGATCCTATGAGTTGTGTCATAGCATACAATAACTGAATGCTTTCACTGCCACCAAGCATTCTGTAGCATATGCTGGGAATTAATAAAGACTAATTATTTTCCAAACAATACTTTTTATTGAATAACAGAAATACTTAAAATTGGTGCAAGTTAAAAGCAAATACATTACAATCTTAATAAAGATATGGAACAGAGCATTGGGATAGCTAACTCAGGTTAGATAACTCAATGTAGAAACTACAAGATCAGGGCGTTTGTCAGCGAGAGATAAAGGACAAATTAATCTTTTCTCTTGAACAGATAAGGAACAATATGTCATGCAAACTGTGTCAAAACAGCTTTTAAAGAAATATACTTATTTGACAAAAAGAGTTATAGCAATCTGATAGTATTAATTAATCTTAATATTTTGTATTTAAGACCTTCCTTTCTCCCCACTGAAATCAAGGGGAGTTTTACCTGTGACCTCAGTGAAAAATCAGGAATGGTGCATTTCATCTAAAAATCTTAAAGCATTAATTAATTGAGGAGGGTGGTCTCCAACTTTTTTAATCACAAGATCACTTTTTCACTTTAAGAGCAATATAAGACCTACCTCAAACCCAAAACCCCTTGCCCCACTTCCTTCCTGCCCTTCTTTGAGGCCCTGCCCCTTCTCCACCCTTTCTCTGAGGCCTCACCCTGTTCACTCCATCCCTCTTCCTCCCCCAACTTCACTCACTTTCACCAGGCTGGGGTAGGTGATTGGGATGCAGGTTCTGGTCTTGGGCCCAGGGGTTTGGACTGTGGGAAGGGCTTAACCAAGGGTGGGGAATTGGGGTCCAGGAGAGGTTTCAGGGTGCAAACTCTTGGAAGGAGTTTGGGTGCAGGGGGACTCATGTCTGGGGCAGGAGGTTAGGTGTAGGTTGAGGTTCAGGACAGGGACAGGGGTTCAGGAAGCAGGCTCTGGCTGGGCACCATTTAACTGAGATGATTTCCAGGTGGTCTGAAGCCCACAGGTTCTACTGGCCACGGTTCCCCTTCGTTGACTAATGGGAGCTGCAAGAGTGGTGTCTGCAGGCAAGGACAGCATGCTGAGACCCCCTGTTCTGCCTTTCTCAGGGGCTGAAGGGACAGGCCAACCACTTCCAGGAGCAGCAACTACCACATGGATAATTACTCCAGTCACGACAGGTTAGGCTTTTTAGAACTCACTCCTCAAATAATTAAATTTAAGCATAAGAGAAAAATAAAAATTATGAAATGCACAGACCAGTCAAAAACAAAAAACAATCCACTTTGCAAGCAGTAAAAGAAGCAACAACAGCCCCCCACATATGTTTTGGGTTAGGAGATGAGAATGAAGGACAATGTGGCTACGTCTACACTGGCATGATTTTGCGGAAGAGTTCTTGTGCAAAAACTCTTCCAGAAGAGAGCGTCTATCCTGCCTTGTGCCTTTGCGCAAGAGATGTGCTTTTGCACAAGAGCATCCATGCCAGTGTAGATGCTCTCTTGCGCAAGAAAGCTCTGATGGCCATTTTAACCATAGGGCTTTCTTGCGCAAGAAATTCATGTTGCCTGTCTACACTGGCCTCTTGTTCAAGAACAGTTGCGCAAGAGGGCTTATTCCTGAGCGGGAGCATCATAGTTCTTGCACAAGAAGCACTGATTTCATACATTAGAACGTCAGTGTTCTTGAGCAAGAACTTGCGGCCAGTGTAGACAGACAGCAAGTTTTGGCGCAAAAGCGGCTGCTTTTGCGCAAGATCGCACCAATGTAGACACACCCTGTGTGTTTGTGAGAATGACAGACACACACAGTGTGTGAAAGTGACAGAAATTTGCATTGCCAAGCTCCCTCTATCCTCTTCTCTCTGTGTGGAGATAGGATACAGAAGTGGAGGAAGGCGGGACACCCTGACATCAGCACTCTCCCTCTTATCCCTCCCATACCCTGCACAGCAAGCAGGAGGCTGAGGGGAGGCGGGGAGCTCCAAGGCAGAGGGCAGAAGCAGCACGGGGGCGGGGGAGGGACTGAAGTGCCAGCACTTGATAGCTTCCTGGCCAAACCAGTCAGGATCACCTATCAGAGACTCCAGGATCTACAGATAGATCCAGATCTACTGGTTGGTGACCACTGAACTAAACCATAAAGAGTCAAATCCTGTGAATTTTTCTTTTTTGTTTTAAATTTAAATACATAGACAACTTCCAAACTGATTTTCTTGAAATCTGGTACTCTGGGCCTAGGCCCTGATCCTGAAAATTCTTTCTTACGTAAGTAGTCTCTTCTCCTGCAATCAATCCCACTCAAACAAATAGAATTATTCAGGTGAGTTATTCAGAGCCTTCTATTTGAATAGGATTAATTTCATTCTAGAGTGATTATTTTTCCTTTTTAAGTGACTGATTTGTGGCATTTGTAATGGAAATGCCAGGAGAACTTTAGCTGTAAATGTTGCAAATGTTCAAATGTTTCCCATTGTCTCCTTGTGCACTGTCATCAAAGGAAAAATTTAGAAAATTTAAGAACACAGCTAGCACCTATTCTGCAACAATCAGATAACAAACAGATAACAAGTAAATAATCACTGCTTATCAGCTAAAAGATTCAACAAGTAAAGGTGCAACTCTGAGATACACTTCAATGAGGTAAACTGGATTACTGCAACACTTTGTATTTCCTCCCTTTTGGCTGCCTCATTAATACATGAAAAAGGTATTCCTGCAGTGCTCTGATACTTGCAGCATACTGAGTGCCACTCAAAATAATAAATAAACAGAATGTGGGTTTTCAGATCAGAACTCTAGAGCATATAGTTTCAGATGGTTTTGATTGGGTAGATGAGGGCTGGGCAAAATACGGCTGGGGGAGCTGGATCCGGCCCGCAGACCACCCTGCCAGGCCCCTCAGGCATACGCAGCTGCCGCCTTTAACACAATTCCTGCATTTCTCTGCTCTGAATGGAGGGGGAGGCTTCCTGCGATCTCCCTGCCTCTAGCCCAATCCTCAGCTTCTATTGGCCAGAAACAACCAGCCAATAAGAACTGACCTCAGCTAATTTGTCAGCTCCTATTGGCTGGCAATAGCCAGCCAATCGGAGCTGAGAGATTGGCCTAAGCGACTAGGGCAGCTGGACTTGAGAACCACCTGGAGGAAGGAGCCTGTGTTTTCAAGTGGGCTGGGACTGCTGGCCAGGAGCCACTTAAGTAAACTCCTCCCAGCCAGCATCTGCCTCTGGCACCACAGTCCCTCCTGCAACCCAACTCCCTCCTCCAGGTCACCATCCAAACCTTCTGCATCCCCTGCCCCAGGTGACAACTCCCTCCCAGACCCTGTACCTCCTTCTACACCCCTCCCCCAGGCCAGAATCCTCTCCTGCATCCACACCCCCTCCCTGATCCTACATCCCAACCCCTTGACCTCCTTCATCCAAACACCCTCTGAGACCTCACACGGTCTCCAGCACCCCAGTCCCTTATCCTGTGAGCCCTTCTGCACCCAACCTCAATACTAGACCCTCCACCCCCCTCCACAGAAAAGTGTAGCCCTTGACCACTTACCAAAAATCTTGGCATGGCGCCCCACCAAAAATTATTGCCCACCCCTGGGCTAGATCCTAACCCAACTGAAACAAGAAGGATCAGATATAGGATTTTGAGTATCTGTGTTGGTATCACTCAGGAGTCATTGCATGGAGGACAAAAACATTACCCTATATAGCACAGATCCAGTGGAAAGGCTTTTGCACCATCCCATATGGCATGTGTATTGTCATGTTGTAAAAAGTAATGGGGCTGCTAAAGAGGACCTGAACAGATGGCTCTGGTTCTGCACCGCATTAAGGAGCGGCATGGGAATGGTTAATAGAAATTAGAGTATTCGGTGACTAAACAAATAGCTGCAAATGAAATTAAAGGATCCATCATCTAAGATCATGTCTACAGCATGTACTTTGGTTTGCGTAGCTATCTTTGTCAGGCGTGTGAAAGGGAGCGATCCCTGATCGAGATAGCAGAGTCAGCAAAAGCCTTTAGTGCAAATCCAGTTCTGTGCATTTGCCAGTAGAGCTTGCTTTGCTCAGGATGACTCCATTTTGCCTGTATAAGCTGCACATGGGAGTTTGTTGCTGTTAAAGTATCTATACTGACAAAGTGCTCCTTGTCTAGACATGGTGGGCTAATAAAGCCCTGTCAACACTACTGAATTTTACAAAAATATTCCCCCCAGTTCCACTGTTACTTCAATTGAACTAGTGTTAACATCAGTGTGTGGGGGGGTGGGGAGAGTGCCTAGCTCCCAGAGTCCAGGATTGCTTTTACTATCAACTAAACAAGACAGTGGGAAAACACCAGAAGCCACCAACACCATGTGTACACTACACCTCCCACTAATGCTGACTCCAGTTCACCTGAACTAGTGGTAACCTGGTGAGAATCTTTGTAAAATTCCCTGCTACAGACATATTCTAAAGCTTACCCTTTTTTCTTTCAACAGAATTTCTATGTTCTTTGATTTTGCTGCTACTGACTTAAATGGGAGGGTTGGCGCCAATGCGCTCTTCTAAATCAAGGCTTCACATTGAGAATGATCACTTCTTGGCCTTTAGAGTAACAAGTGCAGCATCTATTATTATCAGTTTAATGTCTGACACATCATCTCTCTCTAGGGATGGTACATTACATAGATTTTTGAACTAGACGATGGTCTAGCAGCTTGTTCCTTCCTTTCCACAAAGTGCCTCCAGAAATTCCTTTGAGGAAGGAGACAAAAAGTACTGAGGATGTTGTGCGTGCTTATTGGAACACAGCAACTGGTTTAACGCAGAGGTTTCCAAATGACAATCCTGGATAGTCCACTGGTGCACACAACTGCATTCTCCAGTCAAGCACTTAGTAAATTTTTAACTCCATGTGACTCATATAATCTTATCTTCTTTTATACAAAACTGTGTTTTCCATATTTGAACCAGGGATGTGAAAGTGTAACGTGTACATGGTTAACAAATGAGCCTGGGCTTATCAGTTAACATGCATGGTTACACACAGTGTCTCCCCTCCCCCAGTGTTGATGTCTTTTTATCAGGGGCAGCAGCATGGAGGAGTGGGTGGAAGCTGGTGCTTTCAGGGAACTGGCTTTTAAGCCAGGTCCCTGCATCCACTGGCTCCCAAGGAGCCACCTCCCCTGCACTGATGCCTCTGTATCAGAGACAGCAGCATGGGAGGGCATGCATGTAATCATGCATGTTAACTGGTGAGCCTAGAGGCAGCAATGTGGTGGGAAGGGGGAAGAGGCAGGAGCCAGTGCTCATGTGGAGTTGACTTAAAAGCCAGCTCCTTGCATGCACTCCCTCCTAGGGATATGAAGGACTAGTCGACTATCTGATAAGCAAATGATTGTCGACTAGTCACTCCCCCACTTTGCTGCCTCTATCAGAAAGAGGCAGCAAGGGGGCAAGGAAAGAAGGGGATACTTCAAAGTGGCAGCGCCGCGTGGAACCTGGGGCCAGACCCCGGGCCCCACACGGCACTGCCACTTAGAAATGCTGCTGCAGGAGCCCGGCGTCAGGCTCCTCCTGGCGTTTCAAAGCAGCAGTGCCGCATGGAGCCCGGGGTCAACTGGGGAGTCCCCAAATGATCCCAGGCTCCGTGTGGCGCTGCCGCTTTGAAATGCTGGGAGGAGCCTGATGCCGGGCTCCCACAGCGTTTCAAAGCAGCAGTGCTGCACAGAGTCTGGGGTCTGTGGGGAGTCTCCAGCTGACCCCGAGCTCCACCCCGCACTTTCACCTTTAAAGTGTAGCAACAGTCCTAGGGCTGTTTCTACGCTTCAAAGGTGGAGATGCCCTATTGACTAGTTGAATAGTCGATGCAAAATGCATCGACTCTTCAATTAGTCAGTTACCTGCAATTTAACATCCCTCCTCCACGTGTAACTGTGTAACGTCTGAAATTTTCATTAGTTATATGTTTACTTGAATAAACACATTTTAACATCCCTGATTTGAACACCACCGTTTGCTCTGAACATTTTTTTAAAGTGTAATTTTACTAAAACTGTTTTCAAAGAGATTTTTGAAGTGTATCTTTGCATGCATATTGCATAATTGTTTATATTAAAATGAAAAGGAAATATGTACATTGTTTCTTTACAGTGTTATAGTTTATACATTAAATTAAAATGAATAATTTTCCTCGAGAAGTGTTAATAGTGTGCCTAGTGCAGCAGCATTGGGGGGCTTCAGGGGAAAAAAGTTTGGAACCCCCCAATTTAATGAAAATAGGGAGATGAAGGAAGGCACTGCTTTGTATTTTATCTTTGTATTTTAATTGTTACCTGTCATCCTTATAATAAGAAAACTTTGCAACCTTTTTTTAAAAATAACACATACACATAGTATCCCACATTTCAGCTTCTCTAGACTCAAAATGAAAGTCATGATTTGTGAGGGAAAAGCATGGACATGCCTGAATTAGTGGTCTCCAACCTTTTTATGGCCAGGATCACTTTTTGAATTTAAGGGCAATCCAGGATCTACCCCACATTTTCTGGAACTCCATCTCCCCCTTCCCCCCCCCCAGCCTCAATCACTCACTGACCCCCACCCTCACTCACTTTCACCAGGTTGGAAAAGAGTGTTGGGATTCAAGAATGGGTGCAGGCTTTTGGCTGGGGACGAGGGGTCTCTAGTGTAGGAGGGGGACTCCAAGATGAGCGTGGGGCAGGAGGTTGGGTGATAGGAGGTGAGGAGGCATGATGGGTGTATGCTTTGGGAAAGAGTTTGAGTGTAAGAGTGGGCAGAGTGTTGGGATTCAGGAAACAGTGCAGGGTGCCAACTTTGAGAGGAAGCTCATGGCTGGGTCTGAGGATGCAGGAGTGGGTAGGGCACTGGGAGTTGGGGTGTGACTTCCTATCAGGCTGATCTTACCAGAGGCGGCTGCTGCGTGGCTCCCATGCCACTCCCAGAAGCGGCCAAAGTGCTGCACCTCTCTACTGGCACCAACCCTATCAGCTCCCAGTGGACCAACTTCTCTGTTCCTGCCCAATGGGCGCAGGCAGGAGGGGGCAGGGGGAATGCATGCATGCAGGAGTAGTGCACCGGGACTCCTCCCTCCCTCCCCCCATGCACAACAGTCACTTTGAGGAATAGGATGCCTTAGGCTTAGGGGCAGCCCTGGAAATCACAACAGACTATGTATGTCTACACACAATTTTTATTTCGGGAGAAGGATGCAAATAGCGCTGTGCATTTGCATACTTCCTCCGGGTTTTTTTTTGGAAGACACTCTTCCGGTATTTACTCCCGTCTATATGCAGCCGAATTTCAAAATAAACCCCTATTTTGAAAGACTCCTTATTCCTCCTACAATGAGGTTTACAGGGGTCTTTCGAAATAGGGGTTTATTTAGAAATTCGGCTGCGTGTAGATGTGGGTAAATACTGGAAGAGCATTTTCCAAAAAAAAACCTGGAGGAAGTATGCAAATGCGCAGCGCTATTTGCGTCCTTCTCCCGAAATAAAAATTGTGTGTAGACATACTGTATGAGACTATCCAGAATATACCAATTGACTGTGATTGACCAGTTGATGACCACAGACCTGAATGTAATAACAAAGAACATAACTGAGGTTAGACCCATTTCCAACCAATGGAGTATATATAAACACACACACACACACATATGTTTTCACTAAAGTGTACTCACGATTTATTTTTTGGTTTAGGAAAATGTAGTTCAAAATGAACATATCAAAATATGCAGAAAGTTGCTCAGTTGATCAGAGTTAGAAAATGGAATTCAGGACATCTGAGTACTATTTCTGTCTCTGAAGTTGAACTGGGTAAATTATTGGCAGCTATGGAGGTTTGTTTTCACCTGCTAGATCCTTATACTGTCATTCCAAATAGTTAAGAGACCTTCTGAGTTGAACATTCTGTCTCCGCTAGGGAGGTTCTAAAGCACACAACCTTCTCACAGGTTATATGAGCAACACTGGAAAAAGATCTTCCTACAACATATTGATGCCTTTCTGGACATAGGACTCCGTGTTCCTCACCTCCTTTAAATGTAATGACAATACCTAGCTCACAGTGTGAAGACTATTTCGCAACGTACTTTGAAGTTAAAGAGCATTATAAAAGATGTAAGAATTAAGACTTGTCCACACATGAAAATTAATGTAGGTGAAGGTACCTCTGCAACTCTGGAATCAGATTGTCTAAAAACTGTTATTAAGGAATATTCCAGAATAGTTATTCTGGAACAACTCTGTGTGTAAAATTGAAATGTAAAAAGTTAACACATTAACTGGTTACCGGGTAAGCAGTTAACTGGTGGTGGCCAGGTGGATTGGAGCAGGGGCCTGTTCCAGTCCAACCCCACCCACCGAGCCTTGCTGCAAACAGGGGCTGCTCCAGCCCAGCCGGGTCACTACCCACAGTGGCTTACTTTCACTTTTGGGAAAAACTTCCTGTCAGGGTGGTTAAGCACTGGAATAAAATGCCTATGGAGGTGCTGGAATCTCCATCACTGGGGCTTTTTAAAGAGCAGGTTAGCCAGATATCTCTCAGGAATGGGCTACTTAGTCCTGCCCTGAGTGCAGGGGATGGAGCTAGGTGACCCGTGGAGGTTCCTTCCAGGCCTGGGATTCAGAGAGGAGAGAAAGAAAAAGGTGTGAAAGTCACACAAGAACATGAGCCCATGATGCCCCATTCTTGAGCTGAGAAGAGCGGGCTGCCCAGGGCCTTGCGTCTGTACAGGGCCACGCACACAGGGCGAGGACCTCAATAACCATCAGGTGCGACACCCTGCAAACAAACGCCAGGCGGCCAAGAACCGTGTATGCCACAACATGCTGCGGAAACTGAACCCAACCGGCGAGATTTTTGGAGCAGGCCGCCCAAAGGCTTCCCAGCGCTTACGGAAGGGCACGCGGGGCGCGGCGGGGCGGGGCGGGGCAGCCACACGAGCCCGGCGGCTGAGCAGCCGTAGCCTCCCGCTTCGGTCGCCGCGCGCTAGCAGCGCCCCTGGGCGCGTTCCATTCCGCGCGGGGGGCTCGACCGCACCCCCTAGGGGCGCGCGGGGGGCGCTGCACCCGGCGGGTCACGTGCGTGTGACAGCCGCTCTCGCTGGCCGCGGCAGCCGCGCCGCAGTTCCACCCGCAGCAGCAGGCTCGAGCGCCCGCCGGAGCCCAGCCGGATCGCGTGGAGCCTGGGCGCGCCGTGCAGGAGTCGCCCGGCGGCTTGCACCGGGCGGGCGGGGGGTGGTGGGGGGGGGGGAGAGCCGGGCTAGACCGAGCCCCGGTGCCGAGGGGCTGCGAGCGGCGGCGGCCATGGCGGGGCTCCCCTGAAGGAAGCGGCGAGGAAAGGAGGCGAGGCGAGGAGCAATCTCTGCATTCCCTCCACCCCATCCCTGCGCGCGGGCTGCCTGCCCTATGCACCGCTGAGACCGCGCGAGGACTCTGGCATCCAGCGCGAGCCGCCCGCCGTCCCCCCTTTTCGGTTGCAAACAAAGAGCGAGCGAGCGAGAGAGGAGGGGAGAGAAAATCTCCTTGGCTCGAGCATGGCGGACCGCAGCCTTGAGAGCATGTCCCTGCCTCTGGAGGTGAGAGCCAGGCTGGCGGAGCTGGAGCTGGAATTATCGGAAGGTAAATGATTCGTGGTCGTCCCCCCAATGCCTATCCCGGCCCCGCCCGCCGGGAGACCCGAGGGGACTCAGCCCCATGGCTGCCTGCAGCTCCAAGGTGGTGGGAGCAGTGGGCTAGGAGGAGAACGGGGTGGGGGGAGTGACACTTCCATGGGGGGGAGGTGTCCCTAGAAGGTTGATTGTCTCCTCCACTGCAGCGTGTAACCTCTCGTCCCCAGCTTTGTGTTCTCATCTGGGTGTATTTGGCTTGGTACAAATGTTTCCTGTGAGTGTCAGTTTCTCCTGGCATGTGACACAGCCTAAGAAATGGGGAAAAAAAATCCCACAGAACACGGGGTTGATTTCCCCCCCCCCCCCTTTCTCCTTGTGACTCTTGACGAGGAATTTGCTGCATTTTCAGTTTCTCGGGACACTGGTCCATTTAATATTTTTTCTGTGGTTGCTTTTGTTTTCTCTCTAATTCCTGATGGCGCCTGTTGTCTCTTTTTCCTGCCCCTTTTCTCCACTACCTTTTTCTGAGGCTGTGTAATTTTTTTCTGACTGTAAATTCCCCTCCTCCTCCTCCTCCTCCTTCTTGCTGCCTCTCCTGCCACAGTGTTGGTGGAGATGGAAGAGGGGGCTTTGGCAGCAGGATTTGCTGTTCCAGTGTTGCATGTTTTATTACGGAAGATGGAAAAATCTTAAGGGCTGGGCTTGCAGTGATTCCTGTCCTGCCAAGAAAATGCAGTATTACAGAAATCTGCCATATACTTCGGTACAAAACCTATTTGAACAGGGACTTGCTGTAAAGTCCATGCATCGGGACAACATTTAAAACAATTGCAACAAAATAATAAACTCTAGGAAGGTTTATTTTAAAAAAGCTAATTCTTTAGGGGAAACAAGGATATTAGATTTAAATAAATGTTAAACGACTTTTCTGTTTAATTGCGAGCCTTGGGCTCATTTTCTGGTTTGGTCTGTTTGGATGCTCCCTGGATTCCCTGTTTGGGAAGGATGTCAGTGTAATTCTCAGATATTGTTCCTCGGGTTTGGAGAATAAATTGAAGAGACTAAACCCTTCACCCGGGATACTCTAGCTTCACGTTTTGATGCGTGTCAGATTGGCTTAAGTAACATATACCGAATGATTATTTTGTATCAGGATTACTTATTGGTTGGCTACTAACGAGTTCATGTGCTCAAATGTTACACTAAATCTGTAATTTGTATCTCATGTATTCCTCTCCGGGGAAAAGAGTATTTCTGGCTGCAAACGCCAGCTTTTGCTGTGTCCAGGAGTAAAATTCTGCTAACGGTTGGTTGGTCCCTCTCTCGTGTAAAAGACAATTAACGTTCATCCACCTCTGAAGGCTGTTAAAATGACGCTGAACAGAAGGGGAAAAAATAACCCAGCATGTCCCAAATTAGTCGTTGGAATAGCTCAATATATTGAACTTCATTTTTTTTGTAACGGTTTTAGAAGGGCTTGTCGCCAGAAAGTAAAGCACTCATGCCAATTTCATCAGCAGGGAGGAGCTGATGTTGACATCGTATTTTCCTTTTAACGCTTTCAGGGTGAGCAGGAGAATGAGCTATTGGGATTGTTTGTGGCTCTGTGCATGGTTCTTAAGTCCTGTATATCTTTTTTCAGTGATCTAAAATCTTGAAACATTGGGAGGTTAAAAAGCAACATTGCTTTTTATTTCAGTCAGCTGTGCCTTGATTGGCTCTTACCTTGCTAATAGGAAAAGGAAAAGCTGACTGTTTATATACTAAAGTATGCTGGATAACCAGCATTCTGGCTGCATGCAGAGGTGTTGCTGTGTTCATATACAGTATGATCTATTTATCAACAGCACAATAATAAATGTAATGTATACTGCATTTTCCATATTCTATAATCAATGAATATAGCTTCCCTGTGAATGTCATATTTCTGTGGTGGAGAACAGAGTGTTGGTGTGCTTAGCATAATCCAGTAAATTGATTGAAGAAGCAGAATAGCAATTAGGGAGTTATACACACTTTAGTCCAGCTCCGTCCCTGGTGTAACTGTTTACTTCACTGGAGTTACAGATGGAGTCAACATAGACCACTGACGATCTCTTTCTTTGTGCCACTCCACCTACCTCTTAGTAGACAGGATGGCCAACATCTTCCTATATTTTGGAACACAAATGGTTTAATATTGGGGAGGGGGAGGAAAAGGAGACTGAGCATCACTG
Source organism: Pelochelys cantorii (assembly GCA_032595735.1). Lineage (NCBI taxonomy): Eukaryota > Metazoa > Chordata > Testudines > Trionychidae > Pelochelys > Pelochelys cantorii. The sequence goes on from CM064327.1 coordinate 239,565,683, forward strand.
TGGTGACTTCACTTTAAAAAAGTAGTTTACATTAAGTGACTAATAGTGATTGCAGGTGTTCACCTCTGAAAATTAAGCCACTCATTTGTTGACTTTAGGCATTCACATTTGAAATTTTTGGCCTATGCCTATAATTTCCAAAGTAGATATATCTCTATATACAATATGATCACTAATTTTAGAAGGTATAGTTGTAGACAGCTAAGATTGGTAATGTCCTTATTGGGCTAGCACAGTACTTTAAATAGTTTTCAGGGCAATTTTGCATTGCTAGGCCCTTATCCCACAAACATTTGTGTGTGTACTTTGCTACTTTGAACAATTCTATTAAAATTAGTAAAACTGCTCACAATGGTAAAGTTAAGCACATATGTCATGTGTTTGCAGGATCAGGGTCTTAGGCCAGGTCTATACTAGACCTAAAAAGTTGGCTTAAGGTATGCAACTCCAAACTATGTAAATAGCATAGCTGGAGTTGACATACCTTCTTAAGCCAAGCGTGGCACCGTCTCCACAGTTGGAGGTCAATGGGACTGTTTGCGAGGAGTAGGAGAACCTGTGCTGACCAGGGACACTCTCAGATTTTGATGTAGTGGGTCCTTCTTAGAGCTGCTAAATCGAATGTCAGAAGATTGATCTCCAGTGTGGGAAGTGGAGATGTGGTTTAGTGTGTGTTGCTGTTATGATGCCCAGGTGTGTCTGTATGTTATGTGAATGCCCAGTGTCAGGAAATGTGGGAGAGTATCCAGATTCAGGACAGCACTTAAGACCATATATAACTTTCTGCAAGTGCTTAAGTCTGATGGACAGTGGGCCTTAAAGATGAGCTTAACTTAATTGCTTAAGTGTTTTCCTGAATGAGGCCTTATGGAAGAAAACTGCTGTAGAGATGTTGATTGTGCGAAATGAATGAATAGATTGCTTGTGCTTATGTAATGTTTTAGTGTGTCTGTCTAGCAACACAGTATTGACACATCCACAAGCTGTGTGTCTGTAAGTTATACCAGTACATTTTAGGATTCCTGGTGCATCTGTCCTTTAGTGCAAAACACACTTGTGGGCACCAGAGGCTTTTGGACAACTTCTAGATGAAAACTGCTGCATTGTGGAAAGAAGAGAGCCATTGACTGTTTTGTGGTTTCTTATTCTAGAGCTCAAGACCTCTTCTTATGTGTTGTAACCAATATGTACAAAAGATTGGCTCAGTCCTGCTAGTATTTGTGCATATGCAAAACTTCGTATGTGTTATTAATCTCACTGAGAGCGGGAGAGCAGTGTTGTCACAAGCACATAAGACAATGTATGTATCTTACAACCTCAGTGTCTTTCAGCTTTTTTGCGGGGGAGGGTGGTGAGGACGGGGCAATACATTTTAACTTAAAAAGAGATTCTGATCTCCTTACTCAAGCTAGCTTGTGCCTGACTTCATGCAAAGTCTCATTGAATTCAGTGGTGTAGACTGGGTGATCACACTATCTACCAGGTAATTACATTATTGTACCTGCCCTGTAAACCAGTTCAGGCATAATGGGTAGTGTATGGGACAAAATAAAGTAGTGTCCTGTGACTTTTGTCCAGATGTTGATACTGCCCTGCATTACTCCGTGAAGAGGAAATGTACATTCTGAAAGTGTTGAATTTGTAGGGGTTGTGTTGTGATTGCCAGGGAAGGCTGAACAAACATCTGCAGCAATCAATGTCCACATTTCCACTGATGACTGTGTTAACTCTGGTGAAGTCTGAAAATGATTATTTAAAAAAAAATACAGCTAAGGGTTTTTAAAAAGGTAATATGGGTGTAAATTCACTAGTTTTCAGATCATGTTACTTTTCTTAATATGATTTAAAACAGGGGTAGGGAATCTTTTTTGGGTCGGGGGCCACTGACTCTCAAAAAATCAGTCTGGGGCTGCACACACGTGAGAAGCCACCCCCCCCCAACAAACAAAACAACCCTCTCCCCCGAACAAAACACAAACCTTCACTGACGTGGCACCTGACTGAGAATGAGAAACTCCCCACATTCTCCTCGCGCACCAGAGCCTAGGAGGGACCAGGCTAATATATTTTGTGTGCTCCAGCCCCACAGGAGGATGGCAGGGTGGCTGGAGTGCCAGCACAGGCTCCGCAATGTGGGGGAGGGAGAGCGGGGGAGCCCCGAGCCTCAGTGGCTGGATCCGGTCCCCGGGCCTTAGGTTCCTCACCTCTGATTTCAAAGTGGTGTGGCCAGAGACTCAAGAGTCTAAGCAAAAACCTGCAAAAACTTTATAGTGTATGCCTGAAGTTTAAACCCATGTGAGAAGGTGAAATACATATGTGTGTACTGTAAATTCATCACCTAAAGATTAAAGTCCACTTTAATATTAAAGTGTCAAGGTGTAATTTTATGTTTGGTCTAAGGCTTTAGTATATATTTTACCATGATGTTTTTCCTTGGTTTTGGAGCAGGGAGAAATGTTAGTGTATCTCTGAAATGCAAAACAATAGTTTGTGAAAGTGTTTTAGGTAGGTAGTGGGTCTTGTGTCATCATTCAGTCTGATAGTTTCTAAGACACGTACACTGCACATGCATGTACAGTGGCAGATTATCTGCTTGTTCTCTGAAGCTCAGTAGTAGTTTCCACTGGAAGGTCTGGTGCTTGCATAGCTGGTTTACTACAGCTCTTCTGGGCTGATGCAATCAACATATCACTTCACAGCAGTAGTTCTTTAAGTCTGTTGGCAATTTTATGAGCCTTTAGTTTTCTAACCATGTATAACATATTACTGGAGGGAATTAGATAAATCCCCTTATTTTCTACTAACTGAAGATTTGATGTAATAGTAATAAGTGTTCTGTAAACATCTTTACATTATAAAATATCAAAATTAAGAGCCATCCATTTCTTAAAAGCTCCTATGAATTAAAAAGAATTGCTGTAGAAATACCTCTCCCCCCCCCCCTTAATATAAGGGTACACAGGATTACATTGCCCTTTAAATTACTTCCTGATCCTAAATTAATTGGGAAAAGATGCTTTAAATTTCTTCCATTATTGTATCCAAATGTCAGATAACCTCATAGAAAGGCTTAAGGAACCACAGACACCACATGGAAAATGTGAAAAACATTCTGTTCAGAAACTATTCTCACTATATGCTGTACCCATTAGTTTCTTTCTTCCTTCCTTTTAACAATATGAAGTATAGAGTTTTTGTGTATGAACCTTTCCCCAAGGAATATTTTCCATAAAATGTCAGCAATGTTTTCCATAAAATGTTTTATGAATTGATTCCCAGTGTGTCTGGACACACATTCACCTGATTAATTTGGTCCTCAGTTTTAGTTATGTCCATTGGCCCCATTATGTCCATTATTGTTTGGATTTATTAGGCTATCGTTTGGCCCAGGTTGCAAATTAATTTCTTGTTGTAGGGCTCTGTGCTCTCCCACCGCCATCTCTTCTGTTTGTGGATGTTACTATACAATGCTTCCTTCAGGACAGGAAAGCAGTGGCTTCATATATTAGAATAAAACAGCCAGCAAAAATAAAGAGCTTTCAGATGGGGAGATGGAGCTGTCAGGATCTACCATGGAGACTAAAAGCAGTAAACCTGCATGTCTGGATATACTCATTGGGTTGAGGCCAGGGAACTTTAGTTAGTATTTAAGTATGAGACTAGCCTGCTGAGCCTGTACCAGTTTAGTAGGTTCAGACTGTGGAAACCTGAATAACTATCATACCTGTATGAATTTGGGGACACAATAATGCTTTTGTTTTAATTCATTCTTCAAGAGATGGTACTCTAGCAAATGGATACAACCAACCTGTCCAATGGGATCTAAAGTAACTCAGCATTGCCAGCCCCAAGTAATTAAAAAACATGAGTTTGTCTTAAAAATTAAGACTTTTTAAAAATAAACATTTTGACTGCTTTATATTTGCATTCTGGTTTTTGAGTCTTTACAGTGTACTTGGGTTGTGTTTTCAGTCTTTTCTCTGCAGCTGTGAAGGCTAGAAACTTAAGTGAAAAATGATTCAACGTTCAAGTCTTCCAGCCCTGTCAGGACACTTGCTGTTCCTCAAGGTGAAGCTCTTGTCATCAGTAGTTGTGCTGGACAGTGCACTAGTGTTTGCGAGAAGAGGGCTGATTGTTTTATAAATGTAGCCAGATTCACTCGTGAGTTAACATTCATTTCAAGCATAGGAATCGGAGCTTTAATATTTGTTACATGTAGTGTTATTTGGCTTTGCTCTGCTATCTGAACTCAAGACCTTTAATGCATGTTGATGCATCACTGGGATTTCCCTAATAGCACTAGTGTGCCCCGGCTACTCATTCAGTTGAAATGCATTTTAATGTCTCATAAAACATATTATGCAGATTCTGAGGATTTTCCTCAATGCAGCTCTCCTGAAAGTATTCTGTAAATATACCATTATTTGCGGCTTTAGATGAGCAACAGTCTATGGTGAAGTGTTACACTTGATAGATCAGATTATCAGGACTGTGTTACACAACAGAAACACCATTGCTTCTCTTCTCAAGGACGTGTGAAAATTGCCTAAGGAGCATTGTTTTGTTGCTAAAGCTGCCAGCAAGCAATTTATTTATAACAAGAATAAATGGGAGTGAGCATCTGGCCTTTCTGACACTACGTATTGTACATCTCTGTTTCTGCTGCACAGTCCAGAAGTAATATTACTTTCCTCTGCCAAACTATAAAACTTTGTATTTATTATTATTATTATTATTATTATTATTCAGTATATCTCCTTTGTGCTAGCCTAGCCCACAACTAAAACTGTCTTCCATATTTTGGAATGCACTGCCACATGTAGAATCAGTTGTACTCTGGTAACTCCATTTACTCCTTCATATCAAGGGAAGCACAGGTTAAATCTCCATTCAATTAAGTGATCTTCAGAAAAACGATTATTAAAAAAAAATCTCATTCTATATAAAGCACTAGAGTGGAGGGCACTAGAAAGATAAATGTTTTTTCCAAAGGGATATCATTAGGTACCTTAAAGTTTTCGTAGCTCAAAATGTGGGGACGGGACGGAGGAATGTAGGCAAGCATGGTCTACACATCAAAATGAGTTAGCTACATTACTCAGGTCTCTCAGGCTTCACACCTGGAACATTTTAGTTAGGTTGACCTAACCTCAATGTAGAACACACCTGTGTCGATGGAATTCTTCCCCTGACCTGGCTGCCACTTCTGGGAGAGGTGAATTAATGACATCAATGGAAAAACTTTTCCCTTCCGTGGATGTATGAAGTGTCTGCATTCCAGTAACACACTTGTAGTGTAGACATACCTGGAGAATCTTAAATGTGCTGTATTTCTTCTGTACTTAAAATCCATTGGGTTAATTAAGTTTTATAAGAGGATTTTTGTTTAAAGCATCAAGCAGGACTTTTTTAAATAACTGCACTAATTCTTCAACAACTGTCAAAGAAGATGACTCACTGCTGCATAAGAATTTACCACAGTGCATAGCAGATTTGACATAAACTCTTAATCCTTGTGAAATTGTGCATGTATATTTCCCACCTCCCCTGTGGGAGAGCTCTTGTCTGTGCTGAAGTCCTGATGAGCCCACTCTTCCCCCCTTTCTAAGGATCTGTTCTGCAATCGCCAGTCATCTAGCCCAGGACTGGATGTGGCACACTATCCAGAGCTCATTAACAGTATTCTGTAATTGTCTAGAAAGGTCATTGTTGTGATGTTTCCTTTTTTTCCCTCAACTCATGAGGCTGGGATTGATGCATTTTTAGTCCCCTTCTGTCCTGTGCAGTGTTTATTTCTATCTCCTTCTTATATTATTGAAGTAAATATATGTTGGAAATCTATGTTTTAGTTTCACATAATACCACTTGACCTGATGATGCAAATCAAGGAATTGCTCATTCTACAGTTGTGCTAACTCAGTCAAATGAGTTTTACAGTAATGGTAACTAGAGCTTCTAACTGCTTGATCAAGTTTTCAGTGCCCATATGAAGTACGTGCTTAAAAACGAACATGAAATAGGTTGGGGGCACATTGTCCTCTTCTGCAGTATAGCTCATCTCGAGGAATTCCCTGCAAATTGTTCCTTAAGGCAGGAGGTGTTTGGAAAGCCACAACATTAGGAGGCGCTGTGTTGCATTGAACTGAAGTCTCCTGAGCCTTCCCAGTAGCAGCTGTGGAGGAGACCGAGAAGGAGTTAATGCAGAACTACAGTTTTCAGACACACACATTTTTTTTCTACCATTGCAACACATTTGTTTAAACAACTTAATTGCAGCTGGGTGGGAGATGAAATTTTGGGGTGTAAAAGTACAAAAATAATAAAGTGCTGTAAAACTTAAAAGAAAAATTCTGTTTTCTCCAAATTTCAGTTGTGTTGACATACCCCCCAGACTTCTCTCGAGTACCCCTAAGGGTACTTGTACCACTAGCTGAGAAACACTGCTCTTAAGTTAATGATAACATCAGACATTTCTTTTTTCAAATGTATTTTGACTAGTGCATAAATAAAAGCTAAAAATATTAACAGCTCCACCCAGTTTCTTTATATTAAAAGGAAAACTTTTTTGAAAAATATGCCCCCTTTCTTTGGTTGAAAGAATTTGAATTCAGAAAGTTTTCAGCCAGCTCCCTTGGAAAATGTTGAAGTATTAGTAATGGAACACAGTGTTTTACTTATAGATCACTGACTCAAGGTTGCCTAGACTGGCTGAGATTGAAAATTTTTGGTTGGTTTTATGACCCTTTGTGAAGTAAATTGACAGTCTTGTTCCTAGTGCACAGATGTCCACATTACAGACAATAACTTTGTTGCTAGGATCTTTTTATTTAGCAATTGCTGCAGAAATTCTGAGACTGAATGCACATAGCAGCTGAACCATCTTTTCATTGCCAGAAGTGGCCTTCAGGTTAAAGGTGCAATACATTGTCAGGATGATGTGAGGAAGTTTTGTACTGTTTTGTACCTGTATAGTGACCAAATGGAGGAAATATGACCCGAGGAATATAAACCTGGTATGTGTATGAGCACAAATTCATTTAACATTTTGAACAGATTAAAAATTCATATTGTTACAACTTTTTCATAACTGTGCACTTGGTAACTACACTTTCATAAGTAATTTTTCACTTTGCAGTTGTAAACCATGAAATTACAGCAAATAATTAATAGTTTAGTACCTTTCTCTGGCCATGAGTTTGTGAAACATCTTGATTCACAGTTCAGATTTCACTTAAAAATATTGTTCATGGATCAACAATTTTCATGGCTACTGCTCTTTATTTTCTTGATACGGTGATGTTTCATTTTGCCACTACTGTCTTCAAGCCAGACTGTCACACTGTCATCACAGCAAGCAAATCTGAGGAAAATTGGGATCTTATACGCTTTCTTTTTCCCTTGCTGAGAGGAATGTGACTCAGATAAATAGCTAATATTTTGATGAGGCATGTGAACAAATAAAGCCAGACTGCACTATGGTGACATGTGAGCAGTTCCATTTTTCTAGAGAATCTTAAAATAAAAATTGCAATTGAAATACTGTAATAGCTGTTTTTGACAGATGCCTGAGGATGAACGAACAGCACTTAACTAGTGAAATGGCAAGATGTAGACACTTAGGGATGTATCCTACTCCCGGTGATATCAATGACAAAACTTCCATTGACTTCTAAGGGAGCAGGAGTAGGTCCTTATTCTATATAACATGATTAAATAGACTGACGATGTAAACAAGCCACTGCAAAATGCAGACAACTTTTTTTTAAGAGTAAAAATCTAGGCTTTATTTCCTTGAAGAGGGGAAAAAATATATTACATTGTTGGGCTGTTGGGGTGAATCTTGGGCTAAGTGATAAAAATGTTGCAATCTGTTATTTTAATTGGCTCAGTGTTATAATAGAGTAGGTTGGTTTGTTGCAAGGAGGTTAGCATCAATTTAGTTCTCATTTTATTGTGGTTTAAAATAGGGATGAGAATGGTTAACACGTAAGCAGCCCCCGCCCACATGGGGGAGGTGGGAGCAGGCCCGCTACACCATAGCAGCTCCTATTTGTTAGATTTTTCATTTATACAGTGTTATGAGTGATTTGATTCAATGTTATGATCCATATCCTTCTGGTAATCTTAAAAACTAGTATTATAGCTTAAGGTTTTACAGATTCTTAATAATTTAAAAAATGTTTTGTTAATATCGATATGCAGTAATTTGCAGTGCAGATAGCTTTCCAAAAAATCTGTATCTATACATGCTACAAGTTGACAGCTTATTAAATACTGTTGGGTCAATATGGATTTAAAAAATGCCCTAAGTACATATTTACCCTATAGAATGTAATGACCACTATGTAACATACAAGTATCAGGTCAGTAATATGGATTTTAATAGTTCCCTATGTGTGGGGTCAATATTCCACTATTTTTAAATGAGGAATTATTCTTTTAAATAACCTGGTGAAAGAACACAATTCTAAGATTGAAAATCCATCTTTAATATGCTCCATTGTACTTTGATATAGGTGGGAGGTAAGATCAGAGTGTGTTCCATACTGTGCTGAAATAGCTTGGAACAAGAGGGCAAGTACCCACTTTGGTACGCTTGCTTTAGTCCCATTTAAATCACAGGTTTGTTTTTTCTGGTTAACTGACTATATATCTATGGAGTTTGCTTTTTCTCTCCTTCCCTTTGGAGTTCTGAATTTGGTTTTTAACTGTGTCAGCCTGAGTGGCTACAATGCACCCTGTATTTCTACGTACTCAGTATACTAATTTGGAACTGAAGAGTGGCTCTTTACTACTTTATGCTGAAAGCAGCAGCACAACCAGTTCTCAGCAAAAGACTGCTTTTTCTTGCTCTGATGTCTCTTCTCATTAGACAGTCTCAATAGCTCTTATTTTTTCCTCTGCATTCTGATAACGAGTAAAGAGTAGGAAAGGTACTGATGGCATTTTCTCTCTCTAGCCTGCCATCATGGGTTCTGTGAGTGCTATGTATTTGCTCTGATGGAGCTCCTTGCCCTGAGTAGTAGGGGCTGAGTTGTCCCATTGGCCTCCCTCCACACTGATCTCCCAGGTGATCTGAGACAACCATCTGGGGAAGAGAGAGTACAAGCGGAGAACAGTCAATTCTTTCTAAGCAGAATAGAAGTGCAT